>OY743189.1:17252743-18732743 GCA_963555705.1 Ligustrum vulgare | reverse complement strand
TCAAACATAATTGGAAAAGTTGATTCTAGATAACTGGTTGAGATACTTTTGAGAATTAATTTAGCGTATGTTTGGTAAGCCAAATAGGCTAGTTTATAGCTTATTTGGAGAGTTTGTAAGTTTCATCTAGTAAAATAAGTTCTGTTTTGTTAATGAGCTTATCTCAAAAACTTCTTTTACAAGCTTTCAAATAAGCTCCATGAGTTTTTCATTTTTTATTCCATTTTTAGCCTCTTTATTTTATTTTTAAAATTAAACCCTTATTCAATTAGGGTATTCAAAATATATTTTCCTTTTATGTAATTTTGTATTTCTAAGTTAGCTTTTCAGCTAGTTTTGCTAAACACTTCTATTTCAATCAACTACCTTATCAGTTATTTGCTATTAGCTCCCTATTAGTTTTTCAGCTATCAATTAGCTTATCAGATATCAGCTAACTTATAACTTGGTCTATCAAACATAGACTAGGTGTTTGTTAAATTATGTGAAAATAGTTCTGGTCTGATTTTCGGTTCTACCTATAGAATAAAATTGTGTTTCGTTTATGTTAGAGGAATTTTGTAAATGAATCAAATTTGCATTGGTTAAAACGGATCATGTGGACCAAACCAGACAGGACTGAACGAACTAGTCCGACCATAAAAAGAACCATGCGATTGCATGGTTCTAAGTGTGGTGATCGCATGGTTAATGGAGTTTCGCCTCAGGTGCTACATATGTATAGTGTGCAATCGAATGGCGTTTATACCATGCGATCGCATAATGACCATTGGGGCATTTTAAGTGATTTTTGGTTATTTCACATGACTTTTCGTATTGGAGACACATATGATGTGTTGTGACCAATGTAAAGAGTTGTAAACATTAACAATGCAATGTTTCAAGTTCTACGTATAGTGGATTCATTGGTTGATTTGAGATATATTGATTTATCATCTCTTCTCTACTTGAATTATCTTCTTAGCTCTTGAATTAAAATCATTTTTGTTATTTTGCATTCAAGATTTCTAGTATTCATTTACAACCTTGAAAACTAGATTCTCTTGTGTGATATATTTTTGTAATACCCCGATTAAGAAAGCACAAAAGAAATGATATGTACTACTCATACCAATAAGGTGCACCTTCTTTTTCGGAAGTCCATCGTTAGAAACTCCAAAGTTAAGCGTGCTTGACTTGGAGAAATTCTGGGATGGGTGACCTCCTGGGAAGTTTTCTCGGGGAGCGTGCGAGTGAGGACAAAGCATGCTGAAAAGACTTGTGTTGGTACGGTGGGGACAGTACGTCGTCATCTAACGGTCGGGACATCCCGTTAAGTGGGACCCGGGTCATTACAATTTTTATCTTTGTGTTTGAGTTTTTTGTCGGATGTTGTACGTTAGTTATCAAACAAAACTTGATTCCATTGTATCTTGGGGGATTATTTGAATATCTCGTACATGCTATCCGGTGGGACAAATAAAGTTTAAGGGAAAGCGAATGTCGTGCCTTGGAATCTTCAAAGTAACTACGAAGTTTAGTCAGCACACCACCAAAATTGTTTCAACAAATTATCCAAATGATATATTGGCACAAAACGTTCACACCTTTTGAATTTCTTGCGAAATTCATTCCACCTTTTTTTGTTGCAATGTTTGTTATTTGTTTAAAAACATATTTTTATTTTATTTTTCTAAGTAAAATGTGTGGTTGAAAAATGAATGGAGAAAATTTGTATGGTTAAAAAGTGATTTGAAAAATTGTGTTATAAAGAATATGTTGAAAAATATGTTTGCCAAGCAGAGGCTTATCACCTTCACTTTTTTTAAAATAAACATCCCTACCGTCCATTTTCGTTCAAACATCTATTAGTTGATCAATAAATCATATATTGATCATTTTAATGAAGGATAAAAAGTCTTTTTGTATTGTTTATTTAATTTAAAATTATATAACAAAAAAATAAAATAAAAAACACCCCCCCCCAAACAGTGCCGGATCCAAAACCTAATCCCAACTATAGCGGTCGGCAGTTAATTGCGAACATTTGACTAATGACCGCCAACGATCAAAATACCTTGCTGGTGAAACGATGGTGACTGATAATTTGTAAAGGTTAAAGGTTCAATACGTCTACCATTGCAATAGCAAACTCCAAGAGGAAGAAAAGAATTAAGATTAAAACATAGGAATTTATTATTTACAAAAAATACAAATTACAAAATATAAAAATTACAAATCATAAAGCAAATCAATGTTATTAAACTCATTCTCAAAATTATATATCAAAATATCAAACTATAATTCATTCTAAAAATTATATATCAAAATATCAAACTGTTGTAAAACTACCAAAGTATTAGATAGAACAAGACTATCAAAATATTAGAGAGAATATAGAGATAGAGAGAGAATTTATGTATTCCAATTGTGTGTTAAATGAAGGAGTGAAGCACCCTATTTATAGGGGTAGATAATGGTACAATTGTAATAATATAAACTTTACAAGGGCATAATGGGTCATTCACACCCAAGATATTTATAACACTCCCCCTTGAATGACCTAATATTCAATGTCTGCCTCGTTAAAAACCTTGCTAAGAAAACCCAGTGGAATAAAACTTAAGCTAAGGAAAAGAGTACAGTCATTGTGGAGTATAAAAATAAATGCTGCCTCATTAAAACCTTGCTAGGAAAACCCAGTGGGATAAAACCTAGACGAAGGAAAAAGAGTACAGCTACTCCCCCTGATATTAGTCATCGTAAATTGCTGAGCCGACGCATTCCTATCTTATGTATCAATTTCTTGAGTGTAGATGTAGGTAATGCTTTAGTGAATAAGTCTGCCACATTATCACTTGATCGAATTTGTTGAACATCGATATCACCTGCTTTCTGAAGCTCATGTGTATAGAAGAATTTTGGAGAAATGTGCTTTGTTCTATCTCCTTTGATATAGCCTCCTTTAAGTTGTGCAATACAAGCTGCATTATCTTCATACAATATCATTGGACTATCTTTTGTCGAAGCTAATCCACATGATGATTGGATATGATGAGTCATGTTTCTCAACCATATACATTCTCGACTTGTTTCATGGATTGCAATAATTTCTGAATGATTTGAAGATGTTGCTGTCAAAGTTTGCTTCACGGATCTCCACGATATAGCCGTCCCACCACGTGTAAACACATATCCTGTTTGTGATTTTGCTTGATGTGGATCAGAGAGATAACCTGCATCTGCATATCCCACTAAAGAAGATCCCAAATTGTGAGAATAAAATAATCCCATATCAACAGTACCTTTTAGGTAACGAAGAATGTGTTTAACACCATTCCAATGCCTTTGAGTTGGTGCAGAACTATATCTTGCGAGTAGATTTACAGAAAAAGCTATATCAGGTCTAGTGCAATTTGCAAGATATGATAATGCTCCAATTGCACTTAGATATGGTACTTCTGGACCAAGAACATTTTCTCCATCTTCAAGTGGGCGAAATGGATCATTTTTTTGGATCAAGTGATCGAACGACCATTGGTGATGTCAATGGATGTGCTATATCCATATAAAATCGCTTCAAAACCTTTTCTGTATATGAAGATTGATGAACAAATAGTCCTTCTGAAAAATGTTCAATTTGCAACCCAAGGCAAAATTTTGTTTTTCCCAAATCTTTCATCTCAAATTCATTTTTCAAGTAATCAGCAGTTTTGTTGAGCTCTTCTGGAGTTCCAATAAGATTTAAATCATCAACATAAACTGCCACTATTGCAAATCCAATATTTGTTTTCTTTATGAAAACACATGGGCATATATCATCATTTTTGTAACCCTCATTCAACAAGTATTCGCTGAGGCGATTATACCACATACGTCCAGATTGTTTCAATCCATATAATGATCTTTGCAATTTGATTGAAAACATACTCTTCGGGTATGTATCATTTATTTCTGGCACTTTAAGTCCTTCAGGGACTTTCATATATATGTCACTATCAAGTGAGCCATATAAATATGCAGTTACTACATCCATAAGGCGCATATCGAGCCTTTCTGACACAGCCAAACTAATTAAAAATCTGAATGTGATGGCGTCCATGACGGGAGAATATGTTTCCTCATAATCAATTCCAGGTCTTTGTGAGAAACCTTGAGCTACAAGCCGGGCTTTGTACCTTGTAACTTCATTATTTTCATTTCTTTTCCTTACAAAGACCCATTTGTATCCTACAGGGATTATATTTTCAGGTGTTCGAACTACTGGTCCGAACACCTTTCGTTTTTCTAAGGAATTCAACTCCGTCTGCATGGCTTCCTTCCATTTTGGCCAATCCTCTCTCTGTTGGCATTCTTTAACAGACAGTGGCTCAGGATCATTATTCTGAATTATTTCAAGAGCCATTTGGAAGGCAAAAATATCATCTATAACAACATTCTCCCTTTCCCATAATTTATGAGATAACAAATAATTTATTGAAATCTCATTATTCTCGGACATCTGTGATTCTGCAGGAATCACGTCATCACTATTAGATTGTTTCATTGAAATCTGTGGTTCTGCGGGAACCATGTCACCACTATTAGATTGATCAATCTTTTCTATTATTACTCGTCCAGGAGTCTTTGGTTGGTTTAATTTCCTCTTACGAGGTATGATGTCTTTTGAACCAACTGGTCGACCACGCTTCTGGCGTTTTTGAGGTTCACTTGCTATAGCAGTTTGTCCTACAGGGACATCAATCTTTGCCGGAGTGTTTTCTGCTGGTATATATGACTTTGTCACTTTTCGTGTGTCAACAAATTCATCAGGTAATTGGTTTGCAATTCTTTGCAAATGAATAATTTTCTCAACCTCTTGCTCACATTGATTACTTCGGGGATCAAAGTGAGATAGAGTTGTTTCATTCCAAGAAATTTTATCTTGATTTTCAGGATGCAACTTTACTCCTCCTAAAGTTGGAAAGTTCATTTCATCGAAATGACAATCTGCAAAACGTGCAGTAAACAAATCACCCGTTAAGGGTTCAAGGTACCTAATGATGGAAGGTGAATCAAAACCAACATAAATCCCAAGTCTACGTTGGGGACCCATTTTGGTACGTTGTGGGGGAGAGATTGGTACATGGACAGTACAACCAAAAACCCTTAGGTGAGAAATATTAGGTTCATGACCAGATGCAAGTTGCAGAGGTGAGTATTGATAATAAGCAGTTGGTCTTATGCGAATCAATGATGCAGCATGTAATATGGCATGACCCCAAACAGAAGCTGGGAGTTTTGTTTTCATGAGTAGTGGTCTAGCAATTAATTGTAGACGTTTAATAAATGACTCCGCTAACCCATTTTGTGTATGGACATGAGAAACTGAATGTTCTATTGCAATCCCAATGGACATGCAATACTCATTGAATCTCTGTGATCTAAACTCACCAGCGTTATCAAGACGAATTGTCTTGATTGAGTAATCAGGAAATTGAGCTCGTAATTTTATTATTTGAGCAAGTAGCCTAGAAAATGCTACATTTCTTGTGGACAGTAAACAGACATGCGACCATCTAGTAGAAGAATCAACTAGTACCATAAAATAACGAAATGGTCCACATGGTGGGTGTATCGGCCCACATATATCTCCATGAATCCTTTCTAAGAAAGTTGGAGATTCAACATTTACCTTTGTAGTGGAAGGTCTAATGACCAATTTCCCTTGCGAGCAAGCAACACATGAATAATCATTAGGTGAAAGAATCTTCTGGTTCTTTAAAGGATGTCCATGTGAGTTGCTAATTATTCGACGCATCATTATAGCTCCTGGATGTCCAAGTCGATCATGCCAAAGTCTAAAACTTTTTAAGTCTACGAACTTCGGGTTCGTGACGTTGTTTGATTCGACTTCTTTTATGGATGTATAATACATTCCAGAAGGAAGTGCCGGAAGTTTTTCTTTTATCTGCTTCTGGCCAGATACAAAAGAAGTAATGCAAAGATATTCAATATTGTTTTCTTGCATTGTTTCAATGTGATATCCATTGCAGCGGATATCCTTAAAACTGAGCAAATTTCTTCTGGATTTGCTTGAGTATAGTGCATCGTTAATACATAGTTGTGTATTATTTGATAAAATAATATAGGCTTTACCGGAGCCTTCAACGATCTTCGATGTGCCGCATATTGTATTAACATTATTTTCCGCTAATGTTAAGTTCAGAAAATACTTTTTCTTCCGGAGAATAGTATGTGTTGTTGCACTATCAACAAGACATGTATCTTGGCAATTCATCTAAAATATAATCAAATAGATATTTTAGAAAAGTGAATTTATGATAAAAAGAAGTTAAACATAATTTAACATCAAACGGACAATACATATTAAGATTTCAAAATAACATCGTGACTTTCTGATAAAGCAAACTAATCTATATTTTCCATATCACCAGTATAAAAATCAGAGACATCTAAGTGTGTCCTATTAACTGGACAATCAGCTAAATTTGTCTCTATTTTTTCTTTTCCTTTGATAGACTGTTGGTAAAGGTCCACAAGATGTTTTGCCGTACGACAGGTACGTGACCAATGCCCTTTCATGCCACATCGGAAGCAACTTTCTTCGTGTTGCCGTTTGATTATGTTATTCTCATTTGCCTTGTGCCTTTTAACCATGTGGCCATGTTGTTGATGATTTTGTCCAGAATTCCTTCCACGTCCACGTCCTTGTTCATGTCCGTGTCCACGCCTACGTTCGTGTCCACGGCCACGGCCACGTTTGTATCCGTGTCTATTTCTTGATATAGCATTTGCTTCAGGAAATGCAGTACCACTTGCTTCAGGAAATGGTACAGAACCGGTTGGACGTAATCCGTGATTTTTCATCAACAACTCATTATTTTGTTCGGCTACCAAAAGGCAAGATATGAGTTCCGAGTACCTTTTAAAACCACGCTCACGATATTGCTGCTGCAGGAGCACATTTGAGGCGTGAAAGGTGGAGAATGTTTTTTCTAGCATATCTGCTTCAGTGATTTTTTCTCCACATAAATTCAATTTTGAACATATTCTAAATAGTTCAGAATTGTACTCACTCACAGTTTTAAAATCTTGTAAACGAAGATGCATCCATTCATAACGGGCTTTTGGGAGGACTACAGTCCTCTGATGGTCAAATCTGTCTTTTAAGTTTTTCCAGAGTTCTTGTGGATCCTTCACAGTAAGATATTCTATTTTCAATCCATCATGAAGATGGTGACGAAGGAAAATAAGTGCTTTTGCACGATCCTGCAGGGATTCGTTGTTTCCTTCTTTGATTGTTTCTCCAAGCCCTTTTGAAATAAGATGGATCTCGGCATCTAGGATCCATGATAGATAATTTTTCCCGGATAAATCTAGTGCAATGAACTCGAGTTTTGTGATATTTGCCATTAGGATAACTATTCAGTCAAACATGAAAAATAATTAATTCCTTGAAAAATCTCAGTAAAGAATTAATGACATGATTTCTATATCGAGTTTTTATTCTTCTGGAATATTAATTATAATTCTAAGTTGTTGTAGCAATGAAACAAAATTTCGAAATTGCTATGTAAATCTAAGCTGTGGTATCAATTAATCCAGATAATAATTATCAAGAATAAATTGATTAATACGTATAATGATAGTGACATTAACAAAAGATTTTTCAGAAATTGCATTTCAAGAATTATGTGGTATGTATGTAACCATGTTTCATGAAGTGATGTTTAATCATTACATCTTTTGAAATTGTGATTTTAATTTTCAAAAAGAAAAATAACTTTTACTTTTGTAAGTACACTTTATTGGAATGATGAATTGATTATATTATAAATTTATCCTTTTTGAAAATACATAAAATGTGATTTCATTTAAATCATATATTTAAAGAAACCCAGTAGAACCAACGATAATAAAACTGGTAGAATCAATTATATAGGTGGTAGTATGATATACTAAAAAAATTGTAAAACCAACCATGTAGGTGATAGTATGATATAATTAAAACTGGTAAAACCAACCATGTAGGTGGTAGCATAATATAATTAAAACTGGTAAAACCAACCATGTAGGTGGTAGCATAATATAATTAAAACTGGTAAAACCAACCATGTAGGTGGTAGCATAATATAATTAAAATCGGTAAAACCAACCATGTAGGTGGTAGCATGATATAATTATAACTGATAAAACCAACCATGTAGGTGGTAGCATGATATAATTAAAACTGATAAAACCAACCATGTAGGTGGTAAAACCAACCATGTAGGTGGTAGCATGATATAATTAAAACTGATAAAACCAACCATGTAGGTGGTAAAACCAACCATGTAGGTGGTAGCATAATATATAAAATATATTTAAAATTATTACCTTCTTAACTCAGTTGGCTAGAATCTCGTGCTGATAACGTGTTGTAAAACTACCAAAGTATTAGATAGAACAAGACTATCAAAATATTAGAGAGAATATAGAGATAGAGAGAGAATTTATGTATTCCAATTGTGTGTTAAATGAAGGAGTGAAGCACCCTATTTATAGGGGTAGATAATGGTACAATTGTAATAATATAAACTTTACAAGGGCATAATGGGTCATTCACACCCAAGATATTTATAACACAAACTATTTATTTATTTATTTATTTTTGAAATGACTATCAACTATTAAGCATTGTGAAAATCATAAATCATCTACCAATCATCAATGAAACTATAGATTTGGGCCAATTTAATAAGGTCCAAGTCGATCCTTAAAAGAAAACCCAAAAATCAAGACCCATAATGACCAAAACAAGCTGACAGAGTGACAGAGACGTCAGCTTCCCAAAGACCAGAACGACTTCTTTCTTCTTCTAGGCTCCAGCTCCTCTCGTGGCCTCTTCACAGGAATTTCAGTCATTCTTCTTCCAGGCAGCGTCCTCTCTTGACCTCTTCACCGGAATCTCAATCAGATGGGTCTCCTCTAATTAAAAAAAAAATTCAAAATCTGGGTCGTCGACAGATCCAGCTAGCGTGGTCGCGCTAGCTCACCGGAGACTAGATCCGTCTCTGCCCCCCAAACCCAACCCACCAAACCAAAACCCACGGTTTACTCTGCAGATTCAGAGAGTCCTTCATCTTAAGCAGTCGAATCTTAATTAGCTTTATTATGGAAGAAAATATTCTTTAGCACTGTAATTGCAGTCATTTATAAATTGATTTTTTTTATTTTTTATGTAAAATATGTGGTTAATTAGTGGAGAGAGAAAATGTGTGTAATTAAAAAATAGTTTAAGAAATTGTATTGTTTATACATTAATTTATAAATTGTAGTGACTGCATAACGAACGATGGTAAATGAGAAAGGATTTTCCAGAGACAGTCTATATTTCTTGGAGTGCAAACCGACCCTTTTGAGCTATGAATTCGGAGATGAAAACAGTGGAATTATATGCCCAAAAGCCAGCCATGGGATGGGAACACCACTACAAGCAATTTGAAATTTTTGGCCATGGACTTCGATCCAATGTTGAAGGAATTTTGACTAGTTCTGAATTGTATAGTGAATGAGTTAAGTGAGTGATTAGTATTATTATTTCTTCCAGCTAAATAGTATCCATTTGGTAAATCAAATAAACTAATTTATTAATTAATTTTTCAACAACTACTTTTTACTTCAAAAAATAATTAAATTAATTTATAAACCAAACCAGGGTTGAACGTTTCGATTTTCGGTTCGATACTAAAGGAATAGGAATCGAAAATTTTAGTTCTCAAAACTCAATAGCAAAATGATTTTGGTTCCGATTCGATTCCGGTTATTTTTCGGTTCTTTTGTTAAAAAAACCAACTTTGAGCAAACGTAAAAATGTGTGTAAAAAACAAATAAGTGTTGAATCAAAATTTCCCAAAACAAATCATCTATGAATTAAAATATTCAAATTGAATATATTCGGGGTTCTAAAGCCACTAAAAACAATTATAATATTCTGTATATCTCCATAGGCAACTAGAAAAGCAGGATCTTCATCTTCTATTGTTCTATATACTACTTTTGCTGAAATGACCGAATCATCCGAACTAAAATAATAAATGAATACATCCTTCCTGAAATTAGTTCAGTATATATCAACACAACAACTATTGCCTTAATTTGTAAATATTGTACCAAAAATATATACTAAACAAGTGCGAGTGAGAACCAGACATCCAATCTTTTAAAATTGGTGCACAAAATTTCATGTAAGATGTAACATGATATGAACAATTCAACAATTATCATGTAAAACAATACGGAAAGTGTTAAAAGTGTCTTGTAGGCTTAATTTAAATGAAGAATGTTCGATTCTCGGTTCGGTTTTCAATTTTCAAATAGGACCCAATCGATTCTTGGTTCTCCATTTTTCAATTTTGGTTCGGTTTTGGTTCTCGTTTTTTCCCTAAAGAACTGAGCGATTTCATTTTTTTTTTTTTTAGGTTTCGGTTCCTGTTCAGTTCTCTTAATTTCGTTTTTTTTGTCCACCCCAAAATCAAACAATGTTACCAAATATGCCAGCATCTAACAAGAGCATATGCATTAGATTAGTATTATCATCTCTTCCAGCTTGAGTAAGAATATAAATTGGAGAATAATCTCATTTCGTGATGGGGGTTGGTTCGGTGGGTTTGGCTTGAGGGTGGTGGTTGGGTGAAGTGAAGGAGGAAGGAGGAAGGAGGAAGGAAATAAGATAATGAATAATTATCAATTTTTCAATTTCTTTTCTATTTTATTTTTTTGTTATACAATTTTAAAGTTAACAATGCAAAATGATTTTTTAACCCGTCATTAAAATGGTTAATAATTATTTATTGGTCAACTAATAGATGTTTGAACGAAATTAGACGGTACAGAACGTTTATTTCAAAAAAAAAGGTGAATGTGAGGATGAAGTTGCAAAAAAATCAAAGATGATAATGAATTTCACAAGATAGTCCAAAAGTAGGGATGTTTTGTGAAAATTAACATCCGTTTGATAAATATACTTTTTTGTATTATAAATCAGTTTATAAAAAACACAATTTTTCAAACTATTTTCTAATTACACACATTTTCTTCCATTTTTCAACAACATATTTAGTATTTACCTTAAAATTATAAATAAATCAATTTATAAACCATATTATTTTTTTAGTAAACAGAGGCTAAAATTTAAAGGTTTGGCATATTGATTGCATTTTTCTGTGTATTTTACTATTTTTGTCTTTGTTAAGTTAAACACGAGGCTCTCAAATCTGAAGTACAAGTTTCACGTGCAAGGGACAATGCTCTGAGTACAACCACAAGAGCATAAAACATGGAGAATGCTCTGAGTACAACCACAAGAGCATAAAACATGGAGAGTTATGGTTAATATATTTATAATTAAGTACTGTTAATCGCACTAGATCCCTGCATTGTGTTTACTGTTTAATTAATATGTTTTTGGCCTTTTGGTGACAGAACGAACGTGTTGAATGCTATAAAATAAAATAAAATATTGTGATTCCTGTTGTAAAACAATGGAGAATATAGAGAGAATCAAATAGAGCTTCTCATTAGGTATGTTTTTAATGAAATGAAATGACTCCTATTTATAGGAGGGTACAATGGCACAATCGTAATATATAAAGTTTACAGGGATATAAAGGTAATTGGTCATTCATATTTAATATTATATTTATAACACTCCTCCTTGAATGACCTATTCCGCAATTATCTGTCTCGTTAAAACTTTGCTAAGAAAACCCAGTGGGATAAAACTTGAGCGAAGGAAAAAGAGTACAGAAGCTCCCCCTGATGTTGGCCATAGTGAATCATTGAATCTATCGTTCGAGTAGAACAAATCATGTACTGAATCTTGAAGTTCTGAAGTGCTGCCTTATTAAAACCTTATCAGTAAAACCCAGTGGGATAAAATCTGAACCAAGGAAAAATAGTATAGCCGCTGCCTAGTTAAAACCTTGTCAGGAAAACCTAGTAGGACAAAACCTGGACGAAGGAAAAAGAGTACAACATGATTCTCCCCCTGAAGTGTGTAATCAAGTATTCATGAACCTTTTGAATAATGATATCATCTTTCGTCTGGAATATGTATATATGAAAATCTTCTTGTGTGTAGCCGATATCATAACATTCTTCATAAGATGTGTATGATCTTCTTCATTTGTTGATATCATTCCAGTATAACAATGTGTTGCTGAATTATAGTTTGTTGAGAGCTATGATGATGCCTCAAAAACCTTGCTAGGAAAACCCTGTGGGACAAAATATCAGCGAAGGGAAAAAGAGTACATTATTCTCATTAATTTTCATCAATACACCTCAATTATTGCCTCATTAAAAACCTTGCTAGGAAAACCCTGTGGGACAAAACCTCAGTTAAGGGAAAAAGAGTGCAACGCGTATTTATTCCTTTTCATGGAATATCACAAGTATATTGATGCAATCTCGTATCTTTTCATCAAACATATCATTCATGATGAGCTTTATATAAATCGTTCATAGCTCATTTATGATGTCATAACATGCTATATTAAGCAATGTTGTACTAATTTATCGATTGCATCTTTCACTTCTGGTGAATAATCAAATTTAGAATTCACTTCTGGTGAATAATCAAATCTAGACTTCACTTCTGGTGAATAATTAAACATATTCATTTTCATATTCACTTCTAGTGAATAATCAATTTCTCAGATGTCATAAATAGTACACTCCAATTTTACTTTCAACATATTATATCATGGAGTCATTTGTATAATTTTATAGTGATACTAATCTGGGCATATTGAATCTTTCAATGATTTATACATGTATGTTCTTGTACTTTATAAACTGCAATTTCTAATTTGCAAGAGCATAATCAATCATTGAAATAAATATCAATTTTGACATATAATCTACAATCATTTTACTTGAAATCCCAACGTACCGCGATCAAATGGTATATCAAAGAATACTCTCAAAGTACTGAGATGAGAATCATACATTTTGATCTCACTCATTGGTATATCAAAGAGCTCAAGCTAGTGACTTAGACTATAGTCTATCCACCATATGTCATGCCAGTTCTATGAAAAATCTTGTGCGCAACGAGTCGTCTTTTACGACCTTGAAATATTTTTCATTTGTACATATAATTACCGGCTTTACACATTTAAGCATTTGGACTTCAGATCCTTGAACAATAATCCCTACATTTGGGTTATATACTTGGCCAAAGTATTATAATTTCATCAACCTGATTTTCATAAGAGGGTTGTTTATGTAGTCGACTTATTCATCGATTCCATTTCAACTCAATATAACATAGAGAGATCTCTGTATATATTCTATCATCAGGTACCTGAATATCTCATCATTTAACTATGTCCCTTTTACTCACTATGAGTATTTACCCTCAAAGGGATCATTTCAATCATTCAAGAGATATTTATTTTTGGAATCGATAGTCATTATGCTTCAGGCATAATTACGCTTCAGGTGTGTTTTCCTCATAATGTTCACAAATATTATCAATCGGCTAAAATGCCATAACACATGTCATTCTTTTAGAGATATAATCTCAATCATATATCGAAGTGCGCTTTGGTGGATTGTATACATATCGCACTTTTACAAATCATAAAGATTCACAAGCAAATCTTTATTTCATAGTATTGACATGTTTGTAAAACATTGCTGCATGAGAAAAATTATTCTCATATCAAATAGCTTGAGGCTTTTAATCTGCTAAACCATTAGCAATATAATATTTTATTATCTCAACTAATTCGTAAAATCATTAATGACTTTAAGATATATTCATGCTAGCATTTATCACTTTGCTCGTAATATCATTACTTGAGCAAATAATCAGTCATTCATTTTCTTAGTAAGATAATTAATTTGCTTTTGAGAACAAGCATCAATGATAACAATCTTCTGGTTCTTTAATGAATGCCATTTTTCATTCTCAATAAATCTTATTATTGAATTGGAATCTAACCAATCATTATAGAACTTCTGGTTCAACAAGATATTTCACTTGTACATATGTATGAACTTCTGGTTCAATACAGTATTCATTTCATCAGTACGTATTTTTGTACAGTTCAAATCAGTATTCCTTTATTACTTTTATACCGAAAAAATCAGGTACAATATCCAAGAAAATATCTCAATCTTGTCGTCAAATCTTCCCTTATATCGAAAAAGGTAATGACGCATTATCTCATTGTTCTTACCTTTTCAATAATTTATTCTATTATTTCTTTATGGAATCGATATCACTGACAGCGGAGCCATCGCTCTTTTACGCGTTGAATAATGCATTTAAATAGATGATTAAGGAAGAATGCTGGATCCATAAAAAATGGATATCATACTTTCAAATATTTGCAAATATTATTCCAATCTTCCAGTAAATGATTTGAGAAAAAATTATCGAATTAGGCTCGAAAGATTGAGGTTGCTGATAGATCATGGCATCCCAGAAGATGTTTGCTGGTTGATCGAAGCAAAAGTTCGATTAGCTGGTGAATTACCAGATTCATTTTCTAAGCACAAGCCTGGCTTAGGTAAGAGTACTTTTGCAAATAAGCGAAGAGCAAAAAGATTAAATAGTTGCTACAAATGTGCTCGATGGACATGTGATATCCCGTTGTAAATCAATAGGATATTCATCCATAAATCAAGATGATAAGATAGACTTCATTAAGGGTGGACTGAGTAAGGAGTCATTGGATGATATC
Source organism: Ligustrum vulgare (assembly GCA_963555705.1). Taxonomy (NCBI): domain Eukaryota; kingdom Viridiplantae; phylum Streptophyta; class Magnoliopsida; order Lamiales; family Oleaceae; genus Ligustrum; species Ligustrum vulgare. The sequence continues at coordinate 18,718,026 of OY743189.1, read as the reverse complement.
CGATTGACTCTTGAGACGCACCCTAGTGGGTATGTGCAGCGTGAGCTACTATCTTTATGGGCTAAATTCATCAGCGATAAAGAGCGTTATAGTCTCAAAAATATAATAGCAAAAGATTCTATTTGCCAGGCTGTTATAAACAATGATGTTTTGGCTATGCAGCATTAATAAAAGGTAAATCATTTGATATATATGCACATATAAAATATTTTTCTATTTCCTTTCACGAGTTTTGATAAAGGCTGGTTAAAAATATTAAATCACCGAAAGGTGAGTAGGGTAATTTTGTCAAAAGTAAATCTTCACTTTTTCGAAATACGAGCAGTAAATAGTGAAAATTTTCAAGTTTAAAAAGCCAATGATTTTCACAGTTTATGCATCCCAAAATATCATTTTCTCATAAGTTTTTCCTTCCTTATTCTCTCAAAGATGGAAGGATCAAAATTTCGATAGATCAAAACTATCTGTGTATTTTGTGGATCAAAAGTAGGAAAATGTTTTGGGTATCTAGAAGCAGCCGTTTTAGGAAAGAAATTGGGAGAGAAAGGTATGACTCTCGTGTATGGAGGAGGTAGCAGTGGATTGATGGGTTGTGTTTCACAATCCGCTCTAGTAGAGAAAGCAAGAGTGATAGGTGTTATACCTACTCCTTTAGCTGATATCGCAGGCAAAACACGAGGGCATGAAGTACAAATCTTATCTATCCATGAACGCATAACTTGCATGTTATATGGTTTTGATGCCTTCATAGCTCTGCCTAGAGGTTTTGGTACTTTAGAAGAAATCTTTAATATTACTTCATGGACTCAATTAGATCTCCATACCAAACCTATTGGACTTTTAAATGTTAACAATTTCTTTGATGGTTTGCTAACATTTCTTGATTATGCTGTGGAACAGGGATTCATCTCTCCATTTTCTAGGAGAATCCTTATTTCTGCTCCTACTATCGAGGAAATGCTGGATAAGTTTCAATCATATATTCCAATACAAGATCCTGCAGGAGTTAAGATAGATTGGTCGCAAGGAAGGGGAATCAAGCGAAAATGGAGTCCGGTTAATGTAAATTTATCTTTGTGAACCCTAGAATAGATGGTGGTAGTACGGAGTATTCTCACTCTCGAGACATACCATAAATTTCTAGGATTTTATCAATGTCTTAATCTTGTGTACCTCAAAGATTTAAGGTGGTAGGATACGGCTACTCCCGAAACACATCTCTAATTTTGAGGATCATAAATGTTTCCCCCTTTTGCGTTTTGCATGTATGTCTCGTTTATGGTTCTTCAGGAGCAATACTAATATCATTTCAGTATGTTTAGATGATAATTTTTACTTCTTCTGAAGTAAATATGTACTTCTTCTGGAATACATAAGTGCTCGTGTAAGAACTTTTCCAAACACTTATCATCTAATATTCATCTCATAATACTGATGAGATTATTTTCACATTAGCTATGTCCATGCTATCATGTGATATTATCTTTATCATACATCAACATTCTTTTGTTGAATAATTTTCATCCACCCATTCAAATTCATATATTGGTAACATCTGGTACCATTGAATAAAATATTTTTATCAACATTTACCAACCTTTTGGTAATGATAACTTCTGGTATCATTTGATGAAGTATCAAATAACAATAATATTGTATATATATTAACAATAATAATACTGGGGTTATACCACCACGTATATATGTTGACAACAACCTCTAATATGTTAGAATTAAACCAACAATTGAGGTGTTTATATGTATTCAATTGATAGACCGACCATTTAGGCAGTGTCAACATAATGAAATAATTAAACCGGCCATATAGGCGGTATCAACATAATGAAATAATTACCTTTCATGAGTGAGCGAGTCATATCTTCAAATCCAGTCAAGGTATTCATAATAGTCCAATTCGTTACAATAATGAGTCATATCCAGTTAAGGTATAAATTAAGTCCATAATAACTCAATCCATCACGGCATGTCAACTATTATGTTACTTTTAAAACTTTTAATTTATCGTATTGATCACATAGTAGTGTTAAATAATTTAGAATATATATTCTATTAACACTTATCATCATATCATTAATAATGATTAATCAATTTCGTTAAATCACAATTAATATATTTTAACGTATCATCAAGGGCAAAATCGTTCATATTTTAATATATTGATCATATGGATAAATCGAAACCGTCAATATGTTTGAAATTTAATTTAGAACAAACTTACTTTTGGTCCGAAGTTCAAAATCTCGCCGGAATTACTTCAAAAATAGTTTTTACAACGCTGCCACGTTCAATCACCGGAAAATGTCCAAAACTCCACCAAACAGAAAAGTAAGACCATAGAAAAATCAAGAAAGTCGAGACGAACAAACTTCCCGTTGACGCCGTCGCCGAATTCAGCTTCACGCGCCGGTGCGACGTCTACGCCGTCGACACGCGCCGGTGCCGGAGGATCGTCCTGTCGTCGTCATGGATCTGTTGTCTGATCATCGTTTGGATTTACGGTTTGATGTGAATTTGCTTTGAAAGTTTCGATTTTTTTAACTTTTCTTCTCCGGTCGATATCTTCTGTTTCAGCCATCGGATCATTTCCAAATTTCAGGCGAGTCTTCTCCTCGACAAGCCTGTTCTGATGGCGGTGGCTGACCGTCGATCGGATATTTGGATCGCCCGAAATCATTCTTTTCAGTTCGAGAAAAAAGGAAACATTGATTAGTAATAATCAGGTTTCTGATACAGAGGTTCATCATTTAGATGCAACTATAGAACATACTCCCATTATATTACTCAATTGGCTAGAGACTCGTGCTGATAGGGTGTTGTAAAACAATAGATAATATAGAGAGAATCAGACAGAGCTTCTCATTAGGTATGTTTCTAATGAAATGAAATGACTCCTATTTATAGGAGGGTACAATGGCACAATCGTAATATATAAAGTTTATAGGGGTATAATGATAATTGATCATTCATATTTAATATTATATTTATAACAATTCCCGTTTTTAAGAAAAAAATTAGTACGATCGTAACGTAGAAGTGGATACCTTATATAAACTGAAGTTAACCATAAATAGCAATCTTCAATATATCATAAGCTAATGCTTGGAAAGTGTTGTATCAAAAAAGTACCTTTCACTCAAATAAATTTTGTACATCACTTTCAGATAAAGAAAACAAACGAATGTGAAATTGTTTAATTGAAACACAATCAACCCACTTGTGTTCATATAATTTCACGTAGGGACGTTAACGAGTCAAACAGAGCCGATCTACAAGTTGAAGTTCAAGACTCGAGTCGGCTCGTGGCTCGGCTCGAGTTTGAGCCGAGCCGAGCCGAGCTGGGTCGAGTCCCGAACTTTTAAATTTTATTTTATTTTTATAACAAAGATTCATAAATTTATTATTGAAAATTTATATATATACAAAGAGCTAAGCTGAGTAGTATGGATGGCAACGGGACGAATCCCCGACAAAGACGGGGATGGGGATGAAAAGGCATTCTCGAACCGGGGATGGGGCGGGGACAGGAATGAACAATGTTATCCCCATCCCCATCCCCGCCCCGTCCCCGATCCCTTTCCCCAATTAACAAGTTCCATTAAAATTTAAAAAGTCAAAAAAAAAAAAAAAAAAAAAAAAATCTTATATTATCTATACAAAAGTCCTATGATGTCAAATTTCTTGCACCAAAAATTTATTACTTATCAAGTTATAAACTTTAAATGCTTATTTTGAAAAAGTTACTGATTATTAGTTATTAACCTTATCAAGTTGTGTTTTCTTGTCTAATCAAATATAAAATAACGACACAAAAAAGATATATATATATATATATATATATATATATATATATTAGATGAATGTCCAAATAATGTGTAAAGATTATTGGATTTAGAAAATGTTAGAGTTATCCCCTGCATGTTTCCTTATATTGTCTGCATAAAATTATTTTAAAACTTAAAAAAAAAACAAATGAGGATGTAAACGGGGATTTTTCCATCCCCGCCCCATCCAGTCCCGTCCCCGTTCCCATCCCCGCCCCGTCCCCGATATGGTAAATCACTAACTGGATGGGGACAGGGAAAGACATCCCCGCCCCATACCTGTCCTGTTATCATTCCTACTGAGTAGAGCTTGCGGGCGAATATCTTGGCTCGAGCTTTTTAAGCGGGCTTTTTTTGGCTCGAGCAGAGCCAAGCTCGTTCCTAAAAAAATAAATCTCGGCTCAAGCTTTGACTCAAGATCTCGAACCACGATCCGAGTTAAGCCTAAGTTTTTTACGAGACGAGCCCAAGCGGCTCGAGCCGAGAAGTCATTTTACCATCCCTAATTCCATGATTCCATCAAGATGAATCAAATTTACATTTTCTTTAACCTTAGACGATTACTGTATAAACTAGTCAATGTATAGCAGCCACGTGAAATGACCATTAATGGTCTTAGATTGGGTTTTATTTATCACGAGCAAATCTTAATCTTAATATATATAATAATAGTATAGTCGCCAAAAAAATCCACACATAGTTTCCCTCCATTTTTCCCTGCTATTTTAGGAAACTTTGTAATTTTATTAATTATTTTAATAATTGAATTAGGAAACTTCAATTAATGCAAAATTAATTATAGGTGACATGTAATAAATGACCTATTGATTGTAAAAAATAAAAAATCTATAAAAAGATCTAATTGTATATTATTTTTATTCTTTTGACAATTATTGTAATATTTTGAAGTCAAAAAAATATGCAATATATAGGTGTCAAATTCATGATCTTAACGAGAAGTTCAATACAAGTTAACAAATGAGAGCAAACTCTAAATATATCATTCTTAAAATTGCCTCAAATAATAAAGGTAAAAGTTTTACTTATACTTTTTACTTTTTTCAATATTCAAATTCAATCTTTTTAATTTATCTCATCTAAGTTATAAAATGATATTTATCATTTCTTACATAACTTCAATTTGACATAAATGATTAATTTCAAATCTTTTTTCTTATCAAATTAAAAGAAATAATGATATCCGATCTTTCTAAGTAAATTCAATTAAATCATTTTAATTTCTACAACTTCAGGTTTCTATAAACTCTTTGGTAATTTTGAAATTAATTTTATAAATTTACTTATTTTGTTCATTTATCTATTTTTTAATTTTTATAAATTTAAAATAAAATCAATTTGTAAAATATATACTACAGACTTTAACAATTAATTCATTGAATTCTATAGAAAATAAAAATATAAGGTTTTATCAAACTTATTCTATTTAAAAATAAAATATAGTCCATACATTTATTTAACATGCACAAAAAATAGTTTTGTGTGTGTGTGAGTAACATGGTCATTTTCAATACTTGGTGAAAAATAAAATGTAACATTGTATTTGAAACCATTGAATATGAGTAAGTTTGATATAAACTATAGAAATGATTTTAAATGTGTGATTGAAAGTGAAAGAAGGTAGTATAAAAAATAAAATAATTGTCAAATCAATCAATTGAGTGGTTAAAAATTGATTTTCTTTTTTTAGAATGTGTGATTAAAAAGTAGTATGTGCAATTGTGAAAAATTAGTTTTAAAATAATATGTGGTTGTTAATGAACATTAAAAAAAAATTATTTTTGAATAATCAATTCTTTATGAATAAATAAACTAAGGAAACTAGATAATGAACAATTAACTGTTAAAAAAATGCAATTCATAACTTTTCTCTCTCTCTTTTTTTTTTTTGTATATTGAATATACAATTTATGCATTAAAGTAAGAAATCTTATAGGGAGAAATGAAATTACAAATTATTCACAATTTGTTTATACAAGTTATTATTATTATTTTTTTTATTGTATTATTTTTATCGGGCATTGTATTTTTACAACTTATTCAATAAATATTATTTATTCCGTGCATCGCACGGGTGCGATTACTAGTATATATAATAACAACATAGCCGTCACATAAATCCGCACATAGTTTCCCGCCATTTTTACCTGCCATTTTAGGAAACTTTATAATTTTATTAATTATTTTAATAATTGAATTAGGAAACTTCAATTAATGCAAAATTAATTTTTGGTGACATGTAATAAATGACTTATTGATTTGTACAAAATAAAAACATTATAAAAAGATCAAATTGTATATTATTGTTATTCTTTTGATAATTATTGTAATATTTTGAAGTCAAAAAATATGCAATAAGGGTGTCAAATTCAAGATCTTAACGAGAAGTTTAATACAAGCTAACAAATGAGAACAAACTCTAAATATATCATTCGTAAAATTGTCTCAAAAAATAAAAGTAAAAATTTTATTTTTACTTTTTACTTTTTCCAATATCCAATTTTTTAAATTTATGTCATTTAAGTCATAAAATGATATTTATCCTTTCTTACATAACTTCAATTTGACATAAATGATTAATTTCAAATATTTTTTCTTATCAAATTAAAAGAAATAATAAATATCCAATCTTTCTAAGTAAATTCAATTAAAATATTTTAATTTCTACAACTTTAGGAAATTAATTTTATAAATTTACTCATTTTGTTCATTTATCTATTTTATATATTTAAAATAACATCAATTTGTAAAATATATACTATAGAATTTAACAATTAATTCATTGAGTTCTATAGAAAATAAAAATATAAGGTTTTATCAAACTGATTATATTTAAAAATAAAATATGGTTAATACATTTATTTAACATGCACAAAAAAATAGTTACGTGTGTGTGTGTGTGTGACTGTGTGTAACATGACTATTTTTAATACTTGGTGAAAAATAAAATGTCACGTTGTATTTGAAATTATTGAATAGGGGTAAGTTTGATATAGACTATAAAAATAATTTTAAATGTGTGATTGAAAGTGAATGAAGGTAGTATAAAAAATAAAATAATTGTCAAATCAATCAATTGAGTGGTTGAAAATTGATTTTTTTTTTAGAATGTGTGGTTAAAAAGTAGAATGTGCAATTGTGAAAAATTAGAACATTAAAAAAAATTATTTTTGGATAATCAATTCTATATAAATAAATAAACTAAGAAAACTATAGAATAAACAATTAACTATTAAAAAAATGCAATTTATAACTTTATTTTTTACTTTATATATATATATATTTTAGTATTTTGATTGTATATTGAATACACAATTTATACATTAAAGTAAGAAATCTTTTAAGCATAAATGAAATTACAAATTATTCACAATTTGTGTATGCAAGTTATTTTTTTTATTGTGTTATTTTTATCGAAAATTATATTTATACAACTTATTCAATAAATAATTGTCAATTATATATTTCGTGCATCGCACGGGTGCGATTACTAGTTACATAAGAAGGATGAAAGTATTTATTGAGATAAAATGAGAAAAGGAAATATTTTGTAAAATTTTCTTGAAAGTAATGCCTATAACGTTATAGCGATTTGTCTTTCCACTTTATAGGCAATTCATTGTTTAAAGTTTAAACTTTAAACGGTAAAAGTTTCATCATAACGAAATAATCTTTCTACAAAATACTACTTTTGATTTAGAGACAATCATAGTATATGTGATATATTAATATTTTTTGTTTATTTCGATTATATTCTTCACTTTTTACTTGATACGAGACAGTATACAACGAATTAATAGAAGAAAGGTGACTGTTTTTCCTCTCATTTTGGAAGAAATTCCTATGGGATGAATGAACACCACAAACTACAAATTGCAGGATTCTCTTGCCTTTGGCAAAAGAAAGATTCACATAGCACATTTTTTCTTAAGAAATGATTACAAATCTTGTAGAATATTTTTTATATATAGCACAAATAATCCAATGCCAATATTATCGGAACAAAAGGTACCATGTCAAAATATAAGGTTGGTCTTAATTTTTTAACCACACATTCTTAAAAAATTACTATTCCATACTACGTTTTCTCAAAACCTCATTATAATGGATCTCAAATCGGGGCTAAAGTGTATGACTGAAAATAAGATAATTTATAAACTAGCCAAACATAGGATAAAATTAGCTAACAATAAAAAGGGGAAACGTTGTATACAAAGTTGGTCGTTGATGCGTATTCTCTTGAAGATACATTTTACACATGGTTTTTTTATTTGCCTTTTCTTTCTGGATTCTACTTATCAAATATAATTATTTAGGAATTCTCTTAGAGCTTGTTTGGTGTAGGGTGCTGTGAGGAATTTTGAATTTTGGAAGAATGTGCACTTGAAAAATGAATAAAAATAATAGATCTCGTAGAATGTGATTGTGTGATTGAATATGAATTTGAGGGGAAAAGTGGAAAAAATTGCCACTCGTGAGGACGTTCTTAACAACATTTTGATAACATGTGGCCAACCATGTTCTTTTCACATGAATGTAAAGAAAGTTGTCTCCTTTTTATATTTTCTAATAAATTATTAAAATATAAAACCTCGATTGAATAAGAGTATAGGATAGGATTTTTACTTTTTCTTCTTTTTTAGCAGTGGGTAGGAGTATAGGATAGGATTTTTACTTTTTCTTCTTTTTTAGTAATGGGTAGGTTAGGTTAGGATAGGAAAATGAGACCTGTCAAGCAAGCAAAGGGGATTTGATTCTCGACATAAGTGTAATGATCAGAAAATTTTGACGTTCTTTATTATTCATTGACATAATAAAAGTATTTTATAATTTATTTAATTATTTTGGAATGTAAAGAAAGAAAAATGAAAATTAATGAAAGAAAAACGAAAATATTAAATAATGAAAGTTACGATAAAAACGTGTTTAAGTGCCTCTCTCCCTGAGACTTTTGCGATCCATTCCAACCCCCTTTTATTACATGTGATAAATAAGTTCTCGGAAAGATCTTTGAGAATATAAAAACGATTTTTAAATATGATCAACGGATAGACCTCGGTGATTTTTTGAAGTTAGTACTTTACCGAACGGTAAATAAAAACGTTTTTAAGTGACCTATTTTGGCAGGTCATAACTTTCTTGTTGTTATCCATTTTTTGCATCGTAAAAAATATGAGAAAGTACGACATGAATATTTCGAAATGGTACCAAGAACTCAAAATTTCGAATCCATTTGTTACCTCGAACCTAAGTCCAAGGCTTGCTCCCGAAAACTGAAATTTTTAGAATGAAGCAAGCAGGAGGTGGCACTTAGACCAACACGGCTACACCGTAGTTTTCCTTAGTCGCCTATCTACATATGACACCTCCTACTTCCTCCTTTCCACCTTCTACTTGAATAAGGTAGTTGAGAATATGTTCCATGCAACCGTTTTCTTTCCTTAAATCAGTGCATTCGATTTTGTCTATAAATAGCCATTTTTTACAACGGAAATCACACACCAAATATTAAGCAAAAAATCATTAGTGAAATAATGGTATTATTCCTCCAAAATGATAGAATTTCAAAATTAGGATTGTGTTTGAATCTTTTGTTAGGTTCAAAGACTTGTTAAAGTAATAACATGTTCTTAATGTCCTAAGTATGTTTTGCACAATCAAATATAGTTGATATTCTTGAAGAAAATCCCAAAAATCAAGATTGACAGTGCTGAACCGACTGCACGTATCGATACTTGAAGTATGAAGATGAACATGTATCGATACATGTTTATGAAATATCGATACTCCTGTAAACAGAATGTACAGAACTTCTTTTCGGGCATTCCTGAATCGAGTTGGGTGAGATATATTTATTGATCATTTGATATACATTGTGAATATTTACGTGAGTTATATGATTTCGTTGAGTATTATATATATTACTTCAAAATTGTTATTATATCATCGCTAACATTATCTTAACACTAACATTTATTCACTTGTTTAACATAAAGAAAAAGAGATGATCAAATTTATCACCGCTAACATTATCTTGGCGATAATTTTATCCGCTTGTTTAACCTAAATGATGACTAACAAAGTTTATCATCACTAAACCAGTATTAGTTGAATACCTTGAATAATCCTTGTTCTTGTTTATATTATCTTAAATTTATTAACTTGTATTAAAAATGATAATCTAAGTTTAACAGTTATCATCTACTTGTAAAAGATTAATCTTATGCTTTGGTACATTGAAGTCCTAAAAAGTTTCTTCTTTCTTTTAGGTATCGATACATTAAGCATATATCGATAAATGATACGTGTCAAAACCCTAACCAATAATATTTATTATTACTAGCTGTCTACCCGTGCGATGCACGAAATATATAATTTTTAAGTCATATTTTTAAAAATATCTTGATTCAATTATATCAAATAAAAAATAAAATTTCAATAAAATTTCAATATAAAATGTTATTGAATTTGAAACTTTAAAAAAGACAAGACTATTCAAAATAAAAAATACTACATGTACATTAAGTATACCGTACTACTTAAAATTTGACACTAATTTAATTTTTTTTTTACTCTGAAAATTTGTCTTCCTCATCACCTATTTTCCTTTTAATATGTTATAATTTTTTTTAATAACTATATTTTTTAATGTGTTACTTACATATATTTTATTTGAAATCCAATATATTAATTAATATATTTTATTTTTCCTTATTTTTTAAACATGCAATTTTTGTAAAAATGATGAAATGATTAAGCCTCCGTTTGGTAATATTGTTTGGTTTATAAACTTGTTTATTTATGATTTTGAGGTAAAAAATAGTGGCTGAAAATTGGAGAGAGAAAATAAGTGTAGTTAAAAAATTGATAGAAAATAATTAATTATTTTTGTAACATGCGTAATGAAGAGCCTACTCATTTATTGAGATATTAGGAAGTGAAATTTCAATAATCTTATTTATTTATTTTAAAAATATATTAATTCATTTTTTTCATTTCTAAGTTAATAAATTTATATACCATTTATTTATTTATTTTAAAATATATCAATCCAATTTTTTTATTTTCAATGTAACACATTTACATAAATATGATATGACATTTATTTATATTCAAATATATTAATCCAATTTTTTCATTTCTTACATAACACATGTTATTGAATTTGAAACTTAAAAAAAAAAAAAAAAAACTAATCTACACTCAATGTACCGCGCCACTCAAAGTTTAACACTTAATTAAATTTTTTGCATAAAATTTCTTTTGACTTTTATTTATGTTTTTCTCTAAAAATTTGCCTACCTTATCACTTATTTTCCTTTTAATATATTATAATTTTTAATTAACTTTATTTTTTAATATGTTGCTTACATATATTTTATTCGAAATCCAATAAATTAATATAGATATATATATATATATATATATATATATATATATATATATATATATATATATATATATATATATATATATATATATATATATTTTAAACATACCAATTTTTGTCAAAATGATGAAATGATTAAATTTTGTACTAATTTATCATTGGTGGTAAAAAGTTGATAGCAAATAATTATGTATTTTTATAATATGCTTATTGAAGAACCTACTCATTTATTGACATATTAGGAAGTAAAACTTCAATAATTTTATTTATTTATTTTCAAAATATATTGATTCAAAATGTTCATTTCTAACATAACAAATTTGATAGCAAATAATTAAGTATTTTTATAATATGCTTATTGAAGAACCTACTCATTTATTGACATATTAGGAAGTAAAACTGCAATAATTTTATTTATTTATTTTCAAAATATATTGATTCAAAATGTTCATTTCTAACATAACAAATTTATATAGCATAGATTTTTATTTTCAAATATATTAATTCAAAAATTTCATTTTCAGTTTAACACATTTAAATAGATATGACATTTATTTATGTTCAAATGTATATTAATACAATTTTTTCATTTCATACATAACACATTTACATAGATATTACATTTATTAATCCAATTTTTTCATTTCCTACATAACACATTTACATAGATATCACATTATTTATATTCAAATATATTAATCTAATTTTTTCATTTTCAATGTAATACATTTATATATAGTGTATTTATTACAAATCTTACTAAATATGCAATAAATAATAATTTTTCCTACAAAAATATTTATCTTTTATTTATTTATTTATATTTATTTTTTATACATAAAAGTAGAAGTGAGGAGAGATAGTCATTCTCCTCACTTCTACTTATATATATATAAAGATAAAGATAAAGATATAACATTTGTTCCTCGTATTCGTCATTTGAACACATGTATTTGAGAGTAACACTTGCACTTGTATATATTATGTAACATTTGTGCTTGATTATGTGATCTTAAATGCTACTTCGTGACACGTTTAAAATTATTTCATTGCATTAAAAGGATTTTCATGCTTTTATCGTATGCATGGCATGAAAATGATTTTCTTATATGGTACTACAGCCATACTTTATCACCGCTTGTTAATACGCTTATGGCGCTTGTTTTGATATTCGTATCACAGAGTCCAGTAATTAGATCACGATATGGCTATACTTGTTAATGAATTTCAGGGATCTCGACTCCCTGTTTGAAACTCGTGGAATAAATATCACGCTTGTTAAAGAACTCGTGGAATAAATACCACGCTTGAACTCAGGGTTACATTTCTTGCTTGTGCGCGATCAAAATAGTTATTGATTTGTAATATTGGCCTCATTAAAAGTCATGAAAATACTTGCATTTACACTAGTTTTGGATATATGAATTTGACTTGACTTGACTTGAATAAATGTAAAACATGTATTTACATTAATCTTGAATTTATGAGTTTGACTTGATTTGAATATATAAGGTTAAATTGTCTATGTGCAATAACACACGCGTATCATATTTTACTTGCTGGGCACATGCACACTCACCCTACGACCCCTAACGTTTTAGGTTAATCATAGAAATAAATAGGGTTGGGGCGGATCTTCAGACGACGAAACAGATAGTGCTACGCTAGGTAACGACCTGTGAATTGTGGACATACCAAATAAGGTTTATTGTGTTTGAATTGCCAAACTTGGTATTTTATTATTGATAATGTTTATCTAAAATATTTTAAAGTCAATATCTTTTATATTATCTATATATGCTTTAAATATTAATTTCTTTACCTTTTAAACAAATGGTTTTGTTGTAAGTGAAGTGATTTTGAAATCTTAGTTATGTGACATCATTTACTTCACTAGCTTGTGAAAAGGAAAATAAAAATATTTTCGTGATTTGCTTTGTGCGTCATTAGAGATTAAAATTTCGTGAAAAAATTGTGTGCGTTCCATTAATACTTCCAGAAGGGTTGACGATTGTGTTGTAAGTTGTCTCGCCAGAATGAATTAGTTGGTACTAGAAATGTTAGAAAAAGTGAACAAAAAGAGTATTGAGAATTTAAAAAGGGAGAGACACTTCCAATCAGCACATTCATATTTCCTTTGGGATGAGAAAAATCTACTCTTTCTGATATGAAGGTCTGAAAAATGTTGCACATAGGCTTCAGGGATACCACAGTGCTTCGCTAACTCAAAGGCGGATGCAATATTTTTAAGAGAAGAGAGCTTTTAGCATATATTAGATAAAACTAGGGATGTTAATGGGTCGGATTCGGGCGACCATCCCTCCCCGTTTATTGCCCTTATTATTTTTTTAAATTTTTTTTTTTTGTATTTTTTGTATTTTTTGTGGATTCTTAGGCCAGGTTTGCGATGGTAGCAGGGCGGACGCTCCTACCTGGACTTGATTATTCAGGTCGGAGCGCCCTTAATGGGATTCGGGTCCCTGTATGACTCGAGTCTGCCCAATTTTTCTGCCATCCTTAGATGAAAGGGAGAAACTTCTACAACAAATTCAAACTAATTACTTGATCTTCGAGGGGGTTTAGGGTAATCGGGATAGACTGATAAAGCATACTTGGAATGAAAAAAGAATGATCGAATGGGGCTAACCAAGAGAAGGGAGGTTCTGGGGAAGGACTACCTTTAATATAATATAAGCAATTAATAAATGATATTGAATTACTCATGCCAATGGAAGCAGGAAATAAAGGAATGAACATGCCCATTTGCTTTTCTAACCTGTAGAGTTTTGATTAGATTGGGTGTTAAAACATACTTCTTCTCCTATATTTATTCATATGTTGAATTATATTCATTTGCTCTGCTCGCGGAGAGGAGAGGAACTGCATAACACTTATGCCATATAGTATAGAGGGCACTACTTTGTTCTCGTGTAGCCACAAGCCGTCAAACTAATGGAGACCCTATTCCATTATCCTAATCCAAAGATGGCAATATCAAATCATTGGGTAGATTTCGCTTCCCTTCTCCCATACCATAGCCAAAAGGGATAGCCTATCTAGCACATCTTGCACCTTCTATCATCCATTCAACCCGCCTTCAAAATGAGAGACAGGCATTTAGTAATGAGATATCGCACATGGGAATGTGCGCCATTGTCGCTAATACAGTGAAACAACAAAAAATTGTGTCTTCTTTCATGTCCACACTCTAAACTAATTTTGAAATGATTTAAAAACACCATTTTTTTGTTTGTTTTTTGTAAATGTGGTACTGAACCATTCTTGACGATCATAACTTGAGCGTATTAAATTTCAACTAATAAAGAAATCGTCTATAAAAATGGCTATTTCTCTACACCATTTTAACGTCTATATGCATATATATCAACTCTTATATTTTGCATGGAAATTGTGCATGGTATTTATAGTGAATATTGCAATCATTAGTATGCAAAATAACCAATCACAAAACTACAACTTCTTGCAATGTGTGCATAAAGTCATTGGTTTGAAAAATAAACCAATCAATATCCACCAAGTTCATGCAAGGACGGATCCAGAAATATTAGTGAACTAGAGACGTCATTGATCGTCGACCGTAAATAATAAACGACTGCAATAACGAAATCATTCTTTAATATGTAATTTTTGAATATTATCGTGATTCACTAGTACAAAATTACCCAAAAAAAAAAAAAAACATATTAGAGTCGTTTTTTCCTTCAAAAAACACGGTGGCAAAATTGTAAATAAAAATTTAAAAGCAGCGTCGGTTCTTTAGTAAGAACCGACGCCGGTTTTTCGGCCCAATTAAGGGCGTCGGTTCTGAAAAGAAACCGACGCCGTTTAAATAAAGGCGGCGGTTCCTTAAAGGAACCGCCGCCTTTAAGTTAACTATTTTAGGTTTTAGAAGGGCCACTTCAGCTGTAAACAAGCTCTTTCGTCCCGCCCAAGCCCGTTCACCCCTCTCCCTGCTGTCGCCCCCACACCACGACAAGCCGTGCAACTCCGGCTCCGGCATCACAGCTCTCCCCCGCCGTGTCTCCGCCTGAAACCGTGTCCAAGCTCTTTCATCCCCAAGCTCGTTCACCCCTCTCCCCGTCGTCGCCACCATCAACCACGACAAGCCGTGCAACTCCGGCGCCGGCACCTTCTCTTTCTCTTCCTCCGCGTGCGAGCCTCTCTTTTCTCTTCCTCATCGCGAGCCCTTTTCTTTTCTTGCTCCGCCGCGCACCACCCCCACCCCGCTCCCCTCTGTTTTATCTTCGTGCGCCACCCCCGTCCCTCTCCCAGCCGCCATGTTCATCCGTACCCTAGCCGGGATCCGCCAGCAGCCACCGTCCCACGCCGCAGGGCCCACCACCAACAACGTAATTTTTCATATTTTAAGTTTAAACTAGTTTGTTCATTTTGTTAGTTTATAATTGAATTTATTGTTTATGATTTAATCTGTTTATTGATTTTAATGAACTTATTAGTCTTGTTTGAATTTCGAATTGAGATTATTGATTTTGAGTTAGTAGATTTATAAATTCAAATTTTAAATTATTGAAGTTTTATTGAAATTGTAGAATGTTAATTTTATTTTAGTAATGATTGTAAGATATTTATAAGTGAATTATTTGAGATGTTTTGCACTTGTTGGATGTTTTGGTGAGTTGAGATGATTATGTTGTGATGTTGTGGTGAGTTGAGTTGATTATGTTGGATATTTATTGTGGCATTTTGATTTCCCCTACAGGCTGGTTAAGTCCAATTTATAGGGAAAATTCTGTCAAAATTTTCGTAAGATTTTATAAATAAAAATGTATAATAAATTAAGGTAATTTCATTCGTATTAACACATGGTGAATATCTTGATATATGTGTCTTGAATTAGTTACAGATAAGTAATGATTGTGAGGTATTTATAATTGAATTATTTGAGAAATCTTGTACTTGTTGGATGTTTTGGTGAGTTGAGATTATTATGTTGTGTTGATTTGGAGATATGAGCATATATAGTGAATAATTAAGAGGCTAAAAATCTTTGAGTTTTTAACATGCTGAGGATGAATATTTTTGACTACATGATAACGTTGAAATTCGACTGGAGGACTGTTTGAGTTTTGAATATGTTGAAGTTAAATATTTTAGTTTTATTGTGGCATTTTGATTCCCCTTACAGGTTGGTTAAGTCCAATTTATAGGGGAGATTCTGTCAAAAATTTTCGTAAGATTTTATAAATAAAAATGAAAATAATAAATTAAGGTGATTTCATTCGTTTTAACGCATGGTGAATATCTTGATATGCATGTTATTAGATATGGATCGGAGTTGGATGTATGGGAGACGTAATACACATGAATATGTGAAAGGAGTTGAAGAGTTTATGAAATGTGCCGAGGAAAACAAAATAAAAGAAGGCAAAGAAATGTTTTTGTGTTCTTGTTGTGATTGTAAGAATTTGAGAAAGTTCCGTAGCTCTGAACAAGTCAAGAGTCATTTGATCCGTCGTGGATTTAAGGAATGTTATGCACGGTGGATATGGCACGGTGAGAGTATACTTCCTAGGACGAGCACCGGTGATGATAAGGGTGATCAAGAGGAGAATAATTTGGACGATGATCAGAATGATGTGGATAATGATCGGATAGATGAAATGATGCGTGACATACAAGAGGATTTCATTGAAAAACCTCATATTTTCGATAGCCTATTTAATGATTCTGAACAGCCTTTATTTTCTGGTTGTAAGAAATTCACAAAATTGTCTGCTGTGTTTAAGTTGTATAACTTGAAAGCGAATAATAGGTGGAGTGATAGGAGTTTCACGGCTTTATTGGAACTTTTGCGAGATATGCTTTCGGAGGATAACGAACTTCCTAGTTCAATTTACGAGACAAAGAAAATGTTGTGCTCGATGGGTATGGAGATAGAGAGGATACATGCATGTCCAAATGATTGTGTATTGTATCGGAATGAGTATAAGGACTTGAACCTGTGTCCAAAGTGTGGAGCATCGAGGTATAAATGAAAGGAATGCAATGTTAATTGGGAGGATAAGAAAGGCTCTCCGGCAAAGGTGTTATGGTACCTACCCATAATACCAAGATTTAAACGCTTATTTGCCAATGCAAAGGATGCGAAGAACATGCGGTGGCATGCCGATGGGAGGAAAGAAGATGGAAAGCTAAGACACCCGGCTGATTCTCCTCAATGGAGGACCATTAATAGGGTGTTTCCCGAATTTGGTGGAGAAAATAGGAATCTTAGGCTTGGACTATGTACAGATGGGATGAACCCGCACGGTAACATAAGTAGTCGACATAGCACTTGGCCGGTTCTTTTGGTGAATTACAATCTTCCTCCTTGGTTATGTATGAAGCGCAAGTACATCATGTTGTCGTTGCTAATATCAGGGCCTAAACAACCGGGAAATGACATAGATGTTTACCTAGCGCCACTAATTGAAGATTTAAAACTGTTGTGGAATGAAGGTGTGTTAGCATTTGATGCACATAGCCAAATGAATTTCACGTTACGTGCTATGATATTTTGCACCATAAATGATTTTCCAGCTTATGGAAATTTGTCGGGGTATACTAATAAAGGAGCTAAAGTATGTCCCGTTTGTGAAGAAGATACGGTTGATCTTTGGTTGAAAAACTGTAAGAAAAATGTGTTTATGAGTCATCGTATATTTCTCCCTGTTCACCACCCTTATCGAAAGAAGAAAAATCTCTTCAAAGGAAAAGTCGAGACTCGAGTTTCCCGCTTACCATTAACAGGAAATGAGGTTTATGAACGAGTTAAAAATATTGATGTTATGTTTGGGAAACTTTTTAAAACTCCTCAGAAGAGTCTTTGGAAGAAGAGATCCATATTTTGGGATCTACCCTACTGGGAACACTTACAGGTAAGGCATTGTCTTGATGTAATGCATGTGGAGAAAAATGTATGTGATAGTATCATCGGGACATTATTGAACATTCAAGGAAAGACAAAAGATGGTATCAAAGCCAGAAAAGACATGGTAGAAATGGGGATACGGGATAAGTTAGCACCGCAAGAGTTGGAAAAGCGTACATATTTACCCCCAGCTTGTTACACTTTGTCTAGAAAGGAGAAAACAAGTTTTTGTGAGTGCCTAAATTCTGTTAAGGTTCCATCTGGATACTCATCGAACATCAAAAGTATTGTGTCGATGAAGGACTTGAAATTGGTTGGTATGAAGTCTCATGACTGTCATGTCTTAATGCAACACTTGCTACCTGTTGCAGTTCGTGGCATACTCCCAAAACATGTTAGAAATGTCATTATAAAGCTTTGCTTTTTTTTAATGCAATTTGCAGTAAAGTTGTTGATCCAGATGCGCTGGATGATTTACAGGCTGATATTGTTATCACTCTATGTCAATTTGAAATGTATTTTCCTCCATCATTTTTTGACATTATGGTGCACTTACTTGTTTACTTGGTGAGAGAAATTAAGATTTGTGGTCCGGTGATCTTGAGGTATATGTATCCATTTGAGAGATACATGGGTATATTAAAAGGATATGTGAGAAATCGATTTCGACCTGAAGGCAGTATCATTGAAGGTTATGCTGCTGAGGAGGTTATTGATTTTTGTAATGATTACCTAGATGATATTGATGCTATTGGTATTCCTAAATCTCGTCACGAGGGAAGACTGAAAGGTAAATGTACGATTGGATGCAAAACAATTGTGCCTAGTGTTGAATTGCGAGACAAAGCACACCTCCTTGTCTTGCAACACCTTACTGAGGTTCATCCATATTTGGACGAGCACATGTCCATTTTAAGGCTGGAGAATCCTTCAAAAGGTGAAAGGTGGGTGACTACTGAACATAATCGCTCATTTGGAAAATGGTTCAAAGATAAAGTGCTGCAAGAATTATCACAAATGTCGAATAACATTTCTGACATTGTAAAGTGGTTAGCATACGGCCCTGGCATGCTTGTGAGGTCTTATGAAGCATATGACATTAATGGGTATACATTTTATACAAGACGTCAAGATGATAAGAGCACGATGCAAAATAGTGGAGTGACTCAAGTAGCAATGTCAAGAGATTTTTTCGTAATGTCTTATTATGGAGTCATTGAAGATATTTGGGAACTTGATTACAGGGAGTTCAAGTTTCCTCTATTTCGATGTAAATGGGTTGATAATAAACTGGGTGTTCGAGTGGATGAATTAGGCTTCACTTTGGTGGATTTTGGTCGGTTGGGTTATTTTGATGAGCCATTCATACTGGCATCACAAGCGAAACAGATATTTTACGTTCTTGATCCAGCAAATACTAAGTGGTCAGTTGTCCTTCAAGGCAAAAGACATATTGTTGGCATTGGTAATGTGGTGGATGAATAAGAGTACGATCATTTTGACGAAACTCCTCCATTGTCTATTGGTATACAACCAGATGCAATTATAAGGGAAGATAATCTTGAAACAAATTACATGCGTGAGGATCATGAAGAAGGATTGTGGATTGACCGTCGTTCGTGAGGCAATATAATTGTTTAAGATCGATTACTTTCTTACTTAGAACTTTTTAATATTGTTCATATATGCTCTATTCATTGTTACTATTCGCTTACTAATTTGTTTATATATTTTTGTTTTGTTATATACGCAGATAATTGCACAGTCCCGTGAAAGTCATGGCTGATTCTTCCAGTTCATCTGATGATCAAAATATCAGTAAAAAAAAAAAGACTAGAGGACCAACAAGTTGCAAAAACTTGAGGAGGAAGGGGGATGAAGTAAATGTGATTGAATTTGATGATTGCCACAGGCCGATCGGACCCCTTAAGCAGAACTTTAATTCTTATATAGGGTCTTTGGTCCGTATTCATGTGGATATAAATATTAGTGATTGGCATAATGTCCCTAAAGGCCTTAAAGACATGATTTGGGAAGATATAAAGGTATCACATCACTTCATACATAGTAAACTTAATAATTGATTATATTTTTTTTGTTATGGGTATAAATATCGCTTATTATTGTTGTATTTCAGAAGGAGTTCAGCATACCCGACGACGAAAGGAAAGGAATTATTTTAAGAGTTTTTGGGATGCGATGGAAAGATTTCAAGAGTAAGTCGGTGCATAAGTTCATTAACAATAAGCACCCAAGATACGCATCACCTACTATGCTATATACTTACCTGACCGAAGAGAAATGGGAGCAATTCAAGAAAGAGCGTGGGACTGAGATTTTCAAGGTATATGACATTATAATTCCTAGTCTCCTATGTGACGATTCTTAATAATTTTTTATGATTGAGTTGAAAACTAATGAATGTGATGCTTTATTTTTCAAGGAAAAAAGCAAGAAGGCCAGGGAAAGCCAGTCACATAATGAGCATCCACATTTTTTGGGCTCCGCTGGTTATGCCGGGATGAAGCCACAGTGGCTTTTATCAGATCCACTACTATCTTCTGCCTCTTCGTGTGCGTCACTTAGCTCGTCCATGTTAAGTAATGATCGCAGCTTATATTGGATTCGAGCTCGATCAAAGAAGAAAGAAGACGGATCTTATTACATCCCCAACGAGAAAACAAGTGGGGTATACGGAAAAATTGTAAGTATAACCTCTCATTTTTTCATAATATGAATTAAGTTTCATTTAAGTACTAATATTTAGTTTTCATAATTTTTTTTTTTTTTTTTTGATAACAGATTGAAAAATCAGAGGAAGCAACACAAGGGACATTTGTCCCAAGGAGACACCACGACATCTTATCGGAAGCCCTTGGTAAAGAGGATTGTCCTGGTCGGGTTAGGGGATATGGTGTCTACGTCACGGTGAGGGATGTATATGGCAGACCTGATGCTGCCAGCAGACGATCGAGAGGGGTTGTGTCGGTAGATGATATTAAGGATATTATAATGAAGGATTTGGAGGTTGGTATCACCGAACGTGTCAGGAAAGAGTATGCAGCAGAAGTACAAAGTAAGATTGACAGTATGCAGCAGGAATACGAAGCTATCCTTCAGCGCATGGGCTTAAATGTTGATGTCGAAGTGGACATAACTCCACAACCCCGCCCACCAACTCGCAGTAGTTGCTACTCAGTTAATCCAGATCCATTTGATGGCCTTCAGGTATTTACCCTTGAAATATTATGTTTTTCAATATTATTGATTATATTTCAATTGTAAGGGCTATAACATTGATTTACATTCTTGTTGAACAACAGAAGCCTATCACTTGTCGTCTCGCCATAGGTTGTAATGGTGAGCATCAAATCGTGGCTAGAGGAATGGTTTTTCCATCAGGACCTGAGACTGTTGTGCACCATCAACAACTCTTGACCGATCATGTTAAAGTGTCGATTGATGATATTATATAAGGTACCGAAGCGTCACTTCTTCCAGTACCATCTCCATACTACACCGTGGTGGGGGAAGCTATTGGAAGTTTCTGTCAATGGCCTAAAGATTTGGTGATACTTGGAGATGTAATAATTTTTATATTTATAAAAAGGTTATTTAGAGTTTTAATTACTTTTAAAATTATATTAGAAATGTTATGATGACCAAAAACCTGTAATTGCAGGAAGAGTTGACAAAACAGTCAAAAAAAGTTGAAAAGAGTAAAAAGTCCCAGAGTTTTGATATGTCATCTAACAGACGACCCCCACTCATTGATGATGCAACGTTACAACGTCTGGGTAATGATTGTAAGATGTTACACTCTCTTGTCCTTACACTTCCTGTTGGTACAGACTACATCCAAGTGTCTCTAGACGCGAATGTGTTTCATCACACGGACGGTGAAAGTTTTTATGTTACGATCGACGACATCACCGACTTGCTCTCAATGAAATGGCTGAATGTATCTATCTTGCAAGTATTCATAATGTAAGATTCTGAACACGCATTTATGTCTTTCATTTAAATTTTCATTTTATTTTTATTCATTGGTTATTATTTTTTGGTTCCTTCATGGGTTGTGTGAGCAAATTGGTGTTCAGTCAATTGGATTTATGTGTCCATCACAGATTGCGTCGATCAGAGTTAAAACACATTTAGAAACAGTTGTGAGTTACATGGTTGAAACAATGAATACACTGAGATCCAAGCAATTCATTTTAGCGCCGTACTATCAGGAGTAAGATCATTAATATTATTGTTTATGTATTTCTTTAGTTATTTAAAGAATACTTACACGTTCATAATACGTAGGAATCATTGGATGTTGCTTGCGATATGTTGTGAAGCTAATACTGTGTACTTCATAGATTCAACACAATCATGTAGGCGTAACATAGAAATCAAGCCGTCATTGAATATGTAAGTAATTATTTCAGTGTTCAAACTTTTGTGTTTAGTGCATTGTAGATAAGTTGGGTTACTTTCTTGGAATAATCGTAAAGAGTTTGAGGTGAAATTGATGTGTTTGTGCTGTGATTATGATAATTGTTAGGATACTTTTCAATAATATATAGGTATCTATACAGGTGGTTACGTTCAATTTATAGGGGAGACTCTGGCAAAATTTATGTAAGAATTTTGAGTTTTATTATTATTTTTATAGCTTATTCATATTTATTGAAACTTTAGGGCCTTTCGAGCATTTTGGTCATTACGAGGCAAGAGGGCAACATCCAATGTAAATTGGAAAAAGATCTCGGTATGAAAACTAGAATTTTATAAGTTGCTACAAATTCTCAAATTAGTTTAATATATATTCACTTTCATTAGATTATTAATAATAGTTTTAATTTGAAATATTCAAATTTCAGTGTCCTCAGCAACCAGGAGGAGATGAGTGTGGCTATTATGTTATGAGAAACATGTTCGAGTTAGTCACAGTCCATTTTCAACTTACTTCTCTACACGAGGTATAAGTTATTGATGATAGTTGTGTAATTATGATTTATGTAATTGTCATAATAAATATTAATTCTTATTAATTATTTTTAGGCATTTCAAGAATTTTATTCAACAGAGGAAATTGACGAGGTTCGGAATTTATGGGCCAAATACTTCGTCGAAGAGTGTATGTAAATTTGGCTCATTTTTTGTTAACATGTACAAATTTTTTAACAATATTGTGAATACAAAATTAATTATTTCGAAATTCTGTTTATTGAGTTATTAAGTTTTGTTTTGCGTTCCTCGATTATTTATTTGTTGAAGATAATTAGTTGTTGTATGTGATTGTTATATAGTGTATCTATAATGGAAATATAAATAAACGAATAATTTTAAAAAAAAAAAAAAAAAATTCTTACTAAAAGGCGTCGGTTGGTTATAATAATCGACGCCTTTTATATGACTAAAGGCGTGGGTTGGTTATACCAACCGACGCCTTTTATTGATTTAAGGCGTCGTTGTTATATAACAACCGACACCTTAAATTAATATAAGGCGTCGGTTTACAACCGACGCCTTAAGTATACAGTTTTAGCGTCGCTACTATAGACGTCTCCTTTACAACCGACGCCTTTTCCGCTTTACAATCGACGCCTTTGACTCTTATTGTACTAGTGATTTTCTTATGAACAAACTACCATAGTAGCCACTTAACAAATACAAACGATAAAGAAAGAAAACAAACAATTAAATGAAGAGTTGTAGCATTCACTAAGCCCTGTTCAATTTTGCTATAAATAAGAATTTTATGAAATTTTGATAAAATCTGACAAAACATATTCTTGAATAACAATTCATTTCACACAAATGTGAATACACATACAGATAAATTTCACACAAATAGGTTTGGACTGTGGGTTAGGGGAACTAGACTAGTTAAAAAGGTTCACTCAATATGTATTGAAAAATAAGTCTAGAAGATCAAAAGCCAACAGGCCAACTTATCTCCATCTTCTTCATGAGACTGCCTGTATACTATAAATTCCGTCTGGTTCCCTCCATTTTCTTCTTCTTGGCGGAATCTTCATCTTCTACAAAGCTTTGAGACTACCCTGTAAATTCCGACTAGTTCCCAGCCATTTTCTTCATTCCAACGAAATTTTCATCTTCTTCAAAGCTTTGAGATTGCCCTATCAATTCTGGCTGGTTCACAGCCATTTTCTTCTTCCCGACTGAGTTTATGAACATGTGTGAATTAGAGTGTGTGTGGTATTTTTTTTTTTTATTTAAAAAGAGTTTTTTTGAAATAGATAGTGATTTTTAGGAGAATTGATAGTTGAAAATTGGTTGAAAAGAAAAATATTATTATTTTGACTTTTAATGGATGGTTGAAATTGATTACTGTAAAAAAAAAAAAAAAAAAATTTAATGAAACTCAAACTAGGGCTAAATATAAGTGAATCATTTTACTACAATTGTGCCACTATTAATAAATGTCATACCACCATATATCGAAATAAATTGATCCTGTAATTTATTTGAACAAAAACTAAAAAGTAATAGAACTTTTGTTTCTACTCTAATTGTACACTAATTTTCAACCAATGAATAAGTAACTTATGACAACGTAAGTATTGGTATAATGCTACGGTACATAATGATTTACATGCACATAAGGTGTCGAAAGAGAGTTGAGAAGGTTTTTTTGTTGAATTTTTTTGATTTAATTATATATCACCATATTAAATGTATGTAATCTATTTTGTACATGTAGCAAATTGTTAAGTTTGAGACTAAAGCAACAAGAATCTAGGACTGACGACTTCGCCTTAATTTCCCTCTTGATTTGTCCTACCAATCAATTATAATAGTTGACATTTGTATCTTACCAAATTATCTGAATCAATTGAAAACATCTTGCTAACAGGATGAGTAAATTCACTACTTCAGTATGAATTTTAACTTACTGTTGGAATTTGTAGTGTGTATATTATAAATTATATTATTCTATAATTTAAGCAACAAAATATTATAAGTAAATTAGGAAAAATTACTTACTTGAAATCACAAAGTAAAAGAGATGAAGAAATGAGAAATAAATACTTCAAAAGGTAGGCCGAGACTATAATTCAACTTTATTTATTTAAGATAAATTTATCCAGCCCGAGTGCTCACGATGAATGACAATCGTCTCTCAAGAAACAACGGACCTCTTACAATGGAAGCACTTCAATTTATAAGAACAACGAACTCGAAAAAACTATTTTGCTCTCTACAAAAAACTATTTTATGCAAAGTTTAAAAAAATGCAAGGAATGATTGTGGGAGGAATAATTGATGTGGAATGAATAAATATAACCAAAGGGTCATATTTATAGATGTTGAAAAGTGGTGGCTAGAAAGACACATCCCAAAGATAACACTGATTCGAACAGTCATGACTGCTCACTATTTCAGACGACGCTCAAATCACCATCGATTTAGGAAGAAAAAATCACGCTCTGTAGGATTTGAACCTACGACATCGGGTTTTGGAGACCCACACTCTACCGAACTGAATTAAGTGCGCTTTCTTATCAGAATAAGATAAGACTGTAAAGAAAGGGATTATTTTTGTAACCCTGATCCATTTTGTTTGCATATAGTTTTAAAAAAATGAAAGATTCTGCCCAATTTGAATAGATCTCAGTTGATTCCTTGTTACTGCTCAAAGGAGCAGTAATACTGTAATAGGTAGGGATGACAAGATTTGAATCCATGGCATTTTGTACCCAAAACAAACGCGCTACCAAGCTACGCCACATCCCTTCAATTGTTCTACAGTGTCATTTTAGAAAATTCTTGTCTTGTTTTCCACATCCTTAGTTGCTCCATTGATATACACAATATTCCGCCCATTTTTTTATGAATCACTCAAATCACTATCGATGACTGCTTGAGCTTTTTTAATTGTATCAAAATGCTTGAGTGGTTTGCTTATTTTTGGAATTTTTTTCCAAATTAATATTAAAGTTGAGTAAAACTAATTTATATATTTAACTTTCTCAAAAAAAAATATATATAGATAAATTGGCTTACGACCTACGACCCATGAATGGAGCTCAAGCTCAAGCTCGTGCTCATGCCGTGCTGAGCCAAGTAGGCCCGTCGGACGGACAGCAGCGGGGCGCATGTGTAGGTTTTGGACTAAATTCAATAAGATCTAAGTCTTCCCTCGTTCAAACACTATTGATATCCCTCAGGGCCCAAGCCCTTGTCTACGTCTACGTCTAGTCACTGAAGTTTAAAATATCAAGTTTTGGTCATTAAACTTATGGGTTAATTGTCCTAATAATCACTGAACTTATGTATATATCATCGATTGATTACCGAAGTTTAAAATGTCAAGTTTTGATCACTAAATTTATCAAAATGATGGACATTAGTGATTGATTTAACTTTCATAACAGAATTGACAACGTGAAAGACGGAATGTGGGCGTGGCACCCGTCACCTTCAACCGACCAATCAAGGCACGCCAAATTGCTAAGTAAGAAATTTTTTAGAACGTTTTCAATTGGTCACTAAATTTTTAAAAACATCTTCGATTGTTGATTATTTTTATGCAATTGATAATTTGAAAGATCGTTTATAAATTTTTAGGTTAGTCGTGTCATCTTTACAAGTTTAGCGGTCAAAACTCGATCAACTTAAAGTTTAATGAATAATCAAATACGTTTTTAAAAGTTTAGTGACTAATTATTGACTTTTTTAAAGATTTCTTTGCAATTTCGTGTGTCGTGATTGGTCTGTTGAAGGTGACATGACGTCCATGTACATTCTGTCTATCACGTCATCAATTCTGTTACGAAAGTTAAGACAATAACCAACATCTACTATTTTGATAAGTTTAGTGATCAAAACTCGACAGATTAAATTTCATTAATTAGTCGAGGACATATACATAATTTCAGTGATTATCGGGATAATTGACCCAGAAGTTTAGTGATCAAAACACAACATTTTAAACTTCAATGACCCATTAAAGACGTAGACATAGTTCGGTGATTATTGAGACAATTAATTAATAAGTATAGTGACCAAAATTCGATACTTTAAAGTTTAGTGTTCAATCGGTCTATAAAGAAAAGTTCAATGATTATTGGACAATTAACTCAAAACTTTGACTGTTTATTATGCTTCCAAAAATAATCTATATTCTATATCTATATACATATATAAAAACAAAATTCATGCAAAAAATAACACGCACATAATTTTACACCCAAAATTACTTTCTAAATTTGGAAATTTATGCAAAAAAATAATGTAATAAATATTTAACAATTATTGTGGCATATAACATTAGAATTTGTGCTGCGCTATTAATGATATTAAGATTTTAATTTATTTTAATGTATAAACTATTTTTTTTATTTTGTAATAGTTCTTATTTATTTGATAATTATTTTATTATATTTAAGTAGAAAAAAATGTAATCTATATCTATCTATCTATCCATTATATATCTATAAAAATAAAGTCCATGTGAAAAATAACATGCACATATTTTTCAGCCCAAAATGACTTTCTAAATCTGAAAATCTTTATCCAAAAAAAAAAAATTATGTAATAAATATTTTAGCTATTATTATGGTATATAACATTAGAATTCGTGTTATACTATTAATGATATCAAGATTTTAATTTATCTTAATGTATAAAATAATTTTTTTTTTGTTTTGTAATAGTTATCATTCACTTGATAATTATTTTATTATATTTATTTAATTCAAAAAATATGTAATATGGATGTTATATCGAAGATCTGAACGAAGAGTTTAATACAAGCTAACAAGTGAAAACAAACTGTAAATATATTGTCCATAAAATCGTCTCAACGATCAATTGTAAAAGTCTTTATATTTTTTTAATTTTATTCAATATCTCATTCATTTTAATTATATCATTTAAGTTCTATAATACTGTCTATAAGTTATTTTTTGTATTAATTATTATTCTTTTTATAATTATTGTATTATTTTGAAGTCGAAAAAATTTGTAAAATGAGTGTCTAATCAAATATCTCAACTAGAAGTTTCATACAAGATAACAAGTAAGAGCAAACTAAAAATATATTGTTTATAAAATCGTCTCAAAGATCAAATTGTCCCGAAATTTCTTAGTCTGCATTTCCCTCTTGAAAATCAATTATAATTTTTTTTTAAATTTGTAAAAAAAAAAAAAAAAAAAAAAGGTTACCAATGTCGCATAAATATATTTAAAAAAAAGAAAGAAAATGAAAGAGAATAAAATAGGAGCTACTATCGATCTTTTTTTGTTCATTTATTTTCATTTTAATAAAATCCTGAGCGTATATCACAGATATATCTATTTTTTCACTTATTACAAATTCTATTTGAGTGTAATTTTATTTTCTCAGTTCAAGCTTTAATAATTCAATTTAAATTAAAATGTTTAAAGAAATTTCATTGATTATTAAACACTAAACATACAAACCATAATAGTAGTAGTAGTAATAATAATAATAATAATAATAATAATAATAATAATAAGATATGTGTAATTGTGCAATTTTTGTAATTAATTTTCTTCCTTTGTCTCTCATTCTTAATTAAATATTTATTTCATGAATCATATGTTAACATATGAAAATCAATTATAATTTTTTTTAATTTGCAAAATAATAAAATAAATAAAATGTTGTTAGTATCACATAAATATATATATTTTTTAAAATAGAAAATGAAAGAGAATAAAATAGGAACGTTTATTGATCTAGTTTTTATTTTTTCTTTTTTTAATAAAATTGTGAATGTAAATTTCTTGGAACGGTAAATATACGAACTGCAAAAAAAGTTAACGTATGTGTAATTGTACATTTATTTATAATTAATTGTCTACCATCATTTTTCATTTTAATTAAACATTCATTTCATGTGTTAATACATAAATTCAATATATTTGACCAACAAGTGACCGTGCATCGCACGAATTTAGTAGTAGTAATAATAATAATAATAATAATAATAATAATAATAATAATAATAATAATAATCATCATCATCTTCAACCATCTACGGGTATTGGAGATGCTCTAATATATATATATCTATATCTATATCTATATCTATATATAAAAGATTGAATAATGACACTATTCATTCAATTTTAATTAAACACTGTTCATCCAATTGCAATTAAATATTATTCATCCAATTTAGGTATTATTCATCCCATTAAACACTATGCGGGCAAAAATTGAATGTATTATTCATCCAATTAAATATTATGTGGGCAAATTGCTCGAATTTCCAATCAATTTAGGCACTATTCATCCAATTGCAATTAAATACTATTCATCCAATTTAACTTTCATGAAATTGCAATTAAACACTATTCATCTATTTTAGGCACCATTCATTCAATTAAACACTATGCAGCAACAATTGATGCACTTTTTATCCAATTAAACACTATGTGGACAAATTGTCCGGATTTTTCATCAATTTAGGCACTATTCATCCAATTAAATATGCAATTGACACAATTCATCCAATTTAGGCACTATGCGGGTAACAATTGGATGCACTATTCATCCAATTAAGCATTGTGCAGGTGAATTGCCTGGATTTTCCATTAATTTATGCACTATTCACCCAATTTAATTTAGGCACTATTAATCCAATTAAACACTATGCAGACAACAATTGGATTTAATGTACTATTCGGTCAATTGTCCAAAGATTACCTTGGACGTATTTATGGAGACCTTCTCATATTCCTATTTTTATCGTTTTGTATTACTTTTTTTCGTTAAGTTAATTATTATCTTAATTTTGATATGAAATTTTCGCACAATACTTTGTTACATTATTTTCAAATTACTAAACTGTAGCAAAAAAATTAGTCATTTAAGTGTCTGTTTGGCAAAATAGTTTTTAAACATGTTTTTTATCAAACAATTCCCCAAATTACTTTTTAACCACTCACATTTTCTCTCTCCGCTTTTCAACCACACATTTTAATTAGAAAGCATAAAAGACATGTTTAAAAAAAAAAAAATTAACAAACAAAAATGATCCATTAGAAATGTATTTTATCTTTCATTTTCCTTTTTTGATCAACACATATGAACTACAATACTTATTATTTAGCCTCTGTTCGGAGGCCTTTTTTCAGAAAAAACAGTTTTTTTTGTGTTTTTCACGTATCGCGAGATGATTGGAGGGTTAAAAATTGGAGAGAGAAAAGATGTGTGGTTAAAAGTTTGTATTGAAAATTGTAGCGTTTAAAAAAAAAAAAAACACTACAACCGAACAGAGGCTTAGTTAATGCAGGGATATATCTTAATCTTAATCTTAATATATATAATAATAACATAGTCGTCACATAAATTCGCACATAATTTTCCACCATTTTTACCTGTCATTTTAGGAAACTTTGTAATTTTATTAATTATTTTAATAATTGAATTAGGAAACTTCAATTAATGTAAAATTAATTATAAGTGACATGTAATAAATGACTTATTGATTTGTAAAAAATAAAAAAATCTATAAAAAGGTCAAATTGTATATTATTTTTATTCTTTTGATAATTATTGTAATATTTTGAAGTAAAAAAATATGCAATATGTATGTCAAATTCAAGATCTTAACGAGAAGTTTAATACAAACTAACAAATGAAAACAAATTCTAAATATATCATTCGTAAAATTGTCTCAAATAATATGGGTAAAAAACTTATTTATACTTTTTACTTTTTTCAATATCCAATCTTTTTAATTTATCTCATTTAAGTCATAAAATGATATCTATCCTTTATTACATAACTTCAATTTGATATAAATGATTAATTTCAAATATTTTTTCATATCAAATTAAAATAAATAATAGATATCCTATCTTTCTAAGTAAATTTAATTAAAATATTTTAATTTCTACAACTTTAGATTTCGATAAATTCTTTGGTAATTTTAAATTTACTAGTGGTATACAAGTGCGTTGCACGTGATGAACCAGTTTTTTTTTTTAGAATTTGTAATATCTCCAAAAGTCGTGATAATTAGTTCTTAATGGTTATACGTTATAGCAAGTTTTGGTATGAAAATGGAATAACACGTTATGCTATATTATTTCCTATTATAATTATAAATATAGATAATTTATTCAAATTCATTGTAATCAAAACAAGTTTCGAGGTGAGTTTAAAGTATGACAATACTTACAGTAACTTCAATTCGGTTAAATTTTTTTGGTGATTGACGTTTGATGATTGATTAACTTTTGGTATAAAGTATAATGAATTTGGTGATGTATTAATATTAGGGGTCTTCGTCCTTGCATTTACGAACAATAAAATGAATAACTTTTAATTGTATTACGAGAGAAAGTATCAGTAAATTACAATGTTACCTTTATTGTAGAATATTCCCTATAAATTGGACTTAGCTAACCTGTAGAGGGACATCATAACCACTACGAACAAAAATTAAATCATCAGTCATAACTCAACGACATCCAACATCACCAAAACTGCTTCAACGTCAATCCCTAAACTAACTTCTCAACAATGACAAGTTAAATTCAATAGTTTTTCAACTTATGAAATATGAAATAAACTAATCACAAATAGAAATACTATATCTTATTAAACTAAATCCAAACAAAACAAAAGAATAAGCTAATAAAAAAAAATCAATGAAAACTTAGAAATTTTTTTGATTCAATTTTAAATGAGAACGAACTGCGGTTTTGTCTGAGTCTGCGCCAAATGCTCACCTCAAATCGTCAACTTTCATCACCTAGAACATTGGGTAATTAAAGGGGGTGAGCTAAAGCTCAGTAAGTAAATTCCAATTATGTGATGCATGCTTATGCCATTAAAACTTTTATGTGACTTACAATGTAACCCAGACGTTTAATCTAAAAGGTTTCGATTAAGTTTGTCAATTTGCCGTAAAATAAACTGAAAACAATCACGTTCTTATATTTCAAAAATTTGAAATTAATCTTCATTATTTAAAAAACTGTAATTTATATATATGCATAAATACTTACATGTAGAAACAGTCCCCAATATCCAATTTAACAGTTACGACTCGAAATCTAACTTAGATTTAAATCTAAAATAGTTCTCATACGTTGCAAAATGCTGAAAATAATTTAACATACATACATACATGAAATAAACATGTACATATTTCATTGTTACGTCAGCCCCAATTCATGAAGTGCATTGAAAATGCTCTAATAGATCAGTAAATAAGAAGACATATGTTTGCAATATCATCATAGCTTATATTAGAATGTTTTTTTAACATTAACACATATTTTTTTTATCATTCTTAGAGTATCCGAAACTAAAGAAATCAAATAATGTAATCCCAATTAAATTTTCCCTTTGTCTTTTCTCAGATTACACAATTAAATGAATCCATTTTAACACTATCAGATCAAGCGCTAAATATACATTATTTTGATTTTCAATAAAGATTAAAAAAGTTCCATAGTTTATGCATAATCCATGCCACGTTTAGTTCATGTAGAGGTAGTTGGATTACAGTGACAGTGTAAGTCGTATCAAGAATGAAGGCAATCAACAAATTACAAAAGGAATACAAACTCAACTGCCAAAAAAGATGACAAAACTGTTTTATAAAAAAAATAATGATGACAAAACTTGAAAGGAAGACCTTTTAGTAGATCTTCAATAAAATATTGATCAATAAAAATGAACTCATGATATATAATTAAAATAAAGGCCAAGTCAAAGTTTTCTAATTGATGTATCATATAGTTAAAATATGAGAATTCAAGAAAATCTTGATCAATAAAATGAATTTATGACATCCATACCTATTTCCTCACATCATCCATAAGGGAGACCATTTCTTCAAGAAATTCAGCAGATCCCTGTGGAGATGTTCAAACTAATAATCAACAAATATAGTAAAAGAATAATTACTTCAAGACACATAAGCATACACTTTCATTCATTTCATGCATAATAACTAAGCAAACATCATCCCAGGAACTGAAACATGAATTGTAACCGTGGGGGGGAGGGGGGGGGGGAATTAAATTGCCCAATGCATCAAACAAAATCCACGAAAAGCTACAAATCCCCTAAATATAATTTGCACATACTAAAGAATAAGGCTCAACTTTTACATAGGAAAAACTGAAATTCGTACTCACAGTAAAGGAAATGGTAGAAGTAAAATCATCTTCACGTGGAAGAAGATGGCCCAAACAGAGGATTCTCCCTCAATTGCTGGAAAGAAAACCTCCCAAGAAACCTCGCCACACATTTTCTTTCATCAACATGAATAAACCTAGCATTATTTACATGTTTTGGGCAATAAGAATATCAACATAAGGCAAAAAATTTAAAAACAAAAAGTATTTAGTATTAGCATAGGGAAAAGTGGGATCAACCAAGATGTCTATTCGGTCTCTCTTCATATTGAAAGTGGATGGCGATCAACGGTTAATTAAAAGGTTTCCAATATTCAAGTGTCAATGAGAATGCAATAGAAGGGGAATAGTCAGAATATGGATGGTTGGTGTCTGGGATGGGTCATCCACTTTCAATACGAGGAGCCTTTTGGTTTGAATTAATGATTAATAATTAATAATTATTCACAACTAAGGACAGATTGAGAATTTCAAGATTTAAGTAAGGGTATAATAGTCAAAAAAAAGTTTCTCACCTCAAGGGCCTTTTAGAGGTAGTATGGATAAATTTTAAAGAACATCAATTTGTAAAATATATATTACAGACTTTAACAATTAATTCATTGAGTTTTATAGAAAATAAAAATATAAGGTTTTATCAAACTTATTCTATTTAAAAATAAAATATGGTTAATATATTTATTTAACATGCACAAAAAATAGTTTTGTGTGTGTGTGTGTGTGTTTTTGTGTGTAACATGACCATTTTTAATACTTGGTGAAAAATAAAATGTCACGTTGTATTTGAAACATTGAATAGAAGTAAGTTTGATATTGATATAGACTATAGAAATAGTTTTTAATGTGTGATTGAAAGTGAAAGAAGGTAGTATAAAAAATAAAATAATTGTCAAATCAATCAATTGAGTGGTTGAAAATTGATTTTCTTTTTTTAGAATGTGTGGTTAAAAAATAGTACGTGCAATTGTGAAAAATTAGTTTTTAAATAATATGTGGTTGTGAATAAACATTAAAAAAAAATTATTTTTGAATAATCAATTCTATATAAATAAATAAACTAAGAAAATTAGAGAATGAACAATTAACTGTTAAAAAAATGCAATTCATAACTTTATTTTTTACTTTTTTTTAAAATACATAATTATACATTAAAGTAAGAAATCTTATAGGGAGAAATCAAATTACAAATTATTCACAATTTGTGTATGCAAGTTGTTGTTATTATTATTATTATTATTGTTGTTGTTGTATAATTTTTATCGGACATTATATTTTTACAATTTATTCAAGAAATAATTTTTAATTATATGTTCCGTGCATCACACGGATGCGATTATTAGTTAGGTAAAATGTAAGTAAATTTATAATTAAAATATATTATAATTATATTTTTTTAATTGGAGTAAAAATAGAAATGAGTCTATTTTTATAAAATAGAAAAAATATCATTATTGGAAAACTTATGTCAATCAAAAATATTGACAATAAGCGTGCTGCAGGCCCACCAAAACTAGTACCTTAAAGATAGGAAACCGAATAAAATCAACACTCGAAATAAACTTGATTTGCCCAGGAGAAAGAATTCGAGAACACTGGGAAGAATTAATTAGCTTGCGTCGGATTTTAGGTATGTTATATTTAATTTAATTAGGCTTCATTTTTCTTTTCATTTTCTTTTTATTTTTCGGGGATTGAATGATAGTGATTTTGCCGCTTCCCCCATTTTTGTTGGCTCATAAGTAGCTTGTATGATTGAGTTATGTGTTGTTTCAGCTCTGATCTGTTTATGATTTACCCAAAGCTGAAAGAACTTTTGTTTTATTTTGATTTCAAAAAAAAATAAAAAATAAAAAAATAAATAGGACTTAAATTTCTCTAGTCAGACCTGTTACAATTTTCTTGTGTGCTGGGAATTTTCCATACTCATATCTTGTTTTTTTGGAATTTTTTGTGTTGGGCATTCTTGATTTATCTTGATGCGGTTTTCACCTTTTCTCCTCATTTGAGTGGTTGAAGGTTCGTGAAGCCGGTGGAATCTGTGTGTTGTGAGTCTGTGACTGATAAGCCATGGTAAAGGATACTGTATATTATGACATCTTGGGAGTTGGAGTAGATGCCTCGCCCGCAGATATTAAGAAGGCTTACTATATCAAGGTAAGATTACGTTTGATGCCTTCAGGTTATGTTTGGTACATGAATTAGACTAGAAAAAGAATTGAGTATAGAATTATAGTTGATATATTATTGCAGAGGATTAAGTTTGATAGTACTTTTTAGTTTTTCATTCAAAAGAATATTTATCTGCAATATCTTTCTTAAACTTGCTGTATGATATCTGTAATATGGAGTGAGGAGGTAACTTTCGGTAGGAATAGGATAAGAAGGATAGTTCAAATAGCATTCTTGTCCACCTTAATCCATGCTATTACCATCTAGTTTTACGTATAATTTCTTGTTCAGTCTACTCCGGTGTGCCAAATGTAGCCTTACTGTATATTTGGTACACATTACTTACAATAGTAAATAAGAAAAAGGAACTAGAATCTTGTTCATAGTACCACTGGTACCAAACATATTGTTAGTCTGCGTTTCAGTTTAAGATTCTCGATATAAGCTCATCATCAATGAGAATAAAGTCAGGTGAATAAATGCTTTTATGGGCACAATAAAGCAAAATTGACTACTTTCGCTCTGCACGAATGCTTATTTATTGTTATAAGACCGAATATACGTGTCTGCACTTCTCCTGAAGCACTAAGATAGAAAATAGGGAATCTTGTTTGCTGTGCACATTTACCCCTAGTTTGGTTTAGAGTTTTTGTGGAGTTTTTATGGTTTTTTGAAGAATGTGTAGTTTAAAATTGTTTGAAAAGTGGGCTTGATTAAGAATGGATGGTCGAGATTGAGTGTTTGTAATAGTTGTTTTTTTTAAAGAATAGGGCTCAAATGGGGGCTTAATTTCTAGATGATTGTTCAAAACTTAGCTACAAGTTTGTCTTCAAATTTCGAATTTAAAACTACAGTTTCATAGATATCATCTGGCCTTAGCTGGCATATTCTTTTTTAACCGCGTCCAAACTAAAAGGACATGCTCTCCTCGTGCATAAAAAAGTGAGGAATTGTTTTTCATAGCTACAGACTACAGTGTGGAGGGTTTAATAGACGTTAATATATATTATTAATGTTAATTATCAGAAAAACATTCTTATGATATTGAAAGATTCTATTCTATTCAGTTCAATTCATTTATTTTTGAGATCACACCATGAAACTTAGAGAACAGGAGAGATACCATCTGAGATCACATTGAAATGCTTGAAACTTGAATTAATTCTTTTGTACTTTGGTGTAGGCCAGGGTCGTCCATCCTGATAAAAATCCTGGAGATTCAAAAGCTGCTCACAATTTCCAGGTATCAAACTCTTTTAGCAATATACATCTAATCATCATTATTTTTTTGCTTTTACTTTTTCTTACAAATTACGACATCTACGAATTAAATGTGAAAAGGCTCTTACCTGTCTGTTCTTGTTTGTTTGTGATGAGTTGTATATATCTTTGTTTATATTTCAGAATTCATCCTTTTTTTTTTTTTTTAACTGATATAGGGATTCCCTTGATTGTACCATTTTTTAAATTGTCATATTTGTCTATTATTAAGTAATCTCAAATCTCAATGGTTTGCATCTAAATGCTCCATTGAAATTTGAAGGAAATCTATTGCTTAATTGCATATAGGTAGAGATGATGACCTTGGATAGATTTTGTTATATATTGTACAAGGTAAACGCGCGCTTGATATTTGATTATAAACGGTTAAAAGTTAAAACTATAAATATACGAAAATAATTAATGTATAAGTGGGTGTATTTGTAGGTACCACTAAATGTGTAGATAAAAAGTATGTTTGACAGGAAGTGATCAACTTTCAGGAATAGTAGGTTTGACTCCCTGGGTATCTCGCCTCAAGGTAGCTTAGCTCTCATTCATTGACTGACAAGGCTATTCAACTGGCACACACGCACGTTGATGGGTAGGATGTAAGGAAAATACCTGCAATATGATCATGTCATTAGAACACTTCTTGGTACAACAGGCTAACTGCCTAGCTGTTGCTGACTTGCCGTACGAAATGGGGAGATAAGTATTCTCACTGCATGATATTCTCCCCCATTCAAATTCGCTTACGCTCTCGTAGTAGCGAGAAGTGAGCTTCGCATCAACACGTATTCCTCAATTGCAAGAATCAAACGGTACCATCCCCTCATGGACAAGCATCTACAAGGTGGTACTCACATACTTGCTCGCAGTAACTTGTACATACCGTCTCCTACACCAACCTACACCCTTTGCCCCGCAAGCATTGATTCTTCAGTGTACGGCTTCCAAACTGAAGCACCTCCAGCACATGTGCCTACAATATACGCTCCACAAAACTTCTTGAAAGGCACCAACACAATTGCGCAACGTTGCCTAGCACACCTTTCTTCCTCGTAGCTTCCTTTTTCATGTTCTGCATGCTTGCTGACATGATCCGTGATCCAAAGTCTTTTCTCCTGAAGAATTTATATCATTGATCCACCATAAAACACACAACGCATTCAAGCAATCTAGCTCTGATATTAACTTTCACAGAGCCCAGGTTCTACTCCCGAGTATCTCGCCTCAAGGTAATCTACCTCGCATTAATTGGCAGCTAAGGCACAACAACTGATACACATACACGCTGATGATAGGATGTAAGGGAAATACATGTAATATGAGCATGTCATTAGAGTACTTGGCACAATAGGCTAACCGTCTAGCTGTTGCCGACTTGTCGTGCCGAATAAGGAGATAAACATTCTTACTGTGACATTCTCCACCATTCAAATATGCTTATGCCCTCGTCGCGGGAAGTGAGTTTTGCATCAACATGCATTTCTCAATTGCAAGAATCAAACGACATCATTCCCTTATGGACGGGCATCTACATGGTGGTACTCCCACATTTGCCGCAGTAACTTATACGCATCGCCTCCAACACTAACCTTTACTCTCTGCCCTTGCAGACATTGGTTCTTCAGTGGGGTAAACAGTACAAATGATCTCTAACCATTGGACTTTATGTGAAATAGTCCCTAACGTTTAGTTTTTGGCATTTGTACCTTCAGAATCACCAAGCGTTGCACAAATGGTCCCTACCGTCAGATTCTGTTAGTTCCCACTGTTAAAAACTTGTAAATAGCACAAATGGTCCTTAACCTTTGAGTTTCTTGCGATAATAGTCTCTAACATATTAAGCTCATATTTGGTGTATTTAGTTTGTAACCTACAAACGTTTGACATATTTAGTCCCTAACATATTAAGCCCTTGTTTGAGATCAGTTATTTCAAATAATGTGGTTTGTAATTATAATTTTTTGAAGAATTTGTGATTAAAAACGAAGAGTTTTTTTGGATGTGTGTAAATTATTTTATTAAAAGAACGTGTGGTTGAAAACAAGTTTTAATAAAAAAAAGTTTATTCTGGATTTCTAAAGTGCAAAGCAAAGTATTTAACAAAAATCCACCGCATTAACAATTCAATCTATTGGTAAAAAATAAAAATCCACGGAACATAAACAAATAAATACATTGGACATCATTTTAGGAATCGAATAACAAATATGTTTTTATCAGTTCCACTTTTGATTTCAATTTTCGATTTTGAGAACTGGTCGATATCGATTTTCAAAATTTCATTTTTTTAAAACTCATTTTCTTCCACATTCTATTAATAAAATAATCTAAACATAAATTAAAAAAAAATTCTTACTTTTTAACCCTAAATTCTCCAAATTTACTTTTCAAATCGATCGATTCTCAAAATCGAAAGTAGAACTGATAAAAACATATTTGTTATTCAATTCCTAAAATGATGTTCAATGTATTTATTTGTTTATGTTTTGTGAATTTTTATTTTTTACCAATAGGTTGAATTGTTAACGCGGTGAATTTTTGTTAGATATTTTACTTAACACTTCAGAAATCCAGAATAAATTTTATTTTTTTAAAATTCGTTTTCAACCATACATTAAAAATAATTTAAACATGAATCCAAAAAAAATTCTTAGTTTTTAATGACATATTCTTTAAAAAAAATTATAATTACAAACCACATTATTTGAAATAAATGGTCTCAAACAGGGGTTTAATATGTTAGGGACTGAATACGTCAAACGTTTGTAGGTTACAAACTAAATACACCAAACATGAGCTTAGTATGTTAGGGATCATTATCGCAAGAAACTCAAATGTTAGGAAGCATTTTTGTTATTTACACGTTTTTAACTATAGGAATTAATGGAATCTGACGGTAGGGACTATTTGCGCAACGTTGGGTGATTTTGAGGGTATAAATGTCAAAATCTAAACGTTGGGGACTATTTTCGCAAAAAGTCCAAAGATTGGGGACTATTTGTGTTGTTTACCCTTCTTCAGTGTATGGCCTTCAAACCGTAGCACCTCAAGCACATGTTGGGAAACACGCCCACTACATTCTCATGGGCCTTGCAATATGTACTCCAATAAACTCCTTGGAAGGCACCGACACAATCGCGCAACGTTGCTCAGCAAACCCATCTTCCCCATAGCTTCCTTCGTCGTGTTCTACATGCTTGTCGTCATGATCCGTGGCCCAAATTCTTTTCTTAGCAAGAATTTATGTCATTGAACCCCCATAAAACCAACAATGCATTTGCTTTGATACCAACTTTCATGGATCGTGGGTTCGACTCCCGAGGTATCTCACCTTAAGGTAGCCTATCTCTCATTCATTGGCTGACAAGACACAAAAACTGGCACAGGCACGCTGATGGATAGGATGTAAAGGAAATATCTCAATATGATCATTTCATTAGAGCTCTTCTTGATACAATAGGCTAACCGCCTAGCTGTTGTCGACTTGCCGTGCCGAATGGAGAGATAGCATTCTCATCGCGTGATACCCTGTTTGATTTTGATTAAAACCTGATTTTAAATTTCAAATCAAAGTCAACAATTAATTTGAATCACATATTTTATGAGATCCACAACTTTTTAACTACACATCTCATCAATTTTTATCAATATTTACTAAAAATCTGATTTTAATTTATAGCAAACGCACATTAAAAAAAAAAAAAAAAAAAAAAATCTGGACAAACATGCTTTAAGTTTCGTTACCTTTGTTGCATTGTCAATGTAGTTTGCTCACTATCCGTTGAGACTATCACCACTGACCTTCCAATTATCCCAAGACTGATTACACCAGATGTGTTAGCTGAAATTTCTTGAGGATGCAATGTGAAGAATTCTTATAATCTCATTCTTTGATCCTGCAAGGAAGAAAACAAATGCATACCAAAATCCGTTCTATTTTTTGTTTCCTTAAAACTCTTGAAAAGCACAAGAGAACTCACAAATTTATAGTAGCATACATTTTGTATTCTTGTTCAGAATTTTTTTAACTGCAAACGTTTATATATTATATAGTAAATAAATATTCTTTTAATGGCTGGTATAAGGAACTGTTTGGTAAAAAAAACATGTTTTTTTTATTTTTATTTTTATAATGTTTTCTAGGTAAAATATGTTGTTGAAAAGTGGAGAGAGAAAATATGTGTGGTTAAAAAGTGGTTTGGAAAATTGTGTGAAAAAAAAACATGCTTAAAAACAACGAGTAACGCTTTTGCCAAACAGTTACTAAAATGCTTACCTCTAGTCTACTTTTCTATTTTTCTGTTTCCTCAAAGGATAATCTTTTTATGGTCATGCAGGTGCTTGGAGAAGCTTATCAGGTATTGAGTGACCCTGAAAAGCGTGAAGCATATGACAAATATGGGAAAGAAGGAGTGCCACAGTAAGTACTATCTTTAAAAACATCTAACAAGTCCCAACAAATATGAAGGTCCACCCAACAATTTCAAGATTATCCATACTAAAGTGTGGGATAGGAATGTTGCATGATGTGACTTTTTGTTGAAAGGTACACAATCCTTTCAGGCTAATTGCATTGAGAACATGGAAATAATGGTTTGGGGGGATGCAAACACCTCAATTTTTTTTGTTGGCAGATGTGGAAAAAACTCTGTTTATGTACGAGAAACTGGTAAATTCATGTTTTAGAAGAGTAAAATACCCTGAAAACATGGGTAATGTTTAGAGAGATAAATTAGAATATCAGGAAAGCCTTCCTCATGATCACACTTCCTAACATACAAACATAATTCTTCCAGAATGCAGAATAATACTACAACATCCTCAATGCAATCATTTTCCTTTCAAGTGCAGCATTTGTGTCTTTCCATCCAATTTGTTTTAAAATATATTCAGTTCTCAAGCTACCTAACAATTATATGTTTCTATTTAAACTCTGAGGTTATGACCAATTCTTTTCTGGAATACTTGTTGCAATATTTTTGCTGACAATTTGATAGTTACTTAAAAGTATATCCGGATACAAAAATCCTTGTGCAAATCTGGATGTTATTAAGAATTACTAACTTGTAAAAGTATTAGGATATTTAGAATTAGTAAATAAATCTTGATATTCCTACGAATTTGAACAAATAGGAGCGTCAACCTGAATTGAATTTATAGCCACAAGGTGCACTTTAAGCTCCCAAAACTGGTTTTAGATGATAGTATAAATTCTCTGACAATCACTTGTAAACATGTCACAAGAGAAAACTAGGCCCCTTTGGCGATAGGCGGTGAAATAGCACCTGCCAAGATATTGCACTTGCAGACATTACGAACCAAACTGATTATTCCCACTGAGACACTGATGACCATAGTACTACAGAGCATTGCCCATATGGAAGGGAGGATTCAATTTTAGGGTAGTGTACAGTCGTCTCTACCAACCTGCATTGACTGTTATGCTTTCTTTGCTTTAACCTTACCAAATAGAATTCATGAGGAAAAAATGTTGATCTTATTCTGTATACATATTTTTTCCCAGAGACTTTATGGTTGACCCTGCAACTGTGTTTGGAATGATGTTTGGGAGTGAATATTTTGAAGATTATGTTGGGCAGCTTGCATTGGCTACCATGGCATCTGTTGAACTTGATCAAAAATTAGCTCTTGAAGTTCAAAAACAGAAAATTCAGGAGAATTTGAAGGTTTACTTATGTCTTCTTGTAGTTGTAAACGCCTCTTGTTTTATATACTTAACTGATTTATATTCTCCTCCTTCTGAAGGCATTGCAAAAGGAAAGGGAAGAGAAGCTCACAGTACTTCTGAAAAATCGTCTACTACCATTTGTTGAAGGTCAAACTACTGAGTTTGTGGAATGGGCAAAATCTGAAGCTCGTCGTCTTTCTCAAGCAGGTCAGCTTAGTAGCCTTGCACATTCAATTGTGTTTCCAGTTTCAATCTTTATTTTATTATGCAGGAGCAATGTATAAAACGTTACTTGAGAATTATCTTTTAGTTAGAGTAGCTTGTTTCCAGGCCCCCTTTCCAACTTCTGGAAAAATGATTTTTTCCTGCACATGCAAGAATTGCCTTTCAAAATGAGTTAATTTCTTTTACTTTGAAATAAGAAAAAAAGTTAATATGCACGACCATGTTTGGAAACAGAAAGTTACTACTTTTTAAGCTTAGCCACACATGCTCAAAAGTTGTGAAACTTATAAGCAAACGTTAGGAATGGGAGGTTAAAAGGAAAGATTAAACTCATTTTGTATCATTTTTCAGCTTTTGGCGAGGCAATGCTGCATACTATCGGGTACATTTACACGAGGCAAGCTGCAAGAGAAATCGGGAAGGGAAAACGTTACATGAAGGTTCCGTTTCTTGCAGAGTGGGTGCGGGACAAAGGACATTGGATAAAATCTCAAGTTTCAGCAGCTTCAGGTGAAAGTATTTGCACGCACTTTTGATATTTAAGTTTTGTAATTTTGTCAAGTGCTGTAATGTCGATCAAGCGTTTTGCCTCTCCCATTTTCAGCTGCCGTGTCCTTGATTCAAATACAAGAGGAGTTGAAGAAGTCAGGTGAAGGAGAGATTAAGGATGAGCATACCATCAAAATGCTTGAAGAAAAGAAAGATGCAATGGTTAATTCCCTTTGGCAGATTAATGTGGCAGATATTGAGTCAACTTTATCTCATGTTTGCCAAGCGGTAAAT
The DNA here is from genome assembly GCA_963555705.1 of Ligustrum vulgare. Taxonomy (NCBI): domain Eukaryota; kingdom Viridiplantae; phylum Streptophyta; class Magnoliopsida; order Lamiales; family Oleaceae; genus Ligustrum; species Ligustrum vulgare. Next base: position 18,674,599 of record OY743189.1, on the reverse strand, counting down.
ATTACGAGCTCATCAAAGTTCTGAATTGTGTTAGCTTTTGTGACTCTACATGTACAAGTCAAGGATGCTGGTTTGTGCAGCATCTTATAAGTAGGAAAATTGCAGCATTCGTCTCCAACTTATGGTCTATGTATCAATTTTCTCTCTTCTTTTCAACCTCACATTTATCAATAAAATAATATTACACATAAATCCATAAAAGTTTCCCTACTATTTAATCACACATTCTCCTAAAATCACAATTCAAAAAATTATTTCTTTCAATAAACCCTTTAAAATGGGGGTCAAATAGGGGCTTAATTTAAAAACCTTTCATGATCACCTGCATTGTTGTCAGGTTCTCAAAGATCCTAGTGCTTCGAAGGATGTTGTCAAGCTGCGAGCCCGAGGAATGCGGAAACTTGGAACAATTTTCCAAGTGAGTAACTGATTTCTTAGCTGCCTTCAGTTCAAATCATAAAATCATATAAATTGACGACTCAAATGTTAATATCTATAAATTGTGCTTCAGATATAAATTCGATTTTATTTTGCACCTTGTTTGTATGATCATGAAGATGAAATTGAAACTTGTATAGCTTCGAAAGTTGTGCTTCATCTGTTGCAAAGTATGGGAAAAGAAAAATAACAGACCATATATTTTAAATTTCTATAAAATAATGGACAAAGGGTTAAGAGTCGTTCAAATATTAACATAAGAAGAGTAGTAGTTATGACAATTTATAGTCAGAAAATATTGGAGTGGACTAATCATTTGTGAGCAATGAAGCAGAATGCTTGTTGCATTCAACTTGATAATTCTCGCAGGTGCTAAAGTGTGCAGAAAGTTTTCTGCATGCTTTTGCACGTTCAAAATTTCGTTCATGTCTGGCATGAATTCTGTTGAATTTTTGTCTCCTTTCTGAGAATTTTTTAAATCAAGTGTTGCCAAACATAAATGTTTGGCATTTCTACAAGTTTCATATAACACCTTCTTCCTTCTCGAAACCCTAAATTCAGAATTCTCAGTGTTCTTGTTCATTTGTTGAGTTTTCACTTGTTGCTTTGTGCAAACGTACAAAGGCTTGTTATATGCTCAAAGTAATTTGCCAGTGGATCCCAAAACAAGGCTTGTTATACGCTCAAAGTTATTTTCCCGTGGATCCCAAAACAATCTCAACCAAAAGAGGGGATTATCTCTTTGAAACAGCATAATTACAAGTCTCAAATTTCTTCTTATTTCTTTTATTTATCCAATAAGTTCATTCTAATTTTGAACTCCATCTCAGGTTTTCTTCTATAATTTGTAAAAAGTTTCAGTCTTCAATCTTGACATAATTTTTTTCCAACACCGTAATTTTCTCTTCTAGAATTCTTCTGAGATCCTCTATAAGACGTTTTGATTGATTTGTTTTCTGAAGATTGTTAATAACATAACAAGAATGAACTATGCATATCTGGCTAAGCTTAAAATTCACTTAAAAGTTTACTATTAAGTAAATGTCCAAATAAACCTTTTCTTTGGCAGGTCAAAGTTAGAAATAAGCAATTAATTATTTTATCTGTAAATGAGAAATGGTAACTTACCAAATCACGTTTAAAAGAAGAAGAAAACAGAGAGTTAGGTAAACTTTGAGCTTAGCCAATTGGCCAAAATTTGCTGTTACCGTTGTGTTTATTTCCTTTAAAAAACTTTGCACTGTGTCATGTCCATCCATTCAAGTCCTTAAAATCATTGAAACGGAAAAATGAACACAATTCTCTAATTATGAATTTGAGCTAATGATCTGAAGTTTGCATATAAACTGTACACAATGGGAATGTGAACTAAGAACCTATGCATTATATGTGTTAATATTTACTCACTGATTCGTCCTATGTTGTAAACGAGCAGTTTTCATTTGTTCTCAGGGTGCAAAGGCCAATTATGTTAGAGAAAACAGCTTACGATATGAAACTACAGTTCGCCTGGATGGTGCTACATCATCTAAGTGAAGACCAAATTGCGTGTCTGCTTTAAGTTCGGGTTGGTCGAAGTCCATGTAGCATTATAGTGCTTAATTTTATTCAAATGCTTCGTATGCCCATCAACATTGACATTTGTGATTTTAGTTCAAATCCCTCCCTATGGTGTAGTAATACCAACTATAGTGATTGGAGCATGAGCTAATGCTTTTAATGCTTTCTATAGTTATTTTTCAGGGGAGCGTTTGGACATAATGCAATCTTGATAAAAGAACCTATTTGAGTGTGGAAGTGGGGTGCTTCTGATGAGAACTGAGGCTAATTTCTAGAATGCACTTATTTTTGTATAAACTCATTCTGGCTATCCAGTTCTGCATTTCTAATTTTTAGTGTGCAATTAGAGCATGCTTTATTCAGGGGAGATTTGCTAAGGTGGTAAATTTCACTCATGAAAGGATTTAGATAGAATCATAGAATGGTATTTTGTTCCCAAGGAGTGCACGTGACGTGAATTGGAACTGCATTTACCACTAAAAATATGACTGCTGGTACAAGCAAATTTGTCTTCTCCAGTCAATGATTAGCCATTAGCAATTGGATCTTAGAGCTTGCTTGGTCTTACAACTTTATCCTATTTTTTCTCAAATTAATTTTCAACTACACATTTATATGAGATTCATTATTTTTACACTTTTAAACCATGCGTTTGAAAATTTCTGAAAAGGATATGTTTGATTACATCAATTTGTCATGAAAAATGTCTTTTCAAGTCAAATATTTTCCTCTTTTCTGTTTAGTTGAAACATTTGTCATGATATTTTCCATATACAAGTGTTTAAAGCATAATTTAGACAAATTTTCTACCAAATACTTTATCACCATTTTGTTGGGAAAAATATACATTGAAAAGGCAAATGTTTTCATTTGCTTTTCCATGTTCAATCAAACATAACCTAATTTTGGACCAAACATGTTAAATGGCATCAAGATAAACTTCTAGTATTGTTAACTCTTGCAACCAAATTTAGTTTGTCCTTCCATTCTTTTTGAAACCATTAAGAGTGTGTTTGATTGAGTATTTTATCTGGGTAAATGTAAAATCAAGGAAAATATTTTACTATTTTCGTGTTTGATTGAGAATTTTTCTATGAAAAATCTTTTCTAGGTTAAAATTTTAAAAAGTCTAAGTCCCTATTTGGTACAAATTAAAATTAAAATTTTAATATTTTTTAAAGTTAACAATTAATTCTAACTACGCAAAAAAAATGAGCTGAGTGAACAACAATTTACTATAGTGAATCACGATATTCTAGTCTACAGAATGCCTCAATAGGCTCATCAAAGGGCTTGATTTTTGGATTTGCTGTAAATCACCCTAACTCAAACAGATCAATGGTTAGTCGATAACTTTCTCATACAGAGGATCACTTTGAAAGCGCAACTGTAAAGCATACTTATATTTCTTTTCAAATCTTGCTCTATATCACTCTAATCTATAATTATTTAGTACTTTTGGGAAAAAACTAGAATAAATTAGATGAACTTGTATATAAAACATACTGATTATTATTATTATTGAGCTCCGGATGATTTACATTGGAGGGAAGCCCTCCTTATATAGAGGAAGAAGAGCATCTAATAGTACATACGAGACTCACACGTTTCCTACATGATTGACACACGACATGATTTTATTGATATAGTACAACTATCTGACTCACCTTATCTTCCTTTTTGGAAAGAAATTTTTTTTTTAACTTTTCTCAACATATAGTACAATAATATAAAGTAAATGAATACATTATTACACATACAGATAATAAACTTTTTAAAGTAGATCTTGTGTTGTCTCTATCATGGTAAGTAGAGATTCATGAAATCCTTTGGTCGTAAAGGAAAATGGTGTTGATTCAACCAAGGTATATGGGTATTTTGGGCTTCTTCATCTTGAGTTTCCAATTTTTCAAGTAGTTCTGTTTCAGTTAACAATGGATCTTGTGAGTCTTGAAAGACACTATCATCATAATTGATCCGAGGAAGCTTTTTATTTATTTGGCTTGGTTCTTGACTTGTTCCTGTGTCTTTTGATTTTGATTTTTTCTTAGTTGATATGCTTGATTCCGATTTTTCTTTTCCTTTTTCCTTATGTAATAGAATTCGATACGGGGCTACCAAGGGTCCGCATTTAGTTCATTTACAATTCTTTCAATCTCATTTTCAAGAAACTCCTTTTCTTTTCTTTTTTCACCCTACGGTCCAAGCTATTAAGAAGTTTTCCTGAAATTTCTATTTGTCTTTTTCTCATCTGGCGTCCTTTTGAGATCCTTTTTGAATTCTTTGTATTTCACCAAGACTTTGTGTATGTCTTCCCATGTACAGCTATCCCCATTGATAATCAAATAATAGTTATATCAGTGATCTGCTACTGCACGAAATCTTTGAAGATGTGTATTTGGATACACCTAGATGTCTTGTTGAATCCTTTGAGTGTAATCTACTCGTAAAGCTTCCCATGGTGCATCTGTTTCATAATTTGGCCAAATTTGTCGTGGGATTGTTTGATTGATTTCCACCATGCTCCTTAGAAATTTTCGAAATTCATGTCGATAGCGCTCCCAATTTTGATGCCGGTTGAACGATTGAACTGCATACTCCTTAATATAAATGAAATGAATATACGTTCCTGCCAGTAGCGGATCCAGGATTTTATGTTGGGTCGAGCTGGATTTTAAAAATTGTGGGGGTGGCCGACAGGCCGGTGCTTTGATTTTCGAGGTTTAAGGCGAACTTCGTAAAGTTAATCAAAATCGAATCCTCAAACAAAGTTAAGTTACATTTTAAGCCTAAAATCACATCACATTCACATATAATTAATATCACTTTTCACAAATCACATTCTAAAACCTAAGTTCTAAAGCAAACACAAAATCAAAGCTTAAGTCCACTAATGTAAAGAAAACTCAAAGCCTAAAATCAAAGCGGTTGTAACTTTGATTTGCGTTGTTCTGGAAACCGCTCCTTCCTCAAGTGTACCCAAACCCAATCACCGGGTTCAAATATGACGCCTTTTCTTCCTTTGTTAGTCTACGATGCATAATGTTCATTTTTCTTTTCAATTGCCAACCTCACCTTGTCGTGGAGTGATTTAACCATTTCAACCTTTTTCTTTCCATCCAAACTATTTCGTTCATTCACAGGTAAAGAAATTAAATCCAATGGTGTTAGCGGATTAAAACCATAAACAATTTCAAATGGTGAGCAAGAAGTAGTAGAATGTATAGCCCTATTATATGCAAATTCAATAAATGGTAAACACGCTTCCCAATTTTTCAGATTTTTATTGATTATGGTGCGCAACAATTAAATCATTGTCCTATTTACTACCTCGGTCTGTTCATCGGTATGTGGGTGACAAGTTGTAGAGAAAATTAGTTTTGTTCCCAGTTTGTTCCACAAGACTCTCCAAAAATGACTAACTTAACATCCCTATCCGAGACTATACTTTTAGAAACCCCATGTAAGCGCACGACTTCCCTAAAGAAAATATCAGTTATGTTGGTAGCATCATCAGTTTTGTGGCATGGTATGAAATGTGTCATTTTACTAAAGCGATCTACTACCACAAAAATCGAATATCTTCCCTTCTTAGTCCTAGGTAATCCCAAAATAAAATCCATAGAGATATCGACCCAATGTTCACTACGGACGGGTAAAGGCATATATAATCCATGGGGTTTAATCCTAGATTTAGTCTTCTTACAAGTAATGCATCGATTAGAAACTCGAACCACATCAATCTTCATCTTAGGCCAATAGAAATGTTCACTTAAGATTTCGATGGTATTCTTAACCCCAAAATGACCCGTTAAACCTTCACTATGGGCTTCTCTCACAAGTAATTCTCTCATTGAACACCTAGGGACACACAATTTATTTTCTCGGAATAAATAATCATCATATTTAAAGAACCTATCCACAGCCCCTTTACCACATGAATCATAAATACTAGAAAAGTTTGGATCATTAGCATATATGTCCTTAATGTATTCAAACCCAAGCAATTTAGAATTCAAAGAAGTTAAAAGAACATACCTTCGAGACAATGCATCTGCCACCACATTTTCCTTACCTTGTTTGTACCGGATGATATAGGGAAATGTTTCGATGAACTCTACCCACCTTGCATGCCTCTTACTAAGCTTAGCTTGACCCCTCAAATGCTTCAAGGATTCATGATCAGTGTGTATCACGAACTCCCGTTGTTGTTCCAAATCATCCGTGTTGATTTGAGCACTAAGAGCTCGCCTTGCCACTAATAACTCGCCACGCTCCCCGGATAACACATCCTCATCATCACATACTTCCTCCAACGCCGGCATATCACTATAATCCTCTTCCTCACTATCACTCTCCATGGTTCCATCCTTTCGCACAAGTATCACTCGTCTATTAGGACATTGAGATGCCACATGTCCTCTCCCCAAACATTTGAAGCATTGAATGTCTCTACTCCTAGATGGTTGAGGTTCCCCTTTAGGTGCGAGTTTACTAGGATGTTCCTCCTTCCCTTTTGGTGCCTCAAACTTCCCTTTAAAAACAGCCCCATCTCCTTTATTTTCCCACTTCGGCTTCCAAGAAGAATTAGAACCCGATTGATACCTTGTTGTTCCCTTTTTCTTCAATTGCTTCTCCACCTTTATAGCCATGTGCAACATATCTTCCATCTCCAAATAATGTTTTAGTTCAACCACATTAGCTATATCCCTATTCAACCCATTAAAAAATCGAGCCATCGTAACCTCTCTATCCTCATCTACATTAGCTCTAATCATCAACATCTCCATCTTCTTATGATAATTCTCTACACTCTTTGATCCTTGGTATAGACTTTGTAATTTTTTATGAAGCTCCCGATGGTAATGACTAGGAACGAACATCTTTCTCATGTTAGCTTTTAATTCATCCCAAGTATTAATGGGCCTCTCGCGATTCCTTCTCCTAGAAGTCACCAATTGATCCCACCAAGTAATAGCGTAATCGGAGAATTCAAGTACAACTACCTTAACCTTTTTCTCTTCCGAATAAGTGTAGCAATTGAAAATTAATTCCATCTTCTTTTCCCACTCCAGGTATTCTTCCGAATCACTCCTACCCTTGAATGACGGAATTGTCATTTTGATGTTGCTCATACTACCATCCATTCTATCGCTACCAAGATCTCTATCCCTCCTTCCATGTCTAACTCCTCTATCCACAATTGCCCCATCGTCAAAATCACTATCTTCTTCATTCTCATAGACCCCCTCTACTCTACGACCTCGCCCACCTTGCCTGCGGGCATTAGGCACTTCCCGAGGTTGCTCAAGCCTTTCTAACCTACCTAACACATCCCCAAACAACCGCTCAAACCATTGTACCATCTCCTCCGTCATGTTGGCTCGATCGTTATTTTTTGTAGTAGAAGATTGTTCAGACATCCTAAAACTAAATATTATATGCCTCACATGTAATTCGCTCGTGTATCACTCAATTTTGGTTTTTTCCCTCTATTGATCTCACCTCTCTAGTCTTTTTCCACTCAATGACTTTCACCCCAATTGCTTCAAAAAATGAATCCGAACTCAAACAATTTTAAACCCGATTGACTCAAACCGAATGCGAGTGATAAGTTATCAACTTGTTGGAAAACTCGAAAAAGACCTTGAGCGAATGTAATCTGACTCTATAAGGGACTTGAATCTTTTATGGGAAACTAAGATTGATTCAAGAAGGTAATTCTTGAAATTAAATAACAATTTTTTCCTTTGCTGTTGAAATTTTCGTTTTTTTTTTTTTTTTTTTTTTAAATTTCTCGAAAATTCAATTACGAGAATAACGAAACAAACGAAATTTAATTTGGATGCCAAACGAAAGGAATAACGACTTTTGAATTTTTTTTTGTGACACTTTTTTTGGATTAAAGACTCAAGAACTGGAAGAATACGAAGAATAAGATTAAGAAACTCAAGAAACAAAATAAAGATATAACCTTGATTTTTGGAGTCTAAGCTCTGATATCAGATGATGCAAACCACGTGGCAATTGTAGCTATGCCACCCACAAATTATTGGAATCGACCCAAGAATGCCAAAGAATCACGATTTAGAGATTGATTCAAATTAATTGAACCAAGCAACCAACAAAATCGATTGATATATTGACCTTTTGATCACAATAAAAATAAATCTCACCCAAGATTTGAACAAACAAGAATAACTCGTAAGTTCGAATTTTATTCAATGAAGAATAAGGTTGTGAAAGCAAAATAGCCTCTCAATAATAATATCAAAGTTGTGTGTTTAATAATGAAAATTACATCCCTATAAATATGGTCAAAACCTGACTAAAGAGTTTTAATTATACTAGGTAAGAAATTCTTAAAAATAAGGAAAGAATTAAAACCCTAAAATTACACGTATTGATAATTACGACCGCGACCAATTTCTTTACGGCCGTAAGTCATATTTTCTGAAAACCATAATTTTACCCGAGGCTGCATTACGGCCGTAATATTTGTGAGTTACGGCCGTAAACCCAATTCTTCAAAATTTCAGTTTTTCCGCAATAGACTTGTTATGGCCGTAAGAATTATAGGTTACGGCCGTAATTCTTGAAATTTCACAATGTTCTTTGACAGCTTGAATGAGGTTGATCCACTCGTCGTTTTGGCTCGGTCCCAACATGGAACTTGCTTCTTTTGATGACACGAACATTGTTTTGGCCATTGTTTCTTGTACTAGCTTGTCCATTGCTTCGTTGGCCCTCTTTGTTTGCAATCGAGTCATCGGTCCTCCCTTGATCATCAACGGATCTTTGTGCTGGCTTGTATTCGTGGTCTGGATCACATCAAATCCTCTTCTTGGACTATGTGAATGTTATATATATTTGTTCAAAATATAACTTGGCCTAAAATGGATTAAGAGATGATTAATTGGCATACAAAGAATGAAATTAAAATTTGGTGACAAAATTGTCCAGGCGATCACCTTGATGCACATAATCAAAATCGAGGAGAAATCATATAACCAAGTGATTGTTTGACTTAAAGTCAAGTGATCGTTTGGGCAAGATTTTTCGACCGTTGGGCTGAAGTTAGCACAAAGTTCAAAACTTTTCTTGAGTGATTGACTTGATTTCGTGGTGGATGATTGAAGATCTATAAATTGGAGTTAGATCTTCACTAACATTAAATCCCTAACATTGTTTTGATTGAATAAAATCATTTTTCTCTACAAATTCAAAACCACTTCTTGTTTCTCTAAAGTTCTTAAAGAAATACTTTGTGCTTTAAGTAATTCTTTATTAATGCTTGATTAATCTTACAAACTATTTGTGGGTGATTCCTTTAAGTACTCAAATACCAAGATGAAGCAATATCGTTTGAGGACAACATTTCAAGCTTTTTCAAGTCTTGATTCGTGTTTGTGTTCATCTACTTTTGTATTCTTATTTCTACTTCCTTCTCCATTTTCCCCAACAATCTCAGATGATATTTTGCAATGGAGAATGAAACAACTATAGAGACAATCAAATTAATGAATTAAGACCTAGTAAGACTAGATCGTTTTGATGGAAACAACTGCACTCGTTGGCAAGATAAGTTGAAGTTCCTTCCAACTGCGTTGAACATATTTTACATATTTGATTTAGACTTGGCACAACTTCTCGAACTAACCGATGAAGACACGGAAACAGTAAAGGCTAAAAGATGAAAGCATCAAGAAGATGAACTAATTTGTCAAGTCCTTATTATAAATGCATTTTTTCGATCTGTAAATATTGGATGATTTGGAAAAAAAAATACAAAGCAGAAGAAGAAGAAGAAGTTCTTCATCTCAAGGTATTTCGATTTAAAATTTTTAGAAACCATGCATGTTTTGCCTCAAGTGCAAGAACTTCAAATTCTTGTAAAAAGATTTGAAGGCTGTGAAAATGAACTTCCTGAAATTTCAAGCTGATGCAATCATTGCTAAATATTTTCTTCCCAAATTGGAAGGGTTATAGGAAGTAAATATTTCATAACACCAAGGATTTCTCTTTTGGAACATATTCAAAAGTACCTTCGGATTGAGGAAGAATCAAAGACAAGGGATATGAATGAAAGTTCTTATGATGACACTTCAAAAGCAAAAGTAGTGGATAACTTTGATAATTCAAACATAGTTCAAAAGACAGGAAACATTTTGGTCCCAAGAAGGATCAAGAGAAGTTCAAAAAGAAGTCTAAAGGATATGTTATGCTTGTGGAAAACCTTGACATTTTGCTGGAGATTGCAGGCCCAAAAAACAATTCAAAAAGGAAGAAAATATAAATTCCATTGAAGAGATTGTTGCTACGGTGAGCGCAATCAATGCAATTTAAAACAAAGTCTCGAGATGGTGGCATGAAACTTGTGAAACTGTCCATGTATGCTATGATAAGTCACTCTTCAAAACATATGACAAAATCATTGATGGAAAAAGACTAAAATGGAAAATGAAGGACACTCCAAGGCAATATTAAACTCATCTTCACTTTTGGAAAGATGATAACTTGGAAAAATGTATTTCATGTCCTGGATATGAATAGAAACTTAGCAAGTGGTATTCTTTTAGGAAAACTCGGGATCAAATCTACGTTTGAGTCGGGAAAACTTATACTAACCCGAAATGGATATTTTGTTAGAAAGGGTTATTCAAATGATAGGATGGTCAAATTGTGTACTATTGAGAGCAAAATTAATAAAAATACATTTTTTGCTTATATTGTTGATTCTTTTACTATATGGTATGATAGATTAGGAAGATCTAGTACCATGAATAGAATGATTAAATATGGATTGATTACACGTGAATTTGATAAACTTGATAAATTTAAAACTTGTGTTAAATCAAAGATGATTTAAAAGCATTTCAAAGTGTTCAAAAATCATCTCATTTGATTGAATTTATGCACTTTGACATTTTTGAATTAAATGGCATGATAACTAGAGGTGAAAATAGATACTTTATAACTTTCATTGATTATTTTTATAGATATACTTATATTTACTTGTTAAAATATAAAGATGAAGTATTTAGTGCAATTAAAATTCATAAGGCTGAAGTTGAAAATAAATTAGGAAGAAAGTTAAAGATTTTAGGAAGTGACAAGGGAGGAGAATATTTCTCTATTGACTTCAATGTGTTTTGTGAATAACATGGAATTATACGCCAAAGTTCTGCACCACGAACACCTCAACAAAATGAATTAGAAGATATGAAGAATAGAATTTCCTTAGAAATGATAAAGTCCATGTTATTAAATGTTAAATTATCTTTAATTTATAGGGTAAATCTTTACTTTGTTCTTGTCATCGGATAGTCAATAGATTACCTATGAAAAAAGAGTAAGGTTTCTCCATATGAAATATGGCAAGGAAGGAAATCAAACATAGGATATTTCAAAGTGTGGGGGTGTCTTGCTTTTTACAAGAGCATGGATCCAAAAAGAACCAAATTAGATCTTAGAGGTATAAAATGTGCTTCAATTGTAGATGCCTTAAATAGCAAGGCCTACATGTTATTAAATTTAGAATCAAACATTATAACAGAATCTAGGAATGTGAAATTCTTTTAGAATAATGTGACAACAAGAAATCCTCATGAAACCCTAGTACACACTCCAATTTCTAGAGAAACACAAGAAAATACATCTTATAAGGATGTTGAACAAACAAGTGAACCTCGAAGAAGTAAAAGAGTAAGAAAATAAAATAAAGAAGCAATGACTTCTAGAGATTTCATATTTTTGAAAGATGCAATAAATGATGAGATTGGTTCATTATATCTAAAAGCACTTGGGAAACTGTCTATTTACCAGTACGTACGTTCAAAACCAATTGGTTGCAAATGGGTGTTTAGAAAAAAATACAATCTTGATGGAACACTTAACACCTATAAAGCTACATTAGTAGCAAAAGGGTATCAAAAAAGAAAGAATAACCTCAATTTGGATATTATTTGCATTATCATCTATTCACAATGTATATTGATCACCAAATGAATGTCCAAACAATATTCCTAAATGGAGATCTTGATGAGGAGGTCAATATGGAACAATTGAAAGAGTTTGTTCTACCTAAAAATTGCATGAGAAATTTGACTTCACCCTCATGTCACATAACTTTACTCATAATTAAGTTGATAATGTTTATATACCAAAGTGCATGATAATATCTTTATATTTGTATATCTCTATGTTGATGATATGTTAATCATTAGTAACAACATGGAAGGAATTAATGAAACAAAGAGGTTTCTATCGTACATGTTTAAAATGAAGGATCTTGGAGAAGTAGACATTATCCTTGGAATCAAAGTTAGAACGGATAGTGGAGGTTATTCATTATGTCAATCACATTATATTGAGAATGTGGTGAATAAGTCAAATGTTTGAACATTAAGGAGACAAATACCCCGTTAGGTTCAAGTATCAAGTTAAAAAAGAATGATGCAAGAGTAATAACTCAAATCGAGTATACAAGTGCAATTGGAAGTCTTATGTACTCGGTACACAGCATGAGACAAGACATGATATTTGATGTTAGAAAATTAGTAGGTTTACTAGCAATCCAAGTTTTGAACATTGGAAGGTCATTGGAAGGACTCTGGTTACGTAAAGAAAACAAAGAACCTATCACTACAATATTCTAACTTCCCAACAATCTTAGAAGGATATACCGACGGTAGTTGGATATAGAGTGCGAGAGAAAACAAATCCACTTCAGGTTGTGTTTACTCTTTTTAGAGGTGATGTATCTTGGAAATCCAAGAACAAACATGCATTACACGTTTAACAATGGAGTCTGAGTTTGTAGCATTGGTCGAGACACGAAAAGAAGTTGAGTGGCTTAGAAATCTACTTTATGAAATTCTTTTGGGTGCAAAGGATATTTCTTACATATATACCTATCTTATGTGATATCAAGTCCCATTAGCTCGAGCATCTAATGAAGTATATAACGATAAGTCTAGACATATGAGTCTAAGAAATGACTATATCAGAAAATTAATCAAGCATGGGGTAATTTCTCTCACATGTGTACAATCAAGCAAATATTTAGCTGATACAATAAACAAGCCTCTTGCAAGAAAGTTAGTGAGATCAACATCGAGCAGGTCGGTGTTGAAACTTCTGAATTAAAAAAATTCACCGATAATGGTAACCTTACCTAACTATACTAAATAAGTATATGAAGGTTCGAAAGGTAAAAACAAATCATTCGATAAGTGAATATTTGCAGCACTATAAATTGAAACCCTAACCTTAATGAATAGTGATGGTTGTTATAGTTGGAGGGTTGAGTTTATGAAACTCTTAATGAAATTCAGCATGAGGTACAAATATCTATAAATGTAATAAAAATAGTGGAAGAATTTCACCTATGTGAACTTCGAGATCGTGCAACCTTAATAGAAAATTAGAGTCTATCTCTTAAAGTTGAAAAAATAGAATAAGTGCAAGTTCATAATAGCGCTAAGCGAGTCAAGATGAACTTATGGAACATTGACACTATGTGTTATCATAAGGAATAATTAGTTCAAAACTTGCATGCTACCTGAGATTTCTATAAAATTTTGTGAGGATTACACTATGATTAAATTTAAATCAAAAGATATATAATCCTTATGCATAAGTGTGGCTAGTTTGAATTTATCAATATTATTTTAAACAAGTGGAGGATTGTTATATATATAATTGTTCAGAATATAATTTGGCCTAAAATGGATTAAAGATGATAAATTGGCCTAAAGGTTTTAAATGTGTTGAAGTCTTGATCCTTGTTTGTGTTCATCCACTTTTGTATTCTTATCTCTACATCAATATTCTCCATTTTTCCAACAGTGAATAAATACTTGAAGACATGTCAATGAAAACATCGTATAGGAATCCACCAAAACCTACCAAGAAACAAAATAATGAATCAACATACATGATCACGATCACATCCACATGATTTTTGCACCGTTCATCAAAATTTCATATGAAAAATAAAAATAATTTTGAAGTAGGCGAATGTGATTAACGAAAATCGATACTGACGGTTTCATACCGTGTGTTGACGTCACTTTTTGTAACAAAGATAGTCAACAAATAAAAAAAAAAGATATAATTTTTGAATATCTGCTATTTAGGGATGGTAGTGTTATTTGTCTTCTTATTGCTAACAGTTCCAATGTTCCTTGAGATAGCAAAACTTGAATAAAATATGACAATAGATATGGCTTGAATGCTATATCAGATCAATAATGAACTCGAGCAATAATTGAATAGATTCACGTCTAGTTCAGTACTGATCTAATGTTCAACTCGGTTTACGATATTCAAATGAAAAAAGTTGAGAGGGTTTTTCAATATCACATGCACATCAATGAGCATTTACTCCTTCTATTTATAGTAGTTGAGAAGGTTATACATATTCATTACAACATATCACTTCTGCAGGGAGTGATTGATAAGGGTGATTGACCCTTCTGACAGACATACATCAAATGATTATACTGACATATTACAGATAATGATGATTACTGACACATAATACGACTGATTTGACAATGCTACATACTTTCACATCGTGTTCGTTCTTGGGCAATGAGGTCGTCTCGTATACTTCACCTCGGTCACTCAAATCACCTCGGCTCTTATAATTACGTCGGTCCCGCGAATTCACCTCGTAGGAACAATTCACCCCTGTTCAACAATTCACCTCGGTCACACTATTTCACCTCGTATGCATAAATCACCTCGGATATTACATCACCTCGGTTATGACACTCCAAATCGATCGTGATGCATGACCTCGGTAGTAATGTTAGGTTCGTGATTTGAAATACCATGGGCCGCTTCGTCAATTTTGGGATAACCATTTGACCATTGACTGTTTGACTGCTTAATTTATTTTTCACCTCAGATCGGTATATAACACCATGCGTCACTTCTTATGAACCTCAACTTATTAGATAAGCCAAACATGCCGTTGGCCTCTTCCAATCCTTAAAATTGGTGAAATAGAAACACGCGTGCGCCATGACCAATATTCTTACGTGGCAGTATATCCTGCCACCTTTACAATACGTGTAATAACCCTAATTACATGCAGAAAATGCTGCTGCTCTACCGTCTTTGGGTTTTCCTCATTTAAGAGCCCCCAAGAGTAGTCTCTCGCTTGTATATTCATCTTTTCAATTCTGTTTTGTCCTTTAAAAATGGCTGATATACGTGATGAACATGGCAATCCAATTCAGCTTGCAGATCAATATGGGAAACCTGTTCAACTAAAAGATGAATATGGCAATCCTATGCATCTTACTGGTGTCGCTACTACTTCCGGAGGCGGAACTGGGATTGCGCATGCTGGAGCTGCCACCGCCGCTGCCGGTGTTCTCCATGATACTGGGGCCGGCGGGGTTGGCACTGGTGCCCATAAATATGAGGAGCAGCACGGTTTTCATGGTGGAACTGGGCTTGCGCATGCTGGAGCTACCACCGACGCTGCCGGTGTTCTCCATGGTACTGGGGTCGGCGGGGTTGGCACTGGTGCCCATAAATATGCGGAGCAGCACGGTTTTCATGGTGGAACTGGGCTTGCGCATGCTGGAGCTGCCACCGACGCTGCCGGTGTTCTTCATGGTACTGGGGTCGGCGGGGTTGGCACTGGTGCCCGTAAATATGAGGCGCAGCATGGTTTTCATGGTGGAACTGGGCTCGGCGGGGTCGGCGTGGGCGGCCAGACATACGACAACCAGAAGCAGCAGCTGCACGAGCAGCTTCATCTCTCCGGCAATTCAAGTTCTAGCTCGGTGAGTTTAATTTGGAAATTTAAGGTTTCATGATCTTGCATAATTAGTATATAATTCTTGTGTCAATATTTTATATTATTTATAATTAACTATTTCATATTATCTTCAAAAAAATAATAATCATAAAATAAAATTTTGTTCAGTATACTGTCTAATTTTAACCTTACATGGTTTGTAAACATGTCATTTTCACTAGACTTTTTTTTTTTTTTTTTTGACACTATATTGTCCGACGTCGTACAAAATATGTTACCTTTGACGGGTTGTAATGAAATTTGTGTAATTCAATTGAGAACTGAGAAGGGAATACTTATACCAATTCTCAATAAAGGGAACGCATCTGAAGTTAATTTTTAGATAATTATTTTTAGTTTTTGATCATCTGGTTGTGTAAAATGTAGTCGGAGGACGACGGGCAAGGTGGGAGGAGGAAGAAGGGATTGAAAGAGAAAATAAAGGAGAAGTTGACAGGTGGGAAGCACAGTAACAAGGATGAAGCCGCACACAGCGCCACCACCACGACCGGCAGTGCCACATCGGCTACGATTGCACCGGAGCACGAGAAGAAGGGTATGATGGAGAAGATCAAGGAGAAAATACCTGGCCATCGCCACTAGAAAAATATAGATATTCTGTAATTAATTATGGTTTATGTTTGTTTTCAGATTGAAGTTTCATAGGCAGCTTGTTTTTATTACTTATTGACCCTGTGTGTAATAAGATTGTTATATCTAGATGTTGTATTAATTACTTGTGCAACATATTTATTTGATTATTTGTGCTGCTTTTTTTAATGTTTCCACAGTGTTTTAGAAATTTTGTTCAATAAGACAGGTTCATAAAAGGTAAATCTGGCATGATGGCGAACTCGGATCACATCACGTTGAGGTTCATTTGGCATGCTTCATCCTCTTCTTAAAGCCAACGCATGAGTTTGGTGCCTAGTTGTAGAAAGAAGACTGAATGAAGGATAATAGAGCTATATATATAATTCAGTAATTCACACCAACTGGAGAGAAAATGAGTTCACTTCATTAATTCTGAATACAAGTAATCATGACTTATTTATATACGAAGGAAGAAATACGTACAAAGCATATATATATATATATATGTATATTCCTAACAAACTACTTATACATATATTCTACAATTCACAGGCGTCATGGTGGAAGGTCTGTGACTCTTTTGCAATTCTGTTGGATTGGTTGCATATAAGAAGGTTCTAGTATGATGCGAGGCAACCTTCTTGTTTCTTTGCTCCTCATCTTTGTGTCTTGTTTACATAAATCCAAGTTGTTATCTTCTCATGGATGTTGGTCCTTCTTGTAATTGTTCTGTGCATTATGGTCCTCATTTTCAGCTTCTTCTGTGTAACGGTCTGAGATTTCATTTATCTTAAGTCTCCCTTTCAAGCTGGTGACAGTTTCTACTACTACAATTGTCGTAAATATAGATGTCTAGGTTTGAGATTTCATTTATCTTAACTCCCCCTTTCAAGCTGGAGACAGTTTCTACTACTACAATTGTCGTAAATATAGATGTCTAGAATGAGATAAGGGTTTTGTTAAGATGTCTGCAACTTGGTTTGTTGTAGGGACATAATTTATTACCAGTTGTTTTCCCAATATCTTGTCACCAACAAAATGTATATCAATTTCAATGCGCTTTGTTCATGCGTGATAAACTGGGTTGTAGGCCAATGCACTTGCTCCCAAGTTGTCACACCAAATTTTTGGAATATCTTCTTGAACAATGTTCAATTCTTGTAAGAAGGATTGAATCCACTATATCTTAGCTGTAGTGTGTGCAACCATTGTATACTCCGCTTCAATGTTGGACCTTGACACCACCTGTTGTTTCTTTGAGCACCAAGAGACCAGACTTTCACCTAAATATATGCAATATCCCATGGTCGATTTCCTATCATCCGGACGAGGCCCAATCAGCATCTCCATGGGGAGTGATGTTAAGGCTTTGTGCACTTTGGATAACCAGTCCCAGATCTAAGGTTCCTTTTATATACCTGAACAACATCTTTAGTAAACACTAGTGTATATCAGTTGGATTTTGCAAGAATTGAATGATTCGGTTAACTACAAAGGTCTGGTCTGGTATGTGTTAGGTACTGCAAGGCTCCTACTGCACTCCTAAATTGAGTTGGATTTTTCTGGCTCATTCCTTCAGTTTTGCTAACTAACTTCCGTGCTGCCATTGGAGTTAAACTAGGCTTCAAGTGTTCAAAACCAAATTTCTTTAGCATGCCAATTACATATCTCTTCTGTGATAAATGTAGGCCAACTTCATCCCTAAAAAATTCAATTCCCAGAAACTTTTTTAAGACTCCCATATCTTTTAATGCAAAGGATGAATTTAACCTATCAATTTGTTCCTACAGCCTTCTTTCACAGCTTCCTGTTACAATTATATCATCTACATAAAATGGTAAATAAATTACAAATTCCTGTGTGATGAGGAAGAACATAGAGTTGTTTGCTTTCGATTGTTTGAACCCCCATTTGAGTAATGTCTCCTTTAATATGTCGTGCCAAGCTCTAGGAGCTTGCCTTAAACCATATAGTTCCTTGCCTAATTTACAAACATATGAAGGTTTACCTTTATCTACAAATTCCTATGGTTGCTCCAAAAATACAGTTTCTTTTAACTTCCCATTCAAAAAGGCATTGTCGATATCAATCTACCTTATCACCCATCCTTTTGTGACTGCCACTATGAGGATGATCTTCAGTATTGGTGCCTTGGCAACCGGACTAAAGGTTTCAAAATAATCAATACCAGGTGTCTGCAGGTACCCTTTAGCAACCAAACGTGCTTTATGTCTAATAACTCTCCCATCTGAATCATGCTTAAGTTTAAATACCCACCCACCTACTTCCAATGACTTTCATATTAAATTCAAAAGGTACTGAGGTCCATGTCTGATTTCTAACCAAGGCATCAAACTCCTCTCTCTTAGCTTTGTTCCATTTTTCATCTTTCAAAGCCTCTGTAGTACTAACTGGTTCCTTTTCAAAATCCTCTATGACAGTGTTATAAGCCTTTGGTTTGAAGATTCCTGCCTTGCCTCTTGTTATCATATGATGTCTAGCGTTCACATCTGTCATTTCTTACTCATTAATTTCATTACTTTCCTGAAGCCTGTCTTCAGAATTACTGATGTTGTCTAATACAATTTCATTCTCATCTTCCAGTGGAACTCTACCTCTTTCATCATTTACTCAATGTATCATATCTTCATCATTGTGATCTTCACTAGGAGTCTTTTGTGCAGAAGTAGCAGAAGGATTTTCTATATCAGTTGACTTGTCTCTGATGTTATGAAATCATAGATCAAAAGGCAACAAGAATAGGTTGATGGGAGAAGATTTTTGGTTGGACTGTTCTATTCAAAAAACCATGTTTGAAAGGGAATTGATTTTCATCAAATATCACATGTCTGGAAATGTAAATTCTACTAGCAAAGTTTAAGCATTTATATCCTCTGTGAGATATACTAGGTAAACACATTTTTGGGTATGGAAGTCAAGTTTATGTTTTTAGTATGGCCTTAAACAAGGAAAGCATGCACAACTGAATAATCTAAGCTGTTTATAATCTATTTTCTGTTTGAACAAAAGTTCATGAGTGGATTTGTGTTTTTAAGTATAGGAGTAGGTAGTCTATTTATAGGTAAGTTGCTTTTAAGAAGGCCTCCCACCAATAGTACAATGGCATTTGTACTTGAGCTAATAAGGTAAGTTCAATTTCTGTTATATGCCTGTGCTCCCTTTCTGCCCTCCCATTTTGTGCAGAGATATACGGGCATGAATACCTAAGTTTTGTCCCTGACTCATGAGCTATTTTACTTAAGGGTCCATATTCCCCTCCAAAATTGGATTGTATAGTTTTTCTCTTCCTCTTAAATTGATTTTCAACAAGTTTTTTGAACTAAATGAACTGGTTTAGAACTTTTGACTTTTGTTTTAAAGGGTATATCCAAGAATACCTAGTACAGTCATAAAAAAAATAATAAGTAATACTTAAACCCTGTGGAGAACTTAGTGGAGCTGGTCCCCACACATCCGTGTGGATCAAGTCAAGGGGTTTAGATGCATGAGATGAAGATGGTTTAAAAGGTAAGGCGTGTGATTTCCCAAATTGGCATGCTTCACAAAATGAGAGACTTTTATTCAAAAATTCATAACTATTACATGACTTAAGGACTTGACACATTACAGTGGCGGGTGGGTGTCCCAACCTTTTGTGCCATACTTGGAATTTTAAGCTAGGATTTTATATTGGATGACTCAACTATGCTGGTAGTATGACTAAGGTTTGGGCTACTGGTTGTATGGTAAGAGTCTGGATTAATTGTTGAGCATTTTTCATTTGGAGTAGGTAGATCAAGCTGATATAGTCCATCTCTAAGCTTCCCCTGCATTAGAACTCTCCTTGTTTGAAGATCCTTCACAATACAACAATCGGGAAAGGATTCAAAATACACATCATTATCTGTTGTTAGCTTTGAGATACTGATAAGATTTTTTTAATCTTAGGAACATGTAACAAGTTTTTGAGAACCAGATACTTTTCAGACTTAGTAGCAAAATTTTTGAAGCCAAAATGAGAAATTTATAGGGAATTACCATTCCCTACCAACATTTTCCTCTTACCTCTGTATTCCTTTGCTGCAGCTAAGTTTTCTTTATTTGGAGTAATGTGGTGACTTGCTCCTGAATCGACATACCATGCATGGTCCTCCAATGTGCTTGGATTAGCAATGTAAGCTGAAGGCTGAGTGTTTGTATTCGGGTCATTATGTCTACTTCCACCGTATTGTTCTTCATATTTGCTAAAGGGCTATCTGGCAGTGTGATTCCCCATTCCACAAATTTGGCAAGGATTTGAGTTTCTGTTATCTGAGTACCTTCTACCTCTACCTCTACCTCTCCCTCGGTAGTTGAAGTTTCTTCCTCTGTTATTTCTTCCACCATATGAACCAAATCTCTGAGTGTTTCCTTAAGCCAAATTAATATAACCAAAGTTGTTCATCATCTGGTTTAAGTGTTCCAAAAGTCAAAAGTGTAGAGGATAACTCACTCCAAGATATCTGATTTCTGCTATTTATGTGGACCACTATAGGAGTATACTCATTGTCAAGTCCAGCCAACACTTGTGTTACTAAATCTTCCAACTCCACCTTCTTTCCTATAACTTCCAAATTGTCAGCCAGATTTTTTATTGTAGTGAGATATTGATCCATGGTCATGGATCTTTTTTAATCATTTGCAGCTAAACAGTCAGAAAAGTTACCCTGGATCAGTTTAGGATTCCAAAATTTTCATTTATTGCCTATTTGCTAGATCTATCACATCCCATGACTCTCATCCCTATTTCTGAGGTCATTGATGAGTATAATCAACCCACCAACAATTGATCAACCGATATCCACCTTGATTCTGGATTTGGTACCTTTTCAACCGTAATGCTTCCTTCAATGGTTACTTCTGTGTTGAGAAATTCAGCAAGACATTATATAGTCCCTGGCAAATATCCTTCCAACTTGTGGCATTTAACAATTGACATGATAACATTCTTGCAGAGAAGAAAGTTATTTCTGTCCATTTTCACAATTGGTGTTTGAGTCAAATTCATACCAAATGGGGTAAGTGTGTTTACAGGAAATGGAGTTTGAATTGTGGAGCTTGATTCTGAGCTAAGAGGTTGAGTGGGGGAATTAATATTTTCCATTTCAAGGCTCTGATACCATGAAAGAAAATTGAATGAAGGATAATAGAGCTATATAACTCAGTAATTCACACGAACTGGAGAGAAAATGAGCTCACTTCATTAATTCTTAATCAAGCAATCACCTATTTATATACAAAGGAAGAAATACATACAAAGCATATGTATAAATTCCTAACAAACTACTGATACATATATTCTACAATTCACGGGTGTCATGGTGGAAGGTTTGTGACTCTTTTGCAATTCTGTTGGATTGGTTGCACATAAGAAGGTTCTAGTATGATGCCAGGAAACCTTCTTGTTTGCTCCTCGTCTTTACGTCTTATTTACATAAATCCAAGTTGTTATCTTCTCCTACATGTTGGTTCTTGCTGTAATTGTTATGTGCATCATGGTCCTCATTTTCAGCTTCTTCTGTGAAATGGTCTGTGATTCCATTCATCTTAACTTTGGTTGAGGCAGCATCAATTTTCTCTCTTTACTTTTTGCTAGTAACTTTCAATTCTTTTGTAAGCTAAGCCAGTATGTCTTGACCCATGCAAGGAGAACCTGAGTGTTATTTTGTGGTGTGCTTGGTTGGGTAGGTGAATACTTAGGATTTTTCAAAAGCCTCTCCTAAAAAGTACATCTTAAATTTTTGAAAATCCTATGTTGTAGGATGCGATATTGCTAATTTAAGCGTTGATTTTCTTTGTCAGAAAAACTCAACTTTGTATGCATTTGAAGGTTAAATGGAGAAAAATGACTAGGCAAAGTGGGGACTAATCTAGAAAGTTTCAAAAGTTGTTGTGAGTTACAATAAATGAGGGTCTTACTGAAATAGAAGTGAAATTTTGAGGCCTAAATTGAACACAACAAAAGATGAAGGACCCATTTACAATTAAAGGAAGGATCTTGTAAAGAAATAGAAGTTAAGAATTGAAGGAAATTAGTTTGAACCAAGCGATTGCCGACTGTAAGCCATGCAATCGCCTTATAGTCAAAAAAGAGGCAAAATCTTGACTTTTAATTCCATTCGATCTCTTGGATTCATACTAAGCGATCGTTTGATTATTTTTTGGGCGTCGTGTTTTTCTTTATTTTTGTAAATTTCGAATATGTGGATTCTAACCTAGATATAAAAGGAGGCTGCATGAAATTGAGAAGGATTATTCATTCATTATCAAAGAAGAAAAAATCGAGAGTGATTGTCACAAGGATTCAAAGAAGTCACAAAAAACTTAAAGATTCAACATTCTGGATTGAATAATCTAGAAGAAGAGTTGAATTTTTACATTCCTTACATCTTTCCAGTATTAGGGTGATGTTTTTTTTTTTTTTTTTTCATTTTTTCATGTGAAATATAATTATAGATGTAGCGATTGAGAATTTTTAAATAATATAAAATCGTTTTTTTCTCGAAAAATGTGTTGCTAAGTTTTTAGCTCCAATTTTATTTTTAAAGTGAAAGCGTGTTCGCCTAATCATTGTAAAATAAATTTAAATCTGTTCAAATCGAGTCTAATCTCAAATATTTTAAAGTATCAAATTCATTATTATTTTTAAATCCAAATTGTTATAATTTTGAGTCTAGTTTATTTAAGTCTAAATTTTATTATTTTAGGTCCAAAAATTTTGTTATCCCAAATCTTGATCATTTTAAGCCCAATTCAATTAAATCCAACTAGGTAATTCTTGTAGCCCAATTTTTTGGCCCACTTACCCACCTAGAAAGCTGTGCCCTAAACATTCACTGTTCAGATCACTCACATTTCCCAGCCATTCTCACAGCTTCACGCAGCCAAGAGTAGAGCAACCAAGTCTGGGTAACATTTTTTTCTTCCACCTCCATAATCCATTATTGCTTGCAAATCTGAAGTTTTTGATTTCATCCTTCACATACCAACATCACAACAACTTCCTAGTATGGAAACTTTCCCTTCTCCATCTCCATTCACACACATTCAACTACAACCACAACACTCCACCTTCATCACCAACTACCAAATGCAGCACTGCCACTGCCACAAACCGATCACCACACACGAGCTTATAGATTTCACCACCTGCAATCAGCCCAGGCTGAACTCCAAACACCATCGCTGTCGTTCACTACCTCCACCACCGAAAACCACCACTCAAACCAATCCACTGCTTACCAACTCCACCAGCCAAACAAAGCAAGCCCATCGCTCCCAACCATGAACCACCACCCAACCACCATTTGCACCAACACCAAACTCGCATACCACAACCCCTTCACCGAACCACTACCAACTGCCACTACCCCACTCAAGAATCAACCCCAAAACAACCACCATAACCCAGAATAAACCAAGCCCAAAACTTACCTTGGTCGCCGCCCTGTTCGTCGCTAATATCGCCAAAAATCACAGCGATTTCATGCCTCAGTTTGGCCTTATTTTTCACACCCAAACGTGCCCAGAGCCCAATATCGGCGGTCTGAAATCGAAGAAGGGGCAGAGCTTCTTCTCCCCCGTCGCGGTGTCTCCTCTCTCGCTAACTCTCTACTGACTTTAGAGAGAGAGATATGAGAGATGTATATGTTATATTTTTTTTTAGCTTTGAAAATTTACATTCTAGCTCCAAGTTTTTAAAGTAATTAATTTCAATCCTCAAGTTTTAAAATAGTTTAAAACAGTACCTTCAGTTCTAAAGTTACTTATTTCAGCCCCTATTTTTAAATTAAGTTATTTTATTCCTCTTTGTTTTAAATATTTAATTTTCAATTCCAAAAGTTTCAGTATTTCACCAAATCAATCCCAAGGTTTCAGTTATTAATGAATCATCCCCTGGAGTTCTTATTCCCCACACTTAGCCCACTAATTTAGAAAAGTCTGTTTCAGTCCTTAAACTTTTCAATTTCAGTTTTATTAAATTTTCAATCAAGTCCCTAAATTTTACCTTATCATTTTTTTAAAACTTTAAAATTTCGAATTACTAATTCAAGGCTTATTTCCTATTTTGACTAAACGACACGTGCGGACGATTAAGAGATTGAGGTTACTTTCCGCTCTACTTTTTACGTGACTCGAGATAAATTGAGGTAGACTCGTCCCCACTAATTAATTTATATTATAAATACAAGTTTTATGTGAATTTATGTGATTTATGTGCTTAATTGCGTGAGACGAGACGAGATTATCTTTTATATGATAAGTTGAAAAATTTATGTTACGCGTGTCATAACTTATATGCTTTATTTGCATAAGACAAGACAAGAATATGTTCGTTTGCACTCACTATGTGATGTCTATGATTAAGAAGAGAATGTCATTGTATTATTTGCTTAATTACGTGTTCAATTATCTTGTATGTTAATTATTGATGATGAGTCTACTGAGTATTTCTTTTGAAATACTCATTCCGTTATTTTAGATGGCGGCGAATGAGGGGCAGTGACGTCAAGCATTAATTTTAATTATTTTTGAAAGTCTAATTTATTAAACCTTGTTGATTTAAATTGTCGAGATTTGGAATTTTATGAAATGTTTTCAAATACATTTATTTAAATTGAGTTACCATTGCTAATTTTCCAAATGAATATGATGTTGAAAATTTAGTTTATTTCCGCAATATTTTGTTAAATAGTTAATTTCAAATGGACGACGTGGCGACCCGGGTTTTTCGGAACTCGCGGAGCTACAGCTTGGTATCAGAGCAAGGTCTACGTTTCTATAGAGTTGTAAAATTTTCTAAGAGATTTTTTTAAAAAATAATAAATAATGTTTTCACGACTTTTGCCATTGTCATCATTCCTTCCGCCGACTTCGATGGTAAAGAAATTTATCATATTTATTTTATTTATTTTGAATGCTTGAGAAATAAAGTGTTTTGAAATTTAGACAAGAGAGAATGAGAATACGAGAAAGAATTAGAAAATTAGTATCCAAAATAATAAAAAAGAAAGAAATGAGTTTTGGAGTATAATGAGAATTAGTAAGATTTAAATGATGTTTTTATAAACACTTCTGTCATCAAAATTAAATGAGCAATACTATAGAACCCTAACTGGACTTTGCATAAGTGGACTTTAGACACGACACTCTCTTTTTCAAGGAGATAAACGAAATTAGATTGAGTGTGCTCAAGATACTTATCATTAAATAGGGGACACTACAAAGAAATACTTGGACACGTACTTTACCTATGCATCACGCGCGATGATGCAATAGTTAGTGGCTAGGACAACTGATGTTCAATCAATTGGCAATTTTATCAACTTTCCCATATGACGAGTGAAGCCTAGCGAACAAGTTTTATGCCGACATAAAGAGACACCTGGGAGTTGATTATATGATATGTTTGGTTTATAAATTTTCATTGAGGAAGTTACCAACATATTTTGTTTCAATTTTAAAAAGGGCATGGAAGGGCGCAATAATAGACATGTATTGGATCGTGCTACCACCGAGCAGGCCAACCCTGAACAGGGCCCCACGGCCCATTCCACTATCATCAGGGACCTACTTCAGGCCGTGCAAGATTTAAGACAGGCCCCAACAGGTTCTTCAGTATCGATTATCGAGCAAATCAGGAGGTATCGCTCGCCCACATTTGATGGCGAGAATGGTCCGTTAGCTGTTGAAGAGTGGTTACAGATGACCGAGAAGATCTTCTAGCATATTTCTCGTCCTGAAGATAAGAAAGTTTCATGTGTAGAGTTTATGTTGGTTGGCAGGGCCGATTTTTTGTGGGAGTCCGCATCTCGGACTAGGACCGAAGCATAGCAGGCTTCTTTGACTTAGGATGAGTTTAAGGAAGAAATTAAAGACAAGTTTTTCCCCCAAGTTCTCCGCGATCACAAGGAGACCGAATTTATACGGTAGGTCCAAGGTGAGATGGGCATCACTGAGTATGAGAGAAAGTTTGAGGACCTATCTAGATATGCTCCGCACTTGGTGGAAACTGAAGCTAAGAAAGCACGTCGTTTCGAGAGAGGCTTGCGTTCAGATATCAGGCAGATTGTTAGCTCACATGAGTTGCCCACTTATCGAGAAGTTGTGAAGAAAGCTCAGGCTGTGGCATATGCTGGTGCGATGACTGACACTCAAGGCAATCAGAACAACCAGAGGCACCAAGATAAACGAAAATAGCATGGTTCAAATTATAATCAGAATAGAAATCATACGTCCAATAAGAGGCCGAATACAGGACCTACCAGAGGTCAGATGGCTGGTTGCATCCCACCGTGTCCCAAGTGTCAGAGGATGCATAAAGGAGAGTGCCTCTTTGACAAAAGAGTTTGTTATAGGTGTGGTCAACTGGGCCACTTTGCACAGGATTTCCGTGCTACACCTGCTTAGAGTTTCGACCAGAAGAAAAGGGTAGACCAGAACAAAAAGGGAAGGCCAGAGTTTTTTCCATGGACACCGTCAAGGACTTAGACGTAATTGCAGGTATACCAGTTAATTTGATATTCGTGTATATATCTTGCTTAGTTTTATATGTTATGCATGACTCAGATTGACAATATTAATATGATAACATGCATATTATCTGTTTTTGGTATTCCTGTATATGTCTATTTGTATATGTCTTAATAGATTCAGGTGATGCGCATTCATTTATAGCTTGTACATGCCTAACTAGACTAAATTTGGTGAGAGAAACAACTGGTAGTGTACTTGAGGTGAGCTTACCGGCAGGAGGAATTATTGACACGGATATGATAGTCAAGCCCGTACAAATAGATTTTGATGGGACAATGCTTGAAGCAAACCTGAACATTATTCCGATGAAGGACTTCGACATTATCCTAGGTATGGATTGGCTGAGTTCTAACCGCGCCACAATCATGTGCCATGAGAAAGAAGTCATATTTCGAAAGAATGGGGATGAGGTATTCAGGTTTTACGAGTCGAAGCTTAAGGCACTTCCTCGCTTATCTCGGCTTTGCAAGCTGAAAAGCTACTTGCTAAAGGAAATTGTCAAGGTTGTCTGGTTAACCTCTAAGGCAAGCCTTTTGAGGAAATCACATTGGAGTCAGTACCAATTGTTTGTGACTTCAAGGATGTATTTTCGGATGACCTACCGGGCACCCCTCCTGATAGACAAGTGGAGTTTGCCATTGACATGGTGCCGAGAGCTACACCTGTTTCGAAAGCCCGTATCACATGGCATCGAAGGAATTGTAAGAATTGAAGGTTCAACTGCAAGAATTACTAGAGAAGGTGATGTGATCCGTACCAGGCATCGAAGGGCGAAGTCGAGCCATCGGCAATATGATAGTGATCTACGTGCAAAACGGAGTAAGTTTCGTGTTGGGGTCGAGCCGAGAAGAGGGACGGATCGAGCCGAATCGAGTAAAAGAAATTATTTATGCAGAAAATCCATTACGGCCGTAAAAGAAGACCTTCACGGCCGTAATCAATTAACGAGGAAAAATGATGAATTTTCGCAGAACGAGGCTTACGGCCGTAAGCCTGGAAGTTACGGCCGTAACATGCAAACTGAAGGAATTTCACGGCCGTAAGCATTGTGTCACGGCCGTAAAGAATAACATAAATTTAATCAGAAAGGCCTTTACGGCCGTAAGAGATTTCGTCACGGCCGTAAACAAGCAGTGCCAGATTTTCCGGAATTTTATAATTATTTTATTTCCTTTTTAGTTTTTGGTTATTTTCCTATTTTAGAATTTTAGTCTAATTAGAATTCTATTTTGAGTAAATTAGATGCTAGGTTATTTTGCTTATTTATACGCTTTTTCAATTCATTGTAAAAAAAGAAGTTGAGTTTGATTAATAAAATTTGTGAGAGGATTCTCCAAAATTGAGAGGTTGGGTTTATTCCCTTTTTCTTGAACTTATAAAAGATCCGATCTTTGTGGCGTTCTTCCAACAAACTTATCAAATATTCGCAAGAATATTTGTGGCGTTTCCAAATTCGAGACTTATCAAGGAAATTGACAAGTCCTTGTGGCGTTCACCAATCTTGGTTCTTCAATCCGCATTGTCAATTAATTGCGTCGTGATTGTTGGGTCAAGGTTTTATCGTCAAATCTATCTTTTAATTTCCGTTCCTTTATTCGTGTTCTAGTTATTTTCGTATCAGATCTGATTTAGATCTTTCCTAGGTTTTAATTGTCGTTATTTCGCGTTTTCGACGAGATTCCCCAACTGGGATCTCATCATCTGGTATCAGAGCTTGGATCTATTTCAGATTCTTGCGTTTCTTGATTTTCTTGATTTTTTCGTGTTCTTTGCGTTCTTCGTGTCAATCATAATTTTTTTCAGTTTGATCCATAAGAGCCAGTCCCAAAAATTCAAAAGTGTTTTTCTTCTTCGTTTTTCGTCCAAATTCAGTTCCGTTTTTTCTGTCATACTCGTAGTCAAATTCTCTGGAAGATTATAAAAAAATTCCGAAAATTCCAAATATTTCCCAAATATTTTGAATTTCCTTGTTCGTGTCTTAAAAATGTCTGATAGAGAGGTTTCCACATCTTCATCTTCTGTTGGAGACAGGAAACAGCCCAGGGGTGTGAATAGAAAGGATGAACAGGGTAATGGTGATATTGCAGCAATGAGGGCACAATTTGAGAGATTTATGGCACAGATGGAGAATAGAGGTGCAGAGCGTGAACAAAGACCTCGGGATCAGTCTCATGATGGTTCTCGGGTTAGGAGAGGTAATAGATGTGAGGTTGGTGTGGATAACGAAGACATGGGCAGTGAAAGTGGCAGTATATCTTTAGGTAGTATACGAAGGAGGGATAGAGGAGATAGGAATGAAAGGAGGCATGATAGGGAGCGTCGTGATGCTAGGAGGCATCGTGGGGGTAGAGATGTTGTTGATGACGACCTTGGAAAAATTAAAGTGAAAATACCATCGTTCCAGGGTAGGAGTGATCCGGAGGCGTACTTGGATTGGGAGACAAAGGTCGAACTGCTTTTTGATTGTAATAATTATTCGGAAAAGAAGAAGGTGAAATTAGCCGTGATTGAATTCACCGACTACGCAAATATTTGGTGGGATCAACTAGTTACGGGTAGGAGGAGGAACCTTGAGGAGCCGGTGGAGAGTTGGGGTGAATTAAAAACCATAATGAGGAAGCGGTTTGTGCCGTCTCATTATTATAGGGATATTTATCAGAGGCTGCAGGGTATGACTCAGGGGTCTAGGAGTGTAGAAGATTATCATAAGGATATGGAGGTGGCAATGATTCGGGCTAATGTGGTGGAGGATCGGGAAGCTACGATGGCTAGGTTTCTGAGTGGGCTGAATAGAGATATTGCCAATGTCATTGAACTGCAACATTATGTGGAGCTAGAAGATATGGTGCATATGGCCATGAAGGTGGAAAGGCAGCTAAGGCGAAAGGGGGCAGCAAGACACTCACCATCTTATCCTACATCACAAACGAAGCAGGAATCCAACATTGAACATAACCCGAAAGGGAAGGAGGAGCCTACAACGAAAGGTAAAAATATTTCTGATTCTCAAACTACTTGGGATAGAAATATTAAGTGTTTTAAGTGCTTGGGTATGGGTCATATAGCATCCCAGTGTCCAAATAGGAAGCTAATGATCTTGCGTGATAATGGTGAAATTAGTTCCGATGACGAATTTAAGGGAATGCCTAAGTTAGTAGATGTTGGGGCTAGTAGTAGTAGTGATGAGGAAGGACTGACCTATGCTGTTAGAGATTCACTTGTTAATCGGCGTGTCCTTAGTACTAGGGTCAGGGTGGATGATATTGGTGAGCAAAGGGATAATCTCTTCCATACTAGATGCTTAGTGGGTAAAAAGGTTTGTGGTATGGTGATTGACAGGGGAAGTTGTACTAATGTGGTTAGTACAATGTTGGTTGAGAAATTTGGTTTGAGTTTGATAAAACATCTGAACCCTTATAAATTGCAATGGCTGACCGATTCGGGAGAAATTAAGGTAAATAAGCAGGCTAGGGTCAATTTTGCCATCGGGGGTTATAAGGATGAGGTGGTTTGTGACGTAGTACCTATGCATGTTGGCTATATTTTTTTGGGGTGACCCTGGCAACATGATAGGAGGGTAGTGCACGATGGGTTTAAAAATCGATATTCTTTCGTGAAGGGTGGAAAAAAGATCACTCTTGCTCCGCTATCTCCTAAAGAGGTCCAAGAGGACCAATTGAAAATAAAGCGCGAATTTGAGAGGAAAAATAAGAGCGTTGAGGCCACGACCTCAGAAAAAGGAGAGGATGTAAAAATTGAAAACAAGAAAGTTGAGGCCACGACCTCAGAAAAAGGTGAGCTTGAGAGTGAAAAGAAAAAGAAAAGAGAGTCCACCACAAAAATGAGTTTATTTGCATTTTCTAACACATCCCTCCCCAATTCTACGAAATTTGTTTTGCAGGGACATAAATCAAGCCATGAATTTAAGACGGGGCAGAAATCTACTGGCCAGAATAAGCAGCCCAAAAGTCTAAAGGATTGCACAAAGCTTACACGTGATCATCGAGCCCGGAAAAGCAGGAGGAGTCTGAAAAGTCGACCAAAAATGGATTCAAGGTCGAATCCTTTTCAAGAGAGGGAGTATGATGTGATCCGGACCAGGCATCGAAGGGCGAAGTCGAGCAATCGGCAATATGATAGTAATCTACGTGCAAAACGGAGTAAGTTCCGTGTTGGGGTCGAGCCGAGAAGAGGGACGGATCGAGCCGAATCGAGTAAAAGAAATTATTTATACAGAAAATCCATTACGGTCGTAAAAGAAGACCTTCACGACCGTAACCCCTATATTCACGACCGTAAATCTTACAATCACGGCTGTAATCAATTAACGAGGAAAAATGATGAATTTTGGCAGAACGAGGCTTACGGCCGTAAGCCTGGAAGTTACGGCCGTAACATGCAAACTGAAGGAATTTCACGGCCGTAAGCATTGTGTCACGGCCGTAAAGAATAACATAAATTTAATCAGAAAGGCCTTTACGGACGTAAGAGATTTCGTCACGGCCGTAAACAAGCAGTGCCAGATTTTCCGGAATTTTATAATTATTTTATTTCCTTTTTAGTTTTTGGTTATTTTCCTATTTTAGAATTTTAGTCTAATTAGAATTCTATTTTGAGTAAATTAGATGCTAGGTTATTTTGCTTATTTATACGCTTTTTCAATTCATTGTAAAAAAAGAAGTTGAGTTTGATTAATAAAATTTGTGAGAGGATTCTCCAAAATTGAGAGGTTGAGTTTATTCCCTTTTTCTTGAACTTATAAAAGATCCGATCTTTGTGGCGTTCTTCCAACCAACTTATCAAATATTCACAAGAATATTTGTGGCGTTTCCAAATTCGAGACTTATCAAGAAAATTGACAAGTCCTTGTGGCGTTCACCAATCTTGGTTCTTCAATCCGCATCGTCAATTAATTGCGTCGTGATTGTTGGGTCAAGGTTTTATCGTCAAATCTATCTTTTAATTTCCGTTTCTTTATTCGTGTTCTTGTTATTTTCGTATCAGATCCGATTTAGATCTTTCCTAGGTTTTAATTGTCGTTATTCCGCGTTTTCGACGAGATTCCCCGATTGGGATCTCATTAGAAGGGCTTTATTAGGCCGAGTGTATGTCCATGGGGAGCACATGTCCTATTTGTGAAGAAGGATGACACAATCAGGATGTGCATCGACTATCGAGAACTTAATAATTTGACGATAAAGAAGAAGTACCCCCTTCCCAGGATCAAAGATTTGTTCGATCAACTGAAGGGAGCTGATGTATTCTCAAAGATGGATTTAAGGTTCGGTTACCACCAGTTGAAGATCAAGTCGACTGATATACCTAAGATGGCATTCAGAACTCGATATGGACATTATGAATTCAATGTGATGCCATTCGGTCTCACGAATGCACCTGCAGTATTTATGGACTTGATGAATCGAGTTTTCCATCAATATATGGATAAGTTTGTCATTGTCTTCATCGATGAATTTTGGTCTATTCCAAGGATTCTGTGCAACATAAGGAATATTTGAGGATTGTACTGGAGACGCTGAGAGTAGAAAAGTCGTATGCTAAATTCAAGAAATGTGAGTTTTGGCTTGAGAAGATTGGTTTTCTAGGTCATATTGTTACAATTAATGGCATCAAAGTCGGTCCTTCTAAGGTCGAGATGGTGACTAATTGGACTACTCCAGTAAATGTCGGTGATGTGAGAAGTTTTCTGGGTTTAGCTGGGTATTAATGCCGATTCATTGAGGGATTCTCTAAGATATTGGGTCCCCTGACTCAGTTGACCCGGAAGGGTGTTAAATTTCAGTGGACCGAACAATGTGAGCGAAGTTTTCAGGAACTGGAGAATAGCTTGATTTCAACACCAATTTTGATAGTGCCCGATGGACCTGATGGTTTTGAGATTTACAATGATGCTTCCAAACACGATTTAGGATGTGTGTTAATGTAGAAAGTTAAAGTAATTGCCTATGCGTCGAGCCAATTGAAGCCATACAAGAAGAACTATCTGACACGTGATCTAGAGCTGGAAGTTGTGGTGCACGCACTTAAGATTTGGCGACATTATTTGTATGGGAGTAAATACGAGATTTACACCGATCACAAGAGCCTCAAATATTTCTTTACCTAGAAGGAGCTGAACATGAGGCAGCGTTGATGGTTAGAGTTGGTAAAAGATTATGACTGCACCATTCTTTATCACCCGGGTAGAGCGAATAAAGTTGCAGATGCCTTGAGTAGGAAAGATGCTGAACATTTATCAGCTTTAGGAACAGTGCAGGATCAGTTAATACGGGATTTTCAGAACCTAAAGATTGAGGTGCTAGCCCCATCGATCCGAAGTTCAAGTAGATTGGCAAACCTGACCGTCAAACCAAATTTGAGAGGTAGAATTGTGATGGCTCAAGCCGAGGATAAATTTTTAGAGAAGATCATAATTGAAGTTGGGACTGGTAAGAGAATAGGTTTCGAGATTGCCCCTGATCACACACTTATTTTCAAAGGTTGTCTTTGTGTACCGAAAGATGATCAAATCATAAATGAAATCATGGTGGAAGCTCACTCAGCACCATACGCAGCTTATCCAGGAGGGACAAAGATGTACCGCGACTTGCGTAATACTTTTTGGTGGAGGAACATGAAAGGATGTATTACAAAGTTTGTCTCTCGATGCATGACCTGTCAGTAGGTCAAGGCTGAAAATCAAAGATTGTCAGGGTTTTTGAACCCTTTGGACATACCAGAATGGAAATGGGAGAAAATTTTCATGGATTTTGTGACGGGTTAACCAGATCAGCAAAAGGACATGATGTTATTTAGGTTGTTGTGGACAGACTCACAAAGTCAGCCCACTTTCTTCATGTTCGAATGACTCTTGGTGTAGATTTCTTGGCACAGATTTATGTTAAAGAGGTTGTTCGACTTCTTGGAGTTCTAGCGTCCATTGTTTCATATAGAGATCCGAGGTTCGCCTCGAGATTTTGGAAGATCTTACAGACTGCTATGGGTACTAATTTGAATTTTAGTACCGTTTACCATCCTCAGACGGACGGACAGTCTGAACGCACCATTCAGATATTAGAGGATATGCTTAGAGCCTGTGTTCTAGACCTGAGCGAAAATTGGGAGATTCACTTGCCATTAGTGAGTTTGCTTACAACAATAGCTTTCAAGCTACCATTGGTATGGCACCAAATGAAGCATTGTATGGGTGAAGATGTCGATCAACAGTCTATTGGAATGAGGTTGGCGAGAGGAAGTTATTGGGTTCAGAATTGATTAAGAGGATAGTTGAGGCTATCGAGAAGATTAGACTGTGGATTAAAGCTACCCAAGACAGACAGAAAAGCTATGCTGATCGAATGAGAAAAAACTTAGAGTTTAAGATTGGAGAGAAAGTGTTCTTGAAAGTAGCTCCTATGAAGGGTACTATTCGTTTGGCAAGAGAGGAAAATTAAAGCCTCGTTTTATCGGATCATTTGAAGTATTTGAGAAAGTGGGTAATGTGGCATATCATTTGGATTTGCCACCCAAGCTCTCGACTATACACATTGTCTTTCACATTTCTTTATTGAGAAAGTATGTTCACAATCCCAGTCACGTAGTGAATTTTCAGTCGATTTCGATTCGAAAGAATATGTCTTATGAGGAGGCACCTAATTTTCAGTCGATTTTGATTCGAAAGAATATGTCTTATGAGGAGGCTGCCCTATGTGCATTATTGATAGAAAAGTCCATCACTTGAGAAATAAAGAGATTTCACTAGTTAAAGTCCAGTGGGGTAGAGGAGAAAGAGGATGAGATTTTATCTAAGTATCCAGATATTATAGATCAAGTAAGTTTAAATTTCGAGGACGAAATTATTTTAAGGGGGTAAGGTTGTAGCGACCGAGAAATTTTAAATAAAATAAAATCGTTTTTACGAAAAACATGTCGCTAAGTTTTAACCCCAATTTTATTTTAAAAGTGAAAGCGTGTTCGTCTAGCCATTATAAAATAAATTTAAATCTGTTCAAATCGAGCCCAATTTCAAATATTTTAAAGTATCTAATTCCTTATTATTTTTAAATCCAAATTGTTATAATTTTGAGCCCAATTTATTTAAGTCTAAATTTTATTATTTTAGGTCCAAAATTTTGTTGTCCCAAATCTTGATCATTTTAAGTCCAATTCAATTAAGTCCAATTAGGTAATTCTTGAGCCCAATTTTTTTGGCCCACTTACCCACCTAGAAAGCTGTGCCCTAAACACTCGCTGTTCAGATCACTTACATTTCCCTGCCATTCTCACAGCTTCATGCAGCCAAGAGCAGAGCAACTAAGTCTGGGTAACATTTTTTTCTTCCACCTCCATAATCCATTGTTGCTTGCAAATCTGAAGTCCACACTTTCCACCATCTTAAGTTCTCCAAATAAGGAATGAAGTCCACACTTTCAAACAAAGAGTTCCCAAGAGATATCCTGAAGCATGGGAAAGATTTAAGGATACTTTAGAAAACATGACATTCCAAAATATGCTTAAGTTTATATCAATTATTCAGGTTTGCATCATGAATACCGTAATATGATTGATGCTTCGGCCGAAAGATTGGTGATGGACTTGCACATTAAACGAGCACATGAACTTTATGAGAGAATTGCGGAAAATCAAGGTATGGGGCAACCTTAAAGGGAAATTCCAAGAAAAGCATATGATGTTCAAAACATTGATGCAATTACAACATTGACAACCAAAATAGAAGGTTTATAAAGGAGTTGGACCAATTAACTCGGCATGTGCACATGGTAAACCAACCAACATTTGTTTTTGAAGACTGTGGGGGCAGATCATTTTATAGCAAGCTGTCCTCTAGCTTCCACACATGGAATGAAACTAGAGGAGGTAAATTACGTAAAAAATCAAAAATCAAAAAAAAATAAAAATCAAAAATCAAAAGCATCAGAATAACCCCTACTCCAACACTTATAATCCAAGGTGGATGAATCAACAAAGTTTGTCATGGAGTAACAATCAAGGTTAGGGCTATGAAGAAAGTTTTCAAGCAAAACCACCGATTTTTCAGCATCATAAAAAACAACAAGCAGTAAGAAAGCCATCGTTGTAAGATATATTAGCACAATACATTCCAAAAACTGAAACTAACTTTCAGAACCAACATGCAGCAATCAAAAATTTGAAACCTCAGATGGGACAAATGGCGATAGCATTAATAAGTAGAACTCAAGGAACTTTACCCAGCAATACAAAAATTAATCCTAAGAAACAAGTACAGGCCATTACCACCAGAAGTGGATTTCAATTATTGAATACCACCAGAAGTGAATTTCATTTATCGAAAATAACATTTAAGAGATCAGCTACTACCACAAAGAAGGTACCTACCATTAGAAAGGAACAAGTGGATCAGTCTGATGATTCAACGGATGAGAATCAAGAAGAAGCTTCAGAAAATTCATAAGTTGAATCATCCGTTCATGTCAAGACATATGTACCTCATGTTCCATTCCGACGAAGGTTGCAAAAATATAAGTTTGATAAAAATTTTGTGAGATTTTTGGAAGTGAAGAAGACATACCACTCACAGATGTCTTAGTCTAGATGCCTGGCTATGCTAAGTTTATGAAAGACATATTGTCGAACAAGAGAAGGCTAGAAGATAACGAAACTGGATGTTGACATAGGAATACGGTGCTAGACTTTTACACAAATTACCACCAAAATTGAAAGATCCTCTGAGAGTTTCCCTATTCCCTGCTATATTGGTAACAAGCATATACATGAGGCATTATATGATTTAGGTGCAAGCATTAATTTAATGACATTGTCCCTCTTCAAGAAGCTAAGTTTAGGGAAAGCAAAAGCCACTACTATCTTACACCTAGCTGATAGGTCAATCAAACACCATACGAAAATTTTGGGAGATATTCTTGCGAAGGTTGAAAAATTCATTTTCCTAGCAGATTTTGTAATTCTGGACATGGAAGAAGACAACAATGTCCCCCTCATTTTGGGATGGTCACTTTTTGCCACTGGGAGAGCATTAATTGATTTGCAAAAGGGACAGTAGATTTTCAGAATAAATGATGAAGAATTGAAATCAATGTCTTCAACACACTTAGATTTGGTGATGAAGCAGAATCATGTTTTCGGATTGATTCCATAGACAGTTCTACGACAAAGAGTTCATACTTGATGACCATGAAGATCCGCTTGAGGCATGTTTGATGTACTTTGAAAAACATCCATGACAATCTAAAAATGTGGAGAAGTTCATTCTAGATTTGGAAACAAATCCTCCATGCATAAAACAATCCATGTTGGAGCTCTGTGAAGTTTCAGAAAGTCTCTACCATCTGTTTAAAAGACTCCAACACTTGAGTTAAAATATCTTCCACCACATCTGCGATATGCTTACCTAGGAGAGAGGAACACACTTACAGTTATCATATCTAACCCTCTTTTCAAGGATGAAGAAGATCAATTGCTTAGGGTTCTTTGAGATCACGAAACAGCAATTGGATTGACAATATCTTACATAAAAGGGATCAGCCCTTCCCTTTGCATGCACAAGATTTTAATGAAAAAATAGTTCAGACCTTCTATTGAACGTCAATGTTGGATTGAATCAAAATATGCAAGAGATTATGAAAGCAGAAGTGCTGGAGTTATTGGATGCAATGATAATCTATCCTATATCTGACAGGTATTGGGTGAGCCATGTGCATATAGTTTCGAAAAAAGGAGAAATTAAAATGGTTCCAAATAAAACAAGCTCATTCTAACACGCACAGTCACGGGTTGGTGAGTTTGCATTGACTATCGAAAACTCAATAATGCCACTAGGAGTGATCATTTTCCCCTTCGTTTCATTTATTAGGTCTTGGAGAGACTCGCTGGCCATTCAAATTATTGCTTTCTAGATGGGTATTCGAATTATAATCAGATTCCTATAACACCAGAAGATTAGGAGAAAATTATTTTCACCTATTCTTATGGAATTTTTGCATACAGGCGAATGCCTTTTGGATTATGTAATGCTACTTTCAGAGGTGTATAATGTCTATCTTCTCTGACTTGGTGGAAAAGATCATTAATGTATTCATGGATGATTTCTCAGTATTTGGCCTTCATTGAATGAATGATTAAATCTCTTAAAGACAGTGTTGTAGAGGTGTGAGGAGACCAACCTGATAGTATACACAGAGCACTAAGCACTGAAGTACCTGTTCAACAAGAGGGATGTGAAGTCAAAGCTTATCAGATAGATACATATACTGCATGAATTTAATTTGGAAATCTGGGATAAAAAGGTTGTGAAAAATTGGTTGCAAACCATTCATCTCGCAAATGAAACACTTTTAAAAATCGAGATAGCACCTTGGTGTGTGGATTATGTAAATTACTTGGCCAATACTATAACTTCTCCAGAGTATTTGAGTCAATGAAAGAAGAAATTATTTAGTGATCTCAAACATTACTTCTGGATAATCCCTTCTTCTATATACGGAAGCCGGATCAAATGCCAAAATAAGAACAAGAACATCTTCTAGAGCATTGTCGTTCTTCTTCATACGGAGGTCCCTTCGCTGCTATGAAAACAATGACTAAAGTCCTACAATTAGATTTTTATTGGGCTACATTAGTTAGAGATACTTATGCCTTAGTGAAGAAGTGTTATAAGTGTCAAAGGTAAGGGGATATCTCAAGGAATAACGAGATGCCTTTAAACAGTGTTTTAGAAGTAGAATTATTAGATGTTTGGGGAATTAACTTCATGGGATCATTCCCATTTTCTTGTAGTCAACAATATATCTTGGTGGCTATGGGTTGTGTATCTAAATGGTTGAGGTCATAGCTTTACCAACAAATGATAGAAGAGTAGTAACATAAAAAATAAAAATTCTCAAGGTATGGATCAATAAATAAATAAGTGGAAATTACATGTTCACTTTCTTTTAAAGATCCAAATTAATTCAAAAATCAATTTTTAGATTTATCTATTCAAAATTTTTAGGTCTAAGTCCTAAGGGTGCGTTTGATTGGGTAGATTTTTCATGAAAAATGTCAAATCAAGAAAAATATTTTTCATGTTTCGTGTTTGAATGACAAATTTTTCATGTCAAATATTTTCTAGGTACAAGTTTCAATGCATGTTTTGCTCCATTTGTGGCCAAATCTTTTCTCTATATCGAGGTGGGAAAATAAAAATCATTTTCCATTTCCATCTTTCAAACACACTCTTAAATCAATCTTAACTTTTAACAATAATATTACTAAATTAAAATGAAATAACTACCCCCACGCCCACACCCTACCCCTATTTCCCGCCTCAGAACCATAATATAATTTTTACTCTACATCAAACTTTTTCTCCTCCTCCTCCTCCTCCGACCCCTCCTCTCCATCTCTCATGAGGAGCACATATATCGGCGGTGAACTCTATATGCTACAATGCTAAGTTGCCAGTTATACGACAGGTTGCACTACTAGTGACGCAACAATTCCTACAATGTGAGGCACAACAAGAGCTGTCTCCGACTGTGTGACGCCTTGTAACAGACGACACAACTATTGCTCCTATTTCTACTTCAATTTTATCTTCATTTTTTGTGTGCTGGTGCGATGTGAATGGTGGTGCAATGTGGGTAGCCAGTACAGCGATGGTGGGATCGTTTAGCCAACGAGGAAAATAATGTACATACATCTTCTGCACGGTAATTGCTACGGCCACTCATAGGGGTGCTAGTCATAGTAGGCGACGATGTATGTTATAGCAGGTGGTGGTGGTGTATGATGTGCGGTGGTGGTATTGTAGGTGGTGATGTTGATAGTGTGGTGATGTCGGTGGTAGTGTGGTGATTGTGATAGGGTGCAATAGGGGTAGGATAGGAATGACTTGAGTAGCGTCTTTGATCAATTATTTGGGTGATTGTGACCAATAAAATGGTTAATTTGTGTTTAGTAAATAACACGTGATCGATAAAATACATAATTTGTGACTAATAAATAATATGTGATTTAAAAATGTGGGATTGTGTATAGATTTGTAATAATAACTGACAATTTGTCAACTTGTGACCAATTAAAATAATAATTTGTTATTGTGGATTAGGTCATAACTGTAAAATTTATGATTTACGATTTAGAAATAAGTTGTCACCAATTAATTTGATAATCGTGACCTATGGTTTTTTATTTGTGATAATCTTTGATGCCTATGTTTGGAAAACCATTTATAAACGATTGTTTATATTTAGTGACATGTCAACATTTGGTTGGTTCATTTTTTAAAAGTAAAAAATAATGAGTAGGAATCTTTGACCAATCAAAATTGTTAACTTTAAAAAAATTGATCAATTAGATGTTGTCATGTGATTATTTATAATCAAAATTTATAAACAAATTTTACCAAATGGAGGCAAATTTGTGATTTGTGATTGTAACCATTAATTGTATATATTTGTAACATTAATCTGTTTAACTAATAAATATATTTAATTGATTAACTATGACCTAATTTTTGAAAGAAAATCATATGCTATTTTGAAAATATATTTTATAAGCACCTTAATTATAAATTTTTCCCTATAATTAATCTATTTAATTGACTTTGTTCCATATCAAGTCCAACCTACTATTAGGTCTGTGGCACCCAAAGTGTAGAGTCAGTTGGCCCAAAACTGCAGCCCAAGAACCGGAACTGAGCCTTCTTATTTCTTCCAAAGCCATGAGTCCATTTCTCACTTCAACCCGGTTCAAATTCGTGTATTATCAAATCACGCCTTTACCTTTTCCAACTGGATCAGTTATAACCATCTGATCTATCCACCTGGAGCTGTTAAGGTTGTTGGATCATCCTTGTTTTATACGCCATATGAAAAGGCAAAAGGGTCCAGATTCATCCATTATGAATTGAATCATTCATCTTCGTTATGAACTCTCTCAAAATTTTCTCTCTCTTCGCCTCCTTTGATCTGGGCGATTTTCTTCTCTTTCACTTGGTTTTTTAGTAGAAATTTGTAGTATTCTTATGAAATTGTTAAGAGGAGTTTATGTGTTCTTGTAAACACAATTTGTTACTGTGATTTTGAGAGTTTTTGTTGAGGAGTTATACGCAGTTCGCGTTTTTGTTATCTTTAGGGTTTCTGTAAATTTCTTGAATATTTTACTTAAACGTTTATACAATTGTTGTAAAGTTTTGTAAATCAATAATAGTTCTCAGATTTCTTGGGTTATTTTCACTTGATTGCTCTACAGTGGTATCAGAGCCTTAGGGTTTCTAATACGGGAAAAATTTTGGGGATTTTTTGTTTGGGTTTCTGGGATCTTTGTTCTTCCTTTTGAAACTTCAAAAATTTTGTGAAAAACCCCAGATCTTACGATCTCAGGGTTGATTGTTCTGAAACCTTTTAGTTTTCTAAGGATCTGCATACTTTGGCTACAGATCTTGTGGTAACTGGCATTTTGGTACTTGATCGTGAAAGATCTGAGGACGGATCGAACTTTGCTTGAAATTTTTTCAAAAGAAACTTCAAAAACGCAGCAATCAGGTGATATCTTGAAATTCTTTAGGGTTTTCTTTAATTTCCTTTATTTTTCTTTATTTTTCCCTCCGTTGAAGCCCCCTTGGACCCTTTTACTCACCTTTGTCCAGGATTCCTTTTGAGAATCCGAGAATTTGAGGGAGTTCTTGGCCGACCCAAGTTGGGTTGAGGGAAAGAAAGTTACCCTTACTGATTATCGCATATAGTCTGATCCACTACTGTATAATTTGTTATCTGTAGTATTAATTTTTTTGTGCCCTGTGTTGTATATTGCACAATTTGAAACTTGTAAAACCCTGTTTTACACTTGATTACATAAGTTGCTCACTTTGTATTGTTCCTGCTGTTAATTGTGCATTCTTTGACTCCCATTATTGCCTTAAACATGAATACTGCTAAGGTAGAAGTAGAAATATGGAATGGGAAGGGGGACTTTAGTTTATGGAGACAGAAAATTAAAGCCCTATTACTTCAACTAAAATGTGCTAAAGC
Organism: Ligustrum vulgare; assembly: GCA_963555705.1. Classification (NCBI taxonomy): domain Eukaryota; kingdom Viridiplantae; phylum Streptophyta; class Magnoliopsida; order Lamiales; family Oleaceae; genus Ligustrum; species Ligustrum vulgare. The sequence goes on along the minus strand of OY743189.1, from coordinate 18,632,584 downwards.
CATTGATGAAACCTGGCCTGAAACTATGACTGAGGAAAGAAGAACTGAATTAGATGAACTTTCCTGGAGTACCCTAATCCTTCACCTATCTGATACTGTGATTAGGAAAGTAGGGGCTACCAAAACTGCTGCAGACCTATGGGACAAACTTGAAGAACTTTTTCTTACTGTTTCTTTATCAAAAAAATGTTTTTTTATGGAAACAATTTTTTAGTTTTAAGTTTGATCCTACCTTAGTTGCTGAAGAAAACATAGACAGGTTTAATAGGATAACCCAGGATCTTCTAAATGCAGGAGAAAAAACCACTGAAGACCAAAAGGTTGTGTGTTTGTTAAATGGCATGGGGGATAAGTATAAGGACATTAGGAATGCTTTAGAGTATGGAGGGCAAAAATTGTCTGTTGAAATAATATATACATCTCTTAAGAATAAGGAATTAGAATCTAAGTCTGAGCACAAAGAGGCCTATAATGTTGAGTCCACATCTTATTGGGGAAGAAACTCCTTTAGAGGAAATTTCAAAGGCTGGAACCAAAATAGGAATAATTCTAGACAGGCTAAAGACTATCAAAATAAAAATTTCATACCTAACAAACCTAGGGATAAGAAGTATGACAATAAAATTTTTAATCAAAACAGGTTTGAAACTAAAAGGTATGATAATAAAATTGATAGGAAGCCTGATGAAACTAGAAAATGTTTTTATTGTGGTAAGATAGGTCATTTGGTTGATAAGTGCTTTAAGAAGTTAAGAGATGATGCTAAAAATAAACCACAGGAACCTGCAGACATTCAAAACAATAGTGGAGTTGTTTATGTTACAACCACTTCTAATGTGAAAGATCAATGGATTTTAGATTCAGGTTGTACTTTCCATATGTGCCCTTATAGGGAATTATTTGATACTTTCTCTGTGCATGCCTCTGGTTCTGTGAAACTAGGAAATAATGTATCCTGTGACATAAAAGGAATAGGTTCTGTGACCTTAAAACTTGTTGATAATAACAATTTGATCTTAAATCAAACTAGGGATGTCCCTGATTTAAGAAGAAATCTCATATCATTGGGTATTTTAGATGATGAGGGTTATGAAATAAGACCCAGCAGTGGTTACATAAATATTTTGAAAAATAATTTGTTGTGTTTAAGTACAGTCAAGACCAATGGCATTTATATTTTGTCTGTGAAATATTTTCCTCCTACTTCTCTGACTATTGAAATTGTTGACATTAATCTGTCTAATTTGTGGCATAAAAGATTAGGCCATGTAGGAGAAAAAGGACTTAAAAGGTTAGAGAAAAATGGATTTTTTGGAAAAGATGTTTTTTAGAAACTTAGTTTTTGTGAAGAATGTATTTTGGGAAAATAACAAACTTCTTCATTTGGTAAAGCTGTTCATAAATCCAAGGTAATTCTTGAATATTTGCATGCAAACCTTTGGGGTCCTGCTCCTGTTAACACAGTTTCTGGTGTTAGAAATTTCTTGTTGATTGTTGATGACTATTCCAGAAAGTCTTGGGTTCATTTGTTGAAATTCAAAGACCAAACTGTTACTGTTTTCAAAAATTTCATCACCTTGGTTGAAAATTTGAAAAACAAAAGGGTTAAAGTGATTAGAACTGACAATGGTTTGGAGTTCTGCAATTTTGAATTTAATGAGTTTTGTAAACACCAAGGCATACTTAGACATAGGACTGTTGCATACAGTCCACAGCAAAATGAGGTTGCTGAAAGGATGAACAGGACCTTGTTGGAAAGAACAAGGTGCATGTTAATCCAATCAAACTTGCCAAAAAAAAATTGGGGGAAGCAGTTAAGACTGCATGTTTCTTAATCAATTTATGCCCTTCTAGTGCTGTGAACTACAACATTCCAGATCAAATCTGGAATGATGCGGTTCCAGATTATTCTGTCTTAAAAATTTTTGGATGTTCTGCCTATACTCATCAGGTTCAGTGTAAACTTGAACCAAGATCTTTAAAATGTGTTTTTGTTGGTTATGGGGAAGGGGTTAAAGGTTACAAACTTTGGGTCAAAGAACAAAGTGAATTCAAAGTTATTTTAAGCAGATCAGTCATTTTTAATGAAAAGATTTTTCCTTGCAAGTTTGAAAAGAATGAAAATCCACTTTGTGAAAAGGATTTTTTGACAACTGAAGTAAGCTTTGATGATTCACAACTGAAGTAAGCTTTGATGATTCTTACTTTCAGCCTGAGCAGCCCGACCATTTGCATAACAATGTGCCTGCATCAACTGCACCCACTTCACCCACTCTGTCTGAACATGATGAACCTGTTTTAGATAATTATCAATTGGCCAGAGACAGGACTAGGAGAGAAATTAGACCACCTGTTAGATTTGATGATTTTGAATCCTATTCTGCTTCTGTTTTGTCTACCTCTTTGTATTCTGAACCTTCTTCATTTGAAGAAGCTATGGGATCAAAAGATAAAAACTTGTGGATTGCAGCCATGCAAGAGGAAATGAATTCCCTAATTAAGAATAAGACCAGGACTTTGGTAGATAGACCCCCTAACAAGAAATTGATTGACTGCAAGTGGATATTTAAAATTAAAGATGAGGATTCTGAAGGGGGCAAACCTAGATATAAGGCTAGGTTAGTTGCTAAAGGGTTTTCACAAAAGGAAGGCATAGACTATACTGAAATATTTTCTCCTGTTGTGAAATATACTTCTATTAGAATTCTGTTTGCTTTAGTTGCTCAAAATGATTTGGAACTTGAGCAAATGGATGTGAAAAGTGCATTTTTGTATGGTATGCTTGATGAAACCATTTATATGTCTCAACCAAAAGGTTTTGAACAGAAAAATAAACCTGATCTAGTGTGTTTGCTTCAGAAATCTCTTTATGGTCTGAAACAAGCACCTAGACAATGGTATAAAAGATTTGATAATTTCATACAAAGCCTAAAATTTCAGAAAAGTTCATATGACTCATGTTTTTATTTTAAAAATGACTTCTCTGATCCTATGTATCTACTTCTGTATGTGGATGATATGCTCATAGCTGGTAAGAACATGCAGGCTATTTCTAGTCTTAAACTGAGTTTGAAATGAAAGATGTAACGCCCCGAATTCCGTGGAGCCCGGGACGCCACTTCTTCCTTTAAAAATTTACTTTATTGCGGAAATAATTAAAAATTTCAAACATCATATTTATTATTTGAAACCTTTGAAACAACATTTTTGCGAAAAATAATTGAATTTTTGTAAACATCACAATCATTATTTAAAAGCTAAAGCGGAAACTAAATTTTATAAAGTTTGACCCAAAAGGTCAACAATTCGGATATTGAAATAATTTGAAAATAAACTTGGAACAAACATGAAATAGATAAGTTTCAATTTCAAATAAAACATTTCTAAAATCTCAATAATTGCCACCATCGCACGCCTCGCCGCCGACTCCGTCATCTGCAAAATTTGTTTTGGAAAACGTGAGTATTTCAAAGAAATACTCAGTAGACTCGCGCATAATAATCATTTAACATTATAAATTAAAACACATAATCATGATATTCAAGTTCTCAGGTGTCTAACGATCACCAGTATTCTCATGAACATACAAGTTCAAGTCTCATGCATTTAAGCAAGTAATTCTCATGAACATAAAAGTTCAAGTTCTCATGCATTTAAGCAAGTAAATTCTCATAACATAGTCTCATGCTTGGAAAGTAAGTAATTCTCATGAACACAATCATACATGCTAAACTTATAATCCAAACAATTATTAATGCGCACTTTTGAAAATAGAAAGATTTGAAATTTAGAGTCTACCTCAAATCACGAGTTTGAAAGTTGAGCAAGAAAATTAACGTTGTTCTTCTAAATGTCCAAGCGCCTCGTCCAGCATAACTTAAAATGATAAGTCCAATTTAATACTTTAAAATTGATTTAAATGACTTTGAACTTTAGGGACTGAAATGATTATTTTAAAACTTGGGGGCTAAAATGAATATTTTTTAAAGTTGAGTTGAAATTCAGAACGAATATTAAACTATTGGGCTGAAATAATAGATTTTAAAAATGGAGTGGCTGATTAAAATCATTTAAAACTTAAGGACTGAAATTATAAGTTTTAAAACTAAAGGGCTGAATTAAAACATTTTAAATCATTAGGGACTTAATTTAAAAGACTTTGAAAACTTGAGGCCCGATTAAGAATGCTTTTTAAAAATAAGGGCTGAACTAAACAATTTAAAAGATGAGGGACTAAGAGGCAATAATCAACATTTATATAAACATTTTACTTCTCTCTCTCTGTTAATCGAACCAGAGAAGAGACGAGAGAGAGAGGGGCGCGACGGAGGGAGGTCGTCTCCGTTCAGGGTTGCCGACGCCCCTCGCCGGCGGTCTACCGACGATAATGCCGCCGTGGAGTGGCGGAGATGCGGGTGGTAAGGGGAGGCGGAAAGAGGAAGTATTAGGGCTTGGTTTTTGTGCGAACCGAGGCGGGTAGTTCGAACTTGGGCTGCGGTTTTCCGACCAAATCAAACGGCAAATCGAGGTAAGTTATTGGGTTATGCCTATTCTTGGATTTTGGGTTTGATTTTGGGGAAATTTTGGAGGAGGGCTGAGGCGGTTGAGGGTGGCGTTTGGGTGTTGATTGGACATTTGGGTTCAGGTGGTGATGACTTGGTGGTGCTCCGGCGGTTAGGTCTGGGTAGTAGGTGGTGGCCGGTAGTGGTTGCGGTGTTGATTGCGAGTTGGAGGCTGCGATTCGAAGTTACAGATTGAGTGTTCTCATAAGTTTCCATGTATGAATGTGCAGTATGGTTTTTGGTTTGGGTTCGGCATGAGGAGCGCAGGGCCTGAAGATTGCGATTTGGGAGTCTCGCCGGTGGAAATCCGGCCAGAAATGGGTCGAGGTAAGTTATGGCCAAACTTATTTCTTTGGTTTTGGGTTTGATTTGGGGGAACCATGATTGTGGCTTTTGGGCAGTGGTGGTGTTCAATAATGGAGGTGGTCTGGTTTAGTGTAGTGGCAGCGGTGTTGGTGATAACGGTGGTGGAGGCAGCGACTTTGGTTAAGAAATTGATTGAGGCCGTGTGGTTGCAGTGGGGTGAGGGTGAAGTGGTTGTGCGGTGATGTCCGATTGGGGTGATGATGATGATGATGATGGTGGTGATGATGGTTGATGATGATATTTATGATTCGATTTGGTGAAGGTTTGGTTGTAATGGTGGCCGGATGGTAGAGTGAATTGGCAGTGGGGGCGGTGGCTTTGATAATGGTAGCGTTGGTGGGTGATGGTGTTGAGGTGAGGCAGTGTAGGGGACTGTGGTTGCAGAAATTGATGCATTGATTCGTAAATGGTGGGTTGGAGCTTGCGGTGGTGAGTGGTTCGGTGTGTGAATTTTGGAGGAGGCAGATTGGTGGTTTTTGGACTGTGATTGTGTGGATTGCAGGTGGTTTGGGTAGTGATGAAACAATGGTGATTGGAGATGAAGGTGGAGGTGAATGGCTGGTGATGCTGGTTTTCTTTGTGGTGTCTCTGTGCTTGAGAATGACGATGGGGGGAATGGAAGATTATAAACTTGTAGTGTGTGTTCAAATTTGGCAGGCGCATGATTGGTGATTGAGGAAAAGGGAAGTATGTCTTGTGAGTTGTCTGTTAATTTTGGTAGCATATAATTTTGGGAGTGATGTTCGAATTGTGCAGATTATGGAGTTGAGCGGTGGATATGGAGTTTGGGAAATTGGTTGGGCAATGATGGAGCTGATTGCAGATTGTGCAGTGGTGTTGACCGTGGTGTGTATTGTGGTGTCGGATGATGGAGGGGAACCTGAGAGATATACATTGGGTGAGAATTTAATTTATGGTAAGAAGAGGGAATCAGTGATTGAGGGGAATTTACATGGGGCAATGGCAAATTGAGGGGAAAGAATTTTGGGAATTAATTTGATAAAATCTTGCTGTGTTTAGTTTTCAATTGTTTTGGTAACTTGGCAAGTTCTGAGGTTTTGGTTTAGGCAAGTTGAGGGAATTTGCAAGAGGATTAAGGTTAATTGTGAAGTTGGAGTGGATTGTGGATAGTGTAATGTGAGAATGAAGATGGAAAAGACTACATTGTGTTGAATGTCCGTGGCTCGTTGGAGGGTAATATGATGGAGGCATAATATGTATTGCTTGTTTGTTGTCAGATGGATAAGTAAGGAAAATGGTTATTGATGGAAATTGGGAAAAGGATTTTGGGATTAAAATGAATGTGAATTGGGGATAAAATATTTTAGATTTAAATAATTAAAATTTGGATTAAAATACATAAATAAATAAATAATGAAAATAAGATACTTTTATAAAAATTGAAATTGAAATTGAACTACGATAAATTTAAATAAATTAGATTTTAACTTAAATGATTAGACGAAAATGTGTTTAAAATAAATAGGTAAAATCGTAGCGACACGTTTTAAATAATATTTATTTAAATAATTCATGGAAAATTCTTGGTTGCTACAAAAGACCTAGGACCAGCTAGGAAAATTCTTGGTATTGATGTTTTTATAAATAAATCTGCAGGGAAAATTTTTCTGAATCAAAAGAGTTACATTGAAAAAGTTTTGAAATTTTTTTCTCTATTTGATTCTAAATCTGTTTCACTTCCACTGCCTTCTCATTTTAAGCTTTCTAGTGATCAGTGTCCTAAAACTGCAGAGGAATTTCATAGAATGAAAAATGTTCCTTATTCAAATGCTGTAGGTTCTGTCGTGTATTTAATGGTCTCAACCAGACCAGACATTGCATTTTCTGTCAGTATTTTGAGTAGATTTATGAGTAATCCAGGGGAACCCCACTGGGAAGCTCTTAAATCTTTATTAAAATATTTGAAAGGAACTTTGAATTTGAGTCTCATGTTTTCTAAATCCAAAACTGCCTTTGAACTTAAAGGATTTGTAGATTCTGATTTTGCTGGAAATATTGATAACAGAAAGTCTACCTCTGCTTACTTTTTTACTCTAAATTCTGCCTGCATCAGTTGGAAAGCACAACTTCAGAAATTAGTTGCACTTTCTTCAACTGAAGTAGAATATATTTCAGCCACTGATGCAGTTAAAGAATGCATGTGGCTGAGGGGTTTGCTTTATGAAATTAGGTGTTTAAGTAAACCTGAAATTGAGATTTGTACTGATAGCCAGAGTGCTTTAAATCTTTCTAAGAATCCTGTGTTTCATAATAGGTCCAAACACATAGATGTCAAATTTCATTTCATAAGAGACATCATTGAAAAAGGTTTTGTGAAAATGATTAAGATTCCTACTCAGTTAAATCCAGCAGATGCTGGAACTAAAATCATACCTATTACAAAGTTTAAGGATGCCCTGAATTTTCTTAACATTTTGGAATTTGATACTGCTTTACTGTATTTTTGCAGGGAACTAAGTGTTTGGGAGAATAACTTGTAGATGCTGAAGGATTTCAGAACTGATCAAAGGAGCTGGAAGGACAAAGCTGCAGCCTGCACCAATTGAGGGGAAGATTTGTAGAGTCAGTTGGCCTAAAACTGCAGCCCATTTCTCTACAGCCCAAGAACCGGAACTGAGCCTTCTTATTTCTTCCAAAGCCATGAGCCCATTTCTCACTTCAACCCGGTGCAAAGTCGTGTATTATCAAATCACGCCTTTACCTTTGCCAACTGGATCAGTTATAACCGTCTGATCTATCCACCTGGAGCTGTTAAGGCCGTTGGATCATCCTTGTTTTATACACCAGATGAAAAGGCAAAAGGGTCCAGATTCATCCATTCTGAATTGAATCATTCATCTTCGTTCTGAACTCTCTCAAAATTTTCTCTCTCTTCGCCTCCTTTGATATGGGCGATTTTCTTCTTTTTCACTTGGTTTTTCTGTAGAAATTTGTAGTATTCTTCTGAAATTGTTAAGAGGAGTTTATGTGTTCTTGTAAACACAATTTGTTACTGTGATTTTGAGAGTTTTTGTTGAGGAGTTATACGCAGTTCGTGTTTTTGTTATCTTTAGGGTTTCTGTAAATTTCTTGAATATTTTACTTAAACGTTTATACAATTGTTGTAAAGTTTTGTAAATCAATAATAGTTCTCAGATTTCTTGGGTTATTTTCACTTGATTGCTCTACACGAAGCATAGTTCAGTTGGTAGAAATGTGAGTGTAAGAAATTTCAACTGAGCTAACAGCTGGGTGAGAGTTCGAATCCTACATTTGGTATGGATGAGGCTCCTTGCAAGTGTAGTTAAATAACAAGTTTTCAACCCTACTCCACTAAGACACATGCCACGATTTACATCTTTTACAAATCCCCATAGCAGAGGCTGTAAGGACTCCTAAGGTTGAAGTTCGACCTTTACTATTAGGACTGTGATGATTTCTTACAAGAGGAAATTAGGCCCATTATTTTAAATGGAAAAAAAATTTCAAAATTTGAAAAGGTCATCATTAAGACGGTCGTATGGTTTCTCCCGCTAAATTACAAAGCGCTGTAGGGACTTTTAAGGTTGGAGTTCAACCTTTACTATTGGGTCTGTTATGTAATTCTTACCAAAGGAAATTAGGCCCACTATTTTAAAGGGAAAAAATTATCAAATTTTGAAAAGGTCGTCATCATGGCAGTCGTATGGTTTCTCGCGCTAAATTACAAAACCTAGTGTGGATACATGCTAGATGGCATGTTAAGAAGGTAGCCATGTGTCTACCGCACAGATGAGTCAGAAGACGAGCTAGACAGCTTAGTAAAAGGCCATCATATATGGCTGACGAGAAATCATACACGATACATTGTTGACCATGTATTGATGTGGCATGCTGATGCAAGGGACATTCAAACACGACGATCAAATGACACGAAGCTGATGCGAGAAAACTCTGTCAAGATTAGCATCCAAAGTCGTATACTTACAAGCAATAATACAATAGGCTCGTGAGCAGAGGATCTAATGACGCTAGCAAGCTAACCACCCACGTAAGTCGATCAGGGTGCATCTACGACTCGATGACTATGCTTAGTATAATGAATTGCAGAATTGGCATCAATTGGCATATTGACATGTTATCAATGACATTTAAATGAACGTCTACAAAAATCATTCATTCACACACCAGAAAAGTCTATCAATTACTGCAACACTACCTAACCAAATCGATAATTCACACTTATTTCATGTAGGACACAAACTTTCTCAAAAGCTTAAATTCAGATAAAATTCAATTTTTTTTTTTTTTTGGGTGCAGTTGTTAAATAGCAATTCCGATTAATATTTAACTTCAAATTTCATATTTAAACATTTTCTTATGTTATTTCTTTTTCTTTACTTTTTTCATTCATTTGCTTTTACTTATTGTCAAGGCTTAATTAAACTTAAATGGCGTGACGCATGGCCATCTGTACTAAATCAAATAAAAAGATCGGAAAATGACATGAATTAAGGTATCTCACTTTGTCGAGTTACCATTTGCAAATGGGAAGCAACCCAACTTGTCCCTTTATGTGGTAATTGGTATGGTACAATAGAAGTTGGCCAAAGTGCAAATCGACAAAGCATACAGTCTAGTGATCAGAACTTAGAAGTTGAAATATGATGCAATTCCAAGGATATTGGAAATCCTTTTCCATTAAGAATGAAACATTTTTAGCCAACTTGTCGAATTTATATTGGGTGGTGACGAGATTTAAATTAAAATATTAAGGATACTTTGTAAAATTATTCCATTTGAAATATTAAATTATTTTATAGCACCGTTCAACTTTTACAAAGTTAAAGCAATTTAAAGATAATATATTAACTTAAGGGAGTGTTCGGTGGTAGGAGAGAGAAGATTTATTTATATTTTTTAAGTAAAATATGAAGAAAAAAAAATGTGTATGGTTAAAAAGTAATTTAGAATATTATGTAAATTAAATTGATGATTTAAACTCATTTATAATTAGGAATGCCAATGGACCGGTCCGAAATTCGATGAAATTAACGGCAGATGGATTTAAGGTCTCAATCCGATAAGCCGAGAAGGATCCGAATCCTAGAATCTGTTATCTAAATGGAACAAATATGGATATAAGTCAATCCGATCAGACAACAATTCGATCCGAATTTTTTATAATAATATAATATATTTTATATATTATTATATAATTTTATTCCATATTTTTTTTAAAATTTTAAATCTTGTAATGTATTTTATATAAAGTATAATTTTAATATAATATTATTATATATTATAATATTCATTTTAAAACTTGTAATATATAAATATCGTTATAATTTTTTAGATATTATGATTTTATTTTTTATGAATGATATGAAATTATAATTAATTATATGAGTAATTTTTTATTCATTAATATGTAAACATTTTAAAAAATTATGCTAAAAATAATTTCGGATCGAATATCTGATAAGATAGCAAATCGGATATGGATTTAACTATCAAATATCCGTCGAATTATCGGATCGGATTGTATGTACGAATTATTCTTATCAGATCGGATCGAATAAAGGCAGATCCGATCCATATCCGATCCGTTTACACCCTATTTATAATGGGCTGCCGAACTGTAAATTATTAGATACAATAAAATCTCGGTTAATGAATATTTGATAAATTAATAATCTTGCTTAAATAATAAAATTTATCGATTCAGAATCGAGTTAATATACTAAATTAATAATTTTGCTAAATGCATAAGATATTTAATTGTATTTAAAAAATTTAGGCCCGGTAAAAATATGGAATAATAATATTTATTTAATTATTTATTCCATTGTATTTTTCTTCATAAGTATGCCTCTAAAGTTATTAGCTTTCTTCAAGACTAGTATTTTGAAATGTATATACCACATATTGTATATTTTTTACTAATTGATAAAAGTTACGATGCTGGAAAGTCTTATTTTGAAGAATAAAATGTTTTAAAATACAAATATCATCTAAATCATGATTGTTATTGCTACGTATTTCAGTAACTATTGAGTAATTCTTTGTCATTGGCTATTTCATCATCGTATCATCTCCACTATGATAATACAAGAAGTGCTAGATATTTATCACATTTTATTAACGTTCACTTAAAATATATATATATATATATATATATATATATATATATATATATATATATATATATTTACTTAATCTATTCATAGCTAATTTATAAATTATTTATTTATGGACAAACTAAGTGATAACACCTTTAAAATAGAAATTTTCTCAATTCCATTAATACCATTATTTTATAGAGAATTTATTGTAGAATTATTTAATTTCTCTGGGACCATAAATGATAGTTACTTTAACGATGAGAATAGGTTAACATCGTAATTGTAATACTCATTTATGAAACTCTATTTACTAAGATTTAAGTGTTGAAATATCTGATACGATCTAACGTACTTATAAACAATTGCATAACACTTAGATTAATGGGAAAAAAAATGGATCGAAGATTACATTTTGCCGTGTCAGCTCTCTTTCAATTCTGGATATGGAAATTAAACTTAGTTTTTAAACTTCCAAGCTTTAGAACACCCGGTATATATATGATGGTGTATGAAGAGAAAGAAATGATGCTTAAGTTCAGGACCAGACCAACTTGTTTATACATGTTCTCCCATCAAGGCCATGTGATTCTTACTAAGCTTTAATTAATTAATTCTAATCAATGAGGAAATATTTAGGCCCCGTTCTCTTTACTGTTTTCGACCCGTTTTGAATTTTCGATTTTTGAAAATATCGAAAATGCGTTCACTTTGCCCATTTTCAGAAACGCATTTTCTAAAACACCAAAAAAAAAAAAAAAAAAAAATACAAAGGAAACTCAAAACAAGTTTATTGCGTTTTGGATATTTTGTGTTAAAAAGTCCAAAACGACCAAAACGGGAGTTTTAGATTTTTTTTTTTTTTTTATTAAGTAAATGTAAGACACTTCATTCACTTGAAATTCTTATATTATTTTGCCATTATATATAAATTCATGTTAAGATTTTATTTTTTTTGTAATTTTTTATTTATTATTATTATTATTTTTAAATGTGAGACACTTCCTCCACTTAAAGTTCTTATGTTATTTTGTCATTATATATAGATTCATGTTAAGATTTTTTTATTTTTTATTTTTTTGTAAATTTTTTTTATTTTTATTTTTATTTTTTTTGTAAAAGTGAGACACTTCATTCACTTGAAGTTCTTATTTTATTTTGTCATTATATATAGATCCATTTTAATATTATTATTTTTTTTGTAAATTTTTTTTTTAATTTTTCTTTATTTATTTATTATTGTTATTTTTTTGTATAAAAAGTGAGACACTTCTTTCACTTGAAGTTCTTATGTTATTTTGCGATTATATAGATCCATGTTAAGATTTTTTTTTTGTAATTTTTTATTTATTATTATTATTATTATTTTGTAAATGTGAGACATTTCCTTCACTTGAAATTCTTATATTATTTTGCCATTATATATAGATTCATGTTAAGATTTTGTTAGTATGTGGTTAAATTTTTGTTTAGCCAAAACAATATTAATGATGAATTTATTGACATAGAGAACTAACTGATTTATTAATATTAAAATTAATTTAATTCAAAAATCAATCATTTTTACATATAAAATATCACAAAATAAATATATCAAAAAATTACAAAGTAAACGAATTTTTTCAGTTTTCTATTTTTTAAAACAGTTTTCCAAAATCGCAAAGAGAATACGTTTTCAACAATCCCAAAACAAACAACCAAAATCTAAGGGGCCGTTCTCTTTGTATTTCGATTTTGGATTTTGAGTTTTGGATTTTGTTTTGAATTTTGGATTTTGATTGTTTGTTTTGGGATTGCTGAAAACATGTTCTCTTTGTAATTTTGGAAAACTGTTTTCAAAAATAGAAAACTGAAAAATGCGTTTACTTTGTAATTTTTTGATATATTTATTTTGTGATATTTTATATGTAAAAAATGGTTGATTTGTTGAATTACATTAATTTTAATGTTAATAAACCAGTTAATTCTCTATGTCAATAAATTCATCATTAATATTGTTTCAGCTAAACAAAAATTTAACCTCATACCAAAAAAATCTTAACATGGATCTATATATAATGGCAAAATAATATAAGAACTTCAAGTGAAGAAAGTGTCTCACATTTACAATAATAATAATAATAATAATAATAATAATAATAATAATAATAAAAAAAAAAAAAAAATTACAAAAAAAAATCTTAACATTGATCTATATAATATCAAAATAATATAAGAATTTCAAATGAAGGAAGTGTCTTACTTTTACAAAAAAAAAAAATAATAAATAAATAAATAATTTACAAGAAAAAAAACTTAACATTGATCTATATATATAATGAAAAAATAATATAAAAACTTCAAGTGAAGGAAGTATCTCACTTTTACAAAAAAGTAAAAACAAAAATAATTTACAAAAAAAATATTTTAACATGGATCTATATATAATGACAAAATAACATAAGAATTTCAAGTGAAAGAAGTGTCTCACATTTAAAATAATAATAATAATAAATAAATAAATAAAATTACAAAAAAAAAATCTTAACATGAATATATATATAATGACAAAATAATATAAGAATTTCAAGTGAAAGAAGTATCTCACATTTAAAAAAAAAAAAAAAAATTTCAAAACGTGCGTTTTGGTCGTTTTGGACTTTTTAACACAAAATATCCAAAACGCAATAAAATCGTTTTGAGTTTCCTTTATATTTTTTTTGGTGTTTTGGAAAACGCGTTTCTGAAAATGGGCGAAGTGAACGCGTTTTCGATATTTCCAAAAATCGAAAACGGGCTCAAAACAACAAAGAGAACGAGGCCTAAAATTCAAAACTCAAAATCCAAAATCGAAACACAAAGAGAACGGCCCCTTAACATCTCATAAATGTAATAACTGAAACGTTTCGCCATATCCCCATGAAGAAACTGTTCCATTGATGTCTTATAACTTAAATCTCATTAATTTTCTGTTTTAAGAAATAAATATACAAATCACTATGTCAATTCCTCAAACAATGAGTATTACCTTCCATGTATCACAACATATTTAAATTCTCAAATACTATTCTTTATATGACAACTAATTTAATGAATAAACCCTATGTTTATTATTGGTGTGTGTGTGTCTATATATATATATATATATATATATAAAAGTTTCTCAAATAGATCAAGGCACACATGAATATGATATCATTTTCTTTATTTTACCACTACATTTTATTCATATAATAAATAAATAAAATAATATTATATCAACTCGATCTAAAAATTATTTTCATTTTATTTTTCAATATAATTTGATTGTACTAACAATAAGTATTTAGAGCAACTCCAATGATTATGTAAAATAGCTCCAATTAGTCATTTACATCCCCAAATTCGTCAAAATTGTCTCCAATGGCGGGGTGTAAAAGGGATGCAAATTAGATTTCCGACCAAAGATTTAAAAAAATATCCACAATTGCATCTTGTTTTATACCTAGGCGTAGGCATGATTCCATATGATTTTGGTTCATAGAGAACCGAACCGAACCTAACCAAGAACCGATGGTTCTTTTGAAAAAAGAACTGTTGGTTCTTTCTGCAAGAGAAGAATCGAATCGAAATCAAACCGTTCGGTTCTTTTGGTTCTGGTTCTGGTTCTGGTTCCGATTTCCTAAACTAAAAATTTTCAAACTTAAGCGATGAGGCCAGATAGATTTCGGCTGATAAGAGTCGTAAGACAGTAATGTCATCGACCTTAATCAAAATGAGAATACAACACTCAAAATCCTTGAATCAAAATATTCACTCCCTTTTAGACAATAACGTATCTCCTCATTCGTGTGTATGTTCTCCTTATAAAAACTCTTCAATTTCTGCTCGTAATTCTCCATCTTTTTCTGGGAACATTCGCATAAGTCCAGCAAATTCTTGAAAACAAGATAACAATTAATTGTAAGATGAAAAGTGGAGATCTATTATTTGTTGATTCTTGAAGAACTGACGACTGAAGGTTTGAAGCTGAACGATAGAACCAGTTAAAGAAAAATTATTTTTAATCTATGATTTTTTGTTTATTACTTGTTTTGCTTATAGTTATTGTAATGTTTAATGAGTTAATAATTGTTGGATAATTGATATTGATTAATTGACCGGATAACATGCATTAAGATTAGGAATTGATGATTTTTTTTATTTTTTTTTTAAAATTTATATTTTTTAATAAATCATGTTTTATTCTGGTTCTTTGTTCTGGTTTTGAACCAATAACCAGAACCGGAACCGATGATTCTTGATTTTTAGAACCAAAATCGTTTAAAATTTTGATATAACCGAACAAAACCAAACCAAACCGGGACCGAACCGAATCGAACCACTGGTTCCGATTTTTTTGCCCAGGCCTATTTATACCTCCACATGAAACAAAATTCAAGCTATTAATCCATAAAATTTCGATGTGAGATATTTAATTTAAATATATTATATTAATTTATATTACAATTTGAGTTTTTATGTTAATTTGCACATTTTTTATTTTTAATATTTTTATTTTCTTGACCAAATTTCAATTTTTTTTAGGTCGATTTGTTCGTAATATTTATATATATTCACAAATAAAAAAATAGATTAACATAAAATTTACTAAATAAAAAATTGTGCAAAAACTAAATTTAAATCTTATAATTTACATCTCACTATTAGAACAAAACTTTAATATAAATCTACCGATATGTATTTTGAGATATAAAAGTGATTTTTGGAGGATGTAAATTACACTACGATTGGAGTTGCTCTTACATTTGAAATCTCATTTCTCTTTAGTTTAGAAGAGAATAAAACACACCAAAGATAATATAAAAATATTTTTGATAGACGTTTGTATAAAAAAATCTGTTTCAAATTGATGACAATAGTAGAGAGCGGAAGATAGCTTTATTTAAAAATACTAGTGAATCACCCGTGCGATGCACGTGAAGAAAAATCTGAATAATGATAATCGTATGTGAAATTAAATGAACATAAACTCAAATAAATAACTTTGCAAATAAAATATTGTAACATCATCATTAATAAATAACTTAGGACAAATTACAAATTATTAAATAACAGACTATTTTGATAATTTAAGTAGAAAAATTATTAAATAACGGACTATTTATTGTAGTTCATTAATAAAATAATTTCTAGCCATAATGCCCTTCTAGATTAGCTAATATCTAACCATTATTATTTCAAAATGCGAGGGAACAATGCAAAATGTATTTTCAGACATATCGAATAATTTTAATGGAGTTTTGTATTGAAAATGGCCAAAACGATGTTTTTCTTATTTTTTTGTTTTGTTTACATTTTTAATTTCAAAAATTGTTTCGTTGCCCACATATGTAGGAAAAAAATTCATACTGTATTAAAAGTAGTATTTCATTGAATTTTTTTTAATCTGCTTATAAAAAATCCCACCCTACTTCACTTTTACTCTTGAGTTCTAAAAATATATATCAAATGTAATCTTTTAAAAAAAATATGTAACATATTAAAATCATATCCAAAATATATGTTAGTGACTATAGATCCAGAACACGTCGCTCTAAAGTTAAATAGAGGGCGGCCACCATTTATCATATATGGATTGCTCGTAATAGACTACGGTTTGAAGACCTAAAGCCAAATGAAGAAAGTATCGTTCGAAGAGTTAAAACACATGTATACAAAGCAATTTTTGATTTATATCATCATGTTTTGAATCTTTATGAGTCGCTTTTGGTTGATGTATGATTTTATTTTGATCGAGTTGTAGTTCTTAACCATTTGCCCGGGTAGGCCCTGAGATTTGTACTTGTTGATAGCTACAGGATCGATTTTTTTGTCTTGCCGTCTTAGCCCATGTTTGTATGTATTTCTCACTTGGTTAAGCCCAAGTCTTGTATAGCTGAATAGGCTAATTTTGACATGATTGCCATTGTCATTTTCTGGGTATGCACGGAGATTTTGTAACCCACTTTGATTTATAAATTTTTACATTTTTTATCCCAAAAAAAAAAAATAGAGGGCTGAATATTCATGTGATATTCTGTAAAAGTATGTACAATGGCTCCTTTGTTTTTTTTATTAAAAAGAACCCTTATAAGAACATAAATGAAGTTCCCAAAAAATAAAAAAAAAATTGAAACCTTTTAAGACATCTGTCATAATTAAATATCTTATACATAACATTGATTTTAAATCCATTTGCTTGTTGAACAACATTCTTAAAGGGATCCTTGTAGGCTGGTGAAAAACCATCCACTGTCATCCTTAACGCCCGAAATTGTTCCAATGGTCTAAACATAGTCTTCCTGTAAATAATAAGTGAAGCTCAAAAAGATTTGAAAACATATGACCAAAAAAGTTACATTAAAAGATTAGATGTTGATTCTTGCTTAATGTTGGTCTTCAATAGAACTCTAGTCTTGTAGTGCCCTTTTTGGTAGTGCATAGTCATGGTTTCTCATTATTTTCACAAATAATCAGTACAATCATATCTTGCGTGATAAAAACTGAATTTATATACATAGTTAAAAATGTTAACAGAAAGACTAAAATAATTAGGTAGTAAAAAATTTCACAAATAAGTGATCACAAATCAAAGAAATACAACTTGAGGGCAATTTAAGTGGAGTGTGGTAGTGGAATAATCAGAAAAATTAATAAATGAATGTGTATGGTATTATTAAATTTGTATTTTCTGTGTGAATCTTAATAGTAGCATGCACAAAATCTCAAAAGAACCGCAGATATGGATGGAGTATGATATTGTAGTAGATCTGAAAATAATGGCTTAGTCGACTAATATATGATTTAGCTTAGGACTCCTGTTTTGACAATGGTTACTTAGAAGAAAAACATAAAATGAATGGACACTAATAATCATGATTCGTTTTTCAAGCAACAAAAAATTTGAAATATGAAAAGTTGGAACTTTAGTTAATAGGTGTAGTTAATATCATGGGCACAATTATGATAAGAGTAAAAAAAAAAAAAAAAAAATCCATCTAGCTGTATCCTTTTCGGTTTTTTTTTTCTTTTTTTTTATTTGAACGGCAACCGTTGTTTTTTATACAAAATATTTACGTATATTTAAATTTCGTAGTAAGGAAATCCCATTTTTTTCCAAAATAATCTGATTTAGCAAAATTCCCCTAATAAAATTTTCCCAAAATAAAAAACTGTGCAAATTGCAAAACAGTAACGTCAGTCTCCACTCTCCACTCTCCATCGTCCACCACCCCAGCCCCAGCTGCCGCCGTTACACACACACATATAAACTCCTCTGTGCAAAAACAACTTTCACAAATGATCTCTAACTCTTCTTCTCACTTTCTCTCTCATAACCAACATCACCATCACCGCCACCCTAGCTCCGCCCTCCATTCTTGCTCTTCGTCTCTTCCTTTTCGAATTTTTCATTCGACTCTAAAATTTGGAGCAATTGATTTCAAAATGAGTTCTAGCAATTCTATTGTCTCTTGTAACGGTAACAGTAATATTGACATTCAAACTGTGGACCTAGGGTTTGACCATTTGGACCTCGACCGCTTTGTTGACGTCGGCAACAAGCTCGCCGACGCTTCCGGTGACGTCATCCGCAAGTACTTCCGGAAACCGTTCGACATTCTCGATAAAGAAGATTTAAGTCAGTTTTTTTCTTTTTTTTTTAAATTACAAAATTTATTATAATGGGTTTAATGGAATTTTCAATTAGTTAGGTTATTTATAGTGATGTTATTAATAATATTAAAATTAGGTCCGGTGACAATTGCTGATCAAGCGGCCGAGGAGTCAATGGTGAAGATTATAGAGGAGAATTTTCCTTCTCATGCAATGTAAGTTATTTTGCTGTTGAGTGGGAATGCACTGGAGATTTATTTCTTTTCAATAGTGCTTATGCTGTTAACGCTCTTAAGAAACTAATAGAAATTATGAAAATGGGAAGAAACGATTTTACTGTGAGACAGTACTATAATGAGTTGAACGAGGAGTTTTTCCATTTTTTCCCCTTGTTTGCTTTCACGCCTTTCACGTTTTCTTATGAAACCAGTTTGGTTTGCGCATATTTGTGTTGCACAAAGCAGAATACATCGACTCAAATTAAGCCAAACCACCGTGTTTGGCTGCTTGACTGTAAATTAAATGTCCTTTGAGCATCAGTGTTATGATTAGTCAATTCTCGTTCACAATATATAGATTTCTCAAGTAAAGTAGCCAAAGATGCATGCCTCATAAATTTTTTTTAATAGATTTTTTGCTTTCAAATTTCAGTTTTGGAGAAGAGAGTGGATGGAGGTGTAAGGAAAATGTTGCAGATTACGTTTGGGTTTTGGATCCAATTGATGGGACGAAAAGTTTTATTACTGGTATCTGCCTGTATATTTCCATGTCACAGCTGTCAACTTTGAACTTCTAACTTAGTCAGCTGATATTTCTCAAATTGTTTTACAGGCAAACCACTGTTTGGAACTCTAATTGCTCTACTACACAAGGGTAGACCGGTAAGTAGCCCTATATCTGGGATGACAAAATTGTTTCTCTTTGCACTGAAGGTGCTTCTCATGTTGAGTTTAATTTCCTTTGTCTGCTACAATGAGTATATTTTCAGTAAGGACCCCAAATTGAAATAGTGGAAGTAGCCTAGTGCTGGTTCCTTTAAGTTAGGCCCTCATAAATGATTCTTTTTCTGTATCTGTATTTTCTTTAGCAAATTAAGGTATCACCTTTTAGGAGACATTATTTTTAGTATGAAAATTTATAAGGACTAACCAATAAAGCATGTAATACTCTGCCTCTCTATCCTAACTGGATAGTCCTTTCCTCCTTCTTGGCTTGATAGTCTCTCGTTCTTAAATTTTGATAGTGTTCATTATGGCTTTTCAAGTATTGATGAATCTGCTAATCTGTTATATGGTTATTCATGGTTGATTTTGATCTTTTTGAATAGTAACTCTCTACTTCTTGGTTCTACTGAATATAATACATTTAATAAGTTGGTGAAATTGCTTTTAGTCTTTTTGTTTCTTTCTTTATCTTGGAGAATATCTGAAAAATCCAATAAACTGCTATGCATTCAACTATCACAGATTCACATATAATTGGGTTTACATTTTACCATTAGACTCATAAACCATCATGAATCATGGTTTTGTTGATTTTGCTATATGATGTTATTGTTTAATATAAATTCAAGTTCTTTTATTTTTGAATCTAGATTCTTGGTATTATTGATCAACCTGTTCTGAGAGAGAGATGGATTGGAATAAGTGGGAGGAGAACTACTTTGAACGGACAAGAAATATCCACACGCAGTTGTCCGCAACTTTCCAAAGCCTATCTGTATGTTATTCCTTTTTATATTGCAAAAGATATTGTGCTGTAAAGCTAAATATATTCAACTAATGTGGTGCAAGACGTGGGACATGCTCTCTTGGTTTTGACATTTAGAACTTGTAAAGCTATTTTACTGCACGTACATGTGGACATCATAGCCCGCTCTCTGTTTTAGGTGCACTTAACAGTATGCCTTTCCTTAGTGGCATGCTATCTTATCATAATTTTCATTTTCTTGTGTTCAAGGTACACAACTAGTCCACATCTATTTTCTGGTGATGCTGAGGTGGCCTTCGCTCGAGTAAGAAGCAAGGTCTGTCCTTTTATGTCTTAAAAGTGATCAAATGTATTTAGCTCTGTCCATCCGACTGATCTTGGTTTTTGCATTAGTAATCTGTAAAAGGGAATGGATGACGTATAAGATAGAAACTCACTTGTATATGAACAAAGATAGAAACTCGCTTGTATATGAACAAAGTATTCTACCAAAAATCACTAAACCACTAGAGAATAACTGATAAGTACAGTTTCCCTGAGTACAGTACACTATAGGGTCCCAAATCATCTTTCACCTTTGGTTTCTATGAGAAAAAACTTGGTCGATGTCCTTGTGTGTTAATTTATTTCCATTTTTGTGGATCAAAAGCTTAGCTGTGTTTAGGTTATGGTGTAACTATGAAGTACTTTAGGAGGTTCATTTCTGTTTGACAGGTAAAAGTGCCTCTATACGGCTGTGATTGTTATGCTTATGCTCTATTGGCATCGGGCTATGTGGATCTCGTGATTGAGTCGGGACTCAAGGTGAGCTGTGGTTTTTTTTTTTTTTTGCATGCTTTCTGAAATATTCAATTTTACCTTCACTATGTTTTCTTATTGGGATGTAGCCTTGTGTGTCCCGTACGACAAGACCCTCGATAAGCTACAATTCAAGGAAATTTGGAGTCGCGCTGCTAATTTTCTGTTTTGTGGTCTTATGACTTGTTGGATGATATAGCTAATAAGAAAACGTGAAACCTGTTGCTTTTCCACCATGGCATGTGAAAAAATTGTAAAAGCTGTCGGTACTCACAAGTTGCCAAATATCTTTTTATTAATGAATTTGCAACTAAATTTTCAGCCGTACGATTTCCTTTCCCTGATACCTGTAATCGAAGGCGCGGGTGGAGTCATAACTGATTGGAAAGGACATCAACTTCATTGGGAAGCTTCATCAAATTCCCAAGTGTCAAGTATGAATTTCTTGCTTAAGCTACTTCTCATTATCCATGTCAACTTTAATCTTCATTAAAGGTTATAGTTTAGACAAATTGCCATTTTAACATAACATTATCACAAATAAATGTTGTTTTTCCAGGTTTTAATGTAATGGCTGGAGGTGACAAAAGGGTCTATCAAGAAGCTCTAGACACGTTACAGTGGTACTGAATTTTGGTTCCCAAGAGACAGCAAGATCTTTAATCAAAGGTACGGGTTTAGATTTCAACTTATCTACTGTCGACCGGTTACTTTCAAGATAATGACCGCAATAAGGACGATGCCCTTGCCAAACAATGGCGAGTCCAAGTTCAGCTACGCACGGCAATTTAGTATGAATTCAATGTATGAATTTATGTATATTTATGACACAATTATCACATTTTGTGTTACGGTTATTACTGAATTTGGGCAGAAGCAACCTTTTTTCTCCCCCCTTTTCTTTTAAAAAAATAGCTATCAGCCAAGTTGAAATCCTTGAATGGCAGTCGACCACGTAATATAGAGCTTTATCGATTTTATGCACATGGCATTTTGACTTCGTTAGGTTTTTCATTCCTTTATGTATTCCATTGGATAGTTTTGTTATGGGATAATTTGAAACTGCCCTATTGCACGTTGCAGACAATATAAAATTTGCTCATGTATTAGAGAGAACTCATATATGAGTTTATAAAAAAGGTGAACCCACATGTGGTTCTCAACAAATACTGTCCTAATATGTTGTTCGTGATGGGTAACAAATTCGAACTGAGGGATAATTAGGCCTGACCCGCTTAATAACTTTTTATTTTGATAATTAGGTGAGTCACATTTTAATTGATAAATCAGGTAATTAAAAAACTCATAATATGTGACTACTCCCTCGCTCTATATACAGATGGATTTGCTTCCCTTTGGCTTGTCTCATGTTGACATCAAAAAAATTTAACGTATCATTCTCTTAGTCAATTTAAAGGAATGATATAGGAAGTAAAAGTGATGAAACTAAAACACACAATAGGGTCGGACTCGCAAGTCCCAAGGACGGAGTCAGAAATTTATGTCAACACGGGCACAAAAATTCCGTGGTGGGAGGGGCGCTAAAGAGGGCTTAGCGGTAGCACCCCGAAAAAAATTAAAATGAAGAGAAATTTTAATTTCATAAATGACAAGTAAATAAATTCTAACTTACAAGTAATATATAAAACTTCAAGAAGTATCAAAAAATTAACTTGACAAACTAGAAATCTCAAATTAAATCAATTTCACAAGTCGTTATGGGGCTATTAGTGATGGCAACTGAGCGAGACAGCGGGTTCGAGTCGGGTATCCCCGACTAGTGCCCTGTCTCATAGGTTTTTTTTGTTGTCAAACCCACTCACCCGCGCCCGCGAATTTTGGGGCGGGGGCGGGTCAATCCTGCTGCCCCGTTTATTTTTTTTCAGTATTTTTCTCTTTTTTCCTTATTTATTTTTTAATTTATTATTCGGGGTGGTACGGCCAAAACTTGCCTCACCCTGCTTTTTTTATTCCCATTAGGGTCGAGTACCCGTCAATTTGGATCGGATATTTTTGTCATTTCCAGAGACTATCGAGTATGGGCTAAAAATCATTGAATGCAAATAATTTTGAATTTTTTTTGGATCAAATTATTTGAACTGAGAAGTGGGTTGGGCCAAGTATTTGAACTCAATTTTATTTTTATTTTTCAATGGAGGCCTTGACCCTCACTGGGTCTTAGGTCCGTCCATACTGACTTGCGGTCCAAGCTTTATTGTTTTTTTTTTCCTTCTATATAAGTGGAGAAAATTAAGAGAATACAAGTAATTTGAGAATCTCTATATCTCCTTATGTGAGAGAAAACATGAATCTCCATTTCCTTTGTATACAATACTCGGCTTTGTTTATAGGTAGAGTGTAATGATTTCACTAACATGTGGCTAATATTTACTCAAAAAAATTACTCTTTCCGTCCCATTTATATATACTTGTTTGACTTTTCACACGAATTAAGAAAACATATTTAATGTTATTGAAAATGTAATTTTTGTAAAAAAATTTCTCAAATTACCCTTATTTAAGTATAAAAACTATTATTATTGGAAGTAATAAATAGGGGTATATTAGTAAACAAATAAAATAAATACTTCTCAATAAAGAAATATGCCTATATAATTGGTACAAGAGAAAAAAGAAATGTAACCTATATAAATGGGACGGAGGGAGTATGATCCTTTGTCAACTTGATGTACTTTTAGCTACTATAAATGACTTTGGTGGGACCTCTTTAAGTTGGATGTGACTCGACCACATTTTGTTCATAGTTTGTCAGACAATTTGTGAAAGATATAAGATATTTAATCAAGTAGATGCACTTTGAAACTTTGATACTTGATTGAATAAATATTCTATATCTTGTGGTAGGTGGAGAGTAGAATTTAATACTGAAGCGTGCTTTGAGTTCAAACAATGTGGTAGACTTCCTTTGAGTATCACAGACCCTAAGATTAGATTTTATCAAGACCTTAATTTAGAATTCTTAAATCCTTCAAGGCATTTTTAGGTGTTCCTAGCTCTCGAGTTCTCCTAGGTTCGAGGTCTTGTAGAGCTGAGGTCTTTCATGGTTGAGGTCTTCCAATGTCGAGCTCTTCTAGATTCGAGCTCTTCCAAAGTTGAGGTCTTCCTGTGTCGAGCTCTTCCAAGGCTGAGCTTTTCTCAGGTGCTGAGGTCAGACTTTCCAAGACTTGAATTCGGAGGTGAGGTCCTAACATGATCACATTCCTCATTATGACCTTTAACTATTCTCTTGCTAACCTGGAACGTAAAATAGGTCTTTCAAATGCTGAGTTAAATTGAGTTCCTCAAATTAGGTGGCAATATCTCAAATCGTAGATCACTTTCCTTTTTGAGGTATAACTTAATTTATATATAATCTTAATTAATGTGTTTTGTTATCAACAAATATGAACTATTCATAAGTCATTATGTAATGTAGGGTTATGCTCGAAGAATGTAACAATGTTTTATTTTTTTAATTTGTGTGAAGATTGAAACAAGTTTATCGTTACCGTACCGAATTGGGGATGAGCCAAAAGTGAGAAAATCAATCATATTCTTAAACGGGGTGATTGATTTTCATGCTTTGTCAATTTCAAGACCTTTTTTCCCATCAACAACATTCAATTCTACCGCATTTGTCCAACATTATAACATGATTTAAATTTTAAATAAAAAATTGTCATTTGTCCAACGTTAGAACATGATTTAAATTTTAAATATAAAATTGTGATTTCATTTGTGCCTGTCAATGTTAATCTTGGTTCAAATAATTCAAGAATTTATTGTGATTATACATTTGTTAGCGACTTGGAACTTCTTGCATGATTGTGAATAAGTTGCATCGTAGATTACAATGTTATTCTAATCTCATACTCATATATCGAATATGCCATACACGTCACAATCTTATTGAAAATAGCCGAACACTAGTTTTTTTGCAATTTTGTGCTGATCATTTGAAAGCCTTTCCTAGGTTGTGAGGCGATACTGCCTGATGTAGATGGAGGCTCATCCGAATTGATTCAAATGTTTTTTTGTCTTTCAAATAAAAATAAAAATAATAATAGAATAAAACCAACAAGTCTAAAGCCCTGAAATGCTTTGATTGGGTTGTTTTATACTTAGCAATAGAATGGAAATTTGTACTCCTCGTTACACAGGCTTTGAGAAGTCTGGGCATAGAGTGATAGAGATTGAACATTACTGCTTCCAGTGAATTGGTAGGATTTTCAAAGGAATGGCCAGTATAAATTAGAATTTAAAAGGAAAAAAAAATGATTTTATAAAGCTCTCTTCTTATGCTTTTATAATTGGTAGATATCAAATACATTTGTCTCTCAGTAGTTCATTGCCAGCTATGGAATGAATGTATGACTGCTTCTGAGATGGAGGAGTTCGCGGAATACAGTTCGCAGATTCGCGGATATGGAATTATTTTCTCCTATTTTGCACCGGAAGTCGAGAAATGCCACAACAGCATTTGGCATAATTTCCATCTAGAAACCCCCACATTCAAAAAGGAAAAATAATGATCAGCCTATATAACCGAAAAAACAGAGAACACAATATCTGAAAACAAAAAAAAATTCAATTAATTGATCAGATTAACAAACAATAACTGAAATTTCCTGAAATGTTGATCATCATAACAGTTATGAACCAACTAAATCTTCCTAATCCTTCCCAAAATCAGTATTGTAATGTGCACTTGATTCTAGCTTCTTTGCTTCGTTCAGTTTCCTTACAGCCTGAAAAATTGTCAAGTGCAAGAAAAGGTTATCTCTCATCTTAGAGAGAATAACAAGTGTACCATCTAACAGATGTAGGACGAAGACTAGAAAGTTCTATCATATTACCAATCAGATTTCGAGAAGCAAATAGTGATATATATGGCACAAGGCCAAACAATAATAATATTGACCGAACCCAATAAACATGTGAAATCAAACTGAAAACACCACGGAACCCAACATCAAAACATCAACTTACTAGTATTAAGAAAAAGATATTCACTCCAGAGACTTCAACTCACATCAACAAAGCAAAGTCCATTACACTACACTCACTCTGAGCCCCCAAATATTGAAGATCTCCCATTATTCCCAAGAACCCACCATCTGTCTGTATTAGATGCGAATGCGATGAAGGATTGTTAATTACGTTATATCTGGTAAAATAGTGAGACGTGATTATGCCAAACATAGATTTCAGTTAGATGAGAATTGGTATGGTGGAGGTTCTGGTGATTATGAAGCAGGTATATGGTTCCTTTGGTTTGTAACAACTACTTGATGTGACAATCTTGAGTTTGGTCGAGGTGACCTGGATCGGTGGATCCTGTGGCTAGAGAATTTAGTATTTCAGGTGTTGGCAAGTGGAGGTGGCCCAGGTAGTGTGTGCGTGTGAATAAGAGAGAACACTGCACCAGGCTTTTTTTAAGGGAATAAATTAAATTTTGTTTTCTTGATCTGAAGTTCAAAAGAGAGTAATTTGGAGAAAATGACATAAAAGGCATTCATTTGGAGAAAACCCAAATCAGCAGGGAAGCCATCATTTTGAGATGGAAGGAAGTATTCAATGTAATGGAAGACCTAGTCCCTAGACTCCAACTCAGGTAATTGATACACACATACAGAAAATTTGTAAACAAAGCATGGCATGTGTATACTCCGTCGCACAAATATTTTTCCTAACACATAACCCATTCCATAAATACATTGGAAACTTTAATACAAAACAGGCAACTACAGATGAATCTACCTTCATGAAATCTTCGTGAATAACATAATCACGCTCTGCACGGATTGCAGACATACCAGCTTCAGTGCAAATATTACGAAGGTCAGCCCCATTAAAACCCTGGACAAAGCAACATGTAATTAATACTATTTTGAAGGACATGGCAAAAAATAAAGGTCATGTTAAGTATCCACGGGTTACCTCCGCAAGTTTGACAACAGCCTCATAATCAATTTCACCATGTTTGGCAATTCCAGCAGCATGGATCTTAAGAATTTCCATTCTTGACTGTTCATTAGGAAGTGGTATTTCTATTTTCCTGTCTAACCGACCAGGGCGAAGAAGTGCAGGGTCTAAAACATCAGGTCTGTTTGTCGCCATAATCATTTTTACCTGCCCACACAATTCAGTATGTATAGTCAAACTATTATGTTCACACACAAACTGCATCGTGCCCTTGCAATCATTGAAGTAATGATGCTTTCAATCCCTATAAAGCATAGGCATAAATGAAAAAAGATCAAACAGAAACCTTTCCAAGCTGGTCAAACCCATCAAGCTGGTTAAGCAACTCCATGAGTGTCCTTTGTATTTCACGGTCAGCACTTGTTCCCTCGCTGAAACGACGTCCACCAATGGCATCGATCTCATCCATAAAGATTATACATGGCTTCACACACAAAAATAATTCAATAGAGCATTTTCTACAATGTGAATATCATAATAAATATCCGATGTACAAAAAAATCATATTTTGCCAATCACTCACTTGATGATCACGGGCATACCCAAACATCTCCCTTATCAATCTTGCACTCTCACCTATATACTTATCAATAATAGCACTGGATACAACCTGCATAGTTACAACTCGTAAGTCCTAACAGTTTGCTTAAGTAGACAAAAGACCTTTAGAGAAAATAGTGATGGCAAAAAAACCCAACCCGCCCCGAATCCGACGGGTACGGGACTCTAATGGGGTGAAAAAAAACCCGCCCCATGGGGCAGGTCAGGACGGGATTGCGCGACTCGCTCTGGTCGCAGGGCAGAGAGCGCAGCCCCGAATTATTATTATAAAAAAATATACAGGTAAAATAAAATAATAATAATAATTAAACAGGGCGGCAAGGTTGACCTGCCCCGAAATTCGCGGGACACGGGGGTTTGGGATTAAATATTTTTTCACGGGCCCAAGCCAGTCTTGTTGCCATCACTGAGAGAATGAACCATTGCAGATGAATAACAGTCAGAGGCAATGTTGTCTTCTTACCTTTAAGAAATTGGCATCTATATTGCTAGCAATTGCTCTTGCTAATAGAGTCTTTCCAGTTCCTGGAGGCCCATAGAGAAGAACACCCTAAAACAAATAAACATGGCAATGATTACAATGCAAACCATATAAAACAATTATAATGACCACGCTACAAGGAAGCTACTAATTACCTTGGGAGGTTTAATGCCGACCCTGAGGAAGAGTTCAGGATTCATCAAAGGCAGTTCTATAGATTCTCTTAATTCTCGAATCTGGTCTGACAGCCCACCTACAGCAGAATAACTTACATTCCCAGGATCTTCATGAAGCATATTATATACAACTGGATCAACCTGCATGCAGCATACATCAAATACTCATAAGTCAGAAAAGTTGGTTTGAATCATCTGTACGAGTTTATACTGCCAGAACCCAGAACCAGTGCGTAATAGATCAAATTGTAGAATACCTCACGAGGAAGCGCTCGCATAATTGTGAGAGTTGTCATATCAAGAACTACTCTAGTGCCAGCTGTAAGTTTATCTTTGTCTACTTTACTGCGGCAACCAACTACATATCTTGGGCCACTGCTGGCCTTGACTATCACTGAAACAACAGATAGTGTCAATTTTTCAAATTACCAAACTGTATAGTGAGGCGTAAAGTGGATACATAGGACACAAGACACTTAAACCTAAGAGTTTTTAATGATGTGTTGCAGAATTAATAAATTTCTATCTTCATGAAGGTAAGAGTTCAGAAGGATTAATGAGCAAAAAGTTGTTGAAAACCAATGTGTAGACTAACAGTCTGATCTGAATAACTGATTCTTTCAGATGGGTGGTTCAATGGATAGCAAAGCTGACAAAGCTCCAAAGACCAATTCACACTGTAATCAATTTTTAAGTTGTGCATGAGTTAGACCCTTGACTTAAAAAAAGAAAAGATAAATGAGTCGAACTTGTACGTGATGGGGTATGTTTTAGACAAAATGAATAGTCTTATATCTAATAGCAACTTTTAGATAAAGAGCATGGTTGGTCCCATTAAAAGCTACTTTATCCAACTTATCGTGTACTAGCTGCTTGACATGCTCAAAGTGGTTCAATGGCAATGGATGCAGGCAAAAGTATTACAGAATTCTTACATCTTTCATTATCCAGGGGCCTGAGAACCTCTCCTATGATCTGTCCAACACTCTGCAATGACTTCAAATCATCTTCTGTTTTAGCATATTCCTTCTTTGTAGCTCGTAAGCTATCCCTAACTATACAGATTAATTGAGCGTCATTCAGCTAGGCATAATAAGGTATAAACAACTGAAAACAAATAATTCAAACTCTGATTCATCATGATGCAAAGATTATGGAACACGATGATCAGATAACAGCAGAATCAATAAAAGTCAATATATACAAATCACAAAACAATAAGCCCCTGTTTGGGAGCGATTTTTTGTTAGCTGTTCTGACTAAGCATTTAATATTCTTTTCCTTGAAGGCACCACATCTGTCTACTACACAGGTTTGTTGATAGTTGTATACAATTTTGCCCCTGCAATTAGGTGGGTTGAATTTCCAGCTGAACTTACCGAAGGTTAGGAGTTAGGACAGGCATTTGAACAAAAAAATCACAGCAGTTTTGTAGAGGCTCAGACGTCTCTCTCTACAAGAAAATGATTATTAAATTATTTCTTCAGGGGCTAAATCAGATTGATTTTTTGCAATTAGAGGGAAAAAGAAAATAAAATAGTGCAGATGAAAAGAGAATAGATCCCATACGAGTTTTAGGATCTAGATGTGATGAATCTGATGATCGTATGAAATATTTAGCCTCTATTTGGCAACTGATTTTTGTTTATAAACAAGGAATTTGAGCTTTTTTAGATAAAATGATAGGTTGAAAAGTGGTTTCGAAAAATATGTGTAATTAAAAAGTGGTTTGGGGAAATGTGATTATTATATTTATAATCAAGTTTACCAAACATACTATTAACTATAATAATCAGGTCCATAAACAAGAAATAAATAGATACTAGCCCTTGTTTAAGCTCCATTAATTTGAACACATTTTTCTCACCCAAACTTCCAACCAAACATTCTACAATAAAACAGTATTAAACGTAAACAAAAAATATTTCTTTATTTTTTAACCATGCATTCTTCAAAAAAATCAATATTCTAAAACTCATTAAAACCCAAATACTTATTATAGTGGGTCTCCAACAAGGTCTAATTTGTAACTCGCTCGCTACCCACTTTCTTTAATGAGTGGTTCACTCATCTGCAGCTTGCACATATTCACTCGAAACTCAGCCAATCTAATGGGCAGGCGGAGAAAATGGCTAATGGGCGACTTGGCTCAATTGACAACACCATGGTAGGCCAAGGGAATCAAAATTTGATTAGCTCATACTAACCTTGAATCTTCATGAGCTTTATCTTCGCAATGCATGAACTGACACAAACTTTTTCATTAAAAAGCGAGCTCTGCTCGGAAAATCTATGGGCCAAACGCAAGCTTTCTAGCCTGTCCTCCTAAATTTACAAGATAGGTGTATCAAATCTACATACATCATAGCAAATTCCAAGTGCTTAAGTAAATATAATGTTCAAACGCCAAATTTACTTCCATCTACCTATATTTTTAAGTGTCACGGATCAGTTATACTAGATATCTATAATGTCGAAAATCTATATGTAATCTTACATTAAATGCTCCAATATTGGCCTAGCCAAATACGAGAGCTTAACTTAGGATGAGCCTGCTATGGCCTCGACTTGAATATGAACGTATGAGACTGGGCTTGAAACCAAGCTAAGCTTCCGAGCTTTGCACCGGCTTGGGCTGATTAACAATCATAAATTAAATAAAGGATAATAAAGGATAAATTATTAAACCTGGAAAAATAATACAGCTAAAGTAACACGGTTCCTCCGAGTTCTACCCAACAGGAACACATTTCCTCATCTAAGCCAAACTGATATAGCTAATATCAGTAATTCCAAACAACAAACAAAGAAACTCACTAAAAATCTTAATCAGACTCCAAATGGTCAGCCTATAACCTTTGTTACAGTTGAACAGTAACCGAATGATGCCCTGTTCTCCAATGCACATAAAAACCAATAATCGTGGTTCCAATAAAGTAACAGCACGAAACCCAAATCCCATCAGCTCTCAGTTAGACACGTTTATATAACCCACGTGTAGATGTGTAAATACAAAAATACGTATATAAATCGCCTACTTCGATCTGTTGATGAAAGCAATTTAAAATCATAGAGAACTATAATCGATCTAGGGCTTAAGAAACAGACCAGTACGAACTCGAGACTCGAGCTCTTTGTGGCTCAGTAGCTTTTTCCGGTACTCGGCTATTGCCGTTTTGCGGCGG
The DNA here is from genome assembly GCA_963555705.1 of Ligustrum vulgare. Lineage (NCBI taxonomy): Eukaryota > Viridiplantae > Streptophyta > Magnoliopsida > Lamiales > Oleaceae > Ligustrum > Ligustrum vulgare. Next base: position 18,601,045 of record OY743189.1, on the reverse strand, counting down.
ACGGCATCTTCACTCTCTGTAGCCATTAAAAGTTTTCCTTTTTCTTAGTTTGATCTGATAAAAATTCAACCTGCCGCCAAGCAAAGGAAACAGATCTTGTAGTGTGGACCATGAATTGGGTCGAAGCTGTGGGTAGTGAATAGTATCACCGGCCCAATTTTGGAAAGGGGGGGGGGGGGGTGCGGGGGTGGGAGGGGGAGGGGGAGGACAATAAAGGATAAATTATTAAATACATCGATAAAGAGATTAAAATATCGAATTTAAAATTTAAGAAATTTGTAGTTTTACAAAAATCAGGATTTTATATAAAGAAGTAGAAATTACAGGAAAAACGATTTTAAATGATTGAAATTCAAATATAAGAACAAAGTTAAATATATTCACATTTCAGGTTATAAATAGATATTTAAAATAATATTAAATTAATACAGTATTATAATTTAAAATGTATAGCGTCAATTTTGTAACTGACTCCCCTACCCAAACTCAATCACAAGCGACGTTCCCGCAACCCGGAACTCCTAAATCCGAATTTCCAGCAACCATCGCTCGCCGCAACCTCATATTCCCGACCATCATTGAAGAAAAATAGCAGGTTGATAATGGTGAAAGGCATGAATGCTGACCAGAATGAGTTCAGTAGCAAAAAAAGGAAAAGAGATTTCGGCAAGGGGAAGAGCAAGGCGAATATCATGACGACTCATGGAACTCGTCAATCATATTATTCGAATCAGGTATTTCGAAATCTTCGGTGACTGCAACTTATAATTTTGTAGGATTAAGGTAATGTAGATGATAATTTATTCATTGTGACCTAGCTATCACATGTGACCTAAGGTATTGTATGTGATTTTGGGTATTTAAATTTGGGTATTGATTTATTCGTTGTAACCGAGGCATCATATGTGACATAGGGTATTAATTGTGAATTTGGGTATTTCACCAGTATAGAGATGTTCTGCTGACATTGACCTTGAACCAACTTTGTGTATTGTATGTGATTTCAGTATTCTCATGTATGTGACCTGAAACCAACTTTGGATATTGTTTCCTTGTTTGGGTATTGATTTATTCTTTGTAACCTAGGTATCATATGTGACCTAGGATATTGAATGTGAACTTGTTTATGTCACTAGTATGGAGATGGTTTGCTGACATTGACCTCGAGACAACTGTGTGTATTGTATGTGATTTCAGTATTCTAACGTATGTGACCTGAAACGAACTTTGGGATTCATTGCATGTGACCTTGGTATATCAAAGATGTGACTTGAAACCTTATTAGTATTTAATGGTGGTGACCTTAATCTAATTTTGCTGGCAAAGTTTGATTTGCATTCTAAAGGCCTGTTGCAGAGATTTTTAATATATAAAACTACATCTTATAAGACATGTTGAATCCCGCAGTTTAGAACTTGGGGGGCACATATTGTGTAGATTTTGGTTTACATAATTAGTGAGTCCCTCAACTTATAGTTATAAGAAAATTCTTTTTTTGCCAAACTAGGTCATTTACTTTCTCGATCAGTGATTAAACAAATAAGATTAAAAAATATGTTTAGTTTGGCTTTCAAGTATCAAACTGCTCAACGGGTGTGATCCTCTTGGTTTGTGTAATACACTGATGTGTGACCTGAAGATTGTTTGTGTAATACATTTTTCTCTATTGATGTACCTTAATGTGACCCTATTTCTATTGATGTGGAATGCACATATACTTGTGGATTAATGTTGTGACTTACACTATTCGTCAACAGAAATGGAAGTATACTATTCCCGAGGGAGAATGGTTTCCAGGGAAAATTACGTCCAATGTCACAAAGAATGCTTTGACCAACTTCAAATCCAAACTAAATGATAGTCAAAAAGAGATACTGGCTAACACATGTTTCTCATATTTTGTCGACTGCCATGAGATAGTGCTCCAACCACAATTATTACACCTTTTTCTTCTGAGGACGGTTGAACAACTGAACCCGCGGGAGATGTGGTTCTTTATTACCGGTAGATATGTTAGATTTGCTCTGCCCGAGCTCACGCTGGTTACAGGTTTGAGATATGAAGGTGTTGACAACCGGAGGAATCTTGAGAATTTATCTTCCAGAATAAAAGATACATACTTTGGCCATTTGAACACCGTAACGAATGAAGACATCAGAGATGTATATTTGGGAGTCACGGATGCACCTGATCATGACTTGGTGAGGCTCGGAATTCTATATTTGATCACATCATATTTTTTATCTACATCATACAAGAAGGTGGTTGATGATTACCTGTTTACCCTCGTCGAAGATTTTGGTGTAATGATGATGTTTCCATGGGGGAGGGAAATATTTGAAATATCAATTACTTCGTTGAAGGATACCTTGAAGAAGAGGAATTCTCATTACCGACTAGGGGTTTTTTACTTGCCTTTCAAGTATGGATCAATGAGACCGTACCAATATTAAATGGCAGAGTAACCACAAGGATTCGGAGCATGTCACCTCGAATCCTTAATTGGCGTGCCGATAAGATACATGTCTACTCCACCATCGAGGACAGGATATTCTCAGAACCAAATGTAAGTTTTTTAAAGTAATTTTATTTAGCCTCTTAACAGATAGGACAGACTATGACAATCAACTTATGGTCTTTTTTACATGTGGCACGTTTCAATGTCCTAATGGTAGTAGAGTTTATCACATTTTGTAGTATCTATGTGTTTAGGAGGTCACATTATATGTCATCCTAGTCACTAACCAAATATTTTATGAGGTCACATGTATTGTCAATCAGGTCACACTTCATGCTTCAATTAGTGATATAGGAATGTCAAAATGTCATTCAATTAGTTTAACACCCTTAGCACATATTAGTTCAGCAGGTCACAGTCTTGGTTTTCTGAGGTCACATTTATTGCCATTCAATTCCCACTTCATGCTTCAATTAGTGATATAGGAATGTCAAAATGTCTTACTATTTTTTATTAACACCCTTAGCACATATACTTCACCAGGTCACAATCTTGGTTTCCACACGAACTTTACAGCCATGTTTATGTAATTATCTGATCCAACACAATTTTGTTTCCTTCATTCTGGATACAGATTGAATTGTGTGACCTTGATCCTAGTGATCTGGAGATGATGCAACCATACATGGCTGGTGTCCAATACCATAAGCCACGTCAACTGGGTGATGACGTAGGTTCAGCTCAAAAACCTATTGCTGGTCAACTGATGATTACATATGATAAATCAGCCCATAAAGATAAAATAAATAATGATGATGATAACTTTGTCGATCCCTCACCCGCACAGCAAAAGTCACCAGGTGTGTTTGAGTCTCCAACAGATCAAGCTGGGGTAGAATTTGATGAGGATGCTTTCATGGACAGTCCGACCCTCGCCTTTGAAGATATAACTCTTACCGACGACACATATTCAGAGGAGGGTCCATCTGATAACGTAATTCGTTTAGTTTACACTAACAATTTATTTACCTTTGAAACAAAACTAATACAAATGTAATTTGTGGTATACAGGTGTTTCAGCGTTGGAAGAAAGAATTGAAAGATGAAATTGCTCAAGTGAAGTCACAGAACAATGATCTGAGTTTGGCTGTGAATGAACTAAAGTCACAAGTTGTGATCCTACACTTAGACAGGAGCCAAGAACTGCAAGAAATTGTTCCGACCCAAAATGTACTGAAGAATAAGATGACAAAGTTAAAGACAAATATTACATTCATGTCAAATTCTGTTTCCGCAGTGATATCCAGTGCACTTGAGGCATTTAAAGATAAATTGAGTGACATGCACAGGGATCATGATAAGCATGATAGCATGGCGTTGGAGGTAACTTCAAATTCATGCTTCTTTTTTTGTTTTAGGTCTCAACCTCATTCTCAATGTTTAACATGCATGTATATTTATTATCTGAGGTCACATGACCATGAAATAACTTTGTGTTCTAGACATGCATTCCACTATTTCTGAGGATATGTTTTTTGGCAGGAAAAAAACTCAGAACAACAGTCTGATGCAAAAGGGAAGGGAAAGTGTTTCCTTGAAGAAGAGATCTCTGAATATTGTCAAACTCCATCCTTTGATTTAGGGATGGAATTCACCCAAACTCCTGCACCATCTAGTAGACCTGACTTTTTGGTTCCAAATGACGAAATACAAGGAAATCTGGATAAAATAGTAACTGCTGTGGTTCAGGAATCCAAAATTGACAATGAACAGGTATATTTATTACACTGAAGTCACAATGTTATATCTCATTTCCATTTTTACCAATTTTACCAACCTGTGTCACCATTTTCACTGTTGCATCCCATTTCAGATAACACCCACAAGTGCTCCAACGTAAGGGCAACAAGACCAATGAGAGCATTGCAATCTCCATTTGTCGCTGGGCAAGGAAAACACAATAAGCAATCTGCAACTATAATTGTCTTTGAGAAATGTGACCAGAACGCGGATGATGCAGACATCATGGCATTCAAGAATTGGTTCAATAAAGGCTACAAACCAAAGACCAAGTAAGACATAAATTGTAAAGTACTAGATCCAGTTTTTTAACCATATAAGACAGATCTTGTGACCATATCTTCACTTCATTGGCTTTGTAGGAAGAAATTCAACGATGAAGATGATGAGATCTCTCCACCTTTTCAGTTTGGGCCAATCCCTGTTGGATACAAAATGTGGTGGCATGCACTTATAGATCCAGAATCATCGCTTTGTAGCACGGTTAGAATCTTTGCACCGTTACACAGTTTCATTTTCTCGCGTCACAAACCAATCATTGCAAGTGAACAAAACTTAGTAAGACACTTTGATTCCATTACAAGATGTGCATTGTTTCTCTGCTACAGCACATGGACGCTTGTTTCTATTACATTCGCCAGGAAGCACGACATGGTCCAAACATACAGCGTAGATTCACCACAACTGACTCGACTTTCCCGGCATTGATCAAGGATTTGTACCCACTTTTTCTGAAAGACTCATCCATCCTATTGTCCAAGCCTTACCTAATTGACGTTATGAGAGGTGAAAGATTGGACATGAATGCTCCATGGAATGACATTGACTTTATGCTACTGCCGATCTTGCCCACCAATCGTGCACACTGGATGCTCGCAAAGCTCAATATAAGGAAGCATTCGACATTGATACTTAATTCATGCTCTAGAACCTATAGGCCAAACATGGTGTATGAAGGGATTCAACCTTTTTTGAAGCTCATCCCTGAATTGATGAAACACATTGGCATTTGGAGCAGTGCATCTGACCTGCCTCACAAGGATCTTTTGTGGTTGGAAGCATCTATGGCACAGAACATCCCTCAGCAGCAAAATGGGTATGGACATGATGTTACATTGCAGATGCTGTAAATTTCTATATAGATCTCTATTGATAACACATTTCTATTTGTTTTTATTTAGGCATGATTGTGGCATATTTGTGATTAAGTATGCGCAGTATGTGTTACATAACACCGCAACACTTTACAAGCACAGACAAGTAAAAATTAACTCATCACGTCCTACAAGGAGAGGAAACAACATTGTCATCGCGGACGACTGATTTTCTGTCTAATCAATTGGTGCAACATCGTATATATAGGCAGCACTTTTTTTTTCCTTTTTTCAAATTAACAGATGCAATGTGATGTAATTACACTGGATGCATTTTAGTTATAATTTGTTTATTTCCTTTTTGGGTCATGTACATTTTCGCTATGTTTTCAGTATGATTCATTATGCTTAATGCGTCATGTTCAAAATCACATCGTATTTCATGTCCCATGTTATTCATACTAGGTCACAATGTATTCATACCAGGTCACACAGTAATCATATTAGGTCACATGTTATTAATACCAGGTTAAGTGTTATTAATACAAAGAACAAGGTTTGTAGAACATGTTACATATGAGTCATACCAGGTCACACATCATGCATACCATGTCACATGGTGGTCGTACTTGGTCACTTCTAATATTTTTTAGGTCACATTATTTTCATACCAGGTCACACGTTATTCATACATAGTCACAAGTAATTCATACAAATCATCAATGTTTGTATGATAGGTCACATGACTTTAATTCAGGACTACATGTTACTTGTGCGTGGTCACAAGTGAATCATTTCAGGTCACATTTTACTTATACCATGTCGCCTGACATTCATACAACGCCACATTGTTATTACAGTAGGGTAAATATTACTCATTCGAGGTCACATGTGCTTTATACCAGGTCACATGTTATTCACACTAGGTCACATGTTGTTAAGACTAGGTCACATGTTGTTCACGCCAGATCACGTAGTACTCAAATCACCTAACAGTTAATAAAAACAATGGTAATTATTACTCATACCATGTCACCTAATATTCATACAAATCATAAATGTTTGTATGATAGGGTATATCTTACTCACTCTAGGTCACATGATTTTAATTCAGGACTCCATGTTAGTTATGCGTGGTCACAAGTGAATCATTTCAGGTCACATTTTACTTATACCATGTCGCCTGATATTCATACAACACCACATTGTTATTACAGTAGGGCAAATATTACTCATTCGAGGCACGTGTGCTTCATAATAGGTCACATGTTATTCACACTAGGTCACATGTTGTTCACGCCAGATCACGTAGTACTCAAATCACCTAACAAGTCAATAACAAAATTGGTAATTATTACTCATAACATGTCACCTGATATTCATACATCGCAACATTGTTCTTACAGCAGGGTACATATTACTTATTCGAGGTCACGTGTGCTTCATACCAGGTCACATGTTATTCACACTAGGTTACATGTTATTCACACTAGGTCACTTGTTATTAACACTGGGTCACATGTATTTGACGCCAGGTCACATAGTACTTAAATCACGTAACAAGTTCATTATGTAACTCATTGTAAAACCAATGAAAAAATTATGATCTTGCAATTACATCCACAAGTGGGATTATAGATTCTAAAACTATGAAGGTATCAATTCATTTACTGATGGGAGCAAAGCTTATGCAAGAACGCCTATTGTGACTTTTGCTTCCACACCGCCCACACTTCATTGATTGCCTCTTTTCCAACACTGATCTTTTTCTCTTCTCAGATGGTCTTCCCGAGCTTCTTTTTTGGTTTGGATGTAATACTACAATTTCTTGTAATTCATATGGAACTTTCCATTCATTCGGATTACCAACCATAAAGACAGATTCCTGATATGCGGCCTTATATGCAACAGTTGTGTAATAGTACGAACAGTATTCGTAAGGATCCCTTTTCGTGAAAGCAATAACAGCTAGTGCATGTGGACACGGTAATAGGTCAACTTGAAACATCCTACATGTACATGTCCTTTGTTCTATGTCAACGACAAACGACGAGCTTTCATCACTAACAGAAAATAGTGTATGATTTGTTGACGATACCTGCATCAAGTTATCATTACTCAGATTTCACATAACATTTGAAATTATCAAAGCCACGCAAATGGTCAAATTTTTATTGCATAACTTTAAACGCCACACTCCTGCGCTGCATTCCCTCATTAACTTCTCGTACTTGTTCGATAGCTTTGTGAAAGTTCCATGTGCAATGTCCCTATTCTTGCAGAACCAATCATGTACTGTTTGCCTCAAAGATTCTAATAATGCCACAATAGGATAGTTCTTAGCTGATTTTGTCACTGCATTAACCGACTCTACAATGTTCGACGTCATTTTCGAAAATTTGTTCGCCGGCATGTGGTATCGTGACCACCTTTCATATCCTACGTCCTTCTAAATAAATAAAACAAATAAAACAACGTCAGTGCAATACTCTTGTGACATGATCATGTTCAAATATTTGTACAATGTTTATGGACTTACCAAATAACCCCTTATGTATCCACTAATTGAGTCCAGGTGGAGCATGTGATACTCAAACTCTGCTAGGGCATATGCGCGAACTGCCGAATTGAAAGTTTGTGTGATATTGTGACCTGATTTGCCATAATGTTTCTTCAGGTTCTACAAGAGGTGATAATAACATATACCATGACATGTTCTCTGACACAAAACACAACCCTTCCCTACTGTCGTACGCCCTCTTAAACTATTCAAAGAACCATCCCCAAGATTTGTCATTCTCATTATCCCCAATACCAAAGGCAAGCAAAAAGATTCTATTGTTGGTATCCTGAGTACATGCCGTGTATAGAGTACTCCCATAGTGTCCGTTAAGATATGTGTCATCAACAACAACTAGCCTACAATTCATCCATCCACGAATTGATGCACCAAATGCCATAAAGCAGTACTCAAATCGATTTTGATTGTCAATCTTCATCCCCGTGACGGAGCTGGGATTTGTAATTTTCAATACATGCAAAAAACTCGGCACTTGTTGAAATGATTCCTTTGGGTCCCCCCGTAATATCTTCAATGTCTTCTCTCTAGATCTCCAAGATTTTACGTAATTAAGTGAAACTCCATATGTATGCAACATATCGTTGCATATGTCATTTGGAGTGTATATAGTTCTTGTAAAGTTATACTTGTACTTTATGCAAGTGGACACAACGGAGCTGGACACTTGCCTGTGTGACCTCAAAACTATATTTGATGGACATGTATGTCCATCATGCATATATCTAATTTGAAATAATTATGTCTTCCCCAACCTAGATGACCTACACAACCAGTTATAGACACTATGCGATCACCTAACAACGTACTCCTTCTTGTCCGACCGAACAACCATGAATTCGAACATATGTTGTATCGCATAAAATGACAAGCTCATTTTTAGAGTCTCTTTATTCTTAAAAATCCTTCGCTCTTCAACCTCTCTAGCATCAGCATTCACCACAATTGTGACCAGATTATCATCCACCTCGCACGATCCATCCATCGTTGCATTACATATTTCGTTAGCCATCTCATGTAATGAAAATTGTTCGTCATTGAACCTGTCCCCATTGCAATAGGCTCCATAAAAGGGAAAACATCATTGTTCCGCCCATTTTCCACGTTTGTAACTTCGATCATTATGGGGTACTTGGCAGGGTCGTTATCAATGCATTTCAATGACAGATAAGAGATAACATTTTTGTCACTCTTAATTATAACCGGTTGTATATCACTATTCAATGCATAACTCATTGACACTACCACCTTATTACGGTCAAATCCAAATTCTGTCATAGCTGCTTCCAACAATCTCGAATAATCACGGTCTTGATTCACGATTACCAATGCAAAATGTGATCCATATAGCATGCAAATGTGGATGTACCCCATGCCTGCACATTATGTTGGACACATTAGTCAATCATATACGTAACAATTCTAATATTATGAGTTCATTAGGTCACAAAGTTTTACTTCCACATTTTGAATACTTCTTCACATATGTAGCTTGTCAATGGGAGAATTAAAATGACTCGGGTATCATATAATTACTACACCAGCCACTTCCGAAACAACAATTAAACCTCTGGTCACATGGTAACATGATAATTACCCTAGGTCACACGACCACAGTTCAACACAAATATCATGACAGAAGCAAATTAGATTACACTGTCAGGTCAAATTGTACAAGGTCACATGCAGTTTTAATATGTTGATTCAGGACAATGTGGACCAGATCTAGACTTTGAAAACAATATCAGGTCAAGAGTTTAGGTGAAACACATTATCAGGTAACATAAATCTAAATTTGTTAAAAGAATTATCCTTAATTTCAATTTATTCGTACTCATTTCCAAGAATACATCATATACATTAATGATATATGAGGTCACATATGGTACATCACAAATTATATCAACGTTGTCGAGGAAATTATCATAAATTACATACTGTTACCATTACATTATCAAATATAATTAAATTACCTCTATAAATTGATCTTCCTTCTTTCTATCAACCTGTCAGACACCATCCAACGTCCGACAGCTAATACCTGGGGATGATTTTATGTGACCTCCGTAATTTCTTCAGTCGACGACAATGGAAGATTACGTTGGAAATTGAAGTGATTGTGTCTTTTGTAATTACTTCAGAGACTAGTAAATGAGGAATCAAATCAAAATTGGGAATTGTAAGAGACCTGTGTAATATGGTAAGTTTGTGTAACAGATTCCGTGATTTCAGCGTAAATATTTGAATTGTCGTTTCCATATATATATATATATATATATATATATATATATATATATATATATATATATGAAATAATATGAATTGTTTTCTATTTATGATATGGTATACTATAATGGACTGAGATGTGTATTTTTCCCTATAAAGAAATAGGTAATTAAATAGGTTGGGCTCGGTCACAAATAATAAATTTATGGATCACAACTTATTTTTTTATCACAAATATTAAAAGTCTCGACTTATTTCTCGATTACAATTATGACTCACAACTAATTTCTTGGTCATAAATATTTGGTTATGACTTATTTTTCGATCACAAATTAAAATTTTATACGCCACGACTTCTTCTCGATCACAAATTACAAATCTATAGGTCACAAATTATTTTTCCATCATAATTTATGAAAATAAAGGTTACAAATATTTTTTTGGATCACGGATTAGAATTTTTATAAGTCCTGACCTTAAATTTTAGAATTTTTTATTGTAATTTTTATTTCTAGATCACAAATCTCAAACTTTGTAGGTCACAATTTTTTCTCGATCGCAAATCTTGAATTAATTGGTCAAAACTTACCAAATTATGAGTTACAATTTCTTCGTTGGTTAGAAATCACAAATTTCATAGGTTACCATTTTTTCTCGGGAACAAATCAAGAATTTTTTAGTTCACAATTTTCATAAATCATAAGTTTTCTCGATCACATATCACAAATTTTATAGGTCACAATTTATCAAATTTTTTGTCACGACACATTTTTAAGTCACAAATTATCGATTTAATTGGTCACAATTTATTTCTCGATCACAAACCACAAATCTTATACGATACAAATTATGGTCACAATAATTAATTAGTCAGAACTAATTTTTGGGGTCACAATAATTCAATTAAATGTCACAAATTATCAAATTTTTTAGATCACATACTATTTACTAGTCACAAATTACATTTCATTGATCACACATCGTCATCATCAGTAGCGCAATCGACTACCAACATCAACATATTGACCGCCGCCGCAGCCACCGACCGCCGCCACCACCAACCACTGTTGCCAACACCATTACTAACTAGAGCAAACACCACCACCACCAACCAACACCGCCGCCGCCACCACAACCACCACAAACACATGAAACACCGTACCTACCCCCCACTCCTCCACCATCACAATCATCACCACCACTCGACAGCACCCCTATTACCACCACCACATTCAGTACATAATCACCTCACCACCATAGTCACCCACCACCGTTATCTTCAATCACGTACACCACCACTACAGCCACCACACCACTTTCAAATAGCCCACAACCATCACTATGGCCAGTACCACCATTACCAGATCCACCATCTCATCGTCACTGCTACACCTCACCATCATTGAGCACCAACGCCAAAACATAGCACCCAACCACTATGCCACCACCACACACCACCACTCAACCAAAAAGAGAAAAAAATAAAAGAAAGGAGATGGAAGCAGCTCCTTTGCCGCTGTTGCTAGATCGAAGCAATGCCTAAGCAGTGATGAAGGCACTACTTCCATGGAAGCAATGGTGAAGCAGTGGCCGGAGGGGAAGTCATGTCAGAGGTCCGACGATGGATGTTGAAGACCGCGTCGGAGCGGTGGTTGTGTGAGAGAAGAGAGGGATATGATGAATGAAAATGGTTTAAAAGATGTGTGTTGTGGGAATGGAATATGGTTAATAATGTTATTAATTAATATTTTAAATATTGAATTAGGACATGATTTTTGTACAAATAACTTTTAAATTTGGTTTTTGAATTGTGTAGTACAAAAGCATGTACGCGTGAAATTTCCTCATAATAATTCATTCATTAAAGGTTTTGTGTTTAAAAACACGTATTTTTATGTTTTTGAAATAAAATATATAGTTCAAAGGTGGAGAAAAATGTGTATGTTTAAAAAGTAGTTTGAAGAATTATTGTAGCGATCGAGAATTTTTAAATATTATAAAATCATTTTTTTCTAAAAATGTGTCGCTAAGTTTTAATCCTAATTTTATTTTAAAATGGAAGCATGTTCGTCTAGCCATTATAAAACAAATTTAAATCTATTCTAATCGAATCTCATCCCGAATACTTTGAAGTATTAAACTCCTTATCATTTTAAATCCAGATTTTAATAATTTTGAGTCTAATTTATTAAGTCCAATATTTTATCATTTTGGGTCCAAAATTATGTTGTCCAAATTTTGATTATTTTCAGTCCAATTATAAAATTCTATAGCCCAAACTGGCTCACTTAGCACCTAGGATATTCTGCCCTAAACAATTACTGTTCAAATCACTTACAAATCTCAGCCATTCCCACAACTCACGCTGCCAAGGTAACATTCTCTCCCACCTCCATAATCGTTTTTGTTAAATAGTTGGTTTCAAAGAGACGAATTGGCGTCCTGAGTTTTACGGAACTTGGGGTGTTACAGCTTGGTATTAGAGCAAGGTCTACGTTTCTGTAGACTTGCAAAATTTTCTAAGAGAATTTTTTTTAAAAATAATAAATAATATTTTGACGACTTTTGACATTGCCATCATTCCATCTGCATAAGGTAAAGAAGTTTATCATGTTTATTTTATTTATTTCAGATACTTGAGAAATAAAATGTTTTGAGATATAGAAGAAGAAGAGTGATAAGACGAGAAAGAGTTAGAAAATATGTATCCGAAATAATAAAAAAGAAAGAAATGAGTTTTGGAGCATAATAAGAAATTGCATCCGAAAATAAGGAGAAAAGAAAGACGAGTTTTGGAGCATAACGGGAAATATTTTAATTTAAAGGATGTTTTCATAAAATATTTTGTCCTCAAAAAAATTTAAATATTAGAACCCTAACTGGACTTTGCATAATTGATTTTAGATATGACACCATTTACGAGGAGTCAACAGAGAGGATTAGACAATATTTTCGAAATATATATCGTTTAGACCAACACCTCATGTTATGATATAGGACCACACTATCGGCTACTGTGCCGCCCGTTATGAGGCCATGACTAGTGGTTTTAGAGCAACTGCTGCACAATTCATTAGTCACTTATTGTTAATATTTTCAGTAAATCAACCAGAACTAGTAAGCCAGTTTTTATGAGGATGTGATGGGATGTTTGGGATTATAAGTAATATGATTTTTATTGAGACATTTATGAGAAAAATTATGAAATTAGAAATTTAAAGACTTGATTTTTAATTATTGAAAATTAAGGACTCGATATTGTGTTTAAGTGAATTCTTCCTCTATTTTGAGAGAAATTTATAATGTAGTTTGGTCTTGTAATTAAATTTCTTAGACTATGATTTGTGTCATACATTTATAAGTATGACAAATGAGTTGTCATTTGAGCCATTTAATGTATTGAAAGAAGTAATATTTTGATGTTGTAAACTATGATTTGAAATTGTTATGTTGAGGAGTTATGAATTGATTTTTCTGGGATTTTTTGGTGGTGTTGAAGTTTGTTGGAGTTGTTGTTCATATTTTAAAGCGTTGTGGTTACATGTGAAGTGTTTAAAATTGTTATTGTTGGTTATGAGTTATACCTACAGGTTGGCTAAGTCCAAATTATAGTGGAGACTCTGCCAAAAAAAAAAATCTGTAGAATTTTACCATTTTTAGTTAAGAGCCTAGTGTTATAAGCAAACTACTAAGTAAGGAGCTTGAGATTAGACTTGCAAGTTCATTAACACCACAAGCAGGATTTAGTAAATGAATAAAAGGGATGATGACTCGTGAGATATTTTTGGCTTCTTCGAAGTATAATCATTTGGATATAGTTCTATTGAAATACTCTCCATGTTCGACAATTTCAAAACAAGATGAAGCATACAACTACTTGGGTATCAAGGTATACGTGGAGTTATGTGATTATTTGATGCATACATTGGGAAATATCAAGTTATATTTTGAAAGATAAGTGAAGACAAATATTATGGTATTCTTGGGAAGAATCTTAATTATTCTTGGGAACAAATTGATTATTAGTACGTAATGATCACTTATATTGGAGAATATTAGAAATTATGATGGAATGTGATAATACTATTGATTGATTTAGGATGTTGATTGGTAAATGATATGTGTTATAGATTTGGTTATTTACATGCTATATGATTATGTGGAAAAGTCAATTATTATGAATGAGAGATATTGAAAGTGTTTTATAGTGAGATGCCCTTAAAGGAGTAGACATTTATTGAGGTTGAGAAATTGGGGACACATAATTGCATGTTTGGGATTATGTGATATGATGATGAGTGTCATAAGATCATTTGACTTTAAAAAGTTACGATAGATAACTATAAGGAATAATGTGGTTGTTCTTATGGTGAGAACTGAAAGTGATGATGTATTGAGATTATGAAATAAGTTGACCTTCCATGAATAAGTTATGCTATACTTCGTTCTAAGTGGAATTGAAAAGTAAGATGGGTCTCAATCATGGAAAATAAATCAGGATGTCCTCGTGATTTGAATAATTCACTGATGTGTATTAAGTTTTCATTTATAATACTAGAATATCATGAGAGAAAATTGTTGGATGAAATTGATGAAAGAAATTTTATCAGGTCCTAAATTTGTACAAGTAATGTAGAAGTAATGCATTTGATCAGAAAAAGGCTTATGATAGATCATGCCTTGAAATTTTGGAGATTGTTACTGATGGTATCTTGGTTTGAAAATAAGAAATGAACTTTTATGTATTTGTCCTAGTGGATAGGAATTGTGAGGAAAATAGGGATAAAACTTCACAATGATTACTTATTATGGAGTAGTGTGTTGCTAAGAAAGAGTGACAAATGGTAGAATTCAAGATTTATTGAGTTTGAGAGATTTGTATATAATCTTAGTGAGTATTTTGCTTTATAAAGGTTCATGTGATAAATATGATGGTTATTATATTGTAGGGAAATTGATATGATTAAAATATTGAGGTCGTATGATACGATGATAAGTGGCATGTTACACAATTACTACAAGGTATGATGAGTAGACGGTTAATGGATGTTATGGTTATCCCGTGAAAGAATTGTGTGAATATATATGAGTTAATTAATCTTATCTTGATCATTTGTTGAATTATGGTGAAATATTACCTACGATTGGGAATCTTCATTTTTAGTCATAAGATATATGGATTTATTTAAAATTTTGGAGATTCAGTTTTGATTACTTATTGTCGGTTGTACTTTCGATGTGAGTAAAATATTTTGCTACGATAATGGAAAAAAAAAAAGAGATGATCATTAGTGTGACTTTTGCTTATAATGGGATTGTATATTTGAGTTAAGTAAATTTGATGAGGAGTCTTATATGATTCACAGAAGTCTTATTCATTGGTGATAGACTTAATCACAGCGTGACATAAATTGAAGTTTTGGAGAACAGGAGAAATTGTATCTTGAACTTCAGATTGGGAAGTTAATGAGGTTTCTTAAGTTTGAGAATATGATATCTTATCCTTATGATGCTACTTTAAATTAGTACCTTAGTCCTTACTTAGGACGAGTACATGATACCAAATACTTGATACATGATTTATAAGTATGGACGAAAGGATTTAAGTTTGAATTCTCCAATATTTAAAGGAAGTTTCAGTCAAGTTTAGAAATGATTACATTTGTAAATCTTTCTAGAAAGATTCTGCCAAGTTTGGGTTTGTACTCAATATTTTGGAATTGATACCGCGTTTCTATATTTTGGATCGTAAGGTTTTATTCTTGATCAGTCTTCTTAATTTTAGTTTTTAAGCATTGGATCAATTGATATTTATTTTGTGGTTTCGATATTAGTATAGATCATATGGAAGGTTGGAAATAGAAGGTCAGTAATGAGTTCATACGTTGGATAATGTCGGATGATTGATTGAGTTCTACACAATAGCTATCAAGCGTCAATTTACATGGTTTCGTATGAGGCACAGATTTATGTCAGAGAGGTTGTCCGACTTCATGGAGTTCCAGCGTCCATTGTTTTAGATAGAGATCTGAGGTATACCTTGAGATTTTGGAAGAGCTTACAGACGGCTATGGTACCTTGAATTTTAGTACCACATACCATCCCTAGACAGACGGACAGTCTAAATGCACTATTCAGACACTGGAAGATATGCTTATGGCTTGTGTTCTCAACCTAAGTGGTAACTGGGAGACACATCTTCCATTAGTGGAGTTTTCCTACAATAACAGTTTTCTGGCTACTATTGGTATGGCACTATATGAGGCACTTTATGGATGACATTGTCGATCACCAGTCTTTTGGAATGAGGTAGGTGAAAATTGGGTCCAGAATTGATGGAGAGGACAGTTGAGGCTATAGAGAAGATCAGATTGCGGATAAAATCCGCCCAGGATAGATAGAAGAGTTATGCCGATCAGGGGAGGAAAGAATGGAATTTCAGACAGGAGAAAAAGTATTTTTAACAATAGCACTGATGAAGGGTACTTTCCGTTTCGGCAAAAGAGAGAAGTTAAGACCTCGTTTTATCAGACCATTTGAGATATTAGAGAAAGTGGGTAACGTGGCTTATCGTTTGGCTTTGCCACCCGAGCTCTCGACCGTACACAATGTCTTTCACGTTTCGATTCATATGGTAAATTTCAGACTATTTGGGTCCATAGGGGCCTGTCTTATGAGGAGTTACCTATATGCAATTGTTGATAGAAAAGTCCATATCTTAAGAAATAACGAAATTTCACTAGTCAAAGTCCAGTGGGGTAGACAGGGTAGCAATGAGACTACCTAGGAAAAAGAAGATGAGATTCTAGCTAAGTATCCAGATATTCTAGATCAAGTAAGTTTAAATTCCGATGACGAAATTATTTTAAAGGGGTAAGGCTGTAGCGACCGAGAATTTTTAGAATAATATAAAATCATTTTTTCTAGAAAAATGTGTCGCTAAGTTTTAACCCTAATTTTATTTTAAAATGGAAGCGTGTTCGTCTAGCCATTATAAAATAAATTTAAATCTATTCTAATTGAGTCCCATCCCGAATACTTTGAAGTATTAAACTCCTTATCATTTTAAATCCAAATTTTAATATTTTTGAGTCCAATTTCTTAAGTCCAATATTTTATCATTTTGGGTCCAAAATTATGTTGTCCAAATTTTGATTATTTTTAGTCCAATTATAAAATTCTATAGCCCAAACTGGCCCACTTAGCACCTAGGGTATTGTGTCCTAAACAATTACTGTTCAAATCACTCCCAAATCTCAGCCATTCCCACAACTCATGTTTCCAAGGTAACATTCTCTCCCACCTCCATAATCTGATTGATTTCTTTGCAATATGAAGTTTCAGATACCCACGCATACACCAACCACCCGGTAGCAAAGTTCATGCTCCTTCACCTCACGGCCAAACTCCACAGAGACCTGAACCAAGCATCACCACTGTCGAACCAAAATCAATCTTCACAGCACCACAACCCGCTACCTCAGTCACCAGAACTGAACCCAACCATCTTCAACTCCAAACCACCACAACACCGCCCCAAATCGTCACTGTTGCACTACCACCCAGCCGCTTCCTGAAACTTACAGCCGGACCACCAAACCACTACTAATCGCCACCTCCATCGCCCAGACTGAAGAGCAACCATATCACCACCACATCAAAAAATAAAATAAAATAAAAATTGCACAATGCCATAGCAACTACGGACGATTAAGAGATTGAGGTTACTTCCCGCTCCACTTTTTACGTGATTCGAGATCAATTGAGGTAGGCTCGCCTCCACTAATTGATTTATATTATAATTGCATGTGTTATGTGAATTTTATATGCTTAATTGCATGAGACGAGAATAGAAAATCTCTTATGAGATAAGAAGAGAAATTTATGTTATGCATGTCATAACTTATATACTTTATTTGCATAAGACAAGACAAGAATATGTTCATATTGTACTCACTACGTGATGCTTATGACTAAGAAGAGAATATCACTATATTATTTGCATAATTACGTGTTCAATTATCTTGTAAATTAATTATTGAAGATGAGTATACTGAGTATTTCTTTTGAAATATTCACTCTGTTTTTAACAACATTTGCAGAGTTCGGAGGCGGTGGCGAATGAGGGACATCTATGACAAACATGAATTTTAAGTTATTTTTTTGAAAGTCAAGATTATTGAAACTTGTTAATTCTACTTTGAGATTAGAATTTTATGGAATGTTTTTCAAGTGAATTTATTTAAATTTGAATTTCGTTGCTAATTTCCAAATGAATGTGATGTTTTTAAATTCATTTATTTTCGAAATATTTGTTAAATAGTTAGTTTCAAAGAGACGAATTGGCATCCCAGGTTTTACGGAACTTAGGGCGATACAATTATGTTGTTTAAAAACATGGTTTTAAACATTTTGCTAAACAGAGGCCTAGTTTCCAAACCTCGTTTCATTAATAAGAAAATGATAGTCTTAAATAATAAAATATATTAAATAAATTAAATCATTTGTTTGGTAACACTGTTTGATTTATATACTAGTTTATTTATGATTTTAAGGAAAAAAAAATAGTTTTTGAAAATTAGAGAGATAAAATGTGTGTGATTAAAAAGTGGTTTAGGCAGTTGTGTAGTTTATAAACCAATTTATTTTATTTACCAAACAGATGCTAAATCATTAATTGACCTGATTTTTGGACTAAGATTTTATGTTTCTTAAGTTTAAAAACATGTGTTTTTAGTTAGTTGAGTATTTTTCCCTTTTTTTTAGTCAACTTATGGCAAGATTTCCCCTGTTTGGTATAAATTAAAATCAAGTTTTTAGTAAAAGTTGATGAAATGTGCAGTTAATATTTTATAGGTCCCATAAATAATGTGGTTGAAACTAGTCGTTGATTTTGATTTACATTAAAATCTAGATTAAAATCACTACAACATTGAGTTTTTGTATGAAAAATAATGAATTCATTTTGATATTCGATGGTTATTTGTTAACTTTAAAGTAAAAAAGATAATTTTTCCTTGACAAAGATTTTGTATTATTGAGTTTTCATAACAAAGATTTTAATTTTTAATTTTTTTTTTTACAGTTACAATAATTTCTGGAAGTTTTTAACTGGGTGGATTTTTAAAATTAGTGGGCAGTTACCTCTGAATTTATGCCACCACCAACAATAAGCCCAACCCCAAGGCGGTTTCTGAATTCGTTACTGAAATTGGAATGAGTACTGCTCATCTATCCAATTCACCTTCCTATCTTCTCTTTCACACTGTTGAGTTCAAATTCACCATTTCCTGCTTAATGATGTCATGTACAGGGTCTTCATTTCCCCATTTTTCGATCTCAAAACTCACAATTTCGACCACATCTTGGAATCTATCCATTCAATTTTTATTTGTAACTCTTCAAATTTTCCTTCGGAGAAACTTCCCACCAACACTGACGATCTCTCACTCTGAAAACATTTCTATAAGTAATGATAGCCAGCCATCGGTAATTTTGGACAACCTCAGAATCCTTCAATGGGACCAACTATGCGACATTGTTGCTTCCTTTGCCGACAATTCTCTCGGCAAACAAGTCGCCAAGGTTTTCATTTAATTATTTTTTCTAATTTTGACATGTTTAGCTAAGCTTAAAATAATTACTTATTTGAATTATGAGGATCAAAGTAAGTAACTAACACGTTTGAGAACAAAACTTTAATTAAAAGTTAGTTTTACTTATTTGAAGACATATTTGTCTTGCCAATGATTGTTTAAATTAATCGCTAGTTGCAAGTATATTTGTCTTACTGTTTTAAGATAAATCCAATACGGGTGTGTACTTGGAGGTTTTTGTTGGAGGAATCCTAAAACATACCTGTGTTCTATATTTTCTGTACATTTCTTATGAACCTACTTTTGTTTTTAAAAGTGATCTTACTTGATATCTGCAGATGTGAAAATTTTAGTGTACTTTTGTGTACTACTTGACTATGTGTCCTAATCTTCTTTGTTAAATTTTTTTTCTCCTGTTTTAACTAGTTTCAAAACTTTTAAATGGCTTTTGCCAAGTTTGAACTAAACCAGTATGATGGAAGAGGTGATTTTAGCATGTGGAGTCGGAAAATGAAAGTTGTTTTAATGCAAATGAGATTTGCTAAAGCTTAAAATTATTCATGGTCTGCTGATATGATTCCTTCTAACAAAACTGAGATGGAAGAAATTGCATGGAGTACCATTTTTCTATACCTTACTGAAAATGTTATTAGAACTATTGGGGAGACTAAAACTGCTTCTGAATTGTGGACTAAATTGATTGTTCAATATGTGACTAAGATTTTCCCAAATAAGTCTTACTTGTTAAAATAATTCTTCTCTTTTAAAATGGACCCTTCTATTGATTTGAAAAAAAACTTAAATTAGTTTACCAAACTGTCCCAAGACTTATCCAATTGTGACGGAAATCTTTCAAAAGATCAATTACTTGTAGTATTGTTAAACTTCATTAATGACATATATAAGGACCTTAAGAGTGTACTTGAATATATTAGGTATGAAATCACTACTGATATTATAATTAGTGCTTTAAGGAATAAGACCTTTGAAATGAAATCTGAAAATAGAGTTAATCACAATGGTGAGAGTCTTTTAGCAAAAGGAGGGTATTGGTAAATCAAATTATCATTCCAAATTTCCAAATGAAAACAAAAAGAAGTGGTCTGACATGTATAGGTTCTAAACAAGTCTAAAGGGAAGAAGAAATGTTGTTGCCATGGAAAAAATGGACACTTTATAAATGATTGTTATAAAATGAAGAATGAGTCTAAAGACAAGAAACATGATAAAGGTAATGCAATTTTAGCTTATAATAAGTTTAGCCCTGATGATGGTGTTGTCCTTATTAATGTTGAAAAAAAAATTGAATCGTGAGTGGATTCTAGATTTAGGTAGTTCCTTTCACATGTGTCCCAACAAAAATTATTTTCTTGATTTTAAAGAAACTAAAAGGGCCGTGTTATTATGGGTAATAACATGGCATGTAATATGAATGGGATAGGAAGTATAAAACTCTTACCTGGAAATCAAAATATGCTTTTCTTGAAAGATGCTAGGTATGTTCCTGAACTTGAAAGAAATTAGAAACCTCTAGGCATGTTAGATGATATGGAGTTTAACATTAACATGTTTGAAGGACATGTTAAAGTCTTTAGGGGCTATGACTTGATCAAAGTGACATGGACCATATTTTTTTAAATGCTAAACATTTGCTTGGTTTAACTGTTGCAGCTTTAAAGGAAAACATGACTCCTGCCAGATTATGACATGAAAGACTTTGACATATTGGAAATAAAGGTTTGAAATCTTTACAAAATAAAGGTGTCCTTGGTAAAGTAAATCTTTGTGATACTATCTCATGTGAACAATGTGTAATAAGTAAACAAGTTAAGTTATCTTTCTTGCCTGGAACTCACAAATCCAAAAAGATTCATGAATATTTACATGCTGATTTGTGGGAGCCATCTTCAGTGAGTACATTATCTAGTTATAAGTATTATTAGTTGATCATTGATGATTTCTCAAGAAAGATATCTATACATATATAAAAATAAAGTTCATGCAAAAAATAACGTGCATATAGTTTCCCGCCGAAATGATTTTCTAAATCTGAAAATCTATGCAAAAAAATAATATGCAAAAAAATGTAATAAATATTTTAGCAATTATTATGGTACATAGATTTGGAATTCATGATATGCTATTGATGACAATAAGATTTTAATTTATTTTAATGTATAAACTATTTTTTTGTTTTGTAATAGTTATTATTCACTTAATAATAATTTTATTATATTTAAGTCGAAAAATATGTAATATTGGTTTCAAATCGAAGATCTCAACGAAAAGTTTAATACAGGCTAACAATTGATAACAAATTGTAAAATATTGTCCGTAAAATCGTCTCAAAGTTCAAATGTAAAAGTTTTTATATTTTTTAATTTTACTAAATATCTCATTCATTTTAAATTATATCATTTAAGTTCTATATGTTATCTATAAACTATTTTATGTATTAATTATTATTATTTTTATAATCATTGTATTATTTTGAAGTCGAAAAATATGTAATATGAGTGTCAAATCGAAGATCTCAACTAGAAATTTAATATAAGATAATAGCTGAGAACAAACTGAAAATATATTGTTCGTAAAATAGTCTCAAAGATCAAATCGTCCCGAAGTTTCTTAGTCTGACTTCCCCTCTTGAAAATCAATTATATATTTTTTTTAAATTCAAAATAAATAAATAAAATAAACGTTGTCAATATCACATAAATATTCTTTCTTTAAAAATATACAAAGAAAGAGAATATAGGAGTATTCATTTATCTATTTTTTCTTTTCTTTTCATTTTAATAAAATTCTAAGCGTATATGACATATATATCTATTTTTTCACACGTTACAAATTCTATTTAAATGTAATTTTATTTTCTCACTTTAAGATTTAAGTTAATTTAAATTACAATGTTTAAAGAAATTTCCTTGAACAATGAACATACAAACCGTAAAAAAAAAAAAAAAAAAAAAAATAAAAATAAAAAATGAGGTATGTTTAATTATACATTTTTTGTAATTAATTGCATTCCAGCGTTTCTCATTCTTAATTAAATATTTATTTCATATGTTAACATATGAAAATCAATTATAATTTTTTTTAAATTTGTAAAAAAAAAATGTTCTTAGTAACACATAAATATTTTTCTTTAAAAATAGAAAATGAAAGAGAATAAAATTGGACCATTCATCAATTTAATTTTCTTTTCCTTTTTCATTTTAATAAAATTTTGAGTGAAAATTTCTTGGAACGATAAACATACGAATCATAAAAAAAATTAAGGTATGTATAATTGTATCTTTTTTAATTAATCGTCTTCCTTTGTTTCTCTTTTTTAATTAAATATTCATTTCGTATTTTAACATATATGATCGATAAATGTAAGTAACAAATGACTGTACATTGCACGGGTGTAACACTAGTTTTTATTAGAAAAAAAGATGAAACTTTTAATGTTTTCAATTATTAGAAAACCCAAATTGAAAATCAAATTGTTCATAAAATAAAGACATCGAGAACCGACAATGGACTGGAATTCTGCAATTTTGAATTTAATAATTTTTGTAAAGAGCATGGCATACTTAGACATATAATTGTTGTTTATACCCCCATCAACAAAATGGCATGGCAGAAAGAATGATAAGACTATTTTAAATAAAGTGAGATGCATGTTGTTGAGTTCTGGCTTGCCTAAATTATTTTGGGGTGAAGCTGTTAAAATTGCTGCTTACTTGATAAATAGATCTCCTACCAGTTCTTTAAATTTTAATATGCCTGAATATTTGTGTTCTCAAAGTCCTATTTCCTATTCTCATTTGAAAATATTTGGTTATGCTGCATATGCTCATCAAAATGTAGGAAAGCATGACCTTAGATCTCTTAAATGTGTGTTTTTGGGTTATGATGAGAATGCTAAAGGATATAGACTTTGGGTTAAAGAGGAAAAGGAGGGGGGGTGGTATAGAGTGATAATAAGAAAAGATGTCATATTTAAAGAATCTTTTATGCCATGTCTAGAAGGTAAGATTGAGTACTTAGCTGAAAAAATGTTCAATTTGAGGTGAAGACTATTTATCTATATGGGAATGTCCATGCACATGTGGATGATGAGACTGGTCAACCTAATATTGAATATCCTAAAACTAGTGAGTTAAATCAATACTTAGAAACTGAGAACATAGTTGATTCTTATAATAGTCATCTTGATGAATACCAACTTACTAGAGATAGACAGAGAAGAAATATTAGGTGATGTGATTCGGACCCTCGACAATAGGAGTCATAGCAGGCTTGACGGGAAAATTCAAATATTCAAGCCAAACAGAGAAAAAAAGGACCAGTTTTGACATTACGGCCGTAATGTCAAGGATCACGGCCGTAACAAAATCCTCACGGCCGTAACATATTTCAATTACACAATTACGGCCGTAAATGAAGACCTCACGGCCGTAAGACTGCTTCTGAACGTGCGCCGCTGATGGAAGTTAAAGATTTTCCATTATTTTATTTCCTTATCAGTTTTAGCTATTTTAGGTTAGTTAGAATTCTATTTTGAGTAAATTAGCGATTAGGGTTTTATTTTGCTTATTTATATGCCTTTTTGATTCATTGTAAAAAAAGACTTTGATGATTAAATAAAACAGAGATTGAATGTTTTTCAATTGTTTAATGTGTGGATTCACATTACAAACCCAAACTTATCAAGATTGATTATCTTGTGGCGTTCATCCCGAATTTATCAAATATTCGCGAGAATATTTGTGGCGTTCAAATCAGAGACTTATCAAGGAGATTGGGCAAATCCTTGTGGTGTTTCGAAAGTCGTGGTTCTTTATTCCGCATCATCGAGCCATCGCGTCGTGAATATCGGGTCATGATTCATCCGTCCAACCACAACCTGAGTTCGGAACTTTCCGGCGTTTCTTCCGCTCTTCGAACCTCATCATCTGGTATCAGAGCTGGACTCTGAATTCAGGTTTTTCTATCCAGTTTGATTTTTATGTTTATCATCGAGTCCCATAAAAATCATCCATATCTTGTTGAGTGTTTTGTTTTTAGTTTTTTTGCGTTCTTCTTGTTCTTGAGTTTGTTGAGTCTTTAATCCAGAAAATCGTTCCAACAAAATTCAAAAGTGTTTATTTTATTTAATTCTTATCAAAATTCTGTGCCGTTTGTTTTGTTACGTTCGTGTCGAATTTTCGGATTTATATATTAAATTTTTTTTTTTTTTTTTTTAAATTCATCCATTATTAAAAAAAAAAAAAAAAAAAAAAGTCATTCTAAAATTCAAGAACCACTTTCTTGAGTTTCTTTAAAATTCTTGGTATTCATTTCCTTCCAAGTCAATAAAAATCGTTCTTGCTATTTGATGTCTTAATCCTCTTCGTTCTTGAGTTTTTGAAACACCACAAAAGGAATGGATTATGATCCGGGCTCTTTATTCCAAACTAGATGTTATGTGGATCATAAGGGGTGCAGTTTGGCGATTGATGGAAAGTGTTTTACTAATTTCGTTAGTAGCACCGTGGTTGAAAAATTAGGATTGCCCCTAGAACCACACTATAAACCTTATAGGATGACGTGGATGAAGGAGTTTGGGAATTTCAAAGTAACCAAACAAGTTCTAGTGCCTATCACCCAGAGAAGGTATAGTGAGGATGTATGGTGTGATGTAGTGCCATTGAAGTCTTATCATATTTTATTGGGAAAACCTTGGAGACGTAGGAGGGAGGCTGTTTATGATAAGAGTATGCACATATACCAATTCCTTAAGAAAGGGAAAACATTTGTACTATATGGGTTGACATTAGAGGAAGCACTAGAAGATTCACGGAGGATAAGGAAGGAGAGTGAAAAGTGGTATAATAGGAGGCATCATGGGGATAAGGATATTGATAAGAAGGAGGGAGAGTTGAAATTAAAAACAAATAAACAAACTCCAAAATTTGATGAGGAGAAGGTGAAATTGGGAGTTGAGGTTGAAGTTCAAGATTTGAGCGTTGAATTGGAAGATCCACATTTGAGTAGTAATGAGGTAGTACACGAGCGTGGTGATAAAAATCTGGAGTTAGGAGATGTGGTTGAGTTTGAAGATGAAAAATTTGAACAAGAAGTTGCAAAAGAGAAAAGAGGCGAAGAGAAGAGCCTCGTGGTTCAAGAAGTGGAGTTGGTGGTGGTTTATCATGAATACAAGGATCCATACCTTGTACCTCATGAAGCTAACATGTCCCTCCCCATTTTGTTTAAATCTTTTTTGCAGGTTAATTATGAATGGAAGCTTCAACCACACTACGAATGGCTAAGGAAGTTCAAACTCCATCTCTTCCGTGTTAGCAAATCAAAGGATTCCAATTTATTGAATTCATGGCATGGAGGCAGAAATTTTCCGTTTGATCCAGGAGGTGAAGTGAAACACCAGGAACAAAGCTATGATTCGGGACGAATCATCCTAAAGAAGGAGGGTATGATGTGATTCGGACCCTCGACAATAGGAGTCATAGCAGGCTTGACGGGAAAATTCAAATATTCAAGCCAAACAGAGAAAAAAAGGACCAGTTTTGACATTACGGCCGTAATGTCAAGGATCACGGCCGTAACAAAATCCTCACGGCCGTAACATATTTCAATTACACAATTACGGCCGTAAATGAAGACCTCACGGCCGTAAGACTGCTTCTGAACGTGCGCCGCTGATGGAAGTTAAAGATTTTCCATTATTTTATTTCCTTATCAGTTTTAGCTATTTTAGGTTAGTTAGAATTCTATTTTGAGTAAATTAGCGATTAGGGTTTTATTTTGCTTATTTATATGCCTTTTTGATTCATTGTAAAAAAAGACTTTGATGATTAAATAAAACAGAGATTGAATGTTTTTCAATTGTTTAATGTGTGGATTCACATTACAAACCCAAACTTATCAAGATTGATTATCTTGTGGCGTTCATCCCGAATTTATCAAATATTCGCGAGAATATTTGTGGCGTTCAAATCAGAGACTTATCAAGGAGATTGGGCAAATCCTTGTGGTGTTTCGAAAGTCGTGGTTCTTTATTCCGCATCGTCGAGCCATCGCGTCGTGAATATCGGGTCATGATTCATCCGTCCAACCACAACCTGAGTTCGGAACTTTCCGGCGTTTCTTCCGCGCTTCGAACCTCATCATCAGGTCTCCTGCTAGATTTGATAATGATGATTTTGTTTCATTGTTTACATATCAAGGAGAAAATGAAAATGAACCTAGTTCCTATGATCATGCTATAAATGGTAAGGATTCTGAAAAATTGAAAGCTGCAATGGAAATAAAAATAAAACTTGGGAACTGGTTAAAAGACCTCCAAATCAGAAACTGACATATAGCAAGTGAATCTATAAAATGAAGGAAGAGGAACTAGGAAAGAATGTTAGGTATAAGGCTATATTATTAGCCAAAAGCTTTACACAAAAAGGTGGTGTAGATTATACTGAATTTTTCCCCTGTAGTTAAGTATACTACTATCATATGCATATTTGCTCTCATTGTTCAATTTAAATGGGAACTTGATTAGTTAGATGTTAAAAATGCTTCTCTGTATGGTGATTTGAATAAAGTGATTTATATGAGACAACGTGCTGGTTTTATTGAGGGTAATTCTGAAACTAATGTGTGTTTGTTGAAAAAATATTTGTATGGCTTAAAAAAGCTCCAAGACAATGGTATAAAAGATTTTGTCTTGGAACTTGACTTTAAGAAAAGTAATTATGATACTTGTTTGTACTACAAAGGTAGTGAATGTGAAAATTATCTATGTTTGGTATTATATGTCGATGATATATTGTTAGCAAGTAATGATAAATCTTAAATTGTCAAAGTAAAACAAAAATTGAAATCTGAATTTGTACTAGAGTTGATCGTCTACATAACATTAGTATACTTAGTAGATTTATGAGTAACCCTGGGACGATCACTGGAATGCTTTGAAATGAATTTTGAAATATTTGAAAGGGACTTCAAATCTAGGTATTCCGTTTAAACAAAACAAAGATGGTGCAACTTTAGAGGGCTATACTGATTCTGATTTTGATGAGGATATAGATAATAGGAGATCAACCTCTTCTTATATTTATACTTTGCGTGGTTCTTTCACCAGTTGGAAATCCCAACTGCAGAAAGTTGTGTCCCTGTTTTCTACAGAAGTTGAATATATCTTTGCCACTAATGCGGATAAAGAGGGAATTTGACTAAGTGGTTTATTAGGGGAACTTGATTTTGTAGATGGAAATGCTATCATATTTTCTGATAATCAAAGTGCTATATATTTAAGCAAAAATTTCACGTTCCATGATAGAACCAAATATATTGATATCAAATACAATTTTATTAGAGATTATATCAGAAGGAATTTTGAAAATTGGTAAAATTACTACCCAGTTTAAACCTTATGATATGGGAACAAAAGTAATTCCTTTGAACAAATTTTTGAATGTTTGAAGTTACTTTCTTTGATTCTTTGTGATTATGTTGTACTGGTACATGTACCCGAGCAACAAAATTTAAGTTGCTGGTGATGCTCCTGACTGCACTATGGCCTAAATTCTTGGTAGCAAGGTGGAGATTGTTGAGAATAAGTTGTGCAAGTATGCAGTGTGTGCTCCCAAAATTTGGTGAAATCGTGTTTTATGGTTTAACACTTCTTTAAGTGTTATGTGGTTTCTTTTTGGATGACTGACACCTAGCTTGTTATGCTCCGTTGGATTTGGTCTTCTGGATCCTTCTTCTGGCTGGCTCTTTTGAGTGCCGTTTCACTTGGCATTAGGGATTTCTCTTGAGTTCTAATCTGTGTCTGGATTTTGAGTGTTTGAGAGAGAAAATTTTAAGGTTTGGTGCCTTTAGAGTTTCTCTTACTTGAATTCCTTATTCGAGTGTTGATTTGTACATTCTTCTTCAATATTTGTATATTTCTGAGTGAGATTGTTAGGGCTAAGTGTTCTATGTTGATGTATTGAGGGTTTATGGTTCTCCGTGGTTCTTGGTGATCCTTCTACACATATCTAAGAAGGTTTTTACAGATAAGTGACTTTTGTAGTCTTTCTTGAGAATATTTGTAACTGTAATTTGAACTTGTGCCCCTTTTGGACGTTTATAATACAATCGAGCAATATCCATGTTAAATAAAATGCTCAATAGGAGATTAGATGACTTTGTTACTGAGTTTTTGGGGCTTCTGCCAGAAAAATATTTTGTGTTCATTTTATTTTTTGTTCTTGCAAGATTTATAAATTTTTGTCTTCTGTTTTGGTTCCTTAATCACAAATCTTGAGTATTTTAAGCTTTTCAATAACGATACAAGTAAAATTTCAATTCTTACAAACTCAGTTGTTCCATATTTTATTAATGGCCGGAGCACTGGTTGACAAGCATAGATGAATAACATGTCTCCTTACATCTTCTTGAGTTCATTGAGAACATTCAGCACTTTCGATCTCTATTTTTTAAAGTTTATATTTGATCAAATTTTAATTATACTTTTTATAAGATTCATAATTTTAATTAACTTTTCAACCATGCAGTTATTTTAAAATATAATTTTTATCCACGGCTAAATAAAAGTTAAAGTCAATTTTGTGTTTGTAACTAATGGACACGTGTTATAGTTGCATATGACACAGCAAAGTTCATCTGGAATTTATAGTTGTATCTCCAAAATAACTTTAGGGTGCGTTTGATTGCGAGAGTGAAAAATAGGTGAAAAAAATATTTTTCAAGGAAAAAATTTACCTGAAAATTATTTTCGTGAAAAATATCAATTGTAGGTATTTGATTGATTTAATATTCTAGATAGAAAAAATGAGGAATTTTCCATGTTTTGACGTTTGATTGACATTATTTTTCATTACAAATATAGTAAAATTTAGTTATTTTAATCTTTTAATATATTTGCACTTAATAATAATAATAATATTATTTTTTAAAACAAAAATAAGTCAATTAATAATAATAAAATTGATCAAGCATAACTACAAATTAACTTTGGTCACCTAGAAAACATTGTGAGAGAAAATGTGGTGCATGGAGTATTGAGTGGAAAAGATTTTCCAATCCAAACCAAATTTTATCCGTCAAACAATTGAAAGTGTAAAAGGATGGAAATTATTTTGATTTTTCATGACAAATTCTAGTCAATCAAACACATTCAAAAGTCAAACAAGATGTCAAACAAATGTCACGTTTGCCCTCTCTAGATCAACAAGAGATCACCTCAACTCAACTACCACCATTGACTATATACGACAGGCATTTAAAGTCCATCTATGTGAAAATCTTCATCAACAATGAAATTTTGATACTAGATTTTAATTTCAATTAGGGTGCGTTTGATAGCGATGGTGGAATTTGGGTGGAAAGAAAATGAATTTCAGAAAATTAAATTATAGGAAATTGAATTCTTGGGAATTAGAAATTTAATTTGTTTGATTGGTTTAATTTTCTAGGTGGAAAAAGTAGGGAATTTTCCAACTTTTATTGTTTGATTGACATTATTTTTCATGGAAAATAAAGTAAAATTGATCTATTTTAATAAAAAAAATTTTTTTAAAAATTTTTTCACACATTTGTACTTGATAATAATAATGTTAATTTTTAGAAAAAAAATAAATCAATTAACAATAACAAAAATGATCAAACGTAACGAAAATGGTATAAGATTTTCCATGAAAAATAAAATCTCCTCCCCCCTTGAAAAATGAATTCATTCAAAATAAGGAAAATACCGAATTTCGAGGCAAGTGGAAAAATGAATTCCATGGAAAATTTAGGCAATCAAACAGCGCAAAGTTGGAAATTGACATATTTTTCATGAAAAATTATGCGAATCAAACGCACCCTTAAAGTTATCAATTAATTTCAACCATATAAGTCATGAATTTCATGATTTTTTAACTACAAACCTCATCAAATTTTATCAAAACTTGATAAAAAACTGATTTTAATCTTCACCAAACAGGGACGTAACATTGCATTATTCATCCCGACATATTAATCACAGCTTGCTGACCAACCTTCAAAAATATAGGTAAGTTGATGTTCAACCTGTGAATGTGAATAAGTTGGTCACCGTATTTTTGAAACAAGTAAGTTAATCCTCAAACTTTGATTATAATTGTATAATT
This sequence comes from Ligustrum vulgare, assembly GCA_963555705.1. Taxonomy (NCBI): domain Eukaryota; kingdom Viridiplantae; phylum Streptophyta; class Magnoliopsida; order Lamiales; family Oleaceae; genus Ligustrum; species Ligustrum vulgare. The sequence goes on along the minus strand of OY743189.1, from coordinate 18,570,149 downwards.
ATTTGTTAACGACAATAATGTTCGAATATTTTTCTATAGTCACGTAGCATGACTAACTTTAATCTTATGAAATTAAGCACCTTTTCGTTTAGCTAAAAATTATTTTTTAGTAGATTTTGATAAAATGATCAAATAAGTGGTTAAAAAGTTGATAAAAGTTGTTAATCAAATATCTGGTTAAATATGATCTTCAAACATATGAATTTTTTAAAATAAGGTCAAACGTGCGCTTTGATTTTTCCATTTTAGAGCAATGTCGAACTTTGACACACTTTATTCGAAGTTTAAGAGGAATTGCGTGACAGCTTAGCAAGAGTATACAATTATTACTAAAGATTAACGATCAATGCAAAAACTCAGCAAGTGTTGAAAACTCTCGACGTCAACTCACTTTTAATGAATAGTGTGTTTGGTATTGTTTAAAAAGATTTTTTTTTTCAATTAATAGTGATTTTTAGGAGAATTGATGATTGAGATTTGATTAAAAAGTCAAATATTGTGGACTTAATTTTTAGTGGATAATTGAAATTGAGTAATGTCGAAAAAATAGAAAATTTTAAAGAAAACTAAACAAGGGTGAAAAAAAATTTATAGTTGCTCCAATTATATACACTTTTGATATTTTTCATCCCAAAAGAACAACCATTTCACCATGAAGAATGTCTTCCAATTCGAAATTTTTTCCTTGAAGTGCCATAGACTCACATTATCAGAATTATTACAATGATCATTGTGCAAATGATGTCTTCTTCTTACGCACAAAACGTCGTTGTAATTTCTCTTTTTCGTTTCTACGCTATAGTTTAATTGCAAGAAAAATCTTTAGTACTTGTTTACTTTTGTTTTTATATCTTCAATTTTTAATCGTATTATTATTCATAACATTCAATTAATTAACATATTTCTTTTCTAATCAAGATTTCTATTTAAATATTCTTCTAATCCGCATTGAAAATATGTGTAAATATTTTATTTAACTTTTATATTAGTTATTTATCTTGATTATTCAAAAGTATAAATAAATATTTTTTGTCTTCATAACAAATATTTTAAATGAAAATCGTCTTTAAAGACAAGATGTGAAAATTAATAAAGAGTTGATGATTAAAAAATTATAGAAAAACTTAGCAGATAAATGTAAAAATAATGAAAAATTAAAGATCTTCATTGCAATTAAAAAGGCGTGCTGTCAAAAAATTTATCCAAAAGTTACAATTGTCTACTTTCAGTACACACACTCTCCTCAGCTCCGTTTACTTTGTGACCGTCCATGGCTAAAGCCAGTTCCGCCCGCCGTACCCTAGATTCCTATACCGTTAAACGCATCAACAAAACTGTCCGGCGTAAGTTTCAATTAATTATTTATAATATATATATTTTTCAGAAATTCTACACCACATGATACGGCATATGAATTACTGTCACTCTTTTGATTTTTGTTGATTTTTTTTTTTTTTGCAGCCGGAGATTGCGTATTGATGCGACCGACCGATCCTTCGAAGCCGTCATACGTGGCTCGATTGGAGAAGATCGAGTCGGACAGTCGCGGAGCGAACGTAAGGGTGCACGTACGGTGGTATTACCGGCCGGAGGAGTCGATCGGCGGCCGCCGCCAGTTTCACGGCTCCAAGGAGTTGTTTTTGTCCGATCATTTTGACATTCAGAGCGGTGACACAATCGAGGGCAAGTGTACGGTCCACAGCTTTAATACCTACACCAAGCTTGATGCTGTTGGAATCGACGATTTCTTTTGTCGCTTTAAGTACAATTCCTCTACTGGTGCCTTCGATCCCGATAGAGTCCCCGTGTATGAGTTGCGGTTATATGATCTGTAGTTGCTTAATTTTGCTCAGTTTGGTGGCTGAATTGTTGATTTAAGTGGAGTTACAGATGCATCCGAGTTGAAACAGTTAATTGGTTTCTAATTTTTTGGAAAAAATGAATAGATTTCTAGGTTCTTATTTTGTTGTTGTCCGGTGAATTATTTTCTCTGTATCGTGTGACTAGTCAATCTGAAAAAATAAAAGAAGTTATAAGACAACTCTCAATTGCAAAATATGCTGCTATTCTTAAAAGAAGTGAAAACAGCTAGTTAAAGTTCTTCTGTAGAACTTTAGTAGGAAATGCATGCCTTTTGGTTTTGTGTTTTTGATAGCTAGGCAAGCTTGCTCTTATTAACAATTTGCGCATTTAGCTCCTTAAGTTTGATACCAATTTGCACAATCATTTTCTTTTTTAACACATATTCTGATATTCTGATTTTATTCTAATTCAACTAGTGTGAAGATATTTTTGTTTTTGACTGTGTGTCTGCATATTTTGGCTAGATAATGGGGCAGATTTCATTGGGCCGTTATAGAACTACAGTTACTAATTTCTGAGTCTTGCCCAATTAGTATTTGATTGTTGTAAAGTTTCACATTCTGAGCATAGGTTATATACACTAGAGTAGAGACAGTAAAATATGCATTTTTTGCTTGGATCATGACTTTTATGACTTCACATGTTCAACTGTTGATTTAGAATTATCTAGTTGTACATTTACGACATGGATGCATGATTTTTTTTTAAAAGAATCAAAACTGCAGATTTTGGAAGTGTTGTTGGTTGTCCAATTTTTTAAATATATCCATGTACATCATGATTTGGCAGGTACTGTAAATGTGAGATGCCTTACAATCCCGATGATCTTATGGTTCAGTGTGAAGAATGCAGTGACTGGTGAGTCCAATGAACGACCCTAAATCGTTGTTTCAGTACATTATTTTACATGGTTTCATCTTGTGTATTGTAACATGCTTTATTCTGCTAATGTAGTCATACTATGTTGAGAAGTTGTAATTTACTGGAGCTCCATGAATGGAAACTGTGTATATTTGCTTTGAGCTTGTAGGATCTCATGTTCCATTTTTTAGCTGATACATGATTACAGTGTAGGCTGGTCAGGAAATTATTGTGTTTATGCTTGTGAAGTAGCTTCTGCATTTATATGACAGTAAGTATGGTGAGGTCTTCTGCATATCTATGGCAGGGCATATTTGGAAGTTTCACTGTTTTATGGAGGCTTTATTAGTTATCATTTGTTTCATGTTAGATTGAACCTCCTATTACTTCCACTCATAATGAATAACAATAATTGCGGCAACTCAAGGTAGGAGCAAGGTTGAGGTGAACTACTTGTTGCATATCCCAAATAGTGGTGGGCAGTGGGCACACTCTTTTTTTGCCTTCACTATCTATTTTCAGGGGGAGAGGGGATTTAGGTCCTAATTTTGGTTGAAATGACCATCATTCTGTTATTTATTAATTTGTTTGAAGTCAGTTCTTGTTACAAATCAAAATTACTGTTTAGTCTCTCATATGTTCAACAACTATTCAACTATCTATTTAAATCAAATAGTGGTAATTGATTGAATCTGTCAGTCTCCACTAGCCAAAGGCGGCACCATTTGTAATTTTAATTTTAATATTAATTTTATTTAAAGAAAAAGTTTGTGTGTTTACCACAATAATGGTGTTTCTTTATTCAGCTCTCTTGATTGATGACTTGTGCTGTCCTCAAGTACACATATCTTTACTATCTTAGGCTGTGTTTGATAGCGAGAGTGGAATTTGGGTGGAAAGAAAATGAATTCCAGGGAATTGAATTCTAGGAAATTGAATTCCTGGGAATTGGAAGTTTAATGTGTTTGATTGGTTTAAATTTATAGGTGGAAAAAGTTGGAAATTTTTCAATTTTTGTTGTTTGACTGACATTATTTTTCATGAAAAATAAAGTAAAATTTATTTATTTTAATAAAAAAAATATTTTATTTTTATTTTTTCACACATTTGTACTTGATAATAATGTTAATTTTTAGAAAAAAATAAAATTAATTAACAATTTAGCCTTTGTTTGATAACATAATTTGGTTTATAAACTGATTATTATTTATGATTTTGAGATAAAAAATAGTGGTTGAAAATTGGATGAAGAAAATGTATATTGTTAAAAAATGATTTTGGAAATTGTGTAGTTTATAAACCACACTATTTCATTTACCAAACCTTAATAATCCTAGATGAATTAATTAAATCAAACAATCAATTAAATCAAGCAAAACCAATCCATAATAATAAAATAACATAAAAATAAATATAGATTGGTAACAAAGGAAAAAGCTCTTGACCAACAATTCAATAGAAACATTTGGGCAAATATGCCTGTAATGAATCCACTAGAAAAGAATTTTCTTACAACAATTGGTTCAGACACACTAACTATCAGCAGACTCTAAACCCCAATTTTGTAAATCACTAAAAACCCTCTCCAGTTGTACTTCTAGCAGCTTCAAGCAACTTTGGACTCTCTTATTTTGTTTGGATTCTCAAGAACGCACCTTGTTCTTTGCCAACTATATCTTGAGTTGCTCTTTCCCAACTTCAGATATTTGAAAGCTTTATAGCAAATGAATTAAGGTTTGGTGTTTTAGGATTGTGGTTTATAACAATCTTGGCTCAATAATTAAAAGAAACTTTAATTGAATATATATATATGGAGAATCAAAAGATGTATGTTGATCTCAAATCAATGTTCTCTTAAAGATAAAATAATATTCAATACTAAAAAAAAGGATGAGATTTGTTATATAGTAGTAAGTAGAGGTTGTTGGGCTTAAAGGGTTTAAAAACTGCTCAAAACGAGAAACAAGGTTCAAGTTACGTGTCTACTGCTCGAGCGTGATTCGAGCGTATTGAATTTACACATGGACTGCTCGAACATCATTCGAGCAGGATGCTTACTAAAAAATCAAGCGTCTTTGCGGAAATGTCTTCTCCTTGTTCCAATAATCTTCTTCTTCGACCTAAATACCCTATTTTAACTTTTTGACTTTATTTTGACTCATATTACAACTATGCTATATTGCTATGTCTACGAAATTGCTAGTATTGTAATTAAACCTAACATGAAATAAAATAAAGAAAAAGGGAAAATACCTAAAATCTCGCTTAAATTGTGTCTTGTAAAACAAGCGATCGCTTGGTTATAACATTTGCTTCTCGGGTTGAATTAACTTTGCCCGCGTGATCGCTTTCTTCTCTGAACCAAGTGCGCTTGGTTTAGTTTGAAGACTCTTCTTCAGCTGCTTGAATCGAGTTGCTCCAAATTGTTTCCTAATTTGAGTCAAAGATTGTTTTTTTATCCATTGTTTCTTGCGCAGGTAGATTCATCGCTTCTTTGATCCTCTTTGCTTGCAATCAAGTCATTGTCATTCCTCTACAATCAATGGATCTTTGCCCTGACTTGTATTCGTCTTCTAGATCACATATTGTATTCGCAGTTTGGATCACATCATTTATGTTGATGTTGTTGACTACTATTGTAAATTCTCTCATGTCTCCTAGTCAATTATGACACGTGATGTTGTGAGTGTATAACAATCCTTCAGACACTTCTCATTCCACGACACAAAATTTGTAAAGATATAGTCTGTTCTTTGCAAGAAACAAGCTAATAAATATTTGCTATTTACTCGACAAATGTCTAGATAATTTTATTTAAGTTAATTGATATAATTCCCTTTCATTTCTCAAAGTAGGGAGGATGAAACATTCCTTAACTAAGTAGGCCATTCAGCCTTTGAGGAAGATCTACTCCCTAATAGTTCGGCCTAGGCCTTGTGTTACAACTAAATTTAAAGGGTCTAATTGAAGGACGTTTGAAGTATCTTTTTCACTGGGTGTGTGCAGAATTATTCTATTGAGATTTATAAGAATGACAACACCTTCAATAATTGTTGTTCCAAATGCCTCATAGTATAAATCGAGAACTAGACTCCACATAGATTTATGAGCAATGGTCTTCTTTTTATGTATGAGGACAGCCATGCTAATCCAAGCTGAGCAAAAGTGCGCCCATCCCAACTTAATTTCTCATGCACGAACAACGTAGCTGAGTATAAAGCCTTACTTATCGAATTAGAAGGGATCGAGCTTTCTGGTTGTGGACCACCCAATGTTTGTAGCTCAATTGATCTACTCCCACTTCCAATTTTTGGCCTTGCACCGACCATCCAATAGACCATGGACTAAAATTTGTGAACTATTTGGTGCAACTAAATTTTTTGATTTAATCTCCTATTAAATAGTACTTAAAAGAAATTAAGCTGTTATTTGTTATTTCAGGTCCTCAATGAAGGTGTTTGGTGAGATAGAGAGGAAAAAAATCACCTCTAAAGTTGCATCAGTAGATGACTTTAAAATATATTGAAGCTATGTGATTAGGCCCCTATTTGGCACCCATTATTCAAAGCTTCATTTTTTCAAAACTAATTTTCAACCACACAATTCTTTCAATAAAATAATGTACACATAAACCAAAAAATTCTCTACTTTTTAACCAAAATTGCTGGATGTCTAATGGATTGTAGAGTCTATAGATTTATACTTCTCAAATATTACTTGGTCTTTACTCTTATTTTGATAGGAAATTTAAGAGAATTTAATTACTTTCTGGATTATCATCTAATTGGAAATACCTTGAATGGATATGTAAGACCATCTCCAAAGGTGTTTTGTCCCAAATTTGGTCTTTTTTCTCTCCAACAATCCCCCAAACTCTATCCCAAGTTTGGGATAAAATTTTTAATACCAAAATGCCATTTATTTATTTACAGAAATGCCTTTTTTGTTTTGGTTTTTTTTTTATAAAAAAAATCTCATTTTATCTATTTAATTATTATTATTATCATTATTATTTTTATTATTTTTGTTTTTTTGTTTTAATTATTATTGTTGTTTTCGCGTATGATAATGTTACAATTAATATTAGTAACTACAACGTTAGTTCGAATAGTTGTTAGTTTGAATAGCTATAATTGGAATGACTAAAATTTAATTTTCGAACAATGGTGCAAACACGATAATTTTCGGGATGGTAATTGAAAACGAATTAGTCTATGAGAACAACATAAGGGCAAGCGCACGATCATAATCTTAAACTTAAATAACATAATAGTAATGAAAAGTACTAGGTAGACGTAGACCAAATGGTTTAGTAATCTGGAAGATCACTTGAGGATCCTCGAAGATCTCCAAAATACTGACTGAAAGAAATTGGGTTATTTTGAGATCCCAAACTTTGATGTTCAACTCTCTTTTGGGCTATTCTTGTGTGTTCATTTTTCAAGAACTGACTCGCATAGGGGTTTGTCATAGATAAATCAAAAATGTCATGCCCACTATGCACTTCGAGATGTCTTAATCGAGAATTGATTGGAGCAATTTGCTAATTTCGAAAATCAAGCCGATGTTTTTTAATCAATTGATTGTGGTGTTTGCTTTCGAAGATAAGCCTTCAATGTAGTTGTTCGATATGAATAATTTAATAATTTAGTTTTTTACGTCCACAATAAAGACATTTTATTAGGTACTTGAGTACTTCCAAATCTTTAACTACTAATTTAAAATAAAATCAAACCAATTAAATAGATGATGAACGTATAAAGAATTTGTAGAAAAAAAAAAATTTTAAAAAATAAAAATAAATAAATAATAATAAAAAATAATAATAATAATAATAATAATAATAGCAGTTTATCCCAAATTGGAGAAGAAAAAGGGTTCGGACCAAATTTGGGGTAAAGTCCAGACCAAATTTGGTCAGAAACCCTTGGAGAGGCTCTAAGAGAATTATGGAAATCACCCTACATCTGGTGGTATTTACTGCTACTCATTGTGTGATTATTGATGTTGGCATTATTTTATCATGATTTCCATTAATTCATCCAAGAAGTAACTTTAAACACCGCATTGATATTTAATTTTGCACTTGTTTCAGGTTTCATCCAAATTGTATAGACATGACTACAGAGGAAGCCAAACGAATAGACCACTTCTTTTGTCACAATTGTTCCTCTCAGGATCAGAAGTTACAGAATCCTCATATTGCTTCCAGACATGCAGACACAAAAGTAATCATGCTACTTAATACTATTTACTTATTTCTGCTCTCCTGATGATAATTTCTTTGGCCTCTAGTTGTGAAATAACATAATTCATTTGCTGTCAGTGATAATTAATTTCGACATGTCTAGGATTGGTCTACCTTTGCAAAAGTTTAAAACGTTTAAACTAATAATTATTCACAGAAAGATCTAGATGAAACCAGTTTGTATAATCACAAGTCTTCTTATTCAGTGAGTCATCTTCCAGATTATGTACAATAAATGAAAAAATGCCATGGTCTTTACCCGGGAGCTATGGGACTGTTCTATATCTCAATTTCATTTTCTATTGGCCTCTTTACCATAATGATTACTAGTGTTACACTTGCTTTGCACATGATGTTCTCTCTATAGGCCTATTTCACACTCAAGAAATTGATTCTTCAGTTTTCCTTATTCTACATTTTTATTAGGCATCCAGTTGTTTCCCCTGAAGGATGAACCCGTAACTTATTCAAATACATGAAAATGATTTACCATCTCTCTTCCCATTTTTAGCCGACCTAGAAATAGTTGTTAGATTTAGTTAGCCTCCGTTCGGTAATTTGGGTTTTTTTGGGTTTATAATCACTTCAATTTCCAATATAATTTTTTAACTACCTCGAACTCCGCAAAAAACCCAAAAAACTAATTATAATCATTCCGAACAGAGGCTTAGAAGTTTTATTAGTAAAATTTACTTATAGGTTTTACAATCATAATTTTTTATTGGTCAAACCGTCTAAGTAGAGAAAAAGTTACTTATTTTGATTGTATGGTAAGGATTATATCTCAATTTTATTTTCCATTGGCCTCTATTGATTACTACTTTTTGCACTTGCTTGGCGCATCAGATTCTCGCTATAGGTCTATCTCAAGAAACTGGTTCTTTGGTTTTTCTTATTCTACGTTGCTGTACATTAGGCCCCTGTTTGGTTTAGGAGTTTTTGAATAACTTTCCCCAAAAACTCATTTTTAACCACACATTTTTATGGAACTCACCACTTTTCACTATTTTCAACTACATTCTCCAAAAAGTCCAAATTTCTTCCAAAATCTCACATACCAAACGGGCTCTAAGCATCCAGTTTTTCCCAAGCATACATCGTACTCAAAAACAAGAAAAAATTACCATCCGTCTTCCCATTTTCAACCAACCTAGATATAGTTGTTAGATTTAGAGCATGTTTGGCTCCATCAGAAAATTTATTAGTAAAATTCCTAAAAATGCAAATTCTATTTTTTCAAGCTTAGATGACATGCTTGCGATTTTAGGAAACGCAAGCAGGTATTTTGTGAATGATCTATTTTCATACTTGTACATGTTTAATCACACGTTCTGTGGGCGTTTCAGGTGGAGATGAAACGGCGTAGGAGGTGATACACGTGACACAGTTGGCAAATCTGTAAATCTCTGTCAGTAAAATGCAAACGAACAAGTAGACGGTGATGACTCATCAGAAGCAATTAAATTTGTATAGTTTGAACGAAAGTTAGTCACCGTGTTTCCTTGTTTATTTATGTCTGAGGATGTGTTTGGTTCTCTGTAATTATGTAATGTTGGAGTCTGCCTTGCTATTTCTTGTTTTTCAGGGTTTTCTTTGTATTATTCAACTTATTCTTAACAATCTCTCTATATAAAAGCCGTAGATGAAGATGTCTTTGGACTTTGAGGTGTATGACTTCGGCTTGATCTGTAAGATGCTAGGATTTGGTTATATGGTTGTTCCATCCGCTCATTTAGTTTTAAATTTAACCGACTTGACAAAAACTAAAACTGAAATACGAAAATGATTGTGTTGACGAATTGATATGAACTGTTGATGAGAGATTCAAGTACTAAAATGTGAAAAAAATGTTCCGTTGCCGGGACTTGAACCCGGGTCTCTCGGGTGAGAGCCGAGTATCCTAACCAACTAGACTACAACGGATTTTGTGATGTTTACATATAATAATATAATTATCTTAATACCGATTTGGAATTAACCCTTTTTTAATAATCATTATTATAAAATTCATTTTCAATCACATTCTATCAATAAATAATCTACACGTAAATTCAAAATTTTTTCCTACTTTTCAATCGCATATTCTTTAAAACCTACTATTATAAAATGTATTATTTGAGAATAATGGGTATTAGACGAGGGCTAAATTTGCTCCACTTTTCTAGTATATCTAAGATTTAAAGAAAAACTACTCTTCTATCACGTGTCATGAGTGGCGAATATTAATGTTATATAGCATCAATGTGTCAACTGTCATATCTGTCTATCAATAATATTACGATAATAATCACCATTTCTACGCAAACATTTTTCCGCCCAACATTCTTTCTAAATCAAGAAATTTTTCTAAAAAAAAAAAAAATGTAATTAATAAAAGTTAATATTAAATATTGGTATTAAATAAAAGTTGCTATTAAATGAAAGTTAATAATAAATGTGAGTTATTAATTAATGTGTGTGTAAAAGTTTTTATAAAATATATGTAATCAATACATTAAAAATTAACAAATTGGTGATGAATACAAATAAAATTTTAAAAAAATTAATACAAAAAATTCACTTAAGCGCTAAATTTTAAAATGCATGGGTATTTTTTTCTCATTTTGATTAGTGTTGTCTTTTTTAAAATTTCAAGTTTGATAATATTTTGTAATAAAATATTATTTGTACTATATTTTTTATGTGATATGATTGTAAAATCAACATATTTTCATGAATTTTAAAAAAAAAAAAGTCTTGGGCACCGTGCAAGATATTATCATTTCTTTAATATGTGTGTGTGTTGAAATATTTATAAAATATATGTAATCAATACATTAAAAATTAATCTTAATAAAAAATTAAAATACATTAAAAAGAAAATTGGTGATTAATACAAATAAAATTAAAACAAATTTAATTAAGCACCAAATTTTAAGACGCGTGAGTATTTTTTTGGGTAATTATATTAGCACCACATTTTTTCGTTAAGTGCACCACAATTTAATTGAAATGATAATTCTTAGTTTTTATTAATTTTTGCACTTATATCTCTTAACTTTTTTATCTTATTTTTATCCTCAATTTCTATTGATTAGCACAGTTTATCGCATTAATGATGACTAAAGAATTTTTTAGGAGTGATTTTTTTATTTACCTCTCTTATATTTAAATAAACAAGATAAACAATAATGCGAGAATTCAAAAAATATTTTTCCAATATAATAGAATATCTAAAATAAAATTATCAATAGAGATAAGATATAATAATTAATTATTAATAATAAGAATAAGAATACGACAAAAAAATAATAAAAGAATAATTGTCAAAATAAGCAAAACAATAGTGACATACATTGCAATTAAAATGTGGTGTCATTAACAATAATTGTGGTGTGAATATAATTTTCCATTTTTTTTTTCTATTTTAATTCGTGTTGTCTTTTTTAAAATTCTGAATTCGATAATATATTGTAATAAAATATTATTTGTACTATATTTTTTATTTGATATGATTGTATGATCAACATGTTTTCATGAATTCTAATTATTATCTTGATAGAAATTCCGTGCATCGCACATGTGCGATACTAGTTGTCTAATAAAATTGAAATGCCTCTTTATGTTCCCCTGGGACACGCCCGAATTAATCACGCTTTTATTATTCCCTGGGCATAGCATTTTAAACATTCAAATTAATCATGCTTCTCTCTCATATAAGAAGCACATAAGAGAAAAGGAAGAGAATTAGAAAGAGGTCTATCTTCATATTTTATTGTAATTAATAGTATATATGAGGTATTCACACATGGATCATATGATTCCTATGAACAAACTTTTTTTGCAGGATTCAATTCCCTTAACACTTAAGGATAAGATAAATATGATTAGATGAGATACATAAAACATATTTGACTATAATTGTTTCGAAAACAAACGTATCAAACATTGCATTAAAATTTCCTTCTAATTCTAATGCTCCAATGCGAAATTAGTAACATAAGTTGTTAGAAATATGTTAAACTTTATTTCGTATAATTTTTCATCAGATCTTATTTTGCAAAAATAGGTAAATGTAAAATTGAACTACGTCATGTAACGGATATTCCACGTAGAAAGTAAAAACATGTTGGACTATATTTTATTTACACGTATTTCCCTATTAATAAAAGATTGTTAATGAATTATTCTATTTTAATAAAGCTCTTGACAAAGAATTTGACAAAAGCTCTCATATGTGGTGTGGGGTCAAGAGCAATGATTATCGACATCACCACCTAAGTGAGGACTTTTGCTAAACTCTTTGTCAAGAATTTTATTAATGGAACAAGATTGTTAATGAAAAGATACCAAAATAGTGACATTCCTATGGAATTGTGCCTTTTACTTTTTACACTTTTTTGAAACTCAAATTTGACTACCTATGTTATTTTGTTTTAATCAAATTGGTGGTGGGGGGGGGGGGGGGGGGTTTAAGTATAAGACTAAAAATTTTAGATTTGAAATAGTTATAATCAGCTCAATTGTAATGCATTACAAAAGTATCAAAAGACTAATTATAAGAATTATGTATATTACAAATTTAATTTTTCAAATGTTTGTAAGCTTTTTATTCCAATTTTCATATGCATATAATAAATTACAATTTAAAAATTATAAATTACATTGTGTAATTGTCAGTGTACTTTTTATGTAATTTATTATAAACACTTGATCACGACCACTTTTATCTCTACCTCACCGTCACCGCCAGAGTCACAATCAGCAGTTCACCACCACTACCTCCATTACCCTTATTACATTAAAAAGGGATATCAAATTATCTTCAAACAATTGAGCCATGGGAAAATCTCCAATCTCCACAATATGGTGTGGACTAGTGCAATAGAAGAGGGAATACGTAGTCAAATAAAGCAAAAGAAATTGATGAAACGAAATATATCTTTTCTAATGTGCTGAAACAGGGTACAACCAGTACAGGGAATAGCTAATCAAGATCATTTTCCTTCATTTTGGATCAGTTGAAAATAGTGAAGCCATGCCCATGAGTAAGTTGGAATTGGAAGGGAGATGTAGATAAATTTAGAATTGGAACAATTCTGGAAGGCAACCATGCATGGACTTTTGATGGATCGTGAAAGGAATGAGAGAAAGAGGAGAGCCATACTCCTTATTTTGGGACAAAACCTGATTTAAATAAATTGTCTGTACGTACCTCATTTTCAACTCAATTGGTCATTTAGCATGTTAGACACTAATTTTTCCATCTAATAACTATGGTTCTTGCAGTGCAATTTCAAGTCATCTGGATTATACTTATCTTCTGTAACTAACCAGTGGTTTTCTTATATATATATATATATATATATATATATATAAATACTCGCTGGCTCTCTCAAATAGACACACATATACATACACTTATAGATACAAGAATACATATATACATATACACAAAATCACTAATCACTCATGGCAGAGGTTATATAATAGATGAAATATGCACCACTGTGGCACGCCTCAACATCGATCTCTCCTCCATAGATCTTGATTCCATTCGTCTTCTCTCTGACGAATATTTTGGTGTCACCATAGAAGTATGAGAGAGAGGCAATTCATGATACGGGTAAGAATAGGTACACGTTTCTTAAGAATGAGAAGTCAATCATCTTAATTGGTTTAACACTAGAAAATTACTTGAAGATAAAATATCGAGGGAGATGAGGGATAGTGATTAATTTTTCTATAATGGAGGATAAGTTAAATTTGATTGGAGAGACATTGGGACTCCTCAAAAGGGAGATGATTGCACCGAAAAGAAACACCATGGTTGAGTTGTAAGAAGATCCTAGAGATGGGAAGGTTGAAAAGGATGAAGTGAATTGAGAAATGAATATAAGTTCAAAACCTAAACATTGAGGAGAATGAAAAAATAAAAGAGGGGGTGCATGAGTATAAAAATGAGAAGTTAGAGCACGTGATTAAAAAATTAGAGGAGATAATTGAGTAAAAGAGTCAAAATAAGGAAAGAGGTGAAGAGAATAGAATCGTTGCTAGAAAGGAGGAGGTTGAGCTGATACATCATGAGTACAATGATCCATATCTTATACTTGAAAAAACTAACAATTTCCACAATATTTTGCTTAATTCTTTCTTATGGGTTGAAGCTTATATTTTGGAGACAAAGCCACAATCTATGGTCAAAGAAGTTAGTGCTTCGATACATCCATGTCTTCCATGTGACGCCTCAAAAAAATTATGACGTCCTTATTTAATCATGCTTATGTAATGGATACATTTTTATAAATTATTTAAAATTTTAAGGAATTTAGAAAATGAAAAATGAAATTATGTTAGAAATGAAAAGTTATAAAAATGGTGAATTAATGCTTTTCTTTAGGAAATTCATTTGGCTTCTTCGGATAAATGCATATTTTATATATACGGATAAGTACTCGAAGTAAACTTCGAGAATCTAAAATTCGTTCGTCATTTTGATTAGTCTACTGCCCTTGGCAATTTTTCAAAGTTGACTGCTCAATTGTATGAATTGAAAAGGAAGTTTTGAAGGGTTTGGAACGCCATGACTTTCTCTCCCGTTGTCTAAATTCCATGAAGAAATTTTATATGAAAGTACTATATAAGTGCTTTGAAACGACACCAAAAACTCCCAATTTGGATGTCGTTTACCGCCTCAAAAAGGGATTCAAACTCAGCTACCTGAAACGGGAAAAAACTGGATTAAGCAGCCATGAGGTGGCGTTTTAGGCTGCCACCATTGCTTTTATAGCTTCTATTACTCACCTTATGTCTATAGTCCAGCTCCAACTTGCATGGTAGATTAGTGACACCTCCTACTTAACAATCATCACTCCTTAATGGTGAAGCAAGAGCTCCAATTCGATGCGTTAGTGAATTCCTTCCTTCCCCCCCTTCTCCATCGAAAAATCCCAGGTAATGATTTTTGTCAAAAAATTATGTTTTGATTCATTCAAGTTGTCCTATTGATCTTCAAACATGTTTTCCTAAAGTTATTTATCAAAATACGAGGTTTGGAGATCAAGGGGATCACTGAAACGAAGTTCCAGTTTCTGAAACTACGCTTGGTGTCGACACCTGGAGATTTGGTGTCAACACCAAACGAAGAACGATGAACATGGTGTCCACACCTATCTAGACACCCATGTAGACATCCCTTCTATTTTCAGTTCTGATTATTATATGAAGTAAATTTATGAATTTCAGGTTGTTAGGTATTGTGTAAATCATCAAAACAGAAAGTATTCGATACACTTTTACTTGTTACTTATGTGCAAAGTTGAATATTTGCTATAATGCTTTTGATGCATATAGATGATAAGGAATGTAATATGATTTATCAAAAAAAAAAAAAAAAATTGTAAAGATTATAGATTTGAATTCTAGCCCCTCGATAATCAAGGTATGTGTTAGGATATCTATGTGTGTCGTGAGTACCTTGCGACTCCAAGGCTCCGACGATCAACATGGTGATCAAGTAACCCTATTGAAGTCGAATAGGGGGGAAATATGACAGGATGTAGAAGTCCTAGAGGATTGTGAAATCCTGACTAATATGCTTATAATGACCATTTATCGATATCCATGTTATATAAATTATTAAGCGCTTTGGGGTAGAGGAGATAATCTATAATCGAGCCCTAAAATCATAATTTTGAATAAAATACTTGCATGTGTATCGAATTACTCATTGAATTATCAATTCATGTTGTCAATGTTTTCAACTTGTAGATGCTGCACTTTGACAACTTTGAAGTGATCTCTCGAGAATGGATCAAGTCATCAAATGGGCGATATTATATGTATGTAACAGAAATCCACACGTGGCAGACGTATCGCAACTTTCTTGCTTTATCTCGTTTTCTGCGTTCTCGCTTTTATGTAGATTTCTATGATAGTGTCACTATGGAGTGTGAATACTCCGACGATTTTCCCGATGAGGAAATCGAGTAATATAACTTGTTTTTTAGTTAAGTTTTGTTAAAATAAGGAAGAGAAAGTTTTGAGATGTTTTATAATCTCTTCCTAAAAAAACTCGGATGTACTAAGTTTTATAACTTGTCAAGTAGTATGTTTTACGTTTGTTTTCAACTACTATTTCAAGTAAATTGATGAAATTGATTATGATGTGTCGACACCAAAACCCTAGATCTCAACATCAAAACTATTTTTCCTCGTAAATAGGGTTGGTGTCAACACCCCTCTATATTGGTGTCGACACCAACTCGACAGTGCAGCCTCGGTCACTTTCGTGTCAACACCTGAGATTTTGCTCGCCAAAATTTTTAAATTTTATCTAAAATTTCAAATTAATACTATTTATTAAATGAGGAGTTTTTGGGTCATCACATTCTACTTGAAGGAGTACCCTTCCCTTTGTTGATTATATGTCATGGATGTAAAAAAAAATTAATTTGATCTAGGTGGTGCATTTATACACTATAAATCAAGCTATGATTCGGGAAGAATCATTCTAAAGAAGGAAAGAATGATGAGAATCACAACAGACTTATTAAGAAAACATTATTCAAGCTAAGCAAGAGCTCAAGTGCACAATCAAAACTTCAACAATCAAGTATGGTTGGTTAGAAAAGTGTCCAATATTTATACAAGTGATTCAAGTCAAGAGTAAAGTCATCAAGTTGGAGTGAAGGCGTGTCATGGGTAACACCTTCCGATCGCAATGTTAAAAAGAGTTGCGATCGCAAGGATATGAATTTTGCAACTCAAGAATAATTTCAACAACCTTTACGATTGCAACTGTTTTGTCTATGCGATTGTAAGGTTCAAAATATATAATTTCCAAGAAGAAATGGGCCAATGAGCGAAACTCATGGGCTAAAGTCTTTGAGTCCATTGATTTCATAGCCAAATTTCATTATTCTGGGTGTCAAATCATTGATTTAATAATTCTAACAAAAATTTGTAATATTTTCATAATTTCAAGATTCTTTATTATTGTTTCCAATTAAATTAGGACTCTAATGTTAGGTTTTTATTCATTTCCTAATTATGTTAGATTTATTTAGTTTCCTAAGTAGATTAGAATTCTTGATTCTTGTAGCCTATGTATATGTGCCTTCATTATAAACAGTTAATTATTGATGATTATTGAGCGATTATTAAATCTAAAGGTGATTATTCCCTTTTATTGTTCTTTATTGAACTTTTTTAGGACTTATCAAAGATTCACATATTTGTTGTGTTCAACCATAGAACTTACCAAAGGATTAGGCACCATTTGTGGCATTCGCAATTTTTTGTTCTTGTTTTCACATATCAATAGTTCTAAGGTTTAATGTTCTTGATTTGTGAGGCACCGGTCAAGATTTAATCGTCTGTCAACCTGAATTTGGATTTTCAGGTGTATTTTCAATCACACACTAAACAACAATTAACATTCAATCTTTAGAAATGATCCATCACAAAGATTTATAACTCAGGTTTTTATTAGTTTCTTGTACCTCTTTAAGGTATTCATTGTGCTTTGTGTATACCCGATTTGTAGGCTTGACTAATCTATCATTATAATCTCTAAGCATCTCAATCAAGAGAGAGCAAATGTACTTTTAGGACAACGTTTAATCACGTGTTCTAGTCTCTCATTTGATTCCAATTTTTGGTGTTTCCTTCATTCTTTTCAAATTTTGTAACATGATTTTCTACATCATATCGATGTGCTCGATTCGTGGTTCTTCATTTGGTGTTGAAAATTTTCATTTTCAATTCTCGTGAGGAAATATCCAAGCAATAACTAGATACTCATATCCATTCTGTCTTAGAATAGATAAAATACGACAATTCTTACAATTTTCTAAATGTAATGTTCAGAGAAGCGTAACATGCGACAATGTGGTACTGTCCAATTTCAAACTCTTATAAACCTAAACAAGCCTAGATAAAGTCTAGACATGAAAAAGTGTAAAGCATATCTAGGCGACATGAAGTATATCTAGTGATGGCAAAAAAATCTAATCCGCCTCGTCGATTTGATCTGATCCGAAAACATCTCGATCCGTGGATCGATGGATCCAAAATTATGTGATCCGATCCAATTCGAAACTTTTTGGAGCGAATTTGTATTGGGGTGATCCGATCCGCCCCAATCCGTTACTAAAAAAAATTGAAACAGATCAGTTGTCATGTCTGTTTGCCAAAAAAGAAAGAAAACAATCCAAGCCCAAGTGTCTTGTAAACATAAACTAGAGGTGACAAAATGACTCGTTGGCTCGGATCGTCAAAACACGAGCTTAGGGTGGCTCGACTCGCCGAAATGGGGAGCTATTGGACGAGCCAAACATCCTCGTCGAACCAAGAGCCGAGCCATTCAGCTCGTGGTTCGACGAGCCGCTTGGCTCGCCGGCTCGTTTAATTTTAAAAAATAAAATAAAACGCAATCCAATCGTTAGGGACGTCCCAACGGTCGGAATCTGGCCGTTGTGGTCAAATTCCGACCGTTGGCGACGTCCAACGATCATTTCATTTTTTTATTTTTTTCCCCTATAAATACCCCTAAAATCAACTTCATTTTTACTGCATCTCTCAACACAACTCTCCTATTCTATTACTATACATACTCTCAAATTCTCAATCCACCTCCACTACTACAAGTCTAGAATTTCATTTCAACCTGTCAATTCTATTTCTATTTTCTAACCACTTATTATTTATACAATACACATATTTCATTTTCAATTTTATTATCACTTCAAGTCTTATCCTACACTGCAAATTGTCAAATTCTATAATTACACACCACACTCCACTCCACATATTTCAATTTGTATTTCAAATTTTCAACTACAAAAGATTGGATCTCAGCAGTTGAAAATTTGTTAATGAATTGTTCGATGGTCCACCTGGATTTGGGGATGACTCAACACCACATTCTCACACTCAATCTCACTTCAACGATGAATTCGCCGATCTCAACTGTGTTCCAATTCCTGAAAATCTTGAAGAAGTTGTACTTAATTAACGAATCAATTTAGATGATGTTGAAGAAGATGTGGATGTTGAAGTCTTAGAAAATGATTCCGATCTTCCCGATGTAAAAGGGAAGCGAAAAGCTACAAAACGTACAAAGAAAGTTGCAAAGTGTTGGGATTACTTCAAATTGATCTCAATTGGGAAAAGAACTGAATCATCACCAGAAGAGTTCAAAGCAGTGTGCAAATACTGTACACAACAATTGACATGGCAAAAAGGTAGTGGTACTACACACCTCAATCGTCACTATAGCAAGTGTGTTACCAAACACGGGTTTGTTGAATCAAATCAAAGTCAATTACTATTTGGCTCATCCGCTAGTGGTTCTGCTGCTGGATCTACTATACTTTCAAATTGGATGTATTCCAAACAAGATAATCGAATCGGCATGGTTCAGTTCGTTGCGGGGACGGAGTTGCCACTAAGCATAGTGGACAACGAACATTTTATTACGTATATCAAATAGTATCTTCAACCCAGGTACTCTGGTATTACTTGAAACACTCTACATGCTAATACTATAGCATATTTTACTAAAACTAAGAAGCAATTAACACTCAATTTAAATAAATATGGTGGTGTTTACTCCCGATCTTTGGGAAGGAATTAACAAAAAAGGTTATATTGCTGCAACTACACACTACATCGATCCACCTTGGGTTATGCATAAAGAAATTCTCTCTTTTAAAATTATAGAATTTCCTCATAACGCATCCAACATATTTAATGTTATACTGCAGATTGTTAGAGAATATAGTTTTGAAAGTAAAATTCGATCATTTACTTTCGATAATGCTAGCGTAAATAAGGTTGTAGTGGATAAGTTATATATAATTCTTAATCCGAACTCTGGTGATTTTTTATTTCATGATAGATGTTGTTGTCCTATTTTAAATCTAATTGTTCAAGATGGAATGAAGCATATTAAAGAGCAAATGGATAGAATAAGAGATGCATTAGTGTACATAACTATATCACCGAGAAGAAAATAATGCTTTGAAGAAATGTGTTCACAATATAATTTAGATCCTAAGAGATTTATCACTGACGTAGGTCATAAGTGGAACTCTACATATTTATTACTTAAATCATGTGAATGTTATGAACACATAATAATCGAATATTATAACAGTAGAACACTTAGAAATGATGATGATCCTCTATTAATAGAATCGGATTGGGAAACTACTCTCAGAGTCAAAAGATTTTTGACAAGTTTTTACGATTCAACCAATATATTATCTGAAGTATATTACCCAATTAGTTCAAGAGTTCTTGAACGTCTCTATGTTATTGCAATAAATTTTTATAGATATAAACATGACACATTTTTTTCAAGATATGATAATTGTCATGGAAATTAAATTTAGAAAATATTAGGAAGATTTACCTATGTTATTTCCTTTAGCATGCGTAATGGATCCGCGTTACAATTTAAAGGGTATGAAACTTCTTGTTTCTAAAATCAATAGCTCGTTGATTTCGGCTAAACCTATCACTTATAATAATTTAGAAAGCACGTTAGTAATCATGTATACCGTATATGCAGCACGATTAGGAACTAATGTTAGTCATACACAAGCTGCACCATCACGTACCACTACACTTGACGTCAATGAAGCAGAATTATTAGATTTAATGGATGAAATGAGTCGAACACAAGGAACTTCTTCTTACACCGTATCTTTTAGTTGTAACGAATCAGGTTCAAATCCAATTTTAATACCTGAAGAATTACAAATTTATTTTCAACAAGATTTACTTAGAAATGTGGAGCGTGCTAATTCTTTAGAGTTTGATTTACTAGAATATTGGCGAACAAACGAATGGAGATATCCAATTGTTTCGACCATAGCAAAAGATCTACTAACACCTCCGATTAGTACAGTAGTTTCGGAGTTACTTTTAGTGCAGGTAAAAGAGTTTTGTCAGAAGTCAGGAGCCGACTCAAAGAAGATATTTTGAAAGAGTTAATGTATATCAAAGATTGGTAAGACGCTCATTTTGGCATACAAAATAAGTATGCCGAAATTGCATGCAATCAGGTAAATGATATGTAACTGTAAACTTTTAATTCCTTCCTTTAAAATATAATTTTCATTTCAAATCAAAAATTGTACACATAACGAGTTGTTCGCGTACAATTTTAACTCCACCTACTACAAAATTCAAATATTCAATTAAGTTAGTAGCTGGTCCCAAGCCTAGATAAAAAGGATGAGGGTTTTAATTTTAAAACTTGTAAATTTTAATTTATTTACTCAATTTTATTTTTTCTTTCCAAATATTAATTCTTGACATGTTTACTAACATTCATCACTTGTAGTCTTATACAATATACTTACTAAGTATTAATTATTTTTTACAAATTTACACAACTAATTAAAATTTTATATACAATATATAATTAATATTCAACTTATTTAATTATTTTATGTTAACTTAAAAAAAAAAAAAATCACGAGCATGACGAGCCAGGGGTCGAGCCGGGTCGGCTTGATCCATTGCCATCCCTAACTAAAAGCCCCCAACCCTACTTTCCAATCCTGAGTCTCTGACTTTCATTTCAATCATCCAACTATCCAAGCCTTCTGTAATTTCTATTTGGTCTCCACTCTCCTCTCCAACACCAGGGTCGGTCACCTTCTCTCTGCTCTCCTTCCCAACAGCGTAACCTTAGAAAACCCAAGAACAACCATGGCTCCCAATTTTCGTTTCCTCTTTTCCAGAAGAGAAAAGCAATGCAAATTCGAAGTGTAAGCTTCTAATTTTTGACATTTTCTCGTTTCTCTCTCTTCACGCCATTTTTTGTTTTTTTAACTTTTGGGTGTTAATGTTGAAAATTTTGAAAAAAGGTTCTTGATTTTGAAGGACAAGAGAAAGGGTTTCGAGCTCAAGAATTTCAATGGATGATGGGGAGTCGTTTCAGGATGCTAACACAGAAAGTTGGGACATTGTAGCCTCCAATAAAATCTGGATTCACCTTCGTTTTAGAGACATTTGAGGCTACAAATTTGTTATTTTCCTTGGATGAAACTTTATTATGGTGTTTATGTAACTTTATTTTTAGTATATTTTAGGTCATCTTCAACCCACATACACTAAATTTTACACCAAATTTTCACTTTTACACTAAATTTGAATTACAGTTACACTGTTCTAGCTTCTCTACTCTAACCCAGCAACACTAAATCTTACACCAAATATACACTATTCATTATTTTCCTTATTTTGTATTTTTTTTAAAATACAAATTCATTATATGAAATTATTTCGATAATTAAATACAAAAAGCGTATTTATATTTATAATAATTAAGATTTTAAAAAATTTATTTCTTTATTAATTAATTATTTTGAACACTTAAAATTAATTTTGTCGTAAACTAATTAAAATTAAACTTTTTATTAGTTACAAATTCGAAAAACAAGCATGAAAATTTAAAATACGAGATATGAAATACGTAACAATGAGACAAGTAGAAATACTATAGAAAATTTAGTCTTGGGAGTTGCTATATTCTTCCCACAAATGCTCAATCAACTCATTTCTTAGTGCAATGTGTGCTTCCCTATTTTTAATCTTTCGATGTCGAGCAAGGAAGTCTTGAAAACGTTGATTCTCGTCTACAGCGACCTCAACTGTTGAACTCGGCCCTTCCACAAATGCGCCAATAGGTGCACTGAGGTCTCGTTCGTCCTCCACTATCATGTTATGCATGATAATGCATGCTGTCATTATGTCATGCAATACATTTTTCTTTCAAGACCGAGCTGGTCCGCTGACAATGTTAAACCTTGATTGAAGCACACCAAATGCGCGTTCAACGTCCTTTCTACAACTTTCTTGCCTCATTGCAAAATATTTTTTCTTCAGAGTTTCAGGATCATGGATCGTCTGTACAAGTGTTGACCACTTTGGGTATATTCCATCAGCTAAATAATATCCCATTGTGTACTGTTTTCCTTGTATGACATAGTTTTCCGGTGGAGCTACACCGTCTGCCAATTCAGAAAATAGATGAGACAATTCCAACACATTAATATCGTTATTTGACCCTGGTAATCCAAAGTAAGCATGCCATATCCAAAGATCATAATCGGCCACAGCCTCGAGAATTATTGTAGGGGACCCACTACGGCCTGTATATTGTCCAGCCCATGCAGTGGGACAATTCTTCCATTTCCAATGCATGCAATCAAGGCTTCCTAACATACCTGGAAATCCACGTTGCTGCCCAATATACAATAATCTCGCAATGTCATCGGCATTTGGTGCTCACAGGTACCGTGGTGAAAATACCTCCACGACTGCTCGACAGAATCATTGCAGACTCTCCAAGCAAGTTGACTCACCTATTTTGACGTACTCGTCAGTGGCGTCGGCTGCAATTCCATATGCCAACATCCTCATTGCAGCCGTGATTTTCTGAAATGGAGACAAGCTAAGCCTTCCAAGGCCGTCGCATTTTTGTACGAAATGCTCATCATGACTTTGCACCACCTGAAGTATATATATATGAATAGATTTCGGGACATGTGATAACGTCGGTGGAACTTTTTTTCATCGAACTGTGGATTTGCAAAAAAGTAGTCGTTCCACAAGCGTTGATCTGCTGCTTCGCAATCACGTTCGACCACAAGTCGACCAACGATTGAACCCCTACGATGTGCACCATCCATTTGGTTCTCAAGCAGACGAGCCCGACGACGGATGTTTTTTTGTCGAATGCGAAGCACAATCTCCTCTTGCTCGTCAATGTGTTTAAGATGTTCAACAAACTCTTCATCACCGTCGTGATCGGGCATGGATGATGAGGATTCACCTAAATTAAAATTCATGTTTGTTAAATGTTTGATTTACACTTGGTATGTAGATGGTTAACAATGGCCTATTTATACTGCGAATCAATTCCTCTTTTTGTGTAAAAAGCAAGCGCATGTAGAACAATTGTATAAGTAATGTGTACTAAACACTATTTACGAAGCACTATTTCCTTTTTCAGAATTGTATCAATAATGTATATGTACAAATCAATATTTGTAGGACAAAATATATGATTCTCTTCCTTTTTTGAAACTTGTATCTGTGTAAAGCAAGAATTGCAGCGATAATGTATCAATAATATACATATATGAAGCATTATTTGCCTAAAAAGTGATAGATTCTTTGAACAAATATGAAAATGGCCCCTACTAAAATCTCTGCATGGAGTACTATTTGCAGGTAAAGTAAGAATTGCTTTAAATATGAAAATGGCCCCTACTAAAATCTCTGCATTGAGTAAAATTTGCAGGTAAAGTAAGAATTGCTCCAAATTTGACAATGACCCCTACTAAAATCTGCGCATTGAGTACTAGTAGCAGGTAAAGTAAGAATTGCTCCAAATTTGACAATGGTCCCTACTAAAATGTCTGCATTGAGTACTATTTCCAGGTAAAGTAAGAATTGCTCCAAATTTGAAAATGGCCCCTACTAAATCTCTGCATTGAGCACTACCGTTTTGCCTAAAAAACTTGGCTAACTAGTTTAAACAAGCAACTCAAATTGTGCTATATCATATATTGTTTCTGCAACAAAAAAAATGTCTCCAAGCAAACGAACTGCTAGTTACACAATGGATGAGGACATCCATTTGACTCATGTATACTTAGACATTTCCCAAGATCCCATTATCGGTATTCGCCAAAAAGGTTCGAAGCTGTGGCAACGTGTGGCAGAGGCATACAATAACACAAAATCAGCCCACATGAATCCTCGACCAGAAAGATCAATCTCAACGCGTATGCGTGAAATTACGAAGGTCGTCTCAAGATTGCGAGGTTGTATTTGTCAAGTAGAAAATTTACATCCAAGTGGCGCATCGGAGCAGGACATTGTAGGCATTCATATTTAATATATATCTTTACTTTAAATTCATATTTTACTGATTAACCTTTTCGTAACATGTCTTACAGATGGACAAAGCCAAAATGCTATACGCACAAGACCCAGCTAATAAGGGCATGCTCAAATTTAATCATTTATGGCCCCTACTAAAGGATATTGAGAAATTCTCTCTGACGCCGAGTGTTTCCCGCAATAATCTTCAAACATCCCCAAATGCTTTTACATCTTATGAACCATACTGCCCACTAGCCGGCTCTCCCTCGTCCCCTGGACTTTCATCATTTTCTTTGAACATGGAGGACGTGAATGTTGGGGGTACCTCGTCCGAAGGCCGATGGGTGTGAAGAAGGCCAAAAACAAAAAAAAGATTGAAAATGAGACCAGAAAGGAATTGGATGAAATGAAGGCTGAAAACAAAGAACTCAAGGATTTGGTAAGAAAGGGAGCGACTGATAGACAAAACTTTTATCAATTACAAATGTATAAAGAGGATAACAAAATATTGTTGACAAGCTTGGATTCAATATCAGGCCCGATGACCCGTGAGTTCATAAGGAGTGAACAACAACGTATTATACAAAAGAGGACCCAACAACAATTGAATGAAAGTCAATCCGACTCGAGCTCATTCAGTCCGCTATTCGATGGTTTAAGTGGTTCCGGAGGAAATTTGCCAGATTACTGAAATATCCAATTTCTATTTACTATGTATTTGTTGTGTTTTATTTAAAATTTGGTGTGGTCCAATTATTCCCAACTGTTGCATTTTTCAATCAAATTTTAATGTGTTACATTTTGTAATCAATTTCTATTTACTACTTGTTTATCAAAAAAAAAAATATCATTAACCACATTTGAATATAAATAAACATGCAAATTTATTTGACTACAAAAATTATGAACAAATTCAACTTTACATAACTTATTTTAAACAAGGTAAACAAAATTGTAGGGACCAAATGGATAATAAATAAATGAAAAATGCACCAAAAACTACAAAACCAATATTTTAGAAACCAAAAAAAATAAAAAAATAAAAAAATTCAGAAAACTAGAAAATTAATTTGCCGTCAACCTCGGCATTGCTACAGTGCAGCGCCATCTACGGCGCTGCACTGTAGCAGGGCACCATTTTTCCGAGCAAAATGGTGCCCGGCTGGAGGTGAGCCCTGCGCCAAAATGGCGTGAAGGTGCAGGGCTGGAGTTGCTCTTACTGAATGGCTTTGCGTTTGAGGACTTGAGTTCATCAATTTTCAAATTATAATGTGATTTGTGTCAATTGGAATCACGATTCACGAGTTTTGGAAGGTTTTTTTAGCACCCACTTATGATTCAGTTGTGATTTGTTTGCGTGAATTGCTATATGTTTGTGCTTACAACTTAGTGGATTTAATAGGCAGATTAGTTTGAAGGAAAGAACAAGATGAAGTTTTTTTAAAAATAAAAAATAAAAAAATACACGGATCAGGTAGGCAGATCACTGCCCTGATCCGCCCCGCTCCGAAAAATGGCGGATCACGAGACGGAGCGGATCAGATCAAATTTTTCTCGGGTGGATTCGGATTCACCCCGTTGCCATTGCTAAAAATATCTAATTAGGGTGTGTTTGATATGTAGGGTGGAAAAGGAAAAATATTTGAAATTTCTTGAAAACATTTTTTTCATCAAACCCATGAGCATTGATTTGCTTGGTTTTCAAGAAAAATATCTACTTTCTTAACTAGAGAAAAAAACATTTTTCATACAAAAATTTGCAATCAAAAACAAAAGATGGAAAGGTGGAACCATTTGCCTTTCCGTTTTCCTTTTCCACATACCCATCAAATACCCTCTAAATGTAAAGCATATTTATGCTATATAAGATATATATCTAGGTAACAAAATGACAAATATAAACTGATTAAACTTTAATCCATAAATAGATTTTCCAATGATGTAAGTAATCTACAACTATACCAACTTGTTAGAGAATGACATAATAGAAAAACTACCTTAAAATCAACTCTAGAAGCAATCAAACTACCATCTTCTATTTTCAAAAAAAAAAAAAAAAAATTAGAAAAAATTTAGAAAAAAAAAATACTATCTTCTACAAATAAAAAATTCTACCACGCGTCGAATTCCCATTGGTCATAGTTTACCTCCGGTTCCAAGCAACCTGACTGGTAGTTCATACTTACACCCATAACCCATCTATATATACTCTCATTCATTCACGCTCCTGAAAACATTCTACACGAAGCCATGGCTCTTCTCTCCTCCTTTATCTTCCTCTCTTCTCTCCTCCTTACGTCGTCATTTTGGTTGTTAGCCCTCGCCGATGATGGGTTCAGCGCCGGGACCGACGATCTTTTGATTCGTCAAGTGGTTGGTGATGATAATTTGTTGAATGCTGATCATCATTTTATGATATTCAAGAGGAGATTCAGGAAGTCTTACGCCACCAAGGAGGAGCACGATTACAGGTTTTCAGTGTTCAAAGGTAACCTGCGGATGGCCAAGCGACACCAGAAGCTTGATCCCTCCGCCGTTCATGGTGTTACTCAATTTTCCGATCTCACCCCGCAGGAGTTCCGCCATAACTTCCTTGGAGTCAACCGGCGTCTCCGCCTTCCCGCTGACACGAAGCAGGCTCCGATTTTGCCAACCAATGACCTTCCGACGGATTTTGATTGGAGAGAGCATGGTGCCGTCGCCCCAGTCAAGAATCAGGTCCATGATTTCTGAGAATTGTTTCAAATATATAAACCTTTATTAATCTATTTTATAATCTCAGTAACAACCATTACTTTTTCGTCCAAAGAATTTACATTGTTCAACTTATTGACATGATGAAGAAAATTAATTTTATTTGTTGACAACTTGTAATTGGGGCGAGATAGGTGTTATTTACATAGTTGCAGTCTGATTACTAGCCATTCTAATGTCAAAGGCTTTGGGTTTGATATTTTGTGCTTTATTATTTTGGAGATTTTGATTTGGCTATTCTTGTTGCCAATTTGGTATATATGTGCATATAAATCTGATTGGCAAGTTATTGGATGAATGTCAAGCAGGGTTCGTGTGGATCATGCTGGTCGTTCAGCACCACTGGGGCATTGGAAGGTGCCAACTTTCTTGCAACAGGGAAGCTTGTGAGTCTCAGTGAGCAACAGCTTGTCGATTGTGACCATGAGGTTCATTTCTTTTAACTTTTTGTACATTTCGTTCAGTCTCTTATTGTCATCTGCTTAAGATGAAGAGCACATTAGTTTTGGCACTTGGAGTCTTTTTTTGTGCAAGTTTGAATAGATTTAAAAATAAGAGCCTGTTTTGTAACGTTGAAATTTTACATTTTTTCCTCAAATTCATTTTCAACTCAATCAGTTTTCAATCCCACGTTCTCCCAAATGCTCAAAATCCATCCAAAAGCTCCTTGCAAAACTCATAATCCCCTTGGATTCAGTTCATAAAAAATATATGTTGCTATGCAGAAGTTGAATATGTAAACAGAGTAGTACCTTTTTATGAAAAATGAATTCGTTTTAGGTTTCTCACGACAAAACAAGGGACTAGAATCACAAGTAATAACGCATTTGTCACATTTGGTTGTCATTAGGATACGTACTTCAAATATTCATTTTCTAACCTTGATCTGAGCTCTCTGCAGTGTGATCCAGACGAACCAGGGTCATGTGACTCCGGATGTAATGGTGGACTGATGAATAGTGCGTTCGAGTACACGCTTAAAGCTGGTGGACTCATGCGAGAAGAAGACTATCCCTACAAAGGGACCGATCGTGGAACCTGCAAATTTGACAAGAACAAGGTTGCTGCAAAGGTTGCTAATTTTAGTGCTGTCTCCCTTGATGAAGATCAAATTGCTGCAAACCTTGTAAAAAACGGCCCTCTTGCAGGTATAATACGGCTTCTTCAACTTGCATTAGTGCGATTTGTGCTTCTAAAACAGAATTTCCCATACGTTTGTAACCTTATTTTGAGGTGGCAAAGCAGCCAGCCTTACTGGTTCGATCAGAAAACTAAGAAACCGGCACAGAACTAGTGGAGAATACAGTTTAAAACTTATATTGAACATGTCAACCAGCCAGTACAAATAGTCACAGGTTGACTGAGTTAGCATCCAGTTAAAAGGGATTACTTACCTTCAACGTGTCAATGTCTAAGTCGGATTTTAAATACCAACTGATTGTTTTTTGTTCAATTCTGCAGTGGCAATCAATGCTGTCTATATGCAGACATACGTCGGGGGAGTCTCATGCCCGTACATATGTTCAAAGCGGTTGGATCACGGGGTGTTGCTGGTCGGATATGGATCGGCAGGGTATTCTCCCATAAGAATGAAAGAGAAGCCATTCTGGGTCATTAAGAACTCTTGGGGAGAGAATTGGGGAGAAAAAGGATATTACAAAATCTGTCGGGGCCGTAATATATGTGGAGTGGATTCCATGGTTTCAACCGTTGCAGCTGTTAGCAACTCAAAGTAGGGACATCAGTTGCAATTGATATGGGACTCATTTTAACTTTGTACATAGAACAAGTGCAACTCCATTAACTTCTGTTTCCACAAAAATTCTAGCACTTGTACTGTTCCAAGAGAAATCCCAGACTTATTTATTGCCAATTTCTTCAATATATCTTTGTTAGACAACTTTAATACATGGATTGTTATTTTCCTATTATCAAACACAAGGCCAACCTCATACAATAAAACAAATGAGTATAAATCATATTTCCAATCATTACAGTAACAAGGCTTGAAATCCAATACATACCTCACAATAAGACTGCTTATTCCCCTTATTGGCAGTGATACAAGATAGAGAAGAGACAGAGCAGTTCCACGGCCAACATAATACAGTATTTCTGCCTTCTCTATGCATGCAGTCGAGACAAGAAAACCAAATAAATCCACACTGTACACAGTTGAACTAATAAATCCTTGTGTTATTGTAGCAAATCATTCCTCCTCATAGTCGAGCAAAGCAAATGAGAAAGGATAGAACTTATATCCGTCTCCCTCGTAAAACTTAGTTTGGAACTCAACCCAATGAAGTCTTAATGCATGTAAGAAGGCACTGAGTGTTTCCATTAATAACAATACTACAAAGGTTGCATTAATAAAGATGATGATGCCAACAATAAGAATAACTAAATTATTGTACCTGCAAAATTTTGAATTTTTGTTATTCTCCATCTTTGAAATTGTAGTAAAACATGAACCGTGCAGTTTTTACAATTTAGCCACTGTTCGGAAACTATTATAAATAGTAATGATTAGTGTTATTTTTATTTTCGAGGTAGAATTTGTGGTTAAAAATTGAAGAGAGAAAATTTGTATGGCTAAAAAAGTAGTTTGAAATTAGTGCCGATTATAACACGTGATCCGAACATATTGTAAACTGAAAAAATTGCTTATGTTCTGAAACGTGACAAGTGGTTGCAAGGGTGTTTTTACATTTTCTAAACCCTGTATAATTGATCTATCTTAGCATATCTGAGAATTTTAATTTAGGGAAATTAAACAGAGAACTCACTCTTCAAATCAAACATATAAACGAAACAACTGAACTTACCCCCATGCATGAAGAAGAACCTTTTCGTAGAACACACTGGACAACTCAGAGTGCGCGAGGCTTGAAAAGGCAATAGTTCAAAGAAAAAGAAAATTGGACTATTAACATGTAGTAAATAATATAACGATTTTAAAATATTTAAATAAAACATTAAATTTGAAACAATGGCTTACAACCTCCATTGTGTACTATATATAAGAAATTATAAAATAAAGATCATAGGCCACATGAAAGGAAGATGCCACAACAATGTTAAGCCCTTGTTTAAGACCCGTTTTATCAAAACCTCATTCTCAACCATACATTCTTCCTTTAAATAATTTTAAACCACACATTATCCTAAGAATCACTACTAAAAAATGTATTTTCCAAAAAAAAGGGCTCAAACAAGCCCTTAATATGCATTTTCCATTCAAATATAACAATAATCACATATCAACAACACTCTAACCCTTATTACCCATAAATTTGGTGTCTAATCATTTTTCATCACTCAGCTCCATCCATGCTACTCAATCCACTCATTTTTTCAGTTATTTTAAAGATTTTTGTGCAACCATATCATGGCATTTTAATTTGATCTATTTCTCCCTCTCTAGCTTGTCCCACATGGATTACGTCACTCTTATGAGTAATTGCTTCTTTAGGTCTACAATTGATATCTCATCCACTTGTTAAGGTAAACTGAGTTCTTATTTTCTCTGTCTAGTACAGTTCCACATCCATCTGAACATCTTCATTTCCTAAAATAAACATATCCCTTGTTATCCTTGTCATAAATCGAACTGGAATCCCTAAAATAATCAGTTTTTGAGATAATGTTATCCTCTATAATAGCTCCACTATCATCCTTATTACCATTCCTAAACATTCCTTATATTCCATCTCAGTTTACTCAAACCTAAAACCCAAGGATTTCAAAACATAATACGCACGAATGGCGCAATTCATGCAGCCAAATGGAATCATTATATTTTCAAAGAAAATTTCTTGAAATTCTTAATTTACTAATAACTCGTGTCCAGTTCAATATTTGGCCCCTTTTCAGGTAAAATGGTTAAAGTGGTTTGAGGCAAATGTCAAGATTATAAAAGCTGACCTGAGGGCCCACAAACGAAGATACGATGCTGTGTTCGAGACAGCTCCAAGCACAAATTCTATTGTATGTATGAGCTGATGTACAAAAACTTCACTGAATTCGAACTCTTCATGGCCATGGGAATCATGAATTGCCTCGGACTGCAAAGATTCTTCTGTGTATTGAAGGGGAACATAGGATTGCCCTTGGTGCCTCTAAAGAAGAATTGTATAGAAGTTTTAAATGATAAAATGGTTGTGATAGAAAATAAAGCTAGAACCTCTATCGGAAACAAGAAATAAAACTTGCATACTTGATGTTGTAACTTCAACAGAAAAGGCTTTGGAAGCAGCATCCAAGGAACAGAGACAAGGGCCAATAGCAATAAAGCGAGCTGGAGAAGTGATTAAATCAATCAATTTCATTTAAACATGCAATGAAATCAGAAAAAGAGACGTTGCATTAAATAAGTAATCAACCTGAGTTATCTTCTGGCCAGAAAAAAGCTCATTTTCACCAAGATCATCAGTAGGGCTCAGGAACATGTATATCATTACATGATACAAATCAGCTTACGAGCCAGTGCACCACTTTATGATTATGAGGACAGATAGATAGCCAAACAGACTGTTCAAAAATATCATCTGTGGGATAAATTGGAACCTGAAATTGCATAAATTACCATGAGTGGATATGAGAATAAAACTCAAAGCAACTTGCCTAATAAAAATACATTTCCAGATATCTATCCACCAAGTAGAATATTTATTAGCAAGTACCAATATAAGCACATCTAACTCACCATGTATTTATGCTGTTCCCAAAAAAATGGGCATTAAAATAGCTCAATATTATTCCAAGGTTCATTTGGGTAACCCCAAGTAGTATTGACATTTTCATTTTCAATGAATTGAGAAATGGCAACTCGCTGCGTGTACCATGCCATGCAGGATCCACGCCAAATGGATAAGTGTCACGCAACTTGATCAAGCCCATAGTAGTAGCATCCCTGAAAGTCAAGCAAGTGAAATAAATTTGGACAGTGTACAACAGATAACAACAAATTTTGGCAAGGATTCTATACCTGCAAGCAGGATCACAGCATGAGTACGCTGAGCGAGAAAATAATTTGAACGGGACAGAGAAAAACTCATTATAGATCAACCCAGTGTAAATTGAAAAGAGTGCCATCAACAAAATAACATAACGCCCACCAAAGATCATTTCCATATCTCCAAGTTTCTGCATTCATAGAGAGTAATCCAGTCACATTTCAGATGCCAAAGCTACTTGAGAAACTGCAGGGTGCAGGATGACTAAAATGATATCCATGTGCAATTTTAGCATTCTATAAAGATTCTAGAAGCAACAAAACTTTGACAGAGTAATATGATTTCAAGAATTGTTGAAGTATGTTCAGATATACAAAATCAGAAAAGTTCTTTCAATGGATTAAAAGGGCGAACCATATAGTCTCTAAAAGTCATTAAACCCTGGAGATTACTGGATTGGATACGTTAACTCAGCCTACGGCATACGTTCAGTCATATTGCAGGACAATTTTGGTTATAATCCATAACTCTATATCAGGAGCATAAACTCACACATAAGACCAATCTCTGACAAGAAAATCTTTTGTTTGTAGTAGTTTTGATAACTAGAATAATTTTTTGTTCTGTTGTCTTGGAAGATTAAGTATGAAATATTAATTAATAAAATTGACTGGAGAAATTAACAAAAGCAGTCATCTAAATACAAAAACTATATAAGTAGAGAAACCAACTAATAGCAAAAGAAAGTCCCTTCTTAATATTTATATCAAATGAAATAAGGAAGAATTGTACATTAAACGGTTGACATAAACAGAAAAGTACAAGGAAACAGAATTAAGATATAAACAAGGCATAGCAGTAAACAATTTATGAAACAAAGAGAGGTCCATGCATTACGGCTTTCACCATGCACAGCTAATTCAGACATGGAAGAAATTACCTGACTAGAGAGTTTTTTTTCTCTAACTATAAAATACAATGTTGCCAGCAACAGACATATGCCGTGCCCCCAGTCTCCAAACATCACAGCAAAAAGAAATGGGAAGGTCACAATGGTGAAAACACCAGGGTTTGCTTCCTGATATTTAGCCACCCTATAGTAAGGTAAATTAGATTGCATGAAATTTTAGTTACAGTCAGTGAATATTTTAAAAGAGAATAGATAAATGTATCATCTGAATGGTCAAAGATCACTCAGCTACAGACAATTGAAGCAGGCAAGTTGAAAAGGACTAAAATGCAAAAAATTAAAATTAAAAAAATGATGCATGTCTACCTGTCACAAATCATCAATAACAATTCAAAAAAAAAAAAAAAAATTGATGCATGAAATTAAGCATAGTTATTGTTCACGGAAATTTGGGAAAACACTTCACTTCCCTTGTTCTAGGACACCAACAGGTCCAACACCCCCACACCACAAAGGAGTACAGAAGAAAAGATCATCAACATCATGACCTTCTCTTCCCCATGTTTTCCCATGTTTCAGAGTGTCATTCAACTCTTAATGTCAGGCGATTGAGGAACATACATCAGAAATCAGTTGCAACTAGACAAAGGTATGATACAACATATTTAACCTGACAATTGAAGATCAAATAAAGTTTTTCACTAATTCTTTTGTATATTTGCACTTAACTACTATCTTCAAAGTGTTTACATATCTGCCCAGACTAGATCATATGGATCCTAGAGCAAAACTCACCCATAAGCATCAACAATCTCTTGGAAAGAAGATGTAAATTTGTTTGTACGAAAATATGTAGGCGGCATCTCTCGCGTATGCAAAACCTGGAAAATAGCATCAACCTGCGAATTGGAGTCCTGTGTTGCGCGATGCAATACATCCTGAATCTGCAAGATCACAGTCCACCATATTAATTAACAGATTTATAATTCTAAAAGAACAGGTAAAATATTGGACAACAGTTTTGTGATATCCCCATATCCAGAGCAACATAGCCTCCCACCCCTACCTCTTCCTTCCAAGGGTATTATATAATGTAGTGAAGACGCATTTACCTGTTTTGTTGCAAAAATGGGACTCCATCCTTCTGCCACGAGACATTTCTTGCTCACATCAATGCTAAGCATGTTCAAGACGTGATAAATAGATTTTTCCTTCCTCACCTTTGTACACCAATATATATTTTAATGAATGCATAGAAAAACATGAATCCATATCTTGGAATAAAGAAAATCGATAAGTTTGTAAACATGTGGTGCACTTGATCTCATAAAAATACATATTGATTGAACCAAAATCAACTGACCAAGATGTTCCATTGCTCAAATTGTTCTCCAATAGTTTTTAATAAGTTACCACCGTGCAGGAGTCCAGCATCCATAGCAGTCTTTACTCTTTAGGTCTGAGAGTCTCCTAGAGATCTGTAGATCAATATATATAGATATCAGTTTAATATATAGAAGTCAAGGAATAATCTTAGAGCCCAAAACAGATTTTTTTTTTGGAAATAATACATAACTAAGGTTTTTAAAGTATACATTTTCAAAATTAAGAAACTCAATGTTTTATTTCAAAAATCAAGTCATAATTAATTGCATATTTTATTGTTTATGGTCACAAGTCACAATTTTTTAGATCACAGCTTATTATGGTCACAAGTCACAGTTTTTTATGTCACAATTTATTTTTCGGTCACAAATTTCGAATTTCGTAGGTCGCGATTTTTTCGGTCGCAAATCTCGAGTCAATTGGTCACAGCTTAACAAATTATGAGTCACAATTTCTTTATTGGTCACAAATCATAAATTTCATTGGTCACAATTTTTTCTCAGATACAAATTAAGAATTTTTTAGGTAACAATTTTCACAAATCAATAGTTTTTTTGGTCACAAATCATAAATTTTATAGGTCACAATTTAGAAAATTATTTGGTTGACTTATTTTTTGGTCACAAATTATCGATTTAGTTGGTCACAATCTATTTCTCGGTCACAAATCACAAATTTTATAGGTCAGAAATTAAGGTCACAACTTATTTTCAGGTCACAATTATGAAATTTCTTAAGACACAAATTATTTATAGGTCACAAATATCGAATTTTATAGGTCACGACTTTATCTTAATTGTAAATTTCAAGTTAATTGATCACAACTTATCTATTATTCAATTACAATCACCTATAATTGGTCACAAACAAATTACCTGCCTCGCCCCAACACCACACCACACCCAACCCACCCACCCCACCTACCTACCCTACCCTACCCCAACCAACGATCTCCAATCACCTGACCACCACCTGCTTGGAAAATACACCACCACCATCAAAACCGCAATCCACCACCATGACTCACCACCGTGCACACTACCACCGCCCTCGCCTTCAAACCATCTCAACCTCACAAGAGCACACCCCCTTCAATCTGCCATCACTAATCTGCCGCTACACAACCACCACCACAGCCCGTGCTGCCACATGAGATAATCACCACCAACACAACAAAAATCACCTCACACACCACACAATGTTATATTCAAATCTCATCTGCAAAAATAATCAGACCACTATTCACTAATCTACCGCAGATCTCCACCACCACTACCATTACACACACCACCATAGGCCACATCGTTGTCTCCATTTGACTTTGATGAAGTCGTTACGCACGCTGGAGCTGCTACGAGAGAGGAGAGCAGAAGGAAGCAATCGTCCTGTGGCGCCATCATCGGAGAGGAAAGCAACAGCCGTCATGTGGCACAATCTTCTGAGAGGAAAGTTGCAGTGCTCCATCGCCGGATTTTTATCTCCATCTTCGTTTCCTGATTTTGTTTCTCTGTGACCATTAGATCGTGTGTAGAAGATTTAGGGTAATGTTAAAGGTGGGGTGGATGGAGTGGGTTATGGATTGGTTAGATTAATTTAACTTTGTGGTTAAATATTATTATCAATATCAAAAACCTGAATTGATACCTGATTTTTGAATGAAAATGTTTGAAATTTGAATTTTGAATTAAGAAATTGAAATCCATGTGTGTGTGTAATTTTCCCTTTTTTTTTTAAAGCCAAAAAAGAATATAGACCGTATAGAATTTTCACAACATGGTTCACCACAATTGATGTCTTGGATTATGATAATCAATTCATCCAAGAGTTGGCACTTGAAGCTTTCAAGGACAAAAACAAGACTTTAGCCCTATTTGTTAAACTTGTTCATAAACAGTTTTTTTTTTTTTTTTTTTTTTTTTTTTTTTCCTCTAACCACTTTTTAACCACGAACTTTTTTTCAAACCATTTTTCAACCACACATTTACCTCAAAAACTAAGCCCCTGTTCTCTTTGCTGTTTTGAGGTCGTTTTCTGTTTTTATTTTCGAAAACGCTAAAAACGCGTTCTCTTTACCATTTTCGAAAACGCATTTTGGAAAACAAAAAAAAAATTTGTACACAAAACGGAAAACGCCTGAAACATCGTTTTGGGCGTTTTGTGTGTATTTCGACAAAAAATGTCCAAAACGCGGAAACCGCGTTTTGGGAATTTTTTTTTTTTTTAAAATTATCTTAACTTAGAACTAAACTTAATATAAAGTTTTTATTTTTTTTATTTTTTTATTATTTTTTTTAGAATTATCCTAGCTTGGAACTAAGTCTAAATAAAGAATTTTTTTTTTTTTTTGAGAATTATCCTAACTTGGAACTTAGTTTAAATAAAGTTTTATTGAATTCAATATCAACATTACAAAAAAAAAGTTAAATGAGAATTCTTTTTGTTATATTTCAAAAAATGCAATGATAAATGGATTCTGGTGGTTTTGAAAGAACTTGCATTTTCTGGATTTTAATAGAAGTAGAGCTTTCTCAAGTCCCGAAC
Source organism: Ligustrum vulgare (assembly GCA_963555705.1). Taxonomy (NCBI): domain Eukaryota; kingdom Viridiplantae; phylum Streptophyta; class Magnoliopsida; order Lamiales; family Oleaceae; genus Ligustrum; species Ligustrum vulgare. Next base: position 18,532,741 of record OY743189.1, on the reverse strand, counting down.
CTGATCAAGCTGTGTTAATATAGACTCTTAATGCTCACATTAGTGTGTTGCATGTAACCATATTTTTAGTGTATTGTGAAAGGAAATTTGAGTTGGAGTTAGTAGTATTCTGCAAGCAAATTAATTAAAAATAGTTTAAATAGTGTTCTGCAAAATTTCAAACAGAACGTGTTTTCCAGCTTTTCATTTTCAAAAACAGTTTTCAGAAATGACAAACTAAACGCGTTTTCAGCAAATTTGAAAACAAAAATGAAAACACAAAACACAAAACATTTTCGAAAATGAAAATACAAAATAAAATACAAACAGAACGCCACCTAAGGGTGAATTGGGTTTGATTTGGGCAGTTTGTAGCAAAATTTCAAACCAAACAAAACCATTTCATTTCTTAAACCAAACCAAGCTAATTCATTTCTTAAACCAAACCAAACTAATTCATTTCCTAAACGGGTAATTGGCGCATTTAGTCCCTACTTTTCACATATATTGCGGAATTTGTCCCTACCTTTGTTTTTTTTTTTTTTAACAAATGCACCCTTACCTTCACACTTTCTTGCCAAAAACATCCTTGGCGTCAGCTTCTGTTAAAATCAGCCGTTATCCATTGAATTAAGACTCAATTTCATATAGTTTTAAGGGAAATTTCAGAATTCAATTAAAATCTACCTTACATTTCAACAAAAAACGCACGAGCTGTGAGACAGAACTTAAACTAATTTTGGTGCCAATCCCATTTCTTCCATCCGAGTTGAAATTAAAGGAGTTAATACTACCTACTCTTAGGAATGAAAGTGAAGATAGAATTTGTTGAATTTTACGGGGAGATGTAGCCTGTAGATAACAAAAGCAAAAAATTGGATTTTTGCCTTTTATTGTGGATATGTTGGAAATTGGACCTTCGTAGACAACTTGAGTATATAGATAGTGTTCATTAGATATGATTCACGTAAGATTTGCTTTAATTCCAATATTTTGTTAGTAATGGATATGGAGCAGTGTCCAGTGACATTGTGAAGAAGATGGTGATAGGCTTTGCTGCCTCAAATTTTTGGTTTGTGAAAATCATCCCTACCTTTTACGGTCTTTGAGATCTACATCCCTCCCTTTTAACTTCTAACTGTTATTGCGATATACATCCCTATCTTTTACATTTTTTGCGCAAAATACCCCCTTCAATTGGGAAAAACCAGCTCCAACAGTTTCCTGCTTTAGAATAATTCCACATGTGCATATACAACATCCAATTCAACCATAAAAAGCCGTAAAGAAAGCACCTGATGTAGTAAATCACCATTACCAAAAAATAAGATCTCTCCATTACAAGAAGCCATTGCAAAAATGAATTACATCACCATATCACCCAAAGAAAACTTTAGACAATTTCAAGAAAGGAAGACTTAAACTGTTTTGAATGGCATCAAAAATCCAATTTTTAGCTCTTGTTATCTGCATCTCCCAGTAAAATTCAACAAATTCTATTTTTGCTTTCATTCCTAAAAGTAGGCAGTATTAACTTCAGTGATTTCAACTCGGATGGAAGAAATGGGATTGTCGCCAAAATTAGTTTGAATTCTGTCTCACGGCTCATGCTTTTTTTGTTGAAATGTAAGATAGACTTTAATTGAATTCCGAAATTGCCCTCAAAACTAAATGAAATTGAGTCTTAATTCAATGAATAACGGCTTATTTTAACAAAAGCTGACGGCTTTTGGAAAGAAAGTGAGAAGGTAAGGGTGCATTTGCCAAAAAAACAAGGCAGGGAAGAATTCTGCAGCTACGTTAAAGGTAGGGAGTAAATGCGCCAATTACCATTTCCTAATCAAACAAAACTATTTTATTTCCTAAACCAAACCAAACCATTTTTTGCGGTTTGACGCGGTTTTCCAAAAAACAAATTAGTAAATTTCAAACAAGCTCAAGATACATATTATGTTTTGTGATTGAGTGTCTTTTATGTTGTTGCATAATTAAATATGTGAAATGTAGTGCAAGAGATTGAATCGGGTGCTCATTGCTCAGAAATAGAATTTGAGATTTAGAGATGATTTGAACATCTGGATAATTGAGAATTTGAGTTGGGTAATACAGCCAATGTTTGGTAGCACTAGATATTTAGATTTTTAATCTTATTCAAAGTTAATATTTAATCTTAAATACACATTTTATGAGACCTACAACTTTTCAACCACACATTTCATCAATTTTTATCAAATTTTACTAAAAATATGATTTTTATCAATACTAAACAGGGGCTTAGTAATTAATTTTATATTGGAAAATAACATTTGGTAGGTTTGAGATTGAAAATGGGAATAAAGAAGGGTGCTGCATTTTTTAAAACTGGATGTTTGCCTTTATTTTTTTATTTTTAATAATCTTTTAAAACTTGGCGGGTTGGCTGCTTGAAACCGTAGTTTTGACAATTGAATCAAACCATTTAAAGCAATTTAAATTTTTTCCAAACTAAAACATTTGTTGCAATGTGGCGGTTTATTTGTAAACCCTATTAAAAAGGGAGGAGATAAGAGGGGGTAGAAAGGAAAGAGAGTTTAGTTACAAAAATAAAAAATTTTAATCATATCAATCTCGTCTTACACAATAAAATATTCTACTCATAAATTCAAAACTTTTCCTTATTTTTCAACCATACATTCTCCAAAATATCACTATTCAAAAAACAACTTTCTTATTGTAATAAGCATCAAACAGGGGCTAAATAAATAATATATCTTATAAAATTTCACCACCAAGATTTTTTAATATGAAGAATACGATGGAAAATAACAATGTTTAACCCGTTATCAGTGAATCACTACATCCTGAAAACGTACAAAATTATCTATTTCTGGGAAGATTTCTAAATCTTTTTTTAATAAATGAATACAATGGAGGGGACAATATATCTAACCTCCAGTCAAAGGAATAAAAACTGAAAGCAGATGAGGAACTACTACCTGTACAAGTGTAAAAAAGAAAGAAAAAATCCAAAAGGCCTCTAAAGTGGGAAGTCCATGTTTGTCAATCTGTACTAAGGTACAAAATTGTCGGGTTAAGTCAAGATGACTAACTCCTATGTCCTAATATTTTCTTCAATATTGACCAGCTAAGGTGTTTAAACTACTCTAATCTAGATTACTTCAATTTTCTTCCAAGAAAATCAATATTTCAATTTCTTAGGGAAATAACAAAAATGGTGATCAAGCAATATTTCCATGGTGCAGTGTTGTGAAGACTAAAACTAGGATGGAGGAGATAGACGTAAACGTGAATAAATTATAGAAGTTACAGGCACAGTACATACCTCTGTTACCATTTGATCTTGCTTGTCTAAGTCCTCCATGAAACTGTAACGATTTGCTCCAAAGGCTTCACATATTTTAAGAATTTTGTTCTTCGCCCTTTCTCCAGAACAGAAGGCTACAAATACATTTTTTTTAACCTATCCAGTGAAAATTCAAATTATAAAATAGTTATCTTTTATTTTCCCCTTTTGCCTCCAATTACAAGTCAAAAATGAGACTGTTAATGTGCAAATCGAGACTAGAACAAAGCAAGAGAATTTCTGGAAAAACCTTTGTTCTATTACATGAATCTCCATTGTACAAGACAAGTAGTATATCTATCTAATTTTGGGAACCCTAACTTTAGACTATATATCTAATGGGTTCCCTCAACTTTAGTCTATATGCAAAATAGTATGTACAACTAATAATATATACTGTAACATCCCCCCCCCCCCCAAATTGATGTTGGTAAGTCAACCAACAGCAATTTTCCAACAAGAAATTGATGCCGCTGTCGAGTTATGGCTTTAGTGAAGAGATCAGCTATTTGGAGATCAAAAGAAATGTGAGGAAGAGATATCACCAGATTTTCCAAGGTATCGTGAATAGAATGACAATCAACTTCAATGTGCTTGATCCGTTCATGAAAGACGGGATTTGTTGCAATCTGAATAACACTAGTGTTATCAGCGTAGAGAGATGTAGGAGTGGTCACAGGAAACTCAATCTCCTCAAGAAGGCCACGTAGCCATACAATTTCTGAACATGAAGTAGACATGGCACGATACTTTGCCTCAGAGAAGATTTAGAAACACGATCTTTTTTCTTACATTTTCAAGAAATTAAGGCATCACCTAAAAACATACATCAACCCGTAGTAGAGCAACGTGTATCAGGACATCCTGCCCAATCAGCATCCTTGTAGGCAACAAGGTGAATGGATGAGCATGTAGGAAAGAACAACCCACGAGTAGGTGAACCACGAAGATAGCGGATGATACGTCGAACTGCAGCAAGATGGAGATTTCAAGAAGACATAAACTGACTGACTTGAAGAACAACATAGGAGATATCAGGTCGAGTAGTGGTCAAGTAGATAAGACTGCCAACCAGTCGGCGATAGAGAGTAGGATCACTCAAAAGGTCCCCTTCATCTTTTCTGTATTTTACATTCACCTCCATAGGAGTATCAACAGAAGAAGTGTCCTCCAAACCTACCAAGATGATAAGATCTTGAATATACTTATGCTGATTCAAAAATACCGTTGGCTCAATGATGAACTTCCAGTCCTAAGAAGTATGTGAGCTGACCAAGATTCATATGTAAAGTTGCATGCAACATCTGTTGAAGCTTAGTAATCAAACCATTGTCAGTGCCAATAATGGTAATATCATCCACATAAACCAAAAGAATGACTATGCTCGACACAGACTTGTAAAAGAAGAGAGAATAATCATACTAACTTTGTGTAAAGCTGAAGGAAACAAGTGTGTGACGAAATTTTTCAAACCAAGCTCATAGCGCCTATCTCAGCCTATATAGATAACGTCTTAGCTTACAAACATTATGAGGAGAAGAAGTAGTCATACCAGAGGGAAGCTTCATGTAAATCTCCTCCAGGAGATCACCATGAAGAAAGGCATTCTTCACATTCATCTGATGCAAAGGCCATGACTGTGAACCGGCAATAGCTAAGATGGTTCGAACCTTTGTCATTTTGGCAACTGGAGCAAATGTCTCCTCATAATCAATCCCATATTCATGTTTGTTGCCTAGAGCCACGAGGCGAGCTTTGTACCGGTCCAAGGAGCCATCAAAACGAAGTTTTATAGAGAACCCATTTACTCCCCCAATATGTTTGATTTTAGGAGGACAAGGAACTAGGGGTGGGCATAAACCGCCCAAACCCGCCAAAACCGACCCAACCCGATCGGTTTGGGTCGGTTTTTCATGAAAATTGGGTTGGGTTCGAGTTTTTTTAAAATTTTTTGGTCCGGTTGGGTCGGGTTGTGGGTTGGGTGAAAACCCGACCCAACCCAACCCAAATAAAAAATCTTTTTTTTTTTTTAAATGAAACTTTACTTATTTAAATATTAATTGAACATATTTTAATTTTATTAGCAAATGTTCAAATATTGTATTTGAAGTTATTGTAGTGTACATAATTGATTTGAGTTAAAGATTGATTCATGAATTTTTTTTCTTTTTCAATATTTTTTATTAATTGGGTCAAAGCCCAACCCAACCCGACCGAAATTTGGTTGGGTCGGGTTGGGTTTGAACTCTTAATTGAGTTGGGTTGATTTTTTATCTACCCAACTTTAGTGAGTTGGGTTCGGGTTGGCAAAAAACCGACCCAACCCCGACCCACGCCCACCTCTGCAAGGAACAATATCCCAAAGAACAATCGGCGGGATAGCAATCTCTCGCCGATTTTAGGAGGACAAGGAACAATGTCCTGCGTACTTTGTTTAATTCTGGTTTATTAGGCAATATAACATGTTCTTCTATTGATATTTCTTTTGACTGTTCGACATGCAAACTTGGCAAAAGTAAAATTCTACCTTTTTCCTTTTCATGCATCTCGTGCCGCACAATGTTTTGATATTATTCATAGTGATGTTTGGGGGATTGCACATGTTGTTTCTTATGCGCATTATAAGTACTTTGTTACTTTCATTGATGATTTTAGTCATTTTACTTGGGTTTACTTTCTACGGGTTAAAGCAGAAGTTTTTGTATCTTTCAGTGTTTCCTTGCCCTTCTTGAAACTCAATTCTTTGCCCGCATCAAGATCTTAAGATTTGATTCTGGCAGCAAATATATGTGTAATGAGTTTCAGGCATTTCTCCAAAGCAACGAGATTATCTCTCTTGCGTTCTTGTCCTTCGACTCCACAACAAAACAGTGTTGCTAAGAGGAAAAATCGTCATCTTCTTGATGTGGTAAGAACCATTTTACTTGAATCATCCGTTCCTCCGCGTTTTTGGTGTGAGATGCTCTCTATTTCAGTCCATTTGATCAATCGCTTACCCTCTCCTACGTCAAATCACGTTTCCCCTTTCTTTAGGTTGTTTGGTCATTCCCCTTTATATTATGATCTTCATACATTTTGTTGTGTTTGTTTTGTGCATCTTCTTGCTCATGAACAATATAAACTTACAGCTCAATCTGATAAGTGTGTTTTTCTTGGTTATGCTACCCATCAAAAGGGTTATATTTGTTATGATCCCCATGCACGTCGTTTATGGGTTTCTAGGAATGTAGTTTTCTTTGAAAATTAATATTTTTTTCCATCTCATATTGGGCTGCTATCTCCATCTATGTCTGTTTTGCCTAGTTTTTCTGATTCTCCAACAATTGTGGAAAGGTTCAAATCTAGTTTTGTGTATGAAAGACGTGGTCGCCTTGGGTCTCGTTCCACTTCCTCTATGCCCCTGCCGATCTTGACCCGACGCTTGATCCCGCTCCTGTTACAGCTCCTGTTCCTGCTCCTACCACTCTTCGTCGATCTACTCGTTATTCTCGACCCCTTGATTGGTATGGTTTCTATTCTCCTGTCTCTTGCAACTACTTTATCATCTATTTCCATTCCATCTTGTTACAAAGAGGCCATGGAACATGAGTGTTGGCAAAAATCCAATGCAAACAGAACTTCAGGCACTAGTGGAGGCATGATAACCAGTACCCTACTTCCTTTTAGGTCGAATGGGACAAGCTGAGATGATATGACCTTGTTTCTTGCAGTAGTTACAAAACTTCTTAGGACAATCCCGAGCAATATAACCAAAAGCTTTACAACTAAAACACTGGATAGCACTCATGTCTCTACCCTTATGCCTCCCTTGTGCTGCATAAGCAACATGGATAGGTACACTAGCATGAGCCTCGTGTGCCATGGAAGCTTGAGTGAGTAGTCGTTGCTCCTCACAAAGGAGTTCACTCAAACAAGTATCCAGAGATGGGACAGGAGCACGATTCATCAGATTAGACCGTGCAATTTCAAAGTCGGGTCGTAACTTCATCAAGAATTGGTCTCTCTTGCTGGTTGCATGCACTGCTTGAACAGCAGAGAAAGCTTTAGCGGGAACCTTAGCATAAACAATGTCAGAATAGTCAGTCCGCAGAGTTTGAAAACCAGAATAAAATTCCTCAATTGAAAGACTTCCTTATGTGAAATTAGCCATCTCATACTCCAATTGAAAACATCAAGCAAAATTATCTTGATTGTAAACTGTATTTAGACACTTCCACATTTCCGCAGCTGTTTTATAAGGCCTCAAATTGAGAACAAGATGAGGCTCAACCGAGCAAAGGATCCAAGTCATCACCCGAGCATCCTTAATTTTCTACTTAGACAATGCGTCAACATCTTTAGGTGAAGAATCACTCCATCTATATGACCCCATAATTCTTTCCCCATAACATATAAACGAAATTGAAATTCCCAGGCTGAATAGTTCTTACCCGTAAATTTCACGGCAAATAATTCAGAAGTCATAATGCCCGTAAATTAATTAGTCTAGCTTAGAAGATACCGTTAGAGCACACCAAAACCAGATAACCCGCAAGCAATATACCAAGTCTCACTCACAGGCAATACCACAGTCCACAGACAGGCCAATATAGTGACTTTATACCGACTCCTACTCAACAATCCAAACACCCTACTGTCTTCACACTTCACACCCACCGAACAGAGGCTGCACACACGGTCCACAGACAGGCCCAATATAGTTCTTGCTCCAGCAAGAACTACCAAAAGCTCACAGCAAGCCACAAAAGAAGAACACATAAGACCGAACAGGGAGCAGGTCATACCACGGAGGAGGAGAAATCCGAAGCAATGTCCAGGCCACAAAAGGGAACACCAGTCAACAGAGGCAGCAACTAGCAAAGGACGTCCAGTAGCAACCACCGAAAGAAGAAATGGGCACAAGAACAGTCGATGGTTGGACAGCGTCATGGGAACCAGAAAAACCAAACTTTGACCACCGAAATCCACGAAATAACCAGAAAAAATCAGCAACCGAGGTGTGTTGAAACAGGTAAGATTCAAGAACACAGCTCTGATACCATGTTAATGTGCAAATCGAGACTAGAATATAGCAAGAGAATTTCTGGAAAAACCTTTCTTCTATTACGTGAATCTCCTTTGTACAAGACAAGTAGTATATCGGGGGATTTGTTGAAATAGTTGCTTTAGGGATTTAATGTTTCAAAATGCTCATTTTTTACAAATTGTCTTTATTGTCCTTAATGAAATAAATTATTTTCTTTGTAAGACATATTCTTGAATTAGTCAGGTTAATTTAATTCAATACTTTTTATTATATTCATATTCTTTAATCTTTTAAGTTCTTCTAAAAATGCACTATATTGTGATAATTTCTCAAAAGATTTAGGATGTTTTTTCTTTGTTATATATCCTAATGCTATTTTATCTGAAACTTCATCTTCTATATTTTCGTATTCTTCTATAATTTTATGAACCGTATTTATATTTTTTGCTGTTTCAACAGAATTAAATTCTATTCTATTTAAGATAACATAATCTATATCTTCGTATATTTCTTTTAATTTAGATTGTCCAACAGAATGTATATTTTTAGATTTTTCAGCAATAGCTAATAAAAATGAAATTTCTTTATTATCTAAATATAGTTTATGATTACAATTATTAGAGGTTGATGCTTGTGAAGTATCCATAGATTATAGGGTTGGTAAATTATTATACAAAATTCTCTGGTATAAGTCCATTCTTTGATCTAGTAAAATATAATAATCTGCAATATATTGTTCGTATTTTTCTAAGAGTTTATTATATTCTTCAGAAGATATGTTTTCATTTTCCATTTGATGTTTAATATCTTCCATTTTATCTTTCAATTTTTCTAAAAGGTTATCTAATCCTTCTATTGTATATCCTGGCATTATGTTTGGACTGTATTTGTCATTATTTTATTTTCTAAATCTATTTTAATCTCTAATATGTCAGAATAATCTATAATGTATTGATCATGATTTTCTGAAAGTATATAGTATTGTTCAGATGATTCATCCATATCTATTAAATGAGATATAATGTTATCTATTTTTTCCATTATTTTTTCTAACAAATTGTCTAATCCTTCAATAGTATATCCAGGCATTATAAACTCAGAGATGAATAATTTATAAAGTTTCAAGTAATTTTTCAAATTCTATGAGTGTTTGAGAATTGATAATATCTATGTCAGCCATGATATCTATACTTGGTTCAAATGGTATATTATATTTTGAAATATTTTTCTTCCTCTTTTCTAATTTATCAATTATATCTTGAATATCATGTATCATTATAGATCTTACAGTTCCTCTAGCAAAGTTTTCTATTAAATTTTCCTTAAAATTTTTTAATATCTCTTGCGATGCGTAGAGTTGTTCTTGGTATCCGATTTTATCAATTTCATTTTCATATTCAATTCCTTTTTTACTTTTAATATACTTTTGAACTTTATATGGACCTCTTTTAGTTCTGGGTTTTTTCATGATATAATTACTGTTATTCATGATATTAAGATTTTCAAAAACTGGTAAAGAAATATTCATCTCTACCATCACTGTCATAATCTATTACAGGATCATAATCATTATCACTACTGAACACATATCCTAAATATAATTCATTATTTATTTCAGTATTATCACTATCAAGCCAAAAATAAATAATTGATTTTGTAATTTCTAATCCTAATATTCTTTTTAATGTTGGAAAGATAGTTAACAAACATGGCATATAGACATGATATAACTTTTTTATTTCATTATTTGGTCTAGTAAACTGTTTATGCATGAATAAAGGTTCAATTATGCTATGGTATTCATCATTATAAGGACTGTTTTGGTAATTAAACTTAATAATCCTGGATTCTGTCATGTTAAAAACTCTTCTTCCTCCTAATTCCGTAAAGATAGATATATTAAGAATACTAACCTCTTTTCCTGTTCTCAATACCTTTGTATTTTCCTTCTATTGTTAGTGACCTTCAAACTTATAGGTTTCTGCTCCACACCCTCCAATGGCTTCCTGCCTTCACGGGTTATTAGCTAAACCTGGATGCCTTCACTGTATAACTCTTTAGATGGAAAATATTTTAGGACAGAGTGTAGAGAGTTTTCTTAATAATATATCTTCTTTTTGGAAATAGGATTTAGAAGACAAGAATTTAGAAACTCATCATAATATGATAAGTAAATTGGGATTTTATTGATAATATGAAGATTGACAAAGGATTGGTAAGAGAATTTTCTGAAAGACAGAAGATTTTTGGCTTTCTCACAAACTGAGTGCTCAAGAGAGTTCTGCCCCTTCTCTCCTCAGAAGACCCTTATTTATATAACTTCACGAGGTATTACTATACAACCTCTTACATCATTGCTTATGTAATGGATACAATAATTTGAATTTTACAAGAACCTACAAGGACACACCTGTCCATCTATTCTTTATTACAAGGATACAGCTGTCCCTTTATTTCTTCACATGGCTACATTATAGGGACACATATCCCTCTATTTTCAGTCTTCTCATAGCCCTTACATTGTGCTGTCTTGTTCCATTAAATCAGGTTTATCAATTGGCTTCCATCTGTCCATCACTTCTGTTGGTATGTAAAGCAGACTTATCAAATGGCTTCCACCTGTCCATCAGTTCCTTTGGCATGTGGGGCAATTCCTAGCTATGCACGCCTCTTGCAAAGTGGCAAAGCTTCCATGGATTTGATGAGTATCAAATTTATTGATATATTCTTGCAAGATTGTTGACTTTTCTTTTCCTCCATTAGTGAGTAAGGTCCATCCATTGTACTGGCATATGCATTTGAATTTTTTCTCATATAGGTTTTTGGCAATGTTGTAGAGAACTTTAATTCCCAACACCCTTCGGGACCTAAACCATGATCTTGTAATGTTTGGTACTGGCTTGGTATTTTTTCCAACTTCAATTTGAAAATTTCGAGCAACATACCCAATCGTGATAATATGCTCAGCAGGATAATATATTCTTCCATCAATTTCAGGACTGATCGAATAAAATTTTAAATATATGGATCTTCCTTGAGCAAACTTTGAAATTTCTCCTTTTAGTAAGTCATCAAGTTTTTCTATTTCTTTTAGATCTTTTCCTGGATAGATAAGATCCAAGAATCCATAATCAGCTGCCATTTTTGTCATGACGGGATCTCCTCCCTGAGTAACGATCAATCGTGGGTATACATGGTCTCCAGACGAAATGTAATAGCAATCACATTCTTGAAGTTCATATATAACTTCAACAGTGGTTTTATATTCGTTTTCTTTTGGTAAAAAAGGGGAATCATCTTCTTCTTCAGCACGAATTCTGACTACCCTTGTATGTTCATCTTTGGCATTGATTGTGATTTTTCGAGGACTGGCTTCATTTATAACAACTTTTTTAGGACTTGGTTCATCTCTTTTAATTGTTGGTCCACCACTGCTTCCAGAAGATGTACATGTTTGTATTTTTGATATAACCTGTTTGGTATCAGCCTGTTTGGTAATCAACGATTCAAACTGAGATTCAATCTCAATTATGTTATCGCTCAATTCTTTAGTATAATTATGATGAAATGTTGAGATTTCCATCAATTGCTTGAAACTTCCTTGGAGAGTTTCTGCAAGTTGTTCAATTTCAAGCTTTATATCTTCAGCTTCCTCCATGAGGAAGTTCATTCGCTTTTTGGCGTCTATCAGAGATCTTTTGATATTATCCATCTGCAAATTCAATATTCCTGCTTAAAAAGTCTGCAAGATAATTATTAACACCTTTAATATGAATTATATCAAAATTATAAAACGCCAAATAGGCTTGCCATCTATGTAGCCTTCTATATTGAGGTTCAGGTAGTAATTTATTTTTTACTAAACCTGCAACTTGAGAATTATCAGTTTCAACAATGAATTTTTTAGATAATAAAAATAATGAAAACTTCTTTATTCCTCTGATAATTGCTAACAGTTCTTTCTCATGAGTAGTATAATTTATTTCTGCTTGATTAAACGTTCCACTTGAGTATCTACAAATTTCATTAAGATCTGTTTTTAATATTGCTGCCCAATATTTATCCGAGGCATCAGTATTAACTATCAGATTATCTTTTTCATCTGGTAATCTTAATTTTGGTAAATTTTTACATTCTTCTTTTAGTGATTTGACAATTTCTGTATGTTCATCACTCCATCCTTTGGTATTTGTTTTCTTGAGTAAAATTTGAATTTTATGTCTCTTTTTTGATAGATTTTCAATAAATCCTTCTGCATAATTTAAACATCCTAAAAATTTTTGTATTTGTTCTTTTGATTCTAATTTGTTTGGAAAACTTTCTATCTTCTTAGATATATGAGTTTGTAATTTTATCCCCCTTTTATCTATTGATAATCCAAGAAAATCAATTTCTTGATTTTCTATTATAGCTTTATTTTTTGAAAGAACAATTTCTTCTTTTTTGCATTCATTTATAAACTTAATTAAATGGTTTCTATGTTCTTCTCTATTATTAGAACATATTAATATATCATCGACATAGACGATTAAGAATTCATTAAATTTTCTAAATATGTTATCCATTCTTCTTTGATATATTTGTGGTGCATTTTTTAAACCAAATGGCATAACCATCCATTCATACTTACTTTGGGGTGTACTAAATGATGTATATTGAATACTATCTTCTTCCATTTTTACTTGCCAAAATCCTGATTTGCAATCAAATTTAGAATAATATTGCTTTCCTTTTGCAAGATTTATCAGTACCTCTTTATTTGGTAAGAAGTATCCATCAAATTTAGTATATTTGTTTAATTCTTTATAATTTATCACAATTCTAGCTTTACCTCTTTTTTGTTCAGAATGTTTCATGACCATAAAAGTTGGACTACTATGGGGTCCATTACTGGGTCTGATTAATTTTTGGTTAAGTAATTCTTTTATCTGAGTTTTAAATTCTTGCATATCTTATATGGTATACATCATTGGTCTAACTCTTATAATAACATTTTCTGTTAATTCTATTCTAGCTTTTGGATGATGTGGTTTCCAAAATGATAATGGATTTTCTCCACAAATTTTTTCTAGTTGATCAATGATTTTTTCCATGTTTATTTGTATGTTCGTTTTCAAGACTTTTTTATACATTATTCTTTTATTTTTTATTTCATTTTGTGTAATTGGTTTTTTCTCCCATTTATCACCACGCTGTGTTGGCTGAACTCTGTAAGGTCGAAATTCTCTTGGTATTTTTAGTAAGTGTGCACAAGGTGTTTGTAACATTACCATGTAATTATTTTGTTTATAATATTGAAATTGTTGTATAAAGTCATTCCCTAGTAATATATCACATTCTAATTTGTTATAATTATATACTTTATTTACAACTATTTGTTTACTCCCAAGTATTATATCAATTTTATCATTACTATTAATTATATGAGTACTTTCTCCTGTTACTCCTGTAATTTTTATTTTTCCATTAGTATTCCATGATTTTATTAAGAAGCTTTTGAATATTGTTATATCACTTCCCGTGTCAATTAATGCACATGTTGTTATATTTGTTTCAACAATTGTAACTTGTATATAAACGGCTAATGGAAAACTTATTTGGTTATTCATTTATTCAGCCTTTCTGCATAGTATAGTTTGACCATTATGAGTTATATATAATCCTTCACGTTTTATACTATAATCTTCTAGTCCATCTAGAAAGCTCATACCTAATAATACATGAGGATTTGTCATACTACTATCTACATGACATGGTACTAGGAGATTTATTCCTCCTATTTTTATTGGTACTTTTACTTCAAGTTCAGTCATATATATTTGTCCATCAAAATTTATATATCTATATGGATCGGTTCTATGAGATATTAGTCATTTATTTCTATTTGAAGCTATATGACATTCACTAGCTCCTGTGTCAATTAATATATTTGATCATTTTATATGTTCTATTCCATTAAAATATTCACCTTCTATTTTCATATTTCCAGCATTTCTATTAAGTTTTATTTCTTTTATATTACTAGTTTCCCCTAATTGTTTTCTATTAGGTAAACTTGCTGATCTCCTAATTAATCTGCCATCTTCAAATGTTATGTTATTATTAGGGTATTCTTCTTCTCGTAACTCTATGATTTCTGGTTTATTTTTTGTTATAGTAAGTTCATAATTTCTTGGAACTAAACTTATTTGTTTATCTGGTTCTACAGCTTTACCAAAATCTTTACATTCTTTATGAATTTCAATATATGGTTTTTTGGAATAAATGTTTCCATAATTAGAATTAGTAAATGTGTATAATGCCATGTATTCTATAGTCATAATTTTATCTCCTGGTTCCATTATATCATCTTTATGTAATTTGAAATGTAATCCTAAAACTTCATTAAAATTTCTATCTTTTAATGATATACAATATTTTGGGTAACATGTAAATATTAGTTTCTTATATGCTAGATTTCCTTCTACTGTTCCTAAATGACTGTCTTTTAAATTTATAATTCTTCCATCATGTAAACTTACAGTCAAAGGCGAATCTAATCCTTCTCTAAACAGGGATTTAAACATTATTTGGATACCTGCTAAGTAAACATATTGAATCTTTTCACTTTGTTTTCTATTAATCTTTGTTAATAATTCTGCAACTGTATTTTTTGTTAAAAGATTTAATTTGTGTGTTCCTTGAGTGGTTCTAACATTTATTGCTCTTTCAATTTTATGATATTCATTTATTGCTACTTTTTCTCTTTTCCATATTCTGTCTAATATTTCCCATTTTCCTATTTTCAAATCTAAAGATAATTTTTGTATTTTTCTGAACTTATTATTATCAAAAGTTACTTTTAATCCATAACCTTCTATTCCTTCATATTCTTGTTTATCTATGTTCTTATTTGTTTCTATTTCTTCTATTTCTTTATTCTGATTCTGATTCATTGATTTCTGAATCTGTTTCGCTTATATAGACTTCTTAATCATAGTATTCTTCAATATCTGATATTTCACTTAGTTCACTTTCTATTTCTAGATATTCATGTTGTAATATTTTAACTTTCTTTTTGTTACAATCAGGGCTTATATGTCTCATTTCTCCACAATTCCAACATTTGCATTGGCTTTTATCTTTCTTATAAGTTTTATTTTTCTGTTTTTTATTTGGATTATATCTTCTTTTGTAATATCTCCTCTTAGGTTTTATATATCTTTTTCTGAAGTTTCTAAATTTTTTAAATTTTCTATTTTTAAATTTTCTTTTATTATTATTTTTTCTTCTTTCAGGGTTACATCCCCATTGGGTAGCTTTTTCCATATCTTCACAACATATTCTAGTCAATTTTCCTGATTTCTTTAATAATTGTCTTTGTTGACATATATATGCTAATCTTTCAAATAAGAATTTTATCCTTGATCCTAATGTTCTAGGTGTTCCAGGGTTATCTCTAATAAATTTTTCAAATTCTATTTTAAAGTATATTCCCCATGAACCTGGTAATTTATTGTAATACATATCTCTATATACTTCTTGGTTTTCATTACTATAGAATTGGACATAATAGTATTCTTTAAATTCACAAGTATATTCTTTAATTTTACACATATCACATATTGTTAAATTTATTAATCTTACTCTTGCATTATCTTTTTCTCTTATTGATTCTGCTTCAGAATTACTTATCCAATTTTCTCCTAAAAATTCATCCGCAATATAATCTACTATCTTTTCTATTCCTTTTCTATCTGATTTTATTAGTTCTGTCTGTACATTTCTTCTTATTAATGCTTTTGTATCACTACTTATTCCTTCCCACCAATTTCTAACATGTCCTTCAAAAGATGCTACTAAAAAATTTATCATTCTATCAGTATTTTCCCATGTATCATTTTTATTGTATAAAAAGAATAGTATCATTGAATCTGCCCAAGTTAATAAGGCTTTTTTAGTATCTATTTTACAATCAAGATCTAATTTTGTTCCTCCATGATTAATAGGTTTATCATAGTTATTATTTGGTTCAAATCTATCTTTATATTTATTTTCTCTAGGTGGTTGTCTATCTCTGATTCTATCATAATATTGTCGGTGTGGCTTGTTATATAAGGGTGCATAACTTTCATCTGGATCTGGTAATTCTTGTTTAGAAGTTCCTATAGGAGCAGGGTTAGGTGCTCCTCCAGTATTCATTAAAACTTGGTATTCATTAAAGTTTTCTATACTTAACTGGTCAAAATTTTCTATAAGCAAATCTAATTCTTCATTCATTTTTGTCTTGTTCTTCTTCAATTTTTTCTTCAGCTTTTAATTTTCCTAAAGTTTTTTCTATAGATTTTTGTAATTCTAATTCTTCCTCTAATATTTTTGGTAATATGTTTCTTCTAAATTCATCATCCATACTTCCTGCTTCTATTATAATTTTTTCTTGTTCGAAATGCTTCTTTCCTATTCTAAGTATTTCTTTTTCTATGAGTTTTTTATCTATTTTCTTATCTTTGCTTTTATTATTTTCTTTGAATTCTCTAATCTCTAGTTTTAGTATATTTATATCATTTCTTACTTCTTTTAATTCATTTTTTACTTCGTGTACATCACTTATTAATGTTTTTAAATCTTCAATATATTCACTTATCGACATTTTATACTCTTGGTTTTTGAGTTTTTTGTACCTTAAATAGTCTGTCATACATATCATCTATTTTTATTTCTAACTTTTTGATTCTTTCTTCTATTGATATGATTTTTTCATTTTCATTCTTTCTTATTTTTTCATTTAACCTATCTATTTTTTCTATAATTATTCCAATTTTATCTTGATTAATTAATTCTCCTGATTTTCTTTGGAATTCTTTTAAAATTTATTCATCTATATTTTTAGTCTCTCCTATCATTTCTTTTAATTCTTTAAATTGTATTGTTAGTTTATTTTGAATATTTTGTAATTTTTCTTTAATATTCATGTCCTGTATATTTAATTGTTGTAATTCTTCGATAGCTAATTTATCTTGTAAATTTATGTTTTTATATGTTTGCCATAAAAATGCACTTATCCAATTTAATTGCATGTTAAGAAATCCATCAGATTCTCCCCATGAGCTTAATGGTTGAAACATAGTTGTATTTGCTCATTTTATTTGATAAGATCCAACTGGAAGTCTTATATTTTCTATTATTTGTTTTTCAAATTTTATTTCTGGAAATCCTGTCATTAATTTCTTCCTTTAATATGTTCGATTTCTAGAATAAGTTCTGTTTCATATTTTGCTTCTTTATAATTCATTATTTGATATTCACAATATTCTTCTATTGATCCAATCATTGATTTTCTATGATATATTCTATAATATTTTAGATAGTCTTCAATGTGTTTGTTTTATCATATTTTTCTTTTCTAGTTTTTTCTTTGTCTTCTAGGATCGTTTGAATTTTTGGTAATTGTTTTAAAATTCTATCAAAATATTCTCTCTTTTTCTCCAATAATTTTAATCTTAATTTTTCTTGTCGTTTTATATTTCTTTCTTCTCTTATTTGGTCCATTAAATTTCTTCTTTGTTCTATTATTAAATCTAATTTTTCATTTGTTTCTATGTCTAGATATCTAATTAATTGAGGATCCGCTCTATGATAATCCATTTCTATAATTTTTATATAACTCTTCTAGTATATCTTTATGGATTAAATCTAATATTTCGTTTATGATAAAATCTTCTTTTATTATATCGAAATTTATTAGATCATATATTTCTCTTCTTATATCTTTATCTAAATCTTTTAAAGTGTTTAAGATTTCTATTTTATAATTATCGGGTAGTGTTAATGTATGCATAATTATAAATCTTGATGTATATATTATATATTCATTTTTAATTTGTGTTATATAATATTTATCTTTTAGATCTGCCATTTGGCTCTGATACCAAAGTGAGGGTGCTACTATGAGCGAACAAAAATCAAATAAAATCATAAACAAAATTAATAAAATTTCAAGGACTAGGTTGTAACTTTTCTAAATCTTAATGGGTTTAGTTGAAATATGATATATAAGAATATTTGTGGTATTTTATAGTATTTAAGGCTATTTTTAAAAGATATAAAATTGTTAGGGTATTTTCAAAAATTGGTAAAATTTTTAGGGTATTTTTATGTATTTCCTCTAGTATATCTATCTAATTTTGGGAACCCTAACTTGATCCCTCAACTTTAGACTATATACCTAATGGATCCCTTAACTTTAGTCTATATGCAAAATAGTATTTACAACTAACAATATATACTGTAACAGAGACATTGTTTAATCTATAGAAAGATGCACATGGATCACAAAAAGAATATACCTTCTCTCCTGACACAGGATCAGTGATAGGGTCTT
Organism: Ligustrum vulgare; assembly: GCA_963555705.1. Taxonomy (NCBI): domain Eukaryota; kingdom Viridiplantae; phylum Streptophyta; class Magnoliopsida; order Lamiales; family Oleaceae; genus Ligustrum; species Ligustrum vulgare. Next base: position 18,514,033 of record OY743189.1, on the reverse strand, counting down.
CAACTACTGCTTGCTTCAAAAACATGTTACCCCTGGTAGCTCGGAATAAAATCCTTTCAAAAGACATAGATTTATCCCTAGGAACAAGTCCTGTGATAAATCCCAACGTAACTTGATTGGACGAATTAGTTATCATTTCCTACATAAACAACACAACAAATAAACCAGTTATGGAAAGTCATATGTTGTGAAAGCATTAGAGGTATGGTTTACACCTTCTCCGACAACAGTGGAGTTTCTACATATTCTTCGTCACTCTGATTTGATCCATATTCTCTTTCACGAGCTTCAGCACTGCTCAATGCAGACTGAAAAAATTCGTTGGCCTAAGGAAAACAATAGCATTTGTTTATGTTGCAAGTCAACTACTTCAGCTTCAAGGTAAAAATTAAAAAATATATGTTGCACGATGATGGAAACTGTTGAATAACTTTTACTAAGACATGGCACAATAAATTCACAATCTTATGAGAACTAGCAGCTTCGCTTAGTTCATACAAGTAAGATCATAGGTGATATGTCATTAAACAAATTCCTTCAAGGCTTTATGACGTATAATGTTTTGAATTCAAAGCACCAAGAGAAACTTTCAAATCATTACAAACAACTTAAATTAGGTGATGTGTTCCGGACCCTCGACAATCGGAGTCATAGTAGGCTTGACGGGAAAATTTAAACATTCAAGTCAAAACAAGAATTCAACAGGTTCGACGAGCTTTGAAGATCAAACCGTGTCAAAAAGAACCAGAAAATTAAGCAGCAGGCCTTTTACGGCCGTAACACAGTTATCTCAAATTTGAGCAGAACCTTCATTACGGTCGTAAAGAATATGGTCATGACCGTAAGTCTTAAACATAAAGTTATTTACGGCCGTAAATGAGTTCATCATGGCCGTAAATCTAATTTTCCGGATTTTCGGGGACTATTATTGAATAAAAAGAGATTGAATGTTTTTCAATTGTTTAATGTGTGGATTCACATTACAAACCCGAACTTATCAAGATTGATTATTTTATGGCATTCATCCAGAACTTATCAAATATTCGCGAGAGTATTTGTGGCGTTCAAAATCAAAGACTTATCAAGGAGATTGGGTAAATCCTTGTGGCGTTTCGAAAGTCGTGGTTCTTTATTCCGCATCGTCGAGCCATCGCGTCATGAATATCGGGTCATGATTCATCCGTCCTACCACAAGCTGAGTTCGGAACTTTCCGGCGTTTCTTCTGCACTTCGAACCTCATCATCTAGTATCAGAGCTGGACTCTGAATTCAGGTTTTTCTATCCAATTTAATTCTTATGTTTATCCTCGAGTCTGTCATAAGAATTATCCATATCTTGTTGTTGAGTCTTTCTTTTCTTGAGTGTTCTTCGTGTTCTTAAGTTTCTTGAGTCTTAAATCCAGAAAATCGTTCCAACAAAATTCAAAAGTGTTTATTTTGTTCGATTCTTATCCAAATCATGTTCCGTTCGTTTTGTTGTGTTTGTGTCGAATTTTCGAATTTATTTAAAAAAAAAAAATTATTTATTTTATTTTATTCCGAAAATTCATCCAAAATTCAAAAAAAAAAAAGAGTCCATTCAAGAACCACTTTCTTGATTTTCTTGATCCTTTATTTATTGTTCTTTTCCATTCCATTCTACATAAATTCTATAATGTCCAATTTTCAAGAAAAATATTCATCTCTTAGGGGGAACGATAATGATAAAAATCGTATGTGAAAATTTTTGAATGATGCTTTGATGAGGTTAGATAAACTAGATGAAAGGGAAGCTAAATTGCAAAAGGAGCGATCTCAATCGGATTCTAGAGCTAGGAGGGAATATATGCGTGATCACAAACCTAGGGATGGAATCGGGGTTAAGAGAGGAGCTGAGATTGATCCAAAAGCAATTTTGAAAATTCAAAAAGAAATTTATGAAGAAAGATTGAGGTGTGAACGGGAGGCAGAAAGAAAATATTTGGATAAATTGCGAAAGAAGGAGGAGAAACGAAAGGCAGTGATTAAATGGCTAGAGGAGAGTGAAATACATGTTATAGTTGAGCCTCGGGATATGAATGTTGAAAAGAAGGAGGGAGGCTTGAAACATGAATTAGAAGTAATTGAAGAGACCCCGAATTTTGTGGTAGGTGATGAAAAGGTGGAGTTAGGTGATCAAACTCCAAAATTTGATGAGGAATTAAAAGTTGGGGTAGAAGTTCAAAATTTGGGTTTTGAATTGATAGATCCACATTTGGATAGTGATGAGGTAATGTGCGAACATGGTGATACAAATGTGGAGGTAAGAGATGTGGTTGAGTTTGAAGTTAAAAAAATTGAACAAGAAATTGCAAAGGAGGAAAGAGACGAAGAGAAGGGCCTCGTGGTTCAAAAAGTGGAGTTGGTGGTGGTTTATCATGAATACAAGGATCCATACCTTGTACCTCATGAAGTTAACATGTCCCTCCCCATTTTGTTTAAATCCTTTTTGCAAGTTAATTATGTTTGGAAGCTTCAACCACACTGCAAATGGCAAAGGAAGTTCAAGTTCCATCTCTTCCATGTTTGCCAATCAAAGGATTCCAATTTATTGAACTCATGGCATGGAAGCAGAAACTTTCCGTTTGATCTAGGAGGTGAAGTGAAACAACATGAACAAAACTATGATTCGGGACGAATCATCCTAAAGAAGGAGGGTATGATGTGTTCCGGACCCTCGACAATCGGAGTCATAACAGGCTTGACGGGAAAATTTAAACATTCAAGCCAAAACAAGAATTCAACAGGTTCGACGAGTTTTGAAAATCAAACTGTGTCGAAAAGAACCAGAAAATTAAGCTGCAGACCTTTTACGGCCGTAACACAGTTATCGCAAATTTGAGCAGAGCCTTCATTACGGCCGTAAAGAATATGGTCACGGCGGCTGTAAGTCATAAACAGAAAGTTATTTACGGCCGTAAATGAGTTCATCACGGCCGTAAATCTAATTTTCCTGATTTTTGGGGACTTCGATTATTGAATAAAAAGAGATTGAATGTTTTTCAATTGTTTAATGTGTGGATTCACATTACAAACCCGAACTTATCAAGATTGATTATCTTGTGGCGTTCATCCAGAACTTATCAAATATTCGCGAGAGTATTTGTGGCGTTCAAAATTAGAGACTTATCAAGGAGATTGGGCAAATCTTTGTGGCGTTTCGAAAGTCGTGGTTCTTTATTCCGCATCGTCGAGCCATCACGTCGTGAATATCGGGTCATGATTCATCCTTCCAACCACAACCTGAGTTCGGAACTTTCCGGCGTTTCTTCCGCGCTTCGAATCTCATCAATAGGAAAAGATGGAAATGGATTCAATTTTTCACTTGCTCAAAGAATTTTAGTATAAAATTAACCAATAGCACCAAATCAACTGTCTTTGGTGTTGATATCTAAACTATTTACCAAAATCTCAACCTTTTCCATGTTTTTAATCCAAAGAATTTTATGTTTCTACCACTTTCTACCCCTTCATAAAATCTATATTTTTTTTTGTGGAGAAAGTAATCAATGATTAGGCTAGATTCTAATATTCTCTCGTTTCTCCTTTTGAATGATGGTTGGAGTGTAACATTTTCTCTGCCCTAACAAACTGTAAGCAATGACCCCCCCCCCCCCCCCCCCCCAACCCCCAAAAAAAAAAGATAGAAAGAAAGAAGCTATACACCTTCTGCAGGACAAGCTTGTATTCTACGAGTTCTCTATAGGAGCGCTGCAGCTTCTCAGAGTTTGTATTTGTTTCCACCAGCTCGGCTTCAAGTTCTCTGAGCGTTATCTAAAATGCATCCAGCAATGGCGTTAAACACATTCAACAAGAAATTCAAATGAAGCACCTTCAAAATCTACATACCTCAAGTTCATCCAGATTGAGATCAGTTTGTGTCAAGGATCTTACAGCAGGTGACAACCCTGCCTTCGACATTTGATCCCTAAAGAATCTTAATTCACGTGCCATCTCTCCGCACCTTTTAATCTTTACGAGAAAAGAATAATGATTAACTTTGTAAAAGCACGAATTTAGAAAAATAAAATTCGACACTGCAAAGAAACAAAAATGAAATTTAATAAACTTCTTTCATAGAAGAATATGAATTGAAAGACGGAAGAAAGGGAGGATAAAAGAGTCTTCAAGAAGAGATGGCAGAAAGCAACAGAAGTTAACAAAGTAACTCCAAGTCTCCAACAATGCTGCCAATGAAGTAACCAAAAAACAACCTGCAGCCTTAGCCCAAAGTGAAGGAAGATATACTTCTCTATTCCATAAGCAATCCACATTAAGAAAGCAATGTTGTATAAATAAGCATTCATTTCAAGTCAAAATACCATATTACCACATCAGAATGCATCTCATTCGATAAGATTGCAGAATAAAAATTCCATTCATTAGATGCTTAAGACCCACACAACCACCCCAGGCCAAATTCTCTCTCTTGCTGTATATATCAATCAAAAAATAGGACAAACAAGTTGAAACATTCAACCAGTATGTAATAAAGAAATCTAATAAAAACCAAACTCATTTTGCATTACCAGACTAAACTATAGACTAAAGTCGAAAAATATGTTAGGGAATTTCATATGGGTAAACAACCTGATAATAAAGAAATTATTAGAGATCATACAATAGGGTACTAGAGAAAACAATTATCTAAAGTACCTAAAGGTATGGTACCATATCAAAGGAATCCTTCATAAATCATAATGTAGTCTACTCGAGAGTATAAGAATTTGAATTGACACCGGTCTGGCCCGAGGGAGATTCTAGTATCTTGATGTAGACTTGCAATAATGTGAATCGAAAAAGGTCATACTGTTGGGAATTAGGACGCAACTAATCCCGCCCAGGATCGATGTGACACAAATAAATTGGACTGAGAAAATATAAATACGCAAAAATAAAATGCAAATACGAAACACAAAGATTTACGTGGTTCAACAATTTGCATACGTCCACGGACCCACACCAATATATTTCACTAACTCGAAAATGAGGAGTACAAAATACAACACTGTATTTTTATCTGCCTATGCAAAGGCTATTCTCTCCAACTCATTTTTCTCTCTATTTTGTGAAATGCCTCTCTTGTGTTGCTCTCTACAAACACTCTTTGTTGTGGTGGTATAAGTTGCAAATGAGAGCCTCTATTTATAGGCAAGAATTAGGATGAATTGGGAATAAAATTCTTTCACCTACTAGTCTCCACCTAATTCTTTCACCTAACTCATCCACCTACTAGTCTCCACTTACCAACAATCTCCCACTTGGAGACTAATGTGGCTTCACCTGAGACACCTCCTCCTTGCAACTCCTTGTGAAATATAGTGTGAGTCATTTCCTTTGTCTTCACTTCAGAAGACCAATTGAAGCTGAGCACAGCTCCAATTTTTCCTTTGTTACTGTCTTGGTCATCATGTTGGCTGGGTTCTTACTACCCTGGATCTTCTCTAATGTTAATATTTCATCCTCCAAAAGAGACCTGATGAAATGATAACGGAGTCCAATGTGCTTGGTTCTAGAATGAAATGCTGAATTCTTTGCCAGATGTATCGCACTCTGACTATCACTGTGCAAAACATTCTTCTCCTGACTGAATCCCAATTCTGCCAACAAACCCTGTAACCAGATCATTTCTTTGCTAGCCTCGGTTACTGCCACGTACTCTGCTTCTGTAGTGGATAGAGCAACAATCTTCTGTATCTGCGAAATCCAGCTAACTGCAGTAGTACCTATTGTGAAAACATAACCAGTAGTACTTCGTCTGCGATCTACCTCGCCAGCAAAATCTGCATCTACAAAGCCTTGTAGAGTCACCTCGCCTCGTCCAAAGCATAAGCATCTATCAGTAGTTCCCCGTAGATATCTTAATATCCACTTTACTGCTTCCCAATGCTGCTTTCCTGGATTTGCCATAAACCACTCACAACTCCCACTGCATGAACAATATCTGGTCTGGTACAAACCATGGCATACATCAAACTTCCAATGGCTGAGGCATATGGTATTTTAGCCATGAAGTTTATCTCGTCCTCTGTCTTAGGACTCTGATCACTAGATAGACGGAAGTGATTAGCTAGTGGCGTGCTGACAGCCTTCGCACTGCACATGTTAAATCTCTGCATAACTTGACTAATGTACTTGGCCTGAGATAACTGCAAGATACCCTTCTGCTTATCTCTGAAAATTCTCATTCCGAGAATCTGCTTCGCTGCACCCAAGTCCTTCATTTCGAACTCTGCTGACATCTGCATCTTTAACTTCTTGATTTCGTCCATATCTGAGCCTGCTACTAACATACCATCGACATAAAGTAGCAAAATTATATAACTGGACTCGAATCTCCTGAAGTAGCAACAATGGTCAACATTACATTTGAAGTAGCCATTTTTCTGCATAAATCCGTCGAACTTCTTGTACCACTGTCTCGGGGCTTGCTTTAAGCCATACAGGCTCTTCTTCAATTTACAAACAAGCTTCTCCTTTCCTTTGACTGAGAAGCCTTCTGGCTGCTGCATATATATTTCCTCCTCAAGGTCACCATGGAGGAAAGCAGTTTTCACATCTAACTGCTCCAAGTGCAAACCCTCTGCTGCAACAATACTCAAGACTGATCTGATTGTTGTCAGCTTCACAACTGGCGAAAATATTTCCGTGTAGTCAATTCCTTCTTTCTGCTGGAAACCTTTGACCACCAACCTCGCCTTGTATCTCTTTGATCCGTCATGTTCTTCCTTGATTCTGTACACCCACTTATTGTGCAAAGCTTTCTTTCCTGTAGGTAACTCAGCTAGTTCCCACGTCTGGTTAGAGATGAGAGATTTTATCTCGTCTTTCATCGCAAGCTCCCACTTGCCAGAATCACTGACCTGACATGCCTCATGATAGCATTCAGGTTCACCTGCATCAGTAAGTAACATGTAGCTCATGTACTTTCTATTTGGAACATGAGGTCTGGTTGACCTTCTAAGAACATGGACTGGAGACTGTAATGCATCAGTCTCTAGAACAGGCTCATGTAACTGCAGATCCTCCTCTGTCTGCTGCGACGTACTACTTTCTGGAGCATCCAACTCAACATATGTTGGATCATCATGTACTGTGTCATCGGACTGCACTGCATTTCTGTCCTTGTACATAACCTTCTCGTTGAATATGACATCCCTGCTTCTGATGACCTTTCTGTTCTGGTCATCCCATAAGCGGTAGCCAAACTCATCTCCGCCATATCCAATGAATGTGCACTTTAGTGATTTGGGGTCTAGCTTGCCCCTTGCCTGATCACTAATATGTGCATATGCGACACATCCAAAAACTTTCACGTGGGAAAGTTTTATTTCTTTTCCGCTCCATACTTCCTCCGGTATCCTGTACTCCAACGGTACCGAGGGTCCTCGATTGATCAAGTACACCGCTGTGTTGACTGCTTCTGCCCAAAACTGTTTGGGCAAGCTTGCATGTAACCTCATGCTTCTGGATCTCTCCGTTAATGTCCGGTTCATACGTTCTGCAACTCCATTTTGCTGTGGAGTCCCTGGCAACGTCCTCTCCATTTTGATGCCATTCTGGTAACAGAACTTCTTGAACGCCATATCCGTATATTCTCCTCCGTTGTCGGACCTCAGCTTCTTTACTCGCAATCTTGTTTCATTTTCCACCATGGCTTTCCACTTCTTGAACACATCGAATACTTCGGACTTGTGTCTCAAGAAATAAACCCACACTTTTCTCGAGTGGTCATCAATGAAAGTCACAAAGTATGACTTTCCGCCAATAGATGAAACTGCGGTTGGTCCCCAGACGTCTGTGTGGACTAACTCAAGTTTCTCTTGCTTCCGAGTTCTGCCACTAGTGTTGAAACTCACCCTGGTTTGCTTCCCAAAGATGCAACTCTCGCATAAGTCTATATCAGTAGACTGAAGCTCTGGTAGTTTCCCCTTTGCATGCATATACTTGAGTCCCTTCTGACTCATATGCCCAAGTCTCTGGTGCCACAAGTTTGGGCCCTCCTTGCTTTCAGCAACTGCAATTGTTACACAAGCATCCGTCGTTGTGTAGAGGGTGCCAGTATCCTTGCCTCGAGCGATAATCATGGCGCCCTTGGTGATCTTCCAGTTATCACCAGAGAAGGTGGTGACATGTCCTTCTCCCGACAATTGCTTGACGAAAATCAAGTTCTTCCTCAATTCTGGAATATGTCTCACGTCCTTCAGCTTCCACACAGATCCATTGATCTTGATTTGTACATCACCCTTTCCGACCACGTCACACGGTTGATCATTACCGAGATAGACTCTACCAAAATCACCCCGCGTATAGTTTACAAAAAACTCCTTGTTTGAGGTAGCATGAAAAGATGCTCCGGAATCAATCACCCAGTATTCCGTTTTTCTCTCCAAAGAGCATATCAAAGCATCGTCCGCTTCCTCTTCCACAACATTGACTTCTGTCCTGTCCTCCTTTTCTTTTGGAGGTGCTGTGCACTGATTTTTGTAATGACCGGTCTTGCCACACTTCCAACATTCCACAACCTTTGTCTTGTTGGAATTGTTTGGATTTCTGGATCTTGATCTTCCACTTCTGAATTTGCCATTGCCCCGCCCATTTCCTTTGTTAGAATTTCTGCCTCTTCTTTCCACGTTCAACGCCGATCCTGAAGTTGAGGCACCTTCTGATTGTCGTCTGATCTCCTCCGTTAAGATCATGCTTACGACATCATCGAACTTCAATTTTGACTTTCCGGCAGAGCCACTAATTGCTGTGACTGTACCATTCCAGCTGTCTGGCAACTGCCCAAGAATTAACAAAGCTCGAACTTCATCACTAAAAGTGATTTCGACTGTGTTTAGCTGGTCCGTCACTTCATTGAATTCATTTAGGTGCTCCCCAAATCTTCCGCCTTCGGCCGTCTTCATATTGAACAACTTTTTAATTAAGTGGACTTTATTTGCTGCAGATGGCTGTTCGTACATGCTAGAAAGGGCTGCCATGAGAGACTCTGTCGTCTTCTCATTTTTTATGTTGAAGGCCACTGACTTTGACAACGTCAGCCTGATTGTGCCGAGTGCTTTTCGATCAAGCAACTCCCAATCCCCCTGGCTTATATCTTCTGGCTTTTCTTTTAGTGGCTTGTATAGATCCTTCTGGTACAGATAGTCCTCCATTTGCATTTTCCAAAATCCAAAATTTGAACCATCAAATTTGTCAATTTTGGATATTTTCTCATCTGTCGACATTGCTCCTACTCGATCACAAAACAGTCTAAAGAAATCTTTTCTGATGTGGAAGATCAGTCAAAGCTGCAACCACAGAGCATACTAAGAATTTCAAAAGATTTTAATGAGCCAAGGCTCTGATACCAATTGTTGGGAATTAGGACGCAACTAATCCCGCCCAGGATCGATGTGACACAAATAAATTGGACTGAGAAAATATAAATACGCAAAAATAAAATGCAAATACGAAACACAAAGATTTACGTGGTTCAGCAATTTGCCTACGTCCACGGACCCACACCAATATATTTCACTAACTCGAAAATGAGGAGTACAAAATACAACACTGTATTTTATCTGCCTATGCAAAGGCTATTCTCTCCAACTCACTTTTCTCTCTATTTTGTGAAATGCCTCTCTTGTATTGCTCTCTACAAACACTCTTTGTTGTGGTGGTATAAGTTGCAAATGAGAGCCTCTATTTATAGGCAAGAATTAGGATGAATTGGGAATAAAATTCTTTCACCTAACTCCTCCACCTACTAGTCTCCACCTAATTCTTTCACCTAACTCATCCACCTACTAGTCTCCACTTACCAACACATACAGTTTGAGAAAATCAACAGAAATTTACCTGATTCGCGTATGTTCGCTTGAATGGACTCTTTTCTGCATTCAGCTGAAAGGAAAAAGAGGAACAACTGAAAACATCATCGCGTGAAGACTGAATGAAGCAGCTCCAAATTTAAAAACTCCAGTTGTACGGTAAATAACCAAGGAGATCAATTATCAAATTGAGAAGGGAAAAAAAAAATCAAATAAGCTTACGCACATTAACATATATGAAACGGACGTTGTGAATCTTTCAAGCGCTCGACAAGCCGCTACATTAACGGCACAAAAACTATGCTCGTCAATTGTATTACAATCCAATCCAATCCAATCCATTCAATTCCTTCATTTTTCTCATAAGTTCTCCCCTTTCTCCTGGGCAACATAACTTTTCTTTGTACATTTATCTTCAACTCAGCCCATTTCACTTGCCATAACCAATCCATACAGCTCATTAAAAGTTCAGGACGAGAGCCAGTATTAGATATGCATAATCCTCCTTGATTTTGCCTTTACAGGTATGTTAATATTGGGAATTGAGGTCGGATCCTTTTAATTCGCCACGTAATTCTTGTTCATATGAAAATAAACGAATCATAAAAATATAAAAAATAAATAAATAAATTTTAAGGACTGTCAAAATATTTTACTAATGTCTAGTTGATATCAATTTTCAACTTAACTCTCTATAAAGGAAAGACAATGTATTCGAATCTTGGACACGCATTAGGAAAAAGAGAGAGCAGTGAGATGAGTCTAGGCTTTTTCAAATCAGACAGTATATTTAATGGCTTTGGATTGGATCATTACAAAAAAGGTGTTATTAATTATATAGGATTTCACACATCAAAATCCCAAAGATTAGAAGAAAAATATTTTCAAGTTTTACTAAATCAATCAATTTCTAGCCTTTAACAATTCATGAAAGAAACAAGAAAAATCAATGTGCTAGGCTTAGCCCTTGTTTGAGAATAATTTATCCAGTTACTTTGTTGGATGAAAATGCACTGTCATAAAATTTTGTTAGCACCTGCTTATGAAATTCATTAAGAATTAAGAATTCGCTACCAAATGAGAGCGACAATTAAAGTTATATTAAATCAGAAGTCATCAAAGCTATGTATTGACTTCAAAACTCGTAATTTTTTTAGTTGAACCAATATCATGGACAAAATCTTAATCTTAAATAAATATATATATGAATGGATGTATATCAGTATTCCAATTTTAGAAAGAAATTTTTTGCTATATCAACTTATTTAATAAATATAAATTAATTAAGACGACTAGTTTTAAACAACATTCTCTTTTTTAAAAAAAAAATAAAAATTTATTTTCAGATTTTCTTTTCGTTACCCAAAATAAAAATAAATAAATTTCACAAAGTCAATTCCTAAAACAATCGACATCGCCATCATACGAGGGCTATATCTGTGAAGTTTACTTCGTCTTTTCAAGCTAACAAGTGTCCATGACTCCGTAATAGTTAAATCAATTACTCCATTTAAAATACTGGAAAAAAAAAAACATTTATTTGACCTCTGATTAGCAAAACATTTTTGTTTATAAACAAAAAAATTTGATGATTTTAATATACATAAAATGTTTTTAAAAAATAATTTGAAAAAATGTAAATAATTAAAAAATGATTTAACTTATAAGCAATTTAAACGGAGGCTAAATGATTATTTTAGCCTCTATGATCATATCATTTTTCAATAGTTGATTCTATACCAATATTCAGGATGGAGTTGAGACTATAATTTCTGATTGAACAGAAAATAATAACACTCAAAACGTAACTAATATATACAAGTTGAAATGGCAAAACATGCATCTCAACACTTTACAGCACACGAATAAATACTATTTAAAAACCTTTATCATAGTTTAGATACCAGTCCAATTTCATCACATTCCAGTTAACATAAGCATTTTGACATCTCTCGACTCTCAAATCATTCAGGATTGTCCTATAGAACATGTCGATTGTTCCTAAGATACATTGAAGAACCTTTCAGCATAAAACCATTCGCAGCATTAAATTTCATTCGCGACGAAACTCAGCAACTCTTTCTCATGATTTAATACTTGAACTTCAAATAGTCAAGAATTTGCCTCTTCCGTCTTATATTCTCTTTACACTATCGCCATGAATAGCCACAAATCCTTCACTTGCAAGAGTAGCAAGTGCATTTCGCAGCTAAGAAAAAGGCAAAAAAAGGCTTCGGTTAGCAACTTCTCTTTCACATACACAAGTACACATACACACAGAAGGAACTTACATCACTAAGGTGAACTTCAGCACCGGTACTTTGCTTCTTCAACTCTTCCAGTAACTGCAAAGTATATTTCAGCACAAATCAACTTCTTGCTCATTTGAAAAGAAAAGACAGAAAGGTTAATGCATAAACTCTTTAAATTTTACATACATCCAACAAGCGAGTCGAGGCCCCCCCAAGTTGCATCTTCTCCATAATTATGTTGCGGGTAGTTGATACCAAATTCTCCCTTTTCATCCTCTCGCTTGCAGAAACCCCGGTTGTAATGAGATCCATATCAATAGTTCCTGTTCAATACATCCAAAAGAAAAATGAGTTTTTCTCGTTTGATAGCGAGGGTGGAATTTGGGTGGAAAGAAAACGAATTCCAGTCCTTGAAATTGGAACTTTAATGATTTTGATTGATTTAATTTTTTGGGTGAAAAAAATGAGAAATTTTTCAACTTTTATTGTTTGATTGATATTATTTTGCATGGTAAATAAAATAAAATTTAGTTATTTTAAATAAATTTTTTATTTTTTTATTTTTCACATATTTGTCCTTAATAATAATGTTAATTTCTGAAAAAAAAATGTCAATTAACAACAAAAATGATCAATCGAGGTTTTTATGGTTTGTCATGTAAAAGTGAAAACCATTTATCACCTGTTAACGAAAAATTCATTTGCCTTGAAGCCAAGGAATTGCACAAATTCCAACAAAAGTAGAAAAATCAATTCCAGGGCAAAAACTTGTGGATCAAACAAAAGAAAAAGATGAAAGTCACAAATGAATTCCTAGGCAAATCTACCTTATCAAACACTACCTAATAGATTTTTTGAACCATATGAAGGATTATTTTGCAGGAAATAAACGGAAGTCAATGCTACAAGCTGGGAATAATTATATAATAGACATTTTCCGGTCTACAGTCGTGGCAATTAACTTCCAGCAGTTACAAACATTTGTAATCTAACGTTCAGAGTTCAAATGGGAGTTATTGCTGAAGATTTCAACTATTGATGAGAGAATTCAAAGAAAAGATTTACCAGTTGAGTGATCTGTAGCAGACTGCTGTAGTGCAACTTCTAGGAGTCTAAAAGCCTCCACGACATCTGTCTTTTCAACCTGCACGGATCAGTAAACAAACAGTGTAAATCATCACATTTTTTAACTGCATTCTGCAACAATAAGTGAAACTGAACGGACCCATTCTGAGAAACGAATCCGGGCCAACGCCTCACTGATGCGGATCAAACTTTCAATTTGCCTAGGTGTTGCTGTTATCACCTGTAGATAATGAAGGCAACTCATGAGAAAATATAAACAAAGAAAAGCATCATTATTATCTTTATTGTCAACATTGTATTGTTTCCACCACAATCATCGGCAGCAGTAGCAGTATTACTACTATCGAATTGTGACCGATGTCAAAAATAGAAGCCCAAGAAATCCATAAAATGACTGGTAGGAATGAAGAGTGAATGTGATTCACCTAGATCAAAAGGAAATTTTATGATAAATACAAGAAATTTCATTATGACTACATAACAATGTATGCCAATGATTGATCTAAATATCGGTTTTCCAACGTCAAGCCAGAGCTAGTCTAAGAGCAATTGTTTAATACTAAAAAAATTAAATTTACATAATTTATGACCTTTTTGCTGCTTCCAGGGAAATTTCCTCTTCTTCTCATCTCCACATACCCTCTTGTCAACTCTTCTGCAGCTTCATCTGATAACTTCGGATGTATATGTTTTCGAGCATAGCTCACGTATGCAGTTAAAATTGGAAGGTCTATAACATCGTGATCTGAATTCTGCAAGCAGAAGGCAAAATGGGAAGATGTACAAGAGAAATTACAAATTCTATATTGGAAAAAAAAATAATTAACCTCTGGATTTTCGAAGTGTAATGCCACGACATGCTTTGCAAGGCGCCTGTCTGTCTGCTCATCAGCCTTGTCAAGAATTAGATAGATCAAATCAAACCTGGAGAAAAACAGGCTTTTATTTCAGCTAATCACAGCAAAAATAAATAAATAAATAAAAAATACTCCAATATTACTTCATATATCGTCAAATTTCAGACTGTTCAACATTGACACCATTAGCGAGGGATGATCTATATCATATCCTAGCCTACATAGCATCACTAATGTTCCTAAGAAAACCAATTCACAGATATAGCATGGTCTGGTCACAAAAATAGATGGAGATTAATCAAAGACTTTATAGACTCATACTAATATGCTTTCACACACTAGTGAAACTTTCACCTGGACAACAGAGTAGGAGGAAGGTGAATATTGTCAATCACTGACAACCTAGGATTGTATCGTGATCCAATTGGATTTGCACAAGCCAATACTGAAGTTCGAGCATTAAGGGAAGCAATGATCCCTGCCTTTGCAATTGAAACAGTTTGTTGCTCCATTACCTGAATGGAAGACCAATTTAAAATAAGATTTGAATAATCAAAAGATTGTGGTGACTTGACAGCACACAAGCAACGCTGTGGAACTCTTTTGATATTTACTGCATCTATCAGGTTTTGGTATTTCATCATTTTTCCTGCCTCTTATTTTAATATACAACACGAGTTGATTAATGAGATAAGAAGAAGGGTAGACGTTTAGATTTTCACCTCATGTAACATGCTCCGTGCATTTTCTGACATTTTGTCAAATTCATCAATACAGCAGATCCCTCTGTCACTCAGAACCAAGGCTCCACTTTCAAGAACCTGCACAGTTATTTTCCAGTAAGATCCATATTTCTTGAGGTTTCAATGCTATTGATAACAAATGAACCTAATATTTTAAAGTCTCACAGTTTCTCCTGTCTCAGGATCTTTGGCAACATAAGCAGTCAATCCAACGGCAGAGCTTCCTCGCCCACTGGTGTAGATACCACGAGGAGATAGCTTGTGGATGTATTGGAGCAGCTGAGATTTGCTTGTTCCAGGATCACCAACAAGAAGAATGTTGATATCTCCCCGGAAGCTAGCCCCAGAAGGCAACTTCAAGGCATTTCCACCAAAAAGCTGCACATGATTCACCCCCAAAAGATGTAAAAATATGCAAATTCAAACAAGCTTGACATATCAAGCATAAATGTGCATGAGTCAAACAGTTTCAATCACTTGAGAAATTTGGCACCTGGCATAGAAGGCCTTTCTTTACATCATCCAACTCCCATATGTTTGGTGCCAGAGACCTAGTCAACCTTGTGTATATATCAGGCAGTTTGGATAGCTCCTTTAATAGCTCTACCTGCAACATTGAACAGGAATCTCATAAAAAATTAAATACAAAACAAATTTATTTGGTATTGAGAAGAAATACAATAAAATACAGTACCTTATCTTCATAGTCAACAGAAGAGTCGTTATCATTTCTACTTGCTCCATCTTCAGTTTCCATTGGGTCTTCCACATGCATTCTTGACTTATCAGTCGTCTTCAAATGAAGACAGTCAATGTAAGTCTGTAAACAAAAGAAATTGTTATTTTTTTCAAACACTTTTCTAATTATCGTACATTATTTTCACATTTGAATCACAGGTCCTCGAGATCACAACTCTGGCATGGCTAGAGAACCAAAAAGGTATCCAAGGAGTAATTGGTGCTTGCCTTGAATATTGACTTCACAGTCCTCTGTGTTTGCCCAATTCTGACACTCATAGCCCGGTAAATTCCAGTAACCTAAAAGTAAACCTAGCACCTTTAGATCAAAATACAACAGAAAACTACAGCTGTCATACTTTAAGACAAATACAATGTAAATATGTATGATCTCACCTCAACCCTGTCACCTGGCTTGCCAGCATCCACTAGCTTATCGTGCATCAACAAACTTACTGTATGAGGTGTCCCTCCTTCGGGGATCTCATTTGGTGTTTCTTGAAGTCTGACAATTTGTTTATCAGCAAACCTATTTTTTTTTTTTGGGGGTGGGGGGGGGGGTGGAGGAGAATCAGCTAATGGAATATTTGAAGCTGTTAAAAACTACAACGAGACTTGTTTCTGAGGAGGAAGCTGCACTGGAAGGATAACGCCACCACTTGCACATAAATTTAAACAGATATATAATTGAGCCCAATGAAATGCTGTGGAACTTCATTGCATTGATTTTTCTAAGGATTTTCATTATCTACGTATGTGGTTCTCGACCTTTTTGTATGAGCGGCATCATTGAGTATCAGGAAAATTAAGCAAATATCATCCACATCAACTTGCAGTTATAAAAATTGTCATGAATTATAAATAAGTCAAGAAAGATTATGTAACATATATTCCTGCCATGACTATTTAGATGAAGGATCAAAATTACAATCTAGACGAATTAATACATTACCTGCACCTATTGTGAACTAGGGTCATGGAGTTTTTCGCAAGACATTCTTGTTTCCCACAAATTTTCGGCTCATTGATTCTTCCTGAATATGATGCCAGTGTTAACAATTATAAATCGAATTAGAACCCAACCCCCTAAAAAGAATGACACGGGTGCTATTAGATGTAAAAGATTAAAGGGAATAACCATGCTTAATTACCTCTATCAACGACAATTGGGTCGGAGTAGTAACCACACACAAGACATCTAAATACAGCTTCCCTGATCTCAGGAATAATCGAACTACACCGTATAATCATCCCTTTTATGGAAACCATCTTTTCAATATCTGGTCAAAGTAGAACACAGTATATAAGACTAAAAATTGGCACGCCTGGAAAGATAAAAGACAAAAAAAAATCTCGAACTAACCAGATGGGTTGAGATTTCTCAGTGAAGTCGAGCTCCTGAGGTTGAAAATCCTAGCTTGTATATGCTTCTCGAATAGTGGATTGATTCTACTGACCATATCCATCAAGACAATATCAAAAATGGCTAGAACCTCAAGTGGGTACCTAACCATTTTGGTATAAAGATCGCTATCATAATCGTAAACATTTTGTGCATCAACATCAAGTGACTCGCCCTCGATTTCAATCACATGGTTAATAGCCAGCATGTATTTCCCTTCAATCTGCTGCGGATTTTCACGGAAATGCCTCAAAAACCTCAAAATGGCCGCATTAACATCTTGAACGCTGATATTAGTGCCCCAAACATACATTGGCGGTGCCTCATCTATATCATCTCCATCACCAGCATCAGAGGAAGGTGGAGCATCGTCCGTGGACGAAGGAGTGGCTGCAGCCGTGGGAGTGGTGGAGGATCTTCTACCTCGGCCCCGACCCCGGCGAGGATTTGTACTTGAAGGGGTTGGAGTAGCATCAGGGGTGGCGAACCGGGAATCCGACGGCGGTGGCGGCGGGGGTGTAGCATAAGAAGACCGCCTGCCACGTTTCTGGCGCCTGGAATCGCCGGGAGATGAAAATGTATTGCCGATTGGACTCGAAGCCAAACTATCAGGCGAGAGTGGTGCTGTAATTCAACAAATTATCCAAGCAAAAATACATAAAATACAGATTCACATCTATGAAAATACTTGCTTTCTTGATACACATATAATTAGAGAGAGAGAGAGAGATTTACCTACGTGACCGTTGGCCGGAGAGGAGTCAGAAGCCATAGTTTACGATCTTCGTACTTCTCAGTGGAGTGTGGGTGGAGTGGGTGTATGTGGTAGGGTTTGGAGAGGCTGAGGAAATATGTTTGATTTGGCGGGAAAAGGTTGGTACTTTTGGCGCCCAATTGCTGTTGTACCTACTCTATATATATATATATTCTTAGGTTGTGTTTTATTAGTATTAAAAGTGAAAATATGGAAAAGAACATATTTTATAGACAAATTTTTAGTTCGATAGTTTGATTGTAAAATTTTTTATGGAATTTATTTTTCATGTTCGTTCAAAAATGACCTATTTTCTCATTATTTTGGTAAGAAAATTTGTAATGAAAAGATAAATATTTTCATTTGCCTTTTTTATGTTGAATAAAAAATAGTCTTGTGTGTGTTTGATTGGAAGATGAAAAAGGAAAACAAATTCGATCTTTGATTTCAAGGAAAATATCCACTTTTTTAATATGGGTGGAAAACATTTTCCATGAAAATTTTTGAATCTAACACCAAAAGTAGTAAATTAAAATGAAAAATATTTTCTACACACATTTTCCACCCTCAATCAAACACACCTACGTTTGATTTTGATGGTGAAATTTAGGTGGAGTAAAAATGAATTCCAAGAAATTGGAAGTTTAATGTGTTTGATTAGTTTAATTTTTTATGTTGAAAAAGTGAGAAATTTTTCAACTTTTATTATTTGATGGACATTATTTTTCATAACAAATAAATTAAAATTTTTCTTTTTTAATAATAAAAAAATCATTTTTCAACACATTTATATTTGATAATAATAATGTTAATTTTTGAACAAAAAATAAATCAATTAATAACAACAAAATTAATCAAACATGACGCAAAACATTTTCCAAGTTATCTAAAAAATAAAACCTCTCTTTTGACAAGAAACCATTTGAAGGAAAATGGGTAACGTGCCCAACTTTATGGAAATTGAATTCCATACCATTTTAGTATAATCAAACACAAAGAAATGAAAAATTTGCATAGAAAATGACACCAATCAAACAAGACCTTAGGGTTTTATGAATTGGGATAAGGGAGGAATACATGTTTAAGGATTTAAAATATATATATATATATATATACAATTTAATATTTAAGAAACTTGAGTTTTAAATTCAAAATTTAGGTTTTTAATTAGAAAATATGTAATTAAATATATTTATTAATTAACTAGGTAATTAAGTAGGTTAATGTCGCAATTATACAATTTATGGTCACAGATCACAATTTTTATAGATAACAGATTATGAGATTTATCGATCACAAATTACAAATTTACAGGTCACAACTTATTTTCGATCGTAAATTATCAAATTAATCAATCACAATCTATTATTTAGTTACGAGTCATAAATATTAAATATCACGACTAATTTTTCAATTACTAATCACAAAATTTATCTGTCATAGACTAATTTGTCGATTATAAAGTTATTTGGTCACAACTTATTTTAGGATCACAAATTAAAAATGTATAGGTTATAATTTATTTTCGATTACAAATTGTCAAATTAATCAATTAAAGACAACTAATGTTATAGGTCGTGTTTTATTTCTCGATCACAAATCGTAAAAAATTTATATGTCACGACTTATTTCTTGATCACAATTCAAAAAGTATCCACATTGTATTTTTTTTTTATCAAAATTTAAAATTTTCTTAGGTCACAAATTATTTTGTCGCAAATCTCAAATTTTGTAGGTCACAAATTATGAAATAACAATCACGACTTATCTTTCAATCACAATTTATAATTTCTCATGTCAAGACTTGATTCTCAATCACAAATCATGAAATTATAAGTCACGACTTATTTCAGAGTTATAAATTTCAAAATAATTGATCGAAACTTTAAAAATTGTGAGTCACGATTACAAGTTTAGTAACAATATTAAATTTTTGTATAAGTTACATAATATTTATTGGTCACAATCACTCAAACAATTAGTCACAAACACTTACACTACGTCGTTGCCGCACCACCACATCCCGACCACCAACCGACGCAGCCAACACCACCACTGCCAATGTCACAACCACAATCACCCCTACCTCATTGCCATTGCCAACCACCACCACTACCATTTCCCTCACCAACTTATCACCACTCAACAGTCGCCTACCACCACCAACGCACACCATCGTGCCACAATCACTTCCGACATCATCCATCAAAGTGTACAAAACAAGATGGAAAATGAAAAGCAAAACAAGAGAAAAAATTGCCGCTGCAATAGCAGCAGCACACGGTGCGCGAAGGTCTCTCTAACCCGAGGCTAGAGGCTCGATATGGCAGCGACCACACCATCACTATTGTATGTAGATCGCACACACCACGACGACGGTGATTCGACGGCGACGACAACTCTAAATTA
Source organism: Ligustrum vulgare (assembly GCA_963555705.1). Taxonomy (NCBI): domain Eukaryota; kingdom Viridiplantae; phylum Streptophyta; class Magnoliopsida; order Lamiales; family Oleaceae; genus Ligustrum; species Ligustrum vulgare. Next base: position 18,493,959 of record OY743189.1, on the reverse strand, counting down.
TTAGGGGGGAGAGAGTTTTTGTCAATCTGTGAGGTTTAGAGTGAGGGTAGGGTAGGGGGTTAGATTTAATTTAATTTAATTATTAGTTTCAGAAAATTGAATTCTAACCAGATTTCTGGATATATGGCTTGTAAAACATTTTTTTGAATTGTGAAGTTCAAATACATGTGCTAGTGTAATTTTCACTAGGGATATCCCGCGGAAGGGATCGTTAATAAAGGAGTTTATAAACTAAACTTTTGTTCTCTAACACAATTATTATAATTTATAAATAAATTTATTAACAACACAATTTTTCAAATTATTTTTAATTACATATATTTTCTTTCTCCACTTTTTAATCACACATTTTACTTCAAAAATATAAATAAACCAATTTTTAATTGTTACAGTGTTACCGAACATAGCCTAATAACAGAATAAAGGTGAGTACTGTGCAATTTTCAACCAGTATAACACCTTAAAGGTCAAATGAAAAAACAACGTCGTTCGACGACGTTCAGATGCGATTCTAAGTGAAACGAAGTCGTTTTTTGGTTGTGAGAAGTGACATCGTTTGCTAACCGATGGACGTTAAACAATTAAATGATTTTGTTTAGATGTGGTTCTAAATGAAACTATGTCGGTTTTTGGTTATGAGAAGTGACGTCATTCGCTAATTGGTGAACGCTAAACGATGTCGTTTACAAATTGGATAGTTACATTATAATTTTTCTCCACTGAGCATCACGTTTCACTGCAAGAAAAATGAGCGAAAAAAATAAAAAATTAGAGACGACACGAAAAGTAGAGACGATTCCATAAAGTCATTTCTATTAACTGCCAACTAATGGTCGACAAATAGAGACGATAGATCGTATTCTATCGTCTCTATTTGTCGACGAATAGTCTATTCTGTTTTTTAATTTTTTTTATTCTTATTTTTTTAAATTTCTCTATTTTTTTTTGACATGTTTGATTATTTACATTTAAATAATTAATATTAAAGTTAATTTGTTGAGAAAATATTATTAAGTTAACTAATATATATTATTTAAAACAAAATTTAACGCAAGAATTCGGAGTTAAATACCCCAATTGTCATCGTACTATTGCAAAGTTTTCTCAAATGCCATTGAACTTTAAATTGTATCTGAAATGCTATTGGACTTTAAGATTTAAACTCTCATTGCCACCATACTATTTCAAAGATTCTCCAAATACCATTGAACTTTAAATTTTATTTGATATGCCATTGAACTATTAAAAGAGTATCCCATTTACCACTTCCTTTAAAATTGATTCAATTTTTTATTAAATATTTTTTTGTTTGTTTCATTATTGGAAATAAATTTATTCATAATTTTTTTTTGTTGAATCAATAAATAATGTTCTCTTTATTATGAAAATATTAATAATTGTTGAAAATATGTTTGTGTAGATTCTTTCAATGATTTTTTTTTTTTGTAGAAATGGGTTGTTCATGTTATTCGAGCATTTCTTCTAGAAAAGTAATTTTTTATATTATTAATATTTAATGAAAATAAAATTATTTAAAATAAAAAATATATTTATATAAGTTCTTTCAATGAGTTTTTTTTAATAGAATCGAGTTGTCCAAATTAATTGAGTATTTCTTATAGAAAAATAATATTTATCTATCCTTAATATTTTATGAAAAGAGAATTGTTTACAATGATGTTAGATTTTTAAAATATTTGGAAATGGATAAGAAAAAATTAGAATTATCTTTTGGAAGTTATTGTAAATGAATTTATTGCATTTCTTCTTTCAGAAAATTAATTTAATTCGAATATAATTCTAAACATCATTGTAAGTTGATTTATTATCGAAAGAAATGCTCGATTAATTAGGATAATACAAATTTCTATAAAAAAATTAATTTAATTCGAATATAATTCTAAACATCATTCGTTTTGTTTCATTATTGCAAAATGGATTTTTAATTTTTTCTCTCTTTATTTTTAGAATATTCATGATGGATAAAAATATATTTGTTTAGATTCTTCTAATGAATTTTTTTTATAGAAATTTGTATTATCCTAATTAATCGAGCATTTTTTTCGACAATAAATCCACTAACAATGATATTTAGAATTATATTCGAATTAAATTAATTTTTTGAAAGAAGAAATGCAATGAATTCATTTACAATAACTTCCAAAAGATAATTCTAATTATTTCTTATCCATTTCCAATAATGCAATAATTCCTTTGAAATTATTTATATTTTAAAAATCTAACATCATTTTAAATAATTCTCTTTTCATAAAATATTAAGGATAGATAAATATTATTTTTCTAGAAGAAATACTCAATTAATTTGGACAAATCGATTCTATTAAAAAAAACTCATTGAAAGAACCTATGTAAATATATTTTTTATTTTAAATAATTTTATTTTCATAAAATATTAATAATAGGAAAAATTACTTTTTTAGAAGAGATGCTCGAATAACATGAACAACCCATTTCTACCCTAAAAAAAAATCATTGAAAGAATCTACACAAACATATTTTCAACAATTATTAATATTTTCATAATAAAGAGAACATTATTTATTGATTCAAAAAAATATATGAATAAATTCATCTAGAATAACGAAACAAACAAAAAAATATTTAATAAAAAATTGAAACAATTTTAAAGAAAGTGGTAAATGGGATAACCTTTTAATAGTTCAATGGCATACCAAATTACATTTAAAGTTCAATGGCATTTGGAGAATTTTTGAAATAGTATGGTGATAATGAGAGTTCAAATCTTAAAGTGCAATGGCACTTCAGATTCAATTTAAAGTTCAATGGCATTTGGGAAAACTTTGCAATAGTACGATGGCAATTGACACATTTAACTCCAAGAATTCGATTGCTTTAGTGGTTGGGATATCCCAACACTTAGGTCCCAAGTTCGAATCCAAGACATCCACAATTATCATATGAATTAAAAAAAATTCGCGGGTACAGAGACGACTCATTAAGATGACTTTCTCGTCTCTAATAACCAATAGAGACGGTTTTAGATTCTCCAGAGACGACTTGCAGGGCCGAATTCTCGTAGTGTTTCCTTTTTTCAGTTTTTATTTAGTATAGTTGAGCTATCTATCGTTAAATGTTTCTTTATTTCTTTTGTGTTCAGCACAAATATGTTTTGTTTGATTTTTCTCTTCGGTTTGATTTTTTTAGCTTTTACTGTTTTATTTGTGCATACTTGTTTGAATTCTTCTCCTGTACTGCATGGTTTAGAATTTAAATATTTTTTCTAATTACTTTCTGATTTTCCATTGAAATCGTTGGTTGTGGTTTATTTCTCAACTGTGTCGTCTATAAAAAAAAGTTGAGAGATCCTTAAAAAATTCTGTTTATTTTTTAATTTAGTGCCATTCTGTCAGGTTTTCTTGTAGCTAGTCATGTGACCATTCAAATTTTATTTTATTTTCCAAAGAAAAAGTATTGGTTCTTGTATGATCTTTCAAAATTTTTATTGCTGTTTTGTTTATTGTTTGTTCTTTATAAACATGTGGGAATCCTTCCAGGTTTGTGGGTGTTTATGGATTTAGTATTATTTTACCTTTTTTTTTTTTAATAGTGTGATGTCAATTTTTCTAGAAAATATTTTTTTTGATGGGTTTCCTAGAAAAATCTTGTAATCAGACAGAGAAAAAAATTGGAACATTTGAGATTTTTTAGATTTTACATTGTGCGATGATTTTGCAAATATTTAGTAAAACATAAATCATGAAGCTTTAGATGCATGAATAGATCAACTATATATATCTACTGCTTAATTACTATAGGAGATTGGAATTGACAAATATCTCTGCTTAATTTCTTTCGGTGGGACTTTTATTGTTTTGGTTAATACAATTTGGTGATCATCATTAATTTAATCCGATATTTATTTAGAGTATGCTTGAATTTATATGGAATGACAAAAAAATGACATTTGCACTAAATGAGAAAGGATGTTTACTCGCTGCATTGTGCAAGGCCATCATGTCGATGCAAGAGAATTCGAGTTGATGTTATTTGCACTTACTTGTTTTCGAATACCTCAGTGAACATTCTATCGAGATTACCAATGTTTGTTTTGTTGTACTCGTAGGATAGTTTGTTACTTAACATGGCATTATGTATAGTGATGGCAACGGGGCGGGTTCGGGTCGGGTCCCCTCGACCCGTGCCCCACCCCGCGAGAATTTTTCAATTCCAAACCCGCCCCACGATCCGCGAATTTCGGGTCGGGCCGGGTCAACCTACCCGCCCCGTTTAATTTTTTTTTATCGATTTTTTTATTTTTTTTCTTATTAATTTATTTAATCGGGGCGGGTTCGGGTCGAATTTTTTTGCCATCTCTAATTATGTAGTGCTTTGCTTTCCTGTTGAGAAACAAAAACACAAAGTAAAACGAGTTAGTCACAATAAACAGTGGAAGAAACACAATATATATATTAACAAAGTAATTGAATCAACATATAAGCAAAATGAAGCAAGTTAAACTCCCTAAAATTGTACAATCTAAGCCGTGTGGAACAAAACGAGGGCTCAGAAATCTGCCCCAACAACCACAATAGGCAACACCACAATGTGAAGGCAAGAAACACTCCGAGGCAACCCAAAAGACCCACTATTTTCACCAAGAAAAAAAAGACCTAACCAGATTGCCCAAAAAAGGCACCAGTAGAGCCGCAGTGTATACCGCAACAAAGAGACAAAAACAGAGGCTAACCTACGAAGAGAAGGTAGCAAGCAAGGGCCGAACGGTAAGGGAGTGGATTCCACAAAGAAAACGGGTCAAGAGCTCTCACAGAGAGAGGAAGCCACCGGTCACAAGAGAGAGTGAGGCTTTGAGTGTAAATCTTGTCTTAATCGAGAGAGTGAGAATGGATAGAGAACCTAATTAAAACCCGAGCCGCCATCGGATCCACCCACCGAGCAACAGGGCCAACGACCCAATTAACACCTCAAGGTAGGGTGATAAAGTCTCTAACTTGTCACTCTTAGGTTACACATATTGTGGTTAGTTGGGACAGTAATTCTTCAACATGGGTCGAAGGCCTACAAAGCTACATTCCCGACACGATATTTCATCTGGTTCCAAGCGAACCTGCAACACCAAAACACCTAGTTTATTAGTTGCACAAAAACAGTTCCTAACAAATTAGAACCCAACGTACCTTTTCCAATGTTTTAAGTTAGAAACATATCTCATACCTGCTAATAGTACTCAGTGAGGGCCAAGGTCAAACCCAAGTACTTTCTAAATCATAATGAGCCAAACTATGCATTTATATCACATTAGCAAGTAACACAACTTTAAACAAACAACACATGCTTTCTAAAGAAAAGAATGTAAACATATTACATTCACACGAGTCAATTAAGAGTATTTAATAACACAAAGTTATAAGTCACTCCACAAATGCGATGAGAGCACATCAAAGGCAAACCACAAATCTTTTCACCAAGTTCACATAAAGAACTTAACATTAATACCAAGTTAATCAAACAAGGTCAAGAAAAGATATAATCACAAATACCTCATTCTAAAACCGATGTATCTCTCCTCTCATCGCCATCTATGCTCATTAGACTACTTAATAATCACACCTAACTGGTAAACTACTAAAGATCATAGGACAACGGATGTACCTCTATCACAACCTCACTCCTCACTCAAAGAAGGCAAACCTCGAATCTCCACCTTACTTAGAGATAATAGGAGCGTCCTCCACCTAATTGAGAATCTCACAGATAAAGTTTAACAAGACATTTGACAACCTCACCTCTTGTGATCTACATGTCAAAACACACATCTCCTTATATATCACCAAATACACTCTTAGGCATCTAGTCTCAATATTACCAGCTAGCCCTCACTTCTAACACAACTACTGAATACCCATCCCACCAAGAGAACGACATCTGACACATTGTAAGAACACACATAGTATCAAACCCTCACACCAAACCCAACCACCATGCATGTAACCATGTTATACATAAAGTAACATATCGCTCTCAAATTCATGCACATGTTTAAATCAATACAAATGAAATGCAATATAAGAAATGAAACCGAATCAAGTGACCACACAATAATTCAGTAGAAACGCAAGTGAGATAAGAGCATCAATAAAATCCACTTGGATCACCATCTGAGCAACTAACTACATTGACCCCATTTCTATCCCCATCTCCTATTTTGTTTTTCTCTCCAAGACAGTCTCTCTTATAATGGCCAGACATACCACAACCGTAGCATTTCCTTCCCTTCGCCTTACCCTATGACTTAAAACTATTTCTACCCTTCCATCTATCACCCTCATCATTTGAGTCATCTCTGTTTTTACCACGCCCACCTTTCATCATGTGAACCTCACCACTACTCTCGTTTCTTTCAGCTTTCACCTCCCTCTCCCTACTTTTCAAGGAATCAATGACAATTTCAGGTGTAAGAGTATCCCTCCAATATTTTATAGCATTCTTAAATTCTATATAAGCGTCAGGAATAGCATTTAACAATATAACATCTTTATATTCTTCAGGTACTTTTTCACCACAGTTAGTGATGTCTTGCACAAGTTTATTAAAGACATCAATGTTATCATCTAAGTCCTTAGAGGGATCAATTTTGAAATTGAAAAAACTCTCCAGCAAGTAAAGCTTATTAGGAGTAGATTGAGTCAAGTAAAGTTCTTGTAACTTTTTCCAAAGAGTTTTAGTGGTTTCGTGTTTATCAACTTTTCGCAAAACAGAGTCAGATAGATGCAAAATGATAGAAGTGTATGCGAGTTCATCAAAATCCTTTTTCTGTTCTTCGGTTACAGTAGCAGGAAAAGAATTATCAATTGCTTTAGAAACTTTTTGTTGAACCAAAATACCTTTCATTTTCTGTTACTATATAGAAAAATCACATTTGCCATTAAAGACACTCAAGTCAAAATGATGTGTAGACATATTTCTCAAAAAATAAGCAACACAACACAAGGAAAAAATATGCAGCTCACAAAGAATTTCACACATAAACCTAAAGGGCTGCAATATATATGCTATTCTAGATTCTCAAGATTCCGTGAGACTCAAAGGATCTCAGGTCAAGAGAATTTTCGACACGGGTAAGGTCTAGGGAACAATTCTAATATCAAAAGCAACAGAAAATAGATAATCACCAAGATATATCAAAAACAGGTTTAACACAGCAATATCCAAAACACAAGTAATAGCAATTAAATCTTATAACTAACAACAGGTAACCGCAAGCCTAATGGTCACCCACACGATGACCTGCTATTACAGAAATTTAAAATTAATCAACCAATTTACCAGAGCGGACTTTTCTATGTCCGTAATAGGGAGTAATGCGAAATTATTTGTTTATTTTGTGAATTTGCAATTAGCGATCCTTGGATATATAAGTGATAAGTGTGATATTTACGTTTATTTTATGCACTTGTATCCTTGAAAATGCCATAAGGTGATTCTATCTAAGTAGTATTAATACATTTTATGTTTTATATTGTATAGGATCACAAAGGAAGAGAAAAGAAGGAAAAAGGACCAAAATGCACTCAAAACTGAAGTTTGGGGACTTTCATGCAAATAAAGTTACGGCCGTAAGAAAATAAGGTTACGGCCGTGAAAGTGTCGGGAAGCAAATTGAAAATAAGCAGAAACCACTTTACGGCCGTAAAGGAAAAGTTACGGCCGTAACCGTCTAAAAGAAAGAAATCAACAGAGACTTAGTTACGGCCGTAAGACACATATTTACGGTCGTAACTCCAATTTTAGGAAATATGCAGTAACTCAATTACGGCCGTAAATCTTCAAGTCAAAAATTTCCTTATTTCCATTCTTTCCATAATTTTGGATTTCTTGCTCCCAAAGCTAGGGCACGAAAATTGAAGTTATAAATAGGGAAGTTCATGACAAGAAAAAGAGGGAATTATTTTTGAGAGCCACCAATATCAAGGTTTGAAGAGAAGGAATTCTAGGCGAAATCAAGGTGAATCAAGACAATATTTTTGGGGAATTCTTCATGGCAATGCGTGGCTAGTCTTCTCAACCTAGTTCAAGGGGGACGTTGTGTTTATATTATTTTATTATTCATTCCTCAAACTCGTAACGTAATTCTTGTTTTTATGTTTTATTTATTGGATTTCTCATGAACATTAATTTCGTCAAGACAATTTATTAATTGATTAAGGTCTTGTCTTTTAATTATTGTGTTGATGTTTGCTAATTTGGGTAATTGGATTCGTATTTGTCTTGTTATCCAAATCATAGTAGCAATTGGTAATTTTATATTTCCATATGAAAATCCAATCTAGATTAATCAATTCGAGCATATGTAATTGATAATTTAGTTCACCTAATTCTTCTTGTTTTCACATAGTTAATGCATTAAATCTAGGGAGCTTATTCTAGGTTGTTCATTCACTCTAAATTGATTAGAGAACTAATTCTAATTGATTATTATTAAGGAAGAATTGGATTAATTAGAGCTTTTTGATTATTCCGGGTGATAAATAAAACAAAGAAAATAGTACATGCGTTGCTTGGGGAATGACAATATTATGATAGGGCACAACCGAACCTGAGAACTAGGATTCTTTATTAATTGATTTTTATTCCAGCTATTTTACATCTTTATTTGATTATTTAGATTAATTGCAATTTTCAACTCAAAACCCCCCTTATAATTCTAATTGATATGGCAGTAAATTAGTTCCCGTTCCTCGTGGGATCGACCATTGCTTCCGCTATCACATTTAAATTTGAGTTTTGACAAGTAAGGGAATTTAATTAATTCTTGGTGCATCGCGACGCGCACCAAGTTTTTGGCGCCGTTGCCAAGGAGCGGTTAATCAATTTTCTATTTAATCAATTAGAATTTTATTTTCTGCATTTTTATTTATTTATTTTTATTTTCGGTTTAATTAAAAAAAAAATTTGAAATTCCGAAAAAAAAAAAATATATATTTATTTATTTATATGCATAAAACTCGATCCACTAATCCTGAATATTTTTTATTTGATCTAGAAATCGAGCGAACTTTTCGACAGCGAAGAAGGGAAGCACTAGAACAAATGACAGCTCATAACCTCAACAACAGGACACTTAAACAATTGGCCACTCCAGATGTCGCTCAACAGCCACTCTGTATCACTTTTCCGACAGTGGAGGAGGGAAAAACTTTTAAACTGAAATCTGGACTCATTCACTTGTTGCCAACTTTTCGAGGAGATGCTGGTGAAGACCCTTACAGGCATCTCAAGGAATTCCACGTGGTTTGTGACAGTATGAGACCCACCGGTATTACCGAGGAACAAATTAAAATGAGGGCCTTTCCATTCTCGTTAAAGGATGCCGCTACTGATTGGCTATACTGTTTACCATCCGGATCAGTCACCACCTGGAATGACATGAAGAGGCTATTTTTGGAAAAATATTTTCCTGCATCTCGGGCTGGAACAATCCGGAAGGAAATTTGCGGGGTTCGTCAAAACAATGGTGAGTCGCTGTATGAATATTGGGAGCGCTTCAAGAAGCTCATCTCGAGCTGCCCCCATCATCAAATCAGCGAACAACTACTGGTGCAATATTTCTACGAAGGACTGCTACCAATAGACAGAAGTATGATTGATGCCGCAAGTGGAGGTGCCTTAATGGACAAAACACCGGAACAGGCTCGGGCTTTGATTTCCAACATGGCTGAAAACACTCAGCAATTTAATTCAACCCGAGACTCCCAAGTCCGCCGAGTGAACGAGGTAAGTAGTTCCAATATCGAAGGTCAATTATATGAACTAATCAATCTTGTTAAGCAGCTTGCTATAGGGAACTCGAATCAGGTCAAAGCATGCGGAATCTGTTCGAACTTTGGACATCCAACGGATACATGTCCGGTATTGCAAGAAGAAAACAATGAACATGTAAAGGCCGCAGAAGGGTTCCCATTTCAAAAACAACAATACAATCCGTACTCACACACTTACAATCCTGGCTGGAGGGACCACCCGAGCTTGAGCTGTGGAAATAACAAACCTCCGGGTTTCGTCTCTAACAAGCCTCAACGGAATTTTCAACAACAAGGAAATTTCCATCCACAGGGACAATATCAGCAAAAGCCACAATCATCAGGTATGTCTCTCGAAGAAATGATGAAAACTTTGGCCACCAACACTCTACAATTTCAACAGGATACCAAATACAGCATTCAAAACCTGGAAAATCAAATGAGTCAAATGGCCACAGCTATCAACAGACTGGAAGCACGAACAGGAGGAAAGTTTCCATCTCAACCCGAGGTGAATCCGAGGAATGTAAGTGCAATTACTCTTCGAATTGGAAAAGAAATTGAGGCGCCACAATCGGATCCATCCACCGAGCAACAGGGTCAACGACCCGATTAACACCTAAAGGTAGGGTAATAAAATCTATAACATGTCACTATTGGGTTACACATATTGTGGTTAGTTAGGACAGTAATTCTTCAATCATGGGTCGAGGGCCTACGAAGCTAAATTCTCGACACGATGTTTCATCATCGCCCCCGAAGTTTGATTGGGACAAAAAATACCCAACATTTTCTAAAAAAAAGTTGGTGTGACCCATTTTTTCGTTATTTAATATATTTTGTATTTTGTGCTAATCTTGGGATAGATTATGTGATGGTGTTTTTTTTCTCTAGAAGACTAGAACTTAAAATGTTTATTACCGTTTGTAAAGAGCATTTGTAAATTTGCGATTTTCTGGGTTTTTTTTATTTTTTTGTTTGTGTAATAATGATGTACTTGCTTTGTCTTTTTGAAGGCTACGATTTTTCTTAGGACCTTGCTATATGTACTAAAAAACTGTACTAACATCTAAAAGACAAAAATTTTGAATGTATAATTACTATGTTATCCTTCTAATCATAATTCATTTAGTTTTCTGATGTTATGTCTATATCTCTAAATTTATTGTTTACATAAAATGCGTAGTATATAATATTATATGTTAAAGTTTCTTCTTCAATAATTATATTTAATTCTTCAATTTTTTTCTCTAAATCACTAATTATTCTTCCTTTATTTACTATAATTCTAGTAAATTATGAAAAATCTGTAAATGATGGTTCTTTTATTGCGTAGTCTAATAAATTATAAAATCTTCCTAAATCTTCTCTTATAATTTCTAATTGTTTAATTGTTTCTTCTCTTCAATAATTAAAGTCGTTTACTTCTGAAGGATTTAATTCTATTAAAGGTTCTGAATTCATAAATTATAAAACTAAATATTTAAATTTAAGTTATTAATTCAAATCTTCTTCTAATAGGTAATTCTGGAATAGTAAAAATAAATTTTCAACATATGTAAAAACATGTAAGAGATATCATAAGCAAAATGATAAATTTAAAACTATGATAACAGTATTTAGATAATATCAATAAAAAAGACGATATATAATCCATCATAAATAATCAACAATACTTCTTTCTATCTATGGGTCCATCACACTTCTTTGTAAATCTGATTTTAAAAGATTTTTGACCAAATACTCTTCAGTTACTTATCTAAGTATTAAACACAACTCCATAGGAGAACGTTGCTGCTCGAAAGACTCATGCATTAATGGATGCTCGAAAGACTTATTCCAATACTTTCTGTTTAACACTTAAACAAACACTTCAAAGAGGTTCAGCACAATCCAGTTTCGTTTCCTACCTCTGAATGTACTCTTTTAACAAAAGTTTTATAAATAATAAATTTATGGACTCATAAATAAATAGAGTATTACTAACTATTTTATGGCTTCATATATATATCTATGTGGAGTTTAGTTGCTCATACCTTCTGTTAATTGTTTCTGGATTGGTTTGATGAAAGAAAATTTTGAACTAGGAATGAAAAGAAAGACAATAGAGAGAATATATATTTTTATTGCTGAAAACCAATATGATTTTTGGATACTTATGATGAGGAGAGACCCCTCCTTTTATAGTTGGTAAAAGCAAGGTTAGGGAACAAGATAATATTCTCTATCTTTTACATACTTGGATAAGAATTAAAGTAGATAAAGTAAAGCTAAAGTTACAATAATTTCTACTGCTTTTCTAAAGTTTCACATGGGTCCGAACCCCCATGCCTTGAATAATTCATATTCAGACAAGGTAGGCTTCATCTTCATTGTAGTTGAGTAGGTCCCCACAATTATTACACTTGTGACCCTTTTCTACCTCCATTAGTTAATGTAGATATTCATAGGCTCCTTTACTAAGATCCAAATTGCTGACAAGTATATTCTCAGTATATTCTCTTAATTACCACAATTGACAATTAACTTGATTAATTCTTGCAATGTTGTAGATTAATAATTTGTCATCATTAGATTCATATACCCAAACATTAGTTTGTGTAAGGGTATCCCTTAATTCGATGTACATGACTCTAAATCCCAATGCCCTTTTTCTGGAATAGCTTGTATCTGTTCTTCTTTGTTAAATGACTTAATTTCTGGTTCTGAAAGAATAGCTTTGCTAGTTACTCCAAGTTTGACAATATGTTCTGCCCTTAGAAATTCTTCATCAATAAATTCTGGAATGGCTGAGTAAATCCTGACATAGATCTTTTCAGGTTTGGTAATTCCAAAATATGTTTTAACTGCTACCTTGATAGAATTAGGTAATAACGATATTTTCTTCATATCCTTGCTAGGGTAGATGCACTGAATAAGTCCTTGATCAAACAGCCCCCTGACTGTTCTTGGTTCTGCTCTTGGAAAAGTAATTGCTTTATTGATTTTTTGATGGCTAATTGTCCTTAGCCATTCTCCTTCTTTTGTCCTCTTGTTTAGATACTCCACATTCTTCAGAAATGTCTCTAGTTTCTTCATAACTTTCTCCTTTTCTGATAGTTCCTTTGTTACAATTGCTGGTTCTTTCGCAGCTTCTAAAAAAGTTTCTTTAGATGGTTCAATAGTTTTGCCGATGGCTTTGGAAGATGAACTTCCAATAATTGATACATTAGATACTTCTTCCTCAATAGGAAGTCCTACAGATAAATTCTTCGCTGGAGAGGATAGAGATCCTCCTTTGTACATTTTCTCAAGAGAATTAACCCTTGACTTGTAAAAACTAGTTCACTGTTAATTTGTACAATCTGCGCCATGCAAGTATTCACGTGGTTGAATAGATTTGAATAGTTGATATTCATTTGACCCATGGCCAAGTTAATTTCTTCTACTTTCTTAAGTAGTTCCTCCATGTCTTGATAAATAATCTGCAATAACATTGTTAGTACCCTTGATATGAATAATTTCAAAATCATAATGGCTAAGTTCTACTTGCCATCTAATTAACCTTTTATTTGCAATAGTTGGATCAATTTCTTTAGTTAACCAATATTTGACTTGTGTATTATCGGTTCTAATTTTGAATTTTGTAGTAACAATAAATAATTCAAACTTTTTAATAGCAAATTTTACAGCTAATAATTATTTTTTATTTATATGATAATTAGTTTGAGTAAAACTGCCACTAGTATATTGTGCAATCCTTTCCTCGTTCTCATTTGGATAAATATATTTAAGTACTGCTCCCCATGCTGTTTCGCGTGCATCGGGTTCTATAATCCAATCACATTCTTTTTTGGGTAATTCTAATTCTGGTAATTTGTTACAAAGATCTTTAATTTTTTGTACTTCTTCTTCTTCGTCTTTGGACCATGGTGTCCATCTAGTTTTTCATTTTAGTCTTATTTGTAATGAAATTAAATGTTTTGCTAACATCGGTATATATTTCCTAGTCTGGTTCACAAGTCCTAAAAAGCTTTGTAATTGTGTTTTATCTTTTATATGATTATCAAACTCTTATATTTTTGTACTAATATATTTTTGGAGTTTTATTCCTTCTTGGCTAATTATAGATCCCAAAAATTCTACATTTTCTTTAGCAATCTCTATTTTTGTAGCTGATAATATGATTCTATTATTTCTTACAATATCTATAAAAATATTAAGATGTTTCAGGTGGTCTTGTATAGTTTCAGAGTAAATAAGAACATCATCAATATATACTGTAATAAAATGATAATAATATTTAAATATTTTATCCATATACCTTTGAAATAATACTGGACTATTTTTAAATCCAAAGGTAATACATTCCATTCATAAAATCCTTGTGGTACAGTAAAAAAACCTGTTAAATGTTTAAATTCTTCAGTTAACATGATATGATAAAATCCTGATTTAAGATCAAATTTAGAAAAATATTTCTTTCCTCTGATTTGGTTAAATAATACTTGTTGATTTGGTATTGGATATTTTAATTCTTTTGTATAAGTGTTTAACCTTTTATAATTAATTACCATTCTAGATTTTCCTCTTTTTTGTTCTGAACGTTTTATTACAATGAAGGCTGGACTACTATGTTTACTATTAGATTCTTTAATAAATTTCTTTTCTAGCATTTCTTTTATGTACATTTCAAATTCAGGTAATTCTTTTGATGTATATTTAATTGGTTTTACACTAATAATCTTAATGTCGTCTTCTAATATAATTTCTGCCATAGGTTTATTTATGTGCCATTTTTCCAAAGGATTATCTCCAGTTAATTTTAATAATTTTTCTGTAATATTTTTTATTGATATTTGATTAAAATGTTCTTGCACTAGATTTATTCTGTTTTTATTGGGCATAAATTGTGTTGTTTGTGTTAATTTTTGTCTATCCTCACCACGCTGAGTTGCTATATGAGACGTTTTTTCTCTACAGTAAGGATCATTAATTCTTATTGGTATTGCTATATGATGACAAGGGGTAGATAAAAGTATTACTTTTTATCAATAGTTATTGGATAATATTTTTTTATGAAGTTATTTCCTAATAATATATCCCCTGGCATATCATCAAATTGATATACATAAGGTATTTGTAATTCATATTTTCCTATTTGTATTTTAACATTCATTGCTACTTTAGTTATTAGATTTATGCTTCTATCAAATCCTGCAAGTATTACTCTTTCTTCATTATCTTTTTTATTACTCTACATTTCTAAGGGTAATACATTTTCTTTAAATAAACAAGATGATGCTCCTGTATCAAACAATGCATGATAATTTCTGCTAAAATATTCATTGTAATTCATTTTGATTAGTATATAAATATGTTCTCTTCCTCCTTATATTTTATTCATAATAACCTTAGTATAACTAGATTCTCATTTTGTATTGTTAATAGCATCCTATCATCTTTTATGTAATATGGTTTTACTTGCTCTAAGAAGTTTGTTCCTAATAATAATTCGTATTTACCTTTCCTGTATGTTCTACATACATGTTTATGATTATTTCATTTCTTTTATTTATTCTTATTGGTAATTCTACATAAGTATCCATTGGATGAATATTTCCAAAATAATCTTGTATTTGAATTGGATTATTTGTTACTTTAAGTTCTAAATCTCCTATTATATTTTCTTTTATATGAGATATAGTTGCTTCAGTATCTATTAATACTTTCTACTCTTTCCGTTCTCCATTTATTTTAATTTCTATCATAATTTCAAATTGTTTTGTCTCATTTCTTTTAGATAGATTCATTCTTGGTATTTTTCTATATATTTTTGTCATTATTTATTTTTCTAAATCATTTCTATTTTCTATTTCAGGTAATGATCTTGTACTAGTATTTCTTCTTAAGCTAATTGATCTTCTTCCAAATTCTATTTATGGTTTATCCATATTTACTAATCTTCTAGCTTGATTAAAATATATTTCTATATCTTCTGGTATTGTCATTCTTGGATTCTCTTTAGCTGGTTTGTATTCCAATAGATTTTTAAATATGGGGTCTATTATGTATGTTCTTGTAGCATTCTTAATTTTTACTTCATGTTTACTAGTAAAATCATATATTGTTATAATAGTTAAACTTATAGTTTTACTACCTGGTTCCATATCTATTCCTCTTAATCTGTAATATAATGTTAAGGCTTTATTTTAATGTATTTCCTGTAATATCTCTTATGACTATGGTTTTTTGCTACACGTGCTATTTCTTTATTTTTCTGTCAGAATGGTAAATTAAATATTTCTTTTGGTTCTACATCTAATTTTGATGTTAAGATTTTTTCATACATTTTAGGATTAAATATTAATCTTTCATTTAATTGTTCTTCATTTTCCGCTAATTGGTATTCATATTCTTTAGATGTACTTTCTTCACTAATTTGTCTAATCATATTTATATATAAATATTCTTCTGCACTAGATTCACTTTCTTCTGAAGATTCTAATTCCATAATAGAATTTATTACTTCAAGTCATTCTAATTCATAAATTTCTTCATCTTCAAGAATTTTTTCTTCTTATTCAATAGGTAATAAATTATAATTTTCTTTTTCTATTAATGAAATATACATCATACTTTTATTTTTATCTTTCTTGGGACATTCTGGAGATATATGTCACACTTCTCCACATGAATAGCATTTACATTTTTTAGGATTTTTAGGGTATGTTCTAGTTTTTTTTTTTGCCTTAAATATTTCTTATATGGTACTTTATACCTTTTAAATGTTTTATTATATGACTTTTTGTATTTATTGAATTTTTTAAATTTGTTTCTAAATTTATCTTTTCTATAATATTTATTTTTCTTATATTTTCTTTCTAGATGACATCCTCATTGGGTTGATTTATATTGTAATTTATCACAACATAATGATTTTTTACTTGCTTTATGAAATTTTATCATATTATTTGCTTTCATACATTTTTCTTATTGTCTCATTTCTATAAATTGTATTCTTGCTCCTAGACTATTATTACTTAATGGTATTTCTAATTTTTCTCAGTCCTTAAATAATTCTAAATTCCATGGGTTTGGTAGTTTAAAGAATATTTGGTTCATAATTTCCATACCATATGTTTCCTGATTATATTCAGCATTTTCAAAATATTCTCTAAATTCACATGCAAATTGTTTAAAGTAACACATGTCACATATTGATAGATTTTCTAATAAATATCTATTTCTTAGTTTTGAGCTAATTTTGGTATCTCTGTCTATTACTAATGTATATTCTCTTTTTAATGCATCTTCATATCTGCTCAAAATAGTTCCTATTTCATCTTGGTCATTTCCTCTAACTTGTCCTATATAAGTTTATGTTAAATTTCTCCACCATCTTGCAGTGATTCCTATAAATGTATTTTCTAACATTAATTGTAATTGTTTTTCTGTTAATTCTCTAGTATAGGGCCATCATAGTCATAGATTTCATCCATAATTCTAATTCATGATCTACATCTTGCACACATCCTAAATCTATCCATCTTCCTTCTGAACTAATTTGTGTTTCCATACTTCTCCATGGTGTATATTCTATAGGAAAATTTTTACTTGGCTTGGTATAATATTTTTGTTGTGGTATAAAATTATTTGTTTTAAAATTTTGATTTTGTCTTTGATTTATATAGATTTCTGGTGTATTTTGTGGATTAGTATTACTTGTATTTTCTTTTTTAACTTGGTTAATTCCTGGTTGTTGTATATATTCTGGTGGATTTTGTCCTGCTGGCACTAAATTTGCTTCACCTTCTTCTTTAGGATTTTGTCCTGTTGTATATATTCTGGTGGATTTTTAAATTTTTCTATATAATCTTCTTCCGTTATGTAATTTGCTTCACCTTCTTCTTTAGGATTTTCCATAAATTTTTCTACTTTTTCAGTAATCATATTTATTCCTAATCCATTGATAGCTTTAAATTATTTGTCAGTTATTATTCTTTTAGGTTTTCTTTTATATTATCTAATCTTTTATGTAAATCATTTTTCCCTATTTCTTCTTCTTTAATTGTTCTTACCATATTTATTTGTTCTATATTAGTTTTGTGCTCTGTAATTTCTATTGAGTTTTCATATACTCCTACCATATTTCCTATTTTATTTATTTTATCAATTATTTGTTTAATTTGGTTTTCTAAGGTTATTAATTGTTTTGATAGGTTATTTATATATTGCTTTACTTCTAATATTTGTGTGGGTATATTTTTGTTTATATCTTTATAATCATTAGTTATTTCTATCATTTGTCTTATTTCTAATGGTAAATTATTGATAATTTCTTGAGCTTGTTCTAAATTTTTTTCTTGTTTTAAGTTTTGTTCTGTAGTTTTATCTAAACTTATTCATAATATATTTAGTAAAAATAAATTTATCCAATTTAATTGTTTATATTCTCCAAATCCTCCTTCTCCTAATAGTATAAATGGTATAAATTTTTCATATGTTTCAGTTATTAATGACCAATGACTATTATTTGGTAAATCTTTAGATTTATAATTATATACTCTAGGTTCGATTATTGGTAATTTTTTAGACATTTTTCAAAATATATTTCTAAGTATAGCTACTAGCTCTGATACCACACTGGCTTGGATCCTGAAATTTAATTTTGCGGAATTATAATCTTTGTCTTATTCTTCTTAAAAATCTTTCTTCAAATTCGTCCATATATCTAATATCTTCTTGTCTAATCAAGTTTTCTTCTTTTAATTTTAAATATTCATTATGTTGTAAGACTAGTATTTTAATTTCTCTATATTTTTCTATAGCATTAAGATTAGTATTTGTCTCTTCCTGTTCTTTCTAATTCTAAATATTCACTATGTAAACTTCTAATTAAATTTCTTCTTTTTTTCGTGAAGTATATGGGGATCATAAACATGCATAATATATTTAATTGTGATATAATTTATAAAAATTATTTTTCAAGAATTTTATTATTTTAAACTTAGAATAATATGTTAAAAAGGTTTTGGTTGGATAAGTTATTTCCTTAGTTTTTAAAAGGTAAAATAGTTATTTTATGTTTGTTAGTAAGCTGTTAGTATATTTTGTTAGTAAATTTAGTTTTTTCCTTTTTCTTATACAAAAACACAGAAATCCTACATTATTTTGCATACCATTCAATCATTTATTCATATTCATGCATTTTTTTTTTTCTTTTTTATGGTTAGAAACTTTTATTTTTTCGGTAAATTATATCTGTTTTTATGAGTATTTATTTGAGGTTACATAAAATTTTTAGTATAATGAATGTTTATCATTAAGCATCTATTTGCTAGCACTGTAGTGGTTTATAAACTGATCTACTTACGATTTTGAGGTAAAATATGTGATTGAAAATTAAAAGAAAATGTGTATTGTTAAAAAGTGATTGAGAAATTGCGTGGTTTATAAACTAGGTTATTTGGTTTACCAAACGAATAGTAAGTTTTTGTATTTTTATTTATTTGATGTGTTTTATACAATATTTAAATTAATTCTATAATATCTTCATCGAGTTAAATTGGTTGCTTCATTTATTTTAAATAATTCTACGTATTTTATATAATATTTAAATAATATTCTATAATTTTTTTCATCGAGTTAAATTGTTTGCTTCATTTATTTTGTTCATTTGTTTTCTATTTGTAAAGAGCCTTTGTAATTTTGCAATGTTATTGATTCTTGTATTTTTGTTTGTTTAGTGTAATCATAATGTGTTTCCCTAGTCTTCTTGTAGGCTACAATTAAATAAAAAATTAAAGAAAAAAAAAATTGAAACCTCTCCAGCATTTTGCATAAGTTGCATAATAACATTCAATGGTAAATTATTTATATCCACGTTTTTTTTTCTTTGTTATGATAAGCTGAATTTCTTGTAAGATTTGAATTTGATTTCGTGTAGTCAAATGATCTTATGTGATAATGAAGGGTGAATAAAGCAGTGCACCAAGACGATTTACATCGAGTGGATTTTGACCTCTTCCTGGCATCTTTTATAATTTATTTTATTTTACTTTATGGGTAATGTAATGCATTAATAGTACAAATTCAATGAACTACTTTTGGTGCAAAGCTAATCAACATTGTCGAAGTTATCTTGTACCCAAAATTCAAGATAGCTTCTGGTTCGTGGCCAACTTGCCATTAATAAACCTTGCACTTATTTTGAAAATTGTAAGCATAAACTAATGATTGGTTATTTTATACATCTTTGTTTACCAAGTATACACACATCACTCTATCAACACATAAAAGAATAATGCAATTATAGAATTAACAAAAAACTATCAAACACATGCCTCATTGCCACGAAAGAAACTCATATTTTGCTAAAGAACAAAGAAGAAAGGAAAATCAATGCCATAAAGTTTACTTATTGCTTATGAGTAATAGCTTTTAAAACAAGTCATTTATTATAGTTAATAAGTTCCCAATTACTATTAGTCCGTTCGACAACTCCTCAGACGTAATTTTTTTTTTTTTTTTTACTGTTTGATGTTTTTTAGGTAAACATGTGTTGTTAAGAAGTGATTTCGATAAATATGTGTGATTAAAAAATAGTTTGATAAATAACACTTTATTCAATATCACATTCTTGAATCCCTTTTTTACATTTATAAACACTAGACTTTTAAATTCTTTGTACTTCTCATGTTCTTTTACTTCTATTGATGTCATCCACAATTTTCACTATTTTCCTCGTGCTTATGCAACTCTTTGACATTCGGATCACAAAAAAAGTGAACAAAACTTTTATTTTCAGTTTGATTAGCCTCGGCTTGGATTTCTTCGTGATTAAAAAGTTTAATGCCCTTTTGTTCTGTTGGATACTCCTGAACTTCAACTTTTTCATGAGAGCGCGGCTCGATCTTGAAGTCTTCAATTGCAATTTCACCATAGGATTTGTTATCCATAAGTTTATATTTACTATCACTTTACACATACAAGGGATCAGTAGGTTTCAAATTTACAACTTGCACATGCTTTTCTACCTCTCGATCTTGAAGTCTTCAATTGCAATTTCACCACAGGATTTGTTATCCGTAAGTTGTTATTCATTATCACTTTACACATACAAGGGATTAGTAGGTTTCAAATTTACAACTTGCACATGCTTTTCTACCTCTATTATAGTATCATGAGTCATGACTGAAAACATTTTGATTGGCATCTTTTTTAACCTTATTGTTTTCCTTATAAAACTCCATCTCTTTGTTTACACTAGTTGTCACGACCTCAAAATTCAGACAATTTTTTTTTCCAATTTTCCTGATGCCTATTAGTAGCATAAAAAGAAGTGAAAATATAGCTACATGTGGCTACTAGAAGCGTACTTTCAGACACAGGGCACATTTGATACATTTACTAAAAGCTCTTTCTAAACTTGTTTAGAACCATTTTAATTGTTTTAAACAATAGTTTTACCCTATTAAATATTTAGGATCATCATTCCTACTTCAAGTTTGTCATTTTAATAACAAAAACACTAAAGATAAATTCAACACTTCATAAGAATAATATTTAAATATCAAGCGGAACTTTAAAAATACAAAGCTCATTTCTTTTCATAAAGATCTACTTATACATCTCAAAAT
This sequence comes from Ligustrum vulgare, assembly GCA_963555705.1. Classification (NCBI taxonomy): domain Eukaryota; kingdom Viridiplantae; phylum Streptophyta; class Magnoliopsida; order Lamiales; family Oleaceae; genus Ligustrum; species Ligustrum vulgare. The sequence continues at coordinate 18,472,538 of OY743189.1, read as the reverse complement.
CGAGCCCCAAATAGTATTTATCTTTTAAATACTAGAAAAATAAAATTTCATTCTAAAATAGTTTTAAATACAACAAGGGTTTAATCTTTCCTCTCTTTTGGTTACCAATAAGTACTCTTCATTCTCGGTCGCATTCTCCATGGAGAATTCAAACGCCCATTAAATAAATGCTCCATTACCTATGAAAAGAGATATGAAACAACTATGAATCACATGGTTCAATGAATACAACTTGATAAATATAATATGAGGTTAATTTCAACATAAAGCGTATGAAGTCATAAAACCTTCTTTCATTCTAAATCTTTTCTCGTCAAACCTTAACTTGAACATAATTCATGCAATTTATCTCTTAACTTTGACATTATATTTCATGTAAGTGAATGGAATCACAATCATATTAACATATCATTTGATAATCAACTCATATCACGTTCACAACCTTTAGTTCCATATTACTACATTCAAATAAACAATATCATATTTATGACGTGAATGTAATGCATGGTGTGATATGAAACTCTTTTTTTTTTTTTTAATCTTTTGTTTCTCTCTTTTTCTTTCTTTCTTTGAAAAATGACATGAATGAGAAATAAAATATTTTTCTTTTCAAAAGATCTCTTTTCTTTTCTGTTTAGGGGTCCTTCCCATATTAAGGTCCTACACCGCGCGCAAAAGTGTTTTCTATAGCACAAGGTCACAAGAGTGTTCTTTTACACTCACGAGTTTGCTAACTCAATTCTTCTTCTTCTTCTTCTTTTCTAGAGCACTTGACTCACGAGTATGCTAGCTCGAATGGGACGTACTCCCATAACAGATACCCATTATTTCGACTTAGCATTCACGTCAAACAGGCGCCCATACACACTAAGTGTAACTAAGACCGAAAGTCATGTTGACTATTTTAAATCAACCTTTATTTCTTCCAAGGACATCTAATAGCCCGTAACCTTAAATATTGACTTTTCTCCTTAGGTGTACAACCTAAATAGAGATTCTTTAAAGTTTCAAAATCATTTCTTGAAAGCATCATTTGAAAGATCTTATACATAATCATTTCTTCACATTTTGAAAACACATAATTTGCTCTTTTATGTGAAATGATCATGCATGCTGCTTGTGATGATGAGATGAAATGTTATTCATCAAATATCATATGAAAGATTTTACATAATAATATTCAATCACATATTGAAACATAATATCTTATCCTTAACTTAACACATAAAGGATCAAGGTCAAGTCTTTCACTATAGAATAAAGTTTCCTATGTTTAATATATAGCATTTCAACCTTTGAGTTGCATCCTAGAAGCTGAATTTAATCATTAGCTTCATCAAAATCTTGATTCTAATTTGTAGGTAATCATAACTTAAAAAAGTAACCCAAGTAAATTTCTACATCACTAACGTCACATCTTATTACTTTCCATCATGTGTAATAACATAAAATACAATCCAAACCTATAACCCAAGTGTTTCCATAAGTTTGATATCATAAAGTTTCCAAAAATCCAATTCTAAACATCTTTACGCTCATAATTAAACCAATTCAATCCCAACAAATTTTCACATCATGTATATCACATTTTATCATCTTAACATCGTGTGTATTAACGTGAAATACTAACTAGACCCATAGTGAAGTTCTACCATAAGTTTGATACCTTGAAGTCTCCAAAAATCCAATCCTAAACATCTTTACGGTCACAATTAACCCAATTAATCTCAGCAGATTTTTAGACTATTTTGATACTTTATAATAACCCTCTAATCATGTGTATTGAGCTTGGAAGATAATTTGAACTAATGACATGTTTTCGACATGAATTCCAACAACTTTTAACTTGAAAAACTAGTTTAAAACTCTTGCAAAATGACCATTTTAAACAAATGGTTATAGCAGAGTTTTAAAGCATGTTGCTTGCCTTATAATACACTTCAAAAATTGTATATTGATCATATATAACAAATTTTAGTCATAAGGTCAACCACTTTTTGGTCTCAAAACTCAATTAAAAGCTCCCTTACATGGTACTTGAAATCATATATTTTCACACTTCAATAAAATCAATCCAAAATCAAGTTTTGAACGCATGCAAAGTAATGTTTTGAAGTGTACATTTTAGCAGATTTTTATATTAGTTCAACTCCTTTTAACATGCCTAGAATTATGTAAAATGTATAATAAAAGAGTTTAGGTTAACAATAATGTTTAAGTACAAGAATTGAGATACTTTCTAGTATAAAAACTAATTTCAAGCACTTTCATAAGAACAAGATTCATAACCATAATAATCTTTAGTCTTTAAATCAACTTAAAGCTGGACTTTTATACATGAAGCCCATAAACAAACTTAAGTCATAAGAGAGAACATGATTTAGTGTCCAAAATCAATTTAAATCATGATTTAAAGCTTCTATTTGAAACTTGAGTCTCAAATCTTAGTAAATTCACTTAAAGTAACAATTTAAGGGCACTCAAAATTTGGGACAACAACTAGATTTCAAACAAACTTTGATATAAGTCACATCTTCTTTTCTCCTAACTTTCACATAATGTCATCAACATTAAAATTTAATATCCCCATTCAAAAATCAGATTTATAACATCATTAACTCCCATATAAACATTTAATTACCGTCATTTAAGTTTCAAAATCAGCACTTAAACTTTTTGTCAATTTCAACTTCTAATGCTTCTTAACCTCCATCCAAATATTTCGCCACTTATAATCATATTAAAAAATATATCCAATGGTTGTTATCATCTTTAAACATAATTCCCAACATCTAAAATATAGCACAACATTAACATAACTCAACAAAACCATTGTTGTTTTACTCAAAAAAATTCATCAAACTTTTAGAGGGCAATTATATTTTTAACTTCCAATCTTAATCATAGTTTATCCAATCAATCATAATCAATAAGAACCATATTAGAATCTGAAATTTAAAGATAATTCTTCAACACAATATGAAAAACTAAACACAATATTACACAAATCAAGTTTCACTCACCTCTTGAAGCTAAGAAGGAAAAACAACACTTTAAGAGCTCAAGTCTCAAACAAGGCTTCTCCTACTTCTTTCCTTCCTTTCCTTTCCCTTCTCTTTTCCTCCTCTTTTTCTTCTCCTTTTTCCTCTCCAAATTCGGCTAGAATTCTGCCCTTAGTTCCTATCTTGTGTATCCACCGAAAAATGAAGAATAAATGGTGTTAAATCATTCATAGAATCAATTGTTTCAATAATCTTCTACTCTACTAACTTTAAACTTGATAAATCAATCCAAAACTCTAATTTAAACCTTAAACATCAAGAAGATATTTTCTCGTTTACCTTAAGAATTGAAGACAGATATTCAAAACCCATGCTTCCCTAACTAGATTGCACTACATGGCTTCATCATCTCCAATTTCCCTTTCTTCTTCTCCTGGTTTCTCTCCTCTCCTCTCGGTCTCACTCTCTCTTTCCTATCTGTTTATCCACGAAAATGAAGAGAAGAAGGGCTGAAATTTCATTCCATATAGATAGATTTAGGACTGGTTTGTAAAACAGCCCATTACTTTCAATTTTGTACAAGTTGGTCATTATGTAATTGAAAACTAAGTCCTCAAGCTCTCTTTTCCATCATCCAAGCCCTATTACTTTTAACCAAAATAAGTTCATGTGCCAAACCCACCCTTAAAATAAGAATAGGGGAGTGACAAGTGTCCCATCTAAGTATTATTTTAATACAAAAATTTTCAATTTTTCCTTTTCAAGGTGCCGCTTTCGGATCAATATTTAAAGGTCAAGACGAGCTCCATTTTGGTCAATCTTTATACTGTTGTAAAGTTCACATTTCAAGCTTCTAAATGGTTACACATGCAAGGAAAACGAGACATTATACCACCCGTACCATTCATCCAAAAATAGATGCTAGTATAGTTTCAACACGTAGCCAAATTTTCAACATTCTTACCATTTCATGTATACAACTTCAACTCGATATTTGAAGTAACTCAATTGTGCTCAAATTTATGTCAATATGTAGAACTCAAATGTATCCAAATTTGATATTAATGCTTAGATCTCATCATGAGCTATAAAATGGTATAACTTGAAATGGCTAAAGATCACTATATAATCCACAAAATGATCCCAAAGTCATATTCATCCCAATGACAAAACTGTAATTAATAGGACTCCCTAAAATTTTCAGCTTAGTCCTCAACTATGAAATTCCATCCGATTGAGTTCAAACATCATATATAACTTTCTTTTATACCAATTTAGTCTCCAAAGCTACCAATAACGTCAATTTCTCCCATTTTATTATAAATTCTATATTATCTCGTCTTACAACACTTGAAATTGTCTTTTCCCTAAGAAAAACTTGATTCTAACTTTCTAAATAAATTATCTAGGGTGCGAAATTTTCTGGTTGTTATACTAGTATTTGATAAACTTCTCATTACATGATACCAAGACAATCTTTTTATCATACCACCAAAACACATACATGTTATCTCGACCTATGTAAGTGGCATTCACATTAGAGTACCATGATCTCCTCCAAAGTATATGACAATTATCATGTCTACCACGTTGCACGCAATCTCATCTTTATAGGACTTACCAAGAGAAAGTGAAGTTTTTACATATCTCCTTATTTTGAATTTCTTGTCCCATATTCACTTGTGAAACTTGGTAGCAAGATGAGATTTTTTCAATTTTGAAATTTAAAGCTTTCAGTGATACTTAGGATGCCGAGCTTTCACTACTCTTGTGATTATTATCAAGTTGCACGCTTTGTTATTGATGGTGCATCGTGTTCTAAAAATCTTACTGCGCTTTAAATTATACTTTTTTATATCTTCTTAATAAACTTTCACAGAATATTTTTTCAATTTTGAAATTTAAAGCTTTCAGTGATACTTTGGATCTTTCACTACTCTTGTGATTACTATCAAGTTGCATGCTAACTTTGTTGTTGATGGTGCATCGTGTTCTAAAAATTTATTACGCTTTAAATTATACTTTTTTATATCTTCTTAATAAACTTTCGCAGATTCCTTTATGATTTGTATATTCAAACTTAGTCGAGACTTGAGAAAGTTATCTAGCTACACATCGATTTGCCCTAGGCATGTTGAAGCAATCAACATTCATAGTAGTTAAAGTTCGCAATTTTTTGTCAGCCGCGTCTTTAAATATATCCATCAGCTATTCCAAATTCTGAACCAATATTGGTTTTACAATCCTCTGATCATCGTCGTGAAGATGCATACCACCACCACAATAAATAGCCATCAACCAAGGGAAAACCTTGCTATGAAACCAATTTTAGCACGGAAGCGATATTAGAATTTTTGGAACAAAAAAAAAAGCTTAAAAAAAAAAAGCTAAGAATTTTGTAAGGAATAACCTCTTGTATTGAATTGCTTGAAAAAGTGTACAATACCTTTGTACTTATAGGCAAAATTATTCTTTAATCCTACTAATATAATGAATGTAAAATAAGGAGACAACTATAATCTTAATCTAGAAAAAATAAGAAATCATATTCTAATCAATAAAGAAAAAATCTCCTATTTTAAAAGAATAAAAAGAGAGAAAATCTATTACAACTAAAAAAAATAAAGTAAAAAGATTAATAACACGAAACTAATATTACTAAAAATAGTAAACTAATCCAAATCTTGACTAAACTTGGTTTTGTCATACATCATATATGTTACAGGAAAGGAAAAGGCTTCTACATGACAACCATATGGACACATGGTAGGGTTGATCATTTTAATCATGAAACCTTGGATCCCGATCCATTCAAATCATAACATCTCAATATATGGTGTCCATTTTGTTTATCTCTTACCACTCTATTTATCAAAGTATTATGATTAGAACAGGTTGGGGTTTGAAATGTCATAATTTAAACAGCCGATCTTATTGATGTTTCTCTCATTCGTTACAGAAGGCAGCAAGGATCGACTAATGGAAATTCCAACAACTCGCCCGTACCTTGCATATACCCATTAGAAGACAACCAATTTGAAAGCAACTTTGGGTTCTTATTTGATCAAAAAATGTTCCAATGTTGTCACCTAAATCTCCAAATATGTATCAAATTTCACATGAAATGCTGCAAAATTGTCTGTAATAAATAATGCGACGAATCCAACTTAACATTTGGCAAGTACAATTAGTAGAAGACTGGGTGTGTAATGTACGGCCTATTCCAGGCCAACATTTTTTGTTGGGCCAGATGAAAAGACGCATGGCCGACACAGTCCATCGACTCAACCAACGTTACATCTTTAGATCAAGAGTAATGTTATTTATCATAACGATGATGAATCATTAATTTTAGATTGCATTATGTAATAGGTCCAATAACATGTGTTTAAAATAATTAGGGTTAAGTTCATGATTACAAACATTTAGATTTGAAGGGTTTGTAATAACATGAATTGTAATTTATTTTAAAAAAACTAAATAATTATCAATATCAGGCTTTGTAATTAATTACAATTATAAATTTATTTTAATTTTACAATTATAACTAATAAACTTGTGAAACATGAATTTATTTATTTATTTTGCAAAAATTAATTGAATTAGTTACATTCACCTTAATTACAACTATAATTGTAACTCAATTACATTCTGTAATGATGTACAATTTAATATTAATTATAATTATGACCTTATTTTAATTTTATAATTAATTACAATTGTAACTAATGAATTTGTAAACATTAGTGTAATTCGTAATTAATTACATTAGTATAATTGTAATCAGACACCACCACAACCGTTGCCATCAGAAAATTCACACGACATACTATTTTGTTCTCTTCGATGTCGAGAAAATAGATTTAGACTCCTGTCAATAGACACACACCTTCAGTTCCATTTCCTCAAATGTTGCATAATACTAAGTTGAAAAAGCATTTCAAGAAATTCTTGAATGCCCTTTGAAACATTTCATTCATTGACGCAATTATGCAAATGCTGAATTGTGTGAAGTTTCCGAAGGAGATGTCGACAAAGAAGAGGAAGCTGCCACAAGATGAAGAAATGACATTGACAGAAGAATGTAGTACAATCTTACAATATAAGCTCCTTCATAAACTGAAAGATTAAGGGAGTTTCACTTTACCTTGCTTAATAGGGAATTCAAGTAATTTAAATGATTTAATTGATTTCGGAGCAAGTATTAACTTAATGGCACTGTCTATTTATAGGAAATTAATATTGAGGGATCCAAAATAAACTTCAATAATCTTACACGTGGTTGATATGACACTCAACAGCCCTTACGTAGTGTTTGAAGATATGCTCATCAAAGTTGGAGATCTCGTCTTTCCACTTGATTTCATCATTCTGGATATAGAAAAAGATCAAAACATCCCGGTGATCTTTGGAAGACCGTTCCTAGCAACTGGATGAGCTTTGATGGATTTTGAGAAGAGTGAAATAATCCTAACAGTGGAGGAAAAATAACAAAGCTTCAACATGAACCATGCACTCAAACAACGTTCATATCTCAAGGAATGCAAAAGGATTGACCTCAAAGAAGAAGAAGACTAAAAATGTCACAAGAGCAAAAGAGATAATGGACACGGTGGACTTAAAAATGTCACAAGAGCAAAAGAGATAATGAACATGGTGGACTTGTTGGAAGGGATAACAATGAAAATCTGAATCTCTGGTAATCAGGAGGCTAAAGGATGAATTGAAAAATGTCTACATGTGGAGTAAGTGCACGACTGAAAACTCTCTTTTTTAGCCACCATTAATAGCCAAAGGTAAGCTAATGACTATAAAGAAACGCTTATTGTTTACTTAAATCTTATTGCAATTAATTATTTTGCTTTCTAGAATATAGGATTTCGTAATTTTATTGATTGTATTTATAGGGTATCATCATCCAATTATATTTCTCCCTTAGGCCATTGAATTTATTGTTGGTTATCTTGATTGTTTGAGCTAAGTAGCACGTGTTCTTGGTTATTTGATATTTAATGTTTAATTTGACCGCTATGTGCAGGAACACGAAGTCACTAAACACTCAAACCAACATCAACAAAGGGAAGAGCATGAGGAAAGTGATTGTCTAGCCATCACATATAATGCCTCACACATGACACGGAAAATTTCCAGGAGTACCTTTTTCCTTTTTTTCCCATCCCCTTGTATTCTTGTGCTTTTAAGATATTCAGGACAATGTGTATTTTAAGTTTGAGAGTGAGTAGTCCATTTTTCATTTGTATTCTACATGCATTCAAAAAAATAAAGAAATTGAGTCTTTTGCATGTTTGTTTGTTAGGTTAGATATTCTTGCAGGCTTATGATGTTATTTATTTGAAACTGGTTGATTCATGAGCTGTTGACATATTTGTTATGCTTGTGTTAATTTGATTCGTGCTAGATATTTATTGAGAACGTAGACAAATTGATTATGTCATAAATAGGTGGCACATGAATAGGAAAACGGGTTGTTAGTATGAAACTACGAATACATACCCAAACAAAAATACTACTTAATCGCTTGACCTATTACGTAGATAAGTTTTAGGGGGGTAGAACCAGTAGTAGTGACTAGTTAGAGATGTGTTGATCCCATGTGTGCAAAAATATGGGTTGAGTGATCTTGATTTGATAGATGGAAACGAGGTAATGACCAGATACTGATAGTCTAATACCCATTTTTTAAAAAATTATTGCATAAAGTAAGAACATGCATGCATACTTACTAGCCTTTGTAGCCTTTTTTTACTCAAGTTAGTAAATGCTAAGAGTATTTTAATACCTGGTGCCCTAAAGCTCGTAATATATGTCATTTGGAAGGCTTGAGAGAGAGAGAGAGAGGGGGGGGGGTTTAAGTCATTTAGATTTATTTTGGAAAAAAAAAGAGAGAAAAGAAGCAAAAAAATTGTTTTAGGATATTGCATACATCCGACACCTTTCTTCGGAGTCTAGTGGACTTGAATCATTAAGCCGATAGTACTTGATGCCCTAAAGTCATCTGACTTTGGAGCTACTGACTTGAAGCTCGTTACATGGGTCTTCTAAAGACTTAATGGAGATAAATATTGCATGAAAATAGTGTGTAGTTGATTGTTTGCATTAAGGGGATTTAGATGGCTAGTGAGTTTGAATTGCCTAATAGATATTTGAAGGTTGTAACACTCAAAACAAAGGAAAATCAACACAAACCTAGATCGGCCACCATTTTACCCTTTGGTTCCAATTTCTTAAAGGCACTAGGACACAGTTCGTCCTCTCATTCGCCCAACACTAGCTTGAACTTTGGCAGATCCAAATTTGTCATATTTAGAATAACCATATTCATTCCTATAATGCTTGAGAATGGATCTTCATCCAAAACCATCTTCTTCTTGTTATCAAATGTAGCTCGACCAGATTTAATAGCATCATGCAAGACATTTTGAAATACCACAAAATTACCAATCGTATGTGACCAAATATTATGACATTTAGAACATTTTGTCCTTAGCCTGTTATGGGCTTGACAATTTATGTTTATTGCTCAACTTTATTTGTTTTTTCCTTATAAGATTGGTCAAATAATGCTTCAGTCTTGGGCACATCAAACGACAATGTTTCGGCTTTTTTGTTTCCCTACCCTTGTTTTTTTGCCTCTGGATCTAACTTAACTAGCTCCTAACACATGTAAGTTTGGCAACGGGGCGGATCGGACCCCGATCCGCCCCGCCCCGAAATTGTTTCAGCAGATCCGCCCCGTAATCCGCCATGTTTCAGGTCGGGTCGGGGCGGATCGGCCTCCCTATCCGCGGACCGATCCGTGACTTTTTTTTTAATTTTTTTATATATAATTTAACCTAAATCTTTTTTAAATTTTTTTTTTTTAATTTTTTAGTTAATCGGGGCATATTGGCCCCGATCCGCCCCGCCCCGATTCACTGATCGGCGGATCGGCATTTTTTTGGATTGGGTCGACGGATCAGTGGAGCGGATCGGATTTTTTTGCCATCTCTAGGACATAGTTCGTCCTCTCATTCGTCCAACACTAGCTTGAACTTTGGCATATCCAAATTTGTCATATTTAGAATAACCATATTCATTCCTATAACGCTTGAGAATGGATCTTCATCCAAAACCATCTTCTTCTTGTTATCAAATGTAGCTCGTCCAGATTTAATAGCATCATGCAGGACATTTTGAAATACCACAAAATTGCCAATCGTATGTGACCAAATATTATGTCATTTAGAACATTTTGTCCTTAACCTGTTATGGGCTTGACAATTTATGTTTATTGCTCAACTTTATTTGTTTTTTCCTTATAAGATTGGTCAAATAATGCTTCAGTCTTGGTCACATCAAACGATAATGTTTCGACTTTTTTGTTTCCCTACCCTTGTTTTTTTTGTCTCTGGATCTAACTTAACTAGCTCCTAACACATGTAAGTTTTTCCCTTAACCAATTCTGCCAAATATATTTTTGGTTCGACCTATTTTACCTTAATTTCATACATTTCATAATTGGAGTCTCTATAATAAAAATCTATTTGCTAGAGTTCCTCATTTGCTCTTCATCCTTCAACAATTGTTCATAAAGAATGATGTTAGCACTTAGTTGAAATGGTTCTGGGAATTCCCTATCCTAGAAATTTTTCTTTAAGTCGAAGCTTGGACAACTCTAATCAATTTTCAAAAAATCATTTTTCTGGAAAATATACAAAGCATTTACTTCTTATTGTTTTGAATATTTGAAGAAGGGTTTTGACCCATTCATTCGGTAACTGTTTAAGATTAGGAATATCCGCCAAAGCTATCTATGACTAAGACTTATAAAATCAGTCATATAATATTTGTTTCATTTGATACCAGTTTTGAATCGAAATTGCTTGCTAATTAATGAATCAGGAGAAAGCTACCCCAATTTAAAAACTAGGGAACATTCTTAATTTGTGATACTCATTAACCTCCCAAACTGAAGGGTAAAGTTATTAATATTTTCAATAATGGACACTTTTCCCAAGCCCATAAACAATGAGAATTCGAGATTTTATAGTCTCTTGGCCCTGGTTAAGCCTGATCTACCGAGTCAGGGTAAGGCTTTCTATAAGTTGGCCGTGTGATGGATCTTGTTCCTAGACCAATTTGATTATGTAGTATTTCAGCTATATGTTCCCTCAACAAAGCATTAGGATTATAAGGCATGTCTATAGAAAGGGTTATATAATACACTGCATGTGATCTAACGGGTGGAAACCTCGTTGTTTAGACCGGGGTTGACAGTAGGTGCCCCTAATAGGGGTGGGCATTAACCCACTCAAACCACATAACCCGCCCAAACCAACCCAACTGGTTTTTGATGAAATTTGGGTTGATTTGTACAAAAAAAAAATTATTCGGGTTGGGTTGGGTTGTGGGTTGAGTGAAAAACCCAACCCAACCCGATAAAATTTTAAAGATATAGGACAATTTAAATTTCAAAAATCTCAAGCCCATTTTTAATTTGGATGAAACTCAAATATGATTTGAACATATTTTAGTTTTATTAGCTAATATTCAATTTATTATATTTGAGCTTATTGTATTGTACATAATTTATTTGAGTTAATAGTTGATTTATGGGCATAATTTTTTAATTTTCTATAATTTTTAGCTAATTGGACCAAAGCCCAAACCACCCAACCCGATCGAAACTTGATTGGGTTGGGTTGGGTTGGGTTGGGTTGATTTTTTATCAACCCGACCATAGTGGGTTGAGTTTGGGTTGAGCAAAAAACCCACACAACCACAACCCACGCCCACCTCTAGCCCCTACATTCACTTGATTGGTTATTTAGTTTCCTCCATTAACTAGATGGTTGTTATTTTGATTCTCATTTGGTCATTACCCATGTTCAACACGCCTGACATATTAGATGTACCAACACGTGGCACTTATTGATGTGTGCCATTCTTGAGGCATATCCTAGAGGATGATTGTTACCTGTTGATTTAATGTTTCGGGTCTAAGTGTTGTGAATACCTCCTAAAGGCGAACCAAATCCAGTTAAGTGACCAAAATCGTTTACCAACTTGGTCATTAGTTCGTTTCACGTGTCTAGTTGCCTAGTCATATCATCATAATAAGCATTCCCAGTTTGAATAAGCTTTTTCATTATTACGTAGTTTTGAAATCTAATATTCAACCAAATCATGAGTGAGGTCTCCAAGCAACAACCATACCACATTGGGATTGATTTTTTTTCATGGCTCATAGTAGTTGTTTCATGAACTTTGGCCAATTTCCTAACTCTCTAGTTGTTTGGCGACATCTTTGTCAGCGTTTTTCAAAGACATTATAATCCTTTTTCTACATCGAGTGTCCCATTGGGGTGCGAAATTGTTCACTCGTGGTTTCGTGCAAAAAAATTAAATACAAGATTCAGACGATGTGTGCAGGAACAAACATTTTTAGACAAAGTCCAAAAAATTTGTGCAATTGAGAATAGAGTCGTTACCTCCAAGGGGCACAAGCCTACAATTACATAAAAATGGAAATTCGATGTGATAAAGGAAATAACTTCTCTATTTTGAGAGTTGATTTGTTGGTATTTTCAAATGTTTCCATATCTCGCTTATATACATTTTGCAGCCACTTCTCTAAAACTATCATTTAATTTTAAAATCTCCACATCCATATATTTGAGTGATCTCATTACTTGTATCTTCTTAATAACCGCTTCCCACGATCTTCCCAATAGCACCTTGGTCCTTCGCCAACAATCTCCAAATTATGGAAGATCATGGATAATAACTGATCTATTACCTTACCAGTTTTGTTCCATGTTCTCCTTTTTCGTGATAAACATTTAGCTGAAATTCTGTCCACGATATTGATTCATTTTTGCTATCTCGTCCTAGTTGAACGAATCATGTCTCACCTTGTTCGCCCTGATGAGGCGTATTCATCATTTATATCGGGTGACATTTCGCCCTTTTTATTATCTAAATGTCAACATCGCATTCTTCTTTACTTTTGGAAGATTTTGTGCATCAGCCTAAACCGACTTCTGTTTACCAAATCACAATGTGTGTGAACATAGAGTATGACTTAAGCATTTGACAGTGGTTTCATAATAATTATTCCTCGTTTCCCTTAATGTCCGAATTAACTTAATTTACTTGAAATTGATAGGCATCGAGAAAGTTGAATTTGTAGCTTTTGTGGTCAAATTTGATTAGGCAGTTCCAAATTTAACACGGCCAAATTCCATTATTTTTTTACTTCTGAAAAATAAGTCAAAATATTCTTTCACACTTGCCAGGTAGTTTTCTTTTCAATATCTACTAAAAAATTACTTTAAAAGGAAATAGTACCATATTAGTCAAACATGTAATAGAGCTCGTTTTGAAGGATATCTGAAAAGTTAAAAATTGCTTTTGAGATTAAGAAAATTATTTTTGAATATTTTTTGATAAAAATTACTATATACTTATTTAGTTGAAAGAGCTTTAAAGAAAGTTAATTTATGGAAACTTACTGGAAGAGAAAAAAATTCTTCAAAATAAAATAAAATTAGAAGTTCTGGCAATTAAGCTCAAAAGGTTTGCCGAATGTCTCGCTCTGTTCGATAATACTGTAATAATTATAAATTAATTTATTTATATTTTTGAGATAAAATGTGTGATTGGAAAGTGAAGAGAGAAAACGTGTGTGGTTAAAAAGTAGTTTGAGAAATTGTATTGTTTATAAATTGAGACTCTCTTTTTTGTCGCAATCATTACAATTATAAAGCAATTTATAAACAATACAATTTCTCAAACCATTTTTAAATCACACACATTTTTTCTTTTCATTTTTAACCACTCATTTTATTTCGAAAATATAAATAAATCAATGTATAATTGCTACAATATTATCGAACAAAATCTATTTCATAATTATAATAATTGCATTAAATTAAAGAAATGAGACTAATGCACGTGTTACGAATTATCAATGTTGGTCACTTTGACTTTTTCTGAACCTATTTTTTCTTGCCTTCCGACTCTCATATTATTATGTAGATTGTCTTCGAATTAATATATTGAATTGAACTATGTATGATAATATTTATTAATTTAAAAACGTAAAGTGAGTTTTACCAAACATAACATAACACGATTTTTTTTCAGAGATCAATATTCCAAAAGCTCGACCGTAAAAGTATGCTCACGCGATAATTTCTGATAAAAGTTATATATATAAAAAAAAAAAAAAAAACCTCCAAATAACTTTTCAACTCAGCAATCAAAAGCGACTTGCCATAATCTTGTTCAGAGAAATTAGGCAACGTGAGGATGTGATCGCGAACACTTGACCCAATGTAAACAATATCAATTTAAAAAAAAAAAAAACTCCAAATAACTTTTCAACTCAGCAATCAAAAGCGACTTGCCATAATCTTGTTCCGAGGAATTAGGCAACGTGGGGTTGTGGTCGCGAACACTTGATCCAATGTAAACAATATCAATTGACCTTAATGTACACCTTCACGTATCTTTCTTTCTTTATGGGTACTTAGTCCTGTTTGGAGGGGATCAAAATTAACTTTTAATAGATTTTAATAAAAGTTGATAAAATGTATAATTAAAATTATTTATCGACTTTGATTTTAATCTTTAACATAAACATGATAGAGACAGGGTGTGAAGTGTGAACTTTTATAATCAACAAAGGACCAAGTCCAACTCGAGTGGCTGCCAAATTTGTCTTTAGAGTTAGAGGACCCATTTGTGGGGCAGAGGAAGTGATCCTGAAAATGTGCAAATGTGTCAAATTTTAAATCGAACCAAATCGATAAAGTGGGTTTGTTGGGTTAGGTTTGAAACTTTTCAAACAACTTAAAGTGATTTATTTTAGTTTCGATGTTTAAGAAATTGTCAAAATCGAACCAACTATATTTAATTTTTCAATTAAAGAAATTACTAATGGTCTCACTTGTAATAAAATGAAAAAATAATTCTCAATAGCTCAATTATTTGGTCTTTGCCAAACTTATTGGACCACATGTCCAGAACTCATGTCCCATTATTGAGACATACATTTGATCTTTCTATTCATTTCTTTTCTTTGTTGTTTTGAATCATTTAGCCCCTGTTTGATTGCGCGTTAAAATGATTTTTCTATCAAATCTACTTTTGATTTTTTGTGGGTCCTATGAATGAAAAAAGATTGAAATCATTAAGGCAGGCTAATACATCCGATTTTCACATTATGTTGACCGTGTTGAATTTCCCAAGTTGCCCTTCTCAAGTTATGATCATTTGTAGTGGTGACGTTTGACCGAGGGTAATACATGAAATACATTTTTGAAAAGGTTCTGCACCATAATGACGATTGACGCAACTCTTGTACCGCAAGGCAATATTTTAGCATATAATTACTGTACAAAAATGTAAAAGATGCATTTTAACACGCATCAAACAGGGGCATAACTACAATCAATGAATCGTGAACTATAATCTTAGGCTATGTTTGATAGCACCAAATTTACCTAGAAAAATGGATTTTTTTCTTTCTTTCCATTTTTGATTGTTTGATGGGTAAAATTGTCAAGAAAATATTTTCAATCTTTTGCCCATTTGCCTTGGATTCCCAGCAAATATTTTCTCATGATTTGGTAGGTAAAGTATTTCTTTGTAAGTTGGAAAATCATTTTCCCCGTCTTTGATTATTTTTATTGTTGTTAATTATTTTTTTTAGAAATTAACATTATTATTATCAAGTACAAATATATGACGAAAGTTAAATTATTATTATTATTTTGCTAAAATAGCAAAATTTTGCTATTTTTGTCACGAATAATTTCAATCAAATAAAGAAACTTGAAAAATTATTCACTTTTCCACCTATAAAATTAAATCAATCAAAAACATTCAACTTATATTTTTCATGTAAATCATTTCTATGGAAAATC
Source organism: Ligustrum vulgare (assembly GCA_963555705.1). Classification (NCBI taxonomy): domain Eukaryota; kingdom Viridiplantae; phylum Streptophyta; class Magnoliopsida; order Lamiales; family Oleaceae; genus Ligustrum; species Ligustrum vulgare. The sequence continues at coordinate 18,456,604 of OY743189.1, read as the reverse complement.
TTTTTCTGAAAAAATATTTTCTTATCATCCATTTTTCATCTTTGCAATCAAACACAACCTTATCTCTATGAAAATATAAATCAAATGTGATAGTTGAAGTGTTGCGTCAATTATTATCGACCGAGATGTTAAAATGTTTCTATCGTGTTGTTGCAATCTATACTATATACTATATATAAAGGGAGAATAGTGAATTAGTATGAATCCAAAATCTTAATAAATGTGAATGCATTGCCTTATATATATATATAAATATAATAAACAATAGTTAATATCTATACTTACTACTATATATAAAGGGAGAATAGTGGATTGGTGTGAATGCATATATATATATATATATAAGTACTAATATTATTTTATGGTAAATACTAAACAATGGTTAATATTTTTTTAATAATTTTTAATTTTAATGATTGTGTAAAGATTATATATTATAATAATTTCTTAATCTTCAATATTGTTCAATTGTCATATATTTGATGAATAAAGATTAAACACATATTTATAGTTTATTGATATTTTTGAACGAAAATTGAGAAAATGTTAAATATGTGAGGTAAATGCAGAAATTATAATAAATATATTTATATCTTGAATAAGCATCAATATTTGTACTCATAATATTACATCTAACATGATATACAATTAAAAAACTACAGGATTTGTATTTATCATTCAATGAAATTTTTGATAATTTGGATAATTTATGTTTTTTTTTAAATTTTAATAATTTTTGTAATAAAAAATTATTTTTATGTTTTTGTTGATTATGTATAATCATTAAATTTTATGAATGTTTATCTATATTGCGGATAGCAATTTCAATTCATCGCACTGACGGAAATCTATACTATTTATAAAAATAGCATAATTTGGCAGAATTTAATTCTTAAATTCTTTATGTTTTAGTATTATAGTAAATAATTAATATGATATTTTTGTAATTTGTATAATTTGGTTATAATTATTATTTTATTATTAACATTAATATTGAAAGGGTTCAATCAATATTTTTAGTTATAAGTATTAAAATTATTATATAATTATTGATTTTTTTATTTATTTGTTGTTCTTAATATTATAAATCCTAAATGTAGCCATCAATAATTAAATTGTGTTTTAATTATTAATGGTCAACTCATTTGTTATTTTTAATATTACAAATCATATTTTCTAAATATATATTATTATTAAATATTTTAATAGATTAAGCCTCTGTTCAGCAACTATTTCGAGATAAAATGTGTGGTTGAAAAATGATTTTGAAAAAATATGTGATTAAAAAGTGGGTTGAAAAATTTGACGCTTATAAATATTTTATAGAAAAAATTATTGAACGGAGGTTAATATTGAAGAGTTAATACTTTTATTTTTTTAGTTAATAATATTAATAGAATGATTATTATTTTTTAATCATTCTTAATTTTAATAATTTTTTAAAGATTATAAGGTATGGGAATAATTTCGTAATCTCCAACTTTACTCGGTTGTCCTATCATGATAATCGCGAGATTTTCAAAATTATTATTTTGACTGCTTATTTTTGAAAATAAAGTTTTATTGGTTAAATTCAAATATTTTGACTATTTTTTTTTAATTATTGTGATTGATGGTTTTGAATGAAAATTAAAAAATACATTAAATACAATAGGCAAATGTAGAAGTTATAAGAAATATGTTAATACATTTCACATGCATCAATATTCGTGCACATAGTATTACATCTAATGATATACCATTAAAAAACTACTAAATTTATATTTTCAATGAAGTTATTAACAATTCATAAAAATTATTGAAATCAATAATAAGTTATTATTTAAATATATAAATTGACGTTTACTATTCAAAGAATTTTTTAATAATTTGAATTACTTATGTTATTTTTTAAATTTTGATAATTATTGTAATAGATAATTTTTTTTATGTATTTATATATGTGTTGATTATGTATAAGTACTAAAATTTTACGAATACTTATTGAAATCGATATTATGAATAATAATTTTCGTGCATCGCACGAGTGAAATACTAACTATATATAAAGGGAGAATAGTGGATTAGTATGAATTCAAAGTGGATTAGTGTGAATACAAAATCTGGATAGATGTGAATACACTTACACACACACAATAAGCAATGGTTAATACTTTTTAATAATTTTTAATTTTAATAATTGTGCAAAGATTATATGATATAATAATTTATTGATCTTCAATATTGTTCAATTATCGTATATTTGATGAGTTAAGATTAAACACATATTTATATTTTATTGTGATTTTTGAACGAAAATTGAGAAAAAGTTAAATATGTGAGGCGAATGCAGAAATTATAATAAATATATTTATATCTTAAACAAACATTAATATTTGTACTCATAATATTAAATCTAATATGATATACAATTAAAAAACAACAATGCTACACTCATCCCATGTGTGACCCCGAGCTTGACCACCCACTCACATGGAGAGTGGGACTCACTCATCAATGATGGGGCCCGCTCCAACTCAATGTGATTGGGTGGTCAAGCTCTGGGTTACACATGGAGTGAGGATAGACTAATTCTTAAAAAAAACTACAGAATTTTCATTTATCATACAATGAAGTTTTTGATAATATGGATTATTTATGTTATTTTTAAATTTTAATAATTGTTGTAATCAAAAAATTATTTTTTTATCTTTTGTATTTTTTGTTGATTATGCATAATCTTTAAATTTTATGAATGCTTATCTATATTGTGGATAGCAATTTCATTTTATCGCACTGGTGGAAATCTATATATATATATATGATAGTTTGGTAGAATTTAATTCTTAAATTCTTTATGTTTTAGTATTATAGTAAATGACTAATATGATGTTATTGTTATTTGTATATTTTGGTTATAATTATAATTATTTTTATTATAACTTTAATATTGAATGAGTTCAATCAATATTTTTAGCTATTAGTATTAAAATTATTATTTAATTATTGATTTTTTTATTTATTTGTTGTTCTTAATATTATAAATCATATGTGTAGCTATCAATAATTAAATTGTGTCTTAATTATTAATGGTCAAATCATATTTTCTAATATATATATTTTAATAAATTAATCCTCTGCTTAACAACTATACTTTTGTTTCGAGGTAAAATGTATTATTAAAAAGTGGGTTGAAAAAATGTGTTATTTATAAATAATTTATAGAAAAGTTATTGAATGGAGGTTAATATTGAAGAGTTAATGCTTTAATTTTTTTTAGTTAATAATATTAATAGAATGATTAATATTTTTTAATCATTCTTAATTTTAATAATTTTTTTAATGATTATAGGGTATAATTTTCGGTTTAATTTTGTAATCTCCAACTTCACTCGGTTGTCGTATCATAATAATCGCTAGATTTTCAAAATTATTATTTTGACTACTTATTTTTGTAAATAAATTTTATTGGTTAAATTCAAATATTTTGACTATTCGATTTTAATTACCGTGATTGAAATTTTTGAATAAAAATTAAAAAGTATTTTAAATACAATAGGTAAATATAGAAGTTATGAGAAATATGTTAATACCTTTCACATGCATCAATATTCATCCACATAATATTATATCAAATATGATATACCATTTAAAACTACTAAATTTACATTTTCAATGAAGTTTTTAATTAAATATTCATTTCACATGTTAACATATAAATTCAATATATGTGAGTAACAAATGATCGTGCATAGCACGGTTGTAACACTAGTTTTTTTAATTATTTTTAATTTTAATAATTGTGCAAATATTATATGATATAATAATTTCTTGATCTTCAATGTTGTTCAATTTTCGTATATTTGATGAGTTAAGATTAAATACATATTTATATTTTATTGTGATTTTTGAACGAAAATTGAGAAAATGTTAAATATGTGAGGCAAATGCAAAAATTATAATAAATATATTTATATCTTGAACAAGCATCAATATTTGTACTCATAATATTACATCTAACATGATATACAATAAAAAAACTACAAATTTTGCATTTATCATTCAATGAAGTTTTCGATAATTTGGATAATTTATATTGTTTCTAAATTTAATAATTGTTGTAATAAAAAATTATTTTTGTATATTTTGTATTTGTGTTGATTATGTATAATCATTAAATTTTATGAACGCTTATCTATATTACCGATAGCAATTTCAGTTCATCGCACTAATGAAAATCTATACTTCTATACTATATATAAAAGTAGGATAGTTTAATAGAATTTAATTTTTAAATTCTTTATGTTTAAGTATTATAGTAAATAATTAATATGACGTTATTGTTATTTGTATATTTTGTTTATTATTATTATTATTAATATTGAATGAGTTCAATCAATATATTTAGTTATCAGTAATAAAATTATTATTTTATTATTGGTTTTTTTTTATTTATTTGTTATTCTTAATATTATAAATCCTATGTGTAGCCATTAATAATTAAATTGTGTTTTAATTATTAACGGTCAAATAATTTGTTATCTTTAATATTACAAATTATGTTTTCTAAATATATATTATATATATTATTATTAAATATTTTAATAAATTAAGCCTCTGTTTAGCAACTATTTTGAGTTAAAATGTATGGTTAAAAAGTGGGATGAAAAAATGTGCTACTTATAAATAATTTATAAAAAAAACTATTGAACAAAGGTTAATATTAAAGAGTTAATAATGTTTTAATTTTTTTAGTTAATTATATTAATAGAATGATTAATATTTTTTAATCATTCTTAATTTTATTTTAATAAATTTTTAAAGATAACAGGGTATAATTTTCGGTATAATTTCGTAATCTCCAACTTTACTCAGTTGTCGTATCACGAGAATCGCGAGATTTTCAAAATTATTATTTTGACTACTTATTTTTGTAAATAAAGTTTTATTGGTTATTGAAATATTTTGAATATTTCTTTTTTAATTATTGTGTTTGATGTTTTTGAATGAAAATTAAAAAGTATGTTAAATACAAGAAGCAAATGTAGAAGTTATGAAAAATATGCTAATACATTTCACATGCATCAATATTCGTGCACATAATATTACATCAAATATGATATACCATTAAAAAACTACTAAATTTACATTTTCAATGAAGTTATTAATAATTCATAAAAATTATTGAAATCAATAATAATTTATTATTTAAAAATATAAATTGACGTTTACTATTCAAAGAATTTTTTAATAATTTGAATTACTTATGTTATTTTTTAAATTATAATAATTATTGTAATAGAGAATTTTTTTTATGCATTTATATATGTATTGATTATGTATAAACACTAAAATTTTACGAATACTTATTAAAATCGTTATTGTAGATAATAACTTTCGTGCATCGCATGGGTGAAATACTAGTATAATGAATAGAATTATAGACATTTGATTTTTAATATTTTTAATTATACTATTTATGTTTTAACATGAAATTTTAGATTACTACTTATGATTTATATTTTATTCTTTGTATTAATTTCATATTTAGTCCTCGACCTTTCAGAAAAGCTGCAAATACCTCCAAACTTTTTATTATTGACATCATACATTCTCAACATAACGTAGCAGTACTAATCTCTTTTTGACCAAGTGAAACGCAAAATGGGAAAGTCATTTAAAAATCCAAAAAACTGGGTTAATTACAAATTTAGTCATCAACCTTTGATTTTTTTGTGCTAAACGCCTCTAACATTTCATTTATTAGCAGTTTACATTCATTATGATGGTATCCTTCAGTTTTGCTTTGTGCCTCCATTTGGCAATAATGTAGTAGTTTATAAACTGATATATTTATGATTTTGAGGTAATACGGAGACTGGCTCATGTGCATTGTTGCATGACATTATGAGGGAAGTAAGGAAGGCTTTATTGAAAAATCACTGAAATTCAAACTTTTAAAAAATTACAGTACATCACCATCACTGTTTAGTTAAACATCAAATTTTCAATTCATATCAATTTGAATTCATTATACTCATAGTTACACACACGAGCGTTGAAAAAAAAAAAAAAAGTCTACCATTGTGTAGTTGGGGATGCCTTGAAGGTGAGTTTCAGAATGCAGATCTATAGGTCCAATTTATTTTTTTAAAATTGAGGTTAGGCTTGGGTTTACCCAAACCAACCCGTTCAACTCGATCGAACTGACTGATTTGGGTCAGGTTTTCATGAAATTTTTGTTGGGTTTGGGTCTGAGCTACAGCAAGCGGGTCGGGTCTACCCGACCTAACCCAACCCAACCCGCATAATTAAAAAAAAATCAGATCTTAAAAATAAAAACACACATTTAGACACACTCATCACTCAAGCCCTAAACCTAAACAAGCGTAATCTCTCTGTCTCTCACATCGCACCATTTTCTCTTCCCCCCTGCCACCGTCGTCGTCGATGGTTAACCCCGTTGCCGTCATTGTAGATGGCCGAAAAACGGTTAACACTAGGACATGGGGGATTTTTTTTTAATTCTCATATCCTTTCGATTTTTTTATATTTCCTAAATTTCAAAAATTTATTAGTGTTTTTCTGTTTGGTTTTGTAACTGGCACATGCTTGCTTATTTTTGGAGATGGAATATCTAGTGTTTATGAGTTCTCTTGCAGCTCCTTCAATTGCTACCTTAGGTCTTGGAATCTAACGTTCACTCAAGGTATCTCAGGCAAGTAAAGAGCTTCGAACATCAATCAATCTTGTAGAGATAAGAAGATAAGTTTTCAGATATAAGAATTTGATGTTGAGCATTAGTGCTTATTAATTACTTTGGAGTCAATCTTGAAATGGTATTTTGATATTCATTATGTAAATAGAATAAGACATTTTGCTTTGTGGTATTTTTAACCAACATCCCTTTAGTCTTAGTGAATGGAAGTTCTGGGCTTCTCTAATGTTGCTCCTTCTATACGATCATCGAGCACAAGAACTTTCAAATAAGAGGAAGAGGAAGAGAGATCGACGAAAACGGAGCTGGATAAAAAACGGCAACCTATTTTTTTAAATTTTGCCAAATTGGATCGAGGCCCAACTTGCCCGACACTTGATTGGGTTGGGTTTAAACATACAACCAGGTTGGGTTGGGTTCGGGTTGGACCTAAACCCGACTCAATCCACGCCCACCCCTAATTGAGATATTTGATATTGTTGTAATTGAATCTGTAAATGTGTCGTTGCTATTCAGTTTTCAGCATTTTTAGATTTGTAAGAGTCATCTATCATATACACTCGCCGTGGCTCTTCGTGTAAGAGATTTCAACGACGTAAACTCAGCTTTTTAAAATGTTTAAACTTGAACATAAGTAACAATAGGTACATATTACATTACAACAGCATTAACCATCTCAATTTAAACAAAAACTTACTCAACATATATATTTGCGTTCCCCAAAATCAGTTTCAAGGAATTACTTAATGGTAGAACTTAATTTTTCTGCGCCTGTCTTTGTAATTATGAGTATATTGTATTCAAATTGATAAGACTTGAGATTTTGATCGTTCAATTGAATACCGATGGCTGCGTATTGTAATTTTTTTTAAATGTTTGACTTTTTACCGATTTTTCAATAATTTCATTCTATACTTCTTCCATAATGTCATGTGACAATGCATATTGGTCAATTATCGGTCAAAATTGACCGTTTCTATCATAATGAACGTAACATGCTAATAAACTAAAAGTTAGAGACGTACAACACCAAAATTCAAAGGTTGAGAACTAAATCTGCAATTTACTCCTTTTTTAAATGATTTTCCCATTTTGTCCTTCAATTTTGTCAAAAATGGATTAATACCAATTTTTTCAAAGGTTGAGGATTTAATCTGCAATTAATCATTTTTTTAAATTAAATCGTTTTAAAATGAACCAAATCTAAAAAAAAATGGTCTGGTTTAATTAGAAAAGGTTCTTATCTACTTTAAGTGTTTTGCTTTGAAAATGTGTAACAAATTATCTAAATCGAACCGTGTTCACCTCTACTTGTTAGTCGCCTTGAACAGTTGGCAATAATTGAAAAATAATTATTGCATAAATAAATGTCAAAAAAGACGTGGATGTTCTAATATTGGTAAATCTTTAATTATTTGTCACAAGTCACGTTATTGACCCATTTGAATTTGTCATTTCATATGTCTATTTCACAAACCTATTCAAGAAATTTTTTAAAAAATAAAAAATTCAAGAAATAATATTTATCAATTTTACACGGATTAGAGAAATTTACAATCTTAGTTGACCACTATTTATTAAGCCTTCATTTGGTAAATAAATAACAAATTTTTATCAAATTACTTTTTAATCAAAAATTTTTGAAAAACACTTCTTAACTACTTATTTTAACTCAAAAAATATCAAATTATTTGTTTATAAACAAAAACTTTTACGACTGCTCTATCATTACGTCCAAACTTTCTTGACTTTTTAATTCAATATTGTACAAACGCCAACATCTGTATATAGTCCTACAATTTTCCGAAACTGTTGTCTTTGATTACGAGTTGCGCGTGCTAATGGGTAAAATTAAAGTTGTGTTATATCTATTTTGTGGAAATTATGTTATTTGAGCCACTCACACTCAATACTATAAAATATATTACGGTCCTCAGGGCATATCTCCGAGTGACAAATGAGAGGGTTGATAACAAGCTCAGCGTGATCGGATGCAGGGTTCGAATCCTGAAAATGAATTTGACATTGTGACAAGCAGTAGTTACTATCATTCGTGGAGATTTTCAGTACCCTGATCCTTGGGAGGCACATTCTGCGATTTATCACTTGAACCAATGACTCAGGGCAGGGTTGGTTCGGGCCCTCAAGGTGTAAATTTTTTTATTTTTTTTTAATAAAATATATTACGTCTAGTAAATGTTTGGCAATTTATTTTCTGAAATAATTTTTCGGAAAAAGAAAGAATAAATGTCCAACTGGAACCCATCAATTGTTGTTGTCCATTGACAATACCTTACTCAAACTTGTCAAATTCAAACCGACGAGCCACCACTTGTGAGTTGTGATCAAGAATTAAAACCACATATTCAAATTCAGAGAGACGAATGAGGTTTGGTGTTAATTGCAAGGTAAAATATTCGTCTGACTTTATTAGTTTCTCTTTTTTATTTACATCTTACATTTCAATAGAGTCTAAGGATGTTTGAGAATTGAGATATAGACGTGTATTGATAAAAACTCTGACCAACGTTTGAGTCTCATTTTTTGAGAATATATTTTGTAAAAGGTGATTTTTTCGAAGGATTGTCGTTTGAAAGTAAGATTTTTTTTTTTATTATTAAAAATTACGTTGAAAAGTATTTTGTTTGTAGAATTTATGTGGAAAAATGATTATTGACACAAATGACTTTTAAAATAGGTTCAATCAGGGCTTAACTTGTGTTTGAAAGTGATTATTTAAAAAATACATTTATTCCACACTTCTTCTCGACCACACATTCTTTCCAAAACTCTTTTTCATAAATCTTTTCGTGCTTTTTTAAAATACGTTATACAATAATCAATTTCAAATAATAGTAAAATGATTATGTTAAATATCTTTTTTTGGATAAATGGAATGATGAAGGATAAGCTTTTGAATATATTTTTATCCTTATATATTTAGCTATATATTCAATATACCATTATTCTTTTACATTAAAAAATTCATTATATTAATTTGTCATCTAACAATTTACAAATCTATAACATAATTTCATATTATTATAATACTTTCTCATTTGTTTATTATTAAATTAATGCATTATTTAACATTAACAATATTGTAACATGGATTCATATTATGATACGTTCTCATTTATTTAGTACTAAGAAAAGAAGAAAATGATTTTATAATTTTTATTTTTCATTTATATATATTATTACAATTATAATTTATTAATATAATACTTAAAACATTAAATACAAAATTTTAAAATTTGGATTATCTGTGTATCAGTTTTGCATTCTGATGTTCACGTGCACTTTTTAAAGTTGATTTATCTTATTTATATCAAAACAAACTAGATGGGAATTTTGTTACATAAAAGTAAGAACGTGCATTGAGAAGTTATCATTCATAATATATAAAGCAAAAAGTGTACAAATTCAATAACTTCACGTCGTTGTAATATTTTTAAGTATAAAATTGAGATTCGGATACCAAAGCGTTTCAACTTCAATTGTATTTTCTCTTTGAATTTTTCAAGTCTTAATTTCTTTTCTTCTATTTAAGTAACTTTTTAGAGTAACCGAATGAATGTACACAACAAAGTTACTTACGTTCTCTTCCTTAACTTATTTGTAAAACAATTTATAAATAATACAATTTTCGAAATCACTTTTTAACCACATACATTTTTCAAATCACTTTTCAGCCACATATATTTAGTCTAAAAAACAAATTCTATTGTTAAATTAATTTACCAGCCATCTAAAAGGCTGTTAATATTTGTTGCTCAGGTTTTCTTTATAAGGTTTATTTGATGAATTGTTGTATATTATAGAAAAATAAATTTTCTATTCGTGTAATGACAAGTGTTGAAATCAAACCCAAAATGGAGTACAGTGAACCACCAGCGAGGGCCCAATAGAGGCCCAATGGACCTTAGCCCATAGCTAAAGCTTAGGATATCTCCTTGGGCCAACTGTCGAGGTGGAACGGCGCATGAACTTCTTTAGCTGAACTGGTTTATGACTAGCCGATGTGTTTTATGTTTAGCCGAGGTGCTCCATGGTAACGCATCGGATGAGTGATGAGACAATGGATGGAGTCAGAGATGTGACACTGCCTTTATCAAAAAGTGACAGACGCCCATCCCCTATCAAATGTAGCAATGATTATTGCCAAAAAGTAAGATCATCTTCTCCAACGGCTAGTGTAAATAGACGTGCAAAGTCCACCACGTGTTGGATCCAAAACAACAACTTCCTCTATAAATAAGACCATCATTTCGTCCAAACAGGCAAGCGTCTTTGATACTCTTGACTATATTCTTAACTCTCACTCCCTTTTCTCTCTTTTACACACTTATATTTCCCGCACCCAAATTATATTTACTTAAAATGGGCACTGACTTTAGCATCGGAGTGCAAACGGGAGCCACCTCGGCTCCCTTTGCAAACTGATCTTTTTGTCACAGTGCGCAGGAGATCCACGTGTGAAAGAAGGAGGAGTTGAGACGTGTTGGTCCAAGGTCCAGCCGGATTTTGTGGTCAACATTTTGGGGTCGTATGTGGGAAGCCATACTGCTAACCACGAAAATGCATGATAAAAAGCCACATACAGAAAGGAAACCTTGAAAATGGCGAGTAACCTCTTGTAAAAGAGCAGAGAACTACAGGAACTTTGAAACATAAGTTTATCAACCTTGAAAAAAAGGCGTGGAACTTTAAAGCATAAGTTTATCAACCTTGAAAAAAAGGCATGGAACTTTGAAACATAAGTTTATCACCTTGAAAAAAGGTGTAGAACTTTGAAATATAAGTTTATCAACCTTGAAAAAAGGTGTGAAACTTGGAAACACAAATTTAAAAACCTTGAAAAAGGCTTAAAGTTTTGAGATAAAAGTTCACCTATTTTTGAAAGAAAAGATAAAATCGAGAAATTGCTCTGAACATGAATGAAAGTGACGGTGATATTAACCCCCGTAGGAGTAGAAATGATCAGCACAGCGAGGAAGGGGCTCCCCAGAGGCCTCATGAGAACACAAATGAGGGGTTGGCCAACCCTAACCCTCCACGCCGGCACCGAAATCGCCACATGCTACGAGATATGACTCGCATGGCAGCCCATATGCTGGAAATGCAGAAACAGCAGATAGAACAAACTGCTGCAATGAATGCCTATATGGCTAGAGGGTATGTTATGAATGAGCCCATGATGCCCCCGCAATACTCGCAGCCACATTACTCACCATCTGCCTCTTATTATTATAAGATCCACAGGCATATGCCGAGGTGGAATATGTTCCTTTCAACAATGAGGACACGGTGTATGAAGTACCAAGAGCACAAGATCAACCCCCATTAGCCGCAGGGAGGCCTCGCCTTCGAAGTCTGGTAGAGTTTTTAGCCGCATGGGGGGATTATTCCGGGGCAAAAGAGGAGGCTGGACTGATCAAGGTCCGTACCATGCAGATGAACCTAGAAATAGGCGGGAACGACGGGTTGAAGAAGCCTTGTCACGGAGCCTAGAAATAAGCGGGAAAGAAGGGCAGAAGCAGCTCGGACCAAATCTCCTAATGGTCTTCCGACCTTTGAAAGGCCAAACTATGGGCAAGTTTTGCCACCACGAGGGCAAGGTTACGCACAGCCGCCTTATGACCAGCACCATGATCCGATGCACTTCGGTCATGACGAGAACAGTGAATTACTGTCATACGAGTTGGATGACGAAGAGGAAATAAGCCCCTTCACGGAGGGCATCCGAAGTTGAACAGTGCCCCATGACTTTGAAATGCAAGAAATAACGAAATATTCTGGCCGAGGTGACCCTGATGATCACCTGTTAAACTACCGTGCTAGCGTGGAAATAGCCGGAGCCAATCCTGCACTGAAGTGCAAAGCCTTTGCTTTATCCCTTGAGAGAAGTGGGATACGATGGTACAAAAAACTCCCTCCTGGTAGCATCCACAGTTGGAGAGATTTGAAGGCAGCCTTCAAAAATGACTTTATTTCCTCCAGGCCTGGCCAGCTCCCACTCCAACGCCTTCAGGACTTTAACAAGGAAGGGAGGAATCTTTGAAGAGTTACCTAGCCCGGTTTACTGAAGAGATGCACATTTGTGAGAACATCACCGAGGAAAATATGTTTTCCTTATTAAAAGGGGGCTAGACATGACGAGCATGTTTTGGAGGGATGTCCGAAGCAGAAAGTCGAGGGATTACAATGCCCTGGTAGAGCTGATGAAGGAAGAGATCATCTCAGAAGAGATGGCTAGGGACAGAGACAATCTTCCTCAATGGAGATACAATCTTGGGTACCCCAGTGAAGCGGACCCTAGGAAAGGATAAAATAAGGATAGGTTTGGTAGTAGCCGAAGTGGCATCCATTTTCGGGAACCGGGTCCAGCTATGCAGCGGAGATCACGGAGGCTATCCCCAACTTGCACTCTAATGCCCCCTCGCCGAATCCCACCACGACTCAGGGGAGAATGGAAGGTGGCCGAAGTGGGAAGCAGCCTATGGTTGGGGCCTATTGCGCCTACCATAGGTATTATGGCCATGCAATGGAAGATTGTAGGGAGATCCACATGTTAGCGGACCAAAAGGCACATGGAAGAAGGGGAAGTGATTTCTCTCTTGACAAAGGAAAAACACAAAAACCAGGTAACCAAAAGTTTAACCGAGCCGACAGGCGAGCTCCATGGAAGAACCCAACCAAAGAAAGGATTGACAGTCGTCAAAGAGACAGGAGCAAAGGCCAGGATAACTCCTCGGCACATGCTAAAGATACAAGAGAACCCCCTATGCCTACAAATGATCCCCGATTCGTGAAATCGACACGATATTGGGAGGCCCCCATCCAGGTGGAAGCACAAATAACTCCCAGAAGAGATATATCAGAGAGGCCAAGCAGCTCGCCAACGTGAATTATCACATCCACTTACATCCAGTTGGGATGCCTTAGACAGAATCTATCACATTCACCCAGGATGACGCCATTGGGGTGCATTTTCCGCATAATGACGCGTTGGTTATCAAGGTAGTGGTAGCTTGGAATGGGTTGTCACGAATGATGGTGGATATGGTGCCTCGGTAAACGTGATTTATGGAGTAACTTTTGATAAGATGGGGATTAGCACCCTGCTCATTCCAGTCCCAGATCCAATACATGGATTCACTGGGGACATCATAACTCCCAGAGGATCGATAACCCTTATGACTGAGGTAGGGAAAGCACCAACTTTCTCCAGAATCCCCATGGAATTCTTGATTGTAGACAAAATCTCCTCTTATCATGGCTCAATTGGAAGGCCGGGTCTCATTGACTTGGGGGCTGCAACCCATACGAAATACATTTGCATGAAATTCCCCACGAAGCATGGGGTTGCAACTGTAAAGGGATCCAAACTGAGTCATGGGCCTGTTACAGAAACGCTATCCTAAAATTTCAAGACCGGAGCTTGAACATGATCAAGGATGTGGCAATGGTCGAGGCTGCTCCAGACCCTGAAAGACTGGGTGAAGGGCCCTCAGAAAGTGAAGATGTTACAATGACGTCGGAGTAAGATCTAGCAGATCTAGACCCAAGAATGGCCGGAGACAATTGCTCTACCCCAACTGAAAGGCTGGAATGCTTTGGTGTTGATCCACTTGATCTAATCAAGGAGCTGCAGATTGGATTAGATTCGCCGGTTGAATACAAGGATCAACTAAAAGGCTTCTTACTCAAAAACGTCGACGTATTTGCATGGAAGCATGACGACATGATTGGAATTGATCCTAAAGTGGCCTGTCATAGACTCCAACTGGATCCAAGAACCCATGGGAACAGGCAAAAGAGAAGACCGATGAGTTCTGATAAATACGAGGCCTTGAAAGAAGAGGTGATGAAGATATTGAAAAATGGCTTTATCAGAGAGTCCCGGTATCCGAAGTGGGTATCAAACCCTGTTTTGGTCCCAAAACAGAATGGGAAATTGAGAGTGTGTATTGACTTCTCGAATTTGAACCAGGCATGCCCTAAAGACAGTTTCCCCCTGCCTCGGATTGATCAATTAGTCGAATCCACAGCGGGACATGAGATGTTGAGCTTTATGGATGCATATTCCGAATACAATCAAATCCCCATACACATGAATCGGACGAGGAGCACACCTCTTTTATTACGGATATGGGGCTTTATTGTTACAAAGCCATGCCATTTGGCTTAAAAAATGCTGGAGCCACCTACCAATGGTTGGTAAATCATATGTTTTCGGAACAACTGGGAAACACCATGGAAGTATATGTCGATGATATGTTGGTCAAAAGTATGGTTGCCACAAAGCATCTCCGCCATTTGTCAGAGACCTTCGAT
Organism: Ligustrum vulgare; assembly: GCA_963555705.1. Lineage (NCBI taxonomy): Eukaryota > Viridiplantae > Streptophyta > Magnoliopsida > Lamiales > Oleaceae > Ligustrum > Ligustrum vulgare. The sequence goes on along the minus strand of OY743189.1, from coordinate 18,441,567 downwards.
GTTTTGAGGAAATATCGAATGAAGCTTAACCCAGCAAAATGCGCTTTTGGAGTAGCGTCTGGGAAATTTCTTAGATTCATGGTGAACAGGAGAGAGATCGATGCCAATCTCGATAAAATCAAAGCTTTGCTGAACATGCGATCTCCTCGGAGTCCAAAAGAAGTGCAAAGCCTGATGGGAGGAATTGCGGTTTTAAATCGATTCGTTTCTAAGTCCACTAACAAATGCTTGCATTTTTTAAGATCTTGAAGTGAAGGAAGCGATTCCAATGGACGCCGAAATTTGAGCAAGCTTTTTCCGACCTAAAAGCATTATTGGGACGACCCCATTGTTATCAAAACCAAAGGCTGGCGAACCACTCTATCTGTACTTAGCCGTATCAAAAGAGGTTGTTAGCTCAGTACTGATCAGAGAGGAAGATGGGAATCAGTTCCCAGTGTATTATGTAAGCAAAGCCATGCTGGATGCAGAAACACGTTACCCAGATATGGAAAAACTTGCTCTCTCGTTGATCACGACATCTCGCAAACTCCGTCCCTACTTTCAGTCGCCCTCCATACCTGTTCTCACGAACTTTTCTATGAGGCAAGTATTGCAGAAACCAGACGTATCTGGGAGGTTAATGAAGTGGGCAATAGAAATCAGCCAGTACGACCTGCATTATGAGCCTCGAACAGCCATAAAGGGTCAAGCATTAGCAGATTTCATAGTTGAGTTCACGCATCCGCCCGAGGTGGAGATGATTGATAACTCGGAGGATAGTCGTGAGTGGAAACTGTTCGTTGACGGGTCCTCGGATGAAGGAAGATTCGGGGCTGGGATACTACTAATGAGTCCAGAAGGATACAAACTGCACAATGCGATCCATTTTGGCTTTAAAGCCTCAAACAATGTTGCAGAATACGAGGCGCTATTAGCTGGACTAAGACTTACGAAAGCTCTAAAGATTAAGTCTGTAGTGGTAAATAGTGACTCGCAGCTTGTTGTGAGCCAGTTTAACGGACAATTTTCTGCCAAAGAGCCGGCCATGGTTGCCTACTTGAAGAAAGTGAAAGATTTAGCCGTGCACTTCGGAAAAATGGAGTTACATCATATTCCCAGAACTGAGAATTCCAATGCAGATACTTTATCTAAGCTAGCAAGTAGTAATGATTCCGAGCTCCACAATATGGTTCCAGTTGAGTATTTGCCGGTTTCTTCCATAGAGCCGGGAACGGAAATTTTGGCAATAGAAGAAGAAGGATCTTGGATGAGTCCTATACTAGCATACTTGAAGAATCAAATAATACCAAATGAGTTGGATGCAGCTCGGAGGTTGCAAAGATATGCCGCAAGTTTTGTACTCTTGGATGATCTGCTTTATAAACGGAGCTATACCTCTCCTCTGCTGCGATGTGTTGGGCCGGAGGAAGGACAATATATAATGAAAGAAATCCATGAGGGCATATGCAGCAACAACGCTGGGGCATTATCGCTGGCTCGGAAAACCCTCAAATAGGGATATTTTTGGTCGACTATGCGAAGGATTCCCATGACTTCGTCCGAAAGTGTCATAAATGTCAAAGGCATGCAACCATACCACATCAACCGCATCACAAATTGACTGTGGTAACTAGCCCTTGGCCTTTTGCAAAGTGGAGGATTGATATTATTGGTCCTATGCCTAGAGGTGCTGGTAACAATTGTTTTACAATAGTGGCAATTGACTACTTCACCAAGTGGGTCAAGGTGGAACCCCTGACGAGGATTACCGAGGCCAACACCACCAAGTTCATCTGGAAGAATATTATATGCAGATTTGGAATACCACAATAGTTGGTTAGTGATAATGCAAAACAGTTCAAAAATAGAAGCATTGATGAATTATGCGACGATTAGGGAATTAAGAAATTATTTTCGTCTCCGCATCATCCACAAGCTAATGGGCAGGTTGAAGCCGTGAACAAGACCATAAAAAACACCCTAAAGAGGAAGTTGGAATTCAAAAAAGGCGCATGGGTAGATGAACTCCCACAAGTATTATGGGCACTTCGGACCACCTCGCACACTGCACTAGTGAAACGCTTTTCTCTCTGGCGTATGGATCCGAGGCGGTATGTCCGGTTGAAATTGGGGTGCCTTCCCTTCGTCTAATCCATTATGACGAGGCGGGAAACGAAGAAGCACAGAGGACAAACCTGGATTTCCTCCTGGAAAAACGGAGCGACTCTCAAATAGTAATGGCCAAGTACCATGAAAAAATGGCCCGCTACTACAACAAAAGGGTAAAGGGTCTGCAATTTAACATTGGGGATTTAGTCCTCAAAAAGGTCCTTCCCTCTACTCAAGAACCAGGAGTAGGGACTTTAGGTCCTAATTGGGAAGGCCTTTACAAAGTCACCGCCTAGGTGGTACCAGGTACGTACATGATAGAAGACCTGTCTGGGGTACCTTTGTGTAATCCTTGGAACACGGATCACCTTCATCGCTATTTCCAATAAAATCAAATTCCTTTTCAATGATTACAATGTCTCCATGTAATTTTAAGGAAATTTTGAAGTGAGTTACGTTAAGGATTGCATCAACCACTGATCGGTAAACATGGCGGATGTTAAAAATGCCTAAATTATTTTGTTTATGGGAGAGTACAACTCTGTTATACTTAAACTTTGCTAAACAAGGGACTCTTATAAGCCTATACTACGATCATTGCGTATTGGTTGAACGTATTGACACCATCAGTAGGAGCTTGTCCGAACTAATAATCGTAAGAAGGAAGAACGCAGGTGTGACAAAGTATGATTCAAACATGTTCAAGTGTTTGTCAAAATCAGATCTAACTTGTAAACATAAATGCCTTAAGCTACTTAGATCTGAGGGACTATCTTGGTAACAATGCGTCTAGAAGGTGTTTGCGTTTAGAAGCGTTTGGAAAATTACAACTGTCGAATTTTGCAAAATGATCAAAACAGCGAGCTAATTAAATCATTACGTTTACAATTTAAAGCGTCACTGCACTTACATTTTGAAAAATATTCAAGAAATATACAATATGCAAAATGGCAAAGAATAAATATAAAGAGGATTATTGAGGAGGGACATCTTCTGAAGAGTTCCTGCCAGGTACATCCAAAGGACCAGCAGGACCATCAAGCGAATCGCCCTTATCCGTATCTTGAGGTTCGGGGTACAGGGCTTCGATGGGGGACATGTCCAAAGTTGGGAAGCTTCCTTTACGTCCCCCAAAACCATCCTGGCCCCTATATTCCCAAAGACCCTCTGCATGGCCTCATACTTTGGTGTCTTTTCAAAAGTGTCTTTAAAATTCTGGATTACCTCGGACACCTTAGCATTCAAAGCTCCTTCCACTCGTGCTGTAATGGTCTGCTCCAGAACTTCCGTAATCCTGGACTGCATATGCCATTCTAGAGAGGCAAGGTCCTCCTCCGCCTTTTTTCGAGCTTCCACCTCTCTCCCCAATTTCTCAGTAACTGCCGCTACCTAAATCTCAAGCTTAGCTTTGGCTGCATTGACTGCTGTCAGGACCTCGGAAGCTATGGACTGAGCCATGTTGGAGTCATCCAATTTCTTACAAAGGGACGTCACATCTGCCTCGGAAGCGTGAAGGTCATGCTTTAGCTTTTCATTTTCTTCCTGAAGGTGTTTGGCTGTTACCCTATCTTCCATGGAGGCCCTGCGAGTGAGGACAGATGCTCCTTGATATCCTTAATTTCCTTCAGCATCTTGTCCGCATGGCGAAGTGCCGTTTTGGCCTCCTTCTTGTCCTGTTGGGCCTCAAGAAAGGAAGACTCCACTTCATTAATCAAAGCCAGAGCCCTAACATTCATGGCTTTAGGAGCAAGCAGTTTCCGGGCTGGTGGGACACTTGAGGAAAAAGCAGACTAGCCATCCGTCCAGAATTGACTTGTAGCTAACGCAGCTTTGGCGGGCGGAGAGTCAGGGGAGTCAAGGAGACTGGAATCGAAATCCACATCTCTGGGAAGGACGTTGGCTTTAATTCCTGCGAGCTCGTCGGCCACAGCCTGGGTTACTTCATATTAAAGGCCCGGAACAGATACCTCAGGCTTCTTAATTAGGTCAGATAACTCCGACGGAGGAGGAGGAAGCTTGGAAGAGGCTTGTGTACCCCTCTTTAACCTTTTCGGGGGGAGGATTTCCTCCTCTGAAGTGGTCTCAGTAACGTCCTCGAAAGAAATGTCTTTTGATGTGCCCTCCTTGGTCACCTTCTCCCTTCTATGACCTCCTCTTTCTGACCTCTTTCCTTTCCCTTTAGGGAGGCCCCTTTGGGGATCGCCTCCTTCTATCACGCTTGGAGGATGGGGGCCAATAGATAGCGAGGCGGGGGGCGGCATCAGGGCGGGGAAGGTACCCTTTGGCTCTGTAGTAGGCACCTCGGAAACTTGTTTAGTCGCCTCCCCATGAACTGTGGCCAACATTGATTTCTGTTTCTTTTGCACCTCGCTACCGTGACGAAGGAGGGGAGGGACCTTCTTAGCCATAAGCCCTTTCAAGGAGATTTTGGAGAAGTCCTTGGAACCTGCTAGGGATAGGACTGATCAGTCTTAACAGGTCAAAATCTGGGATATATGAATATATATATACATACATACATACATACATACATACATACATACAAATGTGTATGTGTGCTCAACACAACTTACCCATCGTTCGCATAAGACCGTGCTTGACAAACAACTTATTTTGCTGGATAACTTGCTGGAAGGTGCCTTTATAGGAGAAGAGACGCCTCACCAGTGGTAAGTCCACGTCAGAGAGCAAGGAAGCGAAGGTAGGCCCTGAGGTAATAAACAAAGCAAGGAAATGCGTCATATTATGGATAGAAGAGGCGAAACATGAATAGCACACCCATATAAAAATAACAATAGCAGATAATCATAACATAAGATGATGGCGGTGTTGATGGTAAACTGAATGAAACAAAGTAAAACTCACGCGGAGAGGAAAGAGTTCGAGGAAAGGTGATTTCAGGAGTAGGGTCAATGGGCGAGTTTTGCCACTCTCTTGTGACCCAGAACCACTGGCTCCTCCAGTTTTTTTATAGAGGTGGGATGCCCAGTAATGATGGGAGGATAGGAGCCTTGGGGAGATAAGTAGTACCAATCTTTTACGTCAGCCCTTACATCCTTATCTCTCTTGGCGGACTTCTTCAAAGTGTACATGGTGTGGATGATGTTTATGGAGATGGGAGAATCTGGATTGCCACACCAGCCAGGTACCAACTGCTTGTGTCCAGAAGTTTGGGGCCACTTGACATGGGCACAGGTTGTAACTCCTAAGTAATGCCCTGAAGAAGGGGTGGAGTGGAAGCCTCATCCTGCATGACAGAGCATCATAACAAATTGCCACATAACTTGGCGGAGGACTGCAGGGTAGGCAGGAGGGCGTCAGACGTACCAACTTGACCTCCTCTGGTAATCTTAACTTTGAAGGAGTGCCCGCCAAATTGATGCTCCAGATTTCAGACGCTATCTCACTACTCTCCCAAGAATCTGGTTTGGTTCAGGGTCCACATGGTACCCCGACACCTTATTCACATAATCCACCCACTCCTCGACTTGCGTGATCTCCTCCTCAGATAACTCCATTTCCTCTCTATGCGCTCTAAAAGGGGCCCTTGCGCCTAAGTCAAGATCCTGTGGGTCAGAAGAAGAGCCAGTTGTTCCTTCTCTCCCCATATCTCTATCACGTTTTGCTTCGGAGTTCTCTCAGCGCGGATTCCTCTTCAGCGGATAAGTGGGCCATGTAAGTTTGGTTCTCCTCTTCTTCGTAGTCAGAATCATCCAAATAAATTATACCACTGTATTTCCTATTCCTCCTCTTAATCTGCTCCCTAAAGAAGCGGGAACTAAAAATCGATACAGACAATGGGCAGAAACCTTTGACAGGAATCGTCATTACCAATAGTTCCTGTGAACCCGTTCCCCCAACTCTTTCCATTTATTCTTAAAAATGGGCCAGACTCACCAAAAGGAAAACAAAATTTTCAAACCCACACTCGAAGATTAGAAATGAAAAAGTTTTGCACATACAAAGGAAAAGAAATTTACCTTCAAAAAATGGACGTTCAAGATTGTATGCTCGGAGTGAAGAACACGCCAATGGAGAATGTTGAGCGGTAGAGACGGGTTGCTGGGTGGAAAACCCTTGAAGAGATACTGAAAGACTTGCAAGAAAGGGAGAGACGCTGCAACTTTTTGCGGAGGTGTCACTACGAAAATTCTAAGAATATGGTAAAGGAGAAACAATGAGAAGAATGAGGCTTTATAGGGGACCCAATAAACCAAAACCCTTGGTCTTTGAACCGCATGATTGACACGGGTAACCCGCGTCTCTTGGGAGATGGGCTAATAAAAGCGCCAACTGTCGGAAGAAGGGAGAAAACCATTCAGTTACCATAGTGTGTGCCACGAGCTGCAGGATGTCATCCCCCATCCCTTTCATATTTCTCTGGAACTGATATTAGTAGCCCTCTTATATTAAATGAGCCATCTAAAGAGACATGCTAGTATAATCCCGACGTTCGCCTGGGGGGAAAACGGGAGTAGGAGGTCGACTTTACTTTGAATCCAAGCTTTCCTTAAGGAATGTCATTCCGAGCCTTAAGCTTGCAGATCCATATGATGATTCCAGCTAACGGATAGCAGAATAATTATAAAATATTGGATGTAACAGATAACGAAATTTGGGCAAAACCGCAATCCTATAGCTGTCTAATTACAGAACGTTATTAGAACAAAACTAGTGCTTCGAACCCATGACAAATCTTATCCGCCCATGAATGACCACATCAGATTTGAGGGACTAGTGTTGAGACCAAGCCTAAAATGGAGTACAGTGAACCTCCGGCGAGGGCCCAATAGAGGTCCAATAGACTTTGGCCCATGGCTAAAGCTTAGGATATCTCCTTGGGCCAACTGCCGAGGTGGAACAGCGCATGAACTTCTTTAGCCGAACTGGTTTATGACTAGCCGAGGTGTTTTATGTTTAGCCGAGGTGCTCCATGGTAACACATCGGATGAGTGATGGGACAATGGATGGAGTAAGAGATGTGACACTGCCTTTATCAAAAAGTGACAGACGCCCATCTCCTACCAAATGTAGCAATGATTATTGCCAAAAAGTAAGATCCTTTTCTCCAACTGCTAGGGTAAATACACGTGTAAAGTCCACCACGTGTTGCGATCCAAAACAACAACTTCCTCTATAAATAAGACACTCATTTCGTCCAAACAGGCAAGCGTCTTTGATACTCTTGACTATATTCTTAACTCTCACTCCCTTTTCTCTCTTTTACACACTTATATTTCCCACACCCAAATTATATTTGCTTAAAATGGGCACTGACTTTAGTATCGGAGTGCAAACGGGGGCCACCTCGGCTCCCTTTGCAAACTGATCGTTTGTCATAGTGCGCAGGAAATTCACACGTTAAAGAGGGAGGAACTGAGACGTGTTGGTCCAAGGTCCAACCAGATTTTGTGGTCAACAATAAGAGTGAGTGATATGAATGATATTTTTTTATTTGAAAACCATCCTAATTTTACTTGACGATGCCTACATAAAATAAATTACAGAGAATGATCATTGATAAAAGATATTGTATGATATGTAATTATCATATTTTTCATAAAAATATTGATTTTGAATTTAAAATAGTGTTATTATTTCAAAATTACGACGCATATCATTCATCGTGTACATAAGACTTGCAACACACGTGTTTACTAATGATATATTAAAAAAAGGAAAACTGCCCATCCAACTATGAATTATTTATATTAGGTCGGATATAATGCCCACCCAATTGGCCTAATGAGATCTGTTGTCTCATTAACTATCCCACCAATAAAAAATAAACACGTCACTGTATCCATCTTTACCAAAAAATAGAAAAAAATAATAATATAGTGGCGTGTCAATTTTTTAGGACAACCAAAGACGCAACAAATGAGAAATAAGCTTATATCCTTTAATGCAATCATTACAATTTATAAATTAATTTAAAAACAATACAATTTTTCAAAATCACTTTTTAACCGCACACATTTTATACCAAAAATAAAACTAAGGAAAAAGCCACTTGTACTGATACTTATATAGGAAGTCATACAGAAGAAGCCATGCTGGCAGTCGTACATGGATTATTTAATAATAAAAAATTGACAAAAAAAAAAAAAAAACAGCGGCAAAATGGAGTTCCTTCTTGGGGAAGCTGGATGAAGGACACTCATCAGACAAAAAAAGGAAAAAAACGTCTCTAATTTGACACAGTAGTTCAAAGACGACAGCCTCTGTATCGCTATGCCATACTAGTTCAACGCCGACCACCTCACCTCCGACAGCCATTCTAGTTCAAAGTTCACCAACGATCACCTCCAGCATCACTTCATAAAGTAGCCCGTATAAGTTCATGCCTCCACCTGCTGTTTGATCGAAGTTTCAGTACGGAATGGCGTCATACTCCGGCGATGGAAACATGTTTACTGGCACAGGTAATTTGTTTTCATGCATCCCAGTTTTTCGTAAGATTTTATGTAGAAGTGGAAGTATAGCCGTGGGCTTGGGTATGGGTTTTTCAATGTTCATGCTTAGCTTTCCTATGTTGAAGAATGTATTTCCTGTAATTTCCGGGTCCATGCCTTAGGGATGGACGTGCACTCAGATCTGTTCGGAGGACGGAATCTTCACTACTCGTCCACTGTGGCTTATTGTCAGATCGATTTCGAGTCCAGATATATGAAGGAAACTATTTTGGTTCTTCAAGGGAACAATTCAGAGCACAAAAATATAAAGAAAACGATTTAGGTCTTGAGGTGAACAAAAAAAATGGAGCCAGCGATTTCGAACCAGCAAGAGGAACTGAAGTAAACAAAAGAGAGAGAGAGAGTATTCTGGTTGGTAAAGTAGATGGTAGGTAGGTAGAAAGAGAGTTGACCAGTTGATTAATGAAAATGGATGGGAATTAATTTAATGGTTGTCCAGCTCATTCATTTAAATTTCGTCCACGTCAGGAGCCACCTGTTCATCCGTATGGGTATTTGTATGTGTTCCTGTACGAATAGCAGCACCGTAAAAATAAACTAATTTATAATTGTTACAGTGTTATCGATCATCTTATTATCTTCTGGCCTCTGTACGGTAAAAGTTTGTTTATTTATAAGGCCTTGTCTAGGCATGATTTTACTGTCCAAAAAAATTGATTTTTATTGACTACTGTGGGCTCCACCGTATGAACAAATCTTGTCAATTTGACCCACATTTCGGCTTGTTCCATTTTGCCCATATATTGATATGTAAAGAATTGTTAATGGTGAATTTAAACTGAGGCTAGAAAAGTAATTTGAAAGAAAAAGTTACAACAGTTTTAGGTAGTGAAAATCTGACATTTTACCAAAATAATAATATTATATTTCATGGTCGGTGAATTGAACTATCAAATTTTGATAAAATCGGTGAAAAAGCACTCCCAAACAAGGGCTAAGTAAAAAATGTGATATATTTGATGTAAAATTTGAGGCTGAAAGTGAAGTGAAGAAATATATGTTGTCAACGACATCTCCAATCATACTCCATTGTGGAGTTTTGATTTCTCCTCCAATAGGACTCCATTTGTAGCAGCAAAATGGAGTTGTCTACATTGTTGTGCCATACACATAGCGTTGGATTTAAAGTTTTTCTTTTTCCAATTTTGCCCTTTATATATATATATATATATATGTGGCATATATCCATATCAATTCACGTTAAGATTAATGTCTTCATTATTTTTAATATTTTTTGATAATTATTTTAAATTATCAATTTATAAAATTTAAGTAATACTAAAATATATAATTAAATACTTTTTGAATTAAATTACTTGTTGAGAATTGAAAATTATAAGAGAATATCAAATTTACTATTCATTTGGTGTAAATTTACTGTTCATTTGTTGTTTATAAATAAATTAGTAATCGCACCGTGCGATGTACAAAATATATAATTGACAATTATTAATAAAATAAGTTGTAAAAATACAACGTGCGACAAAAATAACACAATGAACAACCAAAAACATAAATTACATATACAAATTGTGGATAATAATTTAATTTCCCACTATAAGATTTCTTACTTGATCTAATATCCTTGTATAAATAACATAAATTTTTTTAGCACAAAATGAAATAAAGGAGGCAAGCAACTTGCATGCATAAATTGTGCATTCATATATAATGAAAAATACCTTAAAAAGTAAAACATAAAATTGCGGCTCACATATTTGTGTTTAATAGCTAATTGTTCATTCTCTAGTTTTCTTAATCTATTTAGGCTAGGTAAGATCTGGATATGTGACATATTGTCATATTCTATACTTTACAATTTTGATTTGATGACTGAAGTTGAGCTTGCGATTAATTGATTTCTAAAATTTGAAATATTTACAATTTTCAAATCGTAAAATGGAATAAAAAAGCTAATAGACATCCATGGAATCAATTTATCGACTTCCTGAATAGTACTATAAGAATTGGTACTAACTATTTTAATGTAATAATTAATATTTAAATATATTAAGCAAATATTTCATTTCATTACATTACATATAAAAAAAAAGTAGATACATTACGACCAAAATTTTATAAGCATTAAAAAAAATTGCTCAAATTTAAGTTAAATTATGCAATTTGTTAAACTTGCACGTAACAAATTTATATGTAGTCATATGTTTAAATTAATGTAATAAATAAGGAATATGAAATATAAATTTTAATTAAATTATATTGAATGTATATTACAAATACAATTAACTAAAAAAATAAATAAATAATCTATATATCTTAATTTATAAATGGGGACTTAACCCACAAAACATAAGACTTATCATTTATTCGTATGAAATTGATTCTCCAAAAATAATTTTTTTAATGTTAATTCTCAACCATACATTCTTTAAAAAACTCATTTTTCACAATTACACATAATACTTTTAACCACACGTTCTACAAAAAGAAAATCACTTTTTAACTTTCATTTTCAACCAATCAATTGATTGATTTGATAATTATTTTATTTTTATTTCACTTTCAACCACACATTTAAAACTATTTTAATCTATAATTTCTATCAAACATACACTTATTCAATGGTTTCCATGCAGCGTGACTTTTTATTTTTCACCAAGTAATCAAATGATCATGCTACCGAAGGAAAAAAAAAACTATTTTTGTGCATGTTAAATAAATGTGTTGGCCATGTTGTATTTTTAAATAGAATGAGTTTAGTAACACCTTATATTTTTATTTTTGATAGAATTCAATGAACTAATTGTTAAAGTCTGTAAAATATATTTTACAAATTGAGATTATTTTAAATTTATAAATTAAAAATAGATAAATGAACAAAATGAGTAAATTAATAAAATTAATTTAAAAAATGACCAATGAGTTTACCGAAATTTAAAGTTGTAGAAATTAAAAGAATTATATTACTCTAATCATAAATCTATCATTTCTTTCAATTTGACATGAAAAGATTCGAAATGAATCATTTAGATCGAATTGAATTTAGGTAAGAAATGATAGGTATCATTTTAAGGCTTAAATGAGATTAATTAAAAAAATTGAATATTGAAAAAAGTAAAAAGTATGAGTAAAACTTTTAACTTTATTATTTGAGACGATTTTATAAATGATATATTTGCACTTTGCTTTCATTTGATAGTTTGTATTAAGCTTTCTCGTTAATATTTTAGATTTGACACCAATATTGCATATTTTTTGACTTCAAAATAATTCAATAATTATCAAAAGAATACAAATAATCTACTTCCTTCACCCTAATTATATATGCTGGATTGATTTTTTATGCATATTAAGAAAACATATTTAATATTATTCAAAATGTAATTTTTGTAAGGAAAATTCTCAACTTACCCTTATTTAAGTATCAAAACTATTATTTTTGAAATAATAAATCAAGGTACATTAGTAAACAAACAAAATTAATACTTCACAATAAAGAAACATGTCTATATAATTGGAATAAGAGAAAAAAGAAAGATAGTCTATATGACGAAATGAGTACAATTTGACTTTTATAGATTTTTTTTTGCACAAATCCATAAATCATTTATCACAGTTCACCCATAAATTAGTTTTGCATTAATTGAACCCTTCTAATTCAATTATTAAAATATTAAAATAAGTTGATAAGATTGAGTACTGTAAAAAATGAGAAAATTTTAATGAAAATCAAACAAGGTCATAATATATATAAAGATATTAGGCCCCATTTGATTGGCCTGGATTTTCCAAGGAAAAAGAAATTTTTTTCCTACTTCATTATTTTCTTGTGTTTGATTGCTAAAATTTTACATGGAGAACTTTTTCACCATTTTACCTCTCGCGTTGATTTTCCTTGAATGGTTGGAAAATGTTTTCTTCTTGTTTTCTTGAGAAAAGATTTTTCATGGTAGATGAAAAATTATTTTCGTTACGTTTGATCAATTTTATTGTTATTAATTTACTTATTTTTCTCAAAAAATAATATTATTATTAACAAGTACAAATATATTAAAAAAGTAAAAAAATTATTAAAATAGTTTAATTTTACTTTATTTATCATGAAAAATAATGTCAATTAAACAACAAAACTTAAAAAAATTTCAATTTTTTCAATCTAAAAAATTATACCAATCAAACACTCTCAAATTGATTTTCTACGAAAATAATTTTCAAGCAAAATCATTTACATAAAAAATATTTTCTTTACATCTACTTCTCACTCTCCTAGTCAAACCCACATCTATCTTTATATGATAAATAGAACTAGTATTTCTCTCGTGCGATGCACGAAAGTTACTATTCAAAATTATCAATTTCGATAAGTATTTGTGAAACTTTAATGCTTATACATAATTAAATCAAATCCAAAATGCATGAAAAATAATATTATATTACAATAATAACTATTAAGACTTAATAAACAAATATAACTAATTCAAATTATAATAGTTTCTTTGAATGGTAAAAGTCAATTTATATTGTTAAGTAATAAATTAATGTTAATTTCAATAATTTTTATGAGTTATTATTAAATTCAAAGAAAATGCAAACTTAATAGTTTATTTAATGGTTCATGTTTTATGTAATGTTATGTTATGGATACTATATTGATTTTGAGGAAAATATTAATATATTTATTATGATTTATGCATTTCACTCTCGTATTTAAATTTTTTCAATTCTCATTCAAAAATATCAATCACAATAATTATAAATCCGTGCTTAATCTTAAACCCACACATATTTGTATTTAACGAATAAAATTATATTTTTAATTATAAAATTAAATAGTCAAAATAATAATTATGTAAATCTAAAAATTATCATGATATGATAACATGCAATGTTGGAGTAAAAAAATTATACCGAAAATCGTATACCATATATCCTTCACACAACTATTAAAATTAAGAATAATTAAAAAAAAATGTTATTCGCTCTTAGCCATAATATTCACAACTTTTGCATTTACCTCTCGTATTTAACATTTTTTTCAAATTTCTTTTAAAAACATCAATCACAATAATTATAAACGTGTGTTTAATCTTAACCAACAAATATTTTAATCACACTAAATGATATACTTAAATCAAAATATTATTTGAATTAAAAAAATATTAATAATACAATGGATAAATATGAATTCTTTGAGAACAATAATTTACAAATATAAAAACAAAAATTTATACAGAAATTTACATATATGTATATGCCAAATCCTTTTTTAAATATTAGTTTTGGCCACCAAGATATGCATTGAAGATTTGAATATTGTATGGGAAAATGAAAAGGCATTAGGAATACACACCATCAATTCATTGAATCACGAGAAATGATATTCCAATTGCATACTAATTAGTGAGCATGCACAAATACTTATGTGGGATGGAAAAAAGCAGGAAACACTTTTTTTTTTAAAAAGAAAAAAAAAAAACCAAAAGTTTTCAAAAATAGTAAGTGATTTTGGGCTAGAAATTTTTTGGCGGCTGTTCTGTTTTAAATATATAATATAGAAAATATAGAATATAGAATATAGATATAGATACATACCAAAAAAGGAAAGACCCAATTTCGCGTCTAAACTCCTTTTTAAATTTAGAAATTTTAAAGAATCTTTCAAGGTAAGCTTAATTAATGTAAAAAAATAACGTAATAAATATTTTAGCAATTATTATGATACATATCATTAGAATTCAAGCGATGCTATTAATAACATCAAAATTTTAATTTATTTTAATGTATAAACTATTTTTTTGCTTTGTAATAGTTATTATCTATCTATATATAATAATAGAATACATGTCAAAAAAGGAAAAACCAAATTTCCAGCGTAAACTCCTTTCTAAATTTAGAAATTTTAAAGAATCTTTCAAGACAAGCTTAATTAATGTAAAAAATAATGTAATAAATAGTTTAGCAATTATTATGGTACATAACATTAGAATTCATGCGATGTTATTAATGACATCAAAGTTTTAATTTATATTAATGTATAAACTATTTTTTTGTTTTGTAATAGTTATTATTCACTTGATAATTATTTTATTATATTTAAGTCGAAAAATATGTAATCTATCTATCTATACATCTATAAAAACAAAGTTAGTACCAAAAATAACACGTACATAGTTTTTTTAAATCTGAAAATCTATGCACAAAAATAATATGCAAGAAAAATAATGAATACATATTTTAACAATTATTATGATACATAACATTGTAATTCACTTGATAATTATTTTATTATATTTAAGTTAAAAAATATGTAATATTGATATCAAATCGAATATATCAAAGAGAAGTTTAATACAAGTTAACAAGTGAGAAAAATAACATATTGTCCTTAAAATCCTTTCAAAGATCAAATGTAAAAGTTTTTATATTTTTTAATTTTACTAGGTATATCATTCATTTTAAATTATATCATTTAAGTTTTTTAATACTATCTATAAACTATTTTTTGTATTAATTATTAATCTTTTTAAATAATTATTGTATTATTTTTAAGTTGAGAAAATATGTAATATGGGTGTCACAAATCGAATATCTCAACTAGAAGTTTAATACAAGATAACAGTGAGATTAAACAAAAAAATATATTGTCTAAAAAATCGTCTCAAATATCAAATCGTCTCGAAATTTCTTGATATGCCTTCCCTCTCTAAAATCAATTACAATTTTTTTCTAATTCGTTAAAAAAAAGTTGTCAATATCACATAAATATTTTTTTTTTTCAAAAAAGAAAATGAAAGAAAATAAAGTAGGAGCGTTCATCAATCTATTTTTTTTCTTTTTATTTTAATAAAATTCTGAGCATATATCATAGATATATCTATTTTTCACTTATACAAATTCTATTTAAATGTAATTTTATTTTCTCACTTTAAGTTTTAAGTCAATTTAAATTACAATGTTAAAAGAAATTTTTTGAAACAGTAAACATACCAACTGTAAAAAAAAAAAAAAGGTATTTGTTATTGTACTTTTTTTTGTAAATAATTGTCCTTATTCGTTTCTCATTTTTAATTAAATATTTATTTCATTTGTTAACATATAAAAATCAATTATAATTTTTTTTAAATAAGTAAAAATAAAATAAAAAAGTTATCAGTATAATATAAATATATTTTTCTTTAAAAATAAAAAATGAAAGATAATAAAATTAGAGATTTCATCAATTTATTTTCTCATTTTCTTTTCATTTTAATAAAATTCTGAGCATAAATTTTCTGGAACGGTAAACATACGAATCATAAAAAAATTAAGATATATGTAATTATACATTTTTTGTAATTAATTGTCTTCCTTTATTTCTCATTTTTAATTAAATATTTATTTTATATGTTAGTATATAAAATTGATATACGTGAGTAACAAAATGATCATGTATTGGACTGACGTAAAAACTAGATTACATCAAACGGAGGTTAACTCCGCGAACAAGATATTGAACAGAGTTCGGCTCCGCCAAACTATTGCTAGTCCTTCAAGTTTGAACAAGTCATCAATGATCAAACCCACATTTTTGTCACTCAGCTAATTGGTCTCCTCTCCGCCGATAAAACAGAAAATCAATACAATAATTATTATTGTTTCCTTTTCAACACGCGCATAGATTTCATCGTTCATTCCTGTATAAATCTGCTCCTAACTCCCTTTTATTCCTTTAAATTCACATTATTTTCAGAAACAATTCAAAATATTAGTAAAAGTAAGTTAATACACTATTGAGTTTGAATTTGGTTGATTAGTTACGATTAATTGAATTTGACGGGTTTTTAGCATTGGAACAGAGGAAAATGGGGAGTTTGAGGGCAATTTTGAGGCATCCGGACGATTTATACCCGCTGATAAAGCTTAAAATGGCGATGAGGCATGCGGAGAAGCAGATCCCGCCGGAGCCACACTGGGCATTTTGCTACACTTTGCTTCACAAGGTCTCCAGAAGCTTCGCTCTCGTTATTCAACAACTCGATACTGATCTTCGTGACGCTGTGAGTTTCCTCTACCTTTCCGTTCATTATGATTTATTATGGATTTTGTGCTGCAATTGGAGAAAGATTCTGCTATTTTAAGTACGAGTATAATACTTACTTGTTCTTATAGTTATTAGTTTCTTCTCATAGATTATCTACACAAAAAATTTTGTATACAAAAGACGTTGAACCAAGTAGATGGAAATTTTATGCTAAATATTCCAAGGCAAATGAAAAAGTTTTCCAACTTCCTACTTTTTGATGTTTGATAGCACAAATTTTGACAAGAAAATCTTTTCTTGGTTTGGAGTCACGCGCCTCATTTTCCAGGTTTTGGTGGAAATTCTTTTCTTTTGGTTTTGGTGAGAAAATATTCGGCAAGCTACATGGCAAATTTTTTAAAATCTTTTCTTGGTTTGGAGTCACGCACCTCATTTTCCAGGTTTTGGTGGAAATTCTTTTCTTTTGGTTTTGGTGAGAAAATATTTGGCAAGCTACATGGCAAATTTTTTTGATCACGTATAATCAATTTTGTTGTTATTAATTGATTTATTTTTTTTCAAAAAATAACATTATCATTATTAGTATAAATGTGTTAAAAAAGTTTTTTTTTTAATAAAATAGCTAAAATTTATAATATTTTTCATGAAAAATAATGTCAATCAAACAACAAAACTTAAAAATTTCCAACTTTTTCCACCTAGTTAATTAAATCACTCAAACACTTTCAATTGATTTTCCAAGAAAATAATTTCCAAGCAAAATAATTTCCTTGGAAAACATTTTCTTTCCACCCATTTTACACATTCACAATCAATCACAACCATAACACGTACTCAAAGAAGTAAATAATGGATGCATGTTGCATCAAGTGGTTCAACATGGTATTCAAGCAATCAAAGGTCTGGGTTCAAGTCTCGCCACCATCCATTTAATGAGGTTTACTTGTGAAGCTTTGATGGGGGAAAAACAATGAATCCCGCCCACAATATGAGGGGACGTGAGAAATGAAATTATGCTCTTATGAGACTTTATGGGGATATGCCCACATGTGACAGAACGTCATGAAATGAAATTGTGCATGCGTGAGGCTTTGGTGAAAAAAACAACGAATCCCACCTACACACGAGGGGATGAGATGAAGATAATATTTAAATGAATAGAAGCAGTATCTAAAGGCATAAGATTTTAGATGAAATTGCTCTACAAGTATCAATTATTATATTTTTGTGATTTTTCCAAACATAAATTTATCACGACCAATTTCACAACTTCACGATTTTTCTCCTGTTTGTGCAAACAGTGATTCTATTGCAAATTTTCTCCAACTTTTGCAGGTCTGCATATTTTATTTGGTTCTTCGAGCTCTTGACACCGTTGGTATGATTTAAAATCTTTCAGTTGCTTTTATACCGTTGTTTCAATTGTATGCAGTGATGCATGACCAAGAAGTTTTATCTTGTCGGTGATATGAGCATTGACTCTTTGACCTATCCTTTGCTTTAGATACTATGCTGGCTACTTCTTGTTCTACTTGTGGTTGTGTAACTTGTGTTTTTAGTTATTCTAGTAACAAAACACGGTGACCTCAACACCAAAAATAAAATTAGATACAAATAATACAGATGGAGACGAGATGATTATTTTCTCAAAAATGATTTTTGCGTAGTTGTAGTCAAACAGACCTCAATTTCTCATTTCATAAAAGCAAATGAATTATATTCTGCCCTTGCCCAGGCCTTTGATATTCCTTGGTTTTGGATAGACCAGAACCTCCCCATTTCACTACCAAAATACATTATACTTAAATATACAATGGTCAGAGCTTAGAAGTTAGCTTTTACACGAATAGCATGTCATGGCACACTTGTTTTTCTCAATAAATCAAGTATCTAATTCTTAAATAATATTGCCTTCAAACTTCATCACTATTTCTAATTATTGTATTTACAGACTACATTCTCTACTTCATTTAGTCATCATACTCACTTTTACGTTAATTTTTGGACAGAGGATGACACAAGTATACCCACAGAGGTTAAAGTACCTATCCTGATGGCTTTTCACCGTCACGTTTATGATCGCGAATGGCACTTTTCATGTGAGCTTTAATTTTTTTTTCTGCCTTAAATAATCTATTTCACTATTTGACACACTTGTTTTTCAGTTTTTAAGATTTTATTGCTGTTGAAGAAACTGCTATGGTTTATTCAATATATTCTTCAGACCCCTTTTCTTTATCTCTTTTTCCCCTTTTCCATACTTTCTTGGGCTGTGAGGAAATGTTGGACAGGCTTCAAAAGTTAGGTCCAGTGGCTTTATGAGCACTGCGGCACTTTTTGGCTACTTAGCCCGAAGATATCATTCTGGTCCCCCATGACTTCAGCCTTCAGGTCCTTATATGTTTGTCTTCTGTTAGCATATTAAGAAAATAAGAAATAGAAATACATGCTATGGTTTGAAAATTTAGATCAATTTAACATACTAGAAGAGTTTGAGAAACGGAAGCCTATATCCTGACCTTTTTAGTACGGCAGCTCCCTGCTTATTAGCTAATTTGGCCTTAAAGTTAGGTAGCTCTTGAATTTTTTACCTAGATATATTTGGTCTGGACTTGGACTTCTGCTTTGCTGCTTGTCACGCAATGAACCGTAACTTAATATGTAAAGTACACATCTTTTATCTATGGTTCAACTTGTAAGGAAAAAGTGAATGGCCGGATTTAACCCTCTTCTGGTATACATACTGTTCTGTCATTTATCATAGGGATGAGTATTTGATTAGTTGCCGATTAACAAAATGTAATTATACAATTTACATACTCTACAGTCTAGATTATATAGTAGCTGTTTAATCCTAATATTCCTTTTGCTGAAAGGTGGTACAAAGGAATACAAAGTTCTCATGGATCAGTTCCATCATGTTTCCACTGCTTTTCTGGAGCTTGGAAGGAGGTATCTTTTCTTATTTAGGAAACTATTGTGTTTATTAAATCATAAAATTTGATTCAGTTATGCAGATATATATATATATATATTTTGAAATTGTTTGGCTTGTTACTGGTTTTTAAATAACAGAATACATCTTGTATGAAGGTAACATAAAACCATTGACAATTGGGAGTCTTTTGCAAAATAAGGTTGTCACAAATGAATATTTCCGATCGCTTATGCTTGTATAGTTATAACCCCTGTTTGATGGAGACTAAAATTAGATTTTTAGTGGATTTTGATAGAAGTTGATGAGATTTGTGATTACAATTAATTGTTGACGTTGACTTAGATTAAAATGTGGACTTTAATCGGTACCAAACAGGGGGCATAAGTTTTACAAATGTAACTTATAGTGCTTTACTTCAGTTTTCTGCATGACAACAAAACAGAAAAAGCAGAAGAAAAGATTTTTCAAGTTCACCAGCTCTTAATTATGAACTATGATGCTGAGGCACTCTTTGATATCTGGATGCGTAGTACTGTTCGCTTGATGAGTATCTGTGCTGCATGGATTGTGGGATTGGAAATTTTGGGCTATGAGATATGCAATCAATTGATTTCCAGTGCAAAACCTATCAATTTCTTCAATCCTATCTGTTGACCATAGTATATTTTTTCTGTCAAGACATATAGCTCTTTGAATTATGTTTGGCCTCAGTTGATACTTGCTGCTAGGATCAATTAATGACAACTTGAACTTCCTATATCTCCAATTAATCTAAGTAGATTTTTGCAGATTCAAAGATGACTAATCTCTGTAATGAAAGTTGGCTTATGAAATTTGGAAGAAGCAAATAATCTAACTGAATTGATTTAAGAAAATTCTTAATCATTTTTGTATTTGTTTATCTTCTGAGAACTGACATTGCATTGTTGCTAAGTTGCATTACTTGCATATTTCTGTCACTAGTTCAATGCACACACATTATTTTTGTGCATGCAAAATAAGTCTTGTTCTTTTCTGCAGTTATCAGGAGGCAATTGAGGATATTACCATGAGGATGGGTGCAGGAATGGCAAAATTTATATGCAAGGAGGTATGTTAAAAACATCATGCCTGAGGTGCAGTGTTAATACTAACTGTTATTTTTTCTTGACACATAAATTAACATCTGGCATGATATAGTTTGATTGGTCATATTCAACTATTTGATGATTACTTGTGAAGCACTTCTACTAACCTTTGTGCAAGACAAGGCAAGACAGGTCAAATTACTTTGATATTGCGACTGACAACTTCTTGTTTGGCAGGTTGAGACAGTTGATGATTATGATGAATACTGTCATTATGTGGCTGGACTTGTTGGGTTGGGGTTATCAAAACTATTCCATGCTTCTGGGAAAGAATATTTGGCTTCTGATACTCTGTCCAATTCAATGGGTTTATTTCTTCAGGTATCATTTTCAACCTTGTCCACATTTGAGATCTGTTTGTTCAAATAATGATGGCCAACTTATTTATTTTGCAATTATTTTAGAAAACAAACATTATCAGAGACTATCTGGAGGATATAAATGAGATACCAAAATCGCGCATGTTTTGGCCTCGCCAGATTTGGAGTAAATATGTTAACAAACTTGAGGTGCATCTCCTTTCCACGATTCATCTGAATTTTAGCATTATCTTTATTTTTCACTATTCATCTTGAGTTGCTGGCAAATATGGAGTTTTTGTTAGCACAACTACGGTTAGTTGAATTTTTGATATATTTGGTTTGTGTTTATCAGGAGCTAAAATATGAAGAAAACTCCACCAAGGCAGTACAGTGCCTGGATGACATGGTCACAAATGCTTTGGCACATGTAGATGATTGCCTAAAATACATGTCTGCATTACGAGATCCAGCTATCTTTCGATTTTGTGCTATTCCACAGGTACATATTTTTTAGTGCGATTATCAGCTTCCTTTCTAGAGCTAGTTCTACAGAACCCACAGCTGATCTTGTCATTCATTAAGAGTTGTGTTGTAATTTTCGAAAGATAAATCTGATTATCCCCCCGCGAATATACCAGGTTATGGCAATTGGGACATTAGCTATGTGCTACAACAATGTTGAAGTCTTCAGAGGGATTGTGAAAATGAGACGTGGTAAGATAAGAAATTCATGTGCTCTTCTTGCTGCATAAGTCTTATTTATTTTATTTGATGAGTTCAATGCAGTTCATTTTTGTTTTCGGAATTAATATATTGGATCGAAAGTTAAAGTACCATAAATGCAGTGGAAGTGGAAAAGTGGCTAATGTGACCCTGAAAAGAAATTACCAGTATGACCGATAAAGTTATTGAGGCTAAGACCAATATGGGGTTCTGAGCCGTCTCATTCCTACCTTTCTGTTCTAGTTCTGTGGCTCCACCATGGGTGAATTCCAACCCTCAATGTAACCCCCCCCCCCCCCCCCCCCCAAAAAAAAAAAATTCTTCCTTCTCCCTGGAAACAGCGTTGAAGCTGACTTAAGTGGCCTATATTTTCTCTCTTAAAAATAATGATAATTTAACTCCACGTAAATCGTTCTAAAATTTTCAATGAACATTTGAGAAAATAAATATTATGGTTTTCATTCTTATATTTCTGCTAATTCCGTCCTCCCCTTAAATGACAAAAGAACTTTATGCAACTTGAAAATTTTTCTGGTGCTGTATCGTTACCAAATGAGATGTATGCTGTATATTTTCTTTCTCAATCAATTTACCATATTGCTAATTTTTCTGAATTTTTGTGGTCTCTTCTTTCTAGGTCTTACTGCTAAGGTTATTGATCGAACCAAAACAATGTCAGATGTCTACAGTGCTTTTTACGATTTCTCTTGCTTGCTGCAGTCTAAGGTATGATGCTTCACCACGAGCCAGTTATTTAAGATGAAAAGAATTTGCTCGTGTCTGATTGCACATGAATAATTTTTAAATTTTGTTTACAATCCATCATTCACATGCACATGGGTTTAGGCACTTCTACTTCTGTGTGTTTTCACATGCATCATTAACTTTTTGATTTTCCATATATGTGCATTGACAGACCCAATATATGATGTCAAATGACAGATCTTAGTAGCACGGTTTTGAGAATCACGTCCATAAATATGAAATATAAGGAATGAAATTTAGTTGATCAACGTTTTGTCCACTGCATCTTTGATATCAAAACTTGCTTCAATTTTAAAAGTTACGGATCTTTTATGTTTTACAAACACGTGCCACATGTGGGCTGTTACTGATAGATCGACCTCTCATCAACTCCTAGAAATTCAATTATATTAGCATGGCTGTCCATTAATCTACTTCTATTTTTCATGTACAACAAAACTACATGCATATTTGTGTATGATGATGATGCTATAGAAGATCTACTTTCCTGGAATACCCGGTATTGGAGATTCTCCAAGTGGTTGTTTAATGGCAAGAATTGAGACGTTTGTTTCTGAAAAGAATAATCTGAATCTTGTAGGTTGACAAAAACGATCCGAATTCTAGGAAAACTAAGGACAGGCTAGAATCAATTTTGAAAACTTGCAGGGACTCTGGAACCTTAAACGAGGGGTAGGTTAATTTCTGTGAGCTGTCCGAGGATTACATTTCTTTGTTTGCTAATCTTTTTGGTATTTATTATCAGGAAATCTTACATTATCAGGAAAGAGCCTACGTACAACCCAGTGCTGGTGAGTCGTCGTGAAATTTACTTTTTTATTTTCCCGCCAGATCTTTTCCCAGTCGATGTATCCTTATTCTAATTTCTATGCAGATTGCCGTCATCTTCATCATACTGGCTATTCTGCTAGCATATTTATCGGCTCGACCAAATTATATATGTAAGTTCTGTTACAATCATTTTTATCTAAGCTTAGATAGTAGGTTTTGGGGGAAAAAAATGGATAAAAAATTGTTTGTTAAGCCTCTGTTTGGTAAAAGTTTTTTGTTTATAAACAAAAAATGTGATATTTTCGAGGTAAAATACTTGGTTGGAAAGTGGTTTTGGAAAATGCGCGTGGTTAAAATTATTTGAGGAAATGTGTTGTTTTTAAATTTGTTTATAAATAATTTACCAAATGGAGGCTTAAAGAGGAACCCTTTCCTCTCTTTGTCAAAATAAGTAACTACCGTTTGTTAAAAGTTGTGTTTAAAAACATGTTTTTTTAATGTTTTCGAGGTAAAATATG
Source organism: Ligustrum vulgare (assembly GCA_963555705.1). NCBI lineage: Eukaryota > Viridiplantae > Streptophyta > Magnoliopsida > Lamiales > Oleaceae > Ligustrum > Ligustrum vulgare. The sequence continues at coordinate 18,417,875 of OY743189.1, read as the reverse complement.
TAGTTGAAAAGTAAAGGGAGAAAATATGTGGTTAAAAAGTGATTTGAGGAATTGAGTTGTTTAAAAACATGTTCTTTTCAAGTTTGCCAAACAGACATATCTACTTAAGAGTAAGAAAAAAGTGATGGTCAAACATATTTTGAGACAAAAAGTTGCTTTAAAGTAGCTAAACCTGCTGAAAAGATTTGGCACATGATTATATGTGAAAGTTGTTGAGATTATGGCTGTGTTTGGCCACCTTCAAGGAATTATAATGTGTATTATTTATGTTTTTTAGGTAAAATGTGTTGTAAAAAATTGAAAAGAGAAAATGTGTGCAGTTAAAAAATGATTGGAAAATTGTGCCAATTATAATTTGGAATTAAAATGGCAAAGTTGCCATTGCCGAACACAGCCTAATTTTTTTTTTTTTTTTACAGGACTGGTTACTCTAATCGACTGGTTGTACAAGTACACGGCAACGATTTAAATCATCCCACTACTAAGTTAAGGGGTTATGCCTGAATCTTCATCATTTGGGGATCAAAGTAACGTATACTTTATCCCAAATTTTAGAATAATAAAATGTGAGTCAGGATTTGGATTGCAATAATTCTAGGGAGACATTATTTATAGACATGTCACATCATAATGTTTCCTAAATTGTCCATAAATAATGTTTCCCTACTCCCTAGGATTACTCCCTATGATTACTGTTTTGATTGTGTATTGCAAAGCAATTATTTGTAGTTTGCCCCTTCAATTTCTAGTTTGTATTTAATTGTGCTAAATCATATTTAAAGATGTTCACGTTCAAAATAAAGCGATCAAGCTACAAGAGACTATTTTTTTATAATTTCATAACAATTTTCTCTCTTGCTTCTTATTACACATTCTTCAATATATTTTTCCTTTTTGATTTTTAATTAAACATTTTTCAAGAAATCTCTATTTCAAGATACATTCTCAAATAATTAGATTATAATGGGTATCAAAGAAGCAAGGTTTGTTGGGTAATTATATTCACTTTGTTAACTGTACTATATTTTAATTGTAATAAAAGTACTTAAATCATTATTAATTTTTCTTTTCACTTATGTTCACAACTTTCTTTAATCGCATTCTTATTTTTAATCTTTAATTAATTAGCACACCCTATCTTTGAGATATTTTGTTAACATGCTTCAAATTTAGGATAAAGGATTAAATAGGTTTTTCTCCTACCCAACATGCTCCTTTTTTTGGGTGAAAGTATTATTAAAGATAAGATGCATTAATTAATAGAGTTTTGATAATAAACTAAATAAAGTGCTTTGAAAAATGTTGAGAGCATAAACACAAAAATAAGTAAAGAAAGTTGTGGATATAATTACTGATGTGTGTTAAATTGCAAGTGTACAATGTCTCATTCATGTAATAAAGTGGACATTTTGAATTTGAGTTATCGTCCCATAGAGATTGTAATTATGTATCGAAATTGTGTTACTTCTCGTCTTATTTGAACGGTAGAATTTGGAGTTTTGAATTGAACTAAAATATTAAGGTAAAATGTATAAAATAAAAGAAAAGGCATAAATTATCTAAATTGATGTTATAAGTGTTGGGACATTCGATTTCACATAGTCAATACTTTTAATTTTCATTGTCTAGTTTTATTCCTATTATAGTACTCGATCGAATTCACTTATGTATATAAAATTCCCTTCTCGAGTTTAAGTCAACTCTATCTTATAAGTCAACCGTGTTAATGAACAGTAGGTTGTAATGACACAAGAATTCATGTAACAATTACAATAACAACAAATGTACATCTCTATAGTTGTTGAATCATAGAATTAAAAGCGTAAAACTAAGCTACGTTGAATATCTCAACTATGAAATTAATGGTTCATCAATAAAGAAATAAATATGCAGTAAAAATCTAAATTATGCATATTGAGCTTATCAACTTAACAAAGAAAAGGAAATCTTGCACCAAGTATTTCGCTCCCTGTTGATAATCTTCAATTTCCCAACCTTTGCCTTCAGTTTCCTCTAAAGAATTTGATGTTACGAACGTGGAGTAATGATGTTTTTAAGCTCTGCAAAGGTCATCTAAATTCGTGCATAAGAAACTGTATATATAGGTGGAGAAGAGACCTTATGCAAATAAGGAAACAAATTAGATTAAAAGTCGCACACGGACCTGGGTGGGAAAGCTACGCGGTCGCGCAGTAGACATGTTGGTGGCCGCTTAGTTGAACCAAAAGTGGTTCAGTAAAATTGAGAATTCTCGCACGTCCACTAGGTTGAGAATTCGTGGCTATGCAATTCAACTGTTTCAGCGCAATTTCATCTTTCCAGTGCATTTAAGTATGTCTCTGTAGTTTTATTGCACGCCAATCTTTCAACTCTCAATTGCTCCAATTAGGTCCCCAGACTTCAAAATTCTTCAAATTGACTTCCTCTCGTCCTCAATTGCTTTCATGCATTTTTCCAAGTGTACAATTCAGTTCCAATAATCATCCATTTAGCCTTTATTTACTTCAATTCAATTCATTTGTTCACTTGAATTTGAGATATTTTTGCAATGTAAACAAATAACAAACAAATAAATATAACCTTTATAATCTTTATCTTTATATCTTTATTATAATATATAAAAGTTAAGTAAGACACTTCCCAAAAATAAGTTTTGGAACTTTTCCCCATAAACTGTACTTCCTAAAATGAAAATATTTCAATGAATCAGAATACTTTTGATAATTATATTATTATTCTGAAATAAAAAAATGAGCAATATATGCGTCAAATCGAAGATCTCAATGAGAACTTTAATTCGAACTCAAAAGTAAGAGTCAACTATAAATACGTTATCCCTAAAATCACATCAAAGATTAAAAGTAAAAGTTTAATTTTGTACCTTTCACTTTTTTCAATGTCCCACTATTTCAAAATTATTTTATTTAAGTCCTACAAAGATATTTATAATTTATTAACTAAATTTTATTTGATACTAAATAATTAATTTCAAGTTGAGTTGCTTTTCTTACCAAATTAAAAGAAATAATAAATATTCAAACTTTTTTAAGTAAGTTCAATTAAGTCCGAATAATTTTTGCAACATCATATTTTGATCAATTCATTTGTCATTTTACAATTAGTTTTATTTATTTATATATTTAGTCATTTTGTTCATTTATTTATATTTAATACTGTAGGTTTAAATAATCAAAATATTCAAAATATATATTACAGATTTTAACAATTAGTTTAACTAATTTTTATCAAAATAAAAATAAAGGCATAATGATAAACTCATTCTATTTCAAAATAGGATGTGATCAAACATATTTATTTAAAACGTACAAAAATAGTTTTTTTTTTCTCCGATAACATCTCTTTGACTAATTGATGGAAAATGAAAAGTCATGTTGTATTGGACATTATTGAATTAGTTTTGAATATTTGCTAGTTTGTATCTATGATTTTTTTTTTGAATTTCTGTCATTAGTTGTGGTTTCACGTTGTTGATTGGTTTATACGAAATTTAACTTTTGATTTTCATTTTTGGAGAATTGATTTTGTGAAAAGTAGTGTTTTTAGAATGTACAGTTAAAAAGCAGTACGAAAAATTTTAGAAAATAATTTTTCAAAGAATGTGTGATTGCGAAAGAATGTTCAGAAAAATTAATTTTGAATTCTAAACTGGTAAATGATAAAGTATTATGTCTTGTGAGTTAAACAACCGCGGCGATTTTATAAATTGAAATGTATAGATGATTTCTTGGTATATAAAATTAAATGTATTTGCAATATACATTCGGTAAAAATTAAAACTAACATTTCATATTGCCTAATTTGTTATATTAATTTAAATATAGGACCATGTGTATTTAATTTGTAATGTTAAAGTAAATATAAAATGAAAATTTTCAAATATCTTTAAAAATCAAATATTGTATTAAAATAGTTAGTATAAATTTTAATATTGCTATTCGGATTGTGATAAATTAATTTGTGATAATCTAAAAATTATATTTTGAAAATATTAATTACGTTAATGATCATTAAAATTGAATAGTTATGCAAATGTCATTATTTTTTTTTAGTAAGCCATTAAAGTTCCTAATTATTAGAATTGCAACCATTTGGTAAAAAAATTGGTCCCTATTAAGCACCCTTTATTCAAAACCTCATTTTTTAACACCATTTTTCAACCAACATTCTATTAATAAAATAATCTAAACAGAAATTCAAAAAAAAAAAAAAAAATTTTTTTTTTTAAAAACTCATGCTCAAAAAAATTTACTATTATAAACTACATTATTTGAAACAATGAGTTTTAAGCATGGGCTTAAGTACACATTCTCCAAAAAATCACCATTATAAAACTCACTTTGTAGATAATGATGGCTCATAAAATTGCTAAATATGTTAACAACAGAATAAAGAAAGAACACTTCTCATAAACAGGTATTTGCCAATTTTCTCGCCTAAAACATATTTCCTGAAATGGTAAGTAATATTAATTGACTATTTAATATTCATTTTGGATAAGATTCAAATTTAAAATAATCAAATTGAATGTAAATTTTTTAATAGACGTGCTTTCCAAGTCCTGAAGTTTCTTAGTCTGTCAACTCCCCTTGAAAATCAATTGCATTTTTTTTTAAAATTCGTAAAAAAAAAAAGACTTTATCAATATCACATAAATATTTTTTTTTGAAAAATAAAAAATGAAAGAGGATGAAATAGGAGCATTCATCGACCTTTTTTCTTTTTCGTTTTAATAAAACTTTGAGTATATATCACAGATATATCTATGTTTTACTTATTAGAAATTCTATTCAGATTTAGTTTTGTTTTCCCATTTTATGCTTTAAATAAATTTAAATTACAATATTTAAAGATATTTCTTGGAACGATAAACAAACGATCCGTAACAAAAAGTTAAGATTTGTGTAATTGTACATGTTGATAAGAGAAATTTCATGAAGGCCCAGTTCGAAATCTTTTGGACAAACTATGTTCAGCCCATAAGAGAAGGATTCAAAATAAGTTGGGCCAAGCCCATCTTGCATCTACGTTCTTCGACCTGCGGGCTACATGTGATGTCACCCAGTGAAAATTATTAAGGTCGGTAAAATATGAGAGAGTTGCCAACAATACAACACCTATTGTGCAGAATGACCAGGAATATTGTCACAATGGACCTATTATCGCATGGATTTTCACATAAACAACAAGTTATCAATGTTATTTGTATAGATTACTGTGTAAATCTTTTATTTTATTCATTTAATTATTGTAAACTCTAAATATTTTTCTATAAATAGAAAGGGTTTATATCATTGTAAAACATGCCAAAATTGAGGTAAAAATGCTGTTACAATACTCCCAAAAAATAACAAATTCTCTCATGTTTCATTATCTTTAAATATTTGTCCAATACAATAAAAAATACCGATCTAAGTTGATAAGAAAATTGTTACATGTCACGACAATTTTTGACATCAACAGTACATTTTTTTGTAATTAATTCTCTTCCTTAGTTTCTCATTTTTAATTAAATATTCATTTCATATGTTAACATATAAATTCGATATATAAAATATGTGGATAACAAATGACTGTGCATCGCACGGGTGTAACACTAATTTATTCTAAAACGACAACATATTATCCTAATTTAGACATATAAATAAGTTTATAAAATGCACTTATCAATTACTAAGTTTATAGTCTTGAATGTTCTCAATGTGTATGCAACGTAGTCTTGGTGCATCTTTAGTATTTGCAGTCGGTGAACTGGATTCATAGGTATAGCAGGAAGAAGACAAGGATCGTATTCCCACCTAGTCCTTGTACTTGTCCCATCCAGCTTAATCGGGTCAGGGCAGGGATGACAAACTTTGAGGGTTAAGTACACAATACAAAACTTTCAAGGGCTTATTTTTAAATATAAGGTATTTTAAAAGAAATTTTAACATAAACATATTTTCAAAATCAGTTAAAATGCGAAAACCAAGGACGAGAAAGCCATATATGTATCAAAACAACAAGAATTTTTCTACTTGTACAATTAATTTCACAATGTGGTCGACAATTATATGATGTGGAAGTGTATTGATTATTGATTTAAAATATGATATGATGTGTGAAAAAACAAGATTGTGCTACGTAAACCAATTGTCAACTTTATTGTCAAAATCATTATACAAGTAGCAACAAACAACAAAGCCAGAGAAAATAGTGCAGCTTCTGTAACAACCCAATTTTTTTTTTTTTTAGTCAAACTTCTACTAGTCAAAGTCATATATGGAATAGTCAAGTCAAAGTCTAATTAGGACCAAATTATATTATTTTATTTGTTGGGGTTATTTTTTCTAAAATTTATATAAGTTGAGGATTATATTAAATCAAGGAAATAAGAGTTGGGGACCTCTTTGACAATATTTAAAGATTATACCATTATTATATGTATAATATCAAACCAATTGCCAAACAAAGGAAAAACAGAGGCTAGAGACGCAGGAAGTTTCGGGAGAAAGAAAAGAGAAAAAAAAAATAAATAAAGGAAAGGAAGAAAGAAGAAGGAGGAGCTCGACCCACTTAAGGTGTTTATTGTTTTGGGGTTATTCTACCATCTTTTCCTAACATTAAGAGGTAAGTGGTAAAATATTTATTGTTCAATAATGTTTAAAATTAGGGCTTTTGATTTATAATTTAAATGTGAGTTATATATGAATGTGGGAATGATGATTTTGGTGATTTTATTTGTATATTTATGTATTGAAATAAATGCTTGATATTAAAGATTAGGGTTTTATGCCATTGGGTTAAACTAGTGATTAAATTGAGATAAACTTGTATTTTGGTTTGTTTTGTACTAGAAATGGATTTGTTGGTGTTGGTAATGAATGTTGATTTTGTTATGAAGAGGAATAAATAAACTAGTAAGCTTGTAAAAATGGAAAATTGGGATTTAGATAAATGTGGCTCTAATTTTGAATCTTAAGTGATATTAGAACTTAACTAGTCTTTAGAGGTGATTTTGTATTTCTAAGTAAAAAGGGTAAGTATGGTGTAATATGAGAAAACAAGTTTAATGAGTTAATTCAAGAATGAGGCTCTTTTGCTGTATTATCTATTAAGGTGATTTTAAATGTTGATGTGAAGATTTTATTTTATCTCAGGAGGTGACGAGGAAGTTGGCGCTATATATCGGCCAAGCTAGTGGAGGTCAATTATTTTGTGAGTGGAAAAGTTATTTTTTTAAAAACTTAAAAGAATTTATGTTATGCAAGTTTTCTATTACTTTGATTTTCTTTAAATTACAAATGATTTTGAAATAGATGGCTTTTAGCATGTTTATCAAGGAAAATGTTATATAATTACACTTGCTCAAGCATGATGGTTCCAATATCACGTTTTACGAATAAGATTAGTCAAGTTGAGTATGTATGATTTCAAAATCACCAGAAGTACCCGATGTGGTTATCTGTTCTTGTGTTAGTGCACGGAGGGGGCCTTGGGCCCGTGTACTAGCGAATATTATTTGAGATCTTAAGGTTTTGTCATGGAGGGGGCCTATAGCCCGTGTTCAGATGATCTTAAGATGCACTCTTATGCACGGAGGGAGCCTAATGCCCGTGTGTAAGGGTGCATAAATGAGGTCTTTGGGACCCACTTTTGTACCCAGAGGGGCTTTGGACCAGGTACGGAGGTGCCTAGCAGTCTACGCGCGTATGACTAGATACAGATTTCAGATGATTTAGTTGGGTACCTTTGGTGTGATTTTCTTATGTATTACATTTTATCAGTTATGCTACAGATGATTATTCCACGATCTTTATGATTATTCTTAGCATGTATGATTTGATTTAAAGTGACAAAAGCTTATGAAATAAATTATGTTTTCAGAAATGGTTTATAAAATACTTTTATTTCAGAAATTACACTCACTGAGTCACAAGCTCATGTTTTTCCCCACCTTTACAGTATAGGAAGAAAAATAAGAGTTTCAGCAGCATCGAAGGAGCCTTTGCAGCTCTCGAGGAGCTTTGTAACATTGTCATTTGCAGGAGTTATTTTGGTAAGCTCCTAGGAGACATATTCTAGGAAGATGCAGTTATTCGATATAAGTAATATACTTTATCAGGAATGTGTGTGATGATGATGTATTTTGGATCATGTATATATATAGAAGTGGGTTAAGAATTGTAGTTATTATATTATGTCAATTGTCTTGGTTGGAAGATTTGGAAAGTGATATAGTTATTTATGATTGCATGTTTGAGGATTTGTTATTGTTTTACAGGTTGGTTAAGTCAATATTATAGAGGGGACTCTGTCAAAATTTTATAAATTCCAGTGGGATTAAAATTATGAAAAAGGAAATATTGAAAGTCGAAGAAAAGTCAAGATTGCCTTGGTGGTGGGTCCAACATCTAGTTGGCACCTGCCATCGGCACACGTCACGTTTCAGGTCCAGTAGGGTGATCTGGGACGGGTCGTGACAAATGGTATCAGAGCATGGTTAAGTTGGGAGAGGTAAAATATGAAGGGAAGGAGCTTGGAAATAATTGGATATGCAATTTTGATTCTTTGGGATGTTCAAAATGGAGATATGATAAATTTATGAATATAATCATTTTGTGATCATATTAGAATCTGTGAGATTAAATATTTGAGGTCATGTGGTATGCCAACGATTATGTAACCAGATGAGAATGTTATAAGTATACATTTGATTGTGTAATGATATATTTGGGTTTCGAAATGAATTAGTTGTTCTATGACCATTTATGGGATTTTTGCATGTATTTGGAGGAAATGTCTTATATACATCTTGGGTTATGTTGTATATATATATTTTCAAGGATAAATATTGGTTAATTTTTGAATATATGCCTAGATGGTGACAATTACAAGAGAGAGAACCATGATTGAATAAAGAAGATAAATGATTCTAGTATCATTGGAATTTTATGAAAAATGATTTTTATATGGTATATGGTGGATGATGTGTTATAGATTTGGTTATTTATATGATATATGATTATTTGGGGGAAAATGTCGGTTATTATAACTGAGAAATGTTGAATATATTTTATAGTGGATAAGATGGACATTTATTAAAATTGAGAATATGGAGAAAAGACTGTTTCTTCTCAATAATGCAAAGCCGAGGAAAGAGATTTAAGAATAAAATCCGCAGAACCATTTATATTTATCTGTGTGATAGGACATTAAGTGATGACTGGGTGTGGTGAGGACAAGGTAGAATTTGTATTCAAATGTCCCGATTACCATTAAGTGAATCTGCTTATTACACATATATGGTACACTCCAAAGAAATGAAGGTACATTATTATGGAATTTTATTAAGATTTCCTTGTGATTAGAATGAAGGATTGATGTATGTTGAGCATTCATTTTGATGTTATATATGATACTAAAATATCTTGAGAGAAGATTGTTTGAACAGAATGGAAGATTTATTGATGTTGAGATATTAGTATATGAAATCTTGTGGTAGATTTGAGGTATGATAGTACATGAGATAAGTATGATAGTTATTATTTTATAATATCAAGGAAATTGATATGATTAAATATTGAGGTCATATAATATGATAATATGTGACATGTTATATGGTTATTACAAAATATGGTAATAGAGAGTTAAGTAATGATATGATTGTTCTATAAAAGAATAGTGATTAATGTGATGATATATTTCAGTAATTAAGCTAATTAATCTTCTCTTGATCATTTGTTGGGTTATTGTGAAATATGACTTATGATTGGGAAGCTCCATTTCTAAATATAAGATAAGAGAAATTTATTTGAAATCTTAGGGGGATGCAGTTTTGGTTACTTATTGTAATTGTACTTTGCCTATGCGACTATGAGTAAAGTATCTATTTTGATTAAGATTTATTTGCTATGAGATGCATAAAGTGAAATATTGGAGAACATTGAAAGTGGTATCTTGTACTTCAAATTGGGAATTATTGAGTTTTCTTAAGTTTGGCAAACTGGAAAACTGAGAATGTCATATCTGATCCTTATGACGATATTTAAAGCCTAGGTTTTAATGTTATTAATGAGATAGCAAAGGGCTTATTTGGTGATCAAAGAATGTAATTATTAATGATAAGGCTTAGTAAGGAGGTATCAAGATTAAACCATGTCCTAAGTTCGTTAGCATTGTTAAAGAAAGTCCAACTTAAAATAGTTGATAAGAGTTTGATTTTTAAGGATCGATGCAAGATAGGAAGGATTGACATCTATGTCCATTGAAAGGATCTTGGAGAAATTATTTAATGAAAAGGTAATATGGACAAGTGAATTGTATAAGTGTTGAATATATTCATATGATCATAGCTTAACAAAGTGAATTTCGAGGACGAAATTCTTTGAAGGAGGTAAGATTGTAACAACCCAATTATTATTTTTTTTAGTCAAACTTCTACTAGTCAAAGTCATATATAGAATAGTCAAGTCAAAGTCTAATTAGGACCAAATTATATTATTTTATTTGTTGGGGTTATTTTTTCTAAAATTTATATAAGTTGAGGATTATATTAAATCAAGGAAATAAGAGTTGGGGACCTCTTTGGCAATATTTAAAGATTATACCATTATTATATGTATAATATCAAACCAATTGCCAAACAAAGGAAAAACAGAGGCTAGAGACGCAGGAAGTTTCGGGAGAAAGAAAAGAGAAAAAAAAAAAAAAATAAAGGAAAGGAAGAAAGAAGAAGGAGGAGCTCGACCCACTTAAGGTGTTTATTGTTTTGGGGTTATTCTACCATCTTTTCCTAACATTAAGAGGTAAGTGGTAAAATATTTATTGTTCAATAATGTTTAAAATTAGGGCTTTTGATTTATAGTTTAAATGTGAGTTATATATGAATGTGGGAATGATGATTTTGGTGATTTTATTTGTATATTTAAGTATTGAAATAAATGCTTGATATTAAAGATTAGGGTTTTATGCCATTGGGTTAAACTAGTGATTAAGTTGAGATAAACTTGTATTTTGGTTTGTTTTGTACTAGAAATGGATTTGTTGGTGTTGGTAATGAATGTTGATTTAGTTATGAAGAGGAATAAATAAACTAGTAAGCTTGTAAAAATGGAAAATTGGGATTTAGATAAATGTGGCTCTAATTTTGAATCTTAGGTGATATTAGAACTTAACTAGTCTTTAGAGGTGATTTTGTATTCCTAAGTAAAAAGGGTAAGTATGGTGTAATATGAGAACACAAGTTTAATGAGTTAATTCAAGAATGAGGCTCTTTTGCTGTATTATCTATTAAGGTGATTTTAAATGTTGATGTGAAGATTTTATTTTATCTCAGGAGGTGACGAGGAAGTTGGCGCTATATATCGGCCAAGCTAGTGGAGGTCAATTATTTTGTGAGTGGAAAAGTTATTTTTTTAAAAACTTAAAAGAATTTATGTTATGTAAGTTTTCTATTACTTTGATTTTCTTTAAATTACAAATGATTTTGAAATAGATGGCTTTTAGCATGTTTATCAAGGAAAATGTTATATAATTACACTTGCTCAAGCATGATGGTTCCAATATCACGTTTTACGAATACGATTAGTCAAGTTGAGTATGTATGATTTCAAAATCACCAGAAGTACCCGATGTGGTTATCTGTTCTTGTGTTAGTGCACGGAGGGGGCCTTGGGCCCGTGTACTAGCGGATATTATTTGAGATCTTAAGGCTCTGTCATGGAGGGGGCCTATGGCCCGTGTTCAGATGATCTTAAGATGCACTCTTATGCACGGAGGGAGCCTAATGCCCGTGTGTAAGGGTGCATATATGAGGTCTTTGGGACCCACTTTTTTACCCAGAGGGGCTTTGAGCCGGGTACGGAGGTGCCTAGCAGTCTACGCGCGTATGACTAGATACAGATTTCAGATGATTTAGTTGGGTACCTTTGGTGTGATTTTCTTATGTATTACATTTTATCAGTTATGCTACAGATGATTATTCCACGATCTTTATGATTATTCTTAGCATGTATGATTTGATTTAAAGTGACAAAAGCCTATGAAATAAATTATGTTTTCAGAAATGGTTTATAAAATACTTTTATTTCAGAAATTACACTCACTGAGTCACAAGCTCATGTTTTTCCCCACCTTTACAGTATAGGAAGAAAAATTAGAGTTTCAGCAGCATCGAAGGAGCCTTTGCAGCTCTCGAGGAACTTTGTGACATTGTCATTTGCAGGAGTTACTTTGGTAAGCTCTTAGGTTACATATTCTAGGAAGATGCATTGGAATATGCAGTTATTCGATATAAGTAATATACTTTATCAGGATTGTGTGCGATGATGATGTATTTTGGATCATGTATATATATAGAAGTGGGTTAAGAATTGTAGTTATTATATTATGTCAATTGTCTTGATTGGAAGATTTGAAAAGTGATATAGTTATTTATGATTGCATGTTTGAGGATTTGTTTTTGTTTTACAGGTTGGTTAAGTCAATATTATAGAGGGGACTCTGTCAAAATTTTATAAATTCCGGTGGGATTAAAATTATGAAAAAGGAAATATTGAAAGTGGAAGAAAAGTCAAGATTGCCTTGGTGGTGGGTCCAACATCTATTTGGTATCTGTCATAGGCACACGTCACGTTTCAGGTCCAGTAGGGTGATTTGAAACGGGTCGTGACAGCTTCACTTTACAGAATCATCATATTTGAAACCCAAGCTACTGATTAGGCATTATGATTTTTGCAATACTCCAGGAGAAGTCTGAAATTAGACCTGATTTGAATGGAAAATTGTTGCTAATCTCCAGCGGCTGTTGCCCGAGAAGACGTGAAGTCAACCAAATTTTTCGACCATGATTAGGGGCATAAAGACAATTGTGGGGCTGCCACACTAAAAAGACTACTACAGTTTTTGAATGATGTTAAAAAGGAAAATATTGAGGAGAGGTACTTAGTTGAAGGGAAGCTGGGATGTGGAGAATTAGGGGTTACGTATTTGTGCGTTGAATGGGAGACTAGGGAGCTACTAGCTTGCAAGTTGATATCGAAGTGGAAGTTGCTGACGACTGTGGATGTAGAGTATGTAAGGAGGGAGGTGGAGATTATGAATCACTTGCCTCAAAATTCGAGCATCGTGAGCTTGAAGAAGGCGAGCGAGGAAGAAAATGCAGTGCATTTGGTGATGGCTTTGTGTGAGGCTTGGGAGCTCTTCGACAGGATCATGGCGAATTGGCACTACATGGCAACATCTATAGTAACTAAGATCATCGTCAAGGTTGTGCAGCTCTGCCACAAACATGGGGTGATAATCCAGAGATACTTCAAGCTTGAGAATTTTTTTATCAGCAAATAAGGGTCTGTTCGGCTATCAATTTAAAATGACAATAATTGCCTGAATTAATTTACACAATTTTTCAAATCACTTTTTAATTATACACATTTTTCATCTCCAATTTTTAACCACACATCTTATCTAAAAACCCCAAATAAATCAACATTATAATTCCAATCTCTTGAATTTGTTGCCGAACACTGCCTAAGAAGGAAAAATCGCCTATGAAGATAATTGATTTTGGCTTTTCACTCTTCTTTACGCTCGGTGATAAGTTCTCTAATTATAAGTGGGAATATAGACTTTGAAATGGAACCATGGCCAAGCATTTGGGAAAGTGCCAAGATTCTTGTAAAACTTTAATTTCAATTTTATAATTAATTAAAATTGTATCTTAAGTACATATAACAAGTCACTTGAAATTTTATTTTTCTTTTAAAATTAATTGAATTAGTTACAAATTATAATTAGTTACAATTGTAGCAATTTCAATTTTACAATTAATTATAATTGCATCTAATGAATTTGTAGAATATGATAAATTTAATTGCTGAAATTAACTGAATAGTTACAAATTGTGATTAATTAAAAATGTTACTAATTAATTACTATTGTAACTTAGTTTTATATTACAAATTGATAAGTGTATTTTATACACTTATTTGTATGCCTAAATTAGGTGTAATTATTATCGTTTAGGAATATTTGCTATTTAATTTGTGTTTATCGTTTACTTTTCAGAAAATATCCCAAAAGATGAAGAATGAAGCAATTAATGAAAAAATGGCACAATTGGATGTTAATTAGAGCTAAATTGGACAAGTGAGGAGTTTGTGACAACAACCGGGAAACCTACATGGTGCCAAAGAGAAGAAATCAGAGGTTGGAGGACCTAATTGAATAAATTAAGAGCTTAAATGGGCAAATCGAGAAGAAGATAAAGTTTGGGGACTAAATTGCAACAATCGGAAGTTGAGGACTGAAGGTGCAATTAAAAGTCAGGGACCAACTTGTACAGCCTAGAAAAGAGCGAAGTCGCGATCGCTAGTTACATACCAAGCGATCGCGAGATGGTGCAAAAATATAACCCGAGAGTTTAAGGGTCAAGCACGTGATCGCCAGGGTTGAAGCCACACGATCGCGTGGCTTTCCGGCTGGGCTGACTGTGGGCTTTTTCTCGCGATTTTCAACAGAATTCTCTTGTTTTGACCTAAGTTTTCTCCAAAACCTATATATACAACACATAAGGCACGAAAATCAGACCTTTGCCTCTCCATAGAACGAGCCACAACAGAGAAATCAACATCAAATCCTTGGAGATTCCAGCATTGCAAGGGGCGTGAATTGAAAACAATTGAAGAATTGATAATTGGTGCAATCTTTCCATTCTTTGTATTTGTTTTTCAATGAACGTTTATTTTTACTGTTTTTGTTATTTAAATATGATGTGTAACTAAATCTAACGTTGGGATGAACGATGTAGCCTAGTTAATTATTTTAATTTCAAATTCTTTTGTTTTAGTAATTCGTTGCATGTATTGATTTATTATTGTTCTTAATGCTTGAATTGCTTGATCACCAATTCATGATTTGTTGAGTTATTTCCATAATCCGAGAGGTGAGTTAATAATTTAGAACGTGGTAATAAATCCGGTAATTGAACAAGAGATAGATATATACTCGTGTTATTATTGCGGTCATGTGTGAGTTCTTGTGTGTTATCCATCTAGATAAGGAATATTCGGACCCTCTGTAGAGATACATGGTTAACTTATTTAGGTAGAATTGATTTAAACTCGAGAGAGGAATTTCAATATACATTAGTGAATTCGACCGAATGCATATTTAGACAATAAAACTGGAATTGGAATTGATTTAATTAGTTAGGTGAATTCGTGAATCCCAACTACTTTACAATCTTATTTGAAAACAAAACAATTTAACAATTCTTTTTAATTCATTAGTTCCATTTCTTAATTCTAGATTTTTATTCTTAAAACGATTTTCATTTGTTCAAATAAAGTTAAGAACTGAAATATTTCTGTAATTAATACCAGTCCTCGTGGGAACGATAATCTGGACTCTAAGGTCCTCTTTATTACTTATCACGACCCGTACACTTGCGGGGATATCTCGCATCGCGAGATATAAGTGAATAAGTTTTTGGCGCCGTTGACGGGGACTGTTAATTAATATCGATACCCATTAGTTCTTATTTTACTTTGAACTTTATTTTGCTTATTTTTATCTTTATTTTCAGTTTTTGTTTTTAATTTGTGTTTTATTTAATTTATGTTAAGAAGGATTAAGTCATTTGATTTGCTTCCTTTTGATACAGAAATTGAACGCACCTTTCGACAGAGGCGTAGACAACAGTTGGAAGCGAATCAACAAAAAGACTTAGCAATGGCAGATGACAAAATTCAAGATAATCAGGGAAATCAACAAAATCTGCCAGCAGCTGTGAATGGACAGCAACAAAATCATGGAAGGCGCGTTTTGCGAGATTACATGGTTCCTCCTGTGGGGAACATTGGAACCTGCATTGTACCTCCTGCAATCCGAGCTAATAATTTTGAGATCAAGACTTCCTTGATATCCTTGATCCAAAATTCATGTGTTTTTCGTGGACTGCCATCTGAGGATCCTCATGCCCATCTTGGAACATTTTTGGAACTATGTGATATGTAACACATAAATGGAGTTTCAGATGACACCGTGAAATTAAAGCTCTTCTCATTTTCTTTGGCGGACAAAGCAAAAGCCTGGTTTTACTCTTTGCCCCTACACACAATCACCACTTTTGAAGTTATGAGCCAGAAATTTGTAAATAAATTTTTCCCACTTGGCCGCATGTTAAAGCTAAGGCGTGAGATTCTATCATTCAGTCAACAACTTGGGGAATCAATTTTTGAGGCTTGGGAAAGATTCAACGAGCTCATAAGACAGCGTCCTACACATGGAATCGCTGATTGGATACTAGTTCAAACATTCTACAATGGGTTGACGAATGAGAATAAAAAGTACGCCGACTCAGCAGCTGGAGGATCAGTAATGGATATGACATATGAAGAAGCGTCTGAGATTTTTGAGAAGATGGCTGCGAACAGTTACCAGTGGTACTCAGATAGATCTACACCAAAGTCTGAAGGAATTGTTGCAGTTAATGAGATCACAGCATTAAATGCTAAGCTGGATGCTTTAACAAAGAAAATCGATAGTATGGGTGTGCAGCCAGTGAATTCAGTTTATACAACTTTGTGTGATTTTTGTTTCGAAAATCACGCGATAAATTTCTGCCCACTTCAACAAAATCAATCAAACCCAGAACAAGTCAACTTTGTGGGAAACAGGCAGCAGGGTGGTCCTTATTCACAAACTTACAACCAGAATGGAAGAATCACCCTAATTTTTCATGGTCTAACAATCAGAATGTTCAGTGGCCGCCTAGATTTCAGCATCAGCAACAACAACAATCTCAGAAAAACATATCCGATAACATAGAAGTGTTAATCCAGCAGGTCAAGAGTCAGAATGGAGAAATTATGAATCAAGTAGTTGAGATTAAGAATTTGAAGAGACAAGTGGGAGAGTTGGCAGCTAGCAGTTCCACAAGGCAGTCAGGACAGTTACCGAGCAATACTGAAACAAACCCTCGTGAGCATGTTAATGCAATAACAACAAGGAGCGGGGTTCAGCTACCTGAAGTGACTGTAGAGGAATATGAAAAGCAGATCCAAAAGAAAGATGTGGTGGAAGAACAGGAAAGTGAGAAAGAACAGAGGTCGATTCCTGAAGTTCAAGAAAAAGCTGAAGAAGTTCGAGTTAGACCTCAAGTCAAGGCATATGTACCTCCAGTTCCTTATCTACAAAGATTGATAAAGCATCAGTTGGAGCAGCAGTTTGGAAAATTTTTGGAAATATTCAAGAGTTGCACATAAATATCCCATTTGCAGAAGCGTTAGCTCAAATACCACTCTACCTGAAATTCATGAAAGAAATGTTATCAAATAAAAGAAAGCTGGTAGATCATGAAACAGTAGCTCTGAGTGAGGAGTGCAGCACCATA
This sequence comes from Ligustrum vulgare, assembly GCA_963555705.1. Lineage (NCBI taxonomy): Eukaryota > Viridiplantae > Streptophyta > Magnoliopsida > Lamiales > Oleaceae > Ligustrum > Ligustrum vulgare. Next base: position 18,400,483 of record OY743189.1, on the reverse strand, counting down.
CTTCAAAAGAAGTTACCACAAAAATTGACTGATCCAGGGAGTTTCTCTATCCCATGCATTATTGGTAATTTCAGTTTTGATAATGTTTTGTGAGATCTAGGGGCCAGTGTTAATTTAATGCCTCTATCTGTGTACAGAAACTTGGGTTGGGGGAGCCTAAACCAACCAATATCACACTGAAGCTGGCAAATAGATCCATTCAGTACCCATATGGTGTTGTTGAAAATGTGATAGTGAAGGTTGACAATTTTTTCTTCCCAGTTGACTTTGTGATTCTTGATATGGAAGAAGACACTTAGATGCCTCTAATATTTGGAAGACCGTTCCTAGCTACTGGAAGAGCAGTGATTGACATTGAAAAGGGAGAAATCATCTTTAGGGTCGAGAAGGAACAAGTCACGTTCATCATTAAGCCAAGACAGGATCCAAAGATTCAAAATGAAAGTTGCTTCAAGGTGGATGAAGAGGTCAAGAAACCAAATGGCTGCATGAAGGATGAGATTAAGATTGAGGAGGCTTTAATCACAAAATATGAGTGTGTGAAGGTAAAAGATGGATGGAGGGACAAGAAGGAAGAAAAGCCTAACATCCCTCAACAAGTGGAAAAGGAGGCCTTGGACTACAAGAAAGTGAAGAAACGAGTTGAGAAGTGCAAGGCTGGAAATTGCAAGATTTGCAAGGCTATGAGATCATCTTTCAAGCCTCCATGATGTTGATGTGCTAAAGTCGGGCTTTAGACTTAAAACGGAGCGCTTGTTGGGAGGCAACCTAATCTTTCTTCCCTTTTACTTATTACGCTTTTATTATTTATTTAGTATTAAATTTTTTAGATATATGCATGGTAGGAAATGTGTTTGAGTATTTTGCATGTTTCATGTTAAGAGCACTTGTGCATAATATTCTATTATTGCATATTTAGGTATGTTTTTGATTTTGCATGTTTACATTGGGCTAGGTTTTTATCGTCATTCCAAACTCACACACACTAGTTTGAATCATGAAGTTAATGTTTGGAAAATCATTGCATTGATCATGAAGTGATTAGGGGGATAAAAATGATTTTGGAAATCAAAAATAGGAAAAAATTTCAGTACTGCCGTGTACTACGCGATCGCGTGCCAATAGGAAATGGCGATCGCGAATCTGCATTAAAAAATCAACAGAGTCTTTAACCTTGAACCACGCGATCGCTGGCACTCCAGCCAGGCAATCACGTGACTGTATTGGGACCAAAACCGGCAGTTTAAGTGTTGTTTCTAATGTTTTCAATTTCAAACATTATAAATTCGTTTTTTCTCCCCCAATCACCTCATATTTGATTCTACATCTTGTATGTATGTCATCAACACTTTGTTGCACCAAATTCATTGCTATTTTCAAATCCAAATCAATGAAAGGTATGAAATTCTTCATTCAAATCCATGTTTACTCAAAATTTTGAGATTTTCATTGAGTTCTTGGATTTTGAAATTGTGAATGGTGAAGAATGGGCTTAGGTTAGTGGATGGAGATTGTGATTTGTGGTTTAGTAGACAAAAATTTTGGGTTCATTCATGTCTCCAACTCTATGCATATCCATTGATTTTTGCAATGCCCATTAAGTATTTGATGAAATGCCACAAAGATGTTCTTGTGCTAATTTTTGAAATTCATTCCGGCATTTATCTTCATGACATGTTCATCATTGATTGTGTGCATTTAGTTCTCGAATTAGTTCACTACATTGCATGAAAATCATGAAAACCAACATTGCATTAAGGCAGCCCCATTGCAAGGCCACTGCAGGCCATTGCACCCAGAAACTATCTCACGTCACCTACTTCTCCACATTGCTTCATGACCCTATTGATCTTCAAATGAGCTAAATTTTTAATATATTGTCGATCATGCTGTGAACTTTAACGTATCAAAAGATGGCTCAGGAAAATTTAGGTTTTTCTAGGCAATGTCAAGGCTTGAATGTGTGTGGTCGACCAATTTTGAAAATTGAAAATGTTTGCTTTAACTTTAGTTTGGGGGTGTGGTCCTGACCTTCAATTATTTCTTATTGGTGTTTATGACTTATTTTGTTACTTATCTCTTAATTGCAAGGTAAACACCAATTAAGACATATCCAATCAAGTTGAACTGAGCAAGAATAGGGTCAAATTCATCCAACATAATTTCAAATGGAAGCATCAAGGCAACAAAACATCTCCAATGCACCTGGGAAGTTCTCTTTCTCTCTCCTTTGTCTTGTTTTACATTTTTAAATATGTTTGACAAACATTGAGGACAATATTTCTTTCTAGTTTGGGGGTGGAGAATTTCATTCATATCAATTGCTTCCATACTTATTTAATATTCTCATTCAATTTCTATTGGGATAAAAAAATTTATATGTGTTAACTTGTTTATTGCCTAGGATATAGTATGAATCAATTTGTGCTTAGGCTTGAAAATTGGACAACATGAAAGTATGAACTTATTTTTGAACTAGTTAAGTTTTGCTAGATTCATATTTATTGCGCACATAGCCAGTGTTGGATAATTGCTTGTGTAAGGGATTTTGTTTAATACATGTGGGGAAAATTTATGCAATTTGAACTTAGGAATGACTCAAAAATCCCTGAACTTAGATCATAAGATATCCCACTCCTAAATTAGAACCAATCATGCTAAAAGGCAAGTTTGGGGGTAAAATGGTTGGAATTTGTGTGTATTGACGGGTTGGAGGTCTGTGGTTCTTGGTTTTTCACTTTAGTCATTACAGTTTGGTCAACGGGTATAAACCATTTCCAGCATAAAAACAGAAAAATGCTGAAGGTCTTATTCTGCTCTTCAAATGCCTTTTTGACTCGAGTAAGTAAGTTCGAGGGGTTCTTCAAACCTGGTGCCCTAAAGCCAACTGGTTTGGGAGTCATCGACCTAAAACTCGCTACAGGGGTCAATTAGAAAGCAAGTACGGAGAGTGGACTTACACATAAGACATTATAACATCTTTAACTTTTCTGTTTAAGCCTTTATTACTCGGGCAAGTACGTCTGAGGGGTTCTTTGAACCTGGTACCCTAAAGCCGTCTGGTTTGGGAGTTGCCGATCTGAAAGCCCGCTACAGGGGTCATATAGAAAACAAGTATGAAAAGTTCTGCACAAAGATGGTAAAAGACAGGGACAATTAAAAGAAAAAGTCGTCCAATAAAAAAATAAATAAAAAAAATTATTGTATGGTATAAGCTTTGTTGACTGAGCTGTGGTGGTTGAGGTTGTAGAATTGGGGATTGCTTTCTTTTGATTTGTCATGCACGTATATTTCTGATTCTGATTACCTTGTGTGGAAAAAGTAAAGAATATTTTTAGAACCCACATAGATAAAAACTCGGGATGTGAGAGAAAAGCAGAAAGTGGTGATCATCCATGAGCGCTGAAAGGAATTTCATTAGAATTCATAGATTGACCACATGTGATTCAGGCTGGATTATGCATAATGGACCACACAGTGCGGAGTATATCTTTTGCATGAGTATGTGTTTGACATTGACTATTCACACACACACTTAAAAATCTGGCAGATATAGCTAGAAGTTATTTTGAATTGTTGTTCATGACGCTTGCTTAAAGCTTAAATTGGTTTGGACTTTGGAGGCATATGGTAAACATGTTGACACAACAAAAATATTTGTTCTCATATTTCTTTGATTTTTGTAGTTTAGTTTAAATTGTTCGAGGACGAACAATAGTTCTAGTTTTGGGGTATAATCACTTGAAATCTCACTTTTCTTGTAAAATAATTGAATTAGTTGCAAATATTTGTAATGAATTATCGTTTGTAATTAATTACAGCTATAACTTAATTTAAATTTATAATCAATTACGAAGTAACTAACTAATTAATTACTATAACAATTTAATTGCACATTATAAGTTACTCAAGATTTCATTTTTCTTTTAAATTTAATTGAATTAGTTATAAATTGTAATAAATTACATTTTGTAATTAATTACAATTGTAATTTTTGTAATCAATTATAAATTTTATTAATTAATTATTATTGTAACTTAATTGTGTATTACAAGTCACTCCAGATTTGTTTTTCTTTTAAAATTAATTGAATTAGTTACACATTGATATGAATTATAGTTTGCAATTAATTACAATTGCAACTTCATTACATTTTGTAATGAATAACAGCTTGTAATTAATTACGATTGTAGCTTTATTTCATTTTTTCAGAATTTGCTCTAGACCAATGGGGATTGATCGAAAATCTTAAGTTGTTTGTTTTATAAATTATGACTGAAAATGTAGTTTGATAATTGCATTCTTTCATGTACAAAGTTGGGAAAAAACTTGCTTCTCCTGATTTGGGTCATCGTCTCATTGTAGTTTTAGGGAAAGTGAAGGATTTCCATAGGTCGATCTCCAGTCGACAAGTCTATGTACAAACACTTTGTGAGAATATCAAAATACTCTGGATCAAGATATGATAACAAGCTATCCACATCTTTTATTGCCATTGTTGCTCTATCCACCACTATCCAATTTCCAATTTTACACAGCTAGTTTTTGGTATTTGGAGGGGAGCCTTCCAGATCCGTCTTTAAAGCCTTCAAGGGTTTATGCTCTTTGATTAAGCTTTCAATTTTGAGGGATTTATGTTCAGTCCTGTTGATAATGGCTTCTGGCGTTATCGACTTCAACAAGTTCTGCCATTTTTTTTTAATCTTACTAAATACAGTGAATTGATCTGGATTTCAACCATTGATGGAGTACGATATTGACTCCCTCTTTGAAGTAGGGGGTAGGGCTCAACGATTTGGGTAATGGGTATGGTAAATTAATACTCGATTTAGTAAAAAGTTTTTAATTAACTGATTTTAAAAATTTAAAAGGGTAATTAATTATTTGGATACCATCATTTTTGTCATTCACATTACATTATATATACATATTTAATAAAATATAAATTGAAAAAATATATTGACACCACATTTTTTAATTAATACACCACATTATATTTACACCACATCTAAAAATACATTTTTAATAAGAATACCCATTTCACATGACAAATATAACCCTACTCATCCTTACAATATCTATCTTATCTTATATGTACACTACATTATCCATCCTAAAACTGTGTCTTGCCAACGTTGGTTTTCTTCATAACAAAGACATCAGATTTATATTCATCATTACCATTTCTGTGCACTCTAATGAAGATGACAAGGATTAAGAACCCTAAAAATCCTAAAATTGCCACAATTCCCCCAATAATACCAAGAACTGGTACCGCGTCGATCATGTTCACAATGTTGTCATCACTGAAGCAAGAACTGGAGGTGGGGGTCTTCTTGCTGAAGGGCAATAAGGTGCTACTGGGCCACCGCCGTTGGCCGCAACAAGTTCTCCCTTCCCGATGACCACCTTGAGTTCGGAAAAAGCTTTCAGCAGTGTGCTCTTCTTCAACACTATAAAGGTTTTTTTTTTTTTTTTTTTTTTTGGATCAAAAACATTATAAAGTTTAAACACAAGCATTAGCAGGTACACACATGTGGGAAGTAAAAGGTAGCATCTTCTTCCGGGTTACTTCATTGAATAAGGTTCTTTTTCTTGAATTAAAATGGTGAAAAAATTCACCATCGACAACACTCCACGACTATAACAAGAAAAAACAGAAACGTAGATTATTTATGGCACACACATGAAAATATGTAAATATGTATGTATTTTGTATTTACATATACAGATACAAGCATGTGATCATCTTTTTCTTTATTAGTTCCTAAAAAAATATTCTTTTGCGTCTACACGATTTTTTATTTTTTTTGGATTTTAGTGATTAGAGGTATTTATTTTAGGTAGTTTAACGGATTTTTTTGAACCCTGTTTCGGATTTTCATTTTGGGTCTATTTTTTGTGACTTTCTGTTACTTGATTGCAGGAATTTGTAGAAATTATAAACGATATTTGGGTATTTTTGATTGAAATATTGGGTGAGTACATTGGATTCTTGTTATCGTATTACACTATTACGTTTGAAGAATCCCATGGTTGTTTGGTGATAATTGTGAGGTGGTTGGAAATTTGAGTTATTTGGAGATTTCTGAGGCGGGTCTGAGATTTTTTGTGGTTATTTCCTGAAATTAGTTTTTTTGCTGAAATCATTGAAGGGTTGAATGCAATTGTGGTTCCTTTGAATGGTACCCTCGTAACTGATTCAAAAGGCCTTACCTTCTTATGAGAGGCAATTTATGTATCATTTCCAGCATCTCCATTTCCAGTATGGAGATGCCATTTACAGCCGTACGATAGCTAAATTTGACATATGCGAGAGGCTCTTACGAGAGCAAGAGGTGCAAGAGAGGGCACTGGAGATTGCTTGGGGTAATTTAGATCATTTTTATAAGATGATTCTCCAAACCTAATGGATTTTATGAAGTGTTATTCATAGCAGCACCGCAGTCATAATAGTCTTCTGGTGAACTTTGGGAGGGATATAGAGAACTGAGATCTATAAAACTTCTGCCTGCAGGCTGCATTACAGATGGCTAACCGCAGGTGCTTACTTGATTTTGTGAAGGAAAAGAATTTGTGGAAGATGGTGGAGGATTGCAACAGTTCCCACAAGCAATTTGGGAACAAAGTTTCAGAATTTAAGCAGGAGTTTGGAGAGCTAAAGCACAATGTAGAATGTTTGTTTTCTAGCAAAGCTTTGTTTCTTACTAAAGAATTGGCTTTGACAATGAAAGACCATCAGCAGTTTATCAATGAACAGAAAAGCATAATGCAAGTTTTAAGGTTACTCCTTTTCTTTCTGTGCACATCTATACATTCTGCTGTCCGCGCCTTTTCACATGTGGCTTCTGCGTGTATTTTATGTTTTGCTTATTTGGGTTTTAAGCATTGTTAATGCTATAGCTTTCCTTTCTTGATAACGTGTTTAAAATATATTAGTATGAGTTATATGAAGGAACCTACTAGTCATATTGTTTTTCATTAGGCTTCTGGATCACCGTGTGTAGGTCATTCTTCTAGGGTGGTCATGCAGGACAAATGCAAGAGTTTTTTGACTTTATGCAGTCCTCTTTTGTTTTCCTATTGTTACCGACTTGTAGATATATACTTGCTTATGCATTTGTTACACAATCATTAAAGTAGGTTTATAATTTCTCCGTTGAATGTCCACTACAAAAAAAGGCCTATTACCGACGGACTATTCCGTCGGTAAAAGATGAAAATCCGTTGGTAATACAGGTTTCCGACGGAAAAAACTCCGTCGGAAATCCGTCGATGATATATGCGTCGGTAAATTTTCCCAACGGGTAAATCATTTTCCGTCGGAAGTTTCCGACGGATTTTATGCCGTCGGAAATATTTTCGACAGCCTAAAATCCGTCGGTACTGGCAAAATTTTCCGACGGATATTAGTCCATAGGAAAGTTTTTCCGACGGATGTTCCGACGGACTATGTTCCGTAGGAAATAGGTTCCGACGGATTCTCCGACGGATTGTTATCCGTAGGAAGTAGGTTCCGACGGTATTTTCCGTCGGAAACAATTCCGACGGATTTTTCTTCCGATGGCATATATTACGTCGGAAATGACTCCGTCGATAGTCGGAAAGCGCTTAGATTTTTCAACGAATATTAGGTTGTCTTCTAAACAAGTACCAACGGAATTTCGATTGAATTGTTGCGAGTTGTTCATGAACTTAACGACGACTTTATTTATGTCGACAATTTCTCCCACAAATTCAAAGTTTCCAACATTCTATTTTCAACAATGATTTAAAATTTGTAATGTTCATTTTTTAATACACATTTTGCATACAAACAAACTTTTTAAAATAACTAATTTCATTTCTAATATATTAAGGTTGAATAAAAAAGTAGAGAACATCTAAATAGCATATTTAAGGTTGAAATACAAAAGTAGCTAATACAAAAGTAGCTAACAAAATAATTGTCATGCTTTGAACTACTTAGTTCCAGATCCTGAAGGGAATTTTGAATTTGGTAAATTCAATTCTCTTAGCAATTCTCTGATTTGTGCCTGCACTGTTGCTTGAAGCGAGTCTCTAAAATCTTCCATCTCTTTCCGTCTCTTCTCCTCCGACTCTGCCAACTGCTTTTTTAGTTCCTCGAGAAATTCAGTTTTTTCCCAATTTTGTGAACTCTCTTCTGAATACACAGCATTAACCAAGAATTGTCCCACAAATTGTTTCTGCTTCAAATGGTCTCTCTACTAGTATAATTTTTTGAATTCATGTAAGACTTTTACCTGACACCCACTAAAGACAATTATCCTCAAATATGACCATGGCTCACACACAGCACACTATAAGGTTTCACCTTGTATAATATTCTGTTAACACCTTAAGCAGAATGCACTCACATTTTTAGCTACTCTATCTATGGAAGATGTTGGTAGAAATAATGAAGGATGTACTGTAATGAAGGCTAATACATCCAACAAGCTGGCAGATGCAGTTTCAAGTGCTGAAATATGTGTAATAGCTTTGAATTGCCAAACATTATCTGGATGACACTTTTTTAGTATTTACGCTGAAATGATGTCTACAAGGATTCTAGCGACAAAATGAAATGAAGAATCTTCTTATGTTAGTAAATCTCAGCAGCTGTAATCAATCCAGTTTCTAATTGACCATCTTGGAAGCTTGATTTGTGCCACCTCTTACCTCTATTAAAAACATAGTAACCTGGGGAATCAGTTTTGGGTGACGGGCAAAATGTCTGGTGTATGATTAGAGTGTCGACTCAGGGATGTGCAAATCTTTCTTGTGGGTTCTGGCACCACATGACAGTAATCATCTTAGAGTATAACATATTTGCAAGATTACAACAGTCAAACACCAGTGATTCATATCTAATTAGTAGAACTAACATCTAAGAGAATCACATCACATATAATAGCATAAAAAAATTCTAAGTTCTTGGGGAAGAAGAGTGGCTTCATCGACCCGAAATGTAGGGTTCAAAATTTGAGGGCACAGCAATTGAAATTATAGAACGGCATACCTGGAATTTGAACTTTTAACAGCTTGAATACTCCTTCAATAACTTTTCCGTGCTGATTCTTCTGTTGTTCTTGCCTTATCGAACCGTTACTTTGGCACATAAATGAGAGACGGTAATATAGAGGACGGATGGGAGGTTTGTAATGTATATAGGTTTGGATTTTGGGAGAGAGGAAGAGGAAAGGGACGATTTCAGCTATGTATGATATAATCTGGGCTTCGATTTATGAATATTCAGCAAGAAGTTTTGATTTTTGGACAGTTTATTTCCATTCTTGGTCTGTGAGAGTAGCTGGTAGGAGAGTAAGCGAGAGGACGTTTGGAAGATTTGGGAATTTGACAATAGGTTTTGGCTGAAAAAAATCAAATACACCGCCAATACATACATTTTTTGGCGCTCCAATTTCAGTCTACACATGTTTGGCTCCTAAAATTTAGTTGATAATTGGACAAAAATTGGGTCCACCTCCGTTTGATAACTGTAAATGATTTTGTTTGGAAATTATTTTCATGGAAAATTAATTGAAAGTGTTTGATTGGTTTAATTTTCGAAGTGTAAAAAGTGGAGAATTTTTCAAGTTGTGTTGTTTGATTGACATTAATTTTCATAGAAAATTTGGTAAACTTGACTTATTTTAGTCAAACAAAATTTTAACACAAAATTTATTTGTACAAACTATGTCTTAAAAAATTTAAAAAAATTAAAAAAAGCAAAAATGTAGAAAATGGGCCAAACGTGAGGTGTTGGGCTTCGCTACTTTAAATGGTCATAACTTTGTCATACGGTATCCGTTTTGGGTTCATAAGTACTTTCCGGAATCGTCTCGACGAGCCCTACAAGACTCACCTCTATGCTGTGACGACGATGGATTTTAGCAGTTTGAAGTCGTTTACTAAGTGAAAAACTGTGTTTTGTCCCTTTTTATCACTATTTTGTTCGTTTTACTTGTTTTCGGCGAGTCCAGCCCATTGTTGGATAAAACTCGTTAGGTTTTTTCTATTTAAATGTTTCCTTCATTGTTCTAGGTTTCTTGGTTGAATTCAAATAAAAGTTTGGGATTTTTATGAATTGCAATCCTTTTCTTGAGAAATTTGGTGATTTTTTGAATCTTGAAAATTATCGTAGGCTAGCTTACATCATACACCCAAGGTGGAAAATAATTGGAAATCAAACAGGGCCTAAGTGTATGTGCTCTAACCATAAAAATTTGATTTATACACATTTTCTCAAACCACTTTTTAAACACGCACAATTTCTCGTTACTTTTCAACCACTACTTTTTATCTCAAAATCATAAATAAACATGTTTATAAGTCAAATAGTGCTACCAAACGGAGGCTAATTTTTCCATCAAAATCAAATAGTGCTACCAAACGGAGGCTAATTTTTCCATCAATTTATAAACCAAAACTAAACCAAACATCCAAATACAAAATAAACAAAGGCTATACCAAATTACCTAAAAATAATAAATAAACAAATTTATAAACATAAAATAAACCAACTTATATCAAAATCATAAATAAACCATAAATAAACTAATTTATAAACAAAAAATAATAATATGCTTTTGTTAATATACTTCAAAACGTACACTACATAATGTATATCCAGAAATACAAAACACTTCGTGGAATGTACGAAATATACCTTTTTTTACTATTTTGGATACTACCTCCATTTCTCCATGTCCATCGAGCACTAATCATCCTACAATCAATAAAAAAAATTATATTGACAATTAAAGCACCGAGAAAAAGAGTTAAACATGAGACCTCCAATAAGGAAACAAACACCTAAAAGAAAATATACAATCTCCTCGGTTTCATCTGCATCAGTATATTGTACATATTCATGTGTGTCACTTTCTCCATCTTCTTCGTGTCCTAACTCTTCATTGTCGATAATCCCCACATTTGTAATTTCAAGTATGTCTACTTCTTCAGGGTAGACATTGTTTTGTACTAACGATTGCACATCTAGTTCCGAACCATTATCAACGGGTTGTAGAGCATTTAGAGGGCAGTCCTCTTGAAACGCAAGATCTATACAAAAGTTGATTTCTTGATCCGTGGATATAACTCCATCCACTTTTGTGAGATGTCTAGCTTTTGTCTTCACAACTGCCCACCAGTCAAGTGATTCTCTACGCCGTGAAGGAAGATTGGTGTAGTATACCTGCTGAGCTTGTTGAGCTAGTATGAAGCTGTCAGAAGAAATTAATTTCTTTTTAAAATTGACCTCAACCAAGTTGAATTGTTGATCCAAACGAACACCACGTTCGTTGTCACACCAATCGCATTTAAATAAAGTAACCGCATTTCCCGACCCAAAATATTGCAACTCAATAATATCGGTGATCAAACCATAATAGTCATGGTCAAAGTCATTGTAACAACTTCCCAACACACAAACACCGCTATTCATTGTCTTTTTATGTTGACCGTATTTCAAGGTGTGGAATTTGAACCCGTTAACAAAATAACCATTATAACAATTAAACCGAAGAAGTGGTCCCTCAGCCAACAGTTTAATGCGATGATCAACAGTTTCATTACGTACCTAATATTTTTCAATAAACCACTTCCAAGCCTTTTGAATCAAATATTAACTTGTTTAGTAAGAAATTATGTGAAATGGAAGAGGGAATTTGGAAATGAAATTTTTTGGTAAAGTTCTCTCGTATGCCTCAGATTTTCAGATCTGGTTATTATAAAAGAATATTTTCGACGGAAAGAATATTCCTTCGGAAATTCCGTCGGAACAAAAGAATATTTCAGATGGAATTTAAATTCCGTCGGAAAAGTTTCCGACGGTTACTATTTCCGTCGGGAATTGTAAATATTTCCTACGGAATTTTATTCCGTCGGAAATTGAAAAAAAATTCCGACGGGTAATAATTCGTCGGTGTTTTCCGACGGTAGCGACCACCGTCGGAAATTAACCGTCGGTGAAGACGCGTTTTTTTTGTAGTGGTCCATGCTCACGAATTTCATTGTGTCTAGCATGTCTGGATATTACTTGGTTCATTTGGTTGAAGAAAAATGCTGGAAATTTTCAATAGCATAAGTATTTGTGGGCCTGACTGATTGCAAGGAGGTGGGAAGCTTTCCTAACTCCTGTGCTAGACCTAAAAAGAATTAGTTCAATAAAATTTAGTATGTGCAACACCATTAGAGACTAAGCTGAAAAATAATTGCATTTAACATTTCATATCGTCTTCCTATAAAATTTAGTAGTCTTATTGAGAGCTTAGATTACCATCCATCGATCAATTGGGGCATTAGTATTAAAGTAACTTAAAATATGCAACAACTCTTTTATCCCTTCTCCTCGTCCAAGTGAACTAGCTACTGCCCGATAACCACAATTACCATCAGAGTCAACGTTTAAAACACTAAATATGCACTCCCTTACTTTTTCATGAAAAGTATTTGAATATTGGTTACCATGACGCATATTGTTTCTCTGAAATTTCAACTTGTCATTCCTTACAATTTTGATAGAGCTACTGTTGCTCGAAGAACGAATGTTATTATCTGATTGTACATGTTCAAAGTATGACATATCTCTTTTTGTTGAAGTATCTGCTTTTGATGAAGGTCGTCCCTTAGTCTTAACTTTCTCAGCAAGTGGTACCAGCGAAGTAGTGGAGGGTTTATATAGTTCACGCAACTTCATTTTGAAAAGTTGTTTACCTGTATTGTCACATGTATCAAAGTGTCTTTGAATATTCTCCAATTCTACTACAATATTTAGCTTGGAAGAAGCGTTGTTAAATGGAATCAAAATGTCTAACTTTCGCCAGTGAGAGTGAATCGCAGACAATGGAACTGGGTGACTTGATAATATGTATTGCGAAATCTCACATGCACATGGCAAGCCATGTGTAGACCTAAGAGTGCAATCACAGGAACTTCTGTCCAATCCTAAATGTTCAGCGTGCTTTGACTTCTTCAAAATTAGATCCATCGCATTCTTGGACAAAAAGCCTCGCAACTCCTTGAAAATATTACACTTGAAGCTATGTTGCACCAAATTCATGCTTTGCTCAAACGACGCCTTTATCTCAATGAATTGCAATTCAACAAGATTATGCATGACTTTCCAAGCATTCTCAAAATCACCATGGGAAGATCCAAGGTGCTTTTTCAATCTAGAATGTGCACTCTCAACTCTGTTAACATTACCAAAGTGCATAATTTTATTTGTCCAGGCAGCGATGAATTTTTCTTTGTACTTACTTAACCAAGATTCTTGAACATACTCTAGCGCCTTTTGATATTTTTGAAATTGAAGAGAAAAAGTTTTGGCTAATTATTCGTAGATATCCTCCGTGGTAGACGCAACCAATGAACTCCAACTCTCACAGAATTTCTCCCATTCTTCCTCAAGCTCAAAATATTTCTTTGTCTTCGAAGATACATTTTTTGATATGTGCCATGTACATAAAAAATTATTGACATCAGGAAAAATATTTTTAATTGTCTGAATAAGAACTAGTTCCCTATCAGTGATTGCAACTTGAGGCAACACATCCTAGTTTAGTAATGTTTTCAATTTTTCCATTGCCCAAATATAATTTGCTTCCCTCTCGAGTTCCATAAAAACAAAAGCTATAGAAAAAGTCATTTGGGTTGAAGTAACTCCCACAATTTCAAAAAGAGGACACCTATATCGATTGGTTTTGTAAGTGCAATCCATGATAAGTACATGTGGAAAAACATTTAACAAATCCATAGATTTCGGATGTGCAAAGAACAAGTCTTTAACTTCATCAGTTATTTCATTATACCTATGCCATTCGATATAATTATGTTCTTTCAACTTGCTTAATAATTGTTGCATTTGAGTCCTTCCTCCTTTCTTGACCAATCTGTGTTTCGCACGTGCATTATATATGGTTCTTAGTGTGCTAACGTTGTTTGGATTTCGTCCTTTTAAAGTCATTAATATATTTCTCGATTTTACCAGACTTTTCGACATATCTACTAAAATACTTTCCTCTTCACTTGTCAATCTTGCCACATAAGGATGCCCTTCCAAATGTTGTGCCGGCGGGTGATTATGTAGACCACATAGTACATGTACCATCCAATTATCCTCATTGGGCATCTTTATGCCACTTAGATCAAATGGGCACTCACACTTGCGTGTCCCAACAGATCTCTTTCGCTTTGGTTCACTATCAGAATGACTTTTGTGCTTTCTATATTTTCCATCACGTTCACATCCAAAGCAAATTCTAGGCTTGCGTCCGTACCAACCACGCTTAGAACGTTTCTTAACAATGATCAACCCAAGCTCCTTCCCAACCATATGAACCCAATTACATAACGATTGTCGGCTATGAAATACCTACATTGTCAATATAGTCATACTTATAGTTACAAAATAATTGTACAAAGAGATGGATACTAAAAATGACAAATTCAAAATTTGCTTTTCATACTTGTATACGCATACATAATAAATTAATCGTTATGACGTGCAAATAGTAACATACTCACTTGTTTAATAGGAACAATTTCCAAACAATCGGGGTGAAGTCATGACTCCTGTGTTAGAACGTGAAAAGAATTAGTTCAATAAAACAATGGGGAAAAATTCAATAAACTCACTAATATTGATAGATTCAAGAGAATTTTTTTTTCCATTTATTTCGCAGTTTTCACCCTTGGAATTATTGAAAAATATCGTCCTTACCAGTCCGACATAGTTACAAACTACTGTAGCTATGAAAAATAATACAAAGCTATGAAAAAGGATGAATTGCATGTACCCGACATAGACTACTGTAACATTGAAAAATGATGAATTAAAGTCAATTTACTTGCTAATGCTTACTAATGATGAATTAAAGCCAATTTACTTGCTAAGCAAGTAAGCATGCAATTGAAGAGAAACCAATTTTTATGTAGAATTTCATACCTTCAATTCGGCGGCTATGGAAGATGAATTGAGAGCCTTATCACCGACTAGTGTTAATTAGGTTAAGGCTAATGAATTGCTGTTAAATTTTGAGAATTTTATGTGCATTTTTTTTAGGGATTCAATTATGTTCAAAGGTTAAAGTGGTGTACATATATATAAACATAAGAATAAAAATAAGGTCATTAAAGTCTTTTTATATATGACTATATTTGTAATTATCAAAATTCATTAAAAATGTAGTGTGTTTATTATTTTTTTGTGGTGACAATATAACCACCCATATCAATTTTATAAATACACCACGTTGCATTTTACAAGAATATCCTTCCTAAATCAAATGAAAAAAGTCGGTACAACATCTTCATGTCTCCCCAACCTTGATCTCTTCAATACAGCAAACCTCTCTTACATGTTTTGAACTATACCATTTGTATGTTTCTAAATCTTTGTATAATTTCGAGAATAATTAGAATTGAAATAAAGTTTTATGAACAAAAAACCATGCCTTCTCTGTTACATTTATATGGTGTGTATAAAAATAATTAAAACATATTTCTGATCACGAGGATAAAAATCATGCCTTCTCTGTTAGCATTCTATTATATTGACTAGAGGATATTTTTCTTTCGGATCCAGTGTCTGAGTTTTTTAGAATAAAGAAAGAAAAAAGAAAGAATAAAAGAGTGCCAACAACTGTGTAATATTTCAGAGCAGGGTGACAAACAATTGGGTTGTGTTTAATTTAACGTAGAGATCCATTCATGAATGTAAACCATAAGTCACTTCCAAATCGATGCGAAAGATAGCAGAATTCACATATCTATATTGCCATTGAAATTAGCATAACATCATATAAAATTTAGGGTTTTTTTATACTTGTGGTTTACATAAGAATGACAAATGAGAAAAAACTAATATATGAGGTGGTCATTTTAGTCAATTTAATTGTGACCAATTTAGTAAACATGAAAATTGTGCTGTGAATAATAAAAAAAGTGGAGTCAATATAATTATCCGATTTAAAATTTAATGGTATGATTGAGGCTAATTAACCCAAACTCTAAATTTCTTTTATGGCCTTGTATATATTTTAAGTTTAATTATTTATTAAATTATATTTTTTAATGTAAATTAATTAAGCTATATTATATTATAGTTATAAATTATTTTTAAAACATGAAAAGAAATATATAAAGATACATTATACAATTTTTTTTAGTAATAACAAGGGGGGAATTCGGGGCGAGTCAGATCCGTATTCACCCCTTTAACCCGCAAATTATTTTGTTTCTTCGTCTGGAGTGTGTATAGGTCGAATTCGACACGAATTGAAAATTTTTGTCATCACTAACTTTTATGTATAAACATATTACTATTTTTTATTTTTTTAATGAACTGGGATTGGACAAGCAGGAGATCATCGTTCCCTTCCATGCCCCCTTCCCTGATTAATGAGTGAATCCCCACATGAATAATTAGATAGTACTATTTTAGAAAAATACGTGTATTTTTAAAAATATAGAAACCCCCCCCCCCCACCCCCCTCTTTCTCTCTCAAACCGAATCTCTTAAATTGTTGTAAATAAAGCGATGGTAAATTACAAATCAACTTGAAGAAACTTTTTTAGGACATTATCATTTAATGCCGCGTAATTCAACTCATAGCAAATTACAAATGATACAACAAAACAAATAATATTAAAGAGTGCAAGAACCAAAAAAAAAAAAAAAGGTACTACTCCATACAAATATATGCACTGTAACATTTCTACCCGGTAAATATTGTCGAGCAAGATATATGAAATTACAGTATGAGTAATCAAAATATTAGTATACTATGTATGAATATTACATGCTCCATATTATTATATCACTGTATAATAACATACAAAGATGAATTACAAATCACATAATCATTTACATTTTTTATAAACCCCAGGATTCTTTAGATTAGTCGTTCTTGTTGAGAAATATCATTTCTCAAATAAATATGCTATAATGAAGTTGACACAAAACTTGAAACAAAGAATCAAGAAGAAATCAAAATATTGCAAATTGACTTGAATCGCAAAGAATGCTGTCATAAAAGCGAAATTTGCGCCCTCTCGAAATGAGAATGCTAAAGAGCCTCCAAACAAATTGCTTTAGCGGATTTCAAGCCTCAAACCAAGTATCAAATAGCACAATTGATAAACTTGGAGAATAGGAAAAAGAAGAGCAAATTTTGAAGATTCTAAGTATAAAATTTTGAAATTTTTTTGGATGATAATCACTATTGAAGGTTAGATAATCAAAAGTTGTTCAAAACATGAATTCTATACCTATTTATAGAATTCTATCATCCCTATTCGTTGTTCATGCAACTCTTCACGAAAGAGTGCCAAAATTGGTTGAAAAGGTGCTTGAGAAATTCTGAAAAATTTCTCCAACGGTCGAATTTTAACTCCACGCGATCGCCGGTATGAATCTCGCGCGATGCCTCGAAAATTTCTGCAGTGAATAAATCACTTAACCACGCGATCTCCGGACCATCAACCACGCGATCGCGTGGTTCTTCATTCTGGCCGGACCTTTAGGTCCGGTCCGGACCATTTGGTCCGTCCATTTGTATTTGATCCGGTTTTTACACCTTTTGGACCGGTTCCTTATATATTGGACCGGTTCTCGCACTTTTCAACTTTTATTTATATATTTGAACAACATTTTCATAACAATCCCCCACTTGTTCAAATATATGAACACAACTTAGAATTATAAACGATGCCACGCATAAAATAAGGTATCTTTCGATTTTAACCTTATATTAGTGCTAATATTGCAAAGTAATATCGAGATCCCAGGTAGCCTTGACTTTGAACCAGTTATCCCTTATGACATTACCGGCGATATCGCACACGTGAACATTCTTGCTCAATATGTTCCACACGATTTACTTTGACGCGTTAATGGCCTTGCGTCCATCCGAGTTCATGAACTTTTCAGAAAGTAACTCCAAAACTTTCCTTGAAGCGGCACCACTTCTAAGTTCATATAGGAGAAATTCTTACAGTGTCTTGGTAACTTTTAAAGACACTTGTACTAAGTACTGAATTTCTTTAAGATTTGTTCAACCCTCCAAACAGTTTCCCCAGCACTTGTATCCTTAGGATAGGACCTTAAAATAATTTTTAAGTGCTGCAACAATTCACTTATCGAATAACTTGTTGTTACCCTTTGAACCCGTGAATTACTCATTTCGTAATGCCAGGTAGGGTTTCCGTCATTGGTGAATTTATAATAGGAGTTTTAGTCCCATCCTACTCGATGTTTGTCTTACCAACTCTTTGGTAAGTGGTTTTGTGAATGGATCAGCCAAATTTTCACTTGATCACACATAGGTAAGTGATATTTATTCCATCCTTTATTATTTTTCTTATATAATCATGTCTAAGACTCATATGTCTTAACTTTCCATTGTAGACTTCATTATAAGCCCTTGCTAGAGTAGCTTGACTATCACATAGTATAGATATTGAAGATTCCTTCTTCGTATCCAATGGAACTTCAAAAAGAAGATCCTTAAGCCATTCTGCTTCCTTTCCAGTTTCGGCTAATGCAACAAACTCGGATTCCATAGTGGAATGTGTTATAATTGTTTGTTTCTTTGATCTCCAAGAAACACCACCACCTCCAAGTGTAAACAACCATCCCGAGGTTGATTTATTTTCTCCAGCATTTGATATCCAACTTGCGTCGGTATATCCTTCTAATATTGCTGGAAACTTGGAATATTGAAGTCCAAGGTTTTTAGTTCTCTTTAGATAACCAAGAACTCTTCCAATTGCTTTCCAATGCTCAACACTTGGATTGCTAGTAAACCTACTAAGTTTACTCAAGGCAAATGCAATATCCGGTCTCGCGCATTGAACTGCATACATTAGACTTCCAATTGCACTCACATATTCGAGTTGTCCAATAGCCCTTTCAACATTCTTTACAAGTTTAATACTTGAATCAAATGGAGTATTTGCCTCTTTAATGTTCAAATGTTTGAACTTTTCAATCACATTCTCTATATAATGTGATTGGGTTAATGCATACCCCAACTCATTCTTGATCACTTTTATACCCAATATGGTATCCACTTGACCAAGATCTTTCATATTGAATGTTGACGATAGAAACCTCTTCGTTTCTTTTATGACATTCATGTGATTACTTATAATCAACATGTCATCCACATACAAACACACAAATGTAACAAGTTTATCACAACTTTTAATATATAAACATTTATCTACCACATTATGTGAAAAACCAAAAGACATAATTGCATTATCAAATTTCTCATGCCATTTTTTAGGAGCTTGTTTTAAACCATATAGCGATTTAATAAGTTTACAAACTTTATTTTCATTACCCGGAAGAACAAAACCTTCCGGTTGTTCCATGTAAACTTCTTCATCTAATTCCCCATTTAAAAATGCAGTCTTCACATCCATTTGATGCACATGCAAATCAAATATAGAAGATAGTGCAAATAGTATTCTAATAGTAGTGATCCTAGCCACCGGTGCATAAGTGTCAAAATAATCAATTCCTTCCTTTTGTCGAAAACCTTTAGCAACCAATCTTGCTTTATAGGTTTGGATCGAACCATCGGTATTGTATTTTCTTCGAAATACCCACTTGCAACCAATGACTTTTGATCCAGCCGGTAAATCAACAATCTTCCAAGTATTGTTGAACGTTATAGAATCCATTTCATCATTGATAGCATCTTTCCAAAATGTCCTATCTCTAGAAGTCATTGCTTCTTTATAGGTTTTAGGATCACTATCAATTTGAAGAACATATGGAATTGTTCTTACTATATCTTCCTTACTTGCTTCAACCAAGTAAAAGGAGATCCTTTGAAAATCAATCTCATCATGTCCTAATACCTTCTCTTTACGAGATCTCTTGCTTCTTCGCGGTTCACTAGTCTCAATTACATCTTGGGTAGATGTTTCTAGTGATTTAGAAGCCGAAAATTCATTTTGAATTTCTTTTGAATTTTGAGGAATATCATCAACGCTTAATGAATTCTCAAAAAATTCCACATCTCATGATTCTATAATCACATTGGATATTAGATCAAGTAGCCTATATGCTTTACTATTTATAGCATATCCAACAAAGGCACTCTTGATCCCTCTTGGTCCTAGTTTTGTTTTACTAGGATTGGTGTTTTTATAATAAGCCAAACACCCCCACACTTTAAAATACCCAATGTTAGGCTTCCGACCTTTCCACAACTCATAAGGTGAAACTTTAAGTTTCTTAGAAGGAATTCTATTATGTATATGACACGCGGTAAGTAATGCCTCACCCCATAAGTAATTAGGCAATTTAGACCTTGTTAGCATAGCAATTATCATCTCAACTAAGGTTCTATTTTTCCTTTCCGCCAGGCCATTTTGTTCCGGTGTTCTAGGTGCACTACATTGGTGTAAAATACCATGTTCTTCACAAAAGATATCAAATTCTTTAGAAAAATATTCACCACCTCTACCACTTCTAAGAATTTTAATCCTTTTATCCTTTTGATTTTCTACTTCATTTTTATATGCTTTAAACATATGAAAAGCCTCATTTTTATGTTTCATTAGATAAACATAACAAAATCTAGAATAATCATCAATGAAAGTGATAAAATATTTATTACTACCCCTAGTTAACATGCCATTAAGTTCACAAATGTCAGTATGAACTAAGTCAAGAATATTAGATGATCTTACTACACTTTGAAAAGGTTTTTTAATCATTTTGGACTTAGTGCAAATTTCACATTTTTCATACTTTGTAAAATCACAAGATAGTATGCCATTTCTAATCATTCTATGCAAAGTAGAATATCCAACATGTCCTAATCTATCATGCCATAAATCTAAAGAACACACAAAGTAAGAAGAATTTATTTTATTAATTGCATTGTCAATAGTACACAATTTGACCATTCCATTAGTGGAATAACCTTTACCAACAAAGAAACCATTTCGGGACAATACAAGTTTTCCCGACTCAAAAATACATTTCACGCCTGGTTTTCCCAACAAATCACCACTTACAAGGTTTCTATTCATATCCGGCACATGTAAGACATTTGTAAGAGTTACAACCTTTCCAGATGTGAATTGAAGATCAACATTCCCTTTGCCTATGACTTTTGAACAATGTTCATTTCCCATTTGAATTTGTTGACCATCATCAATCTCTTGATAGGTCTTGTATAGGGATTTGTCATAGCAAACATGAACGGTGGCGCATGTATCATACCACCATCCCGGAATTTTTCCTTTGACAGAATTCATTTCGCTTATAGTAGCAATAATTTCATTCTTGTCAATGGAATTAACCTTGCCTCCAAAATTGCTTTGTTTTTTATGTCGGAAATCTTTCGCAAAGTGGCCGAATTTTCCACATACAAAGCATTCTCCCTTGGGCTTCTTTTTGAATTTGTTGTTGTTGTTGCTAGTAAACTTTCTTTTGTTTACTTTGGTCACTTTGTTGTTCTCCAAGGCATTGGATTTAGAAGTGCCAACATGGGAATGTTCAATCCCATCTCTTGCCCTCGACTTTTCCTCAATTCGGAAATGTTTTTGAATTTGCTCCATTGAAAATTCTTCGGAGTTGTGAAAGATCTTCTTCCTATATCCTCTCCAAGTAGAAGGCAATTTTGCAATAATTGCTCCTACTTGAAATGATTCCGGAAGTTCTATCTTCACCGCTTTTAATTTATTGACAATCACTTGCAATTCATGAACTTGGGGTATTAAGGGAACATTTTCCAAAAATTTAAAATCAAAGTACCTTGTTATAAGGAATTTTGTAGTTCCTTCCTCTTCGGCCTTGTACTTGTTTTCAAGTGCATTCCAAATCTCTTTTGCAGATTTAGTGTTGGTGTACAAGTCGTAGAGACGATCCGAAAGTGCATTCAAGATATGACCACGACAAATAAGTTCGTCTTCTTCTCGCTTCTTTCGATCAATCCTTGCTTGTTCGGTATCTTTCTCGGAAGGTTCGGGCAAGTCTTCCAAATTGGGATCAAGGATGTAGAAGATTTTTAGAGCCGTTAGTAGAAACTTGATTTTGTCTTGCCACCTTGTGAAGTTGGTACCATCAAAACGATCCAAGCGAACCAAATCTTGATTCATTAACTTGATTGTAGCCATGGTTGTGTCTCCTTCGGTTGCCATCGCAGAAAATTTCGCTTTTAGAATGTTGAGAAATTTCCTTTCTCAAATAAATATGCTATAATGAAGTTGACACAAAACTTGAAACAAAGAATCAAGAAGAAATCAAAATATTGCAAATTGACTTGAATCGCAAAGAATGCTGTCCTAAAAGCGAAATTTGCGCCCTCTCGAAATGAGAATGCTAAAGGGCCTCCAAACAAATTGCTTTAGCGGATTTCAAGCCTCAAACCAAGTATCAAATAGCACAATTGATAAACTTGGAGAATAGGAACAAGAAGAGCAAATTTTGAAGATTCTAAGTATAAAATTTTGGAATTTTTTTGGATGATAATCACTATTGAAGGTTAGATAATCAAAAGTTTTTCAAAGCATGAATTCTATACCTATTTATAGAATTCTATCATCCCTATTCGTTGTTCATGCAACTCTTCACGAAAGAGTGCCGAAATTGGTTGAAAAGGTGCTTGAGAAATTCTGAAAAATTTCTCCAACGGTCGAATTTTAACTCCACGCGATCGCCGGTATGAATCTCGCGTGATGCCTTGAAAATTTCTACAGTGAATAAATCACTTAACCACGCGATCGCCAGACCATCAACCACGCGATTGCGTGGTTCTTCATTCTGGCCGGACCATTTGGTCCGTCCATTTGTATTTGGTCCGGTTTTTGCACTTTTTGGACCGATTCCTTATATATTGGACCGGTTCTCGCACTTTTCAACTTTTATTTATATATTTGAACAACATTTTCATAAAAGTTCTAGTATACTACAAATTACGTAACAAAACATTAATAAGCATGTTGTAAGCCACATAATTCATGAAATAATAAGAAAAAAATGCACCAACATAGAAATTACAAATATTACATGCAATGTCATGATAATAGTGACTTGGAAATATTGCTGAGCATGTTTTAGGGAATTACAGTACGAGAATATAATGGGCATTGTAATATTACGAAATTATTGAGCAAGTGTTAGGTTATAACATACAATGATGTTAAGGGGAATTTCGATTGATACCCCTATTTGAAACCCAATTTTGAATAATACTTGTTTATCACAAAATTTGGTGGGACCTTAGATCAATACGTCACTGCTTCTCTCTCTTAAACACATAGATTTCTTGTGCACTTTGACAAATGGTCAATGGGGTCAGGGTAGCTCCTGTTTGCACTATGAAGCTCAAGTCAGGGCTTATTGTGGGTAAATATAATTGAATGTGGGAAATATAAGTGTGTAGAAGAGAGAAAGAAGAGTGAGATTATATGTTTTGTGTGTAATGTATTGAGTTACTAACCTCTTTCTTTGTGGAAATTGCACTCTCTTTTTATAGAGAGTTGTTGATTAAGATTGTGACACGTGTTACACTTTACACGTGGTAGGACCCCAACCTTTTATGAGGTAAATCATTTCGTTGATAATAATAATCACTTTATATCATAGGCTTGCGATTGCTATCATAGCGCAGCTCTCCCCATTAAAAACGTTGTCACATCAAGTTGATACTTGCACACAAGTCACATTTCTCTGACACTTTGACTAGTCTTGTCACATTTCCCAAGTATGAACTCTGGATGGTGCTAGTAGGCTCTTAGGGACTCTGGTTCATAAAAGTTCAGACAGTTTTGGCATCGACATTTGGTCGGAGTCTTGACATGTATCCAGAGTGATAACTCCTGTTGATGAGTTCGATAAATAGAGTCCGACTACTAGAGTCCGGAGTAATGGCTGGATGCCTTTGAGTTCCCTATTGGACCCCTATAAATGACGTGTCATGTCTATTTATGCATGACCGTAACACTCGTCTCTTAAATTCCGTTGGTTCATTTATGTGTGAACCATACTTGAAAATAAAAATAATTATGTTTTCTGAAGGGACCATAGTGAAAATACCACATTTTTCTTGGAATGGTGAAATACTTCAAATAATTGAAAAAAAATTGTGGGAGCAAGAAACATCGAACAGGATGTGATAAAGCTATCAAACTTTAATGCATGTAACTTACATGTCTGATCATGTGCATATTTCGAATTTATTACCATTATTGATCTGGAGAGGACTCCATATGGGCTATATGACGGATGTTCACTAAAATCACACTGCAAGTGTACAGGTCATGACAAGTAATAAAGTAGATCAAAAGTCCGAATTATCGTCCCACAAGGACTATGATCAATTATTGAAGTTATTCTAATTTTTGCCTTGTTTGAATGACAAAAGATTGAGATTATGTCAAACTAAATGATTAAACTAAAAGTAATTAAACAATATTGTAATCAATAAATGAAAAGTTGGGATTTCACGATTTCACGTAGTCAATACTTTTAATTCCAACGTTCAGGTTTTAATCTACTAATGTGATCGATCGAGTTTACTTATGCATATGAAATTTCCCTTTCGGGTTTGAATCAACTTTACCTAATTATTCAAACGTGTTTCTAGACAGCAGGTTGTAATGATTAGGTGCATGGAATACAAGAACTCAATTTTAAGATCGCAATAACAACAAATATATATTTCTATCGCTCGTTCAATTACCAGGTTTTATTCCTAAATCTAGGTTGTTAGCTCACCTTTCAAATTATGAAAACAACCTATTAAATCAATGAATTAGTGGTCAGTTAGTTCATGTATTAATCACAAAATAAAACTATCACATGCAATCAATACATAAAAATTGAACAATGTAATTAAAAACAGAAAATTACGCTCTATCGTTAATCCCAAAAAATAGTTTAGTTGTTCTTCATGATAATAATAAAAATTATACATCATGAGTAAATTAAATTAACAAAGAGGAGAACCTTTACACCAAGAAGTTGTTCCACGTTGCTAATCCTCTATGCTAGCATTTGCCTCCAAGATCTTGATGAGAGAAACTTGAATTGTACCTCTTGAATATGTGTGCAAAAGGTGCTCCTCTCCTTCATGAAAAGCCCAATTTATATCTTTTCCCTGAAACCTAGGTAAAACACAATTTGAAAATGCGTATGGGCATTTTTTCCGCTAGGCCGAACAACTGCGCGACCGCGCAGCACAAAAGTTGGTGGCCACGTAGTTGACCCAAAAGTGGTTCTTTTTAAATAGCGTATGGTCGCGCGGTCACCTGGTAGGTTGGGCATGGCCGTGCAGTTCAAATTCTTCAGCACAATTTCAACTTTCTTATACGTTTAAGTTGGTCTTTGAACTTTATTTGCACTTGAGTCCTTCATCTTCTGATTGCAACAATTTAGTCCTTAAACTTATAAATCACTTCAATCCTTCTTCCAAACTTCAATCCATTATCAATTAAGCCCTCAAACTCTAATTTCTTCTACCCAGCTCCTCTTGAAATTCCCGGTGGATGACATCAATATCAATTTTGTCCATTTCAGCTCCAATTTTCTTTTAATTGTATATTATTCCACTTCATTACTTCATTCTTATGATTTTGGAAATATTTCTAAAATGTTAACAAACATAAGAAATTATGTAGAATTTATTCAAGAAAGAAAATAGATTATCCTAATTTAGGTATACAAGTAAGTGTATAAAATATACTTATCAACGGAGTCCTTTCGATGGAGTCCATTTGACAAAGTCTCTGTGGCAGAGTCCCTTTGACCAGTTAAAGTGACCTTTGGGATTATCTCCCTTTGTGGAAGGTGATACAAGCATGGCACATTATTCAAGGAGCATTAATGGTAAAGCAATGATTGCGGGTGAATTTTTATGCATTCTTTCGAGATGATGTGTTTTTACCCGTGCATGCAATTCACCCATGTAGTTGAATAGTTGTATTCCTTTCAAATTCTTGCTTGTTGCTGCTTCAATTCTTTTGTTAGTGGGACATGTGAACAACTCAAATTAACCTTCAACTTGAGAATGAACGGTTCGTTTTAATTAAAATCTCTCATAAGGTTTTCAAGCACTTTACACTTCTCAATTCTTCCTTTTACGCAACTTCAGAGACTAAAAAATTCCCTCTTGCCTTTTTCAGGAAGAACCCTATTGCAATCCTAGAAAGCTATCACTAGCAAACCATTTTCAGCGAACACAGCTCTTCTCACGCGATTTTCGCTCAATAGGAGACTGCCTACTTTCATCTCCTCTCAGGTAGTTTCTTCCTCCTTTGTGTGTGTGTCTTTTTTCAAATTCAGCTTTGGGTGCCTATTTGAGAATATTTCTTTTGTGTTTTCCTTTGGTAAGTTTCGATTAGGGGAACATGGAAGGACTTGAGGGGGGTAGATTCAAGGGAGTTGATGGTTATGGTAGATCCTATTAGAGGCGTCTGTCCCTGGACCAACTTAGTTTTTAGTTCTCGCTATTTTAGAGAGGTTAGGAAAAGGATGGTTAGGAAATACTCAAATTATTTTGTTTGGATAATTTTCAAGGTGAAGAAGAACTTCCTACCTTCTACATGGCCAAATTATCTCAAGATGAGGAAGCGTCTCTTCAAAAGCGCAGGGAATCAAAAAGTAGGGAGTTAAAGGGGAAAGAGCGTTTGAACTTTTCAAGTGCACATGAGTAAGGTTTGGGTGTAAGGGCCCCTAATAGGACACATAGGAAGGAGTTGGATTAAATGAAGAGGAGATTTACTAAGTTGACGGTTGGGTGGACTTTGTAAATAAGGTTTCTAGATACCATATTGATCCAGAGCCTCGCCCAGAGTTATGAGAGTCAAATGAGGTTGAGAGTGAGATCTGGGGTAATGATTTGACCAGTGTTTCATCCACATATCACATGCCCAAGGGATTCAGATTATATACGCTACCCTGGCTTGTAGGCCTTGCAGCCCTCCAGAAGGCCATATGGTTGTTCTCCACAACTCCCTGGGTGTAGGATGAGGCTTCCAATGCACACATTTTTAATGGCTCCCCTCCAAAGCTACAATTTGTGCCCATATCAACTAGCCCCAAATTTCTGAACTCAAGTGGTAGGCACATGGTTGGTTTGGCAGGAAGTCAATTCGAACCACCCAATTTCTTTGCATATCATACATACTTTGTATACTTTGAAGAAGTCTGCAAAGAGGGAAAAAGACACCAGGCAGGATGTAAAAGATTGGTATTATCTCACGCCAAGGGGTTCACATTCTCCAATCATCATTGGACACCCTCAATCCATAAAGAACTGGAGGACGCAACGGTTCTGTGTTGTTGGCGACTGGCAGAGCTTCCCATCTGACCCTGTTCTGAAGTGACAGTTCTCCGAACCCTTTCCCTCCCGCGTGAGTTTTTTCAATGCTTTCATGTAATCGCATATGTGCATGGTTTCCCCGTGTGTTCAAATATATGCTAACAATGAATTTCTCATGTCTTGGTTCCTTGCAGGCCAAGTTCTTGCGCATCTCGTACAGGAAGAGGATCGGCGGTGGTGAGACAGCTATTCGCTTATCGAGGCACCTATTAGAAGGTTATTTCTTACAAAAAACTCTTTTTCAAGCATGGACTTATGTGAGAGATGAGTAAGTTCTCCATATTTTGTTGCTACACCTTTGAGACCTCCTCATGCAGCTTCTCAATTTAACTTGGATATGTTTTTTGTGATGTTTGTAGGTTCGAAAGAATTTCCCAAGGTCTTACTGATAGGTCTCCTGACTAAGATGATTCTTTAAGTTCTGAAGTCTAGGAGTGAAGACGAGAGGAAATAGAAAAAACATAATTGTTGGAGAGAAGGAAAGAAATTTTCGTTTATTGCGGTATGCCGCTTTCAAGTTGAGGCTTTTAAGAGGGTTGTAGAGGCCTTTGTAAATTAAACAGGGATTTTCGCTCCCCTACCACCAACTCTTCCAATTTCATCCTCTGCTCAACAACTAGTGGCTGTTAAGAAGTAGCATGGCTCTAAGCTGGCGTTTAACCAAGAGAAGGAAAGAAAGTCGAACCAAAAGGAGGAAAAGAAATCCAAGCGGGCCTTGGCTGATGAAGGCAAAGAGGATGATGTCGTTGATGTGACGGACTTTGCACCAACCCCAGTAAAGAGGTTAAAGAGGGGGTAAAGTGGATACTTTCCAAACTACTGTCGCTTCGTTAGCTGATTTGTTTGCTCCGCCTGAGGGGCTGTTTGAAAAGGTGGAAGAATAGCAAGTTATTTTTCCCTGAGTGGATGAGGATGTCACTCCTGCTGTAGCTGATGATCTTAGAGCCATCAAAGCTAGCCTCCTTCCTAGGCTATCAGTTCTTGACCAGGGTGCCTTGCCATCTCTCCCTTCTTCATCTATGAAGACTTCCTTAACAATGGATGCTTTTTGGACCGAGGGTTAGCAAGTGTACTCCTCCAACAGCTCTCCTACTAAGAAATTGGCTGCTACCCAGGCCATGAGTGCCAGGGCTCTGGCATTAATTTATGAGACGGAGAATGCCGCAAGGCTTCTGAAAGACGACAACGATAAGTTGAAACAAGACCTTGCAGCTGCAGACGAGGACGTGGCTAACCTCTATAACAAGTATGACAACGCTGTCTAGACTCAAGCAGTGACTTCTGAGGCCCTTGGTGAGGTTAATGCTATGAAGTGTAGTCTTTTAGACAAGGTAGATGAGCTTATTGGTGATTTGGAGAGGAAGAGGCTAATGTACTGTGTTTAGTCCCGCATTCCTCGCATCTAGTTATTGCATTTTCACTGTATGTTTGGATTGTATAAAATTCACCAACGAGTCTATTTTTGCAGATAATGCTGAAACACTATCCACCTCATAGACCCTTGCTGGTTTCCTTTGAACTATTCGTTCAGATGCCCACATTGCGTTTGAATTTGCTATTCTCTCAAACAATTCAAGTGCTCCATCAATAGTTTGAGTAGTCGTTGATCCGTTAGACGAGGAATCTACTAGGATTTTGTATTGAGGGAGTAGACCAGCGTAAAAGCATCGTACTTGATCATTATTAGGAATTCTATGTTAAGGACATTTCCTAAGCATGTTTTTGAACCTACTCCGTGCTTCATCAAATGATTCTGAGTCTTATTGCTAGAATATTGTTATATCGTGTCCGAGCTTAGTAACCTTGAATGGTGGAAAGAATTTCATGCAGAATTTTTGGACTAGATCATTCCAAGTTGTTATGCTTGCAGCGGGACGAGAATCAAGCCAATCCAGTGCTCTGTCTTATAAGGGATGTGGGAATAGGCAGCGTCATCTCATACAGGCTGATATTTAAAATGTTTACCCTTCTCCAAGAATCTAGAGATATGAGCGTGTAGATTCTTATTAGGTTTGCTATAGAATTGCTGTCTGTTTTGAAATATGTTAATGACATTGGTCTTCAACTTGAAGTTCGGTAGACCAAAAGGAGGCTAAACGATGCTTGATTGGTTCTGAATAATTTGCGGAGTCATGAAGTCACCTATAAGTATATTTCCCTCATCAACCAGATCATTAACCTGAATTGTTGTTGTTTCTTCCTGTTTTTGATTTTTTTGTTTATATAATTTCTTTTGCTTCTCTTAATCTATGATGTAAAGAACGTTCGAATTTTGGGTCAACTTCTACAAGATCTTCGTGTCTCGAATGTTGCATACACAAATATGGGGAAAATAAAAGAACTAGTGAATGAACTATAAATTACTAAAAATAAAACTAAAGCGGTAAAAGTCAGACTTAGTGAAGTAATCCAGAAATAGATTTAAACTACAATTCTCGACAACGACGCCAAAAATTGTTGTCGATCGCAAGTTACAGATCGCACATGTAATATAGTGGACACTAAGTCCAGATATCGTACACACGAGTATTGAGTAATTTAATCTTTTAGACTAAAATCCTTAACTGGAACTAGAAAATCACTTTGAGAATTTTTATAATCTAAGCTAAACTACCAATTAAACTAAGAAGATGAAGAGAATTTATTTTAATAAACTTTTGAAACAAACATCTTAGTATTATGAATCCCTTTTATCTCCATCATCCATATCTTGACTTAAACGTTTAACAATAATTTATGGGGTTTTGAAAATTCAATTTCTTAATGTTATTAAAACTCTCTTTCGAACGGTGAATTAAAGTTTTTTCCTACAAAAGATTCGACTATATTTCTATGAAAAATTCAAACATATAGGAAAGCATTATCGTTTGGCGAGCACTATTGAAGATTACACAAAGTCTATGGGTATATTTCTATTCCCTATCGAAATTTGTGACAATTAAAACATGTATAACGATTATCTACCCTCTCGGACATAGAAAACATCACAATAATCACACATTTAGTGATCAATTAATTATATAAGTATGAAAGAACGAATTAATTGCTCAAACCCACAAAATTGTGTAAATTAAACAATAAATCAAAACATAGAATCCAGAAGAAAAAGATTAATCACAATCCTAATAATAAACGTCTAGCCTAGAAACATAATTGAAGATAAATGATAAGAAGAGTTATTGGAATTCATCACCAAAGTCATCTTGTTGTAGAAGGATCTTCAATCTTGAATTCAGCGTTGCGTGGCTCCCTTGAGAATTTGACAGTGTTTTGATATATATTCAACTGATTGTGAACCCCAAAAACATGTAAGACATCTCGTATTTATAGGTTTGGTTGAAGTCTAGGTAAATTAGAAGATAAACTTGCTGAAAATAGTGTGAAAAAGCCCAACTGCAGCCCAGTTGAATAAGCGCATGGTCAAATTCATGCGGCCGCGCGGTTATTCATTTTAGCTTTTGCCTATTTTAAAAGAGTTGGTGTGATCGCATAGTATTCTGCGGCATGGACAAATGATAATACACCAGCTTGCAATTTTCATCTTTCAATTGCTATAAGTTGGCCCTGTTAAGTTAATTGCACAACAAGTCCTCCATCTTTCGACTCGATCATTTTGGTCCATGAGCTTCTAATTTCTTCCAATTTGCTTCTTTCTTTTACTTTAGCTTCACTTTGCACCTCGATTGACTTCATTAATTCTTCATTTGCACAATATATTTATTTTATCATTCAATTATCATGTATTTGCTTCAATTCCTCAATTTCTCGACTTTGAGGTATTCTCTGCAATGTAAACGAAAAACAACTAATTTAATATTAAATATTCTAAAACAATAAAAATATATCATACTATAGCAAATATTCTAAAACGATAACAATAGATCACACTTTTAGCATGCAAATAAGTGTATTTTACAGAATCACTGAAAGAAAAATGATTTATATCTAGAATTTTTGTTTATTACTTATTTTGCTTGTAGTTATTGTAATATTGAATGGACCAATAATTGTTGGATATGTTGGGCTTAAAATAGTTCCAGCCCACTTTAATTGTGTGATGATACTTACAGGACTTGGCTGCAATTTCTAGTAACTTGCCTAACCTAATTAAGTACACAAAATAGAAACAGAGGCAGTGAATTGGTTTTTTGCTGAGAGACAAGAACTTTACACGCAGACAGAGGCTAAAAATTTACACTGTGGCCATGAAATTTTCTTGCTAGCCATTTTTCTCTCTACACACTTTTCCACAACAACAATGGAATAAAATGTGCTATTTTTCTTGTTATTTTTGGAGAAGAAAGTGTTGAATATTTATTGGGTTTCTTCTTCTTCATTGTTGGGTTTTATCTAAGTATTATTTTAGAATGGTTTAGGTGCCTATTTATCTCCATTATTGTTGTTGTTATTTGGGTTCCATCTATTGTATTAGATGATGTATATTTTTGGGTGCCAAGATTAATTCTTGAAGGTGTGTATTGGTTACTTCTAAATTTAGGGCAAAAATTTAGGGATGAAAATATTGTATTCCTATTATTTGGTAATAGTGGAATTGTCGGTTTGCCCCGTCGATTTTCCCTTCTCATTGGAGGGTTTTACGACGTTAAATAATTATTGGTGTTATTGCTCTTGTCTTTTATAATTCGATATTCTATTGTTTGGATTGGCTTGGATTGAGTTGTTGATTTCCTATTTTAATCACACGACGTTTGGGGAAAATTTTTGGCGTTTGCTACTTGTATTGGCAATTCCGTTTGTTGTGGTCCAATTTCCCAACACTGGTATCAGAGCTTGTGTTAGACTGTGTGAATTAAAATGGAGGATCCGATTGGTTGTGCTATGATTAGACTCACTAATCATAATTGGGTAACTTGGAAGCCTAGGATGGAGGATATCCTTTATTGCAAGGATTTGCATGACCCCGTTGAGGGTGACACGGCTAAACCGAATGATATGTCAGACAGTGATTGGACCAAACAGAATAGAAAGATTATCGGAACTATAAGACAGTGGGTGGATAACAGTGTGTTTCATCATGTTGCACAAGAGACCGACGCACAGAAATTGTGGTCGAAATTGGAGTCTATGTTTGAGAAAAAGACTGCATCTAGGAAGTCTTTTCTGATTAGAGACTTGGTCAACATGAAATACAAAGATGGCATGGGTGTGACAGAACACTTGAACAATTTTCAGAAAATTGTAAATCAGTTGACTACTATGGGTATGAAATTAGAAGATGAATTGCATGCTTTGTTACTTTTGAGTTCTTTTCCAGATAGTTGGGAGACCTTTGTTGTGACTATCAGTAATTCTGCTCCAAATGGTGTTTTGACTATGGAGTCTATTAAAGACAGTATGCAGAATGAGGAATTAAGAAGGAAGTCCTCAGGTGTACATGCAGGGTCAAATCATGCACATGCTCTTGTTATAGAGGACATGGGGATAAATAGAAATAGATGGCAGAAAGGTCGCAGCAAGTCAAGAGGTCGGTCAAAATCAAAAGATAAAAAGTCAGCTTGCTATTATTGTGGTAATATGGGCCACATTAAAAGAAATTGTCGGATTTGGTTGAGAGAGCAAAGGGAAGGTAGCAATCAGAAGGAAGATGAAAAGAACACTACTGCTATTGTTTCTACAAGTGGTGAAGTACTTTCTTGTGTAGATGGTCATTGCCTACACGTGGGTGATCCTAGTACTAAGTGGATTGTTGATAGTGGTGCTTCCTACCATGTTTGTTTGAACATGGACTTGTTTGCAAATTACACAGCTGGTGATTTTGGTATTTCAAAGATGGGAAATACTAGCCAATCAAAGATTATTGGGATTGGTGATATTTACTTGCAAATAGAACTTGGCTACTCCTTGATACTGAATGATGTGAGACATATTGCTGATATCCGTCTCAATCTAATTTCAGTTATGGCTCTTGACAGACAAGGTTATTATAGCAGATTTGGTGATTTGAATTGGAAATTTTCAAAGGGCACTTTGATTGTTGCCAAAGGAAAAGCTTGTTGCACGCTTTACAAGACTGATGCAAAACCTTGTAAAAATGAGGTGAATGTTGTTGAAGATACTTCTCCTGATTTATGGCACAAGAGGCTTGGTCACATGAGTGAAAAAGGTTTGCAGTTTCTGGCTAAGAAGACATCTATTCCCTTAGCCAAAGGTATGTCGCTAAACCAATGTGATCATTGTTTATATGGTAAACAACACAGAGTTTCTTTTAGTGGTTCATTTAAAAGAAAACATGATATTTTAGAACTTGTGCATTCTGATGTGTGCTCTCCTAGTGATGTAGCTTCTTTGGGTGGAAATAAGTATTTCCTCACATTTGTTGATGATGCTTCTAGGAAACTTTGGGTTTATATGTTTAAATCTAAAGATCAGGTATTTAAGAGTTTTCAACATTTTCGTGCCATGGTAGAACGAGAAACAGGTAATCCCTTGAAATGTCTCAGAACAGATAATGCTGGGGAATATACTTCACATGAGTTCAGGGATTATTGCTCAAAATTTGGGATTCGACATGAGTTTACAGAAGCAGGTACTCCTCAACATAATGGTGTGGCAGAAAGAATTAACCGTACCATTCTTGACAGAGTCAGATGCATGTTGAAGACAGCCAAGCTACCAAAAATGTTTTGGGGTGAAGCAGTTCAGACTGCTTGCTATTTGATCAATAGATCTCCATCTGTTCCTTTGGACTTTGATATTCCAGAAAGAGTTTGGACAGGAAAAGATGTTTCCTACTCCCATCTGAAGGTGTTTGGGTGCAAAGCTTTTGTGCACGTGCCTAATGAACAGAGATCGAAGCTTGATGATAGAGCTACTCCTTGTATATTTCTCAGCTATGGTGATGAACAGTTTGGGTACAAATTTTGGGATCCAGAGAAAAAGAAGATTGTGAGAAGCAGAGATGTGGTCTTTCATGAAGACCAAACCATTGAAGATTTGGATAAATTGGAGCAGCCTAGAGTGACTGCAGCTGTTCCTGATCTCGCATCTACTAGCACTTCAACATCACAGCCTATTGTTGAAGAGAATTTAGCTCCTATTGATGAGAATGTTGATGACATTGCTCATGATGATATACTAGCTGATGAGAATGCTGATGAGGGGGAGCAAATACCTGAGACAGAAGAAGATGAAGAAGCACATGTCAGAAGATCTACCAGATATCACAGGCCATCTACTAGGTATCCTACTTCTGACTATATTTTGCTTACTACTGATGGAGAGCCAGAAAGTTTTTCTGAGGCACAGGCTAACAGAGATAAAGTTTACTGGATGAAAGCAATGGCAGAAGAGATGAATTCTTTGAGGAAGAATGATACTTATGAATCGGTGAATCTTCCTAAGGGTAGGAAAGCATTGAGAAATAAATGGATATATAAAATCAAACGTAAAGGCAATGGTGATTTGATGAAGTACAAAGCTCGTTTGGTTGTTAAAGGCTTTGGGCAGAAATATGGTGTTGATTTTGATGAGATTTTCTCTCCTGTTGTGAAAATGACATCCATCAGAGTTGTTTTGGGGTTAACAGCCAGCCTAGACCTAGAAATGGAGCAACTTGATGTGAAGACTGCCTTCCTACATGGTGACTTGGAGGAAGAGATTTATATGTTTCAACCAGAAGGTTTTGAACAAAAGGGGAAAGAACACCTTGTATGCAAATTGAAGAAAAGTTTGTATGGGCTCAAGCAAGCACCAAGACAGTGGTATAAAAAGTTTGATGCTTTTATGGTCAGTCAGGAATACACAAGGACGACTGCAGATTCTTGTATTTATATCAGATCTTTTCCAGGTGACAAATTTATTATTTTACTGCTTTATGTTGATGATATGCTTATAGTTGGCCAGGATGTGGGGTTGATCAAGAAATTGAAAGAAGCCTTACATAAGTCATTTGATATGAAAGATTTGGGGCAGGCTAAACAGATATTGAGCATGGAGATAATTCGAGACAGAAAATCTAAGAGGTTGTGGTTATCACAAGAAAAATATATTGAACGGGTTCTTGAAAGGTTCAGTATGAAAGGAGCTAAATCAGTTAGCTCACCTCTTGGGGGTCATCTCAAACTTACCAAAAGATCTTGTCCTTCAACGAGTGAAGAGAAGAAGAAGATGTAAGTAGTACCCTATTCTTCAGCAGTTGGTAGTTTGATGTATGATATGGTATGTACTCGTCCAGATATTGCACATGCAGTTGGCGTGGTGAGCAGATTTCTGTCTAATCCGGGCAAAGATCATTGGGAAGTAGTAAAATGGATTATGCGGTATCTCAGGGGAACTTCTACTTTGTGTTTGGGTTTCGGGGGGAGCTCAGCCAGTTTTGATAGCGTATACAGATGCAAATATGGCAGGAGATCTTGACAACAGAAAGTCTACATCTGGGTACTTGTTTACTTTTGCAGGGGGAGCTGTTTCTTGGCAGTTAAGATTGCAAAAATGTGTGGCTTTGTCTACAACTGAGGCTGAATATATTGGAGTTACTGAAGTAGGTAAAGAGATGATATGGATGAGAAAGTTTCTTGAGGAGCTCAACGTGAAGCAAGGTGAGTACATCATTTATTGTGATAGTCAGAGTACTCTTGAGCTAAGTAAGAATTCTACTTTTCATTCTCGTACTAAACACATTGATGTGAGGTATCATTGGATCCATGGAGAGACTGATGAGAAATTAATGCAGTTGGAAAAGATTCACACCGATAAGAATATTGCTGATATGTTGACCAAGGTTGTTACCAAGCAGAAGCTTGGGTTTTGTGTAGAGCAGGTCGGGATGGATTCCAAGTGACTGGAGTCTTGTGGTGTACCTCCCTCATGGGCTGGAGGGGGAGATTGTTGGGCTTAAAATAGTTCCAGCCCACTTTAATTGTGTGATGATACTTACAGGACTTGGCTGCAATTTCTAGTAACTTGCCTAACCTAATTAAGTACACAAAATAGAAACAGAGGCAGTGAATTGGTTTTTTGCTGAGAGACAAGAACTTTACACACAGACAGAGGCTAAAAATTTACACTATGGCCATGAAATTTTCTTGCTAGCCATTTTTCTCTCTACACACGTTTACACAACAACAATGGAATAAAATGTGCTATTTTTCTTGTTATTTTTGGAGAAGAAAGTGTTGAATATTTATTGGATTTCTTCTTCTTCATTGTTGGGTTTTCTCTAAGTATTATTTTAGAATGGTTTAGGTGCCTATTTATCTCCATTATTATTGTTGTTATTTGGGTTCCATCTATTGTATTATATGATTGTTCACTGATATCTCGCGATACGAAATATCCCCGCAAGTGAACGGGTCGTGAAGAGTAGTTAAAATGGACCTAAGAGTCCGGATTATCGTTCCCACAAGGACCGTTCACTAAGTACCGAAATGTGTAAATTCTTATCCCTATTTGAACAAAGAAATGAGTTCTTGATTGTTTGGAAACTAATGTTTATAACTATGACTAACAGATTTAGAATTTTGCACAAGATTGAGGTTTCACAATTGCTGATTGTTTTTAAGTATAATTGAAAGTGGTTGGGATTCACGAGTTCACCTAGCCAATTAAATCAATTCATGTTCCAGATTTTATTTTCTAAATATGTGATCGATCAAGTTCATTAAATTAAGTTGAGATTCCTCTCTCGAGTTTAAATCAACTCTACCTAGATAAGTCAACCATGTATCTCTACAGCGGGTCCGAATATTCCTTATCCAAATGCATTACATGCAAGAACTTAAACATGATCGCACTAATCACGAAAGTATATCTCTATCTCTCGTTCAATTAATGGATTTATTACCTAGATCTATGTTATTAACTCACCTCTCGGATTATGGAAATAACACATAAAGTCATGAATAAGTGGCCAATTCATTCAAGCATTAAACGCAATAATAAACCAACACATGCATTACGGCGTTAAAACAAGGAACATGGAATTAAAGTAATTGACTAAGCTACATCGTGATTCCCAACGTTAAGATTAGTTACTCATAATGAAGGAATAATGAAAACAATCTAAATCGAAATTAAAGATATTGGAATTTATGGATTCAAAAATAAGAAAAGAAGTCTTGCATCAAGAATCAGATTTCCGTGTTGAGCTCCTAATTCCCGTGCTTTTCCGTGCTTGAATCCCCTCGCGTCAACTGGATGTTGATTTTCCAATAATCCTCCAATATTCAGCTCTGCAAAACTTGCTCTCCAGTTGCCTCTCGCGCTCTGTTCCAACTTAGGTTAATTTCCCAAGTCTTGCCTCTTAAAATCGCGCACAAAAGCCCAATACAGGCCCAGTCGGACACCTACGCGATCGCGTGGTTTTGGTTCCAGGGATCGCGTGGGTGCACCTTATTCCGCTCTGCATGCATTTTGTCGCCATGTCGCGATCACTGACGTTGAGCTTTCGCGATCGCGACCTGGAGGTTTAACACGCGATTCACCATCTTTCCCTTGGCTTTCAATTCAGTCCTCCGGTTTTATTTTCGAAATGTATCCCTCACTATTGATTTGATCAATTTGACCCTAGAATTTCTGTTTCTCTTCAATTCTCTTTCTTTTGACCTTTATTTCCCGTAATTGCTTCCTTGTTCCTCTTTTTGACTAAAATCTGAAATAACAACAATTAAATGCAATTTAGGTAGAATAAATTCACAAATCAACACGATAAATTCTCATTTTGGCATATTCCCAAGTGTATAAAATACACCTATCAAATACCCCCAAACTTGAATTATTGTTCGTCCTCGAACAACGGATAATGGCTTACAAAATCAAATAGACAAGATATAAGATATTTTTTTGTGCCAACATGCTTACCATATGCCTCCATAGTCCAAATCAATTTACGCACTGAGCACGAGTTATGAACAACAATGTAAAATAATTTCTAGTTATATCATGCCAGAGTTTCAAGTGTGTGTGTGAATAGCCAATGTCAAACGCATACTTATGCCCAAGATGTGCTCAACACTGTGTGGCTCATCATGCATAATCCAACCCAAATCCCATGTGGTCAATCTATGATTTCTAATGAAATTCCTTTCAACGCTCATGGATGATCACCACTTTCTGCTTTTCTCTCACATCCCGGGTTTTTTTTTATCTATGTGGGTTCTAAAAAATATTCTTTGCTTATTCCACACAAGGTAATCAGAGTTAGAAATATGCGTGCATAACAAATCAAAAGAA
The DNA here is from genome assembly GCA_963555705.1 of Ligustrum vulgare. Lineage (NCBI taxonomy): Eukaryota > Viridiplantae > Streptophyta > Magnoliopsida > Lamiales > Oleaceae > Ligustrum > Ligustrum vulgare. The sequence continues at coordinate 18,361,937 of OY743189.1, read as the reverse complement.
AGCAGACCCCAATTCTACAACCTCAACCACCACAGCTCAGTCAACAAAGCTTATACCATGCAATAATATATATATATTTTTTATTTTTTTATTTATTTTTTCTTTCTAAATAGAAGACTTTTTCTTTTAATTGTCCCTGTCTTTTACCATCTTTGTACAGAACTTTTCATACTGGATTTCTATATGACCCCTGTAGAGGGCTTTCAGATCGGCAACTCCCAAACCAGACGGCTTTAGGGTACCAGGTTCAAAGAACCCCTCAGACGTACTTACCCGAGTCATAAAGGTTTAAACAAAAAAGTTAAAGATGTTATAATGTCTTATGTGTAAGTCCACTCTCCGTACTTGCTTTCTAATTGACCCCTGTAGCGAGCTTTAGGTCGATGACTCCCAAGCCAGTTGGCTTTAGGGCACCAGGTTTAAAAGACCTCTCAGACTTACTTACTCGAGTCAAAAAGGCATTTGAAGAGCGAAATAAGACCTTCAGCATTTTTCTGTTTTTATGCTGGAAATGGTTTATACCCGTTGACCAAACTGTAATGACTAAAGTGCAAAACCAAGAACCACAGACCTCCAACCCGTCAATACACACAAAGTCCAACCATTTTACCCCCAAACTTGCATTTTAGCATGACTGGTTCTACTTTAGGGGTGGGATGTCTAACGATCTAAGTTCAGGGGTTTTTGATTCATTCCTAAGTTCAAATTGCATAAATTCTGGCCCACATGTATTAAACAAAATCCCACACACAAGCAATTATCCAACACTGGCTATGTGCGCAGATAGTATGAATCTAGCAAAACATAACTAGTTCAAATATAAGTTCATGCTTTTTCATGTTGTCCAGTTTTTCGAGCTTATGTACAAATTGATTCATACTATTTCCTAGACAATAAGCATGTCAACACAATTTTCAACAATTTTTTTTTTTTTTGTGGAATTAACTTAAACATCAAATAAAAGGACCAAGTAGTTGCATTGATTAATAGAGGTTTGAAGAGTTACAGACTAATAATTTGTACAGGCCCATATGATCGAAAGTAAATATAGCCTAAAATTTATCCACTACCCCCAAACTTAAAAATATACATTGCCCTCAATGAAACAATTAAACAAGGAAATATCAAAAATGACAGGCAAGGTAAAAAGAAAAAGATCAGGAACTCCCTGGGGGTAGGTCCTGCTGCTGTGGCGCAGATGGGCCTGGGGCGTCTGCATCCAATATGCCTTCTATCCTCCCCAGTCTCGCTTCAATCCCCTCGGCTCTCCGTTTGATCCCCTCCAATCGGTTCTCGATAGAAAAGAGCCTGGCTTGCACCCGCGAGAGCTGACCGCTAAATTCTGTCATCGTATGACGCATGATGCGCTGCTCCCCAACGATGTTACCCTGAACCAGTCGGTCAAGTCGCTGTTCCAAGATTTCTAGCTGCCTGTGCTGTGCGACTTCAGCTTCCCTCCGCAAGTTAACGGCGCGAGTCAGGTCAGTCAACTCCAAAAGTATCTGCCGTAAGAGCCTCTCATCTCCGAGAGGAGCTGGAACATGTGCTGGTGCTGCTGGAGCAGTTGGTGCAACTGGTTCTGCCGGCTCTGCTGGTGCAACAGGGTCAACAGGGGCAACAGGATCCACTGGGGCTGGCGGAGGAGCAGGCGGGCCACGCTGTACCCTAGGCCTCGTGCTCTCTCGGGTGCGTCTGCTGATAATGGCTCCGAGAGGTGCAGGTTCTTCATGGGGCAAAATATCCACTCCTTCGGCCACGCAGATTGCACTGATCAAACAAGGAAACATGATCTGGCGGCCAGAGTCCAGCTGGGAGGCAAGTGTAATAATAAAATCAAAGATGTGCCTCCCCAAATCCAACTTGCGCCCCCTGGCTAAATGATGAATTAAGCGAGCCCGGTCTTCATTAAACTCTGTCCTGTGTGAAGTGGGATCGATGTTATGGCACATGAAGATGTGCAGGACCCTGATACTCTCTGTGAGCTCCCCATGTTCAAAGCGCCCTGGCTTCTCCAAATCCACATGCTGCCGGCCGTACAAGAAGTCAGTAATCATATCAATATCCAAATCACTAGGGACCTGCTCAATCCCCTCTCGTGTCAGCTCCAAAACCTGCTCAATGACAGCCGGAGAAAATCGGATCCATTTACCACGCACCCAGGTCTTATACCTGTGAGGGGCACCTTCTGTCTCAATGGAATGGTTGAAATTGGCTAGGAACTCCTTGACTAAAAGTGGATATGGCTTGTTCGGTGTGCCTGCCAACTTGTGCCAACCTGCTCTCTCTATAAGGTGGGCTAGCTCGGTATCCGGGAAATCGGCTACAATTACCTCACGTTCATTCCAAATTTTCTTCCCCTTAAGCAGCACATCATATCTGTGTAATTCTTCACTCCCCAAAAACCTTTGTATATCTCCTATGTTCCCCTGATCACCCTCGGGGTCCGCAGAGGAAGCTCCTCGTTTTCGCTTAGAAGGCCCAGCCTGTCCCTTCCCTTTCCGTGAAGCGGTGGCTTTTGGAGGCATTATTGTACCTACAAAGAGCAAACTCATCATTAGAACCAATGTGAGAGTGGAAAAAGTATAAGAAGGATTGCATAAACCCCCAAACTTGGGAAAAATTACACAATAAAAGAGAAATAATATCAGCCCGACTGGTGCTTTATAACCTCGGTTATCGTGCCAAAAAAAAATAAACTTATGGAAAAGTGTCCCGAGCACAATAAAGTATTTCAATTCAAGAGTAGCATATTAAAAGTTAAGAGCAGACAGAAATCAGATGCATATAGAAAAGACACGATGAAGTGGTGACGTGAGCGTGCAACGACCCTGCAGTGGCCTTGCAATGGCCCTGCAATGGCTGCAATGGTGCTAGAGTTCAAACATGCACATTTGCGCAATGCCATGCGGCAAAAATGTGAGATTCTAGCACAAGCACGGTGAGAAACATGTAACCAAGAAATGTGCTCGAGTGGATATGTCAAAATTCAACAAAAATCTCGTTGAGACAATTCATCGAACACATTGAAGGCATAGGAAAATCATGGAGAATTCATAGGAACTAGTGAGTGGAGACTTCCAAAAATAATTTATCCATCAACTCAACACACAGCCAATCCACAAACTAACCTAACCCATACTCCTTTACCACAATCACGGAACAAGCAAAAATAGGGTAAAAACGGTCAAAAGAGGAAAATCCCAAATCCTAAGAATACATACCTGAGAGGAATGATGAGGAGTGGTAATAGACTAGATTATGCAGGACATTGATAGCTGTATCATCAAGGGGTAGAGTTGTGCGCGAAATGGTGGCAAGAGAAAGAGAGGCACCCGACAGCGTAAGTGGGAACCAAATGAAGGCTGTCCGGGTTTAAAAACGTGAAATTCGCGCCCAGTTCAGCCACGCGATCGCGTGGAAATTGCAAAAAGAATCTGTTGAAAAATTGGACGCGAGTCGCGATCACCTATATGGTAAAATCGCGATCGCGACTTAACCTTCTTTATTTTTTTTTTATTTTTTATTTTTTACGGTATAATATGAAATAAATGCCACAATATGATATAAAAACGTGAATATTCATGAATATCGACATTTAACCTTGTTCAACTAGTGCAGGGCTCGGTAATGACAACTAAATCCTATAATGCTCAAACTTCCCTAGAAATCTGAAAATATGCCTAAAATGCCAACACATGCGAATCATAACTGATATGAAAGAATTGTGCACAAAAACATGGTACCCAATACCACAGCACCCAAAGACTAACTAATGCAAAGGTCGTGAATACAACAATGATAAAGAATTGATAAAAATACTAAAATAAGGTAAACATAAAACATAAGAATGCAAGAGAAGAAAAATTGGGTTGCCTCCCAACAAGCGCTCCATTTATAGTCTCAAGCCCGACTTTCTGCGTTGTTTACTCTGGAACGGCGATGTCAATGTATGACTTCTCCTTATCAAAATCAACCTCATAGTAGTGCTTGATTCTTTGCCCATTTACTTTAAAATGTCCTTTAGTCGGATGATGAAGCTCGAATGTGCCATATGGAAATATTTGAGCAATTGTGAAGGGTCCAGATCATCTCGACCTCAATTTTCCCGGAAAAATCTTCAAGCGTGAGTTGTACAGCAGCACCTGATCTCCAACCTGAAATTCTCTCTTGTGAATGTGGCGATCATGCCACTTCTTAGTCCGTTCCTTATAGATTGAGGCATTCTCATAGGCTCCCAGGCGAAATTCATCCAATGCATTCAGCTGCAAAATTCTCTGATCTTTGGCCAAGTCTATGTCCAGGTTCAACTGTTTTAAAGCCCAGTATGCCTTGTGTTCAAATTCAACAGGAAAATGACACGCTTTTCCATATACTAACTGAAATGGTGATATCCCGATGGGAGTTTTGAAAGCTGTCCTATATGCCCACAGAGCATCATCCAATTTGCTGGCCCAGTCTTTACGGGATGACCTCACTGTTGTTTCCAAAATCCGTTTCAACTGCCTGTTTGAAGTTTCCACTTGCCTACTAGTCTGTGGGTGATAAGCTGTCCCCATGCGATGCCGAGTTCCATACTTGGCCAATACTGCTTTGAACAACTTGTTGTTGAAATGAGTTCCCCCATCACTTATGATTGCTCGTGGTGCTCCAAAGCGAGTAAAGATGTTTTTCCGTATAAATTCAACCACAATTCTGGCATCATTGGTTGGGCATGCCTTTGCTTCCACCCACTTCGATACATAGTAAACCGCCACCAGTATGTATTTGTTGTTGTATGAAGGTGGGAACGGACCCATGAAGTCTATTCCCCACACATCAAACACTTCCACCTCCAAAACACTGTTAAGCGGCATTTCATGCTTGGATGATATATTTCATGTTCGTTGGCACCGGTCACATGCCTTGACAAACAAGAAGGCATCTTTAAACACTGTTGGCCAATAAAACCCACATTGCAAGACTTTAGCTGCCGTTTTAGTGGCTCCCATGTGTCCACCATATGGGGCTGAGTGGCACCTCTCTAGAACCGATATAATCTCTTCATCTGGAATACACCGTCGAATTATTTGGTCAGGTCCCCTTCTGTACAAAAATGGATCTTCCCAATAAAAGAATTTTAGATCGTGAAAGAACTTTTTCTTCTGCTGGTATGTAAATTCAGGAGGCAAGACGTTGCTGGCCAAGTAATTTACATAATCTGCAAACCAGGGCCCCTTATTATTCTCTACCTGCATCATATGGGCTAGCAGGATTAACTGTTCATCTGGAAATACTTCGTTAATTGCTTCAAGACTCTCCTCATGTACCTTCTCCAATCTGGATAAATGATCCGCAATCTGATTTTCTGTACCTTTTTTATCCCGGATTTCAATGTCGAATTCTTGAAGCAGTAAAACCCATCTGATCAGTCTAGGCTTGGCATCCTTTTTTCCAAATAAGTACTTCAACGCCGAATGATCTGTGTACACCACTACTTTTGATCCTATAAGATAAGACCTGAATTTGTCAAATGCAAACACCACTGCTAATAGCTCTTTCTCAGTTGTGGCATAATTTATCTGGGCATCTGTTAAAGTTCTACTGGCATAATAAATTACGTGGAAAATTTGTCCTTTCGTTGCCCCAATGCTGCCCCCACAGCGTAGTCACTCGCGTCACACATGAGCTCAAAAGGCAAACTCCAGTCCGGTGCCACGATAATTGGTGCAGTAGTTAATTTTTCTTTGAGTGTATTAAAGGATGACAAACACTCTTCAGAAAAATTAAAAACTACGTCCTTTTCCAATAAATTACACAGGGGCTTCGTGATTTTGGAAAAATCTTTTATAAATCTCCTGTAAAATCCAGCATGGCCTAAAAAACTTCTAACTCCTTTGACTGAGCTAGGTGGTGGTAATTTTTCAATTACCTGAATTTTTGCCATGTCCACTTCAATTCCTTTTTCAGAAATCCGATGCCCTAGTACAATTCCCTCGTGCACCATAAAGTGACACTTCTCCTAATTTAACACCAGGGTTGTTTCCGTGCATCTTTTAAGCACTAGGGATAGGTGGTGTAGACACTCATCAAATGAGGAACCAAAGACTGAGAAATCATCCATGAAGACTTCAATAAATCGCTCCACCATATCGGAAAATATTGCCATCATGCATCTTTGGAACGTTGCTGGAGCGTTACACAGTCCAAACGGCATTCTCCTGAAGGCAAATGTACCATAGGGACAGGTAAAAGTAGTTTTCTCTTGATCAGCCAAGGCGATGGCAATTTGATTGTACCCCGAATATCCATTAAGGAAACAGTAGTGTGAATGACCCGCTAGCTTCTCCAACATCTGATCGATGAACGGTAATGGAAAATGGTCCTTTCTGGTTGCAGCATTTAGTTTCCTGTAATCAATACATACTCTCCAACCGGTCACTGTCCTTGTAGGGATCAACTCGTTGTTCTCATTCGCAATTACTGTCATGCCCCCCTTCTTTGGCACTACATGAACTGGACTGACCCAAGCACTGTCTGATATCGGATATATAATACCTGCATCAAGTAGCTTTAAAATCTCTTTTCTCACCACTTCCTTCAAAGTAGGATTCAGTCTACGCTGTCCTTCCACTGATAGCTTGGAATCATCTTCCATCAAAATTTTATGCGTGCAGATAGCCGGACTAATACCTTTGATATCGGAAATAGTCCATCCTATTGCGGTTTTGTGTTCCTTCACTACCCGCAGCAGCCGTTCTTCTTCTAAAGCTGTCAAGTGGCTTGAAATAATAATAGGCAGTGTTGATGACTCCCCCAAAAATGCATATCGCAGGTGAGCTGGTAAAGGTTTCAACTCCAAAGTGGGAGGAATTTCACACGATGGTTGAGATTTCTGCAAATTTTCACCTAATGGTTCAAAATAACGACCTGCCCTTAACGTGAACCTTGGTGATGCCTCCAATTAATTAGCCATCCTGGCCACCTCTTCATTTTCCGAGTTTACAGATTTAGACTGAACGATGCACGCCTCCAATGGATCTTTAGGGTGCTCCTCATCATATACTACGAACTGCTTCTTGCACAGTGTCCACCGTGAAACACGTATCCAATGACGATGGATATTTCATAGACTTAAAGATGTTGAAAGTGATCTTCTCCTCATCTACACGAAGCACTAGTGTTCCTTCATGAACATCTATTAATGCCTTTCCCGTTCTCAAGAATGGTCGTCCCAAGATGAGGGGAATTGTCTTATCTTCTTCCATATCCAGTATAACGAAGTCCGCAGGGTAAATGAGTTTTCCAACTCGTATCAATACGTCTTCAAGCAACCCCCACGGGTATTTTATCGAACGATCTGCTAATTGCAAGGAAATGGTGGTTGGTTTTGCTTCTCCAATCCCGAGCTTCCTGAAAATAGATAATGGCATTAAGTTAATGCTGGCTCCTCAATCACATAAAGCAGATTCAAATTCAATAGATCCAATGGTGCAAGGGATTGTGAAACTCCCTGGATCCTTCAGTTTGGGAGGCAATTTCTTCTGGATTATTGCACTGCATTCCTCGGTAAGCATCACTGTCTCATGATCGTCCAACTTTCGCTTATTTGTCAGGATTTCTTTCATGAATTTCTCATAGCTCGGCATCTGGGTTAAAGCCTCTGCGAAGGGAATGTTGATGTGTAGCTGCTTGATTTTCTCAATAAATTTGGCAAACTGCTGGTCTAATTTATGCTTCCTCAGCCTCTGTGGATATGGTATGGGAGGTACGTAGGCTTTAACTGGGGTCGGGGCCTTCCTCACCTCCGCTTCGTCTGCTCTGTCAGATTTCTCCGTTGAATTTTCTCTCTCCGTGTGATCAGCTTCTTTCTCTTCCACTGCTACTTTACTATTTCTGAGTTATCTGTTCCTTTCACACTAATTTCTGGTAATTGAACTCCACTTCTGGTTGTAATGGCTTGTACCTGTTCTCGTGGATTTGTTTCTGTATTACTTGGCAATTTACCTTGTTGTCTTTCTGAACTTGCGTTTTCCAACTGTCCCAACTGAATTTTTATTTCTTTAATATCAGCTTGATGGTTTTGCAGCAGCTGCAGTATCAATTCTTCACTAGAAGTCTTTTTCACTTGTTGTTGCTGCTGTGGTTGTTGTTGCTGAAACCCTGGTGGTCGTTGGGTATTTTGATTATTAGCCCATGAAAAGTTTAGATGCTTCCTCCATTTAGGGTTGTACGTCTGTGAGTACATACCTCCTTGCTGCCTCTGATTGTTCCCAACAAAATTTGCATGCTCTTTATCCGATTGACCTTGATATGCCATAGGACACTCTGATAGTGCATGATTCTCAAAACAGTAATCACAGACTATGGTTGTCTGAGCTGCAAGCACTGGCTGCTGATTCATGCTGTCAAATTTCTTCGTCAGTGCGTCCAATTTAGCATTAATTGCTGTAATTTCATTTACTGCTGCTATTCCACCAGATTTCTGTGCGGTGCGATCGGAGTACCACTGATAACTATTTGCTGCCATTTTCTCGAATATTTCAGAGGCTTCTTCGTAAGTCAAATCCACCACTGATCCACCCGCAGCTGAATCTGCATGCTTCTTGTTATCATTGGTCAACCCGTTGTAGAAAGTTTGTATGAGGATCCAATCAGCTATTCCATGGGTAGGACATTGACGAACTAGCTCATTGAACCTCTCCCAAGCCTCAAAAATGGACTCTCCTGGCTGTTGATTGAACGAAAGGATTTCGCGCCTTAATTTTGACATCCAGCCAGGTGGAAAGAACTTGTCAACAAATTTTTGACTCATTACTTCCCAAGTAGTGATTGTATGGAGGAGCAGCGTGTAAAACCATGCCTTTGAATTGTCTTCCAATGAGAAATAAAATAATTTCAGCTTCACAGCGTCACCCGGAACTCCGTTCATTCGCTGCATGTCACATAACTCTTGAAAAGTTCGCAAGTGTGCATGTGGATCTTCAGACGGCAGCCCATGAAAGACGGCAGAGTTTTGGATCAGAGAAATCAAAGAAGTCTTGATCTCAAAGTTATTGGCAGGTATAGCAGGCGGCACTATGCAAGTTCCAATGTTTCCCACCGGAGGAATCATATAATCCCTTAACGCTCGCCTTCCATTGTTCGGCTGATTTTGTTGTTGCACTACAATTTCTGCTGGCAGATTATTTTGGTTTGGCTGAATTGGGTTATCTGCCATTGCTAAATCTGTGTGTTGAGCTGCTTCCAATTGTTGTTTGCGCCTTTTTCGAAAAGTGCGTTCAATTTCTGTATCAAAAGGAAGCAATTCAAAAGATTTAGTTCTTCTTAACATGAATTTATAAAGACAAATCGAAAAATAAAACTAAACTAAATTAGAATAAAGCAAACAAAATTCAAATTAAAGTAAGAATTTATTGGTATCGATATTAGTAAAAACAGTCCCCGGCAACAGCGCCAAAAACTTGTTCACTGATATCTCGCGATACGAAATATCCTAGCAAGTGAACGGGTCGTGAAGAGTAGTTAAAATGGACCTAAGAGTCCGGATTATCATTCCCACAAGGACCGTTCACTAAGTACCGAAATGTGTAAATTCTTATCCCTATTTGAACAAAGAAATGAGTTCTTGATTGTTTGGAAACTAATGTTTATAACTATGACTAACAGATTTAGAATTTTGCACAAGATTGAGGTTTCACAATTGCTGATTGTTTTTAAGTATAGTTGAAAGTGGTTGGGATTCACGAGTTCACCTAGCCAATTAAATCAATTCCTGTTCCAGATTTTATTTTCTAAATATGTGATCGATCAAGTTCACTAAATTAAATTGAGATTCCTCTCTCGAGTTTAAATCAACTCTACCTTAATAAGTCAACCATGTATCTCTACAGCGGGTCCGAATATTCCTTATCCAAATGCATTACATGCAAGAACTTAAACATGATCGCACTAATCAGGAAAGTATATCTCTATCTCTCGTTCAATTAATGGATTTATTACCTAGATCTATGTTATTAACTCACCTCTCGGATTATGGAAATAACACATAAAGTCATGAATAAGTGGCCAATTCATTCAAGCATTAAACGCAATAATAAACCAACACATGCATTACGGCGTTAAAACAAGGAACATGGAATTAAAGTAATTGACTAAGCTACATTGTGATTCCCAACGTTAAGATTAGTTACTCATAATGAAGGAATAATGAAAAAAATCTAAATCGAAATTAAACATATTGGAATTTATGGATTCACAAATAAGAAAAGAAGTCTTGCACCAAGAATCAGATTTCCGTGTTGAGCTCCTAATTCCCGTGCTTTTTCGTGCTTGAATCCCCTTGCGTCAACTGGATGTTGATTTGCCAATAATCCTCCAATATTCAGCTCTGCAAAACTTGCTCTCCAGTTGCCTCTCGCGCTCTGTTCCAACTTAGGTTAATTTCTCAAGTCTTGCCTCTTAAAATCGCGCACAAAATCCCAATACAGGCCCAGTCGGACACCTACGCGATCGCGTGGTTTAGGTTCCAGCGATCGCGTGGGTGCACCTTATTCCGCTCTGCATGCATTTTGTCGCCATGTCGCGATCACTGACGTTGAGCTTTCGCGATCGCGACCTGGAGGTTTAACACGCGATTCGCCATCTTTCCCTTGGCTTTCAATTCAGTGCTCGTTTTATTTGCGAAATGTATCCCTCACTATTGATTTGATCAATTTGACCCTAGAATTTCTGTTTCTCTTCAATTCTCTTTCTTTTGACCTTTATTTCCTGTAATTGCTTCTTTGTTCCTCTTTTTGACTAAAATCTGAAATAACAACAATTAAATGCAATTTAGGTAGAATAAATTCACAAATCAACACGATAAATTCTCATTTTGGCATATTCCCAAGTGTATAAAATACACCTATCAATGATGTATATTTTTGGGTGCCAAGATTAATTCTTGAAGGTGTGTATTGGTTACTTCTAAATTTAGGGCAAAAATTTAGGGAAGAAAATATTGTATTCCTATTATTTGGTAATAGTGGAATTGTCGGTTTGCCCCGTATATTTTCCCTTCTCATTTGAGGGTTTTACGACGTTAAATAATTATTGGTGTTATTGCTCTTGTCTTTTATAATTCGATATTCTATTGTTTGGATTGGCTTGGATTGAGTTGTTGATTTCCTATTTTAATCACACGACGTTTGAGGGAAATTTTTGGCGTTTGCTACTTGTGTTGGCAATTTCGTTTGTGGTCCAATTTCCCAACAGGATAATGAGTAACGACTAATGGTTGGATAACATAACATGCATTAAGATAAAGAATTGATGATTTATTTTTATTTTTTGTAAATTTGATTTTTAGAATTGGAATCGTTTAAGATTTTGAAAGAATTGAATTGAACTGGGACCGAACCGTTGGTCCCGATTATTTTGTTCAGCCTTATACTTATCCCTTCTTTTCACTTTTTATGTGGAAATTTTAGTACAATTAACTCTGTTTGGTAAAACTATAACAATTAAAAATTAATTTATTTTTGTTTTGATGTAAAATTTATGATTAAAAATTGAAGAGAGAAAATACGTGTAATTAAAAATTATATTGTTTATAAATTATAATGATGTTAAACGATAGAGGTTACCTTTTTACAATGTGGTGGCAGACAAGATAAGAAGACCGTACTATCACGCAAGGGTATTTTGTGAAGTAAACGCTATTCATACATGATACGTGGCTTGTAGTCACATTTTCCATTTTTATATTTAAGAAGTCAAAAATGCCCAAAAGGTCCTTTGGACCCATTTGACCAAATAAAGATAACATTTTTACACATGAAATGAGCCAAGAAAAAGAACCAAAAAAAAGCAGCAGCAAAAGAAACGCCAGATGGATTAGCTCAATGATACATATAGACATAGATGCACAGAAAATTGGGGTTGAAATGAAAAATGCCCCATGAATCTTTGAAACCATAAGAATCACCGAGTCTTACCATTACCACCTGATTGATGAAGTGCTGATATACATAGTTCATCTTTTTGAATAACAAAGGACAATTTCCTGCCGACTACAATCTCAACGAGAGCTTGAAACACGCAGTTCACAAACAGAGCTTAGTATTTTCATTTCCAGAACAGATTCCCAAATCCACAACGCATAGAAGTACATTGTTCTAAGCTAGTTCATATGAATTTGTTCGATTTTGTTCTGATTTTGTTTAATTGATCTTCAAATTTTGGTTTGGAACATAGGAAAATGGAGAATTTGAGCGCAATTTTGGATGAGCTGTACTCAATGATAAAGCTTAAAATGGCGGTGAGGCATATGAAGAAGCAGATTCCAGAGGAGCCGCACTGGGCATTTTGCTACACTATACTTAACGGCCTCTCCAGAAGCTTCGCATTCGTCATTCAACAGCTCGAAGGCGATCTTCGCAATGCCGTGAGTCTCCTCTTATTTTCCGTCATAGGTTTTTCTGCTGTATTTTGCAAATAAACTTTTCTATTTTCTTTAAGTCTAATGTGCTGCTGTTAAGTCTGTAAAAATTAACTCAAGATGTAAATGATTACTGCATGTGTCCTATAAGCCAGTATCGATTAGTATAATTTTCATGATATGGACCACCTAAATCATATCGGGAGCAACTTCACATAATGAGTCCTGTTTGTGCGAAAAAGGGTAGAAATAAACAGATTTTAACGCAAAATATCTTAATTTTTGCAGGTTTGCATATATTATCTGGTTCTTCGTGCACTCGACACCGTCGGTATGCTGTAAAATCTACTAATTGCTTTTATGCCATTGTTTCAATTGCATCAGATCACTTCATTATGCCGCACTTCAATGTGAGTTAGCATGTTCATACAATCATTAAGGATTGATCTTTGGCCCAACCTTTTTCTTTAAGATATTAGAAATCAGGTTAACTTTTCATTGGTAGGCACATCTGTTTCTCTTTTAATCCTTACCGTTGCCTATTTAAATTAATTTCTTATATCGGTTCAATTCATTCCTCAGTATTGCACATTATTGTATCCACTTTTACTACTTTGTTAAATCATTATCCTACTTTTGATTTATTATTTTGGACAGAGGATGATACAAGTATGCCCCCAGAAGTTAAAGTTCCTATTCTGATGGATTTTCATAGTCATATATGTGACTGTCAATGGAATTTTTCATGTGAGGAAATATGTTCCGAATCTCCCTATTTTTTGTATGTTGGATGGTGGCAGTGGGAGTAGGGGGAAATTTTATTTATATTATGTACACGTAATCTAGACCATCAATCTAATCCTGGTTAATTTTTTTACAAAAAGGTGGTACAAAGGATTGCAAAGTTCTCATAGATCAATTCCATCACGTTTCCACTTCTTTTCTCGAGCTTGGTAGGAGGTATATTTTCTTATCTAGCTATTGTGTCTGTTAAGTTATGAAGTTTGATTCAATTATGTACGTATTTATTTAAATATGTTTGAGGGTTACTGGCTTAAAAGTGACAGCCATTTCAGATTTCACCTAATACAAGGGTAACCTAAAACCATAGATAACAGTTCCTATAAAGATAACACAAAATAATAGATAATAATTACTGAGTCTTTCATAAATGAATCTTGCCAATCTTATAAGCTTATATGGGCTTGAAAATAGAACTACTAATAGGACCGGCCCTGAGTTTTGAGGGTCCTAAGCGAGCCTCCAACCTCAAAATTTTTAAGGCCTTGGGCCAAGTACAAAACTTTTCGTTGACAATTTCAAAGGTCCAATAATTAATAACTGTAAGTAATAACTAAATATTAAAAGATCCACTAAATTTTTAAAGTATTTTTGACATATAATATTTTAATAGATATTTTCAATGCCATCTTTTCACAAATTTTTTTATGGGATTGATATTTATTGGTTAAAAACACTAGAAATAAAGGAAAAATAAATCTGCAAGTATAAGCAATTGAACCATTGACCTATAGCATAAGCAAAAATTACATTCCATTATTGTACCAATTGTGCTAAGCTCAAATTATTATTATTATTATCTATTATTCTACTTTCATAGTATATATAAGTAAAATAGTGGGTTTGATTTTTCAACTTTGGGGGCCTTAATTGGTCGGGGGCCCTACGCGACGGTCTTGCTCGCCTATGTTCAGGGTTAGCTCTGACTACTAATAGTTAGAACTAGAAGGCAATGCAGTTAGAATACATGATTAGATTTATGGTGAAAGTTGAATACGTGACTCTGTATATATGATCTAGTTAGTTTCTATTCTCACAATGGATGCTTACAAAATGTAAAAAGGCAAAAGAAAAGCATTTCCAATTTTGTTAGCTCTTATTTCTGAATAGTGCAGGAAGCAAAGTAATTATTTGCAAAGAGAGAAATCAGAATTGTTTTTGGAATGATTAAAATCCGAATCTGGGGGGTCAATTTAAAGAAATTGAGAGGTGGTGTCTAAAATATACAACAACAGAAAAGTTGTTTTCTTAAAGAACACAATTGTTTCAAAGAGACAAAACTGTTCAAAAAGCAAGAATCGTCACTTTCTAGAAGCACGGCGCCATGTATCGCGCTAAGGGATTTTTGGAAGATTTAAATTAATATAATTAAATATATTATTTAATTTAATTAAAAATACTATAAATATTATTTTACCAAAAATTAATACTAACTTGGGCCAATCCAAGTCCATGACGGATGGCGGCACGCGCATATGTGGGCTTTGGCTCAAACTACTAGCATGTAGGTCTTCTCCCCTTCAAGCACTATTGGTACCCCTCGGGGCTAAAATTCAGACTGTTGGAAAATTGTGTTTCCAAATGGTTGTTCAAATATTTAAAGATGATAAGATGAAGTACACAATTAAATCAATACAAAGAGGTAATGATAAGGAAGACAAAAGAATGAGAAAAACAGGAACATAAGAGGCCAAAATATGAACCACGCGATCGCGTGGTTCATGGTCCAGCGATCGCGTGATTCAACGGATTTGAATCTGTTCAAAATAAAGAGGCTTCACGCGATCGCGTGAGCCTTGTACCGCGCGATCCCGTGGTGGTTTCCGAAAGGCACCTTTTGGTGCCTAAGTTGGTTTTTTGCACCAAAAGGTGTCATTTTGTCTAAGAGGTGTGTACTTTCATAAAATGTGGATTAATCTCTATATAAATGATGTTATATTGATCAATTCAATATATGAAATATGAGGGAGAACATCCATAAAATATAGAAGCCATTTTCCACCAAAATCAATACTCATTTTTTCAATTGTTTTTTGTTCCTTTTCCATGGATTATTAGTGCTTAATAAATACATGGTTTGAAGGCTTGATTAATCCTCTAAAGCATTTGCTATCTAACCCTTTAAGCATCTCGAACGAGAGGGAGCAAATGTACTTTTAGGACAACGTGTAATCACGTGTTCAAGCCTCTCGTTTGATTTCATAATTCGGCGTTATTCCATTCATATCATGATTTCAAGTGGATGTTTCCATGTGTTTTGATTTGTGATTCTTC
This sequence comes from Ligustrum vulgare, assembly GCA_963555705.1. NCBI lineage: Eukaryota > Viridiplantae > Streptophyta > Magnoliopsida > Lamiales > Oleaceae > Ligustrum > Ligustrum vulgare. Next base: position 18,346,465 of record OY743189.1, on the reverse strand, counting down.
AAGTGGCATTCGATGATTTCGTCTCCAACCTCTCGAGGTAAGTTCATATTTTATAACAATCTAAAAGTACATTTTCTCGATGGAGACCAAATTATTTGGAGAGAGACACAACCATGACGATAATCAAGATTTATTGTGAAGATAATCAACATTCTTCATCCGGATTATGAAAGATAAGTTTTCTAATTTAATTTCTTTCATATATGATAATTCACTGATTGGAGAAAATTATGTGTGAAAATGAAAAGAAATTATATATGTTTTTTCATTAATTAGTTATATTTTTGAAAGTGTGTTACTTTGGAACAATGCATCTTTTGAAATGCTAACTGCATACTATTTTTAAATTTGTAAAGGCATGAGTTCCAAAGGTGCCCTTTTTCATCAAATAGGAAATTTGTTTGGAATTTTTTGAATCATGCATTTGAGTAATCATTAATTTTTATCCTGAAACCATTGAAGCCTTTTATGCATGACTTAGATTTGCATAATGTCTTTACAATGTAGAGGGATTTCTTATTTTCGAGATTGAAATTGGTTTGTCAATTGAGATTTGAAAAGTGTTTCACGCCAAAGTAAACCGGTGCCAATTGATAAAATTGAATCTTTCATATATTGACATTCTGTGTATTAGTTCAATTTTGGATATTATTTTATACTTCAAAGTTCAAATAATACATAGAAGTTGTATTTTAAATGGATTTTGATAAGGAAGAATATTATATTATTTTATATTCTCTTATCATGATGGAAAATATGTGTTTTTGAATAATTGAGATATGATATTTTATCTGTGATTATTCATTATAAAGAAATTTTTCATGATAGTGGAAATTTGAAAGTATATGCTCTTTTAATAATATTGTTTCCATTTGATTCATTTATGAGAAGTGTATTTCTCTTTTACATTATGCAAGTACATTGATTGATGTCTGAATCAACTGGACTTTTGAAAATGACATGAGAATTTTATAAATTGGTGAATAAAATTATGGTTATTTGTGATACCATTTTATTTTATGGAAAATAGAGTTCCTAAAATATTGAGTCATGCAAGTATGAGTATTTGCACAAGTTGCTTTAACAATATTTAATCAAATATTGTGGAGAAAGTAAATATGATAGTTTACTTCAATTATCTCATGACATGTTTGCTAATAATGTTATTAGTATTAATAAAGTGACAATTTTCAATGGTAAATTGGAGACTACCACTTGTATTAAAAATGCCCATTGTTGGCTTAAATGTGCTAGTGAAAATCTCGATACTTATTGTTGTATTAAGAAATGTGAAATGGCTCTACAACGAATTATGGAGATGCTATATATTGCTTGTGAAAGCAATGTTGTTTTCCTAATTAAGGAATTATGGGGGTGAGATCAAACTAAGATCAAGAAGATCATTGATGAATATTGAGATTTATCATATTGTTTATCTCTTTTGAAAATAAAATAATTATATGAAGTATTTTTATGAATGCATAGAAGATGCATAACAATTATTGAAAATTTATGAATTTTCATTGAGAATATATAAGATTGGATTTGTCCATACTTATTGTGATTATTACAATGGTCATGTGAAAAGTGATAAGTATTTACACAATTGGATGATGAGATCACAAATATGATTTTGTCACGACCATTGATTAACATTAATATTAGTTTTGTAAAACAAATTTGCTCATATTAGTCTTTCAATGAGTGAAAGAATTACAAATTTATTTCTTTCAAATGAAGTGAAAGAATTATTAAACTTGTGCTTATTCCAAACATGTGGGGATAAGGCGTGTTACAAAAGAAAATTATATTGTGCTCATAGTGAAGACAATAATCTTTTGCAAATATCAATAAAACAATTGAGGTTTTATTACAAATTGTTTCTTTCAAATTGAGTTGAAAGATTATACATAAAAGTTGAATTTAGCCTAAAATGTGGAGTGACATTTTGGAAAAAGATTCAAATTATAATTTCCGAAATTAGTGAAATTATATTGTGATTGTGATCAAATATCCTAGCAGAAACTTTAACAAGTTTAAAGGATATTAAAATGCAAACAAGTGATTAAGTTGGATCACATAAACAAAATTATCTATACTTCTAAAAGATAGAAGTATGAATTAATAAAGTGATTGAGTCACTTTATGCATTTGACAATACTGTTGTCAATTGAAGAAGTGATTAAGTGTAATCACTAAAATACATTTGACAAAATGTATTGTAAATTCATTCTTTTTGCGAAAAAGAATATTGAAATTAATTTTGTTATACCGCAAATGTGGGGGTAATATGATTAAGTCTTGAAAGAGACTTTTAAAAGTTGCGAAGGGATGGATACAAGCAGTGGAGGAAGAAAAATCATGGAATGCAGTGACAAAGGTAAGTAAGTTGTTATGCATTATAAATTTATATAATATATTCTATGCATGGAATGCATGTCAAATTTGCAATATAGAATACTATATTGTTATACCTTATTTTGAAATATAACATATCATTGAAATTGGATTTAGTTATTAAATATCATATTTAATAATATTATTGGTGCATTGATTATGTGATAATCTAACTTGATTATAGCATATTGCTTATTTATTTGAAAATTATGAAGTATATGATTTTCAAGCTTTAAAATTTATGAAAGTAGAGTTTCATGAATGCATGAGATTTTAATAACCTTAGTGGTTTTCTTAAAATTCTCATTATGATTAGTATGTTACTTTTTATAACAACGTGATATAAATGTTGAATCATGTAAATTTCATTTGCTTGGACTCCTTGAGGAATAAATATATGCTACATTTATTCATAATATAAATTGCTATGTACTAAATGGATTTGGTATATGAGATAATTATAAGGAATTAATATGAGGCAAATGATAAATATTTATCCCGCGACAATAAAGTATTTTTGTCCTAAAACATGTGAATCATTTGTAAATACTTATGTAAAGTATTTATTATAAATTTGTCTTATTTGAGAAATTTGAACAAATAGAAGTTTATGTACTATACATAAATACATTTTATAAAATCTTTGTTCAAATTTGTTATCATCTTATTTCATACTATTGTGTATAATCCATTTTGATTATTATATAATTTGAGAAAGTATGCAAGATGATAAGATAGAATGAGTCTATCTAATTGATATTTATATCAATGGTTGATATCATGTATATGTGAAAAGCATTATTACTAATGGAGAGTAATAATATGAAACATACAAGTGAATATGAATTATTGTTGAACATTGTGGTTCACAAAGAGAATCATTCACTTAAATGAAATTGAGAAATTTGAAGATTATCCCAAAGTGTGGGGGTAACACTCAAACAAATATTGTAAAATATTTATTGTACTCATTGAGGAGACAATTAAATTATTGGTAGAACAATTGTGTTCATGGAATTACGATTCTATTTCTTTCAATTGAGTGAAAGAATTGCGAAAAACAATATATTTTATGAAGTAAATAAATTGTAATCTAAAGTTATATTCTTTCATTGAGTGAAAGAATAATTTTTGAGTCTACCCTATAAGTGTAGGGGTAGTACAACTAAACTTTAAATAAAGTTTTAAGTGATATTATTTTGAAGTCTATAAAGTGCACAAAATAGACTACAAAATATTGTAAAATATTTGACAAGTGTTGTCAAATAATTGAGAAGTGATCACGTTTAAATATTCTAAAGAAGTCTAGACATAAATTGAATCAAAGAGTGATTCAATAACTTGCGAAAAAGTTAAGTTAAAACTTGACTTTATATCTTATGTAAAATCATAAGAACATAATCGAGTAGGATGAGGTGAAACTCCTTTATAAAAGATCCGCCAATGACGGCAACCCTACCCGTCATTACGAAATGAGTAATTCACGGGTTCAAAGGGTAACAACAAGTCATTCGATATGTGGATAGTTTCAACACTTTATCAAAACATACCTCATTCTAGATTAAAAGTGTTGGTTGTTACAATTGGAGGGCTGAGTTTTAAAACTCTTAATGAAGTTCAGAATTACAAGTATCTCTAAATGTAACAAAGATACTGGAAGAACTTCACCTATATGAACTTAGAAGTGGTGCCGCTTCAAGGAAAGTTTGGAGTTACTTTCTGAAAAGTTCACGAATCGGATAGGTGCAAGGCCATTAACGCGCTAAAGCAAAAACTTGTGTGGAACAAAAGACTTTGAGTGTTGTGTGTGTGATGTTGCCGGTATTGTCACATGGAATAACGGGTTCAAAGCTAAGGCTACCCGGGATTTCGATAATACTTTGCGACGTTTACACTAAGGTAAGGTTTAAATCGAAAGATACCTTACTTTATACATAACACCGTTATAAAATGAGTTGGTGAAAATATTTGAACAAGTGGGGGATTGTTGGAAAATTGTGTTTCCAAATGGTTGTTCAAATATTTAAAGATGATAAGATGAAGTACACAATTAAATCAATACAAAGAGGTATTGATAAGGAAGACAAAAGAATGAGAAAAACAGGAACATAAGAGGCTAAAATATGAACCACGCGATCGCGTGGTTCATGGTCCAGCGATCGCGTGATTCAACGGATTTGAATCTGTTCAAAATAAAGAGGCTTCACGCGATCGCGTGAGCCTTGTACCGCGCGATCGCGTGGTGGTTTTCGAAAGGCACCTTTTGGTGCCTAAGTTGGTTTTTTGCACCAAAAGGTGTCATTTTGTCTAAGAGGTGTGTACTTTCATAAAATGTGGATTAATCTCTATATAAAGGATGTTATATTGATCAATTCAATATATGAAATATGAGGGAGAACATCCATAAAATATAGAAGCCATTTTCCACCAAAATCAATACTCATTTTTTCAATTGTTTTTTGTTCCTTTTCCATGGATTATTAGTGCTTAATAAATACATGGTTTGAAGGCTTGATTAATCCGCTAAAGCATTTGCTATCTAACCCTTTAAGCATCTCGAACGAGAGGGAGCAAATGTACTTTTAGGACAACGTGTAATCACGTGTTCAAGCCTCTCGTTTGATTCCATAATTCGGCGTTATTCCATTCATATCATGATTTCAAGTGGATGTTTCCATGTGTTTTGATTTGTGATTCTTCAAGTGGCATTCGATGATTTCGTCTCCAACCTCTCGAGGTAAGTTCATATTTTATAACACAGACGCTAAACCTTAGCTTAATAAATTGGTCCATTTTCTTCCAACTTTCCTATGTGGGATTGGAACTTTTCCAATTTTCCATCAATTTATTTTGTCCGTTTATTTCAACTTCAAGTGGTTATTTTTTCTGCCTTAATTTATCATTCACCAAAAATTGGTTTTGAGAAAATAAATGTACTGTGTTAATCTACTTGCAGAGTAGAACACACTTGACCAAATAAATCTTTTGTCCGACTAGCTGAACCCATTCAAATAAATAGTCATATTTTGGTCAAACAACTTTTATAACCAATTTTCCTAGCAGATACTGTTCTCACAACTAGTATCTGTATCATATAAGTATGATCAATTCTTTTAATTGACCATACTATAACTTTTAATCAGTTTTTTTGCATTTCCAATGATGTCTTGGTGTCAGTTGAAACATGCTGCCCACTACAAATAATTTTTGACAACTCAAACTTCCTCCATCTTCAAAATTAAATCTAAGGCTCTGTTCGGCAGCCTTCAAAAGGGAATTGAAATTATAATGTTGATTTATTTGTGTTTTCTAGGTAAGATGTGGGGTTGGGAATTGGAGAGAGAAAATGTGTGTGGTTAAAAAGTGGTATGGGAAATTGTGTAAATTAAATTTCTTGTCTTTTCCTATTTAATTGCTCTACCGAACAGACCCTAAGTAAATTTTAGCACATCTGAACAATGAGGCATTCTCTGTGGTTAAAGTTGACTTGTGAAGTTTTGAAGTAGCAAAAACTTTCTGAATTTTGAATACAGAAGATCGTTTCATATCAGTTTTCTATTTGTTGCGCTTTGAGAACTGGTATTATATGGTTGCTAAGTTGCATATCCCTACCACTAGTTCTATGTATACACATTTTTCTGTGCATGCAAGATAAGTCTAGTTCTTTTCTGCAGTTATCAGGACCCAATTAGAGATATTACAAAGAAGATGGGTGCAGGAATGGCAAAATTTGTTTACAAGGAGGTATGTTACAAACATCAAGCCTTAGAGAAACTTGATGTTTTGATATAATTCCAAAGGTTATTTTCTTGATCGTTCGATTTCAGACGCACCTAACAATTCTCCTTGAATTGATTTCACTGAAGAAAGAATTTCAAAGTAGTAGTCAAGCACTTTTACTTAGTGTAGGACAAATTAAGTACTTCGATAGTTTGACTTATATTACAACTTAGGTCTTGTGGTGCAGGTAGAGACTATTGATGATTACAATGACTACTGTCACTATGTGTCTGGACTTGTTGGGCTGGGGTTATCAAAACTGTTCCATGCTTCTGGAAAAGAACATTTGGCTTCTGATACTCTCTCCAATTCAATGGGTTTATTTCTTGAGGTACCATTTTCAACATATATATCAGTCTGTGCCTTATCCATCTTTGGGATCTCTTTATTCAAGACATTGATGGCCAGCTCGTTTATTTTCAATATTTGTAGAAAATACATGTTATTAGAGATTATCTGGAGGATATAAATGATACAACAAGATCACATATGTTTTGGCCTCGCCAAATTTGGAGTAAATATGTTAACAAACTTGAGGTACATCTCCTTACAACGCTTCGTCTGAGTTTATCATTATCTTTATCTCTTTACCAGTCATCTTGAGTTGCTTGCAATTTGTTGGTGGAATTAGAGGAAGTTCCATTATCCATGTGTTTGGTATTGTGTTTCTCAGGAGCTGAAGTATGAGGAAAACTCAGTCAAAGCAGTACAGTGCCTGAACGACATGGTCACAAATGCTTTGACACATGCAAACGATTGCCTAAAATACATGTCTGCAATACGAGATCCAGCTATCTATAGGTTTTGTGCTATTCCACAGGTATATTATATATGTTAATAAAATGATTATCAGATGGTTTAAACTTTTCTACCACTCCGTTCTGTTTTGGTGTTAACTTCTTCAAAGATTTGATGTGTGATGCGGAGCATGTAGAACGAGAATAATGAATCTTTAGTTTAAGTTTCTTCTCAGTATATGTGTCACTGTCTTGCAACAACATTAGTTTTATCTGGCCGCATTACTCATGAAGGACCAAGCTTTGGTAACAACTAGTATTGGCTGTAGTTTAATTGTACCTCATTTTCTGATTAGTTTTTCTTTACTAATACTACCAGATTGTGGAATTTGGCTCATTAGCTATGTGCTACAACAACATTCAAGTCTTCAGAGGGGCAGTGAAAATGAGACATGGTGAGATAAAAATATTCATGTGCTCTTCTTGCTACACTAGCCTGAATTATTTCATTTGACAGATACTCTTTGGTTCATTCTTTATTTATTTTTATTTTTTTCTCATTATTTGTATGTGATCATTATGAAATTTGGTGGTAATATTATACAGTATCAAATATCCCATACAAATCGGGAAGGTACCGATGTGATCTTGAAAAAGTTATGTTATGACTGTTAAAAATTTGTTATATTATTATTTCTGAATTTTGGTGGTATCTTCTATCCAGGTCTTACCGCTAAAATTATTGTTCGAACCAAAAGAATGTCAGATGTCTGGTGCTTTTTATGATATCGCCTGCATGCTGAAGTCTAAGGTATGATGATTCATCACAGACTTATAAAAGCTATTTAAACTGACAGGAATTTGCTAAAATCTGATAACACATGAATAATTTTCAGGTTACTTTTAGAATCCGTAATTCATATGGACATCATTAGGACTTTCTCTTTTAACTCGTCCCACAACGGGCATTATAGCAAAAAACACTTACACTCCCTCTAGTGTGCATTTTCACGTTCAAGTTCATGGACAGATCCAAGATATGATGTACATGATTTCTTCTCTTGCTTTTGAAAAGCTATTATTTGAATCTTGTAGGTCGATGAAAATGATCCAAATGCTAGTAAAACAAAAGACTTGCTCGAATCAATTTTGGACACATGCAGGGATTCTGGCACTATAAAGGAGAGGTAGGTTAATTTCTGCAAGTCGTCTTCTGTGAATATTACTTAACAATGCTTACTAATATTTCTGGTAAACACCAGGAAATCTTACATAATCAGGAGCGAGCCGACATACAATCGAATACCGGTGAGTCATCCTGAACCTTTCTTTTTATTTTCCAAATCAAATCTCTGTCTAGTGGATGTTTTCTTTATGTAATTTCAATGCAGATCGCTGTTGTCTTCATCGTATTGGCTATTCTTCTTGCATACATATCAATTATTCGACCAAATAATATATGTAAGTTTCGTTACAAACATTTATGGCAAAGCTTAAACAATTTACAGATAAGTTTAATAAAATAATTTTTCTGCGTGAAGTAATTGTAAAGATTTCAGTAACTTCATTCGACTTAGAAATGTGACATATCCAAGTATGTATAAGAAAAAAATTACTCAAAAGTAAGTTTAAGTAACTTTTAAGCTTAGCCAAACATGCTAACGTTATTTTGAAAATGCTATATAGCTCTGAAAGGTTTTGTATGCTGATATTTCGTTGTTGTTTTTACTTGCAGGATTGGTTTTATTCAATCTAAAATGTGAGGAATCAAGTTTTTGATTGTGTGTATTGCAGCTATCTGTCAATTATGTTGACGTAAGTGGTTAAGGTTAAAAGTACTGTAAAGCAAAATGCCTGTTTGATGATGTTGATTTAAAGAGTTTATTTGAAGAAATTGTTTTTTGAATAGTGATTTTTAGGAGAACGTGTGGTTATAAAGTATGGAATCTTTTATGGTTTATAAGTAATATTATTTTATTGATAAATGTGCGGTTGAAAAAAGGGGAAAAAATGTGTTTTGTTTATAATGGAGGTCAAACATGACTCCTTATAATTTGTGTGTTTGTATTTGTTGTGCCAACAAGTTTTCAATTGAACTTCAAATAAGATTTCAATTGGGTTATAAACTTTAATTTATATCAATTGAATAATCAACTTTCAAATAATTTTGATATGGAGATCCCAATTCTCGAACTTGAGTAATTGGTGTATACTCCCTTCGAGAGTGAGCTTGATCCAAGTCTACTTTCCCCATTTCGTATAGTATTCGTTCTGGTTTAATAAAAGTTACATATTTTACCACCATGTAACCAATTCTCTAACTTATCTAAACTGATAAAAATTACTTAGTGGACAGCTATATAATAATTTATCTTCTATATAATTGTTGTACAGAAAACTAAAAACTAAAAATTGATTTTAGTACTCTTTTAAATCAACATTTACCATATTTTCACATCATATTGTCAACCTTCATGTCAACAAACCCATACAAGTAACATTTTTGATATTTGAAAATGGATTGTGTTTTTCGGACAATAAGAAGATTGACAGCCATGGCCGAACTAAATTCTTGGGATTCAATTCAATGCCAAAGACTTAGCAACCGTCTAGACTGGTCAATAGTTTGTGCATCTTACGGAAAATGATCTACTGAAAACACCCGTGGAAAAGCACGTAAAAAATAATCCAAAAACACTACACAACTATATACTAGTCGCTTGTTAAAATTTTTGTATTTAAAAATATGATTTTTTTTATATTTTCAAGTTAAAATATGTGGTCGAAAAATGAAGTGAAAAAATATGTGTGATAAAAGGTTTTGAGGAATTGTGTTGTAAAAAACTTGTTTTTATTTTTAAAACAAGTTTACCAAACAGAAGCATAAATACTAGTGAGTTTATGGGCACCTGTTTGCTAAAAAATATATATATAAAAACAAGTTTTTTATATTTTTAGATAAAATATGAATTGTTAAAAAATTATTTGAAAAATTGTGTTAAAAAAAAAGTTTTTAAACACTTTTACCAAACAGAGGCATAAACTCTCCCCCACTCGCCACTTGGTGAGTGGAGATTAGGTGTCTGGGTTCCACCTGACACCCTCCTAGTAGTCGAGACGTGTCCCACATTGGGATTATAAGTTGTCCATTGTGGATAGGGGCAGATACAACTCTTGACGAGGACGTTTGGCTACTCGTGCTAGATCCATCAAATTTATTTATTAATTTTTTCTTATAATTTTGGTATTGAATTTACCCCCTTATCTTGTATTGTCATCTTCTGCTAGATTAACTTCCTGAATTTGCCACCTTAAAATCTCCAATATAAATACACTGATAGGAAAAATGTAAAATGGAACCATGAGTTTCCAAGTCTTCTATTTTCCGACTAGTAAACGAATCCTAATGAGTTTTGAACAAGTCATTTTGATCTATTGTGTTGTTTTGCATGTCAATCTCGATTACAAAAATCGGAGATTCTTTCACATTTTTACTAATGACGAATTTTATAAACTAGTATAATTATAAGTTGAAAAGAGTAGTGTATAGAGGGTTAAAAACAACGTTGGTCGTCATTTATATTAACGACTTCAACGATTTTTGAAGTGTTTAGCACCATTTATTTATGTGATCGATGATATTGATTAGATGTCATTCATATTTGTGGAAATTACCTGGTAGCTTGCTTTTCAAGAACACAATCCAAAAATCAAGTTTATAGATTTTTTATTCAAGAATCACGTCTTAATTAGAATTTTCAAATTATAAAATAATATAACCCAACTCCCACACGACACCCACCCAACCCCACTGATTCCACTCGGTTGTAAACCCAGTCCTTACCATTATTCTCCCTGTTCATGCATTGAGGCAGATTGGTGGTGCTGCAAACGAGATGTCGGTGTAGGGGAGAGAAGCGACTTCATCGCAGCTATGTTGCAAGGATGTGTTGATTTTCTATTGGATTTTGGTAGAGGAGGAGGCGTCATCATAGCGACGTCGTAAGGAGTAAGAGTTCACAACTTCTTAGATCTGTCTTTTCGACGGTGTTACAGAGGCGCCGTGCAAGTAAGTGGTGTTTGTTGTGGTTTTTGAAGGCGATTTGTGTGGTGGTGCTGGCAGCAAGGTGTGTGGTGTGTATTTCTTTTGGTGGTTTCGATGGTGATTTGTGCGACAGTTGTTGGTGGTGATTAATGCTACAGTTGCTGGTGGCGAGATGTCTGGAATTTGTGATGGTTGCTGGCGGTAGGTTCTTGGTGATTGTTGGCTGCAAGGTCTATGGAGAGGTGGTGGTGATGGCGGTGATTAGTGTGGTGGCTACTTGCGGCAAGTTGTACGATGGTTGCTAGTGGCGAGGTGTATGGAGTTTGTAGTTGTTGCGGCGGTGAGGTGCTTGGTGATTCCTAGCTACAAGGTCTCTGGAGTGGTGGCGAGTGTGGTGGCGGAATTGGTGGCAGTGGTGTTGGTTGGTGGTCAGGTTAGGTGCGGTAGCGGCGGTGTTTCATGTGGTCAGTAATGGTGCGGTAGCAATGTTGGTGGTGGTGCTGGCGATACTGATGATGTGTGACCAATAATATGTAATTTGTGACTAGTAAATAGTATGTGATAATTTGTGACCTTTAATTGAATTACTGTGACCTAATAATTTGATAATTGTGACCAAAAAATAAGTTGTGATCAATTAATTATTGTGACTATAATTTGTGACCTGCAAAATTTGTAGTTTGCGATCGAGAAATAGATTATGACCTATTAAATCGATAATTTGCTATATAAATTGTGACGGTGAAAAAATCGTGACTTATAAAATTTGTGATATGGGATGGAGGAAATTTATGATTTGTGAAAATTGTGACTTAAAGAATTCTTGATTTGTTCTCGAAAAATAAGCAAAATTTGTGATTTGTGACCAAGTATTAAATTGTGATCGATTAATTTTATATGTTGAGATTGAAAAACAGGTTGTGACCTATAAATTTATAATTTGTGACCGAAAAATAAGTCGTGATCAAATAATTCTATAATATGTGATTGAGAAATAAGCAATATTTGTGATTTGTGATCAAATATTAAACCGATTAATCGATTACAAATTTATAGGTCTCTTGATTTGTATCCGAGAAAAAATTGTAACCAATGAAATTTGTGATTTCTGATCAATAAAGAAATTGTGACTCATAATTTGTTAAGTTGGGACAAATTGACTCGAGATTTGTGATCGAAAAAAAATTGGGTCCTACGAATTAAAAATGTTAATTAAAAATGTCTCCCTAAAATTACTCCTGAAATAACCGTAAGTTGAATGATTATTTATACTAGAATCAAGTATGTTGAACAAAGTAATACATTTGAAAAGTTCAATGACAAACGATGTTATCCATGTATACCCAATTCGGCATGTATAGTACATGACACAAGGGTCCTCTAGGTCGAAGCTAAGACGATATATAATCGACAATGATTAGATAAGTCCAAAAATGACCAAAAAGGCGAGGGTGTGTATTGAAGGGTGTTTGGTAAAGTCAATAATAATTTTTTCGGAGGAATAATTATGGATTTTTTTGAAATGTGTCATTAATAAATGGGTAATAGTTGTGAATGTATAGTTTAATGTTGTGTGATATAATAATTAGTGGTTTAAACTTTTCTAGAGATGTAAGATAAAAGTGACTTGTCCTCTCTACCTCTTTCATTGTGGTTATATACTTGTTTCTTCGTTGGTCATCCTTCTTCTTTTTTAACATGTATTCTCGCCTATATTGATTTTTTTGTTTTCTTCATTCGAAGGAAAATCGAGGCATTTTCCCTTCTAAGATGCTGATTCTCTGCTGCATCCTTGGGATGGACATTTCGGAGTCTTTTTTGGTTTTCATAACAAACTAATATCTTGCTTCCCACAATCACATCTTTAATTTTCTACATTATGAAGATTGATTGGGTTGAAAGTTCATAAATAGTGGAAAAGGAAATTGTGGTAATTACACCATAGCAGATTTATAAAATCAACAATTCAAAAGACAAGTTTTTATGTTTTTAGTTTACAAATCAGGTCCTAATTCCCTTTAAAATAATTAATTAATAATATTATAATTTATTTACTCTCACATCCTACCTACCTACCCACCCCCAATCACCCCAATTAGTAATTATACACACCCAAATTAAATCTCTCGATCTGTTCCCCAAAAAGTTCCTAAATTCATCTCTCAAACTCGGCTCCACCGGCGATGACGACGAAGAGTGCAGAACCAGCGGATATCTTAAAATAGCTCCCAATTCCAGGGAGAAGCTTTGAACTCCGCGACCTACCCACGGCTCCCACCCCCAGACCACTACATCGGAAGAATACTATAGATAAACGGCAGCAAGATCTCACTCTTCCTCTCCCTCTCATCTCTCAATCTCCGATCAAATTACTCATTTGCCGTCGAGCAAAAATGGAATCAAATCTGTGCGGTTTTCAGGTCCAATTCTGGTTTCTTTGAAGTGTAGAAGTCTCACCAGGTTGAAGCTCCGTGCTTGCTACGCAATCACTGATGACAGATTTTCTCAAAATTGTAATAGTTCACACAAATTCTTGTGCGTATTTTGCAATTTTGAGGCCAAAGGCATGAATGCCTTGCTCAATAGTTGTGACTCCTTGGAAGAATTATTGGTGAAGCGATTGTCTGGCGTCACTGATGGATTTGAGGCCGATCCCATCGGCCATCGGACCAGGAAAGGCTGCTGGAGCTTTGAAAGTTATTTGCTTGAAAGATCTTTACATGGGCAGTGTTTCAGGCCTTTGATTATTGTGTCGAATAACTTGAGGAGTTTGAAGTTGTTCAGATGTTCTGCTGATTGGGATAGTTTGTTGGTGGTGATAGCACATCAGAATACCGTGCTTGTGGAACTTCATCTGGAAAAGCTTTAGTTAAGTGATCTCGGGCTCTGCCTCTGAACCATTTCGAATTGTGTGAATCTTGAAATATTATTTTTAGTGAAAATCCATGCTAGTTCTAATGTTTGAATTATGGCTATTGCGAAAAAATGCAAGCTGATTAGGAAAATGCATACTGATGGATAGAAAACAAATAGAATAAGTGATGATGGATTAATTTCTGTTACAACTCATTGTCCTAGTTTGCAAGAGCTGGTTCTCATTGGCTTGAATCTCACAAGGTTGAGTTTAGAGAAGTTGGCGACGCAGCCTAACAACATATTCATGGTAGAGATATAGGATTCGGGTTTAGTTTCAATGGGTGATGCGAACCCCTTTGGTATTTGGACAAAAATTCTCACAACAATTTTATACCAACCCAAGAAAGCTAAAATGGTAAAAATGAACCTAAACCCAAGTTTACTCTAAGCAAAATTTCAAGTAAAAAATCCTTAACCCAATGGAGAGAAATAAGCAAGTTCAAAGGTTTCTTCCAATAATACAAGAATCATAACATTCTACATGAAGTTGAGAATAATACCTCAAAGAGGCAACAAGATTTGAAGAAGAATTCTTACCATTAATTTACTCCCAAGGAGGCTTCATGTTCATACAACCAAGACTTTTTAGGGTTTGAGGAGAGAATGTATTTATAGCACAAACCAAAAGAAAAAGAAAGAAATTCGAAAAAAAATAAAAATCTCGCGAATCTGTCTTCGAAATTGACCATGCTATCGCATGGGGTAATGTGATACGACCGCATGGTAAATCCAAAAGCATTCTTCTTAAATTTTCAAGGTTCGTGCAATCGAGAAAATTTAATACCATATGATCGCATGGTATAATCTCTGAATTCTGCACATGCTATCTTCAGTATTTTGGCCATAACTTTTGATCCTGATGTCGATTGAGGTTATTCAAAATGATTTGAAAACTAGACAAAATGGGCTATAATTCTTCAAGAAATAGGGAACCTCAAATTCGGAATTTATTTCTGTCAAAACTTTAATTGAATCCAAAACTTGATACTTCGCTCCTCTTTTGGCTTTCAACTCGATGCTGGGCTTCTCTTGGCTTGATTAGGGATGGCAAAAAAACCCGAACGACCCGAAACCCGGAGGACTCGAAACGACCCGCCCCGTCGGGTTTGCGGGGCGGGTTCGGGGCGGACCCGCCCCATGACCCGAGATTTTTTTTTAAGGGGGAATGAGAAACTAAAAATAAATTTTTGAGGACTAGAAGAATTGAACATTTGTAGAATTTAAGGGTATGAGAATATATAACCACTATACCATTATGTTGTTTATTAATTTTTTTCCCCTTCAAATATACATATTATGTTTAAAGTTCAAACTTAAAAACTCTAACTAGTTCGATTCCTAAGTTTTTCACCTAAAATTTTATTACCAATTTTATAAATAATAAAATAAAAAAAATTCGGGTCATTTAGTGGGGTGGGACCGCAACCCGACCTGCCCCGCGACTGTTTGCGGGTCGGGGCGGGGTCATGCCATTTCGGGTTTGGGGTGGGTCGGCCCCGACCCGACCCGAACCCGACCCATTGCCATTCCTAGGCTTGATACTTGTTTTATCTTTTAAAACTCTTCCAAAAGACCCCATAATTGACTCAGAACCCTTTGAACATGCACTTCAAAACTTGTTTGGCTTGGATAATTAATTTTCCTTGTCAACTCGCTATGATTCTCATCAGACCCTCATTCAGAATGATTTGTCTCGAATCATAGGTTTGTTCATAATGTTTCACTGCACACCTGGATCAAATGGAAAATTATGTCCTCCATGTCTAATGATCAACCAATAGTACTTTGTAACTTTGGATATGTGGAAGGATCGAATCATAAATTCCTTTAGACATATGTGGTGTTGTCCAAAGACCAAAATGCAATTAACCTACAAAATAGATTGAAGCAAAATAGGGTGGGAATCATTAGGGGCCGTTCTCTTTTTGTTTCGATTTTGAATTTTGAGTTTTGGATTTTGTTTTAAATTTTGAATTTTGGTTGTTTGTTTTGGGATTGCTGAAAACATGTTCTCTTTGTAATTTTGGAAAACTGTTTTCAAAAATAGAAAACTGAAAAATACGTTTACTTTGTAATTTTTTGATATATTTATTTTGTGATATTTCATATGTAAAAAATGGTTGATTTGTTCAATTCCATTAATTTTAATGTTAATAAATTAGTTAGTTATCTATGTCAATAAATTCATCATTAATATTGTTTTAGTTAAACAAAAATTTAACCTCATACCAAAAAAATCTTAACATAGATCTATATATAATGATAAAATAACACAAAAATTTCAAGTGAATGAAGTATCTCACTTTTACTAAAAATTAAAAAAAAAAAAATTATAAAAGAAAAAAATCTTAACATGAATCTATATATAATGACAAAATCAAATGAAGGAAGTGTCTCACATTTACAAAATAATAATAATAAAAAAATCTTAACGTGAATCTATATAATGACAAAATAACATAAGAACTTCAAGTGAAGAAAATGTCTCACTTTTACAAAATAAAAAAAATAATAATAAAAAAATACAAAATAAGTTTACAAAAAAAAAAAAAATCTTAAAAAGGATCTATATATAATGGCAAAATAATATAAGAACTTCAAGTGAATGAAGTGTCTCACTTTTACAAAAAATAAAATAAATAAATTTACAAAAAAATAAAAAAAATAAAAAAAATAAAAAAATCTTAACATGGATTTATATATAATGACAAAATAATATAAGAACTTCAAGTGAAGGAAGTGTCTCACTTTTACAAAAAAAAATAATAATAATTTACAAAAAAAAAAAAAAAAAAAAAAAAAAAAAAAAAAAAAAATCTTAACATGAATCTGTATATAATAACAAAATAATATAAAAATTTCAAGTGAATGAAGTGTCTCACATTTAAAATAATAATAATAATAAATAAATAAAAAATTACAAAAAAAAAAAAAACTTAACATGGATTTATATATAATGGCAAAATAATATAAGAATTTCAAGTGAAGAAAGTGTCTAAAAAAAACGCGTGTTTTGGTCGTTTTGGACTTTTTAACACAAAATATCCAAAACGAAAAATATCCAAAACGCTATAAACTCGTTTTGAGTTTCCTTTATATTTTTTTTAGTGTTTTGGAAAACGCGTTTCTGAAAATGGGTAAAGTGAACGCGTTTTCGATATTTCCAAAAATCGAAAACTCAAAAATGGACTGAAAACAGCAAAGAGAACAGGGCTTTAGTTTCTCTATGTACATGATAAGGATCCTTGTACTCGTGATAGACCACCTCCAACTCATTTGAAGAGGAATTCTTACCTCTAATTTGCTCCCAATGAGGCTTCAAGTTCGTACAACCAAGACTTTTTAGGGTTTGAGGAGAGAATGTATTTATAGTAAAATAAAAATCTCGCCAATCTGTCTCCAAAATTAACCATGCGATGGCATGGGGTAATGTGATGTGATCGCATGGTAATTCCAAAAGCATTCTGCTTAAATTTTCAAGGTTCGTGCGATCGCGCAAATTTTATACCATGCGATCGCATGGTATAATCTTTGAATTCTACACGCGACATCTTCAGTAAGTTGGCCATAACTTTTGATCCCGATGTCCGATTGAGATGATTCAAAATGATTTGGAAACTAAATGAAATGGGTTACAATTCTTCAAGAAGTAGGGAACCTCAAATTTGTACTTTATCTCTATCAAAACTTTAACTGAATCTAAAACTTGATTCTTGGCTCCTCTTTTGGCTTTCAACCCAATGCTGGGCTTGTCTCTTGGCTTGATCACTTGTTTTATCTTTGAAAACTCTTCCAAAAGAGCCCATAATTTACTAGGATCCCTTCGGACATGCCCTTCAAAATTTGTTTGGCTTGGATAATTAATTTTCTTGTCAAGCTCGCTATGATTCTCATCACTGGCCATAGAGGCAGGTCAGCTGAAGTACGAGCTGAGTCGCTGGGGCACATATAAAAGGCATAGGTCACACGTTAAAGTCACAGATTACATGTCACAGGTCATTAAAGTCACAGGTTACAAGTTACACGCTAAAGTCACATGTCACAGGTCACATGCTAAAATTACAGGTTACAGGTCATACGTTAAAGTCACATGTCACAGGTCATAAATTCAAGTCACATGTCACATATTATAATTTAAGTCACAGGTTATGACAACATGTTTGATGCATTAGATCACAGGTCACTCTTTAAATATTCAGGTTACATGTTACATTCGATGCATTAAATCACAAGTCACAAATCACACTTCATACGTGACTTGTTACACTTTATATGTCAAAAGTCACATGTCATCACCATCTCAGACGTATGGGTCACAAGTCACACTTCAAAAATGTTCAAGCCACAAGTGATTTGTTCAAGTCACAGCTCATATTGTGTAGGTCACATATATTCACTGATCACATACTAT
The DNA here is from genome assembly GCA_963555705.1 of Ligustrum vulgare. Taxonomy (NCBI): domain Eukaryota; kingdom Viridiplantae; phylum Streptophyta; class Magnoliopsida; order Lamiales; family Oleaceae; genus Ligustrum; species Ligustrum vulgare. The sequence goes on along the minus strand of OY743189.1, from coordinate 18,328,179 downwards.
AGTTCTCATGTCAATATTTATTTGTCACATGTTATAGCTCATAGGTCACAAGTCACCATTCACGGATCACATGTCATAATGTATGGGTCACAGATGGTTATAATTGTTATATTCCATACCTGTTCTACTATCATTTTGATTATTCTAAAGTTAATGAAAAATCAATATTCTTTTAATTCTTCTATCTACAGAATCTATCACATTCCTAATTTTCCCTCGCTATCAAATTATTTCGTATCAAATTGCGGCTCGAATCGGAGAAAAATCGATATTATGAATTGTGGTGACTGTGGTGGTAGTGATGGTGGGACAGTGTCGGCGGCGGGTGGTGGCGGCTCCGGCGGTGGTGACCGGTGGAGGGTGGTAGTAGTGGTGGCGGGGTGAACTGGTGAAGATGTCTGTCGTTATGTAAGATTAGGGTAGGGTAGGGTAGAGTTGGGTGGGTATTTTTTTAATAATTAAATTATTTTATTTAACACCTGATTTTTGTAGTTTTAAACTTTTTTTTTTTTAATCTTGAATTGTTGTAACTTAAACAATTTACTAGTGTATTTTTCCCTAGTACATAACTACTAGATATTTTGTTAACTCTTTAACATTAACAAACTAATTATTTTATTTTATTATTATTTTTTAAATTCAAGTGTTAAATAGTGATTATAAATATAATATTATATATAATATAAAATAATTATAACTTATGTATTAAATTAAAACTAATATAACATTAAAAAAAATTAAAAAATACCAAATCACAACATGTTTGTCCCATCCTCCACCCGACCCGCCTCGCCAAGTCACAGTTGCTCACACAAAATCACATTTCAGTAAAAAAATCATCAACAACTTGACCATTACAATTGAAGATGAAAATGAAATGTGAGAGGATATTGTATGAAATATGAAATATTATAACAGTTGAAAATTGTAATTGAGATTTTAGAGTAGTGTAAATAGAATTATAGAATGATAGATTGAGAGAAGATTAAAGTGTAAAGATTTTGGAGTAAATGATGGTATTTATAGATTTAGAAAAACAAATAAAAATATTAAATGGGAAACGGTCACAATTGTGACCGTTCCCCAACGGTCACATATTGTGACCATTTAAAATAAGTCCATTTTTATTTCTTTATTCTGTTACGAGTCGGACTTATTGATTTGCAAGCCGGTCCATTTTCGGCTCGTAACGAGCCGAACACAGGCAGCTTGAGTTTCCAGGCTTGTTCACGAGTCGGTCCACAAGCTTCACGAGTCGAATCTTAACTGTCCAACGTCCAATTTTTCTGTTTGATCCAGACCCAAGTCTATTTTTTCATGAGCCGAACTTTTAACGAGCTAAACTCATGGATTGTCCGGCTCGTTTAATACCCCTACGCCACGGCTATTTGGATCATGTGGTTGATCTGTCACCGATGGTAGTGATCCTTTGATGAGGTTCGCTTCAGCTCGTGGTACTGCATTTTCTTAAGTTGCTTCATAGTTAGTTCGTTCTGGGGCACGTGTGTCTAAAGGGTCTTCTTCCAGATTCCATCGAGTAGTAACCATAGTTTGACTTTTCGTGCCCCACGGTGGTCGCCAAAATATTAATGTAATAATTCATGATTTAGACTTTTCTGGAGATATAAGGTAAAACCAACTTGTCCTTTCTTCCTCCTTCTCTATGATTATATACTTGCTTCTTGGTTGGTCATCCTTCTTCTTTCCAGCCTATATTCTCTTTTGCGTTGATTTTTAGTTTCCTTCATTCTACGAAAAATTGAGGCATTTTCCCTTTTGAAATGGTGATCCTACTCTGATGATGCTAAAAATCGCACCTGGAATATTCCGATCTTGAGCAATATACTAGCATGAACTGGATCTCTGAATACCTGCAATAAAGGCGATGAGGTGTGTCCTCGCCGCCCCTCTGATGCTTAAGTCAGTAAAGAGGAAGGAGAAAATTTATGCAAAAGGCTATAAACTGGAAGAATAATAATTGTGTACCTGAATTATGATTGAGTGCCATGTATTTATAGAGATATATGGACGAATTATGATAGGATTGAAATACCTACATTGCATGAGTCCTGTTAGGAATCATCCTCTTATTTTTTAGGGATGGGGTTGTAAAACCCAAATAGGATTCTATTGGAAGATGAGTTCTATTGGAATTAGGAGATTATAGACTCCACGTGTCAGATCAAGTCATACCCGATCAATGAGAGACGTGACCCTAGCATCATGTACCCCGAGCACATCATACACCTTTTTGGTGACATATATGTACTCGGGGTAATCAATCCTCTGAGGTATTATGAGTGGTTGGGGCAACATTTTCGTCATGGGCATTTTGAGTGTGATCGGGGTTTATATTCTCCTCGGAGTTGTTCATGTCCTCGGGGTTCTCAATATGATGTATGGTGTAATGTTTAAGTGAGTTCTCGGCCTCGAGGTTCATATGTTGCTTGAGGGTACCAAGATATGAAGTGGCTAAATATTCAAGTGCTCGGAGATGAGGACAAAGGATATACTCGGGGTATAAATGATTGTCGAGGTTGAAGTCCTCATCGGGGGTATCAAGATGTAATATGGGATAATATTTATGTGTTCGGGCTCGAGGTCATCCTCGGGTTTATGGTGGTCGAGGTTGAGGTCTTCCTTGGGGATAGAAAATATAATATAGGGTGATATTCATGTGGTCGGGGTTGAGGTCCTCCTCGGGTTCATGGTGGTCCTCGGGGTTACACATTTGATTAGGAGATTATATTTTGTCAAAGAGCTCGGGCTTGAGGTTTTTGTGAAGGCTCGGTTATGAATAAAATTTATACTCATCATAGGCCCCCGCGCATCCATTATCGAGTTTAGGGGGAGAGATGGATGCGTAATAGTGAGGTATCATGATGTGATGATTATGTTAAGGAGAAATAAACAAGAGCTTATGTTAAGCAAGGAATAAGCCCGAGCTTATATAAGTAATAAATCCGAGCTTATGTAGACATGATGACTTAATTATATCAATTTGATTACTTGATTGCTCGGGGTGGCCGTGTGTACTTGCGTAAGCAAGTATTTTGTATGCTTGTGCGGGACAAGACTTTATTTGCTTGCACGGGGCAAGATTTTGTTTGCTTGCACGGGGCAAGGCTTTGTGTGCTTACGCATGGGCAAGGCTTTATGTGCTTGCGGGGGGCAAGGATTTGAGTGCTTGTGGGGGGGGGGGGGGGGGGGGGGCAAGGCTTTATGTGCTTGCCCTGGGCAAGGCTTTGTATGCTTGCACATGGACAAGACTTTGTGTGCTTGCGCGGGGCAAGGATTTGAGTGCTTGCGCGGGGCAAGGATTTGAGGGCTTGCTCGGGGCAAGGCTTTGTGTGCTTGCCCGGGACAAGACTTTATTTGCTTGCACGGGGAAAGTCTTTTTTTGCTTGCACGGGGCAAGGATTTGTGTGTTTGCGCATGGGCAAAGCTTTGTGTACTTGCCTGGGTCAAGGCTTTGTGTGTTCATCAATGATGGAGAATTTTTTTTTGGGGGGGGGGGGATGACATCCCATATTTCTTATATAGACCCGACCTATCTACTGTGAAATTAAAGGTAGGCATGTAGGCCCCCCAATGCTATGTGTAAGAAAAGAAAAACGATATAATGAAAAGAAATGGTAAAGACTAGGGTATGAAAACCCATACAACTTATAAAATAACGCATGATCAGTAGCTAGCAAAGCTTGGGCTGACGTTGTGTGAGTTTCTCCCTAAGGCTGTCCTACCAACGAAGACGTTTACCGTTCAGGCCATGGGATTTTTTCATCCTCGGACTTTCGTTGAACGTGGTCATTCCTTGGGCATTTTTCAGTATTGATGTAAGATTTTAAAAATCCCCTTTTTTATTAAGGATTCAATCTCTCGCTGTGATGCATGGCACTCCTCGGTGGTATGCCCATAGTCACGATGAAATTCGCAATACTTGCTCTTATCTCGCGTGTCTGGATGAGACTTGATTCTTGATGGCCACTTCAACTCCTCCAGATCCTTGATTTCCATGAGGATACTTGCCCTTGTGGCGTTCATACGTGTGAAGGGTGTAGGAGGGTTATGCTCTTGCTTGCCCCTAGCCTGATCTTTCCATGCACCATGGTCATGTTGTCTCTTGTGTTTGGGCTTACGTTCTATATAATCTGAATTTTCAGTGCTCGGGCTATTTTTCCTGGGGTACATTGTTTCTTCCATATTGATGTACTTCACTCCTCGAGTAAGGAGCTCGGTCATTGACTTTGGCGGTATTTTCGATAGAGACATCTTGAAAGATTCGCATCTCATAGCATGAGTAAGAGCAGATACAACGACAGAGATATGAAGATCAGGGATCTGTAGTCTTTCATCATTGAACCTGGTTATGAATTCACGTAGTGTTTCATTCTGTCATTGACTGAGTCTCATAAGCGAGGCAGCCGTTTTCCTTATGCGCTTACTACTTGCAAAAAAAGTCGAGAACTTATTGGCAAGAATTGCGAATGTTGAAATTAAGTTTGGTTCAAGAGTTGAGAACCAATCTCTAGCAGCACTGATCAAGGTTTGGGGGAACGCTTTGCACATAACTTGGTCGGGGGCAACTTGTAAGTTCATGACGTCGGTGTATATGTTGAGATGATTCACAAGATCAGTTGTACTATCATACTCCTTTATCCTCGGGTACTTGAACCTGTCTGGTAGGGGAAAGGCTAAAACTTCTGGCGTGAATGGAGTGTTCGGGGCAAAACCTGCTGGGGCCCAAGTATTTTGTAGTATACTTGCTGCTATCCCTTCCTGGATAATTCTTGCAAGCTCAGCAGTGGGCATGGAAACTGTTCTTGAACTCATCATGTTTGGTGGTGAAGGTGGCAATCCCGAAGTACTCGCCCGAGCAGTGTTGTGTGCATGGTTTTGTGGTTGGGCCCGTGAATCATTCCCTTCCTCGGGCGTTGGAGGCCTACGTTGATTTTGTTGCTTAAGCAGTTGGGTAAGTGCAGCGACTTGTTGACGAAGTTCCTCCAAAGTTGCCTGAGTATCAGCGACAGGTTGGGGATGTGATGTCTGATTCCCTGGTAACGTGGATTGGTTTGGTGGTATTGCTGGGGGTACTTGCTCCCCCCAACTGATTGATCATGAACAGGTAAATTTGTTTGTCGAAGTCCAGAACGTGTATCAACCATGACTTCTAGTTATGGTTCCCAAAGACGGCGCCAATAATGATACTAAAAATCGCACCTAGAATATTCCGAGCTTGAGCAATATATTAGCATGAACTGGATCTCCGAATACCTGCAATAAAGGCAATGAGACATGTCCTCGTCGCCCTTCCGATGCTTAAGTCAGTAAAGAGGAAGGAAAAAATTTATGCAAAAGGATATAAACTAGAAGAATAATAATTGTGTACTTGAATTATGATTGAGTGTCATGTATTTATAGAGATATATGGACGAATTATGATAGGATTGAAATACCTGCATTGCATGAGTCCTGTTAGGAACTATCCTCCTATTTTTTAGGGATGATGTTGTAAAACCCAAATAGGATTCTGTTGGAAGATGAGTTCTATTGAAATTAGGAGGTTGTAGACTCCATGTGTCAGATCAAGTCATGCCCGATCAATGAGAGACGTGACCCGAGCATCATATACCCCGAGCACATCATGCACCTTTTTGGTGCGATATATGTACTCGAGGTATTCTTTCCTCGGGGGTATTATGAGAGGTCGGGGAAATGTTTTCATCACGGGCATTTTGAGTGTGATCGGGGGTTATATTCTCCTCGGGGTTGTTCATGTTCTCGGGGTTCTCAATATGGTGTATGGTGTAATGTTTAAGTGAGTGCTCGGCCTCGAGGTTCATAGGTTGCTCGGGGGTATCAAGATATGACGTGGCTAAATATTCAAGTGCTCGGGGATGAGGACAAAGGATATGTTCGGGGTATAAATGATTGTCGGGGTTGAAGTCCTCCTCGGGGGTATCAAGATGTAATATAGGATAATATTCATGTGTTCGGGCTCGAGGTCATTCTCGGGTTTATGGTGGTCGAGGTTAAGGTCTTCCTCAGGGATAGAAAATATAATATAGGATGATATTCATGTGATCGGGTTTGAGGTCCTCCTGGGGTTCATGGTGGTCCTCGAGGTTACACATTTGATTAGGAGATTAAATTTTGTCAAAGAGTTCGGACTTGAGACTTTTGTGAAGGTTCGGGTATGAATAAAATTTATACTCATCATACTCGATTCTTCGGACTGGGCATTTCGCACTCTTTATTGGCTTTCATGACGAGTTGATATCTTGCTTCCCTTAATCACTTCTTAAATTTTCCCATTTACGAATTAAAGGAATGTGGCCCATTTTGTTCCCTTCATAGTTTGACTTTGATTAAATTAAAAATATTATTATTATTATTATTATTATTATTATTATTATTATTCACGAAGAAAGGCAAAAAATAAGATTGATACTACCACCAAACATTTTCTTGACCTAATATAAGAATTGACTGAAGAATTGAAGTGTGGCCAACCTCAGTTCGACGGCAAAGCAAATGACAGATAACTGACTGGAGTTTTTGAAGTGACTGTAAATATCTTGACATATTCCGAAATTGGCTAAAAGTTTTGTGCTAAGAAATTGTACTTCACCTATTCTTGCTTCGTAATCATATTTAAATCGACGGTGCACTTTATGTTTTTTACAATGATTTTAGCTCACTTGACATAGTAAATACCGATGTTTGGTGATACATTAAAATTCAATAGCACAACGTAAGATTTAATGTAAATGTTTCAATTTAAGTGATCATTAGTTAAGTCGTTAAGTTTTAAGTGACTATGATAGTACGAAAATAATTTTAATAATTAGGTCTGGGCAAAAGAATCGGAACCAACGATTCGGTTCGGTTCGGTATTTAAATGATTCTGGTTCCAAAAATCAAGAATCATCGGTTCCCATTTTTTATTCAGAACCAAAATCAAGAACCAAAACAAAACACGATTTTTTTAAATATAAATTAAAAAAATAAAAAAAATCATTAATTCCTAATCTTAATGCATGTTATCCGGTCCATTAGTCAATATCAATTATCCAACAACTATTTACTCATTAAACATTACAATAACTATAAGCAAAATAAGTAATAAACAAAAAATCGTAGATCAAAAATTACTTTTCTTTTACTTGTTCTGTCATTCAGCTTCAAACTTTTAGCCATCAGTTCTTCAAGAATCAAGAATCAACAAACAATAAACCTCCACTTTTCATCTTACAATTAATGTTATTTTGTTTTCAAAGATTTTGTGCGAATGTTCCCTGAAAAAGTGGAGAATTACGAGCAGAAATTGAATTTTTTTTAGAAAGAGCACATACACATGAATGAGGAGATACGTTACTGTTTAAAAGGAAGTGAATATTTTGATGTCAATGATTTTGAGTGTTGTATTCGCATTTTGATCAAAGTCGATGATCTTACTAGCATGAACCTATCATGGCTTTATCGTTTAAGTTTGAAAAATTTTAGTTTAGGAAATCGGAACCAGAACCAGAACCAAAAGAACTGAACGGTTCGGTTCTTCTCTTACACAAAGAACCAACGGTTCTTTTTCAAAAGAATCATCGGTTCTTGGTTCGGTTCAGTTCCCAAGGAACTAGAACCATATGAAACCACGCCCCACACCTATCAATAACCATTGAAGAAATTGTTCAAATTTTTAATGTTTCTTTTATATTTAAAGAATAATGCTATTTGCACTGAGTGACTGACTGACTACATTAGTCGTCCTATGTATCATCACATATATCGTGATTTTAATAATTAGAAAAAGGAATAAAAGAATTTTCATATTAATTATAATCTTTATCTTTATATATCTTTATATAAAAGTAGAACTGAGGAGAGGGGTCCACAAGGCACATCTCTCAGTGGCAAATGGGAGGGCTGGTAAGGCTCAACACAGCAGTGTGCAGAGTTCGAATATTGAAATATTGGATTTGTGCCTTGTTACAAGCGGAAGTTACCTAAACTTTGAGTTTATCATTAAGTCCTCCACCCTGACTCTGAGAGGCATAACCTGCAATTAACATCCTTAATCAATGGCTCAGAACATGATCGGTTGAGACCCTCAAAGTGTGGGCTACACCTTTTTCGAAATAACTCTCTCTCCTCATTTCTACTTTTATATATAAAAAAATAAATAAAAATAAATAAAGAAAAAATAATTATTTTTGTAGGAAAAATTATTATTTATTATATATTTAGTAAGATTTATAATAAATATACTATATGTAAATGTATTACATTGAAAATGAAAAAATTAGATTAATATATTTGAATATAAATAATGTGATATCTATTTAAATGTGTTATGTAATAAATGAGAAAAATTGGATTAATATATTTGAACATAAATAAATGTGATATCTATATAAATGTGTTATGTATTAAATGAAAAAATTGTATTTATATATTTGAACATAAATAAATGTCATATCTATGGAAATGTGTTAAATTGAAAATGAAAATTTTGTATTAATATATTTGAAAATAAAAAAATCCATGCTATATAAATTTGTTAAGTTAGAAATGAAGATTTTGAATCACTATATTTTTAAAATAAATAAAATCATTGAAGATTTACATCCTAATATGTCAATAAATGAGTAGGTTCTTCAATAAGCATATTACATAAATAATTAATTATTTGTTTTCAACTTTTTACCACAAATGATAAATTGATAGAAAATTTGATCATTTCGATAAAAATTGGTATGTTTAAAAAATAAGGAAAAATAAAATATATTAATTAATATATTGGATTTCGAATAAAATATCTGTAAACAACATATTAAAAAATAAAGTTAATTAAAAATTATAACATATTAAAAGGTAAATAGGTGATAAGGTGAGTAAATTTTTAGAGAAAAATATAAATAAAAGTCAAAAGAAATTTAGATACAAATTTAATTAAGTGCCTAAATTTGAAATGCGCGGTACACTGAGTATACATGCAGAATTTTTTATTTTGATTAGTTTTTTTTTTCCCTTAAAGTTTCAAATTCAATAATATGTGTTATGTATGTAATGAAAAAAATCTGATTAATATATTTGAATACAAATAAATGTCATATCATATCTATGTAAATGTGTTACATTGAAAATGAAAAATTTGGATTAATATCTTTTAAAATAAATAAATATATGGTATATAAATTTGTTAAGTTAGAAATGAAAAAATTGAATTAATATATTTTGAAAATAAATGAATAAAATTATTGAAATTTTACTTCCTAATATGTCAATAAATGAGTAGGCTCTTCAATTCGCATGTTACAAAAATAATTAATTATTTTCTATCAATTTTTTAACCACACATATTTTCTCTCTCCAATTTTCAGCAACTACTTTTTACCTCAAAATCATAAATAAATAAATTTATAAATGAAACATTATTACCAAACGGAGGCTAATCATTTCATCATTTGACAAAAATTGGCATGTTTAAAACAAGGAAAAATAAAATATATGTAAAAAACACATTAAAAAATATAGTTAATAAAAAATTATAAAATATTTAAAGGGAAATAAGTGATGAGGTGGACAAATTTTTAGAGAAAAAAGTAAATAAAAGTAAAATATATATATATATATATAAAATTTAAATGAGTGTCAAATTTTGAGTGGCGCGGTATACTTAGTGTTCATGTAACATTTTTTATTTTGAATATTTTTATCTTTTTTAAAGTTTCAAATTCAATAACATTTTCTATTGAAATTTTATTTTTTATTTGATATGATTAAATCAAGATATTTTCAAAATTATAATTTAAAAATTATATATTTCGTACATCGCACGAGTAGAAAACTAGTACAATTACAAATTTGAAGACTATTACTAAAGTAGACTACTACGAATAATACTATTCATATTTAAATTAGAACAGGTCGATGAAGATTGTGAAAATCAGGGAGTGATTCACTGATTCTAGAATAACCACATTGGAAATAACCCATAACCTAATTTTATTTTTAGCATATAATAACTGAAGTGGTCAAACGATAGCACAGATCTTGTAGAACTGGCACGCACCTAAGAAATATCATCCTCTCACTCGGTTTCGTCACAATCATACCAGTTTATTTGCCCCACGTAACACTCCACCATACTACAATGTCAAATTGCAGTATTGGTACTTAAACTATTGTTCGAGTAGAAAATTAAACTCTAAACTTTGATTATTAAAAAAAAGTATGTAGAAAGCGCTAACATTTCCACCAAAATCTTCTTGTGACTATAGTCTCTAGGGAGTGTCAATTGAGCTAGGCAACTCTCTAGCTACATACTGCAAATTTAGCTCATCGAGTCATTGGCCTGTGCAAGGTTAAATTACAATGCAGAATTAGTTAATTTAAAAAAAAAACCCATACTTTGCCACTTCATCAATCTCCATTAATTTATGCATTTGCTTGCCATGTATTAAACATCGATGTTTTACTTCTAAAAAAGAATAAATTTTAATTGTTTTCTTTAAAAAAAAAATTTAATACATGACTGGTGATTAAAGGGTCGAGGTGTCCCATTAACACCCATAGTGATTCCCATTGACATGCTTTAGTGGCCTATGACAACTTGTTCGCACTATCACGTGATTCACGTGAACATGTCTTACTTCAAAATTTTGGATACCGCCCATATATAGAAATAAAATTGGAATAACATGGTCACGTGACGAGGTGAAACCAAAGGTTATTGACCAAGTTGGTCTTTTGAAAGGTAATGGGATCAACGGTTAATTATAAAAACATATTCATTGACCTTATAATTTTTTAATCACACATCGTATTAATTTTTATTAAAATTCGTTAAAAAATTGAATTTAATCTACATCAATACTATATTTTGTATTTTATAATAATGTAGAAATGGCTAAATACGCGGAGAGAGAAAGCAGAGATAATAAAAGAAAAACCATCGAGGAGCCGCCAGTTTCTATGCAAGAACTAGCCCACGTTTGCTTTAGCCATATCTTTTTATCCCTCTTTTTATCTTCAGATTACTGCGTGTTTGTGTGAAAATCTCTTTCTTTATCTACACAAGCAAGAGTAAAAAGGAACGAAGAATTTCAATTTGTTTCTGTTATGGAGCAGGAGTACTGCTGCATAGAATCAAGAGCTTTGAAATCGAGTTTCATCTCACGAATGAAAATGAAAACGAATTCACAAATGCTTCTTAACGACGACGGGTGGTTTCTCGCCGGGATTAACAGCGGCTCCGGCGATGATTTTCCCGTTGAAGAGCTTCTTAATCTTGATTTTCAACCAGAAGAGCCGTTTTTCCAAGAAGAAGAAGAAGAAGGAGAAAAAGTTTCTGTTTCAAAGCTATCTTCTCAACACAGTCATTCCAATTCTTCGTCCGATTTTTCCGGCGTCGCCGAGTTTGATAATCTCCTCGCGGGCGAACTTTCAGTTCCGGTAATGTTCAAAATAAATAAATCTTTCGTGTCTTTACTTTTTCTTTTTGCTTAAAGAAAAAGAACCCATTTTTTTTTTTTTTCAAATTTTTACAGGTTGAAGTATCAGAAAACCTGGAGTGGTTATCTCAATTTGTAGACGACTCTATATTAGATTCAGGGCTTTCTTTATTATGTCCAGCAGGAAGTTTAACAGAGAAAACCAGAGAACTGCTTGACCAGAAAACGCCGGTTCCATGGTTTCCCGGGACGGTTCCGGGAAAAACAAGGAGCAAACGGTCCAGGACGAAAGGTAGAGCTTGGCCTCTGACGTCATCATCGGTAATTACCACGTCTTATAAGTATAAATCTTTTGGCAATTCAGCGGACCCGGTTCAGGATATAGACAGTTTTTCTTCCACCGTTGAAAATCCCCCAGCGAAGAAGCAGAAGATAAAACCGGCTGCTGAAACCTATTCATTCTCCCAGACGGTTCGTCGGTGTACACATTGTCATATTCAGAAGACCCCACAATGGCGAGCCGGACCGATGGGTCCGAAGACATTATGCAACGCTTGTGGTGTTAGGTACAAGTCCGGCCGGCTTTTACCCGAGTACAGACCGGCTTGTAGTCCCACTTTCTCTCGAGATATTCATTCGAACAGTCACCGGAAAGTTATGCAAATGCGGCAGAAGAAAGAGATATCCGGCCTTGTTGAACCCGGCTTTACTCCTATGGTTCCTAGTTTCTGAGTTTTAGAGATGCTGTGAACATGTTACTCAAAAACCGGTCCAGTAGGTATATATCATAGGGCACTTTAACGGAATTTAGGGAGGTTACAATTTAGGTTTTCATTTTCAAATTTATTTATTTATGCAAAATTTTGAATTCTTTTATTGTATTAAAATGGAGTTTACCATTTATAATTCATTTCGATTTTATATTTACGATGAGGAAGAGTCTTACACAAAATCTCCTTTAGATGAATTTTGTACTCTTGCACTAATGTTAACAAGTTCATATGGACATCTTTCTAGATATAATGCTTCTTTCAAAATCAATGAAGCACAATATTAATTACGTCGGACGAACCAAAGGTTGGAATAAACATCAAATAATAAATATCGAATACAAAACTCAATAATTTAGAGATTATTTTGACAGAACTTGGAGAAAGAAAAAATTAGAAATCAATTATATGAAACTGGTTTGGAGTAGGAAATGTGGAACACGAGGTCCCTATTTATAGATTTTCAAGCGTCTCTTCAAAATATTACATCTTTTGGCAAAATTAACCATTAGATCATACTTTTCTTTTTAATGACCTAGATTGCACTGTTCAAAAGATGATGACAACTTTTTTTTTTTTAATACTTTGAACAGTCACATCCAATCCTAAAGTTTTCGATATGCAAGTTTATATTTGAAAATTTGTAACCAACTATTACACCAAGTCAAGACTTTTCCAATTCAACTTTAAAAAATTGACAAATTATCCAACAATTTTCACTTGCAAGAACATCCAAAACGTAATGTTCTATCACAATTTCTATCTAAAAAAATCATATTATTATTTGAGAATTGAAATTATTTTAAATTTTACTATGCATGATTATTAAGTAAATTTTCCGAAAAAGTACTTGTCGTATCATGAAACGTTAATGACGAGTTAAATTGTTCGAAAATGATGCTCTCGCCAAAATGTATGTTTCATACCTTTAAACCTACCCTTTATTTGTTTATTTATTTATCGTGCCTGAATCTGATCTCATTTTAAGACATTATTAAATTAATTAACGAGATAGATATACACTACTGGAAAATAATATTGTTAATTAATGTACCTAAAATTGTAGTTTGAGTTATATTACAAAGATACCCCTGACCACCAAAAGGGGTGAAAGCAAAGAATAAAAGAAAAAAAGCTGAAATTATTTGCGGGTTAAAAGCAAGATGGTGCACTCAATTTTGCTTCCCAAGCAATTCATTGTCGCGTGACAAGAGCATAGTATGAACCCATATGGCATTGAAGATTTTTTTGGAGGGTTGTTTGCATAAAATTTTATAAAATTTGTACCATAAATTATGAATACACTATGATCGTAAATCGACGTAGCACAAAATGATCTCATAGAATATGATGTTGGCACGTGACAATCAAAATGACGTCATTATGGAATGAAAGCAGAATATAAGCTTTGCAATATTCATTCCGAACGAGTGAAACTCTAATATTACCCCTCCCAAAACTCTATCAGGACAAAGTTGAGCCTTTAGGTTCGAGAAAAAGAACCATGCCCATTGAAGCCAACCAAATGAGCTCTCATAATCGAACCTAAAATAAATAGAAGGAATTGGATCTCAACGAACTTAGAGCAATCTAAAACACATTGAACAAGTAAGTATCCTATCCCCTCAACAAAAGGCATGCAAAGATCTCATTAACAATGTGCGGCGTGAGAAGAGCGCCACATGACATAAAAGTTAGAAGAGCATGTGGGAAAGTTGATTTATAAAATCTTGTGAAAGGAGGAGGTCGAGCATTGCTTCGGCTTTGATGGATTATCATGTCTTCATTGGTGATTTCTTCAGTGATCATCTCTACCAACAGGGCTGATCCTGAGTTTTAGGGGCCTTGAGCGGACCTCTAGCTCTAAAAATTATTGGGACCTTGAGTCAAGCACAATTTTTCTAGTAAAAAAATAAAAAAAATTCTACAAGGATGAAGACAGAAGAATTGAGTCAATGAACTATAACAAAATCACAAACTATGTGTATATATTGTACCAACTATGTTAATATGAATATAATGTTATTATTCCACTTTTAGAGTATTTGGCAAAACATTGTGTTTCACGTTCCAATTTTGGGGGCCCTAAGCGACCGTCTTGTTCGCCTATGAACTGGTCAACCCTGTCTACCAACTGATTAAAGGTAGATGGTTTTTATTACAAATGTATATCCAAAAAGGAGGTTCATGTTGAGACCTCCCTTGAGGGCAGACAAAGATTCTGAGTTAAAGACGTTCTTACAGACTAACATCCTCTAATTAAAGCGGTTGAGATAAATTTATAGGGTTTCATCCAATCACTTCCCTCATGTCATGGAGGCATTGCACTGGTGTGGATCCAGGTTTACTCGAATAGAAGTAGTTGATAAGGCCCTTTTCATGTCTAACCATCTTGAAATGCTTCCACTGTAAAGTTTTCCAAACCACCCATTCTCCCCTCCTCTTAGAATATGGTGAAATGTCGGCATTTATGTGTTGGGATGCTTTGTTGACGTTTATGGTTGTAGTATACGTGCGATATGCACATGGGGATCTCTCTTGCCAGCATATTCTACTATCTTGGGCATCCCGAAGTTTTAGGGCATCTGGGCCCTTTTGATCTCATCTCAAGGGAGAAAGGGATTGTAACACCCAAGCCAGGAAAGCTTAAAAAGAAATGATAGATATTATTCATACCAATAAGGCGTATATTCTTTTCCGGAAGTCCATCATTAGAAACTCCACAATTAAGCGTGTTTGACTTGGAGTAATTCTATGATGGGTAACCTCTTGGGAAGTTTTCTCGGAGAGCGTGCGAGTGAGGACAAAGTATACTGAAAAGATTCATTTTAGTGCAGTGGAGATAGTACATCGTCATTTAATAACCGAGACAGCCCGTTAAATGGGTCCCGAGTTATTACAAATGGTATCAGAATTGACCGCCAGCCGAAAATCGGGAACTAAGTGCTATGAGGGATAAAGTGCTACGCTATAGGGTGAGAGCCACTTCTTGAACCCATATAAGTCACCTCTAGAATCCCAACGCCTGATAACGGATCTTCAGATGATTTAAGAGCGACGAGGACGTCGTGAGTTTAATGGGAGAGGGGGGGGTGATTGTAATACCCAGATTAGGAAAGCTTAAAAAAAATTTATAGGTACTATTCATACAAATAAGGTGCACATTCTTTTCCAGAAATTCATCGTTAGAAACTCCACAATTAAGCGTGTTTGGGTTGGAGCAATTCTATGATGGGTGAACTCTTAGGATATTTTCTTGGGGAGCGTGCGAGTGAGGATAAAGTATACTGAAAAGATCCATGTTGGTACAGTAGGGATTGTACATAGCTTTTTCGTTTTGCTTCTATCTCATCCAAATTCGAGTTTCAACCTAAAATAATCAAACAAATACAAAATTAAGCATAAACAAACTTAAGAAGACTCACAATTACTCATTTTTGACTGTCCAAATAATTTTAAAATTAAACTTATCAAACACCTCAAAACTTTATAATTTTTAGTCCTCGAGCAAGGAGAAATAAAGCAAAATTGAAAAATGATATAAAAACACAAACGAACTAACAAATAGCTAGGAGGACTCACATGCAACAAGTTTAGCTTGCACTCTTGGCTCATGATTAATAATCTATACTATCTATTAAAGTAAAATAGCTGTCATTTTTTGTTTTTCCGCCTAAAATACTTACCAAAAATGACTAGATGTATTTATGTCATATCTTTATAATTTCTAAACTTACCTAAATTGGTACACATTTATATTTATCATTAATTGCTTTATAAAAAATAAAAGAAAATAATTCATTTGGAAAACTGTGCATTAACTTTGAAAAACAAAGATAACTTGACTTTTTTCATGCATTAATTGTGCATTAGATTAATATTTTATTAAAATTTAATATCTGTTATTTTTTGTTTAGTTAAAAATATTAGTGACAAATAACTTTTTTTTTTTTACACCTCTTAATCGATTTATTTTTTTAGAAAACGATAATCTTTTTTTTTTTGGAGAAAAGGTGGCTATTATTATTATTGTTGTTGTTGTTGTTGTTATTTTTAAAACTTGTTTACATTAACGTAAAAGGTAATGATGATAATTAATAATTTATTAAAACTAAAACAAATTATTATGTCATTACATATATATAAATTTGAAGGGTATTATGGAAACCCGTTTTGCACAGTGAAAGATTATTAAGTATTTAATTTGAAAATAATTAATTACATTACTTTTATGGATGACGTGTTGACTACATTTGATGACGCGTTGACTACATTTGATGATGCGTTTAGTGTAATATGAAATGAAATTGGAATTATTAAGGATGATTACTTTTAATACTTCCAATTGTTTGTTTAACTTTTTGAGTTTTGTAAAAAAATGAATGATGATTAATAATTGAAAGTAAGGCCAAGGTAAGTTAGCTCGAGGCGCCCCTATCAGATAGAACACTTGTCTCGAGTCTATTGGTGGGTTGATATTTGGATATTTTTGTATCTAAGTTCAAAAAATAATTGAAAGTAATAATAATTACGTAATTTTCAATGATATTATGGAGGACATGTTTTGCCTCCAAAATTTCTATTAAAAACTGCTTACATTTATTGTTGTTAATTAATAAGTATTTAATATCAGTTATTTTTAAAAACGATGCAATTTCAAATTGTGTGCAAATACTTATCGAAATTTTTAGCTGGGGAGAAACACTATTATTATATCAAACTTGTGAATTACTTCAAAGTTACCATGTAGCGTACCCGGTCCTCAAGGGCTGCCGGCCGTCTACTCATGGTCTTTCCACTCCCCCCTGGTCGTCCTGCTCCCCAAGGGCTGACAGCTTCGTTTCCAGGAAGTGGATTTATGTCTCCCCAGGGATTCGAACCTTGTACCTAGGTGTTAAGTACAAACTTCATGGAATCCCTGGTACCATTAGACCACGTGGTCTAATGGTAGCAGGATTCTAAGAATCATTGTACTAAACCCCTAGGTGCATGGTTCGAATCCTGCGGAAGGCAAAAATCCACTTTTTGGAAACGAGGCTGCCAGCCCTTGAGGAGCAGGACGACCAGGGGGGAGTGGAAAGACTATGAGTAGACCGCCGGCAGCCCTTGAGGACCGGGTACGCTACAAAAAAGGTGCATTTTAGAGAATATATTGCTTGTGAATATAAATGAAATAAAGATGTCATATTTGAGTTCCACAACAAAAATAAATGAAATAGCCCCAATCACACAATTTGGTTATGCTAAAAAAGTTAAAAAATTCATATTACCCTTCTAAAGTAATTGTTCTACATTTGGGTAGCAATTTGCCCTTTTAGAGTAATCGTCTCATTTAATATTTCATACATCCTTCCAGTAAGCACTCATAACGTTTAAAATTTAAGTTTCAATAAAATTTACAGAAATCAATTTATGTTAATCAATGATACCCTTACAAAACAAGTGTCTACAATACAAAAGTAAAAAAGAAATGTTTAATAATTAGGCACATGATACATCATTAGAAAGATGGTTGAATTTGGAGTTTGACATAAAAAAGGAGTGCAATTCGAAGTTGTACAACAAAAGTTATATATGTTTGAAGACAATGACCTATAAAGTAAATACGAGAAGGACTAAATTGAAAGAAAAGTAAAATTTATGAACTAACGTGCAAGAAAATATGAAATTGAGGGACCTAAGTTGCAAATAAATGAGGGTATTTTAGAAAGAAATTTCAAAATTTGAGTATTAAAATGACAAGTTTTGAAAATTAGGGACCAATAATGTAATTGAAAATGACAAATTTCAATTTTTTTGATTATGTTAATTTTTTTTTTTTAATATCAAAACGTGGAAAACACCTTGTTTTCCCTGTTTTCATATTATGGTTATAATGGGTGAAAAACGTGGAATTTTCCATTTCATTTACAAAATTTGGAAACATTTTTGAAATTTTTTTCCCGAAAACGGCGCAAGAGAATGCGTTTTCCGATTTTTCGAAAATAGAAAACGGTTGAAAAACGCCAAAGAGAACGCAACCTTAGGGATCGTTCTCTTTGTGTTTAAATTTTCAGTTTTGAATTTTGAATTTTGTTTTGAGTTTTCTATTTTCTGTGTTTGTTTTGATATTTTCAAAAATGTGTTCTTTTTATGATTTTGAAAAATTCTTTTCCAAAATAGAAAATTGAAAAATGTGCTTACTTTGAAATTTATAGTCATTACTTCGTGATATTTTATATGTAATATTTATTTGTTTAATTACAATAATTTTTAATTTAAATATATCAGTCAATGCTATATTATTTGATTCATATTTCATTACTCTGACAATATTTCATCTCCTAACCCTTTAACATGGTACAACAAGAGTGAGGGTAGTTCAACAAGGGAAGGGAAGTTGCAGAGTGCTTTGAGGTTGCAGCCCTTCTCCAAGAATCTTCCTATCTCAAACCTTTTAGTTGTTGATGAGATTCAAGGAAGTGTTGCAAATCCATGTTTATAATGGTGTACATTTTCATTCTCACGTCTTTATGTGCATTCAAAAGAGTGGAAGGAAATGAAGGGTTTTAACTAAATTATGACTAGCAGGTACTTTACATAAACCATTAAACGTTAATAATTCAAAACAAGAAAGGAACATTACAATTTACTTTTTACCAATATCAATTCTAGCCTTCTTCGCCACTGCATCAAGTCCATTATTCTCTATGATCTTTAGAGCTTTGGTTGACAGCCACACTTTTAACACAGTGCTTCCCTGCCTCCCACCAAATTCTCTTATATTACAGATTCACAATCTGTAGCCTCTTCACCTTGTGGTTTGAATGGGAAACTTTGTTTACCTTGTTTGACTTTTTCCCACTAAAAGGATGTATTCTACCTGAAAGTAAAATCAACTCCAATTGTTCAATACCTTTCTATTGGAAATCAATTTGAAAGATTGCATCAGTGAGAGTGACTATCATAGTCAACAACAATATATTAAGTCTTCTTCATAACAAATTCTGGCTCCAAGCTGTTGGATATTGGTTAATAAATCTAGAATTGAAATCGATCAAAGTGACTTCGTGTCGACTTCGGCCAAATACTCAAAAGCTCGACTTAATCCGTTTACGAAAAAAGGACGAAAATCAGGTCAAAATATTTGACCGTGCGACCGCATGGTTGATAAACCGCGCGATCACACGTCAAATTTAATTCCGGTTTTTTGAGTAAAATCGTGCGACCGCACGGTTGTCCGGTGAAAAGACACATTTTCATAAATGTGCATTATTTGAAAATGGTGCATGGTTTGACCTCAAACCATTTCGTCCACACCCTTTCATGGTCTATAAATAGGACCCTTTTGGTGTCCTATTTCTCACAATTTGATATGCAAAACATCTCTCATTATCTTTTCTCTCCAAAAATCAAAATCATTTCATTTATTTTGATTTTCTTTCATTTCATCCTTGGAGTACATAAGCCTAATTTTGGTTTGTTGTACTTGTGTTTTGGAGAGCTACAAACACAAGTGTAGCCGTTGTATCTTGGGAGTCGATTGCCGAAATCCGTAAGCACCGTTGCGGGGCAAATTCGACTTAAGGATAAAGAGTCAAATTCTTGCCTCGACTTTGTCCCTACTTTCCTTCTTCTCCTTATTTGTGTTTTCTTTGCAGTTACTCTGTCCAATTTTCGGCAAAGATTTACAAATCATCATTATACTTATTTTGGCGTCACTATTCACAAAATTCCTCCTACAATAGCATGAATCCTTCTTCGACATCAATGATTATCAAATTCTAAATTTGTAATTATTGTGTCTGCAAGCAAGAAACCAGCCATTTTTGAAGAAAAGCACTTTTAATTCTCATCTCTTGAAAATGAATATGTTGGTACCTAAAATTGAATCAAATCTAGTAAAAGGGATAAAAAAACTCAAGAACTAAACTCAAAAGAATATTGTCCTAATGTAACTGCAAACTTTCTATCCTCTCTCCCACGAACTAGATACAATCAAAGGAGCACATAAAACATAAATTATAATATCTTGCTCTGGCAGGATGAATATAATTCAATAAGTTTTAGTTTACTCATATCAACAAAACCCAAAATTCCCCAAAAATATAAGAAATAAAAACTTATAAACTCTCTCTCTCTCTCTCTCTCACACACACACACACACACACAGGGCAAGGAATTTACGAGCAACATGTTGGGAAGAAGGCTTAAAAGTAGCAGAGATTGGGATG
The DNA here is from genome assembly GCA_963555705.1 of Ligustrum vulgare. Taxonomy (NCBI): domain Eukaryota; kingdom Viridiplantae; phylum Streptophyta; class Magnoliopsida; order Lamiales; family Oleaceae; genus Ligustrum; species Ligustrum vulgare. Next base: position 18,307,743 of record OY743189.1, on the reverse strand, counting down.
GAAGTATGCACATGAAACTTTGTTGCTGAAATCTTGATGCCACTCAACTGAGATGTAATGAATGCTCTCTGAATTCATTCATGAACTCTTCACTGAAAATAAAAATCTTACTGCCATTGGCCCTACTGTAGCCATGACTATTGCCATGCTTGTAAAATATGCATCTTTCTATTGATTTTTTTTTTTTTTGTAGAAAATGATTCAAAAAAAAAAAAAAAAAAGGAACTGGGAGAAGGAGGTTAGATGATGACGAGCAGCGTGAGAGAAGGCGAGATAAAATAATATGACGAAGCTCTAATCTCCTTGTTATAGTACCGTGTTTTTGTTGAAACAATGTATTTTGGGACATTTTAACAAAAAACATCTAAAAGTTTTTCTCATTTTGGGTTTCCTGTTTAATTTTTTTCCGTTTTCAAAGACTAAGGTGACGTTCCGTTTGTATTTTATTTTGTATTTTCATTTTTGAAAATATTTTGTATTTCCTGTTTTTATTTTTGTTTTCAAATTTGCTGAAAACGCGTTTGGTTTGTCATTTCTGAAAATTGTTTTTGAAAATGAAAAGTTGGAAAACACGTTCTGTTTGAAATTTTGCCGAATACTATTTAGACTATGTTTAATTAATTTACTTACAGAATACTACTGGTTCAAACTCAAATTTCTTTTCACAATTTATTGAAAACATGATTACCTGCAATACACTAATGTAGACACTAAGAGTCTATATTAACACAGCTTGATCAAGTTCGAGATTTGAGGAGGCTCTGGTTCTATTAAAATCCAGAAAATGCAAGTTCTTTCAAAATCACCAGAGTCCATTTATCAAGTCATTTTTTGAAATATAACAAGAATTCAAACTTAATTTTTTTGTAATTTTGATATTGAATTCAATAAAATTTTATTTAGGCTTAGTTCCAAGTTAGAATAATTCTTCAAAAAAAAAAAAATATTATTTAGGTTTAATTCCAAGCTAAGATAATTCTCCAAAAATATATATATATATATATATATATTTTAAATTTAGTTTCAAATTAGGATAATTCTTAAAAAAAAAAATTTTTTTTTTCTCAAAACGCTTTTTTCGCGATTTGAACATTTTTTATTGAAATACACATAAAACACTCAAAACGAGGTTTTGGGCGTTTTGAGTTTTGTATACAAATTTTTTTCTTTTTTCAAAATGCATTTTCGAAAATGGCAAAGAGAACACGTTTTTAGTGTTTTCGAAAATAAAAACAGAAAATGACCCCAAAACAGCAAAGAGAACATGATTTTTGGTAGTTTTCGGAAACTGAAAATTAAAAATAACATGAAAATATCTAAGAGGCCAGGTCCTTAAATTTTACCTTCTCTTGTTTGTAAGGGATCCGCTCAGCGTAATAGGTGAACAAAATCAACAGGACGATGATTTCCTACAGACTGCAGAAATCAGTAATTAATAATTCCTCCCTATGAATGAGAATCCCTAATTCCTTTCCTAAAAGAAAGAGAATTTGAGTTTTTATCGCTTCAACCCTAATTCGTCCTTTGGACTATGAAGAAATCCCAATTTATTCTTTAATGTGCCAAATGAGAAGTTGTGTTTTGTTTTGGGTTTTTGAAGTTTCGCTTGCTGATGTGCATCAATGAACTAATAATTTGATGCCACGATGGATATTGTTAGCTTCGTTGACACATCTGTTAATTATAATCCGTCTAGAAACGTTTTGGGTGAGAAACGATTGACAAAATAGAAAGTTCGACAAGTGTTCGTTTTCAGTTGAAAGTTGGGTGTGTAAGTACTCCCTTTAAAAATTTAGTGAGTATACCCTTACAAAAATGAAAGGTTGGGAATTGGTCAAAATATTGTTGGACATACTCTTGATATTTTCAATAGTTGGGGGCCATATGTAATTCTTCCTTTAAATTTTTTCTTAAATAAAATTATAGGGTAATTATATTCACACTACAATTTTTTATATTTACACCATATTTTAATTACAAGAAAGGATATCAATATTTGCTCACTTTTGCTTTTATGTCATCTATATTTTTTTTGAAACATTATTATTCTTAACTTTTAATTAATTAATATATATTTTTTTTAATCACAAATTCTATCCAAATATTTTGTTAATGTGTATTGAAAAGAGGAGAAAATATTTATTTTTTACTTTTGCATTGATTATTTATTTTGATTGTTTAAAAATACTATAGATAAAGTTTTTATCGACCTCGTAATAAATATTTTGGACAAAAATCGTCTTTATAGACAAGACGTAAAATTTAATTAATGATTGATAATAAAAAAAATTATATAAAAAATTTGGAAGCATCAGTGTAAAAATAGAAAAGCTCAAGAATATTCATTACACTGTATTGCCAATAAACAAATGTTATGATGCCAATTGTCTTATAAGCAAGTTCTAATCCCAGTAGCAACGGCAACGGCTCTAAGAGGCCACTCACTCATTTTCTTCCAGTATCTAAAGCCGCGTACTCGTACGAACGCCGTCGTATCAGGTTTTCTCCGTCTCTCTCTCTCTCTCTCTCTCTGGATCACACTTTTCCATGATGCACAAACCCAAATCTAACGATGGTTTACATTTTACTTGGATTGCCACTAGGGTTTCAAATTTTGTGATAATGCGTTATTCTACTGGGTTTCCTTAGTTGATTTCGGTAATATATTGGATTTATGAGCTAGGTTTCTTTCAACTTGGATTGCCAAAATTTTTTCATCCACATGTAGAATATAGATTGGATTCCGGTACTACGAGGCATGCATAGGAAAGGAAATTGAGCTGGTACCAAACTTCGCATGGAAAATACCTGATACCGAGTGCAAGAATTAGGATTACTGAAACATTTGACTCTGATGAACCATAATTTGCTATATTTCTGTGTATAATTTCTTGCATAAGCATGGGTTAGGGCTGGAAGCAAAAAATGGATCTGTAGGTGCAATTCAATTAGTTGAGACGACCATCTCCAAGGGCACCTCCCAAATTTGGGATAAATGAATAGTGTTATCTCAAATTCGGGATAAACCTTTTATTACAAAAATGCCATTTATTTATTTACAAAAATGCCATTTTTTCATTAATCTCATTTTATCTATTTAATTATCCAATTGTTGTTGTTTTTATTATTATTTTCTTTGTTGTTGTTTTTATTATTTTTTGTATTTTAATTATTATTGTTTTTGTTATTATTATTTTTTGTTGTTTTCGCGTATGATAATGTTATAAAAAATACTAGTAACAACAATGTTAATTCGAATAGTTATAATTGGAAGAACCAAAATTTAATTTCTGAATAACGGTATAAAGACGATAATTTTCGAGATGTTAAATGAAAACGAACCTACTACCATAAAAAAAACGTAGGGACAAGTGCAAGATCCCAATCTTAAACATAAATAACACAACAACTAATCGAAAGTATTAGGTAGACGTAGATCTGATGGTTCAGTAATTTGGAGATCACTCGAGGATCCTCGGAGATCTCCAAAATACTTAACAAAGGAAATCTGGTTATTCTGGGATCTCGAACTTTGATGTTCAGCTCTTTTTGGGCGATTCTTGTCTATTCATTTTCTAAGAACTGACGCGCATATGAGTTTGTCATAGTGGAAAAATCAGTGAGTAAATTTTTGTTCCCCTCCTGAACCTCAGTCGTGATTAATTTTTTCATTTCCAAGGCATGCAAATGTTGTCTCTCTTCACTGTCCCTTTGGAGGATGTCACTAAGTGTACGATTTTCTTCCTTTACCACCTCCACAATATTTGAATTGTCATTTTTAGCTCTCCTCTTGAGTTTAGACTTTTTAATTCCCCATGGACATTGTGTCGAAGGGCCCTCGAAGTTATCGTCTCTCAAGTTCGAATTGAATGTCGGCACTACTTGCTGTATTGATGATGACATGTAGTCTTCCAGATGTTGATGCCCCAATTAAAGATCCGAACGAATCACCACCCCTACACGTTGAGATGGTTCGAGATGAAAATGTTCGTTTTCAAAGTTTTCTTACTTATCACAAACAAATCAAGAATGTCGATGCCCACTATGCACTTCGAGATGCCTTAATTGAGCATTTGTGGGGGCAATTTGCTAATTCTGAAAATCAAGACGATGTTTTTTAATCTGTTGATTGTGGTGGATGCTTTTGAAGACATGTCTTCATTTGTTAGAAGACAAGCCTTCAATGTAGTTGATCGAGATTAAAAATTTAATAATTTAGTTTTTTACGTTCACAATAATGACATTTTATTAGGTACTTCAAAATCTTTGACTACTAATTTAAAATAAAATTAAACCAATTAAATAGATAATAAATATATAAATAATTTGTAGAATTAGAAATAATAATAAGAAAAATAAATAAAAAACGGTTAATCCTAGATTGAGGATAAACTGTTGGAGAAGAAAAAGGGTTCGGACCAAATTTGGGACAAAGTCCGGACCAAATTTGGTTCGAACCCTTGTAGATGCTCTTAGGGTTTTGATGATAGGGTGTAGGAAGACAGATGAAACTCCAATCAGTTGGAGCTACTTGTTGTGGAGTATGTTCTTCTACCCGATTGGAGTGTTAGGAAGCTTCACCTGCAATTTATCCTGTGCCATATGTATTTCGTATATTCCTTTTGATCTTTTGGTTAAATTTATTTATGTATCATGAATGATGTTTGCTGTTAGTCCTAGTCTTGGCAATTCATAAACCGTTGTTGCAGGCATGGTTTTAAAATACGGAAATGAGTACTGGTGCGTTTTTCATGGTTTGAAAATGCGAAAATGGGTACTGACACTTTTTTCCTTCGAGAGGCGAGATGTAGGTCTCGAGGCGTAAGTCTCATCGTGAACAAAATTTTCTATTAAAAATAAAAAGTTATATAAATAAACATGGAGTAACATAAACAAATTGTAAAAGCATCCAAAATAACAATATCCCTTTTGTTTTAGGATTAATTTAAATTGTTTTTTCTTTTATTTATAGCAAATCAAAAGACTAATTTAGGTTTTAGTATCTTAAATATCTGATTAAATTAGCCATGCAGATTAGATGTAAAATTTATTTTCAAAGTGTATAAATTAATGTGAATTTGTGGATTTTAAAAAATGGGGATCAGACATTTGTGAGGTGCACTTTTATCTTAATCAATGAGGTGTGTGCCTTGAGACATAAGTGTCACTCAACCCTTTAAAAATACTGGTATTGAGGTATTTTTCCAATGCTTCAGTCTGAGACGGGCCTCAAGGTGGAACTTTTTTAAAACCATGGTTGCAGTAGTTGTTTGGCCGCACTCAATATATCGGGTAATATGTCATGAAATGGAGTTTTTGATGCCTTTCTTTTGTTAGGTGTTTGTCAATGTATTTTTGGTAAGAGGTGTTGGAATCTAAGGATGTGGTTGGCACCACCTATTTTGAATTGGTGAACTTATTGGTGCTTGTTTCCTGATTTATAATTGTTGCAAGGCAGTTTTGTTTGTTGAAAAAATATTGTAAAGTAGCATAGGAATCTGGTGTTTTAAAATCATGAAGGATAAAGTAAAGATTTTTGGACTCATTGGCATGGTCATGGGTGTGTAGTTGTGGTGGACAGGAAGGAAGGAAGGAAGGAAGCAGCAGCTGTGTCGTCGGTGATTATTTTGCAGGACTGGTGGTTTGGACTGGGATAGTTTTGGAAATGATCTTAGGAAGGAGCCGAAGCAGGAGCCCGATGGATCGTAAGATCCGCACCCAACGCCATTCCTATCGTGATGCACCATATAGACGGGATTCACATCAGGGTTTCAGGTTATTCGGTTTTAATTCATTCACATGTTCTTATTTTTTCCTTCAGAATAGCATGTATTAATTGGGAGAAGCCAGAAGGCAACTGATGTACATGGCAGTCTGAAGTGTAAAGCCAACCCTTACCTCATTTAGGAGAACCTTCTATGTGACTGTGTGGAAATAGATTGAGTCTAATTTTTTTCTTTGAGATATTCACATTCTATGCAATTATTCTCTCTGTATTGTAATGTATGAGTTACAAGGCAATTGTTTTACTAATGTTTTGCTTTGAATGGAAGTTTCTTTCTAACAGATCCTAAACAGTTTTAAATCGTGATCTTTGCAGCCAGAACAGTTTGTGCAAGAACTGCAAAAGGCCCGGTCATTTTGCTAGAGAATGCCCTAATGTGGCCATTTGTCACAATTGTGGTCTTCCAGGGTAGGTATCCTTTTGGATACATTTTCTAACTAGGTTGCTTCAAGATATTTAATCATGCTGAAACAGTAAGCTTTAAACATTTCATATTTATTTGCTCGATAAATTAAACGTCTTGGCAAAGAGGTAAGAGCTGTTATGTAATTATAGTCTGATCTTTGACATATTTGAGTCATTAATGATGAATCTTCCTTTGTATACCCATATTTCTTGTTATTATGCTTTCATTAGGGTATAAGCATGTTTATTGGCTTCAACCAGAAGAAATATTGGTCATTTGCAGTAGATTTATTTCTAGATATGCTGTTAACTTTGGGTTTATTGGCCAAAACATTACATTGTTCCCTAGACCCTTCGAGTGATTCAATCAGTACATGGTGTGCTGATCCTACTGGGTTGGGCCCGTCTGAATAAGGTCTCACTGTCGTTGCATAAGCACCCTCTTTCTACTCACACGTACAAGGTGCTGTCTTAGTCTTCCCTGACCATTTTTGTGCCTGATTTATTCTTATGTTATGGGTCTGGGTTTTTCTTTGCATCTGATTGATGCTCTGAGCGATTGACTTGGGATCAAAAAAATTTCAATGATGTCCAGTTTGCTGCATAGTTTGACCAAAGTTTGTTTTTCATTTTTGGAGCAATGACTATTTTTTTGCTAATCTGGTTGGCGGTTGCAAATTCCATTTCGTTTCTGCGCTTAACCAGCAAATTGCCCTTTGAGATTAAAAAGTCTTATACTTGTGTTTTAATGTTTGATTTTTCTTTTGAAAATTTGGACCAGGCATATTGCATCAGAATGCTCCACAAAGTCTCTTTGTTGGAACTGTCGAGAACCTGGCCACATGGCTGGCAATTGTCCAAACGAGGGAATCTGCCATACCTGTGGTAAGGCAGGACATCGTGCTAGAGACTGTGAAGCTCTTCCATTGCCACCTGGTGACCTGAGGCTGTGCAATAACTGCTTTAAGCAAGGTCATATTGCTGCGGACTGTACCAACGACAAAGCCTGCAAGAATTGTAGGAAGACAGGTCATCTTGCCCGAGACTGTCAAAATAAACCTGTCTGCAATTCGTGTAATATATCTGGGCACATGGCTAGAGACTGCCCGAAGGGCAATGTTTTCGATGAGAGGGTTTCTGGAATTCGTGGAGGTGGATACCGTGACATTGTATGTCGAAACTGCCAACAGGTAGGTCATATGAGTAGGGACTGCATGTCGATGGCGATATGCCACAACTGTGGCGGAAGAGGACACATGGCATTTGAGTGTCCATCCGGAAGGCTCATGGACCGCTTCCCCAGGAGGTATTGAAGGATTAAATTTGTGGCTTATTATACATTAAGTTAAATTTTCATCCCTCATTCCCTTGCTTTGTTATTTGAACCGAGAGTGATGCACTTTTTGAAATAATTTAATGCTGAACTTCTTGAATCGGAACTTGTTTCTATTGTAGAACATTGAGGATAAAATTAGTTTTGCATTTGATGTTCTAGATTTAAAATATCTTAACCTATATATTTGTAAGTTATATTTTGACTTATTATCAGTTGCTGATCTCTGATGATGATGTGATTCAATTGCAGATGCGTTTCTTGATTGTTAAGAGCCTTGGGTACTTGCATTGTGAGATTATATAAGTGTGTGTTTAAGGATCTCGAAGCCCGCAACCCTTGGGCTCATAATTTATTTTTTTTATTTATTTTTTTTATTAAAAAAGGAAAGGGAATGGAATATATTAGAATGTCTGCTTTTCAAGATACAACAAGAGAACGAACATTGAACGTAGCACAATATTATTGGTAAGGAATGGAATATATTAGAATGTCTGCTTTTCAAGATACAACAAGAGAACTAACATTGAACGTAGCACAATATTATTGTACCAACGGACTGAATTGTAGCTTGAAACAAAACCACCAAAGGACATTGCAACACAGTGAAACTGAAAATTTTTGGAGTGGAGTGGAGGAATCTAAATGGAATTTCATGTGTTTGAGTTGTTGGAAACAAATCCGTATATAAAAGTCCTCAAGTGCCTTTTCAACTCCTTGCAGTTTCGGTTGATATGGAAATTAAGCGCTCTATTAACTAATGTTTACTATGGAGAGCTAATAAGTCAATCATTAATTTTAGTCATATTGCTAATAAAAATTAATTACCAAAAAAAAAAAAAAAAGTGCATTGTATTGTGTGGGAAATTTTTGGTTTGTTCAGTCCAATATTTGTGTACGTAAGTCGCGTCTGCAAACAAGTTTGAGGTTCAGAAGCAATTCGGTCCATAATCTGCACCCCCTTGTGAGTGCATGTGAAGAGACCCTCTATGCAACACAAGATTATACACTTCCAAAGTGTAATCATATATAAAGTAGTCCAATATATCATATTTCTCCTATGTGGATTAGCTTGGATTGTGGTGTCATTTGGAATTGTAACATTTTTATCAATACTGATTTCACTACTAAGCAGTGTTTAGAAAATCAGAAATCGGTTTGAACCGAAAAAAGGCAACGGGTCAAGGGTCAAAACGTTCGATCGGGTAAAACCAATTTCAATTAAAACATCAAAAATTATTTCAAAAATCACAAAAATTTTCTTAAAAAACAAGTTATTTTACAAATAAACTAAAATTTACTACTTTAGAAAATAAAATTATATACTAGAGTAGCTTAAAACAATTAGAGGAAAAAAAATGAAAACCGGGTTTTAAAAACCGACCGGTGCATGATTTTCCCGGTTGAAAATGGGTTGAACCGGCCGATTTTTTCTGACCAGTTTTGAAGCAAACCGGATCGATTTTTCGACCGGTTCATGATTTTCCCGGTCGAACCGGCCAGTCCGATTTTCTAAACATTGCTACTAAGTGACTTCATTATCATCAACATACTCTTTAAAAGATCTGGTTTACCCCAAGTAGTTCAACCTTACGTGTGGAATTAACATAATTAAAATGAACGCGTCACTTTTTAACTGTTTCTAGATGGTAAAGCAAACAAGTCCAAATATCATAAGTTTAATTACTACAGTCTGCAATATAAAATATAATAAATAATCAACACCAATATGATGATAGAGAAACCCAATATGGGAAAAAACCATGAGATCAACTCAGTTACTTCCACTGTAGATAATGTATGTTTACAATTAGATATGTCCAGAAAACTCTACTAGACCTTCCAATTTACCTTTGCAAATTCCAAAATACTACTGTTAACTCTTCCTACTTTCCGATCTTGTAATGTTGTCTCTTTCAAGTGGATACCCCAAGAATATTCAATTCTTGTTACTATTCCTGTGCTTATAGTCTAACCTTCCTTAATCATCAATAGCCTCTAAAGTTTCAATTGAGAAAGCGTCTTCCTTGATGGGTTGAGGAAGTGAGTGTTTTAGATTAGGAATATTGATATTTTCCTAATGTTTAGTCGTTTGGATCTCAAGAAATGAAGTGTTGAATATTTGTATGAAAATGTTCTTAAATCTCCACAGAATGTATAGAAAGATATTATAATGTTTAGGCTCAATCTATATCTTCTATTAAGTAATTGAAAGAAATGGTAATTGGTTAAATTATCCCCACATTTGACAAGTACTGTAAATTTCATCATTACCTTATTATTATTATTATTTTTGGAAAAATCACTATCACATACTCATTTCAATCCAAAACAGTCCATTCCGCCACTTTCTGTCAGTTTCTTCCATTAAGTAATTTAAAGAAAACAAATACATTATGAATTAGAGGGCAAAAATGGAAGTGCCCAAACATAATTTCATTTTGCCGCCAAATTGTGTTCTTCTTCAAACTCTCATATATATAATTATTTAAAGACTGACTCTCATTTGTAACTACTCTCTCCATCTCAATTATATAAGCTTGTCTAACTTTTCACACAGATTAAGAAAACATATTTAATACAATTGGAAAAGTAATTTTGTAAAGAAATTTTCAATTTACCCTTATTTAATATCAAAACTATTATATTAGAAGTAATAAATAAGGGTACATTGGTAAACAAATAAAATAAATACTTTCTAATAAAGAAACAAGTATATATAATTGGGACAAACAAAAAAGGAAAGACAACTTATATAATTGGGACGGAGGGAATAATTAGGGTAATTATTAAATAATTGGTGACCCATGGAATGTTTAGATATAATTGTGAAATTGAAGAACGATTGTTGATTTTATAGGGGGAGATAAAAGTTGATTTTTTGTATTTTACTCTGGGCATGTTGTAATGTAGATTCTCGTAACTTGATCTTGAGTTTTTAACATGCTAATTTATTCAAGAGACGTAATTTATGCACTAGTTATTATAATTAAAATTGTTGAAATAATGAATATTAAGTAGCGTGAAAAATTCCCGTGAAGAAAAAGGAGTCATGCACTACTCAATCTTCATTATTACAACAATTTGAATTAGAAAAAATAGTGCATAAATTACATTTCTCGAATAAATTAGCATGTTAAAAACTCTAGATCGAGCTACAAGAATCGCCCTGAGTAAAAAACAAAAAAATTCAACTTTCATCCCCCCTATAAAATCAACAATAGTTCTTTAATTTCACAATTATATATAAGCATTTCATGGGTCTCCAATTATATAATAATTACCCTAATTAGGTATAGATGAGATTTAGTTTAAAAAAAAAATTTTTATAGATAAGAGTTTGAAGAAGAACACAGTTTGGCAGCAAAATGAAATTTTGTGCGGGCACTTCCAATTTTGCCTCTAATTTTGCCTCTAATTCATAATGTGTTGGTTTTCTTTTAATTACTTAATGAAAGAATTAGACGGAAAGAGGCGGAAGGATTTGTTTTGACAATGAAGTATGTATATGAGGGTGCTTTTTTCAAAAAACAAAGGTAAGGATAAATTTTGAAGTACTTGTTAAAGGTGGGGATGATTTGTGCAAATTACCATTTCTTTTAATTACTTAACGGAAGAAATAGACAGAAAGTGACGGTAGAGACTGTTTTAGCAATGAAATGAGTAGGCATGGATGATTTTTCCAAAAAAATTAAAAAAAAAAAAAAAATTAAGGTACAAATGAATTTATAGTGTTTGTCAAATGTGTGAATAATTTGTCACCTATCCAAAAAATTATAACTAAAGGATGAGAGGTAGCTAGGTAAATATATAAGTCACTCTTTTCAACCTTTCTAAAAAGTCTGAACATCATCTCTCATCCCACATCAACTTTCGATGTTGGATGGAGTTAATTTATTTTACTTTTTTTTCCCTTTTTTTTATTTGTCATTTATTTATGTGGAAATTTCACCTAAACATGAATTTTAATTTAGCACTTCAAAAATATGATTTACAACTTATCTATTCTAAATTGAGCCCATAATTCATCTTTATTATTATTATTATTATTATTATTATTATTATTATTATTATTATTATTATTATTATTATTATTATTATTTATCCTTTGTTTGATAAATTATTTATAAATAGTAACGTGTCAATATTTCGTTGTTCTATTTTTTTAAAAGTAAAAAATGATGGACAATAGTTTTTAATCAATCAAAATTGTCGACTTTTCAAAAAATTATCAATCGAATTGTTACTGTTGAAAGCGGGCCCAAAGAAAGGTACAGCGATCCACCAGCGAAGGCCCAATAATGGCCCAATGGACCTTGACCCACAGCTAAGACCTAGAATATCACCTTGGGATGAATGCCGAGGTGGTATGTCAAGCAAACCTCTTTAGCCGACCTGGTTAATGCCCCGTCCGATGTGCTTTATACACAGCCGGGGTGCTTTATGGCGTTGACCAGAAGAAAGAGATGGAGTCAGTGATGGGACGCTGCCTTTACCCAGACGTGACAGGCGCCCATCCCCTACGAAATGTAGCAATGATTACGGTTTGAAAAGCAAGATTGTCACATCCATAAGCTAGGGTGATGACAAGTGTAAAGTATGCCACGTGTCGCAATCCGAGACAAGAAGTTTCACTATAAATGAAGCACAATTGTCTCCAAGTAAAGGGTTAGCAATTTCTCACTCTTAACTCTATATTTCTCTCACTCCCTTTTCTCTCTTTTACACACTTTTATCTCCCGCACCCAATATATATTTGCCTAAAATGAGCACTGACTTAGGCATCGGAGTGCAAACGGGAGCCACCTCGGCCCCCTTTGCAAGCTGATTGTTTGTCTTAGTGCGCAGGAGATCCACGTGTTCAAGAGGGAGGAGCTGAGACGTGTTGGTCCAAGGTCCAGCCGGATTTTGTGGTCAACATTTTGGCGCCGTCTGTGGGAAGCCATACTGCTAACCACGAAAACACATGATAAAAAGCCACACATAGAAAGGTAGCCCTGAAAAAGGACGAATAACCTCTTACAATAGAGCGGATAACTGCAAAGAGCTTTGACAGATAAGCTGGTTGGCCTTGAAAAAGGTAGGAGCTTTGAAAGATAAGCTGGTTGGCCTTGAAAAAGGTAGGAGCTTTGAAAGGTAAGCTGGTTGGCCTTGAAAAATGTAGGAGCTTTGAAAGGTAAGCTGGTTGGCCTTGAAAAAGGTAGGAGCTTTGAAAGATAAGCTGGTTGGCCTTGAAAAAGGTAGGAGCTTTGAAAGATAAGCTGGTTGGCCTTGAAAAAGCTAGGAACTTTGAAACATAAGTTTAAACAACCTTGAAAAAGGTAAAGAACTTTGAAACATAAGTTTAAACACCCTTGAAAAAGGTAAAGAACTTCGAAACATAAGTTTAACAACCTTGAAAAAGGTTTGAAGCAGCAAGACAAAGGTCTATCTATCCTTGAAAAGCAATCTAAAGAACAGAAATTCTTCTGAAACATGAATGAAAGTGACGATGATGTTAACCCCCGTAGGGGAGGAAGTGGCCGACACAACGAGGACGAAGTTCCTCAAGGACTCCATGAAAACGCCGACGAGGAAGTGGCACAACCTAATCCACCTCGCCGGCACCGAAATCGCCGCATGATGCGAGACATGACACTCATGGCGGCCCAAATGCTGGAGATGCAGAGGCAGCAAATAGAACAGACTGCTGCAATGAACGCCTTTATGGCCAGAGGGTATGCTGTGAACGAACCCGCAATGCCTCAGCAATACTCACAGCCACACTACTCACCATCCGAAGCGGCCACTGTATCTTATTATTATCAGGATCCGCAGGCATACGCCGAAGTGGGCTCCGAGCCCTTATACGAGCGAGACCCAGAACATGGAACACATGGGGAACAAAACCCACCCCCAGCTAGACGCAGGGAGGCTTCTCCCGCAAATTCCGGCAGTGTTTTCAGCCGAATAGGAGGGTTATTCAAGGGACGACGGGGACAAACGGACCCAGGTCGGCGCAATGCCGCAGAGCCCAGAAATAGGCGCGAGCGACGCGCTGAAGAAGCCTTGTCGCAAGATCAAATGTACCGGGACCAACAAGGTATGGAGGGAGAAAGGATGACATCAGTACATGAGCCTAGGAATAGGCAAGAAAGAAGAGCCGAAGCAGTTCGGACTAATCCTCGTAATGAATTACAGAGCCATGAAAGGCCAAACTACGGCCACGTTCCACCACCACAAAGGCAAGAGTACGCTCCGCCGCTCTATGGCCAATACCGTGATCCAGAGTATTCCGGTCACGACGAGAACAGCGAGCTGCCGTCATACGAGTTGGATGACGAAGAGGAAGTAAGTCCCTTCACAGAGGGCCTCCGTAGATGCCCCGTTCCCCATGACTTTGAGATGCCAGAAATGGCAAAATACTCTGGCCGAGGTGATCCTGATGATCACCTGTTAAATTACCGCGCCAGCATGGAAATAGCCGGGGCCACCCCGGCACTGAAATGTAAAGCTTTTGCTTTAACCCTTGAGGGAAGTGCCATACGATGGTATAAAAAACTCCCTCCTGGCAGCATCCACAGTTGGAGGGATATGAAAACTGCTTTTAAGAATGACTTTGTTTCTTCCAGGCCTGGCCAACTCCCACACCAACGCCTTCAGGATCTGAGGCAAGGAAGGGACGAATCTCTGAAAAGTTACCTAGCCAGATTTACTGAAGAAATGCATATCTGCGAAAATATCACAGAGGCGGAGATGTTTTCCGCCTTAAAAGGAGGGCTAGATATGACCAGCATGTTTTGGAGGGATGTCCGGAGCAGGAAACTAAGGGATTACAACACCCTGGTAGACCTGATGAAAGAAGAGATTGTATCGGAGGAAATGGCTAGGGCCAGAGATAATCACCCCCAAGGGAGATACAACCTTGGATATTCCAATGAAGCGGACCTCAAAAAGGGAGGAAACAAGGATAGGGTCCTCGGTAACCGAGGTGGTGCTCCTCGTCCATTTCCGGGGACAGGATCCAGCTTTGCAGCAGAAATCACGGAAGCTATCCCTCACTTGCACTCTAACACCCCTTCTCAAAATCCTCACACTGCTCAAGGGAGAGTGGAAAGCAGCCGAAGTGGAAAACAGCCCATGATTGGGGCTTACTGCGCCTACCACAGATATTACGGTCACGCAACAGAGGATTGCAGGGAAATCCACATGCTAGCTGACCAAAAGGCGCAGGGGAGAAGGGGAGGTGACTTCCCCCCCGACACAGGGAGAACTCGAAAATCTGGTGGCCAGAAGTTCAACCGAGCTGATAGGAGAGCTCCGTGGAAGAATTCAACTAAAGAAAGAATTAACAATCATCAAAGTGACAGAAATAAGGGTCAAGACACCACCTCGGCACATGCTAAAGATACACGGGAACCACCTACGCCTGTGGCAGACCTCCCCATTCGTGAAATTGACACAATACTGGGAGGCCCCCACCCAGGTGGGAGCACAAACAACTCCCAAAAGAGGTATATAAGAGAGGCCAAGCAGCCCGCCAACGTGAACTATCATATCCATTCTCATCCTGTTGGGATTCCTCAGACGGAACCTATCACCTTCACACAAGACGATGCCGTTGGAGTGCACTTCCCGCACAACGATGCATTGGTTATCAGAGTGGTGGTGGCTCGAAATGGGCTATCACGAATGATGGTGGATGATGGTGCCTCGGTAAATGTGATATACGGGGCAACTTTTGATAAGATGGGGATCAGCACCCCACTTATTCCAGTCCCTGATCCAATATACGGTTTCACGGGGGACAGCATAACCCCCAGAGGATCCGTAACACTTACGACTGAAGTAGGGCAGTCACCGACCCTCTCCAGAATTCCTATGGAATTTTTGGTAGTAGACAAAATCTCCTCCTACCATGGTTCAATTGGAAGGCCTGGCCTTATTGACTTGGGGGCTGTAACGCATACCAAATACATTTGCATAAAGTTCCCCACCGAGCATGGCATTGCAACTGTAAGGGGAAGCCAAACAGAATCCCGGGCTTGTTACACAAATGCTATCCGGAAGTTTCAGGATCGAAGCCTGAACATGATCAGTGATGTAGCTATGGCCGAGGCTGCCCCAGACCCTGAAAGATTGGGTGAAGGGCCATCTGAAGATAAGGATGTCACGATGACCCTAGAGGAGGATTTAGCAGATCTAGACCCCAGGATGGCAGGTGACAATTGCCCCACCCCGGCCGAAAAGTTGGAATGCTTCGGCGTAGACCCACATGATCCAATCAAAGAATTACAGATCAGACTGGACTCGCCAACAGAATACAAGAGTCAATTAAAGGACTTCCTACTTCAAAACCTCGATGTATTCGCATGGAAGCATGGTGACATGGTTGGGATTGATCCTAAGGAGGCCTGTCACAAACTCCAGCTGGATCCCCGAAGCCCTGGGCACAGGCAAAAAAGAAGGCCCATGAGTTCGGACAAGTATGAGGCCTTGAAAGACGAGGTCGCAAAGCTACTGAAAAATGGCTTCATAAGAGAGTCCCGATATCCGAAGTGGGTGTCAAACCCTGTTTTAGTACCAAAACACAATGGGAAATTGCGGGTGTGCATTGATTTTTCTAATTTGAATCAGGCATGTCCCAAAGACAGCTTTCCATTGCCCCGGATTGATCAACTGGTCGACTCCACGGCGGGACACGAGTTGCTAAGCTTCATGGATGCATATTCCGGGTACAATCAGATTCCCATGCTCGAATCGGATGAAGAGCATACTTCATTTATCACAGATAGAGGACTCTATTGCTACAGAGCTATGCCATTTGGCTTGAAGAATGCAGGAGCTACTTATCAGAGGCTGGTAAACCGCATGTTCTCGAAACAATTGGGGAACACTGTGGAGGTGTACGTTGACGACATGTTAGTCAAAAGCATGGTCGCTGCTGATCATATCCTCCATTTGTCAGAAGCCTTTGACGTTTTGAGAAGATATCGGATGAAACTCAATCCGGCAAAGTGTGCTTTCGGGGTAGCATCTGGGAAATTCCTCGGATTCATGGTGAATAAGAGGGGAATCGAAGCCAATCCGGACAAAATCAATGCTCTGCTAAACATGCAGTCGCCTCGGAACCCAAAAGAAGTGCAAAGCTTAACGGGAAGAATCGCGGCCCTGAACCGGTTCGTCTCAAAATCCACTGACAAATGCTTGCCATTTTTCAAGGTCCTGAAGGGGGGAAAGCGATTCCAATGGACACCAGAATGCGAGCAGGCGTTTTCCGACTTGAAAGCTTCTTTAGGCTGCCCCCCATTGCTATCAAAGCCAAAATCTGGCGAGCCTCTCTACCTATATTTGGATGTATCTAAAGAGGCTGTTAGCTCAGTGCTAATCCGAGAGGAGGATGGGAACCAGTTACCAGTATATTATGTAAGCAAAGCCATGCTGGACGCCGAAGCGCGCTACCCAGATATGGAAAAACTTGCTCTCTCGTTGATCACAGCCTCACGTAAGCTTCGTCCCTACTTTCAGTCACACTCCATACAAGTGCTCACCAACTTTCCCATGAGACAAGTGTTGCAAAAACCAGACGTTTCTGGGAGGTTACTAAAATGGGCGATAGAAATCAGCCAGTTCGACCTACATTATGCGCCTCGGACCGCCGTAAAGGGTCAGGCGTTGGCAGACTTCGTAGTTGAATTCACCCATCCACCTGAGGTCGAAATGGTAGACAACACCGAGGACAGCCAACATGATGGACAGAAGTGGAAATTGTTCGTTGATGGGTCCTCGGCTGATGGACGATCCGGCGCAGGAATACTGTTAGTAAGCCCAGAAGGGTTTAAATTACACAGTGCGATCCGCTTTGGATTCAAAGCCTCCAACAATGTTGCTGAATACGAGGCGCTATTAGCCGGGCTAAGACTTGCGAAAGCATTGAAGATTAAGTCCGTGGTGGCTAACAGTGGTTCGCAGCTTGTTGTAAGCCAATTCAATGGGCAATTTTCTGTCAAAGAACCCTCTATGGTCGCTTACTTGAAGAAAGTAAGAGATTTAGATATGCACTTCGGAAAAATGGAGTTACAGCACATTCCCAGAACAGAGAATTCCAACGCTGATGCTTTGGCCAAACTAGCAAGCAGCAGTGATTCGGAGCTCCACAATCTGATCCCTGTAGAGCACATGATGACCTCATCCATTGAGCCAGGACCGAAGATCCTGGCGATTGAAGAAGAGGGATCCTGGATGAACCCCCTAATCGCATATTTAAAGCATCAGACATTTCCAAACGAGCCCGAAGTAGCTCGAAAATTGCGGAAATACTCTGCGAACTTCGTGCTCTTAGACGACTTACTTTATAAGCGGAGTTACACCTCTCCTTTGCTAAGATGTGTGGAGCTAGAGGAAGGGCAGTATGTGATGAGAGAAATCCATGAGGGCATCTGCGGCAACCACACCGGGGCTTTGTCGCTAGCTCGGAAAGCCCTCAAACAGGGATATTTTTGGCCTACTATGCGAAAGGATTCCCATGACTTTGTGCGGAAATGTGACAAATGCCAAAGACACGCGACCATACCACATCAGCCGCATCACGAGCTAACTGTGGTAACTAGCCCTTGGCCCTTTGCAAAGTGGGGGGTTGACATTATTGGTCCTATGCCCAGAGGAGCTGGTAAACAATTGCTTTGCTATAGTAGCAATTGACTACTTCACCAAGTGGGTCGAAGCGGAACCTTTGATGAAGATCACCGAGGCCAACACCACCAAGTTCATTTGGAAAAATATCATATGCCGGTTCGGAATACCACATTCGCTGGTTAGTGACAATGCAAAACAGTTCAAAAACAGAAGCGTGGATGAGTTGTGTGACGATTTGGGAATCAGGAAGCTGTTCTCATCTCCACATCACCCACAGGCCAACGGGCAGGTTGAAGCGGTGAACAAGACCATAAAAAATACTCTGAAAAGGAAGTTGGAATTCAGAAAGGGCGCGTGGGTAGACGAGCTCCCACAGGTGTTATGGGCGCTTCGAACCACCTCGCACACCGCTACTGGTGAAACACCCTTCTCGCTGGCTTACGGAGCCGAGGCGGTATGCCCCGTTGAAATCGGAATCCCTACGCTTCGACAAACTCATTATGACGAAGTTAGAAACGAGGAAGCGCAAAGGGCCGGTTTAGACTTCTTAATGGAAAAGCGGAATGATTCCCAAGAGGTAATGATCAAATACCAGAAAAAGATGGCTCGATACTACAACAAAAGGGTGAAGAGCCGACGCTTTAATATTGGGGACTTGGTCCTCAAAAAGGTTCTTCCTTCAACACAGGAGCCAGGAGTAGGGACTCTGGGGCCTAACTGGGAAGGCCCTTACAAGGTTGTTTCCGAGGTGGTACCCGGAACATACATGATTGAGGACTTGTCTGGAGTTCCTCTATGTAATCCTTGGAACACGGACCACCTTCGCCGTTATTTTCAGTAAAACTAAATTCCTCTATGATTGCAACATTATCATATTATTTCAAAAAATCGTGGGCGAGCTGCGTTAAAAGTTACGCCAATCTCTATTAGACAACCATCATGAATAAACGCACATTCTAAAATTATTTTGGTCATGACACCATACGCCCACACTATGCATAAAAATTGTTAAGGACAAGGGACTCTCATAAGGCTAAACTACGATCACCACGTAAGGATTGGGAGTTTTAATACAATAAATGCTTCGAACCACTCAAAATCTAAGGTGCCGCACTCATTCACCGTCATTCACCGCACGATATGTTTGGAATCATTCAAATATAACCAAATGTTGTCACTTAGACCAAAATCCTTGGTGCGTTAAGTTAGTTCATACATACGGACAAAGCGTTTGCAAGATATACTAAGTGCTGTGTGCATAAGCGTAAAAGACAAACGTAAAAAATTCTTATGTTATTTTGGCCGCAAATACAACACGCCTCCGCCAGGCAAGATCTTTGCTAAAAACAAGGGACTCCGGTGAATTTACACTGCGACATTAACAGAGGTTCATACAAAGATGTAAATGTAGGTGTCACAGAGTTTTAAGGTAAAATCGCTCAAAGGTTAGTCAAGATCAGAGCTAATTAGTAAAGGTATATCAACTGTGCCGGATCTGGGGGAATAGCAAATGATTAAACTTGAATAGAATTATTGCTGCAAAGTGATGACAAATTCGATCCGCTCATGAATGACCACATCGGATTTGAGGGACTAGCACACCCAAAATATAGCCATCCACGACCAAAGGTTTAGATATCGCCTTGGACTAAATGGTCGAGGAGGAAAAGGCACGGGAGCCCCTCCAGCCGAACTAAGTTATGCTTGTCCGAGGTGCTCTAAATCATGTGCATTTTACAAATCAAGACATTTACAGACAGACATTTACTTGGTCCCACATATCATCTTACAATTATGAAACTCGCACTTGGAAATTCTCATGTTTAAGCAGTAAAGGAAAAACGTTGCTGCACCAAAATATGAATAAGCTGCTCCATTCATAAAAATGAGACGTGTACAATATGAAGTGCCGGGGGACTTACAAAAAGAAAGAAAAGAAGAAAACAAAAGGCTAAAGCTTACAAATACAGAAGAAGATTATTGTGGAGGAGGGACATCTTCCAAGGGGCCTCTATCAGACACGCCAAGAGGATCCGCAGGAGCATCTTGAGGCTCAGGGTACAAGGCTTCAATAGAGGACAGGTCCAAAGCCGGATAAGCTTCCTTCACGTCCCCCAAAGCCATCCTGGCCCCTAGGTTCCCAAAGACCCTTTGCATCGCCTCGTACTCTGGGGTCTCTTCAAAAGTGTCCTTGAAGTTCTGGACAGCCTCAGACACTCGGGTACTTAAAGCATTCTCCACCCGTGTCATGACGGTCTGCTCTAGAACCTCAGTAATCCTAGTTTGCATGTGTTTTTCCAAAGAGGCAAGGTCCTCCTCCGCCTTTGCCTTGGCCTCCCGCTCCCTCCCCAATTCTTCATTCGCTGCTGCCGCCTCGGCTTCCAGCCTGGACTTAGCTGCGTTAGCGGTAGTCAGAGCCTCAGAGGCGATGGATTGGGCACGGTTAGAATCATCCAGTTTCTTGCACAATGTTGCCACGTCAGACTCAGAGGCCAGGAGGTCGTGTTTCAACTTATCATTATCCTCCTGGAGCCGCTTGGCATTGGTCCTCTCCTCGGAGGAAGACTTCCGGGCTATGGCCAGCTGGGTCTTCAAATCATTTATCTCCTTTAGCATGTTGTCCGCATGCCGGAGAGCAGTTTCAGAATTCTTCTTGTCCCGCTGCGCCTCATCCACGGACGATTCCACCTCGTCAATAAGGGCCAGCGCCCGGGCATTCATGGCCTTAGCGGCGAGCAGCTTCCGGGACGGACTGGTACTAGAAGAGAAGGCGGACCAGCCTTCCGTCCAAAATTGCTCGGTTATAAAGGCAGCCGGGGCTGGAGGTGAGCTGGGAGAGTCAAACAGCGAAGGGCTGAAAGTGACATCCCTTGGGAGAATGCTGGTTTTGATGTGCTTGAGCTCCTTTGCCCCCTCCGGTGTCACTTCATAGGCCAAGCCTTGAATGGGCACAGAAGGCTCATCCTCTAGGTCTTCGATCATGGGAGGCGGAGGTGCAGAGGTGGATTCCTTGCCCTTACCTCTTCTGAGTCTCTTCAGGGGGGCGGGCTCCTCCTCAGGGGCATGTTCGAAAATGTCCTCGGACAAAGGAGGCGGCATTGAGGCATCCTTAGCCTCCCTGTCTCTCTTGGATCCGCCCCTGTCAGACCTTTTCCCTTTCCCCTTTGGAAGGGCTCCCTTAGGGTCGGCCTCCTTTTCTGTGTTAGGCCTCTGAGGGCCCACAGGCAGCAGAGTAGGCGGTGGCATTAGGGCTGGAAGAGGGCCCTGAAGTTGGGCCGTAGATGCCTCGGAGACCTCCTTTGCCACCCCAACTTGCAGGTTGGCCAATACCGCCTTCTGTTTCCTTTCAACTTCACTACCATGGCGAAGTGCAGGGGGAATTTTTGTAGCCATGAGACTCTTCAAAGAAATCTTTGGAAAATCCTTAGAACCTAGCAAGAAAGAGAGGGAAATGAGGCTACAAACAGAAAAAGCATAAGATATAAAAGCAGTAACAAAGCAAACTCACCCATGGCTCGCATAAGACCGTGTTTGACGAATAGTTTGTTCTGCTGAATAACCCCTTGAAAGGTGCCCTTATAAGCGAACAAACGCCTAACTGCCGCTAAATCCGCGTCAGGGAGTAGGCGGGCAAAAATGTCCCCTGTCACAAATCAGAAGCGTGTTAAAAACCAGCAAAGGAAGATGAATGGAAAATAAAAACAAGTGACACATGACACTTGAGGACACTAAAGCAAACACAAGACTCACTAGGAAGGGAAAGAGTTCGGGGAACAGAAATTTCCGGACAAGGGTCCATAGGAGAACTCTGCCACTCCCCGGCCACCCAGAACCATTGATTCCTCCAGTTCTTAATGGAGGTAGGTTGGCCAGTAATAACAGGAGGATATGAGCCTCGAGGAGACAGATAATACCAGTCCTTCACATCAGCCCTAACGTCCCTCTCCCTTCTCACTGACTTCTTCAGAGTGTACAAAGTATGAATAATGTATAGAGAGATGGGATAGTCGGGATTGACCTCATGCCACGCTAGCCAAGTGCCCACGGCCTGTGTCCAGAAATTAGGTGCTAACTGGTAGGGGCACAAGTTATAACTCCTAAGCAGGGCCCTGAAGAAAGGATGCAGAGGTAACCTCATACCGCAGGACAAGACATCGTAACATATGGCCGCTTGGCCTGAAGGAGGGCTACATGGTCGGCAAGAGGGCGTAGGATGCACTAAACGGACCCCTTCTGACATCCTGAACTTCGCCGAGGCCCCAGCCAAGTCAACTCCTCGGATTTCAGTGGCGACCTCGCTGCTCTCCCACAAATCTGGGTTTGGGTCAGGGTCCACGTGATATCCTGATATTTTGTTCACCAGGTCCACCCAACCTTCTACCTGGGCTATCTCCTCCACTGAGAGCCCCAACTCCTCTCTGTGCGCCCGGAAAGGGGCCCTGGTGTCCAAATCAAGATCCTGTGGGCCAGAAGAAGAACCTGTTGCTCCCTTTCTCCCCATGTCTCTATCACGTTTGCTTCGGAGTTATCCTAGCACGGATTCCTCTTCGGACGACAGATGGGCCATGTAGTTCTGGTCTCTCTCTTCTTCGCTGTCAGAATCACTCAAATAAATTATACCGCTAGTTTTCCTATTCCTCCTCTTAATCTGCTCCCTAAAGAAGCGGGAACTAAAAACCGATAAAGAGATGGGGCAGAAACCTCTGACGGGAACCGCTATCGCTAACATTTCCTGTGAACCCGTTCCCCCAACTCTTTCCATTTTTTCTTTTTGTTTTAAAGGAGAGTCAGACTCAACAAAAGAAAAACAAAGTGCAAAAACAAAATTCTCAAACCCACAAAGAGAAACTAAAAGTAAGAATGTCTTACATATACAGGGATAAAGAGATTTACCTTCAAAAGACGAATGCTTGACACTGTGCACTTGAAATGAAGAACTCGCCAAGGAAAACTGTGGAACGTTAAGGGTGGATGCTGGGTGGAAAACCCTAGAAGAAAAGACGCGAAACTCGTAAGGAAGAGAGAGACGGCGCAAGTTTTCGCGAAAGTATGGCTTAGAAGATTCTAAGAAAATGGTAAAAGGTGAAATGGTAAAATGAAGAAGGATTTATAGGCATCCTAACGGTCTAAATTCCTTGAGTTTCGTGAGCCGCATGATTAATGTGGGTAACCCATGCTTCTTGGAAAATGAGCTAATCAAAGCACCAGCCGTCAAAGGGAGGAACAAAAACCGTTCAGCTACCACGGTGTATGCCACGCGCTGCGAAATGGTGCCCCCCTCCCCTTATATATATATATTTCTTGGAAATAAATACCGATAGCTCCTCCGAATTGAATGCGCCGCCTAAGAAATGCGCTGATATGATCCTGGCCGGTGGGGGGAGAGAAAATCCGAGGCATAAGGTCGGCTATGATGTGGATCCGAGCCTTACCTAAGGAATTTCTTCATTGAAATCCATAAAAAGTTAACGCTGTGAAATCATGGCAAATCCTACACGACCATGAATGATCCCTTCGGATTTGAGGGACTAGTGTTGAAAGCGGGCCCAAAGAAAGGTACAGCGATCCACCAGCGAAGGCCCAATAATGGCCCAATGGACCTTGACCCACAGCTAAGACCTAGAATATCACCTTGGGATGAATGCCGAGGTGGTATGTCAAGCAAACCTCTTTAGCCGACCTGGTTAACGCCCCGCCCGATGTGCTTTATACACAGCCGGGGTGCTTTATGGCGTTGACCAGAAGAAAGAGATGGAGTCAGTGATGGGACGCTGCATTTACCCAGACGTGACAGGCGCCCATCCCCTACGAAATGTAGCAATGATTACGGTTTGAAAAGAAAGATTGTCACATCCATAAGCTAGGGTGATGACAAGTGTAAAGTATGCCACGTGTCGCAATCCGAGACAAGAAGTTTCACTATAAATGAAGCACAATTGTCTCCAAGTAAAGGGTTAGCAATTTCTCACTCTTAACTCTATATTTCTCTCACTCCCTTTTCTCTCTTTTACACACTTTTATCTCCCGCACTCAATATATATTTGCCTAAAATGAGCATTGACTTAGGCATCGGAGTGCAAACGGGAGCCACCTCGGCCCCCTTTGCAAGCTGATTGTTTGTCTTAGTGCGCAGGAGATCCACGTGTTCAAGAGGGAGGAGCTGAGACGTGTTGGTCCAAGGTCCAGCCTGATTTTGTGGTCAACAGTTACTATGTAATTGTTTATAAACAAATTTTACTAGACAAAGGAGGTTATGTTCAAATGAGCTGGCCCCCGCCTAATTTCTCTCGGGAAAAATACATAAATCAGGTCTTTGTAAATTCATAATTCTTATATATATAGTATTCCCAAAACCCTGATTACCTAACCCAGTAATAGCTGCAGCATCCAAAGTCGGACGACAGTGCACCAACCCCGAGACTCCGATGTGCTACCACCATCTCCGAAGAACCGCCACCACCGTCTCTGATGAACCACCACCACACACAACCTTTGACCCATCATAACAATAACCATCCAAAATCACTCTCCAATGTTCCACCACAACCGTTGCCACCATGGTCACCAACATCTCTGATGAACATTGTTACATGTAACTTCAGAAAAATGAACATGTGACCTGAAGAATTGAACATGTGACTAGAGGAATTGAATGTGTGTGACCTGGAGAATTGAATGTATTGAACGTGTGACCCAAAGAATTGAATGTGTGACTAAGAGAATTGAAGGTGTGTGACCTGAAAATGTACATGTGACCTGAAATGAATATGTGACATGAACGTGCCACATCTATCAGAAACTCAAAACCCCATCTCCCAGCCACAACTGTGACATCCCTGAAGAACCCCTTCATTCTACTGCCTCTGCTACATAAAAACCCACACCACCTCCACCTCCACATTCAAATACCAAAATTTTGTCAACCATACCACCAGAGTATCCCTGAAATACTGCCACCACCTTCCACCCTCGGACTCCGCTGCCCCCACAAGAAGAAAACACCATACAATCTCCAAATTAAATGCCAAAATTAATCAAGAAACACGTTTTAAGATTAATTCCTCAACACCATGAAAACAGGAATTCTCACCAACAAAATCCACACCACATGAAGGCATCAGTGCCACTGCTATCAAAACACACCAGATTCGATGGGATGAGCGGGAATAGTGCATGAAGTGGTTCGTTACTTCTAACAATAGGGGCGATGTGCACCGCTGGGTCGTGGATTGAGGTGTTGGGAGAGTTGTTGTTGTCGATGGGGCTCGAGATTGTGTTGTCGGTACAAATGGAATAGTTGAATGGAGGCAGGAGTGGTTGGAGTTAGGTTTGTGGGGTTCGGGTTAGGGTGGAACCAGCGTCAGCTTTGGCGTTGGTGTTAGCGTCGAAGAGGGTAGGGCTCAGAGTGGACTCTCGTAAATGCTGGATCTATTTTAGTCCTTGGATTGGAAATGTAGAGAGGTTAATTAGGGTTTAGAATTTAGATATAGGTATAGAAAATAACTTGAAATAATTTTAATTTTTTAATTAATTATCATAATCCTAATTATGACCTAAAATTTGAAGTTATTTAAGTTTGGTCTCATATTTGAATTGTGATTTTTAAAACCAAGTCTCCTTGTAATTTCCTCTTTTCCCCCACCCCCTATGGTCAGCACCGATGAGTGCTGCTCATTGGAAAGGGTTCTAAACAGAGGTTTAGATACAAAACCTACCCCAAACTAACTGACTCCCCATCCCTAAATGGGTTCAACCCTAATTTCTAGACATCTCCGACCTAGAGATGCCTCGACAGAGGCAAGCTACTGCTGCACGATTCCTGTGCAAGATGTCGCTATTGCAGCAAGGTATTTGCGTGTGGCAGCAACAGCAGCGAATCTACACTGTCGTCATCGCTGCACCTGTAGGCGTCATGATGAGTTTTGGGACTGGAGAAGTTGACATTGAAGAGAAAGCCACTCTTGTTCTTCTTCTTTTTTTTAATTAGGAGATGATGACACTATAGTTTGGTTTGAGATTTTGATGCTGATGGACTAATGTTCACAAGAGGTGGTGGTGTATCCAACAATCTATGTAGGACGGTGGCCGTGTCTCTGCACGGTGACTATAGTAGTGGTGGGTGTGGAGATGGTGTTGGTGTCGATAGTTATGGCTGTGGCTGTAGAGATAGTGGTGGTGTTTGGTGGTGGCTGTGGAGATGGTAGTGGAAGGTGAGTGGTGGTCGGTTCTCAGAGGGGGTGGTGGTAGGTGGGTGGGTGGTTCGGGTTTTGTAGGATTAAGATGGATTATTATCAATAAATTTGATTAGAAAATAATATATGACCTAAATTTTTGTTGGGGAAATTACGCTACCTACCCTAAAAAAGCTAACTCTTACATTATACCCCATAAAGTGATTAAGAATATCTTTTACCGTAAAAATACGCTGCAAAAATCACAAAAGCCAAACCCCCCTCCAAAAGGTCCCAAATCAAATGCAATAATCCTCACCAGAAAATCCATCTACTTTCCCCTCCAATCTAACATCATTCATCTGAAATCAAAGCTGAAGGAGATGTTATCATCACCGGAAAGAAGAAGAAGAAGAAGAAGAAGAAGAGCTTCATGGTGAAGTTGGAGCGGCCATAGGTTGAGAAGAAAAGCGTTTATTGCAAACTGTCACCACCACTTGTCGCCGCTTGCTCCCGCTTCACCACCGGAAAAAGGATAATACTTTTAATCGATGTTTATAGATCCCAAACAAATGCACTGGCGGGTGGCCGAAAAATGTCAACCTCTTTAACTGAACGGAAGGGTGAGCTCGTATCAATCTCT
Organism: Ligustrum vulgare; assembly: GCA_963555705.1. Classification (NCBI taxonomy): domain Eukaryota; kingdom Viridiplantae; phylum Streptophyta; class Magnoliopsida; order Lamiales; family Oleaceae; genus Ligustrum; species Ligustrum vulgare. Next base: position 18,280,792 of record OY743189.1, on the reverse strand, counting down.
GCACCCACAACTCCAACTCCATCTTCTTTTGCACCTTCCATAATTATCAACCAAACAATATGTGCTCCAAGACTTGTAAAATAAGTATGGGCCTGCTCCAAATCCACTTGAAGACAAGATTTAATTTAGGGAAAAATACATATATAAGGTGTTTAGATTATACAATTTCAATTTTAACATATAATTTCAAAAATTTCAAAAATCAGGTATCTATTTAACTAAATTAAATAATTAGATTTTTTTTATTAATTATATAAATTCAGGTCACAATATGTAAATTGCTTAAGTTACAAATAATTTTAGGGTCACAAATTATCAAAATAGTAGGTCACAATAACAGTTTTATCAAGTCACAAATAATTACAAGGTCACAAGTTTTAAATTAATCAATCCCGAGTTATTTCTAGGTCACACCTTATCAAATTATGAGGTCACTAATCTTTTAAGTCACAATTATCATATTATTAAGTCACAATTCAATGATTAATTATTAGGTCACAGTATATCCGAAAACTTGCCCACGTAAATTCAGGTCACAATACAAGATAAATTCAGGTCACAAAATGTAAATTGCTTAAGTCACAAATAATTTTAGGGTCACAAATTATCAAAATAGTAGGTCACAATAACAGTTTTATCAAGTCACAAATAATTACAAGGTCACAAGTTTTAAATTAATCAATCCCGAGTTATTTCTAGGTCACACCTTATCAAATTATGAGGTCACTAATCTTTTAAGTCACAATTATCATATTATTAAGTCACAATTCACTGATTAATTATTAGTTCACAGTATATCCGAAAACTTGCCCACGTAAATTCAGGTCACAATACAAGATAAATTCAGGTCACAAAATGTAAATTGCTTAAGTCACAAATAATTTTAGGGTCACAAATTATCAAAATAGTAGGTCACAATAACATTTTTAGGTCACAAAAAACAAACATTAAATTCAAGTCACAGAAACAAATTTTTTAGGTCACAAATAATTTCAGGATTATAAATTATCAAAATATTAGGTCACAAATTAGACTTATTTTTAGGTCACAATAATTTTTTTAAGTCACATATTATAAAATCACTTCACCCCACCCACCTCCTCCTCCACCACCACCATGCTGCGCCTCCGCCGCCACCGCCTCCGCCACCACGACGCTGCAATGTGAACATCGATGACACGAAGAAATCAAACCTAAATCCTACAAACAACCACCACTGCCTCACATGAAACCACCACTGCCGCCATCGCACAACCACCATCTCACCACCGCCACACAACCACCATCTCACCACCGCCACCACAAAGAGCAATTTCACAACAAGCAATTCAACTAATTTCAGACACTCTTAATATACAACATCAAATAATAAAAAAATCCAGACTCTTAAATAGGTGTCAAGCACTCAAGGTCACATCACCATTTTCATCACCATCGCGATTTTCAGCTACGCCACCGCCTCACCATCACCACCACCACCATTGCCGCCCCCGCTGCCACCACCTACGCCACCGCGACCTCCACCACCACTACCACCAGTTCTCCAAATTTCAAAATCAAAGTATTCCCCTGACCACCGCACACACAAAACACTACCACAGCACCTGCAGCCGCCATCTACGCCACCGCGACCTCTACCACCACCAGATCTCCAAATCGGGTGACGGAATATGCATCAGCAGAATCGACAATGTAAGCGTTGCTTGCGTCGGTGAGGTACAGCAGTCACAGCGCGGATTCTATAGGATGGAGGTTGGTGATGGGTTGAAGGTTAACAACGCTTCTTCTGCGAGAAGTGACTTACTTCGCGACGGAAGCTGAAGGTACAGGGACAGCTTGAGAGATTGAAGGTGCACAGCCTGCTTCTCCTGCGCCACCTGCTAGTTCCGGTTGACAGTTCAGCTCCGGCGGAACGGTGGTGGTGGCCTGATCACCTTGGGTGGAGGTTTGGAGAGAGAGAGGGGGTTGTGCCGCCGCCTCCATAGGTGTGAAGAGAGAGAGAGAGAGATAGATCGTGCAGGAAGAGGGTGAAATGAGAGAGATAGGGTTTGGGTTTGCAGTTTTGGGAATTATGTATTATAATATAATTTATTAAATATTTTTTAAAAATTTATTAATACCTGAAATTTGAAATTTTATAGATTTGATCTTATTTTTGAATTTGATTCTTATATATCAGGGTTAGATGTAATTTCCACTTTAATTTAAGGACTTAATTTTCTATAGAACCGGGGGACGCAGTTATGGGGGGGGGGAGGAGGAGACTTGATTGAGGGGTGGAGGATATACATTGGAGGAGTTGATCGGACTTAGGGAGAGGCACAATGATTCCAAAAATTGATAGAGAAATCAGCAAGTTGGAAGGAATTAATTTAGGAGAAGGCAGCTAGGAATTCTTTTAAGAACAATAGCGGTCGGTTGAATTAGGATTTGAGAAGGAGTGCTAGTCAGCAACTGGATGGTGGAAAAAAGTGGAGCTGGGGGAAAGAGAGGTGTGGTTGGCTTGATTTTTAGATAGAGAATTGGGATTAAAGAAAAAGGCAGGAACTCTCGACCATTTCTGGATTAGAGGAAATAGCCTATGGTGGTAAAAAAAGGCAGCTGGATATACATCGAAGAACGAAGAATGTCATTTTGTCACTTTTTAAAAAAAAAATTGCATTGTGATGTATCTAGTAGTGAAAATTGTTAGTTTACCACCCTTCCTTGCCACTTTAGATGATTGAGATTTTGGAGTTCATGTGATGGATAAAATATCGAATTGTTAACATTTGTGTTCCTTTAAAAAAATAAAAATAAAATGACATTGTGTCACTTTTTCACTAAATGGAAAATTGCAAAAATTGAAAAAGTTCTAGTAGAAAAAGTGTCACATTTTTTTTTTCACCTTGTCACTTTTTATTAAAAGAAAAGTAATAAAAGTGATATTATGTATTTTTATTTTTATTTTAAAAAAAAGTGACATTCAAGTATAAAAAAAATTACGCCACCATGAAGTGACATCGTGTCACTTTTTATTTGTGGAATTATGTGATTTGTTAGTCAACGATGAATATTGCAGAAACTGAAAAAAGTGACGTTCAAGTAAAAAAAGTGACGAAGTGTCTTTTTTTTCCAATAAAAAGTTACATGATTCACTTTTTAGTTAAAAGAAAAAGTAAAAAAGTGACCAAAAATTTAATGGGTGTAGAATCCAACAAATAATAATATTTTCTTGCTCTCACAAAAGTAAATTGTGATAGTTGTGAGCAAGGTAGAATTCACAGGGCTTGGTTAGATTTAATTCTTCAAAAATTTAAACAATAGTTTAAAAATGGGGGGTTTTGAATTTTGAATGTAAAATCAATTTGAAAATAAATAATTTCCAAATTAAAGTGATGAGAATATTAAATTAAATAAATATACATCCCAATGTATAATCTCCGTATTGATTCATAGAATTGATTATGGATGAAAAAATAAAATCCTTTACTCATTTTCTAAATTGGTTATGATTGTTGACACAATCTAACAATATATGTCTCCTTACTGTCTTGATAATCAAGAGATGTTCGTTGATTATTTTCCTAATCAATAAACAACCATAGATATGATTTTAGGATTTAATTTACCAATAGCATTAACCTCTTGAGAGACTACAAATTCTAACCAACAAATTCACACGTGTGATTCATTTAAGTTAGGTTATATATCTCCATAACATAAATAGAAAATGAATATATAATCAATTATGTTATTTGCCACTTGTATTGAAAAACCTAAACAATTACGGATTTAGATTCCTAATTGGCTAAGTATTGTTTTGACAAATAAAAGAACGTGCACTTTGTATTAATTAATCAAGACAACAATTTAAATACAAACAAAAGACATATAAATAGAAAAGAGATAAAAGAACAATAAAACTAATTAGATCTCACAATTCTTATAGAATCAAAACTTCAGTTATCCTTGAACTGCAATAATAATTTAGCTATCCATAAAAATTGAGAAAGAAAAATAAACTAAGAGAAAAGAGAATGATGGAAAACCTAAGACCCTGAACAAGAAAAATGGATAGAGAGTCATTGTATGAAAATATTCCTGGAGATAAGGAAGGATCTAGTTTCCTTCATTTTACCAAAATCTAATTATTCCCTAAAATAATAAAAATCTATTAATTACATAAATAATCTCTTTAAATATTCATATCCCCTTATAAAATAATTGTGGGTCCAATAATAATATTTTCCTCATCCAAAAATCGCTCATATAAGTCAAGTTTTCATGAAACAGTAAGGTGTACCCACGTCTTATGCAAAGTCCTTCTCTGATTGTGCACATTTTGATATTTCAACTTCTTCTTTTCAATTTGTGATATTGAGTCCAATTTGATATCAATTTTCCACTTAATCCCCAAAACATAAAATATGATTAATATCCACAATTTAAGCATTTAAAATCAATGGAGTAAGAGGAAATATCACAAATTAAATAACAATTATGCGCTCTATCAAATCCCCCCACACTTAGACAATGCTTGTCCTCAAGTATAAACTAGATTAAGTTTATCAATTGTTCTAATCATCATTCACTCTTCTACCTCCGCCTATCCATCTACAAATCAAACCATCATGCCTTAAGGATTTAAATTTTAATACAAGCAAAAATAGAGTAAATCCCCATCTACCAACACAAGGCTATTTACTTCAACAATTTTTCGAAATCCACATGTGGTGGAATTTAACACCTCATATTAGGTTCACACGATACCCTCAAAGTGTTTAGGGTGTAAAGTATATATGTACTCTCAAGTCAAAGCATAGAAAATTCTTGCCATAGGCTTGCTAATATATCACATTGGAGCCACCAATGGTTTTGAATGCAAAGTAAGGGTCTTAACACTGGTTGTAATGGGGCTTGGGTAAGGTGGGATAAAAATGATATATTTTTGGCTATTTTCATCGAAGGAATTATACAAACTTCTTCACAAGAGCTCACTTAGACTTCATGTACTTCAATCAAATCACTTCATAACCCAGTGTGGTTTATATCCTTTCACCTCTCGTGAGTATGCTCTCAATATCTATCAATGAATTACTACATGGGTGTTAGTTTCGATCAACTAGAAGGCACGGAATAAAGACCAAGCAGTTCAAACCACTCATAAGTATATGTAATGGGAGTTAACACCCTCACTAGGTATTTCTCTCTTTGCACAAAGTGTATAAGGGTGAGAATTTCCCTCAACTCACTGCATAGAGAATTCATTGTCACAGACTACTTAGATGTTATGACCGGAGCCAACAATAACACAAGTGTAAAGTAAAGGTCTTTACTTGGTTGTAATGAGGCTTCGGGTCAGGTAGGATAAAAGGAAAATATTTAGGCTCAGTTCAGAGGAGGGTTCACAAGCCGAATTGGTTTAACACGATCATCTCTTCCTCCACCTTTCAATGTGATTTTCCACTATTTCCTACTATCCAATCGATTCAGCACTTGATTCTTGTTATGTACTTGGGGTTTATTCTCTTCACCCAAGAATTTTCTTGATCCGGTACCTTGAATAATTTATTTATTTATTTATTTTTCGAATGAGTTCACTTAGCTTGGTTCCTTTTGACCCCATTACCACATAATCCTTGATTAACACAAAGTGAAATCACCCAAGTGAAATAGCCCATATTTTTCAAGCTTAGTTCGTCTCATACACCTCAACCAATACAACCTTGTGAAATTCCTCTTTTGTGGGTTCAAGATAAAGGTAGCACGAAAAAACAGGTATCGTGGCACCAAAATTTCAAAGACAGGCTAAGGTTCAAAGGGGCTTCTATTGGTACATGTATCATGGTAGGCCCTTTTAGAAGGTCAAATTAGGTTTAACCTAATTCCTTTACTATATTTTGCACTTAAGTCAAGAAGCTACAACGACAAGTACAAGAGAGCACATCCAAGAACAAAATAACCATGCAGGACACATATCAAAGAAATAAGAGCTTATTATAAAGAGTAAAAGCAGCTCATAGGCTCAAAAGTTCACAAATTACGGTTTATATGTGTTGCTCCCATCCATTTATGAGATATAAGTCATTGCTCGATCCTGGTTTTGAACTCAAAATCTAGTGGCCAAGGGTTAATGCTCAAAAGAGTGAAATCAGGTTAATTGGGGTGGTGTTACATCATATCAACTTTGGTTTGACTCTATTAAGTTTCAAATAAAAGAACATCATATATTGCAACTCTACCACTTTATCCCCAACATTTCTTTCACATTACCACTTCTCAAAAGAAAGAGGAGACTTATATCATAGGTCTTTGATTCTCAATATCTTTCAATCTCAACCAAAATAAATTGAGGCTCATGTGAATAAGCCTATATATTCCTTCAATGCAAGGTTCAAAAGAATGGAAGATTAGCAAAGAATAGGATTTCTATTGGCTTGTTTTGTGGTTAATTTTTAACAAAAAGGCTATAGCTCAAAAGTGGTTTTCTAGGGGGCATATTTTAAGGTAGACATTTTAATAAAGCTAAATTTGGCTTCACCTAAGTACCCTTACTTATTTAGTGCATCCAATTACCAAGAGGCATCTCAACATGCATAACAGACCAAGTTCTAGAAGAGATAAACTATACATGACAATTACACAATCAAAGGAATAGAGTATGTCGTAATGTTAAATGTAAATGCTCAAGAGGCTCGAAAGCTCATAAAATGGGGTTAATATGCATCAAATCCCACACACCCTTCATTCAATCCACCACCAAGAGCAATAAATCTAGTGAAATAAACAAGAATTCAACTACTCATGCAATTCTCCACTGTGTCTCAACTTATATCAATAATGTACAATAATTCAGATCATAAAGGGATAAGCATAGACAAAATCCAAAATTAAGAAGAGTATTTTCAAAAAAATTCTTTAAAAAATAGGGCAAACACGGATTATAATGGAAATTGAAGTGAAACTAAAATGAATCAAATTTCACAAACCAAGCAAAGCATATCAAAACCCTCCCCCATACTTAGTTCATACATTGTCCTCAATGTAACAAAATCATAAATTGCAAAAGCTATTTATTAAAAAGAATAGAGGACTCCCCTTCAAAATTGAGCATCTTGGAGGTTGAACGGAAGCTGTTGTTTGGGTGTCTTCACTTGGAGTTCCCTGTGTAGATTTTTTTCAACCGTGACTGCCTGCATTGGTTTCTTTTCTCCTTGTCCATAATACAAAGTTGATGAGTGTGAGAGGCGGGTGTTGCAGTAGTGGAAGAAAGGAAAGCTGAGAGGAGCGGGGATGGTGGCTGGACAGAACACAGTTGCGGCTGTGCGAATGTTATCAAAGATTCAAAGTGAGAGATGAGTGGCGGAGGCTCTGGTGATTGGCTGAGTTCGGTGGTGGAGTCGTAGAAGGATAGGAGTGAAAGAGAGATGGGCAGTGGAGGTTTTCTGTGAAAGAAGAAAGGGAAGTGGAGTGTGGTTGGTGAAGAGAGAGGTGGAGATGGAGACGGAAGCCAGGGGTTGCTGGCGGTGGTGTTTGGTGATAGCACAGCGGCTGTGGAAGAAGAGAGGAAGATGGTGGTGTCTGTGTGTTGTGTTGAAGAGAGAAAGAGAGAGTGGTGGTAGTTGGCTGAATAGGGTTTGGTTATTTTTCTTTTTTTTTTTCGAATCAAGCCTTGTTTTCAACCCGAGAATCACCTTGAATAAGGCATGGGCACGCATTATTTCAAGATTCTTTCAATCTATTGTTTTCTTCATAGAGCATGCCCACGTCCTAGTGAAGATTCATATCTGTCCAAAAATCAAAATAAGGTCAATTTCACTTCAAAAGAAATTATGGATATCATAAAATAAATAGTAGTAAATAAATTAAAAAAAAAAAAAACAAAAACAAAAATTAAATTAAATTTATTGCTAAAACTAAAGAAAATCTCGGGTTACCTCCCGGAAGTGCTTTTCTTTTACATGTTTGGCTAGACTCATTTTTTTCTTTCTTCAACCGGGATCAATTGGATTCCCAATGCTCAATTTTGTCACATTTTCCATCAGGTGACCTTCATAGAAACGTTTATGTCTATGGCAATCAACTTTACGATGCTTGTTATTGTTAACTTTCAAGCCATCATTTCCACCCAGTTGGAAAACATTCTGTGCTAAGCAATCAACAACATCAATAAAATAGACAGAATTAACATCTTTTGGACAATTTATGGCATCGTAAATGTTAAACTTAATAATTTCAATATCAAATTCCATCGTGAATGTACCATCATGCACATCGATTTTTGTCCTAAATGTTTTAAAAAATAGCCTTCCTAGAAGAATTTGTGTAGAATTTGAAGAAGAATCTTCATCCATATTAAGCACATAAAAATCATCAGGAAAAACTAACTCATTTACTTGTAATAAAACATCCTCTAAGACACCTTCAGGATATACATTAGATCTATTAGCAAGTTGCAAAATCACACCCGTTTCTTTTAATGGACCAATATTCAAAGATGAATAAACAGACAGGGGCATGATATTTATTGAACCTCCTTGATCTAACATCACTTTCTCAACTCTTACTTTACCTATTTTGCATGGGATAGTGAACATACCTGAGTCCTTACATCTTGGAGGCAATTTCTTTTGGAGCACAGCTGAAACGTTTTCTCCCATACTTACCTTTTCATTGCCTTTCAAATTCCTCTTGTTGGTGTACAATTCCTTGAGAAACTTAGCATAACGAGGTACTTGTTTAATTGCATCAAGTAAGGGAATATTTAACTTAATTTTGCGAAAAGTTTCAAGGATTTCCTTCTCATCTTCCTCCTTCTTGGATCTAATCAATCTTGTAGGGAACTGAATAGTTGTCACATAAACTTTCGGTGGTTCTCTTTTGAGGCTTTGAGATTGGTCAGATTGAGGTTGAGGAATGACTTCATTTTCAATTTCTTCCCCCAAATGGCCTTGCTTCATCTTGCTAGACTCTTTCAATTCATTCCCACTTCTCAAGGTAATTGCACTAACATTTTGTTTTGGTGACAATAGTTTGGGAAGGCAATTTACTTTGGGATTCCAATCTTCTCACAGCTGATGCCAATTGACTCACTTGAGTCTCCAAAATCTTAATGCATGTCCTTATCTCCTGTTGAAATTGCTATGTATTAGTTGCAAGTGATTTAACAATTTCTTCTAGAGACATACCTGAACTTGAAGAAAGTTGTTGTGGTTGAGGAGTAGGCTGTCTAGGCTGGAATTGCTGGAAATGTTGGAATTGCGGCCTTGTCTGATAACTGAAGTTGGGATGATCCCTCGATCCTGGATTGTAAGTGTTTTAATAAGGATCATACTTCACTTGTGACGGACCTGAAAATCTTTCAACTGCATTAGCATGTTCAAAAGAATCTTTTTGAAGAGAAGGGCATGTGTTAATTGGATGGCTAGTGGCAGCAGAAATTCCACAGGCTTTAACTTGTTGCATATTCCCTGTAGATTTGTTGAACAAGAGAGGTTAGATTTGTTATTTGATTTTCAAGAGATGATACATTTACCTCGTTCACCCTTTTCACAGGAGTGTCTTGTTTGAACCCAAACTGCTGTGTGTTAGCAGCCATGATGAAGATCAAATCCCTAGTGGCAGTTGGGGTTTTATTCATTGTAGCTCCTCCGCTAGCTGTATCCATCATCTTCCTTTCCATTGGTAACAATCCCTCATAGAAGTATTGAATGAGTAATTGTTCAGAAATTCCATGTTGAGGACAATTTGCACACAGTTGCTTAAACATTTCCCAATATTCGTATAGGAAAATCTCTCTGTTTGATTCCACAAATTTCCCTTCTGATATTTGCAGCTCTTGAAGATGGGAAAAATTTATCAAGGAATAATCTGACCATACTTGTCCATGTAGTTATAGAACCTGAAGGTAAGTAAAATAGCCAATCTTTTGCCCTGTTAGCTAATGAGAATGGAAAAGCTCACAACTTAATTTGCTCTTTTGTCACTCCTTGTGGTTTCATGCTTGAACACACTATGTGGAATTCCTTCAGATGCTTGTGGGAGTCTTCATTCTCAAGACCGTGAAATTTAGGGAACAAATGAATTAAGCCAGATTTTAGCTCAAAGTCCACCTCCAAAGCTGGGTATTGAATGAAAAGTGGTTGGTAATTTTCATTTAGTACAACCAATTCCCTTAATGTTCTTTCCTCGAAAGCCAATATTTTTTTTTTCCGTCTAAAGATAACTGAATGATGAATCAATCGAGCATAAAATCCATAAAATAAAATAAAAATAAAGAAAATTAAATCTATTTGACACCAATCCCCAGCAACGGCGCCAAAAATTTGATGGGTGTTGAATCCAACAAATAATAATATTTTCTTTCTCTCATAAAAATAAATTGTGATAGTGGTGAGCAATTTCGAATTCACAGGGATTTGTTAGATTTAATTCTTCAGAAATTAAAACAGTAATTTAAAAGTGGGGGTTTTGAATTTTGACTGTAAAATCAATTTGTAAATAAACAATTGCGAAATTAAAGTGATGAGAATATTAAATTAAATAAATATCCAGCCCAAGGTATAATCTCAGTATTGATTCATAGAATTGATCATGGATGCAAAAATAAAATCCTTTACTCATTTTCTAAAATGGTTGTGGTTGTTGATAAGATCTAACAACATTTCTCTCCTAGCTGTCTTGATAATTAAAAGATGCTCGTTGATTATTTTCCTAATCAATAAACAATCCTAGATACAGTCTTAGGATTTAACTTACCAATAACATTAACCTCTAGAGAGACTACCAATTCTAACCAGCAAATTCACACGTGTGATTCATTTAAGTTAGGTTATATATCTCCATAACATAAATCGAAAATCAATCTATAATCAACTATGCTATTTGCCACTTGTATTAGAAAACCTAAACAATTAAGGATTTAGTTTCCTATTTGGCTAAGTATTGTTTTGAAAATTAAAACAACGTACAATTTGTAATAATTAATCAAGACAACAACTTCAATGCAAACAAAAGACATATAAATAGAATAGACATAAAAGAACAATAAAACTAAATAAATCTCACAATTCTTGTAGAATCAAAACTTCAATTATCCTTAAACTGAAATAATAATTTAGGTATCCATAAAAATTGAGAAGGAAAAATAAAATTAAGAGAAAAGAATGGTGGAAAACCTAAGACCCTAAACAAGAAAAAGGGATAGAGAGTCCTTGTATGAAATGATTCCTAGAGATAAGGAGGATCTAGTTTCCTTCCTTTTATCAAAATCTAATAATTTCCTAAATAATAAAAATCTATTAATTACATAAATAATTTCTTTAAATATTCATATCTCCTTAGAAAATAATTGTGGGTCTAATAATAATATTTTCTCCATAAAAAAATCGCCCATATAAGTTAAGTGTTCATGATACAATAAGGTGTGTCCACGCCTTATGCAAAGTCCTTCTCTATTTGTGTATCTTTTGATATTTCAACTTCTTCTTTTCAATTTGCGATATTGACTCCAATTTGATCTCGATTCTCCACCTAATCTACAAAACATAAAATATAATTAATATCCACAATTTAAGCATTTAAAATCAATAGAGTAATAGGAAATATCATAAATTAAGTAACAATTACGTGCTCTATCACATTATGTATGGAGTATGGAGAATGTTTAATGTGTCAACAAGTATTTGTGGACTTGTGTAAGTTGTTAGTCAATGATGGATATTATAAAAATTGAAAAATTAACATTCAAGTAGAAAAACTGACAAATTATCATTTTTTCACTAAAAAGTGACAAAGTGTCACTTTTTAGTTAAAAGAAAGAGTGATAAAAAAGAGTGACATTGTGTCTTTTTTTTAAAAAAGTAGCACAATTATTATAATATTTTGAATAAAATTAATAAATCATGAATTTATTTTAAGATTTTAATTTTTGTTTGATTAAAGAAAGTAACATGCATGTCACTTTTTTAAAAATAAGTGATATAATGTCACTTATTTTTAAAAAAGTAATGAAATCATTAAAAAAGTGACAAAAACATTTAAAAAGTGGCACTCAAAATTTATAAAGTATTTTTATTTCCTAAAAATTTTTAAAAGGTCTTTTTGTAAATGATCCAAAAATAAGGGTATATGTGTAAACACCCCAATTTTTTTCGATTGCGACTAAATTTGTAATTGTGATTCACATTTTTTACGTTGTGATTAATAAATTTGAAATTTGTGATCATGAAATAAATCTTGAACTACAAAATTTGAGATTTATGATTTTGAAATTATTTGTGACATAAAAGAATTGTAAATTGTGATCGAAAAATAAGTCGGGATCGATTATATTTATAATTTGTGACTAAGAAATAAATCGTGACCTAAAATTTTGTAATTTGTGATTAAGAAATAAGCCGTGACTTATAATATTTGTTATTTTTGATTAATTAACTTGACAATTTTTAAACGACAATAAGTTGTGGTCTATAAATTTGTAAATTGTGATCGAAAATTAAGTCGGGTTCAAATGATTTTTTTAGTTTGTAACCAAGAAATAAAATGTGATTATTAATTTCATTATTTGTGACCCATAAATTTTGTGATATGTGGTGACCAATTTTGACCTTAACGTATGCTCTGTTTGTTAAAAGTTTTGTTTTTAAAAACATATTTTTTATGTTTTCTAGTTAAAATGTGTAGTTAAAAAGTGGAGAGAGAAAATATGCGTGGTTAAAAAGTGATTTGAGAAATTATATTATAAAAAACATGTTTTTAAACATATTTGTCAAACAGAAGCTTAGTTACTTATTTAATTAATAAAATATCTTTTATTACATATTATTTTAATTAAAACTTGATTTTTAAATTAAATCAACAAGTTTCTTAAATTTTTAATTCTAAATTTAAAATCTAATACATATGTAGTTTTCCTTTTAGTTATTGGCTAAATTTTCCTCTCCTAAATATGTTTATAATTATTATTTTTATCTTTTATTATGTGTTAAAATATTTTTAATTATTTTGAAATTTGAAATAAAATACGTTATAATAAATAAAATTAACAAACATGGATCTATATTTCCTCTAAATTAAAGAAATACATTTTATGTCTTAAAAATATTTAAAATAATATTAAGAATATGAAACACGTTATGACATCTATTCTTCACTTTAGCACACCTAAGCTTGTAATTCTTGATTCTCGACCTCGACGTATCGCAATGCATTACAGATTTTAGAACCTTGATTTTATTCGATCCGAGATTTGATAATTACATATGAGCATAAATGACCATTTTTCCTATCTAATTATTCTCACTAGCTTAAGAGCCTGTTTGGAAATGTGATTTTTTTCACCTCAATTTTTAAAACTCAATCTCAACTATTCATTCTTAATTAAGCGCACAGTTTTTGACTTTTCAAATATTTTTAAACCACACATTCATAAAAAAATCTAAATACCACATTACCAAAAGGGCATATTCTTTTGTAGTCTTATATACCAATCACATATGTCGAAATTTGGTCTTCGTTACATACTGAGCTAAGATTTTAACCATCCATCAGAAAATACTTAAGCAGTCAATCTACCCATTTCTTAGGGCGAAGATTTTCGACACAAATTCATGCTCTCTACTTATTCTCAAGCTCTCAATTCACCAATATATTTGACCAATCAAATCACTCATTGGTGGATCAAAGAACCATTAAAGTCATGAAAAAATATACATAACTCTGTCATGAGATTTAGATGAAATACATGACAATTAAATGTAATTTAATTCTCTAAATGGTCGTGCTATATAATTAGACTCGAGACATGGTTCATTTAGTACACTTAAGTTTACTATTATCACTTTTAACTATTCATTTGATAATAGCAAATCACAAATCCGAATAATGAATTGGTCAACAATACAACCTTCCATATAAAGTGTCAACCCTTATACATCGAGTGTGAACAAAATGTTTTATGATCAAAACATAAGTTGTGTCACAATGTACTTCTCAACGCAAGTACTCAACTTATTTTGTCGCAAGTGATCATAGACACTTTAATTCACATGCTTAATAATGAATAAATATAATAAATAAATAGAACTTGAATTTTGTATTATTATAAGATATTATTTTATTACAACAAAATGTACTATATGGGCATACAACCCAGCAGTTATAAGTAGGAGTTATCATAATACAATATCTTCTACCATCATATCTTTCATATAGTGAATTCTCCTATTATGTCCGCAGGTTCTTCTCCTTGTTATAGGATTTTCCAAAAAAAAACTAAATCCACACGTTCTTTATTTTCATTGGTAAATACATTCATATCCAATCAATAACTAGCTTAATGTTGACTGTAAGGCAATTGGACAAGATTTTGCAGCCTAAAGTGATTAGATCCAGTCCAGAAGTTGAGGCCCAGATATTTAGAAGCCCAGCCAGATGAAGTCCAGAAGCTTGAGACCAAAAATGCTGTTGGTCCATCCGATTTGGAGAAGCCCAAGTACATTCAAACTAGGTCAAGGCCCAACCACTGAAACAACTTGATTTATTTGAACCATCATATCTGTTGATTTCATCTTAACAGTCCAATATCTGATAAGGGTGTGACTTTTGATTCCATTACAGACGCTTCGTGTATCTTCATTTGATTCTCTCTCATCTCTCTTTTCTCGCAGGCGATCTTCTTTGTTCTTAGTGGTTCATGTTGTTCTCTGAATCTTTGTGTATTTCAGAGAAATCCTTAGTGTTTTTATAGTGTTTTGATCTGTAAATTCTTAGTGGTTCTTTGTGGTATATTTTTGCGAGATACTGAGATTAAGTATTTTCAGATTTCTGTTATGTTTGTATAAAACTTTGATTTTTATATTTTGTTTTGATCAATATAGGTTTTGAAGTTCTTTCTGTTTAACTTCGAGTATTTTCTGATTTCTTTGTGGTGATTCTGGGTTGAAAATTATAAAAATTGTATCAAAGCCTTAGGGTTCGTGTGAATACGTTGTTTACGACTCAGATATATTTAGATCTAGAGTTTTTGGGGTTAGATATATGATGAGAATCATGGCGGGCTTGACGGAAAGAACTACAAATCAAGCCAAACAAAGCTCCCAGCATGTTCGAAGAGCTTCACAGATCAAGCATTGCGAGAGTGAACAAGGTTCGAGGCTAAACCAAGTGAGCAAGCCAAGAGACAAGCCGAGAATCGAGTTGGAAACCAAGAAAATCAAAAATTATGCAGAAGCAAAGTTACGGCCATAACCAAATATTCTCACGGCCGTAAGTCACTCTCGGATCAAAATGAAGAATTTCAGGTTTTCAAAGTTACGGCCGTAAGTTTATGGTCACGGCCGTAATCCTTAAGCAGAAGTATAGTTACAGCCGTAAGGAATGTTGTCACGGCCGTAAATCCAGATTAACGCAAATCATACGGATTTTTATTTCCTTTTTTATATTTTAATTCATTTTTCCTATTTTAGTATTTTAGGAGTCTATTTTGATAGATTTTATCTATTCCCTAATTAGATTAGATTTTATTTAGTTTCCTAAGTAGACTAGGATCTTTATTCTGGTTGCCTATATAAAGGCGTCTTGATTGTAATACGAAAATTAGACTTTGATTATTGAATAAAATTATTGAGTATTTTACTCTCTAAAGGTGAGGATTTCCTTTAAATCGAACTTATCAAATATTGTATAATATTTGTGGCGTTCACCAAATTGAACTTATCAAGGATCTGGACATTCGTTGTGGCATTCAAACCATTACGGTTCTTGTTTCCGCATCGTAACAGGTCTCGGGTTTAATACGCCCCTGGTTCTTGCGTCGTGAGGCTCAGGTCGTAGTGTTACTGTCCGTTCCAACCTGAATTCGGAACTTTCCCGGCGTTCATTCCGTGTGTTTGTCGTGACCCCCTCCCTGGATCTCATCCAATCGGGGAATCTCTTCGAACAACGCGGAATAACGAAATTTAAAACTTAGGAAAGATCTAGATCAGATTTAAACACGAAATTAAACAAGAATTAAAATATTGGAAAGATAAAATTGACGATAGGGTCTTGACCCAAGATTCACGACGCAAGAAATTGACGATGCGGAAACGAGATCCAAGGTTTTCGAAACACCACAAGGACTTGTCAATTTCCTTGATAAGATTCTAAATTGGAAACGCCACAAATATTCTCGCGAATATTTGATAAGTTCAACGCCACAAATATTTCGCAATATTTGATAAGTTGGATTTGTTCTCGAAGAACACAAAATGGATTTTTTTCTCTAGAAGTTCTTAGTGGTTTCTTCATAAAACCTTTCAGGGTTTTTTGATTTCTTGATAGTTTTAAAGAAATTTTTGTATGATCTCTTAGGTCTAAAAATCCGAAGTTAAAATGTTATACATGATTACGTATTCTTCGCTGAGGTTGAGTCTTCCGTTTCTTCACAGGGACAACATTTATCTGCAGCAGTTTACAACTATCTGCCGCTTTATTCTTTTAAACCTTAGTGAAAAAATTTCATATATGAAAAGTCTCAAAAAACATTTTTTTTTTATGAAACCCTACTTTTTCAAAAGGGGGTTTCCTAATTTCTTGTTCTGGATTTTTATTTTTTTAGTCAAGGTCAAATAACAATTCTAGAACTCAGTATAATCTCTCTGATATACAGAGAGTTCTAAATGGATCTAACATCATCTTGGTGGCTGAACTTCGTGCATGGGACTGGAATTGTGTGGAATTGAAACTTCGTGAAAAACTGCAGTAACCCTAATTTGGCAAAGAGGTGATATCTTTACTTACTGCATATTTTAGTCTTACTCTTCTCAAAATTCTTCTCAAAAGAGGTGATATCTTTATTTACTGCATATTTTAGTCTTACTCTTCTCAAAATTCTTGTTCTTTCCAAAATCCCTCGATTTTTGAGGCCTTCTATTCGACCCCTTTACCTTCCTTTATCCAGGTTTTCTTGAGAATCTGAGAATCTGAGGGAGTTTAGGGTTGACCTAAAATTACTTTAAGGGATATACTGGAAGAACACCATTACGTAGTGTTTAGATTCTTTGTGATTAATCCTTAGTGTAATTGTCATTGTGTGCATTGTGATCATCTTGATTACTATATTACTTAGTGTCTAATCTGTTGAATCTGTGAGATATATCATATTTTTCTTGACCTCGTAAGTTGACTCTGATTTCTTGAAATACTTTGTGTAATCTGTTCTGTGTTTCTCTGCCTTGCTTATCTGTAATATTTTAGGAAATAAGCCTTTTGACTACATAAATTCTCTTTTAAAAAAAAATTACTCATTTCTGCAATGTCTACTATTAAAGTTGATGTTGAAATTTGAAATGGTAAAGGAGACTTCAGTCTCTGGAACCAGAAAATGAAAGTCTTACTTCTTCAAATGAAATGTGCTAAAGCCATTGATGCTTCCTGACCTAATACTTTAACACAAGATAGGCAAACTGAAATGGATGAAACTGCCTGGAATACTTTATTTCTTCACATATCTGATACTGTCATTAGACAAGTAGGTGATACTAAATATAAATTAGAAGAAGTTTACCACACTGTCTCATTACCTAATAAGTGTTTTCTATGGAAGCAATATTTTAGCTTTAAATTTGATCCTTCTAAAGATGTAGATGAAAATATGCGTGGTTTAATAAAATTACTCAAAGCTTAGTGAATTGTAATGAGAAATTATCTTATGACCAAAAGGTAGTCTGTCTTTTAAATGCTATAGAAGATAGGTATAAGGACCTTAGAAATGCCTTAGAATATGGGGGACAGAAATTGACTTCTGAAATTATTCATACTTCCCTTAAGAATAAGGAGCTAGAAAAGAAATGGTCATAAAGAAGCCTACAATGCGATAGGAACTTCTAAGAAAAGGAACTCCTTTAGGGATAATAAGACTGTGAACAATTCCAACTTTTGGAATACTCCAACAACAATAGGAACTGGAATAATTTGAATAGCAAACCTACTAGGGTAAACTATAAAAAGAAAGACATTTTCAATAGGACTAAAGACTACAACTTCAAAGGTCAAGATAATTCCTTTAGACCTAGAACATGTTATTATTGTGGTAAACCGGACATCATATTAAAGACTGCTTTAAGAAGCAGCAAGAAAATGTCACTAGTAATCAAACTGAGGCTGCAACATAGAATAATAATGGAGTTGTTTATGTTACAACTGAATCTGATACTAAGAATGAGTGGATTCTTGATTCTGGTTGTACATTCCATATGTGTCTTGAAAGGGATTTATTTGCTAATTTATGTGTTGATTCTTTGGATCTGTTAAGCTTGGAAATAATTTGCCTTGCGATATAAAAGGATTTGAAAAGTTCTGTTGAAACTTGAAACACGATAGAACACTTGTTTTAAATCAAACAAGATATGTACCTGATTTAAAAAGAAATTTGTTATCTTTGGGCATTCTTGATTCTGAATCATATGATATCAGATTGTTTAAAGGTTACCTAAATATTTTTAGAGGTAACTTTTTACTTTTATGTACTCCCAAAACAAATGATATATATGTTTTGAAATCTTTTCTTATTTGTGCTAAGACTTTTAATACAATTTTTGAAATTGATAAATCTGATTTATGGCATAAAAGAATTGGACATTTAGGTGAAAGGGGTTTGAAATTGCTTGAAAAGAAAGGTGTTTTACAAAAACTTAGGCCCCATTCTCTTTGCTGTTTTGAGTCCGTTTTGAGTTTTCGATTTTTGGAAATATCGAAAACGCGTTCACTTTGTCCATTTTCAAAAATGCGTTTTCCAAAACATCAAAAAAAATAAAAAGGAAACTCAAAACGAGTTTATTGCGTTTTGGATATTTTGTGTTAAAAAATCCAAAATGATCAAAACGCGCGTTTTGATTTTTTTTTTTTTTTTTTTTTTTTTTGTAAATGTGAGACATTTCCTTCACTTGAATTTCTTATATTATTTTGCAATTATATATAGATCCATGTTAAGAATTTTTTTTTTTTTTTTTTTTTTTTGTAATTTATTTATTATTTTTATTATTATTATTATTATTAAATGTGAGACACTTCATTCACTTGAAACTTTTATATTATTTTGTCATTATATATAGATCCATGTTAAGATTTTTTTTTTTTTGTAAATTATTTTTATTTATTTATTTATTTATTTTGTAAAAGTGAGACACTTCCTTCATTTGAAGTTCTTATATTATTTTGTCATTATCATTATATATAAATTCATGTTAAGATTTTTTTTTTTAATATTTTTTTATTTTATTTTATTTTTTTATTTGTAAAAGTGAGACACTTCATTCACTTAAAGTTCTTATGTTATTTTTCCATTATATATATAAATTCATTTTAAATTATTATTACTATTATAAAAGTGAGACACTTCCTTTACTTGAAGTTCTTTTATTATTTTGCCATTATATAGATCCATGTTAAGATTTTTTTTTGTAATTATTATTATTATTTTTTTGTAAATGTGAGACACTTCCTTAACTTGAAATTCTTATGTTATTTTGTCATTATATATAGATCCATGTTAAGATTTTGTTGGTGTGAGGTTAAATTTTTGTTTAGCTGAAACAATATTAATGATGAATTTATTGACATAGAGAACTAACTGATTTATTAGCATTAAAATTAGTGTAATTCAACAAATCAATCATTTTTTACATATAAAATATTACAAAATAAATATATCAAAAAATTACAAAGTAAACGCATTTTTCAGTTTTCTATTTTTGAAAACAATTATTCAAAATTACAAAGAGAATATGTTTTCAGCAATTCCAAAACAAATAACAAAAATTCAAAATTCAAAACAAAATCCAAATCTCAAAATCCAAAATCGAAATACAAAGAGAACGACCCCTTAACTTCTGTGAAACATGCGTTTTGGGAAGCCAAAAAAGAAGTTCTTTTGGTAAATGAATACATAAGTCAAATAATATCCTTGAGTATTTGCATGCTGATCTGTAGGGTCCTGCCCCAATTAATTGTTTCTAGTTTTAAATATTTCCTGTTTATAGTTGATGACTATTCTAGGAAAACTTGGGTTCATCTGTTGAAGTCTAAGGATGCTATTTGTGTGTGTGTGTGTGTGTGTGTGTGTGTGTGTGTGTGTTTAAAATCTGAATTACTTTGATTGAAAATTTGAAATATAGGAAAGTGATTAGAACTGATAATGGTCTAGAGTTTTGTAATCTGAACTTTGATACTTTCTGTAGTAATCTAGGTATCCTTAGATATAGGACTGTTACATACAGTTCACAACAAAATAGGGTTGCTAAGAGGATGAATAAGACACTATTAGAAAGAACTAGGTGTCTCCTGCTTGATTCAAACTTACCAAAAGTTTTCTAGGGTGAAGCAGTAAAAACTGCTTCATATCTGATCAATTTTATCTCCCTGCAGTGCTATTGATTTCAAAATATTTGATCAAATTTGGAACAATACACTCCCTGATTTTTCAAAAGTAAATTTTTTTGAATGTGCAGCTCATATCAAGCTGAAACCAAACTTGATGCCAGATCTTTAAAATGTGTATTTCTTGGGATATGGTGAAGGTGTCAAGGCTTATAGATTGTAGGTGAAAGAATAGAGAGGCTACAGGGTCATTATTAGTAGGTATATGGTTTTTAATGAAAATATTTTTCCCTGTAAATATGAAATTTTAAAAGATCCTCCTAGTGAAAAGGATTTCCTCACTTCTGAATTGAGTGCTGATCATCTTTGTGAAGAATATGATTAGCCCAATACTCAGTTTCAAATGGAGCAACCTCCACATTCTCCAAATAATGCATCGAACCCGATTTTTCTGTTTCTGTTCTTATTCCTAATCCTGTTCGTGAAACTGAAACTGAAATTGATTTCAATCTTTGTGACTACCAGCTTACTAGGGATAGAACTAGAAGAGAAATTAGACTTCCATCTAGATATGAAGATCCTGATTTTGTCTCTGCATTCACTTATTTAGAACATATCCAGTCTGAACAAGAATCATTTGAAGAAGCTATTTCTTCAACTAATTCAAAACTGTGGCTTGTAGCAATTCAAGATGAAATGGATTCCATTATTAAAAATGGAACTTGGACCTTAGTGAGTAGGCCAGAAAATAAGAGGATAATTGACTGCAAATGGATTTTTAAAATAAAAGAAGGTGAGTCTAAGGATGTAAAACCTAGATACAAGGCTAGACTTGTTGCAAAAGATTTTTCATAAAAAGAAGAGATTAATTATAATGAATTTTTTTCACCTATTGTTAAGTATACTTCTATTAGAATTCTGTTTGCTTTAGTTACACAATTTGATTTAGAACTTGAACAAATGGATGTTAAAACTACATTTCTATATGGCTCTTTAGATGAAACAATTTATATGCATTAGCCTCAAGGTTTTGAAAGAACAGGTAAAAGTAATTTGATATGTTTACTTATAAAGTCCCTGTATAGACTTAAACAGGCCCCAAGGCAATGGTACAAGATATCTGACTCTTATATACAAATCCTTAACTTTCAAAAGAGTTAATATGATTCTTGTTTTTATTTCAAACCTAGTGAAATTGATTATATGTTCCTTCTGTTGTATGTTGATGATATGCTAATTGCTGGCCATAATATGCATGATATAAATCTCCTTATACATAAATTGTATTCTGAGTTTGAAATGAAAGACTTAGGGCATGCTTAAAGAATCATTGGCATGGATATTTTTAGAAAAATTATTCTGGAAAACTGTTCTTAAATAAAAATCATTACATTGAAAAAGTTTTAAAAATGTTCAATCTATCCGATTCTAAATCTGTTTCTTTGCCTTTTCCTGCACATTTTAACTGTCTATTGACCAGTCTCCTAAATCTAATGAAGAAGAATTTAGGATGCAAAATGTACCTTATTCAAATGGATTAGGGTTTGTCATGTATCTAAAGGTTTGTACTAGGCTAGACATTGCATTTTCTGTTAGTATGCTTAGCAGATTTATGAGTAATCCCGGTGAATTGCATTGGGAAGCTATGAAGTCTTTGTTAAAATACCTTAAAAGTTCTGCTGGGCTTAGTCTTATATTTTCTAAAACCAAAACTGATTTTAAACTTAAAGGTTTTGTAGATTTTGACTTTGCTGAAAATGTTGATAACATAAAATCTACTTCTGTTTATTTCTTTACATTAAATGGTTCTTACATTAGCTAGAAATCTCAGTTACAAAAACTTGTTGCCTTATCTAGGGGTGAATGCGGTTCGGTTTGGATGGTTTTTGAAATATTTTCAAACCAAACCATTTTTAACGGTTTGACATTTTTCCAAACCAAACCAAAACATTATTTACCTCATTACCCTTGTACTAGATTGATAATAAAAGCATAATGATGAGTGAATAACTTCACTGAAATGTGGGAGTATGATTTTCAGACTGTCAATTATCTATATGTACTACACATAATTGAAAGATTTGATAGTTCTAGTCAAGGATTTGAGTTCCTATTCATTTTCAATAGTTCATTGTAATTACGGTTTGTTGTTACATTATCTTGGTTACCTTTTGATAAGTGTATTTTATGCACTTATTTCTATCCTAAAAGTGGGATTTTTATTGTTTGTTCAGGAATATTTGCTATTTATTTTGGTTGTATTTGTTTATATTTCAGGAATAACCCAAAGTCGAGAAAACAATGGAATTGAAGCCAAAATCAAGCAATTGGATGATAAAAGTGTCAAAGTATGCAAATCAAGAGTTGATGTAGTTAATCAAAGGGCCAATTAGAAGAAAATTGAAAAAAAGAATCAAATTGGGAGAAATCAAAAGTTTGGGGACTCAATTGTATCAATTGAAAGTTGATGGACTGAGGTGCAATAAATGTTTGATGACCAAATGAAAAAAAAAATTGCATAAAAAATTTATAACCGTGCGGTTGCATAGTGTAAAATCCATTCTGTCGCATGACCTCAAAAAAAAGGAACAAATCCGAAATTGTTATAACCGTGCTGTAGCGCCAATTTGTACCGTGCGGTCGCATGGTTGTCCGACTGAGCCAACTGATGGGCTTTTTGCGCAATTTTCAACTGATTTCTCTTATTTTTGTCCAAGACTTCGGGAGATTCTCTATATACCAGACTTGGGGCACGAAATTAGGGGTTCCCAATCTTCATAATTCATGTCAAAACGCTGTCAAATTGTTGGGGAATCCATAGGATGTCAAATTCAAGATTGAAGAATAAGGACCAAGGAGATGAATATGGTGACATCTTTTCATACTTCTTGTAATTTATTTTCGATCATGTATTTAGGCTAGGTTTTCATTGTTAGAATTGTGATGAAGCTTTAATTTATTGATTCCATGTTTTGACTGTACATTTATATTATGCAATTTATGAGATTGATGCAATTAATTATATTTTTATTCTCATCTATGATTGTGGACGCATAATTATTGATGTTTGTGATAGAGTTCTATGTTCGAAAGAGTAGAAATCTATTAGACCTTGATTAATTTCCACGAAGTCCGATAGGGGATAGAAATATACCCTTATGCTTCGTGTTATACTAAAAAGTGTTCATAATTCGTTAATGTTTTTCTACATGTTTGGATTGGTCATAAAAATATAGGCTCGTCTCTTGTAGGAAAATGTGTTTATGCATCGCTCGAAAGGGGACATAAATAAATATAGGAACACGGATTTTCAATACTCATACCTTGTTATTAAATGTTTAACTCAAATACATGGTTGGTATGATTAATGTGGATTCATAATTCTAACATATTCATTTCGTCGTTTTACCAAATCAAATTTTCTTGTTTTCTTTAGTTTAATCTTTAATTTAGTTTAAAAATCAAAATTCCCAAATTCAAAGATTTTCTTGTTTCGGTTAAGGTTTGAAGTCTAAAATAAAATTTATAACAATCTCTGTGGGATCGATACTTAGATTCACGTCCACTTTATTACTTGCGCGACCTGTGCGCTTACGGTGCGATCAACTTTCTTGCTTAGTATAATTTTTTTTTTTTTACCTTCAGTGCATGCATGGCCCAAATTTCAAGGTAGGAAACTTCTATACATTTTTTCTAGGAACATTACAATGCAATGAAAACGAGAAAAGACATACATGAGAATTTTATTTTCATAATAAAATTTGGTTTTTTTAGCGGGGAAATGGTAAATAAAAACGGGTTGGTTCCTTTTTTCGTGGTTTTTGAAAATTAAAACCTAAACCACCATTTCGAAACGGTTTGGTTTGGTTTGAGAGAAAAGAAACAACGGGTTCATGCGGTCTTAAACCAATGAGTTAGGTTCGGTTTGCAATTTCGTGATTTTTGTGTGCAGGCCTAACCTTATTTTCAACTGAGGGAGAATATATAGTTGTCATAGATGTTGTTAATGAATGTATGTTGCTTAAATGTCTGCTTAATGAAATTGCCTGGATTGATAATTCTAAAATTGATATTTGTACTGATAGTCTTAGTGCTTTACATTTGTGCAAAAATCACGTGTTTCATAATAGATCCAAACATATAAATGTGAAATTTCGTTTCATTAGGGATATAACTGAAAAATGTATTGTTAAACTTGTTAAAATACCTACCCAATTGAATCCAACAAATGCTGGAACAAAGGAATTACTTTGTCTAAGTTAAAAGATGCATTATCCTTTTTAAACTTAGTCGAATTTTGATATTGCTGTGTGTGTTTTTGCAGGCTTTGCTGATCTCATTGAGGTGGAGATTGTAAGGCAGTTGGACCAGATGCTGTAGCCCAAAGCGATGAGATCTAGTCTAGAATTTGAGGCCCAGATATGCAAAAGCCTAGCTAGATGAAGTCCAAAAGCTTGAGACCAAAAATGTTGTTGGTCCATCCGATTTGGAGAAGCCCAAGTACATTCAAAGTGGGTCAAGGCTCAACCATTGAAACAACCTAATTTATCTCAACCGTCGGATTTGTTGATTTTATCTTAATCGTCCAATATCTGATAAGGGAGTGACTTTTGATTCCATGACAAACGCTTCGTGTATCTTCATTTGATTCTCTCTCATCTCTCTTTTCTCTTTGTTCTTAGTGGTTCATGTTGTTCTCTGAATCTTTGTGTATTTCAAAGAAATCCTTAGTGGTTTTACAGTGTTTTGATCTGTAAATTCTTAATGGTTCTTTGTGGTATATTTTTGCGAGATACTGAGATTAAGTATTTTCATATTTCTATTATGTTTGTATAAAACTTTGATTCTAATATTTTGTTTTGATCAATAAAGGTTTTGAAGTTTTTTGTGTTTAACTTCGAATATTTTCTGATTTCTTTGCGGTGATTTTGGTTTGAAAACCGTAACATGGACTGTAAAGAAAGAACTATCAAAGAGTACTAGAAGTATGCAAGTTGAGTATACGAGTTGATGAGTTTTATCGTAATGCCCATCTTGTGGCCCAAAGGTTTGTTAGCTTACACGATCTGTCATTTGTTCGTTGCAGACTTGGCAAATTGTGTAAGGTTGACGGAATGATCACAATCACACCAAATCCTGAAACTAAATCAGAGCCATTTACTATGAATCAACTAACAAACAAACAAGTGACTAAATATGACAGCCTCATATTACACCAATTTTGGATTCTTTAGCCTAAAAATATCGACCCTTGAATTTTTCATTTTTTACCAGGTGGGAGTAATTCCATCCATATCAACCACTTGTACGTTCTGACACGTGGCAACCACCCATTGGCAGGTGCATAGGAGCCTCAAATGTCACATCTTTTTGTATGACACAAGTCACACTAGAAAAATTATAAATTCAGGAGGGTGAATACAGGTTTTGTGGCAAAGAGAGGAAAACAAAGAGATAAGATTTTGTGTTTGCCTATTAACCATTTGTTTGTGTCAAATTTTAGCAGCAAAAATATAGCAATGGCCTCAGCATCACTCCTTAAGTCATCTCCTGTTCTTGACAAGGTTGAGTTTGTTAAGGGTCAGTCCCTTCGCCAACCCTCCAACTCCGTCGTCCGGTGCCACCCGAACGCGCTGTCTCCGCTCAAAATCCGAGCATCATCCTATGCCGATGAGCTCGTTAAGACCGCGGTACGTGTCTTAAAACCATGTTTGTATAAAATTCCATGACAAAACTACGATTTTGGACACACTAGAGCATAATAATGCAGAGAAAGATGGGCTAGTCTAGAGGGGTAAAACTAACAGTGAAAAATGAATAATGCAGAAAACTGTTGCATCACCTGGCCGTGGAATTTTGGCCATGGATGAATCAAATGCTACCTGTGGAAAGCGTCTTGCTTCGATTGGGCTTGAGAACACCGAGGCCAATCGCCAAGCGTATCGGACTCTCCTCGTGACAGCCCCCGGCCTCGGCCAGTACATCTCTGGTGCTATCCTCTTTGAAGAGACGCTTTACCAATCAACCGTCGATGGCAAGAAAATGGTTGATGTCCTAGTCGAGCAAAACATTGTACCCGGTATCAAAGTTGACAAGGTAATGCACAAATTTGTGTAATTGTTACTCCCTCTTTCCTGTAAACCCATTTCTATTTTCACATAAATTGAGAATAATTAATTGCTGTCTGATATTGATAAAAATTAAATTTTTAGTAAATTTAATAAAAATTGATAAAATATGTGGTTGAAAAGTTGTGGACCTATAAAAAATGTGATTAAGATTAAATATTGACTTTAAATTAAATTAAAATATAAAAAGTAGTGTTTTCAAATAGGGGTTAAAACTATAAATTTAATTACATTTTGAGCCTACTTGGTAACAAAATTTTTATATCAATTTTTCAAATTCAATCTCAATCATTCATTTTTAGTCAAACTTACAAATTTTTACTTTTCAAACTTTTTTAAATCACACATTCATAAAAAAAATAAAAATAAAAATCACAAAAATCAAATTTTTTTCACATTATCAAAATGGCTCTTTACATAATATACCCTTACATCAAGTGTTTCTTTGATAAATCAACTTTTTGGGAAAAAAAAGTTTTGGGAAATCGTATGATTAAAAAGCGATTTGAAAAGTAAAAGATTGTGGGTTTGACTTTTTTGGATGGTTGAAATTGAATATTGTAGAAAAAATTAATAAATTTTATGAGAAAGTTGGTTTATCAAATAAGGGTTAAATAATGAATAGTCCGTATTTATTAAAAACAATACATTTTAAATATGGATATATTAAAAAATTAAGATATTAATGTAAGAAAGTAACCTATAATTTGAGAGAAACAAAAATTGAGGGAGCAAAACTTTTGGATGAGTATGCTAATTTGGATTGGAACAGGGTTTGGTTCCACTTGCTGGTTCAAATGATGAGTCCTGGTGTCAAGGACTTGATGGCCTTGCTTCCAGAACCGCTGCTTACTACCAACAGGGAGCTCGTTTCGCCAAATGGTAACCATTTTATTGAGTCCATTTTCTTCTTCTTAACAGCACAGCGACGCGATTTTCATGTCCTGAATTTTGAAATGCCTATACTGATATGTACTTGTGCTTCGTCTTTTAGGCGTACCGTTGTGAGCATTCCAAATGGTCCATCTGCCTTGGCGGTGAAGGAGGCTGCCTGGGGCTTGGCTCGATATGCTGCCATTGCTCAAGTACTTACTAGACAACCTTTCTACAAACAAAACACTAGAATTCAATTTGATTAAGCACTGACATATATATAAGATTTCATTAATTCTAGGGAATTTTTAAGTGACATTGTGTGATGAAAATATCTACTCCATCACTTAATTTTTCACCGTCCAATGAATATGTGAAATGTCATTTAAAAATGTTCCCTAAAAATGTCACCTTAAAATTATTGATAAGATTTTACCCCCCCCCCCCCCCCCCCCCCTCTTGTTTCTAAATACTGTTTAGTGTCATTCAGGACAATGGGTTGGTCCCAATTGTTGAGCCAGAAATCTTGCTGGATGGTGAACATGGTATAGACAGGACTTTTGAAGTTGCCCTAAAGGTTTGGGCTGAAGTTTTCTTCTATTTGGCTGAGAACAATGTTCTGTTCGAGGGTATTCTTCTCAAGCCGAGCATGGTTACTCCTGGAGCTGAATGCAAGGAAAGGGCAACCCCTGACCAAGTTGCTGATTACACTCTCAAGCTGCTTCACAGGAGGATTCCCCCCGCCGTCCCTGGAATCATGGTCAGAACCCTGGTCTTAAATTTAAAGCTTATATCGATAGTTTTCCTTCGCTAATTAAAGAGACAAGATAGAATTAGGAAATTGGAATGGAATCAGGCAATGAGTTATTTTGACACTAACTGAAGCTCTTACCCTCAAATAAGTAATTTTAATTCTAGTTTCTGTGGTTTAAGCAGCCTCTCCATTGATTTGAACAGCAATTTATTCTAAGCTAGATGGATATGCTTCAACAAAAGTCTTGTCTTCATGTGATCTCATGTCCAGACTAATAGAGTCAATTGTTTGATTTGAGCAGTTCTTGTCTGGTGGGCAATCTGAAGTGGAAGCAACCTTGAACTTGAATGCCATGAACCAAGCTCCCAACCCATGGCACGTATCGTTCTCCTATGCTCGGGCCCTCCAGAACACGTGCTTGAAGACATGGGGAGGACGCCCAGAGAACGTCAAGGCAGCACAAGATACTCTTCTTGTCCGAGCCAAGGCCAACTCCCTTGCTCAGCTCGGGAAGTACACCGGTGAGGGCGAATCTGATGAAGCCAAGGAGGGAATGTTTGTCAAGGGCTATGTTTATTAAGCATATTGCACCAAGTCCATATATGAAAGAAGAATGTGATCATGAAGAGAGGAACATGATAAAAATGGAGCCTATTTTTGTTCATTATATGTACTTTTTTACCACTTAATGAACTTTGTACTGATGAAACTAGTTAGTTTGTATCAATGGGTGATATAAACTTTTTCTAATTGTGGTTAGAGTACAAATGCATCTGTTCGAAACTTCAAATCTCAATGCCTTGTAACGGATTAAAGATTTGGCTTGCGGGTTCACTGATTTCGTCGAGCTTCTCTTGGAGATAGTGCCCAAATCGTTGTCTTTAATAATCAAAGCATTGCTAACGATAAAAGTAAAGATACGGTCGATAACAATGGAAACCCAACAAATGCTACGCCTAATATTGTGTATAAGGAAGTTTCCAACATTTATAAAATCTTAATAACAAAATTATTATTATTATTATTATTATTATTATTATTTAAATTGACACTTGCTATTGTTACTTTTATTGATTTTTTTCCATTTTTTTCGTGTTAATACATTATATTTTGTTAATGGAATATGTCCGTCGTACATCTCACAGGTTTAAAACTAGTTCCTTTAAAATATATTAAGTTATGCTACATGTAAAGACGGTTTACAATAGGTTGGCAAATAGATACATGTCATGAATCAATTTGTTTTAACCTCACATCAATTTCAAAATCAACAAACACAAATTCACTATATCCTCATTTGTAAGCACATCGGTACAGAATCATCAATTCAAATGGCATTTCCCAAATGGACAACCAAATTGAATGTGTGTGTGGGGCTCACCACCCATGTGAGTGGGTAGTTCACAAGGTTGTTCAATTTAGGTTGTTCATTTGACATTTTTCTCCCAAATACATTTTACTAGCTTTTAAGCTTAACAAAACATATATTTAAATTGACTTTAGCCTACAAGTACCAGGCAAGACAACAAGAACGATTCAGTCAGAGAATGAGAAAAGATTGGCCATGTAACCATTTCCTACTAAGCAAACATTTAAGTTGTTTGGTCACAAAATATGCATAATACACATCAAGCAAATGAAATAATAACTGATTTTCTGTACGTATTGCCTTTTGCTTTCGTGAGATCTAGTTTACATGAGATTATCTACATCTCACTCTACTCCATGTCAAATTTATTCACGAGAGGCTGCACAATATTTTTCCCTTTCAGCTTCACTAATTAAACAAACTTTTTGGTGGTCGTAAAGAAAAACGCCATGGATAGATGTCGCAGACTTGCTGCTCTTCAAATCCCGTCCTGCCATAAACCCACTTTGTCTTCAAGGTTTCTATAACTGCAGGAATTCCAGGAAACTTGAGGAGATTAGAACATTTGCATTACAAAAATAAGTTATATTAGCAAAATATCAGTCGGCATTCATGACCAGCACAAATGTTATCTTAGAATCAGTGGTGGATGCTGTCAATTTGTAATAGTGGAGCAGAGATATAGACGTGTTTTTCGATGCGAACCTTACAGGGATTGTTGGATATTGATTAATAAATCGAGAATTGAAAATTGATTAAAGTGATTTCGTGTTGAATTCGGACAAATACTCAAACCCGACCCAATCCGTTTAAGCAATTTTAATTTGTCGCTTCGCCGCTTCGGGGCGCACAATCGGGGATCAACCTGCCTGGTCAGGTCGCAGGGGTCGAGGGGGCAGCACCCCGCGTGGGGGTTCGAAAGAGAACTTTGATTTCTCTGCATGTATTGAAGGGTATATTTGGCATTTCGAAAACCAATATCGGATGAATGAAAAATTATGAAAAAGGACGAAATCATATTTGACCGTGCGATCGCATGGTTGGGAAACCGTGCGATCACACGTCATTTATTTTCGAATTTTTGCGTAAAGCCGTGCGACCGCACGGTTGTCCGTAGAAAAGACACATTTTCATAAATGTGCATGGTTTGGAAAGAGTGCATGGTTTGACTTCAACCATTTCGTCCACACCTTTTCTTGCTCTATAAATAGAACCATTTGGGTGTCATATTCCTTACAATTTGATATACGAAACATATATCATCATCTCTTCTCTCCAAAATCAAAATCATTGCATTTGTTTTGATTTTGTTTTATTTTCATCTTTGGAGTACATATACCAAATTTTGGTTCGTTGTACTTGTGTTTTGAAGTACTACAAACACAAGTGAAGTCGTTGTATCTTGGGAGTCGATTGCCAGAATCCGTATGCACCGTTGCGGGGCAAATTCGACTTAAGGACAAAGAGTCTAACTCTTGCCTCAACTTTGTCCCTATTTTCTTCTCTTTCTTGTTTGTATTTTCTTGGCCGTTACTCTATCCAATTTTCGGCACGGATTTACAAACTATTATTCTACTTATTTTGGAATCATTATTCACAAATCTCCCAACAAGGCTGCCCCGGAATTTTTTCTTGAAAGAGACTGAAAAATGAAGAAACACTTGAAATTATAATATAATTGTTCTCTATGTTTACAATATTTTATCCATAATTGAAATAAATAAATAATTGTAAACAAATATTAAAAAAACATCAGTTTATAAATCATATTGCAATGCAAATACAAAAATTGAAAAGCACAATGGTAAACAAATATTCAACAAAACAGTATAGTACCAAAAAAAAAAAAAAGTTGGTCAAACATGGGTTTGTTTATTTGTACACTAGGATTGAGAGTTTTTTTTTTTTAAAACTAATTTCTGATTTTTTTTTATATAAAAAAAAGTCAAAATTTCACTGGGGCACGTTTCCCAGTAAGTCCCAGTGTGGTCCGCTAGTGCCTTACAGGGGCACCGACGGACCTTACAGGGGTTGCCCCGGAATTTTTTCTAGAAAGAGACTGAAAAATGAAGAAACACTTGAAATTATAATATAATTGTACTCTATGTTTACAATATTTTATCCATAATTGAAACAAATAAATAATTGTAAATAAATATTAAAAAAACATCAGTTTATAAATCATATTGCAATACAAATATACAAATTGAAAAGCATAATGATAAACAAATATTCAACAAAACAGTATACTAGGATTGAGATTTTTTTTTTTTTGAAACTAATTTCTGATTTAAAAAAGAAAGTCAAAATTTCCCAGTAGGCTCCAGTGTGGATCCGCCAGTGCCTAGAACAACACAAAACCTGAAATTTTCATTTAAAGAACCCCTGTATTGGCTATTCTTACCCAATTCCGATGTAGAAAGTCTTGCATTGATAATAAATGAAGACAAGAACTTGTAATTGCATTCACCACCAAGAAATGTAGATATGAAATTCAGCTAAGAATACTTCTCCACAAGCTATTTAGCATAACCATTTCAAACCGTCTTTCTTCTACATTGAGTGATAGGACTTGTGCAAGCAATAGCTTCAAGACATTCTGCCATCCCCTCTAGAAAGATGCAGCTAAATATTCATCCAAGTAACAGCCTACATCTGCACTGAGGTGAAAACCAAATGCACGTGCCAAATTGGGATCTCGATATACATATTAAAAGCCAAATGATAAGAATTGCCTTTCTACATTCTCTTGGTCAGAAATGTAATTGTCTTGCATATTACAGAATAGAATATTGACCCCCACCCCCACCAATAGACACATGCGCCTACACGAACGCACCACCCAAAAAATAATTTTTTAATCATTTAGAAAGGTTTGCAAACTAAAAAAATAAATTTATAAAAGAAATATTATCTGAAAATTGGTAATTTTGTACTTTTATGTCAAGCATGAGTTCATATTTGTATTATTTCTTAGTTGTATATGCCTTCTTAGAAACTATATTGGCAGAGAAAAAACTGTACACATAAAGAGAATACAAGTAACTTGACAAATAAATCATGCAATATCGATAATCTTAGTTTAAACAAGGTAACATGGATAAAATAATACATTTCAAAACTGTGTTGAAACTGAAGAAGAGAGGAAAAGGGACAAATGATCAGTCAGTGAAAATTACGCACAATAGTATGCCAGTAGGAGAAAAATTCAATTCCAGCAGAAAGTAGGTTAAACGATAGTGTTAACAAGAAAAAAAGAAACTAACAAATATACACTAAACATTTTCAACCATTTGGTTAAGTATAAAAAATTATTATATGTTAATTTACAAAGTAAAACAAATAATTTATTATAAAAGATTTGACTTTAACATTTTTGGTTTATTTCTCATGCAACTGTTCAAGATATAGGTCTACATCAATCAATTTCAATCAAACTGATAGCAACCAAAACAACAATCTTTCACGTCATCAAGTGTAAAAGCAATCATTCATTAACAAATTCCACATGATTCAAAAGAGCATCTCGTAATAAATAAACTCTACTATATCAAAACATAAATGATATCATGTTGTGGATGGTAATGTCCAGCTCAAGATAGAATGTATCTGTTCAGAAGAAAGACCTAAAAATTGAATCTCATGTTTTTGGTAATCCACTCATCGAGAGAACAAAATTTGAATCACATCACCAGATAGATGAACTCCTTAAATGTTTGAACAACTATAAGGCATTCTTACGTTGCCCTTCTTTATTTCGTTACTAAAGTTATCATGTAATGTTGCATGACTAATTCATAATTTAACACAAGTTAAAAGATGCGGAGCAAATAATGTATACTACTACAAGGGTCTTAGTCTAGATGAAAAGGTCAATTTCTATTAATTTAAGTGAAAACTGTAGTGGAGGTCCCAACCTTTTAAATATGTGCAATAAGTCCATCTGACATTGGTCCTCAGTGGGCGGGATTCGTTCGCTTCACCATTTAAATGTCATGTGCAATGGATATGGAGTATTTTTGTTTGGGATAAAATTGGTTAATGCGACTTTTAATAAAAATGGAAAGGGAAAGAAACGAAAGTTAGAAAAAAAAAAGCCCTGCCCCAACACTGTTTCCCTTTGATTTTTGCAACCCTATCCCCTAGTTTTGCTTATTGTTTCTAGAATCGGACAGTTATCGACACGTAAAAGGTAAACGGTTAAGGATTAGTGGGTCGATAGATAATTTTCAACCAATTATTGTTGTGTCATGCCGGTAGCTTATTTCATAATTAGCATGTCCATTATTATATTGTAACTAGTGTGTAGATCATAGGCTAATTCTGTTGTGAATTTTGCTTACATGCGTGCTCCTTGTCACGACCTGTAAGTTTTGCAACGTGACTTGAGCGTCATGTTAGATGAAGGGACTAATTCTTAGCTTATCAAACATGACCCTTACACGGGGAAATCTAGAATGTAAATATTTGTTGTTTATTCTAGAAAGTGATGGAGAATTGCATATAAAACATCTTAGATATTTTCATAGAGAACTCTAGAGAAAATGTAGACCGTTGGATTGAATTGATAGCCTTCGTTGTACTTGGAAACTAATATAAATACATGTTGACCTCATTTTTAAATGCATCAAGTCTCAAAGCTTTTAAGTGTATAACTTCCAAAGCTTTCTTGTTCTTTATTGTTTCTCTTGCCTTGTTCCTTTCCTTGTTGTACCATTTCTTCGCCCGCTAAGGTGAACGGAAGGCTAATTTAGGGTTATTGCAAGGAGCGAATAGTTGGGAATAGATAATGTGCACGATACTTAAAGTTGTAAATCCATGACATCCTGCTCTCCTCTATCCAAACCAAATCCCAATCTGGAGGCTTAAAACTTTAATGGCTTCTTTACTATCTTCTCAATACTTTTCTATTCTTCTTTTAACTCTTGCACATATGGATCTGTCACATCATGTTAGCCTATCATTGTGGCAAACACAATTTTCATACAAAAATATGTTAAGACTAATGATAGTTAAGTATTTCAAGAAGTGAGTAAGATTCATTCTCGGGATCTCATAGAACATTCTTCGAACTCATAATATGCCATCACAACGCAAGAAAGAACACAAATGCATTTCTCTAAAACATACTGATAGTTGTCCTGCCATGTGTCTCCGACCCTCAAGATATGGCTTGATATTAATGGCTTAGATTTTCAAGTTTTATACATGTCCAACAATTATGCATCTATTCTGGAGCACAAAACTTTGTGGTGATAAATTTAAGCTATAATGTAATCAAAGGATGATTCAATATAATGAGAAGAAACATTTACATTTCAAATTAACTAGCTAGGGCAAGTTCCAAGGGTAAAAACAAGGCTAAGGAGGCTATTAAGTACTTGAAAATGATCCATGTCTTAGTATATTAATGAGATGTTATTCAAAAGTTTTAAGGTACTACAAGAATGATAGACAACACGGTCCGAAATACATTGAAAACTCATAAAATATTACAATACAAGAATATGCAATTCAAAGTAACTGCAATTCCTACCATGGTGATTTCTTTACGATAAATTCAGACTGCTTATCTCAACAAATATCCACGCATCGACATTTCAAAATCAAATATGGATATTCAGTTGAGTACAACAAAATTGAAATACAATCTAACAAAACATAATCTAACAAATAGATTTGATTAACATTTACTCCATCGCTAAGTATGTCAATCAGATCCAATATGAAATAAACGGATACAGAAACACGGTACACATGTCGGTAAAATCTACCATATACCTTATCATCACAAGAACTGCAAAGAGATTCCTCGTCGGCGGCACAGAAAAGAATAGCTGTTGCACTCTCGCAAACATCACATAGCGTTCTCATTAGTCCTACTTATTATTTTTTCTGATTCCTTATTTACTTTTTTCTTTGGGCTTCTTCAACGTGAAATTCTACAAACAAATTTATCATTATCAAATCCATGAATAGTAAATCATTTTAGTTTCATATTATAGGTATATATGAATACGTTATACATACGTGTGTGCGTGTGTGTGTGTGTGTACACACATACACACACACGTGTAAGTAGAGACGGGTGGAGAAGAGAAGGAACAGAGGGGTGTTGTAACACCCCAAGTTTACGAGTCTAAAACCTAGGTGTGTTAACTTCCATTCATATTAAATGCGGAATTAAATCGTTTACACAATTAAAATGTTCATTTATCTATTGTAAAATTTTACAGAAATTTCGGCAGAGTCTCCTCTATAAATTGGACATAGCCAACCTGTAGAGGGACATCAAAACCATTTTAAAAATTTAAAACATCAATCACATCTCAATCACATTCATTATCGCCAAACCAATTCATTTATTTCCCAACTCCTCAAGCATAAGATTTTCAATAGTATCAACAGACATTGACAATTGAAATAAGAAGTAATTTAATCTCTAATACGTCATCCATACTTAATTAAAACCAACTTCAACCAAACAATTATCAAAATAACTGAATTAAGAAATAATTACTTAGAACTTAAATAAATTCTAATTTAACTAAAAATAACTTGAATAAATTTAACTTTATTAATTAATGCGACGAAGGGTACTGTCGGAGTCAGCCGCCAAGTGTTCTCCTCGGATCATCTAACTTTCATCACCTGAAATATGGGGAGGGATTGGGGTGAGCTAAAGCTCAGTAAGTAAACTGTATGCATGAATGCATGCTTATGACATGAATGCTTTTTAACAATTCCATGTATGTATCCCCTTTTTCTTTACCTTCCAGAACATACAACATTTCAAACTTTCACTTGACATTTCAAAACTTTCACTTCATTTCCATCGTGAGCTCACTTGATGTAACTTCTAGTCAATCAGAATACAGTGGGCAATTATTTATTTGGAACCAGATTAACATGCGCATTTCCACCGCAAAGCGGTTTAACATTCACTTTCCCACCGCAAAGCGGTTTAACATTCACTTTTCCACCGAAAAGTGGTTTAACAGTCCACCGTAAACGGTTGAACATTCCGTCGCAAAGCGACTTAATTCGGGTGCGCCGGTCCCCCGCGCCCCATTTCCCACTCGCAACTTTCATGAACTAGAAGTACACCCATTCATTCTTTCAAAAACTTGGGATACATAACTTTTGAACAAACTTGCACCTTGACACATTTCTTTCATTTAAAAACATTTCACTTCCCAATTTCGATGCCAATGCATGCTTAATGATGCAATGACATGATAATGTGCATGCTTGAACATTCTTCATAATAACATATACTTTCACAAAGTAAATGAAATTCATCAAAGCAATTAAGTTGCAAGACAGTCATTTACACATAACTTTCACATTTACATTCAACTTTGATGAAAATAGGGGGAAGTTTACTTACTTGACGTCCTTAGCATTTACCGTTATCTGAATTTTCAAGTGGAAAGTCTCGGATGCTTGTGACGTCAATGTACCAATTCTCCTAATTATTTAAATTCATTAATAAAATATCCTTTTAGTTCTACAAATCACATTTAAAACTACTAAGTGAGGTTGAGACTATTATGTGACTTGCAATTCAAATCAAACCAGCTCATATTTCATTCGAAATAAGACGTGAAAATTTTAAAGGGTACGAAATGAAAGGCGGTATTACAGTTACTTACCCCCTTAAAGAAATTTCGTCCTCGAAATTAAAACTTACCAAAAACACGTGGATACCTGGCACGCATTTCGCCTTCGCATTCCCAAGTAGCTTCTTCTACTGCATGATTCCTCCAAATAACCTTAACTAATGTAATCTTCTTTCTTCTAAGTTCCTTATTTACTTTCATTAGGATTTTCACAAGTGACTCCTCATAAGTCAGATCCTCACAAAGATCTAATGACTCATAACTGAGACTATGAGAGGAATCCGAAATATACTTCATCAACATTGATGCATGAAAAACATTGTGCATACCCGATAGCACTAGTGACAATGCAACCCGATAAGCTAGGTAAACCACCTTTTTTCAAGAATTCCAAAGGAGCCGACAAAACATAGGCTTAACTTTTCTTTCTTCCCGAATCTCATAACTCTTTTCATAGGAGCTACCTTCAAAAAGATCATACCTCCTTCAACAAATTCCAATGTTTCCTTCTTCTGTCCACATAGCTTTTCTGTCTACTCTGTGAAATTTTCATTTGTTGACGAATCTTTTCAACACTTTTGCTGTTTGTTGTACTATTTCTGGACCCAATAACTTTCTTTCTCCTATCTCATCCCAATGAACTGGTGATATACACTTCTTATCGTATAGTACTCAATACGGATCGAAGTTTGATAGTTATTGTTGTAGGAAACCATCAACTCACATTATCCCACTTATGAATCCATTCACTAACTTTCTATTTCCAGCCTTTCATAGGATCTATTCTAACGTCTAAGCCTTAATATATATATATATATATATATATATATATATATACATATATATATTGATTGATCACATTCTTAAAACTAAAATCAAGAAGATTGACCAAAATAAGACTTTAAAATCCAGAATTAGTGAAACTTGACGTCCATACCAAAGTATACAGTAGAGATACTAAAACTTTGACAGAATCTTTCTGGAAAGATTCACAAACGAAATCCTTTCTAAATATGCTGACATTTCCTTTAAAATCGGAGGATCAAACTTAAATCTTGTAACCCATACCTATATATTGTAATCAAGTATTCAGCATCATACACTCATCTTAAAACTAAAGCCCAGGTACTAATTTAAGAATCCATGTTTTCAAAATCATCATAACAATACTCTAACCAAGTATTTTATAACTAAATCATTGACCTATCACCA
Source organism: Ligustrum vulgare (assembly GCA_963555705.1). Taxonomy (NCBI): domain Eukaryota; kingdom Viridiplantae; phylum Streptophyta; class Magnoliopsida; order Lamiales; family Oleaceae; genus Ligustrum; species Ligustrum vulgare. The sequence goes on along the minus strand of OY743189.1, from coordinate 18,242,494 downwards.
ATGAATAAGACTTTTGTATTCATATAGGATTCCTCATCAAAGTTACTTAACCCAAAGATACAACTCCACAATAAGTAAAAGTTACACTAATGATCATCTTAGATTTCAACAAATCCAAATTTATGTATATTCCACGTAGATCTCAAAATGGATAATATACTTTACTCACATCTAATGCACAACCAACACTGAGTAACCACAACTACATCACCCAAAGTTTTAAATAATTCATCTATCTTATCATAAACAAGTGAAGTTTCCTGACCATAGTTCATATTTAGCAATAAACAAACCATTGATCAAGATAAAATTAATTAGTTCAAACATATCATCACACTATTCTTCCATAAGACAATCATAACATTCATTAACTATCTATTCACCATAACTTGTGGTAATCATGTGACATGTCACTTATCACCATACCAAATGACCTCAACATTTAATCATATCAATCTCCTTAAGATCACAGTAAAACAATCATCATATATATCGCATGAACATTTCTACTTCAATAATCAATAAATCACTAAAATCTTATATATACCAATCTCTCAATCTCAATAAATCTTAAATTTTATAATTCTTTACTCCCTCAGTTGCCTAGAAGCGTAGGCCATCACCTTGTCATATTGTATAAGAACACAACCGAGCCCTTTTAACGAAGCATCACTGTATATGACCAACAATTCATTTCCTTGTGGGACAGTTAAAATGGACGTGGTTGTCAACCCTTTTTAACTCCTCAAAACTCTGTTCACAATCTGAACTCTACTGAAATTTTGTATCCTTTCTAGTCAATTTAGTCAACGATGAGGCAATCTTAGAAAAACCATTTCACAAATCTTCGACAGTAACCCGCTAATCTAATGAAACTTCGGACTTCCTTAACATTAGAGGGCGTAAACCAGTTTTGAATTACCTCACTTTTACTCTAGTCAACCTCAATACATTCCCTTGATACAATATGGCCCAAGTATGGCAATCTATCCAGCCAAAATTCACACTTCTTAAAATTAGCAAATAATTTCTCATCTCTAAGCTTCTAAAGCACAATTCTCAAATGTCTTTCATGTTCTTCATCAGACCTCGAATAGATCAATAAGACTATGACCATTTCATCCAGGTATTCTTTAAAGATCCGATGTATTAAGTGCATAAAAGTCGCAAGAGTATTTGTTAACTTAAACCACACTACCAAGAACTCATAATGTACATATCTAGTATGGGAAGTTGTCTTTGGAAGGTTCTCTTCCTTGATCCTCAAATGATGGAAATCAGATTGCAATCAATCTTAGAAAAATACCCTGAAGCTGATCAAATAGATCGTCAATTCTTGGCAATTGATATTTATTCTTAATTTTAATTGTCACCCTATTCAATTCTCTGTAGTCTATGCAAAGTCTCATAGGACCGTCTCGCTTCCTTACGGATAACATAGGAGCACCCCATGGTGGAAAGCTACATTGAACACAACACTTGTCCATAAGATCATGTCACTGCTCATTGAGCTCTTTAAGTTCAGCAAGAGCCATCCAATACTGTGCCTATATTAGAGCTTCCCCAGACACTTAATCAATGACGAATTCAATTTCTCTTTCAGGTGGTAGATCATAAACATCATTTGGTAACATACTTAGATATTCTTTAACAATTGAAGTTTGTTCAAGAGAAGTGTCCATCTTAGGTACCTCGACTACTGCAGCCAGGTAAGCCCTACAACCCTTATTCATAAATGACGAACTTTCATCGCTGATACTATCAAAATAGAAAGTTTCACCTTTACTTCAACAAAGCGAAAAAGGTTTCATTTGAAGGTTTAAATACCACCTTAACGTAGCCATTGATTGAAACCTTATACCGTAATAATCATTCCATTCCTAGTATGACATCAAGTTCGTGGATATCCGGTGTTATGAGATCTATCATCTACTCCTTCCCATTTACCACGATCGGGAAATCGTTTAACGCATATCTTGAGTTCAAAGGTTCTCCAAATTGTGTTAGAAAGCAAAACTCGATCTCCAGTTACCGAAATGGGTAAATCAATTTTCCTGTGATTATGGGGCTATCAAATGAGTGAGTAGTCCCGAGATCAAACATGATAAGTGCTTAATAATAAGTTCGATGACTTCTCAACTTCCGACTTGGATATAATATACATTCTTGCCGATATAGTCTCCATGACTCAAAGCACTATTCCCATTCACTTCTTATCTCTCACATAGGGACTTATGAACATTACCCAAATTTTATAAAAATCATTACCATCTCATTTCCTCATTTACATAATCAAGGTATACATGTCATATTCACTAATAGTAATCTTAACCTTTCACTTTACGACATTACACAGTAACATGCAAGAATTTGCAATAATTGTCATATCGATTAACATTTCATAATTTAAACAAAATTAACTTACCAGATGATCGAGGGAGAAGCAATTGAGGCGTGACTCAGTGCCCGAACCATTTTCAAATAAATTTTAAAAGTCTATAGAATCGCTTTTAAAACTCTTAGCTCTGATACCAAAAATGTAACACCCCAAGTTTACGAGTCTAAAACCTAGGCGTGTTAACTTCCATTCACATTAAATGCGGAATTAAATCGTTTACACAATTAAAATGTTCATTTATCTATTGTAAAATTTTACAGAAATTTCGGCAGAGTCTCCTCTATAAATTGGACATAGCCAACCTATAAAGGGACATTAAAACCATTTTAAAAATTTAAAACATCAATCACATCTCAATCACATTCATTATCGCCAAACCAATTCATTTATTTCCCAACTCCTCAAGCATAAGATTTTCCAAAGTATCAACAGACATTGACAATTGAAATAAGAAGTAATTTAATCTCTTAAACGTCATCCATACTTAATTAAAACCAACTTCAACCAAACAATTATCAAAATAACTGAATTAAGAAATAATTACTTAGAACTTAAATAAATTCTAATTTAACTAAAAATAACTTGAATAAATTTAACTTTATTAATTAATGCAACGATGGGTACTGTCGGAGTCAGCCGCCAAGTGTTTTCCTCGGATCATCTAACTTTCATCACCTGAAATATGGGGAGGGATTGGGGTGAGCTAAAGCTCAGTAAGTAAACTGTATGCATGAATGCATGCTTATGACATGAATGCTTTTTAACAATTCCATGTATGTATCCCCTTTTTCTTTACCTTCCAGAACATACAACATTTCAAACTTTCACTTGACATTTCAAAACTTTCACTTTATTTCCATCGTGAGCTCACTTGATGTAACTTCTAGTCAATCAGAATACAGTGGGCAATTATTTATTTGGAACCAGATTAACATGCGCATTTCCACCGCAAAGTGGTTTAACATTCACTTTCCCACCGCAAAGCGGTTTAACAGTCCAACGTAAACGGTTGAACATTCCTTCGCAAAGCGACTTAATTCGGGTGCGCTGGTCCCCCGCGCCCCATTTCCCACTCGCAACTTTCATGAACTAGAAGTACACCCATTCATTCTTTCAAAAACTTGGGATACATAACTTTTGAACAAACTTGCACCTTGACACATTTATTTCATTTAAAAATATTTCACTTCCCAATTTCGATGCCAATGCATGCTTAATGATGCAATGACATGATAATGTGCATGCTTGAACATTCTTCATAATAACATATACTTTCACAAATTAAATGAAATTCATCAAAGCAATTAAGTTGCAAGACAGTCATTTACACATAACTTTCACATTTACATTCAACTTTGATGAAAATAGGGGGAAGTTTACTTACTTGACGTCCTTAGCATTTACCGTTATCTGAATTTTCAAGTGGAAAGTCTCGGATGCTTGTGACGTCAATGTACCAATTCTCCTAATTATTTAAATTCATTAATAAAATATCCTTTTAGTTCCACAAATCACATTTAAAACTACTAAGTGAGGTTGAGACTATTATGTGACTTGCAATTCAAATCAAACCCAGCTCATATTTCATTCGAAATAAGAGATTAACTTAAATGCCAAAAATGGAAATCTAACTAATCAATTTACACCAAGGTTAAAGCCATGGAGTCTTCATCACAACTTGAATTTCACAAAGGCAATTCCAATTAGCATGCTAACCATTCGAAATCTATAAATTCTCAAAAAATGACAGGAAACCTTTCAATTGAATTAATAAATTCATAAGTTTTGGAATGTGAAATTAATCCATATAAATTAATAAATCTGGAAAAACATGAAATTGAATTTCCACTTTAAAAATCAAAGTAAACTAACCGCTAACTCCTTTACATTTTGAAATCTGAAATTAGTACACATTTACATAATCTACCCTAAACTGAAATTATAAAAATAACCACAATTAACTAACCGAAATCAATTATCAGTTACCATAATTAAAATTAAATTTCCTAAGTCTGAAATTATAATAAAATTCCAATTTAGTTAGAAATCCAACAAAACCAATTAATTCTCTGAATCCATAAATCTGAAAAGTACGCACGTGTACACACACACACACACACACACACACACACACACACATATATATCCCCAAACCTGAATTTCACTGTTAAAAATTCGAAATTTAACCAAAACCCAAATCTGAAATCTTTACATACATACATACATTCAACATATATATATATATATATATACACACACATCAATACATATAAACATGTGCCTATGTGCGTGTAAAAGATTGTGTTGTGTGCGTAACTGTGTATGTGCGATTTTCGTGTGACTGCGCGCTGTTGGGTGTGTGCGTTGCCGGGGAAAGGATCGAGGGAAGGGGTACCTTACCGTGGTGGTGACCCACGCTGTGGTGGGTAGCGGATTTGTGTTCAACCGAGAGTGATGGAAGCGAGCGGAAGGTCAAGAGAGAGAGAGCTGAGAGAGGCGACTGAGAGTGAGAGAGGCAGGGAACGAGAGTGAGGGAGTGAGTCTGAGGGTTAGGTTTAGTAATGAACTTTTGGTGATTGCAAATTGGTCCTTCAAGTCTCTCTAGGGACATACTTAAGTACACCTCTATCATAAATTTACAAAATACCATAAAATTAACCACTTATAATAATTTGACAAAAATAGGAATTGGCAGGCTTAGGAAATAAAACAATTATTCACATAAATTGCAAGTAAACAAATTTAAAATTTCTTAATTGGCACATTGAGCGAGACCACGTCCAAGTCCTTCCACTGCAAAACAATTCAAATCATTGACGAAAAATTAAATTAAATTCTCAAATTTCAAATACATTAGCATAAATATGACGTGAAAATTTTAAAGGGTACGAAATGAAAGGCGGTATTACAGGTGTGGCGCAGTTATTTTATGCAGGAAGGGGTAGGGTGGTGGGAATAAGACGGAGGAGAAGTTCGGGAATTGCAAAAAAGATAAAAGCGCGTACAGGTTTATTCATATCAACACTACTAAAACTCATTCATACTCGCCACAATAAGCAAACGTGTTACGGTGTTAGTTTGATTTTGTGGTGTATGTACTGAATACCCTTTGTTTTGAAAAATGATAATTTTTTCCCACAAAACACATTTGAATGCTTTTGAAATACCAGACTATTTAAAAAATAAAAATAAAAAAATTAAGCTTTTGTTCTTTATCGCAATCATTAAAATTTATAAATCAATTTTATAAATAATAAAATTTCTCAAATAACTTTTTAATTATGTACATTTTCTCTCTCCATTTTTTCAACTCTACACTTACCTCAAAAATATAAATGAATTAATTTATAGTTGTTACAGTATTACCAAATACAGCCTTAAGTTGATGAAGATAGTTAAGTATGTTAGGAATTACACACAAATTCTCTCTCTAGTTAACCCCACGGGAATTTTTGATGTTCAAGAAATAATAAGCAAACCAGAAAATAAGTACGAACACAGAAATTTACGTGGTTTGGCAACTTGTCTACGTCCACGGCCCCTCACCAAAGCTTTTTACTATATAATAAATTGTTACAATTATATAGAATTTGTACTCACCAAACCCCCAAGTATTGTAGGAAAAATAATCAATCTTTACTATATCTACCAATTTCTATTTCTTTGTACAACTCATAAAGAACCCAAGAAAAACTAAGATGCTAGACTACATTTTTCTCACAATACTCCCTAGTCAATGTGCAATTGATTGGCTCCTCAACACATATATTTATCGATAAATATAACCCAAAAACGTTTATTACTTGTGCCCCAAGATGTTTCCTTGTTGAAGTAGAATAATCAGAATAAGGAAAGAAATTCATGCCAAAAAATTATCTTCAGTTTCTTTTGACCCTTAACTTGGTTTCTAAGCTAACCACTTTAATAAGAAAATCAATTTTCCAAGATATTCCCATTCTTAATTTGGGTAAAATATCCCAACAATCTTCACCTTGACACAAATTCATCAAAGCCAAAAAATTCAAATTCAATCATTGGGTAAACAGGTAATCATTTAACACTTTGACGATCCCATACTCCACCATATGAGTATAACCAGCACTCATAATTATCAACCAACTCTGAGCTTTTCATCAACTCATATCGAGATAAACCTTACTGAAAAATTATAGTGCAACCCCCATGTTTGGATCTCCTTGGGAGCTCATCAGCTATCGACATCAAATTCACCACGCACCTTGCATTAACACCAAACCAATGTCCGTGTGCAAACACATATACTCGCTAGCAAGAACACATCCTCTATCATGGAAACTGACTTCATGCCATAAGGAAGTCTCATCTTACTAAAGTACATCATCACCACCCTTCACCAGGAGAGTCGCATTGTCCACCTTCGAGCAGTTAGCCGACTCTGCTCCACCTTTTGGATAATTTCTTTTCACATGACTAGATTTACCACAATTCCAACACATTACCTTCTTCTTCTTCTTCATGGAGTTTCCTCTCTTCCACTTTTCAGTAACAAGCAAAGCGTTTTCAGATGAACTGTCACTTCAACCTAATCAAATTAACTTCTGAAAATTCCACTATTTCCTTCATGTATATCAAAATCAGCATGAAGTGTTCAAACATGGATGAAAGAGACCAGATGAACCTTATCCGTATCATCAATTTTCACTCCAATAGATTCCGGATCATAAACAATCTCATTGAGAACACTAAGATGGTCTAAGATTTTCATACCTGCATTAATTCTCAAAGAATGAAACCACTCTTTCAGATACAAGTTATTTGACAAGCTCTTCATCTTATACAACTCTTTCAGTTTTTCTCATAGTTCATTCACAGCTAATATCCCATAAATATTTGTAAGAACATTTTTGGCCAAACAAATTTGTAATATGCTAGCAGCCTTCAAATCCAATTCTTCTCAATCTTCTTCACTCGTGCAGCATTCAGTTTCTTTGTCAGAACTCGGGGGTGGTTTTTCCTTCAAAGCTTTCTGCGGCCCCTCTAAATCAATTCATCCATGACTTGTACTTACCACAAGCCAATATTGATCTTCCAGTCAAATTTCTCCACGTACTTTCCAAACATATTTTCTTTTGCTCCAAAAATCTTTGAACCATCTGATACTCTATTAATTAGACGTCGATTTCCCCGTCGACACTGTTGGGAATTACACACAAATTCCCTCTCTAATTAAACACACAGGAATTTTTGATATTCAAGTAATAATAAGCAAACCAGAAAATAAGTACGAATACAAATTTACGTGGTTCGGCAACTTACCTACGCCCACGGACCCTCGGAAAAGTTTTTCACTGTATAATAAATTATTATAATTATATAGAATTTGTACTCACCAAACCCCCGAAGTATTGTAGGAAAAATAACAAAGCTTTACTACATATACCAATTTCTACTTCTTTGTACAACCCATAAAGAACCCAAGAAAAACTAAGATGCTAGACTATATTTTTCTCACAATACTCTCTAGTCAATGTGCAATTAATTGGCTCCTCAACACACACATTTATAGGTAAATATAACCCAAAAACGTGTATTACTTGTACCCCAAGATGTTTCCTTGTTGAAGTAGAATAATCAGAATAAGGAAAGAAATTCATGCCAAAGGATTATCTTCCTTCACTTTTCACCCTTAACTTGGTCTCCAAGTTACCACTCTAACAAGAAAATCAATTGTCCAGGATATTCTCATTCTTAATTTGGGTCAAATATCCTAACAAAGTAATTATTACAATTTTATAAACAAATTTCTTAAACAAAATCATTTCAATTTACAAACTAATTTAGGGTGTGTTCGATGGCTAAGTATCAAATTATAATGTGATTTATTTTTTATTTCTATGTAAAATATATGGTTAAATAGTAAAAAGAGAAAATGTGTGTGGTTAGAAAGTAGATTGCGAAATTGTATATATTATAAATTGAATTATAATTTGTAATGATGGCTTTAAAGAACACATCCTTATAAGACACAATTTATCAAACTCCTTTTTGACCACACAAATTTTCCTTCTCTCCACTTTTTAATCGCATGTTTTACCTCGTAAATATAAATAAATCAATTTATAATTACTACAGTATTATCGAAGATAATAACACAATTTTTCTAATCATTTTTTAACGATTTATTTCTTTACTTTTTAATTACACATTTACTTTAAAAATAACAAAAAATTAATTTATAAATGCGAACAATGTTACAAAATAGAACAATATAAAAGGAAAGAAAACGACTTTTGATCATCGTAAATATATTTTTCATAACATTAAACCGTACTTAGATTAGATTTTAATCATCTTATTTAATTCTTGTACGATCTTTTTGTTTTGACAAATAAAACTGTGGCACTAGTGAGTGCAGTGACAGATTCAAGACTCCCATCCAGCTATAGCGGTCAACGATAGTTGACCGTTGACTTTTAACAGTCAACTGTCAAAATAGCTAGATTGTTTATTATTATTATTATTATTATTATTATTATTATTATTATTATTATTATTATGCACATAATTTGAAATTAGACTAATTAATTAATTAATTATTATCTTTATTGATAAAGGGGTATTCAAAATAACAAATTTATTTTAATTCTCCAAATTATAGTTGAACTCTCATTTTGAGTATTAAATATCACAGGAACAAAATTGAAATCTGTATCTATATAAAGTAAAAGTAAAAGTAAAAGTGAGAATTTAATTCAATAAAAAATCAACTTATTCAAAATCCAGATTTTTTGATCAAAACATTTTAAACAAAATTGAAAACTGGACCAAATTTAAATTTCTAAAGATTTACCAATTTTTGTAAGAATTAAAATTGCAACTAAGATCCACAATAACTCTTTTAAAAAGTTTGGGTCACTTATGTTCACGTTGAAAGTTGAGGAGGCAACTCAAAGGGACCTTCCTAAATTGTACAAATACCTAAAAAACCAATTTTAAGGATATTAAAAAAAAAGGCCTTGCCGTGCAATTTTCATAATTGCACAGCTGACCCTCTTCTCCAAACTCAAAGGCTGAAAGTGAAACGCCTGATCAAAATGAACATCCATCCTAGGGTTTCGACTTAGTTCCATCGCCTTCCTCTCACATAGGCGCAGCAGTGGCTTCATCTTAGGAGGAAGTAGATCCGCCCATGGAGCCTTGAAGTCAGAAAAAACTTATAAAAAAAAGGCAACTCAAACAGATTGGTTGGAGATCCAGCTAGCGCGGTCGTGCTACCTCGACACCAGTTAGATCCGTCACTGAGTGAGTGTTTTACAAGGGAAATTAACAGACTGTTCGGCGGTTAAAAAAATCACTTCTTTTGATTTTTATGTGTTTTCTAGGTAAAATATGTAGTTAAAAATTGGATAGAGAAAATGTGTGTGGTCAAAGGTGGTTTGAGAATTTGTATAATTTAAAGTTTGATTTATAAACTAATTGCCAAACACAGCATCAGTTAAACACAGGGGTGCAAATTGACCTTGTCTGTTTGGTAATGAAAGCAAAATATATGTGTGTGTTTTGGAGGAGTGCGTGATAGAAAAGTGTGAAAAATTTGATGAGTGACGAGTCCCAAAAAAAATGTATGATTGAAAATTTCTTTTATTACCAAACAGGTCACCATAATAAGTTGACTTGAAAATTATCCTTATCAAGTTTTTTGATCTTTCTGCTTCTTCCATTTTATTATTCATTATATTTGAAAAAGAGGAGAAATAATTATGGGATAAATACACAAAACAGGTTGTTAAGTTGACATATTTCAAAACTAAAGAAAATAGTTTAAACTTTCACATATCAGGTGATAATTAATTTAATTAATATATTACAAAAATACACCCCACCCCACCCCACCCTTCCCTTCAAACTGTCTGCAGTCATCGTAACTCCTCCACCACCACCACCACCCCCCTTCCACGAACTGTCTACATCTTGGCATCATCGTAACTCCACCACCTCCGCCTCCCCCACCATCATCACCACCACCACCACCACCTATTATCATTGCACATCATCACAACATTCGACACATCATTGCTATCACCACCACCACCACCACCACCGTCTCTGACGCCATCTCTGGTATATCACCGCCAACCACTGTCGTCGTCACCATTAACACCTCCAACGTGACCTTCGACTCATCTCCACCACCAGAAAACTGATGAATTGTGAAATTAATTTAAAAAATATAAAATTTGTAACTTACATTCAAATTTTGAATTAATAGACATCAAATATTCACTAAAGCCACCACCACCCACCTCCCCCTCCACCACCACCCGCCTTCGTCGGCAGAATCCAGATGAAGAAGAAGGCTGGAACATTTTTGAACATGTGACCTAATGCGTCATATGTGATCCGTGACCTAAGACGTCATATATGACCTATGACCTATTGCACCAAATGTGGCTTGAACATGTGTGTGTGACTTGTGACTCAATGCATCAACTGTTATATGTGATCTGAACATTTGAAGTGTGACCCGTGCTTAGTGCATCAAATGGGACTTGTGACTTGAACATTTTGAAGTGTGGCATGTGACCTATTTCAGATCAAATGTGACTTGTGACCTTGTGACATGTGACCGTGACCTAATGCATCACGTGTGTGTGACTTGTGACTCGTGACCTTGTTACATGTGACCTAATTCAGATAAAATGTGACTTGTGACCTAACGCATCATATGTGACCTGTGACCTAAGGCGTCATATGTGACCAGTGACCTAATGCATCATGTGTGTGTGTGACTCGTGACCTTTGACCTTGTGACATGTGACCTAATTCAGATCTAACCTCACCACCACTAGCACCGTCATCAACAGGAAACCACCACCACCACTTCCCCAAGCCCCAATGCTCACAACTAGTCCGCTCTCCACCACTATAGTCACTCCAGATCCACAACCCAATTGCACCCCTCAATTCACCCCTTAACCTTACACTACCACCTCACACTAACGCCACAGATTTTTCAGACACCACCGCCATAAATTTTTCAAGAACCACCAGTACCAACTGCCCCTGCCACCAACCACCATTCAAACACAATTGCAAATTTCAGGCACCACCACCACCAAATGACCAAAAAAATCCCAAGTCACATTGCCGCACAGATCGCAACATTCATCACCACCACCACCACAACCTAAACTCCATCGCATCCCTTCCATCACAGCCATAGCACAGCCACTCATACACAATAACATCACACCTCCATCCAAGATCTCCCACGAAGATAGCGGAGATTGTAGCCACAATTGTCATCGAACCGCTGTTGAAGTCATTCAGTTGAGGAAAAGGAAATATGCAATAGAAGAGGGTGTTTTGCTATGCTCATGTGCCACCACTATCACCCATACTCAGTGAGGCTCGCCGCTGGCAGAACCATCGGTAGCACGTGATAGAAGAGACGGGTTCGCTGCACCGCTGGTTCTGCCAGCAGCGAGCGCTACTGCTTAGGCAGCCGGCGCTCGTCACCGTCGAAGGAGCTCCCTGAAAAATCTCTTCGCCACTCGCCACCGCCGCAGGAGTGGATTCTCGTCGGAGGGGGGGGGGAGGAGTGTGGATGCCGCCGTTACTGGTCGTGAGAGAGAGTGAAATGGGGGTAGGTTGTTTTTTAATTGATTACAAAGGAATAAGTATAATTTTATTATTATTTTATAATAAACACATTATCACCTCATTAGTGAAATTATTAGTATAATTTTGGAAAAGTGAAAATGGGCAAATATATACCTGTTGTGGTGTAATTACCACAATAATTATTATAGCATAACCATTAAATGAAATATTAATCCTCTATTGGGTAAAAAAAAAATTTATAAATGATGAGTGAAAATATTTGACCAACAAAAATTATTGACTTTTCAAAAAAATGGTCCAATAAGATGTGGTTAATGTGTACGTTTATAAACAAACTTTATAAACAAATGTTTACCAAACTGGGGCTAAAATTAATATCTTAGGCTGCATTTGATAGCGAGAATGAAAAGAAAATGAATTTCAGAGAATTGAATTCTTGGGAATTGAAAGTTTGATACGTTTGATTGGTTTAATTTTCTAAGTGGAAAAAGTGAGGAATTTTTCAACTTTCATTGTTTGATTGACATTATTTTCTATGAAAAATAAAGCAAAATTTAACTATTATAATAATTTTTTATTTTTTCTTTCATTTTTTAAAACGTTTGTACTTAATAATAATAATGTTAATTTTTGAAAAAAAAAATATTAATTAACAACAACAAAAATGATCAAAAGTGACAAAAATTGTACGCATTTTCTCTGAAAATAAATTCTATTATCTAGCTGGGAAAACAAGTTCCTCAAAAAGTCAGAAAATCCGTGTGTGAGTTAGAAAGTTGAAAATCAAATTACCTGAAAAATGTGCAAATCAAACATGCAAAGTAGGAAAAAAAAACTGGAAACTCTTTCAATTCAAGGGAAAAAAATGGTTTCAAACGCACCCATGTTCATATGGTTGAACTTATCTCCTTTTATCAAGTTAATGGATAAATCTCAAATTGACTAATTATTCAAATATAGACTAATATATATGAGATTGTACTACACCTCTTAATAAACTTAACATTTTAAGATGAAATTTCAAGTTCTAATATGTTCGACTTTGCTCGAGCCCTATATTCGACTTTTTTTTTCTTTTTACAAAGGGGAGATCATAGAGGAGGGAATGAGAATGAGATTTGAGTCCTGAATGTGGTAGTGGATACTCAGACACGACCATTAGAACAATTTTGAAAATTGTAAAAAGTTGTAAGTCTCACAGAAATGTGACGTCGGAAATGAATTTGAAGAAAATATTATCTTGGACCAAACAAGTCTTTAGTGCGTGACAATTGGGACAAATACAATCCTATTGTTTGGCCTCATTATGAATTTGTCTTAAAATCCTCAATAAAGGATGCCAAATGCGAAAGAAGAATGGGGTCCCATTAGAGAATCTAGAAGTGGTAGAAGATGGCGTGGGTGGGACTCTTTAATTTATAGCCACTAGTTGCATAGTATTGTGTGGAACGAAAGCAACCCTCGCATAATTTTAAGGATGTTGTTATATGTACTAACAAATTATATTAATAATTATATTAACGGTTAAAAGACAAAATTTTGAATATATAATTACTATGTTATCCTTTTAGTTATAATTCATTTAATTTTCTGATGTTATGTTTATATTTTTAAATTTATTGTTTACATAAAATGCGTAGTATATACTATTATATGTTAAAGTTTATTCTTCAATAATTATATTTAATTCTTCAATTTTTTTCTCTAAATCACTAATTATTCTTCATTTATTTACTATAATTCTAGTAAATTGTGAGAAATCTGTAAATAAGGGTTCTTTTATTGCGTAGTCTAATAAATTATAAAAATCTTCCTAAATCCTCTCTTATAATTTCTAATTGTTTAATTGTTTCTTCTCTTAAATACTTAAAGTCGTTTACTTCTGAAGGATTTAATTCTATTAAAGGTTCTGAATTCATAAATTATAAAACTAAATATTTAAATTTAAGTTATTAATTCAAATCCTCTTCTAATAGTTAATTCTGAAATAGTAAAAACAAATTTTCAACATATGTAAAAACATGTAAGAAATATCATAAGCAAAATGATAAATTTAAAACTATGATAACAGATAATACAAATTATAAAGACGATATATAATCCAGCATAAATAATCAACAATACTTCTTTCTACCTATGGGTTCATCACGCTTCTTTGTAAATCTGATTTTAAAAGATTTTTGATCAAATAGTCTTCACTTATTTATCTAAGTATTAAACACAACTCCATAGGAGATCGTTGCTGCTCGAAAGACTCATGCATTAATGGATGCTCGAAAGACTTACTCCAATACTTTATGTTTAACACTTAAACAAACACTTCAAAGAGGTTCAGCACAATCCAGTTTCGTTTCCTACCTCTGGATGTATTCTTTTAACAAAAGTTTTATAAAGAATAAACTTTTGGACTAATAAATAAATAGAGTATTAATAACTATTTTATGGCTTCATATATATCTATTTAAAATTTAGTTACTCATACCTTCTGCTAATTATTTCTGGATTGGTTTGATGAAAGAAAATTTTGAACTAGGAATGAAAAGAAAGACAATAGATAAAGAGAATATAGATTTTTATTGCTGAAAACCAATATGATTTTCGGATGTTTACAATGAGGAGAGACTCCTCCTTTTATAGTTGGTAAAAGCAAAATTGGGAAACAAGATAATATTCCCTATCTTTTACATACTTGGCTAAGAATTAAAGTAGATAAAGAAAAGATAAGATTACAATAATTCCTACTACTTTTCTAAAGTTTCACATGGGTCTGGACCCCCATGTCTCGAATAATTCAGGTTCAGACAAGATATGCTTCATCTTCATTGTAGTTGAGTAGGTCCCCACAATTATAACACTTGTGACCCGTTTCCACCTCCATTAATTGATGTAGATATTCATAGGCTCCTTTACTAATATCCAAATTGCTGACAAGTATATTCTCGGCATATTCTCTTAATTTCCATAATTGACAATTAACTTGATTAATTCTTGCAATGCTGTAGATTAATAATTTGTCATCATTAGATTCATATACCCGAACATTAGTTTGTGTAAGGGTATCCCTTAATTCGGTGTACATGACTCTAAATCCCAATGTCATTTTTTCTGGAATAGCTTGTATCTGTTCTTCTTTATTAAATGACTTAATTTCTGGTTCTGAAAGAATAGCTTTGCTAATTACTCCAAATTTTACAATATGTTCTGCCCTTAGAAATTCTTCATCAATAAATTCCGGAATGGCTGAGTAAATCCTGACATAGATCTTTTCAGCTTTGATAATTCCAAAATATGTTTTAACTGCTGCCTTGATAGAATTAGGTAATAATGATATTTCTTTCAAATCCTTGCTATGGTAGATGCACTGAATAAGTCCTTAATCAAACAACCCCCTGACTGTTCTTGGTTCTGCTCCTGGAAAAATAATTGCTTTATTGATTTTTTGATGGCTAATTATCCTTAGTCATTCTCCTTCTTTTGTCCTCTTATTTAGATACTTCACATACTTCAAGAATGTTTCTAGTTTCTTCATAACTTTCTCCTTTTCTGATAGTTCCTTTGTTAAGACTGCTAGTTTCTTCGCAGCTTCTAAAAAAGTTTATTTAGATGGTTCAATAGTTTTGTCAATGGCTTTGGAAGATGAACTTCCAATAATTGATACATTAGATACTTCTTTCTCAATAGGAAGTCCTACAGATAAATTCTTCGCTGGAGAGGATTGAGATCCCCCTTTGTACATTTCCTCAAGAGAATTAACCCTTGACTTGTAAAAAGCTAGTTCACTGTTAATTTGTACAACCCGCGCCATGCAATTATTCACATGGTTGAATAGATTTGAATAGTTGATATTCATTTGACCCATGACCAAGTTAATTTCTTCTACTTTCTTAAGTAGTTCCTCCACGTCTTGATAAATAATCTGCAATAACATTGTCAGTACCTTTAATATGAATAATTTCAAAATTATAATGGCTAAGTTCTACTTGCCAACTAATTAACATTTTATTTGCAATAGTTGGATCAATTTCTTTAGTTAACCAATATTTGACTTGTGTATTATCGGTTCTAATTTTGAATTTTGTAGTAATAATAAATAATTCAAACTTTTTAATAGCAAATTTTACAGCTAATAATTCTTTTTCATTTATATGATAATTAGTTTGAGTTTGAGTAAAACTGTCACTAGTGTATTGTGCCATCCTTTCAGCATCCTCATTTGGATAAATATATTTAAGTACTGCTCCCCATGCTGTTTCGCATGCATCTGTTTCAATAATCCAATCACATTTTTTTTTGGGTAATTCTAATTCTGGTAATTTGTTACAAAGGTCTTTAATTTTTTGTACTTCTTCTTCTTCGTCTTTAGACCATGGTATCCATCTAGTTTTTCCTTTTAGTCTTTTTTGTAATGGAATTAAATGTTTTGCCAAGTTAGGTACATATTTCCTAGTCTGGTTCACAAGTCATAAAAAGTTTTGTAATTGTGTTTTATCTTTTATATGATTGTCAAACTCTTGTATTTTGGTACCAATATGTTTTTAGAGTTTTATTCCTTCTTGGCTAATTATAGATCCTAAAAATTCTACCTTTTCTCTAGCTATCTCCATTTTTGTAGCTGATAATATAATTCCATTATTTCTTACAATATCTATAAAAATATTAAGATGTTTCAGGTGGTCTTGTCTAGTTTCAGAGTAAATAAGAACATCATCAATATATACTGTAATAAAATGGTAATAATCTTTAAATATTTTATCCATGTACCTTTAAAATTCTCCTGAACTAATTTTAAATACGAAAGGTAACACATTTCATTCATAAAATCCTTGTGGTACAGTAAAAGCTGTTAAATACCTAAATTCTTCAATTAACATAATATGATAAAATCCTGATTTAAGATCAAATTTAAATAAATATTTCTTTCCTTTAATTTGGTTAAATAATACCTGTTGGTTTAGTATTGGATATTTTAATTCTTTTGTATAAGTGTTTAACCTTTTATAATTAATTACCATTATAGATTTTCCTCTTTTTTGTTCTGAATGTTTTATTACAATGAAGGCTGAACTACTATGTTTATTGTTAGATTCTCTAATGAATTTCTTTTCTAGCATTTCTTTTATGTGCATTTCAAATTCTGGTAATTCTTTTGGTGTATGTTTAATTGGTTTTACACTAATAATTTTAGTGTCATCTTCTAACATAATTTCTGCCATAGGTTTATTTATGTGTCATTTTTCCAAAGGATTATCTCCTGATAATTTTAGTAATTTTTCTGTAATATTTTTTTATTACTATTTGATCAAAATGTTCTTGTACTAGATTTATTTTATTTTTATTGGGCATAAATTGTGTTGTTTGTATTAATTTTTGTCTATCCTCACCACGTTGAGCTGTTATATGAGGCATTTTTTCCCTACAGTAAGGATCATTAATTCTTATTGCTATTGCTATATGGTGACAAGGGGTAGATAAAAGTATAACTTTTTTATCAATAGTTATTGGATAGTATTGTTTTATGAAGTTGTTTCCTAATAATATATCCCCTGACATATCAACAAATTGATATACATAAGGTATTTGTAGTTCATATTTTCCTATTTGTATTTTAACATTTTTTGCTACTTTAGTTATTAGATTTGTGCTTCCATCAAATCCTGCAAGTATGACTCTTTCTTCATTATCTTTTTTATTACTCCACATTTCTAGGGGTAATATATTTTCTTTAAATAAACAGGATGATGCTCCTGTATCAAACAATGCATGATAAGATATCCATTATAATTCATTTTGATTAGTATATAAATATGTTCTCTTCCTCCTTGTGTTTTATTCATAATAACCTTGGTATAACTAGATTCTCATTTTATATTGTTAATAGCATCCTATCATCTTTTATGTAATATGGTTTTACTTGCTCTAAGAAGTCTGTTCCTAATAATAATTCTGTATTTACCTTTCCTGTATGTTCTACGTACATGTTTATGATTATTTCAATTCTTTTGTTTATTCTTATTGATAATTCTACATAGGTATCCGTTAGATGAATATTTCCAAAATAATCTTGTATTTGAATTGAATTATTTATTACTTCAAGTTCTAAATCTCCTATTATGTTTTCTTTTATATGAGATACAGTTGCTCCAGTATCTATTAATACTTTTTGCTCTTTCCATTCTTCATTTACTCTAATTTCTATCATAACTTCAAATTGTTTTGTCTCATTTCTTTTAGATAGAAATATTCTCTTTATTTTTCTATATATTTTTGTCATTATTTGTTTATCTGAATCATTTCTATTTTCTATTTCAGATAATGATCTTGTACTATTATTTTTTCTTAGGCTAATTGATCTTCTTTCAAATTCTATTTGGGGGTTATCCATATTTACTAATCTTCTAACTTGATTAAAATCTATTTCTATATCTTCCGGTATTGTCATTCTTGGATTCTCTTTAACTGGTTTGTATTCCAATAGATTTTTAAATATGGGTTCTATTATGTGTGTTCTCGTAGCATTTTTAATTTTTACTTCATGTTTACTAGTAAAAGCATATATTGTTCTAATAGTTAAACTTATAGTTTTATTTCCTGGTTCCATATCTATTCCTCTTAATCTGTAATATAATGTTAATACTTTATTTTTATTTTGTTCTCCCATACTTATGCTGAAATTTGGTCTTGTTGTAAATTTTACTTTTTGGTACATTAAATTTCCTATTACAATTCCTTTAAGGCATCTTGTACTGAACTTATAATTCTATCATACATAATATAAAATTCTATAGGTGTATTTATTCCTTCTCTAAAATAGGCTTTTGCTATAATTTGTACGGCTCCTAAATATAAGTTTTTTTATTTTTCGTTTTAGTTCAGGATTCAATAGATTTATTTCTTATCTTATAATTTCTTCATTTATTATAGGTATTAATGTATTTCCTGTAGTATCCCTTATATCTATAGGGTGACTATGGTTTCTTGCTATATATGTTATTTCTTTATTTTTCTGCCAGAATGGTAAATTAAATATTTCTTTTGATTCTACATCTAATTTTGATTTTAAGATCTTTTCATACATTTTAGGATTAAATATTAATCTTTCATTTAGTTGTTCTTCATTTTCCTCTAATTGGTATTCATATTCTTTAGATGTACTTTCTTCACTAATTTGCCTAATCATATTTATATATAAATATTCTTTTTCACTTGATTAACTTTCTTCTGAAGATTCTAATTCCATTATAGTATTTATTACTTCATGTTCTTCTAATTCATAGATTTCTTCATCTTCAAGAATTTCTTCCCATTCTTCTTCTTGATCAATAGGTAATAGATTATAATTTTCTTTTTCTATTAATTAAATATACATCATACTTTTCTTTTTATGTTTCTCGGGACATTCTTGAGATATATTTCCTACTTCTCCACATGAATAGCATTTACATTTTTTAGGATTTTTAGGGTATGTTCTAGTTTTGTTTTGTTTTTGCCTTAAATATCTTTTATATGGTACTCTATACCTTTTAAATGTTTTATTATATGGTTATTTATATTTATTGAATTTTTTAAATTTTTCTCTAAATTTTTCTTTTCTATAATATTTCTTTTTCTTATATTTTCTTTGTAGATGATATCCTCATTGGGTTAGTTTATATTGTAATTCATCACAGCATAATGATTTTTTACTCGCTTTGTGATATTTTAT
Source organism: Ligustrum vulgare (assembly GCA_963555705.1). Taxonomy (NCBI): domain Eukaryota; kingdom Viridiplantae; phylum Streptophyta; class Magnoliopsida; order Lamiales; family Oleaceae; genus Ligustrum; species Ligustrum vulgare. The sequence goes on along the minus strand of OY743189.1, from coordinate 18,222,791 downwards.
CATATTATTTGCTTGCATACATTTTTCTTTCTGTTGCATTTCTATAAATTGTATTTTTAGTCCTAGGCTATTATTACTTAATGGTATTTCTAGTTTTTCCCATTCTTTAAATAATTCTAAATTTCATGGGTTTGATAGTTTAAAGAATATTTGGTTCATAATTTCCAAACCATATGTTTTCTGATTATATTCTGCTTTTTCAAAATATTCTCTAAATTCATATGCAAATTGTTTAAAGTAACACATGTCACATATTGATAGATTTTCTACTAAATATCTATTTCTTCGTTTTGAGCTAATTTTAGTATCTCCGTCTATTACTAATGTATATATCTTTTTAATGCATCATCATATCTACTAAGTATAGTTCCTATTTCATCTTGGTCATTTCCTCTAACTTGTCATATATAAGTTTCTGTTAAATTTCCCCACCATCTTGCAGTAGTTCCTATAAATGTATTTTCTAACATTAATTGGAATTGTTTTCCTGTTAATTCTCTAGTATAGGCCATCATAGCCATAGATTTCATCCATAATTCTAATTCATGGTCTACATCTTGCACAAATCCTAAATCTATCCATCTTCCTTCTGAACTAATTTATGTTTCCATACTTCTCCATGGTGTATATTCTATAAGATAATTTTTACTAGGCTTGGTATAATATTTTTGTTATGGTATAAAATTATTTGCTTTAAAATTTTGATTTTGTCTTTGATTCATATAGATTTCTGGTGTATTTTGTGGATTAGTATTACTTGTATTTTCTTTTTTAACTTGGTTAGTTCTTGATTGTTATATATATTCTGGTGGATTTTGTCCTGCTGGTACTAAAGCTCTTTGTTGTTCATTCATATTAATTTCTTCTATTTTAAGATTTTTAAATTTTTCTCTATAATCTTCTTCTGTTATGTAATCTTCTTCACCTTCTTCTTTAGAATTTTTCATAAATTTTTCTATTTGTTCAGTAATCATACTTATTCCTAATTTATTGATAGCTTTAAATTCTTTGTCAGTTATTATTCTTTTAGGTTTTCTTTTTTCCATTTCGTCATATATTTTTGTTATATTTTGATTTACAATTTCTATATTTTGTTGTATATTATCTAGTCTTTTATGTAAATCATTTTTTCCTATTTTTTCTTCTTTAATTGTTCTTACCATATTTATTTGTTCTATGATAGTTTTTTGTTCTGTAATTTCTATTGGATTTTCATATACTCCTACCATATTTCCTATTTTATTAGTTATTTGCTTAATTTGATTTTCTAAAGTTATTAATTGTTTTGATAGGTTATTTACATATTTATTTACCTCTAATATTTGTGTGGGTATATTTTTGTTTATATCTTTATAATCATTAGTTATTTCTATCATTTGTCTTATTTCTAATGGTAAATTATTGATAATCTCTTGAACTTGTTCTGGATTTTTTGCTTGTTCTAAGTTTTGTTCTGTAGTTTTATCTAAATTTATCAAATTTAATTGTTTATGTTCTCCAAATCCTCTTTCTCCTAATAGTATAAATGGTATAAATTTTTCATATGTTTCAGTTATTAATGGCCAATGACTATTATTTGGTAAATATTTAGATTTATAATTATAATCTCTAGGTTCTATTATTGGTAATTTTTTAGACATTTTTCTAAATATATTTCTAAGTATAACTACTAGCTATAATACCACACTGGTCTGGATCGTGAAATTTTATTTTTGCGGAATTATATTATAGTCTTCTTCTTACTCTTCGTAAGGTTCGTTCTCCTTCCTGTCTTATTTCAATTATTTCTATTAGCCCGAGATATTCGTTATGTTGTCTTACTAATCTTCTAATTTCATCAATTATTTCTATGTTTTTTGTGCTTAAACCTCTTCCAATTCTGAATATTCACTATGTAAACTTCTAATTAGATCTTTTCTTTTTTCATGAAGTAGATGAGGGTCATAAACAGGCATAATATTTTTAACTGTGAAATAATTTATAAAAATTAGTTTTCAAGAATTTTATTATGTATTAAACTTAAAATAATATGTTAAATAAGGTATTGGTTATATAAGTTATATTTTTAACTATTATAGGGTAAAATGGGAATTAATTTGTGTTTGTACACTAGTTTGTAAGATTTATTAGTACAAGTAGAATTATTGTAATTTTAATCCACAATTTCATATATGCCCTTCGTATATATTAATTACACACCCCAACATTGTTTTTTTCTTTCTGAAAGGACTTCATTTATTGCCTTATTGCATTTCATGGGGTAAATTTGTGATTTGTCTGTAGTCATCAAACTTTTAGTATACTAACAATTAAGTGATTAAATTTTAATTTATCTCAATTGAGTCACAAAACTTTAACTCAGATTCAAATAAAAATCAGTATGGACATTTATCATATATCATCTCTCAAGTTGAAATAAAGTGCCTATTTGATAGCATACTATAATTGTAGAAACTAAAACAAGAAAATGAAGAATGTGTCGATATTTTTATATGAAAGGGTAAAATATATTTTTTTTAACAATTTTATGATAAGTTTATATGTCACGCAACGATTACCTGCTGCAAGATATCCTTTAAGCAATTTTACTTGTTTGGGAGACAAAGTTGATAGAGTGAATTTGAAATCAAAATTGAAGACAAGTGATTAAATTGAAAATAAAATGAAATTTAATGACCAATTGAAATTTCATTGACAGCTCACATATGAAATTTATCCATCCTAGCTCTTGTTTGATACTCATTATAAACAAAAGCACATTTTTCTCTCTCTTCAACTACACATTAACACATGCATTCCCAACAAAAATCCTTTCTAATTTGTCTAACTAAAGCTTCCTTTTAGAGAAATATTGATATGAACTTCAATATTGAATGTTGAATTGTAATTTCTGCCTTCAATGCGTTGATTATTGATAGTATTTGCCAAAGAAGTTTTTCAAATTTGACAATTGCATTATGCATCCCGATTTTATACAAAAAGAAAGGCAAATGATAATATACAACCTCATATTATAGATTAATGTGCAGAAATAACGATTATTCATAAAAAAATATTTTTATATAGGTGAATTTCATTTGTACAGCCCGAAATTATTACCCCCCCCCCCCCCCCCCCCCCCAAAAAAAAAAAAAAACAGCACATTATAAAATAATGCCAGAATTTCCCATTCACGTTAACTATTTTTGGGATTCTGCTGTATTTCTTTATTTCCATCTTTATTCTTTGCAAGAAATGACTCCCGTATTTGCATGCTCAACTAAATTGACGCCTCAAACACTTAATGGGGTTTCAAAGCTCGCGTTGTAAGGATTTGAGAGGTACCCAACTTATTCCAACCCACCGGAAGTCTCGTGCTTGGACATGATATTGCTTGATAGACAGGTTAGAACTATTTTTGTTATCACACATTACAACAAAAAAAATTGACTCAAAAGTTTAGGGTACTCGTATTCAGGCAACTGTGCCAAAACTGCGAGGAAGAGTGTTATATGTGATGAGGAATTTCATAGTTGTACTGAATGCTTTGAAGTACATACCAACTAAAAATGCATATAAGCTCATTTAGTGTTTTTAAAAATGGTAAGGAGAACGCGTTTGTAGTGTTTTTAAAAATAAAAATAGAAAACGATCTCAAAACAGCAAAGAGAACATGGTCTATTTGTTTGGGGCATTCCCACAAGTTTTGGAAACTGATGTCAACAACCCCGAATGATTTATTTGGTAACTTTTTTATTCAATTTTTTTTCCCTTTTCCAATATTAAGTACAAACTATTTATTCAAGTAAAATTGTATATAACTGTATTTCATTTAAATAGATGTTTTAGGAGAGATTGTAGCTAGGGATGTTATGAAAACACGGATTTGCTTTGGCAAGACAAACAAGCTTATCAATGTCGTTATTGAAGACTTTGGAGTAAAACACTTTCAGCCCTATTTTCAAGATTTGCTTAAGCTTTTTTGATAACCAGTATTATATTAACTAAACAATTAATTTTTTATTTTTATTTATTTATTTATTTATTTATTTTGTAAAATGTTTTATAGGGAGAATAGGCTTTCAATTATTCTTTGAGGTGATCATATTGAAAGAGTGACACATTCCTAGATAGCAACACTATAGAGCATGTAATAATGCTACCAGGGGCGGAGGCAGCCCAAGCCCAGCGCTGAACTTTTGGACTGTCCCGGGTCAGCCCAATGAAAAAAAAAATTAAAATCGAATGAAACTCAGTAGCCAGTACAAATGCTGAACCTGAAAAACCTTGAGACAAAAAAGCATCAAACAACCAGTTCCACTTCTTCCTCAAGAGTCAAGACCTCACAGTCTGAGTTCTTTGCGCTGCCAACTGCCCTCAGTTCCACTTCTTCCTCAAGAGTCAAGACCTCATCCTTCCGCTGCTCCAGTGCTCCTCCGCATCAGTCATCATCACCGTCGACTACCGCATGTAAGTTTCTACTGTGCTTGTGCTTCCTTCCTTCCTCCCTCCCTTAGCAGCCTGGCTTCCTGTGTCGGCTGTCCTTTCCCTTTTTAGTTGTTGGTTTCAAATTTGAATTTTATAATACTAAATGCCATCAGACTCATGTCGACATCACTGCCTTCTTTATTTCAATTGCCTATTTTAATTTTACAATACTGTTTATTCACTTACTTTATTGTTGGAACTTGGATGATTATTAATGTTTTAAAAAGTGAAATGTTAGTATGTTATGTTAATTAGGTTTGTGAAAATAATATTGATTTGGAATTTGTGGTATTTTTAATATATTTGATTAACTTTGTTTGAATTTTCGTAATTTGAGATTCGTGGTTTGTAATTGTTATTTGTTGAGTTTGTTTAATTTGGGAGTTGTGATTTGTAGGAAAAAAATCGTCGGCCTTAGATAGATTTTTTAAAAGAAAATTTCCAGTTGTAGAAAATATTGATGAAGAGACTTCAAATTGAGTGGATGTTGATGTTACACAACTTTCCACTGATCGTGGAAATAGAGTGGATGTTGATCTTGCACAACTTCCAACCGATCCTGGATTAAGAATTCCAATTTCAAATTACAATATTAATATTCGTGATCAAGTTCGAAGAGCATATTTGCAGAAGGGTGCTTGTCAACCTTCAGATCATGTATTCCCGAAATGACAGTTCAGAACATCTCAATTTAGAAGATTCCAGTCTTCCTGGTTCAAAGAATTTGGTAATTGGTTGGAGTACAGTATAACAAAAGATGCCGCTTATTGTTTGTATTATTATCTTTTCAAATCAAGTCATTGTAATCAAGGAGGAGGTGAATCTTTTGTAAGCGAAGGATTTATGTGTTGGAAAAATAAAGAAAGATTTCGACTTCATATGGGAAAACATGATAGTGAACATAATAAAGCTCAAATGAGTTGTGAGGCGTTGATGAATCAAGATCAACACATTCATTCGATTTTGCATAAGCAGTCAACACAAGCACGTAGTGATTATCGTATTCGTCTTGAGGCATCAATTGATTGTGTTAGAGTTTTGTTGCGTCAAGGGTTATCATTTCGGGGTCATGATGAATCTGAAGGTTCTCTCAATCCAGGTAACTTCCTAGTTCAATTACAATTTCTTGCTGATCATAATGATAATATTAAAGCTGTGGTATTGGGAAATGCTCCTAAAAATTGTAAATTAACATCTCTTGATATTTAGAAGGATATAGTGAGTGCTTGTACTGTTGAAACGATTAATGTTATTATGATCAAAGATGTTGGCGATTCATTATTCTCTGTTCTTGTTGATGAATCTCGTGATGTATTAGTAAAGGAGAAAATGTCAGTAGTCCTACGTTATGTGGATATTAGTGGACATGTGAATGAATGTTTGATAGGGGTTGAGCATGTTAGTAGTACCACAACTATATCACTTAAGGCTGCAATTGATATGCTATTTTCTAGAAATAATTTGAACATAACTAGGTTTAGAGGACAAAGTTATGATGGGGCAAGTAATATGCAAGGTAAGTTCAATGGTTTGAAAGCACTCATTTTTAAGGAGAACTCATATGTCTTTTACATACATTGTTTTGCTCATCAAGTTCAGCTAGCTCTTGTAGCCGTGGCAAAGAAGAATATTCCAATTTCTAATTTCTTTCGTGTGGTTGGTGATTTTGTAAATGTCATTGGAACATCTTGCAAACGTTCTGATCTGCTTAGAGAGAAACATTCAGACTTTATCGTTGAGGCATTGGGGAGAGAGGCGAAGTTTTAAGTGGACGGGGACTTAATCAAGAAACTACTCTTCAGCGTTCTGGTGATACACGTTGGAGGTCACATTATAATTCTTTGATCAGTTTGCTTTCAATGTTTTCTGCTGTTGGTATGTACTTGAATTTATTTCAGAAGATGAATCTAGTTCTGGTGATAAAAAAAGTGAGGCATTTAATTTATTGGAGTCGATACATTTGTTTGATTTTGCATTTAATCTACACTTGATGAAAAAAGTCTTAGGAGTTTCGAATGAGTTGTCAAAGAAATTACAATTGAAAGATCAAGATATTGTGAATGCAATGGGATTAGTGAAAATATGCAAACAACGACTCCAACTGATGAGAGACAGCGGGTGGATTTGTTTTTGGAAGAAGTTCATTCTTTTTGTCAGCTATATCACCTTGATGTTCCCAATATGGATGATTTGTTTATATGCAGTGCACCTCGTGGTCGTCCTCAACGTAATCCACCACCAGAAGTGACAAATTTACATAATTACTGGGTAGATTTATTCTACGCTATCATTGATTTGCAACTTCAGGAGTTGAATTGTAACACCCCGAAAATTCGTGCATTAAATTTTAAAGAGTTATAAGAAGTTATTTAATTTTAGAAGTATTCGATATCCTATTTTCGGTAATGGAAGAGTGATGAAATTTTAAGAAAGAGAAATAAATTACCCTAACTATGATATTGGGGACCAAATTGACATACTCAATTAGACTTAATTACATAAAAAGGGATTAAGCTGAAAATTTGGGAAGATTCAACTTAATTTACAGGATTGCCATTGTTAAGAGCCCGACTTTGAGACCTCGGTAAATAACGTGTATTCATCCACTTCCAATGCATGTTAAACCATCTCGTAGACCACCGTGAGGTGAACACATTGGTATCAAATTTGAATGCATTTGAGGTCGGGGGTTACCTTAAAAGTGGAGCCAAACCTGCCTATCCAAAAATGTAGGAAACTCTGAAAAATCTGGAATTTTGCCCAAGTATGGAAACCTGTCGAGTAGCCAACTTTGGAGGGGTAGTACGAACTGTGTAGTGACCATTTTCTTTGCATGTTTGAACCATTATAAGGTACGTAGTGTGAACTTTCCAACGGTATAAAGAGTGACCAAAACGGACGTCGTCTCGACCTTCAAAAGTCTGTCCAAAGATGGTCACCCGAAATGAAGAATCTGAGAAATTTTTATTATTTTAATGCATGGGACACTTGTCCCAGACCCTCTGGATATTTTAAGACCTATTTGGATGAGCTTATTAATTCTAGGATGCAAAACCGATATATATGAGTATAAATAATCGTTGAATAATAATAAAACGACCTAAATTATTAAATAAGCTGGGATATAATAAGCAAATCAAAGCCAAACACATCCTAACACTTAACCCTATATAAATACTCCAATTTTGAGCTGATGAAACTCTGCACTCATTCATACAGCAACTAGGTGAGATATTCTTCCCTAAATCTTAGAATTTTCAGAGATTTAATCAATTCTTCTTACATTCTCCTCTTAATCTATGAATATACAGGTAATGAACTCTCATATAGCAAGAGATTCATCACTTGTATGTTCTTATTAAACCGGAAATCAAAGAAATAAACCTTTAAACTTGGAATTTGATCAGCAGACTCGAATGCTACTAGTAGCATCCGGTTCTGTCAACACAGATTTTTGAATTCTAGTTAGAAAGGAGAATATTTTGGGGTAACCTCTCTTGTGTAATTAAAAATCAGATTATAGAATTTAATCCCCCAAAGTTTAACTTGTTTGTAACTGTAAATTTGTGATTTCAGGATTTTCTACTAAGGAGAAAAATTCTGCATAGAGTCAGTAAAGTGAATGTTCTGTGTATAATATGTGCTTCTGATTATGTTATAAATTGTTGTTATATTTAGTTAATGTATATATGGATTTGTATGTGAAATTTAAGAGTTATGGGAGTATACTTAAGTGGTTGAAGTCTTGAAGATGAGGAAAATAAAGAGGAATTTTAGGGGCTCTTCAATTTGTCTTAGTTTTGTAACAATTCCCAGCAGACTTTTGTGTTTTGATGTCTTAAGAAAATTCAAATTACATAAAGGAAGATGTTGTAGTATGATTCAAAGGGACGGTAGTGTGATTTTGTTGTTTTAAAGCACTCTCTATTGATAATACAATCGAATTAAGAATACAAATGTTACTGGTAATGGTTGTAAGTTCCAGTAGAGTTACCTGGTTTTAGATAGGTTAGGGGGGATCTAAAATGTTAAATTAGGAATGGTCTAAATTAAGATGTTAAAGTCGAAAATGGGTTAATTCCATACATGGGTGTTTGGACTGTGATATCATTACAAAATACATGAATTTTGATCATAATTTACTGTCCAAACAAGTTCCAGAATCTGTGTAAAATCTTTTATAATCTGGTTTGTGTTTGACATTTAATATTTCAATACAAAGTAAGTGAACCATTATAGTTTAGATTTTCTTACATGATCAAGTGAACTTTTGTCAAGATAAAGTGTGTAAATGATAAGTAAATAAGGATAAAACTAACCAATTAAAATGGACATTCCGTGTTAACTTTCTAAATGAGATTTTTGGTCATAAATTGGAAAAGTGTAGTTTTTGCTAATTACCATTTGATGAAAACTTATGAATATTAAATATACTAGAAGATGAGTTGACTTATATGACTTAGGAAAAATGTTAGTTGAAATGAAAAAAGGGTTTAAGTTCCTGTTTCATATATGCTTGTGTCTTGTGATTATGGAATAAGTTTAATCCCCGATAAGTTTATGAATGATGATTGAGAAGGAGTATTCATAGCATAACATCATTTATATTCATGATCATTAAACATTAAAGAACATATTAGACTTAAGGATGTTGATCATGAATAGGTAAGAATGTCCCTATTTAGGTTGTTGCATTTAGGGGGGGATAAGCTCCCTAATTGGTAACGAGCTGTGAGATACCCATTTTGAGGGGGGGGGGGGGGGGTAAGTATCTCTCGAGACACCCTTGTTGGGGGTAAGTGCCTCGTTCATGCTAGCAAGCCCAAAAAGTATAAAGACTAAGTCTTGTATACTTAGAGGCGTAAAAGAACGCAAATTATTTACACTTTGTGACCTTGTGTCTTAAGTACACATTTGATGCGCGCGATGCACGATCCAAATAGGGAAGGGCCCAAAGAAAAAGATAAGAGAAGCATGCATAAAATATAGGATAGATCATGCATACCATTTAAGAAAGAGTTAAGAAAGAAAGGATAGTATAAAGTAAACAAGTAGCATGATCATTATGCACTACATCTCATACATTACACTTACGTGTTAATAATGGTTATTGTTGACGTGAATGTGATGATTTGTGCATAGTATATCAGTTCTAATTGCTGTTAGAAAATGAAGGATAAAAATTATGAGTGATTCATAATAATCGTTCTTGATATACTTTAAATCTATGGCAAGAATGTTTATTTGATGTTGAAGATGATGATATTACATGTTATTCTTGTGTGGTTGAAGTTGTAAATATTATAATTATGAAAAGTAAGTGACAAAGTTCAGAGGTAAAGTTAATTAAGCATGTGAATTATACTTAATTGTTATCACTTTGCTCATTAAGCTTCATGGCTTATAAGTCTTTTTATGACTTTTATAGGACATGGATCGCGAACTATTTGAGATTGTCAAGACCTGGGGGAGGACGTCGCATGACGGAGCTGAGTATCATATCATCACCCGTCATGAAGTATGGGCACATTTTCTATTTTGGTCTGGAATGTATTTTAGGGAAAGAGTGTATAAGACAGTGCATGTATATGCCGTCGCTACCTACGAACCCAAGGGGGTTTTAGTTTTTATTTCTTAAAGGAGTATGTAAGATGTGTTACTTTTGCTTAGGAAGAGTTCCTTGGAGTTAATGGTAAGTGAGTAAGGAAGAACCCCTAGTATTTTGTGTAGCAAGTGTATCATTCCATTCTTTTGTTCATGGAGTGGTATAAATGTGGTAGTGATATGTGGAAGTATGTTTTGTTACATCCAAGGAAGGAAAGTCTAGTATAAATAGGGTGCGTATGTTGGTTAATGTATGAAAACTTTATAATGATATGGTAAGTATATGGGAATTTCAAGTAATGTCATGTTCTTATGAGTTTCCTTAAGTTGCTTATGATCTTCTAAATTAGTGAGTATTTATAAAGATTTTTATGAAATGAAGGAATACAAGAAATTGAATTTTATGTCCGCTGCGTGATATTAGTAACTCTTTTAAAGAAAAATTCAATTATGTGTTATGCTACCAGTAGCAGAAAGAAAAGAAAAAAAAATTATGGGAAATTCTGGGGACGTGACATGAATGATCGTTTCTCAGAGGTAAATACAGAGTTACTCATTTGTGTAGCTTATTTATGTCCACAAAATTCATTCTATGATTTCGATAAGACAAGATTGATTCAACTTGCGGAGTTTTACAAAGAAGATTTTTCAAGATTTGATCTTCTCACACTTGATGATCAACTTGAAACTTATATTTTTAATATGCGTTCTAACAACGCATTTCAAGAATTGAAAGGCCTTGGTGATCTTGCTAAGGTATATTCATTGGTTTATAAGATTTTGATTTTGTCGTTTATTCTACCGGTTGCTACAACTACCGTTGAAAGAGTATTTTCTGCAATGAGCATTGTGAAGGATAGATTGCGCAATCGAATGGGTGATGAGTGGATGAATGATAGTCTTGTAGTTTATGTAGAGAAATATATATATCTTTGAAGATTGATAATGAAGTTATTGTACAACGATTTCAAAGTATGAAAACTCGCAAGGAACGAATTTAAGGTACTACATTTGAGTTGAGATTTATTTATTGTGAAATTAACTTTTCTCTATTTGATTTAATTTTTCTAGGAAAAAAAAATTCGGGGACAGCAACCCCCGCCCCTCTTTCCAACCTCATTTAATTTTCACTCGCGCTAACTTCAAATCCTGGGTCCGCCCCTAAATGCTACTGTATCTGTGTCGTGCAAAAAAAATATAAGAGTGAAGTAACCATACTATTTCTTCAATTTACTTGTACTTTACATTAGTAATTTTCGTAATAACATAATAATGACAGTTATATTCTATGTTAAGGTGTTGTCCAAGTTTGTAGTACGTTTTACTACACAAAGTTGATCGTGAATGAGCCCATCCTCGAGATTGTAGAATTTGGTAATTGTTTCATTTTTATTGGATATGGTTAACTCCTCTATTTAGTATATTTTCTATTAACGAGTATTGATTATAGATAGTATAAATTTATTTATTATATTTTTTTTAATTCCTTAGGTACATTAACTTTTGGTTGGTAGAGATAATTCTTCCAAGACTATTAGTCAAATGTCTGGATCATTATTAAACTTATTGTTGTAGATGAAATAATGATTAATTCTCAACCGATATTCATTTCTAGCAAGATTAATTAACAATGAAACAATTAATAAATTGAAGTTCAATGCATAATCATAAGCATACGATAAACTGTTTATAAACAATTATTTATAAATATTATTTATCAATAGTGACATATCAATATTTTGTTGATTCATTTTTTAAAAAAAAAATAAAAAATGATGGACGAGAATCTTTGATCACCTAAATTATCAATTTTTCCCAAAAAAAAATAAAAAATCCAACGAAATATTGCCATGTGACCGTTTATAAACAAAATCTATAACCAAAACTTACCAAATAGAGGCTAAGTGCCATGTCAGATTTTTTTTTTGGATAAAATATGTGGTTAAAAAGTGATTTTGAAAAATATTTTTTATTAAAAAGTAGTTTGAAAATTATGTTGTTCTATTTCATAAAAGATCTTTATTTATAAATATAGAATGTAATGTTTTCAATGTACAATATGTGGTTAAAAATAATTTGAGGGAATTATGTTTAGTTAAAAAATGATTTGAAGAAAATGTATTTTTTATAAACTTGTTTTTAAAACGATTTATCAAACATAGGCTTGTTCATAAATGGTAATGATTAAGTTAAAGAACATATCTTCCCAGTAATAAATGATGCCTTAGGATAGATGGGCATGATAATTTGGGAGGGAAGTGAAAGATTATTTTATACTTAAAGCTTGTGATTTGGTTTTTGTTGCTGAAAGTAGAGAATTCGAGAAAACTTTTCAAAAAAGTTTGTCAATATAGCCATATTTGGTATAATTTTTAATTTATATCCTAATACAAGTCAAAGTCAAAATTAATAGTCAATCACAATCATATATTTCACGATGTCCAAAACTTTTGTACTATACATTTCATTTCATCGACGTTTATCAAAACTTGATAAAAATCTAATTTTAACATCTACCAAACTGAGACATATAATCAAATTGAATATATAATTATATAATAAATGGAAAAGAATATATACATGTTTGGCTAACGTCTCACAAAACATTATAAGTATAGATATCACATTCGATCTGAACATTGACTTGATCGAGAGATTAGATCATCACTTTACTTATTGAATCGTTGGACACTGGTCAGATCGATGGATCATTGCTTAGAAAATTATTTAAAAATTCTCAATATACAAAATATTTTCTTGGAACAAAATTAAAGTTTAAAGTTGTTTGTTAGTTATATTGTGTCTATAAGTTACTCATTGGGTATTATAGCGTTTACATCTGAATTTATATCTATTAGTAATACGTAAAAAATATTTGTGTATAATTTTTCCGTACACAGTATCATATTCATAAAATAATTATTTCATATAGTAAAAGTTAGTAACATGTTTTTAACTTGATTATTCAATTTATATACATTATTTACAGGACCATAATTTTTGAAACATATGAAGCTAGCAAATGTTTTATAAGATATAGCCCCTTATTTGGTACAAATTAAAATCTACATTTTAATTAAAGTTAAAGTCAATAATCAATTTGAATCATATATTTTATGGATTTTTAACTTTTCTATCATATATTTCATTAATTTTTATCAAAATCTATTACATATCTAATTTAATCTCAATCAAACATGGTATAATGGCATATAAATATGAAAATATATAATTATGATTGTTCTGGTCTAGGGTTTTGATTTCATGGTTTCAATTCTCCTTCCAAAAAAAAAAATTAATAATAATAATAATAAATGTTTTTTCATAAAATTAGGTTATCCATGCATGTTTGATAAGTAATATTTATATACTCCATCCGTCCTAAAAAGATAGTCTTGTATATTATTTTTGCATTTTCAAAAAGATAGTCTTATTTTCATATTGAATATGTATTAAATATTTCATTTTCACATATATCTTTATTTAATGTATCTTAGTACAATATACGCTAACTATTTAATTATTACATTTTCAATTTTTTTTTTAATAGTAAACTAAGTGAGTTTAGTTAAAATAATAAATAAAATAAATAAGAGATAAAAGGATATAAATGAAAAATATTCCTAACCATGCTAACTATCATTTCCTTGTGATGCTAACTATCATTTCCGTGTGAGGACTATATTTTTGGAATGGGACGGAGGGAGTAATTTTTACTGTTAAAATGGAGTTATATTTTGTCATCATCAAATCCAGCAGTTATCAATTTGGGCGATTTTTATTTTGTATCTTCAAGAAATTACCAGTTTTGGATTTTCCTGTTTTCCGTACTTAAATGTACAGAAAATTGAAGCTTTTGAATTCTAGCATTCAACTATAAGCCTAATCCAACTCTCGTGAAAATGAAACCAAAGGTGAGCTTTCTTTCAATCGCACTGTCATTGTGTTAAAGAACAAATTACATATGTATGTATATCAGTATATGCACACTGCACACACATAAGAGCACGTTTGGATAAGATTATAAGTAGAGAAAATCTAGTTATAATTTTAGCCAAATATGTTTATATATGTAAGCATTAAACCGGTAATGTGAACTTTAAAATCATTCTTACTTGAACTTGAAGCACGCATGATTGGGTCCCTAATAAGCAAAACTTTTACTCTGGCAAATGGTAATTCAAGCTTCTGTTGAAGCAGGGCTTGAGGCAAAAGATTAAGCAAAGTGCTTAGTCATAATTCACAACTAACACTGCAAATAAAATAATTACCTTTTAATACATAGTATTTTATTAGTTGCATTGTTGATTTCTGTTTCGGATAAACAATGCAGTTAATAAATTGTTGGAAGTACTGAAAACCTGTCTTCCAACAGTCTATATTCTATTATCTTTGGGGTTTTGAGGGGATATTTTAGTTATTGGTATTTCGTATTTGATGAGATTAGAGTGGATTTGAGGCTGAGGGCTGAGAATATGGGGACTGCTGGTGGGGAAGAACTCTTAAATTGGGACGAAAGGCAAGGTATTGGGAACGGAAAAGAAGAGAAGATTTTAGTATTGGTGAGGTTGAGGCCTTTGAGTGAAAAGGAGATTGCAAGGAACGAAGCTGCAGATTGGGAATGCATCAATACAACCACCATTTTATACCGGAATAACCTCCAGGAGCGGTCTGGATTGCCATCAGCTTATACATTTGGTAATCATGTTCCAGTTCCGGAAGTAACTCATTTTCTTGTCCACCGATTTCGTCAAGACTGTTTACTCCTTTTCCAATGCCTCTGTGTAGCTATCGTGGTTGGTTAATCAAAGCCAGGAGCCTTTGTAGCAGACTAATGCTAATTTCAATCTTAAGTCAATTACTTGAGAAAATAAAATTTTCATTTGTATATAATTTAATGCAAGTTTTTTATTGAAGGAAGAATCTCAATGCGAGTAATTTGTTTGTATAAAATCGTCATCTAGGAAAACATGGTCACTGTGGGCTTTAATTATATCGATGAACCTTGTGAATTTATATTGGCATAAAAATTTCTAATCTCTGTCTTCTCTTTGCTTATTGGCATCTGTCTATATGGCAATAGACAGAGTCTTTAAGGGTCACTGCAGTACAAGGGATGTCTATTTGGAAGGAACGAAGGATGCTGCGCTTTCCGTTGTTAATGGTATCAACTGTAAGTATGATCTGAACACCGTAGCATTGACCTCATTTTTTTCTGTCTTTCCAAAAAATAATTCATTGTCAATTATTGAAAACAAACTAATAGTTGAAATTACTTCTAAATTTTCACTTTCAGCAACCATTTTTGCATATGGCCAAACAAGCAGTGGAAAGACATACACTATGAATGGAATCACTCAGTATACAGTGGCTGATATTTACGGTTACATACAAAAGGTATCTAAATTCTATATTTGATGTCGATTTTGGACATGGATACCAAATTAAGATATCTTTCTCCAAAAGGTATGCTCATCGTTTTTCTCTTATCTAGCATGAAGAAAGAGCATTTGTCTTGAAGTTTTCTGCGGTTGAAATTTATAACGAAGTTGTTAGAGACCTTCTTAGTACAGACAATATTCCACTTAGATTGCTTGATGTTGCAGAGGTGAGTTATAACTTTCTTATTATTTCCTTTATGTAAGTGCATAACTTTAATGATTTTTCGTCCGTTAGAGAGGAACTGTAATAGAGAAACTCACTGAGGAAACTCTGAGGGATTGTAGCCATCTCAAGGAACTTTTATCCTTATGTGAAGGTAAACAGGGAATTATGATTGCTATATTTAGTCAAGTGAAAATATTCTACCTTGTAATTATGTTTGTGCCATTCTCATCTCACAGCAAAAAGACAAATTGGAGAGACCTCTTTAAATGAATCAAGTTCTAGATCCCATCAAATTCTTAGATTGGTTTGCCATTCTCTCCTTTACTTTCCTAGTTAAATATTGTTCCTACTTAAACTTGTGGATGAACCTAATGGCTCTTTTACATTTGACATACTCAGGCAATTGAAAGTTCTGCTCGTGAGTTTTTAGGGAAGGAAAAATCGACCACCCTTGCTGCTGCTGTGGTAAGGACAAATCAATTTGTCTTTTGAGGGGTAAATTTGATGACAATGATGGAACTTATTCCAGTGATTTAGTTTTGTAATAAAACATATAATTATCAGATGAAGACTGTTGTTTCCTGCAGAATTTCGTTGATCTGGCAGGAAGTGAGCGTGCATCTCAAGCACTATCAGCTGGGCAAAGATTGAAAGAAGGCTGCCACATCAATCGTAGTTTGCTAACTCTGGGGACTGTTATTCGCAAGCTAAGGTTGGTCACATTTCCTCCTCTTCCTTCTGCCTGGCAGTCTCCTGAAAATTATTTTATGTCAATTATAATAATCTGATAATTATCATTCACAGCCTTTAAAATTTTTTATGCTTCGATAGGGCATGGTTCTTTCAGTTTGTCCATGGAGGATGAGTTTCGAATTTACTTTTTTCTCTATATCTTTTTTCCTTTTCCTCCCCTGTCCACATAGAAAGATTCCATTTTAGAGTTTAATTTTAGTCCGATTAAATATGTGAACATGCTTTCTTCCTCCACTGAGGATGGGGAGGTTTTTACTTTCTGTCACTCACTCACACTCATGGTAGGTTTTGCTAGAATATTGGAGTGGTATACAATCCTGTTGTTCTGCACTAAATATAATTAGTAATGTATTGTTATATAACTAAATGCAGCAAAGGAAGACATGGTCATGTAAATTACAGAGACTCTAAGTTAACACGCATACTACAACCAGCCTTGGGAGGCAATGCAAGAACTGTCATCATTTGCACCTTGAGTCCTACAAGAAGCCATAATGAGCAATCAAGAAATACCCTTTTGTTTGCCAGCTGTGCAAAGGAAGTGACAACAAATGCTCAGGTCAATGTAGTGATGTCCGATAAAGACTTGGTGAAACATCTGCAAAGAGAGGTGGCTCATTTGAAGAGCGAGTTAAGAACCCCTGGACTGGCTTGTGATCATATTGCATTGCTAAGAAAGAAAGATATGCAGATCGAAAAGGTTATGGTTTGTTTCTAAAATCTTCCTGTAATGTATCTGTTCTCTTTATCATTTTTCAGAAAGTTAAAATTCTGGTTTACTTCATTTACGCAATGTACTATTTTATTTTTATTTTTTTTACACATGCTTACGTGCACTAAAATTCTGTTTCTTAAACTAAGGCGTAGAGATGGGGTCAAATGACTTGAATAAACTAACAGTCAGTGCTGGTGATTAACTTTTCATATATTTGTGTGTTTATACGGTTAAATATTTGCATCAGAGTAACTAAAGTTATTTAATGATAATTGATGTAAGAGAGATGAATATTACATTCCTCAATCTTGTTTTTATCACTTCAGTTACGGCAAGTGGTTTTGGATAGTAAAAATTGGGTGCCAATTCCTGGGATCAAATGTCTTTTTAACCAGGAACGCCCACCATATTATATTGCTGCAATTTTCAAAGCTTGTGACTAGGAGAATGACATGTTCCTTAACGAATATTATTGAACCATTAATGTCAGTTTAGGCATCTGACTGAACTGGGACTTGTTATTTCAACACCTTGCAGTATATTAATGTGATTGCATGGTTTGCCATTTCACAGTTAGAGAAAGAGGTTGGGGTACTAACCAAGCAACGAGAGCTTGCTCGATCCTGGGTTGTGGATTTATTGCAAGTGGTTAGAAATGACAAAACTTCATGGAAAATGGTATGCATTCCTCACTCTCTTCCCCCTGCCCGCAATATCCCTGAGCCAAATCTGTTTCAGTGATGTAGTTTTTGATCAACACATTTTTGCAGGATACTATTACCCGTTCTCCTAAATTGCTAGGAGGTAAAGCATATAAAGATGAATGTTCAGTGACAAGTCAGTCGAGTAGAACATATTGTGCCAGGAACCTCAACAGAACTTGGTCTTATAATGGAGATATCAGGAGTGATGGGACATCAGGTGTACTGTTTTCAGAAGACGGTGAGTATCACTCTTCGTCTGATGATACTTCTGATCTGATTCAGGGAAGAGAGGGACTTCCACTAGGAACTGAAAAGGATTCTGATGATAGTTGTAAAGAAGTTCAATGTATTGAGATGGATGAATATGGCCTTGACAAAACATATGAATCATTTGGCTTGTCAAAAAACGAGAATGTAGAAAGAATGTCAATGTTGTTGGAAACTGGAAATGGATACGCTGTGGATCAGGTGCCATTATCTGCTTTACCTGGACATGCTGGTGTCGTTGAAAATGGTTCCTTTAATGGAACGTTGGAGCAGAAAATAGAAAAGGTGCAAAAATCAATTTCTTCTGTAGTCAGCATCAACCCCTATGAATCATCTCCAAGCACCCCATTAATCAAGTTGCCAAGTTCTGGAACCCTGGAGTTGGCAAGAAGCCAAAGTTATAATGCTAAATTGATGACTGGCTCGTCTCACTCTGCGATGCCAGATAAAAGTGAATCTACGCAGCCGTCCGAGTTAGACAAAAGCTTCCCAGTAAGACCAGAAGACTTCCAAAGAACATATTGGAAGCAATTGATATATGGTCCATATGGTGCGAGGTTCTCCAAAAATGATTCACAATCCTCCAGCGGTAGCACTTTCATAGATGAAGTAATAGCTCAAAACATCACACATGGAGATGAGGATATCGCTACTCTTGATTCTTCCTTTGCAGGGCTCCAGGATATGGCTGAGCTTCAATATGAAAATCAACTTCTTGATCAGGTGACAATCATTCCTAATTCTGAATTATCTGTTTGCGCGATGTTACATTTTTCCCATATTTTGTATTTTTCACTCCCTGATGATGTTTTCCCCCTCCCATATTTAGATAGCTGCAAAGCCAGTAAGATAGTAGTTTTAGAGAAGAAAAGCCCTTCTTGTGATTCTTAACCTTGTAACATCCAGGTTCAGGAGATAGAACTGAAATCTAGAGAGAATGTCAATGATGTTGGGATTGAACCAATGCATGATTCTCTTGGAGCACCATCAGATTGGCCTCTGAAGTTTGAGAGGATGCAAAGATTGATAATTGAATTGTGGCACACTTGCAATATTCCGTTGGTCCACAGGACGTACTTCTTCCTTCTCTTTAAAGGTGAGTTGATAGATTCCATTTACATGGTGGTAGAGCATAGGAGACTGTCCTTCCTGAAGGAGACATTACCTGTGGGAAATCCTACTGCACAAGATGGCCACACTCTCACAATGGAAATAAGGTATCTTCTGACTCCCCTCTCTTTCTCACAGTATTTCTCTGGTCTCACTATCATGGATTAAACTTTAACCCCTAGCTCTGAGAGCAATAATAAACAAATTTCGTCTATAATAAAGGAGAATACAAGGTCTTTCACGGAACCCCCCGTCTTATTTAAAGAAAAAATGCCTCTCCCTAAAATCCTTTATATATGACAGCATTGTAGAGGAGACTTAATCTGTGTGGACTACCCAATATAACATAGTTAAACTTGACAAGGTCCAATGTACATTTGCCAATTTGTTACAGGAATTCCCTTCTTAGTGTATGTTACATTTTCAGACATGGAATGAACACGAAGACTTTGTCTGTTACACCACACGCTATATGACATTCATCTAGTTCCGACTGTCTTTTCGCCATGTAAATTAAACATCATGGGACTGCAGTATAAGACTAAATGAAAGTTTTAGGTCAATTCTGATTTTGGAAAAAAAAAAAATGCTTGTAAAGATGAATTACCAGCATCATTTATGTTTCTGACTCATGTAAACATTTTACTAACAATCCGATTAAGTTCTATTGGCGCAAAAACCTGAAATTCATTACTTTTGATCGACACGTCCTATTATTTTCTTGTAGCAACAACATGAAAGCTCTTAAACGCGAGAGGGAGGTGCTGAGAAGGCTTATGTATAAAAGGTACGCACGAGATGAAATGTATCAAATTTATCAGAAATGGGGCATACAAACAAACTCAAAGCGAAGGAGGTTACAGTTAGTACATCGTCTATGGAGAGACACTAAAGATATGGACCGCGTTGGAGATAGTGCTGCTATTGTCGCAAAGCTGATTGGATTCTCAGAGCAAGGACATGCCTTTAAACAGATGTTTTGCCTTCGCTTCATTCCACCATGCAAAAGACCAAGATTCTTTAGCTGGAAAAAGAGTATGAAATCCCTTTTGAAAGCTTTAGCTACTTGAAAACTACACGACCATGTTTGGTCAAGAGAATTAGATAGTACTCAACAACGGTAAGGAACAAAAATAAAGCTAAAATGTTGTTTGCTATACTATTTAGTCATCTCTCTTGTATACCAAACATACAATTATGATGAGTTGTTACTATGCTTGTGGAAGTTTTCTTTAGTATGCTCATCAAGGCAACTGTGATATAGAAATTGTTATTCATTTTTTGTGAAATTGTTGAGTATTGAGAATATGATTCTTATTGGAAAAATTCAACATGCTTGCCAAACATGTATACATTAAAGTTACTATTTTGGACTAATGAGCATTAAATGTCATGGAAAGGAAGTGTAGAGACGGAAACTGTATTTTAAATTGATGAGGGGCCAATTTAAAAATATTGAAAGATAATAATGTTACTTATATTGGTTATGGTCCCCAACTGTACTTAAACTTTTCATCTCTCTGCATTCCTCACCAACAGAGAAGATTTCAGAAGGAATCTACGTATTATTTGAAAGAACATAGCTCGTTCAATCAGTCAATAAATGGATCCAGATAGGCTTTCACTATTTCATCTTCTTCATATTCTCTTTGATTCAAGATGGTGTTTAGAAATCTTAAGATTAGGTTTTGAAATGGATTTTGTTTCATGTTAAAATTTTACAACAAGCGGTATTCATTGAGATAAATTGAGGATTTGGGATTTAATTTAAGCTTTTAAGGAATTATGAAATTTTGAAAAATTGGGTTTGGATCTTCTTTTGCAAAATTGATGTGCAATTTGGTGTTATATTGCTTTACTTACATGATTAAGGTTGTTTGTTTTAGGACATAAAGAATTGAATTTTGGGATGAACGTTTTTTCGCACATAAAGGTCTTGGGTTGCGAAAAAATTCAAGATAAACACAGTCTTTCAACTACCCAAATCAATCCAGCACTACAACGCCACTTTTGGGTGCTGCATCGCTATATTTTGAAATCAGACAGAACTTGGGCACCTAGGCGCCACTATTTTTTTTTTTCGAGGACGATCAAATTGAATTCAAATATTTGGTAATTCTTTTATGATAAATTAAAGTCACCTTGCATTTTAAATAAATTAATTGAAACAGAATGTCACCAAAGTGACTTCTCTTTTGTAGATTGGTTTGTTTGGGATGTTTAGAAATTTTTGTAGGGAAAATTACATGGAGATCTACCTTTAAAGATGACATTGTAATAATAAGATGATCAATTTTACAATTTTAAAAATCAGGTGCTAATTCAATTAACATTTATTAATTAAATCTTAATTCTTAAAATATATAAAAATAGAATAGCCGTCACCAAAATACACATATAGTTTTCCGCCAAAAAAACTTTCTAAATTTGAAATTTTTTTGCTAAAAATAATATATTAAATATTAGCAATTATTATTTTACATGTGTCATTAATTGCATTGGCATCCTTGCTATATTATTAATAATATCAAAATGTTATTTTTCTATTTTATTATTATTCTTTTAATAATTATAGTATTATTTTGAAATCGAAAAATATGTAATATGAGTGTCAAATTAAAGATCACGGTGAAAAGTTTAATACAAGTTAACAAGTGAGAGCAAATGGTAAATATATTGTCCGTAAAATCATATAAAATTAAAGGTAAAGTTTTATTTTTTATTTTTCCTTAATATCTAATTTATTTTAAATTATATCATTTAAGTCCTATAACATTATCTATAATTAGTTAACTAAATTCATTTTAATCATATATGATTAATTTATGTTCTGAATTTTTTTTCATCAAATTAAAATAAATAATAACAATACGAAGTTTTAAGGCAAATCCAATTAAGTTGGGTTAATTTTACAAACTTAAGTTTTCTTTAATTCATTCATCATTTTCACATTATTTTATTTATTTACAGATTTTGTTCATTTTTCTATTTTTCATTGTAAATTTAAATAACTAAAATATGCAAAAAATATATTATAGATTTTAACAATCAATTCATATAATGTCTATTAATCAATTGATCAATCAGTAATTTTTATTAAAATAAAAATGTAACAATATAAATAAAGAAATTGTCAGTATGAAGAAATAAGAATCAATTAATGTAAAAATATTTATTAAAATTAATGATTATTTTTTTAAAAACGCTTGAAATTAATAATTAATGCTGAAAAATCAATTATACCAAAAAAGTCTATCATACGCCTCTTTTTGGGAAAAATATGATGAAGAATAATATATGAAAAGAAAAGCGTCGATCTTAAGGAAAATATGTAAGTTGAGTTTTGGACATGTATTGTATGAGCCTAATTTTGTTGTTCAATTTTTTTTTTTTAAAAAAAAGAAAATTTCATTTATTGAACGTTAATTTCAGAAATGAAGTTGATATGTTCACGGTACAATCTCTAAAATACTTAACTCATTGTCTATTTTTCCTTAAAGTTGGTAAAACAATTCAACGGTTTATAATTTTATTAAAATATTAAAAAAATAATTATATGCCATAAAATTTGTAAAACTTTTGGGTAATTATATTCGCACAACAATTTTTTATATTTACACCACATTTTAATTACAAGAAAGGTTATGAATATTTACCCACTTTTACTTTTATGTCCTCTATATTTTTTCAATGCATTATTATGCTTAACTTTCAATTAATTAACATATTTTGTTTCTAATCACAATTTTTATCCAAATATATTTTTAATGTGTATTGAAAAGAAGGAAGAGTATTTATTTTTTTGACTTTTATATAATTATTTTTTTTATTTTGGTTATTTAAAAATACGATAGGGAAATAAGTTTTTTGGCCTCATGACAAATATTTTGGACAAAAATGATTTCTATAGACAAGATAAGAAATTTAATAGATGTTGATGATAAAAAAAAAATTATATAAAAAACAAGGGAGTATAAGTGATGAGATCCCAGTCGGGGAATCTCGTCGAAAAACGCGGAATAACGACAATTAAAACCTAGGAAAGATCTAAATCAAATTTGACTCACTTGTTTCGTTTTGCACGTAAATCACTGTCATATTGCCGATGGCTCGACTTCGCCCTTCGATGCCTGGTCCGGATCACATCAATAAGTGTAAAAACAAGAAAAATTTAGGGATATTCATTACAATTAAAATGTGGTGTAGTTAACAAATGTGGTGGTGCCAATATAATTACCCAAACTTTATTTCTTAATTTTATTAACATATATAGACAAAAAGACCCACTATATATATTTTATTTATTATGCGTTCAATTCTTTTCTATTTTGAAATGATATTTACGGTAGAATCATTCATATTATTCTTCTGTACAACGCACGGGGTGTGATACTAGTAATTTGTAATGCATATGAATATCAATTCAACCCAAACCAAACGTCCCAACCTTCATTCCAAACTGAAATTCTAGAATTTTCGAAAAATTTGGAAATTTTCAATATTTAATATTGTACCAAGATTTATAATAATTTTAAGCATATAGAAAAAGAAATTCAAGAAATTAAATGTCTGAAATTAATGAGTTAAAATTTCAACCAATCAAAAATTATAATTAAAGTTATAAACCACAAAAGATAACAAAATAACAACATGACATCTATAAACAGATTTAACATAAATTTTTTAATCATGATAAAATAGAAGTCAATGAGGATAATAATGCTACAATTCTTGTTATTCTTTTTTTTTTTTTAACTAAATAAACGTGTTACAAGACAATTATATGTTACATATCATATTAATAATAATTTAATACTATTAATTGTTCAATAAATTATTTTCTAAAATTTTATATTATTTATTGTAATAAAAACACAAAAAATTTGGAATTATTTGGAAAAAATTATAATTTTTTGATCAGAATATCTTCGGAATGCTTCGGAGTCTTTGGATCAGAATATCTTCGGAATTTTTGGAATTTTAAAACTCGTTCCAATTCCAATCAAAATTTCAAATTTCGGACTAGTCGGGATTAGATTTTTTTGGAAAAATTCGGAATGGAATCAGATTTTCCAATCAAACTTGCAGCCTTATCTCTACCTAAGGCGATCCTGCCACATCCCCGATCTCGTTGGAACTTCCTCCCCTCAGACCTACCGTCGTTCTTAGATGAAAGCAACGGCGTCGTTGTTACAATCTTGCAGCGGCATTGCTGATCCCTCACACCACATAGCAAAAATTGCAACAATGGGTGCTCAATGCATCGGTCGACATCGCGCAGTGCAACAAATGCGATGAGATACAGCGGTCCCGCCTCATAGTACAATCGCTGCGATGTTCTGCGCTGTGGTCACAACTGTTGGGAAGCGGTCATTTTTCTGGATAAAGTAGATTTAGTGTGGTTCCAGATGGAAAATGAATGGGGTGCAAGTGTGGTGATTATGTATTGATGTGGAAATCATGAGGGTGGTTGAAATTTTGGGGTGATGCTAGTGTTGCAGGTGACAGTGGCCGAAATCAAGAGTGGTAGTGTTAGTGTGTTTCATGTAGTTGTTGTATGGTAGTGGTGTAGTGCAAGTTAGGGTCGTGGGGTTGGGGTTTGGGACAAGGTGGTGGAGGTGGGATGGGGTGAGGTGAGGTGGGGTGGGGTGGGTGAAATTGAATCACTTGAATAATGACTGTGACCATTTATAGGTAATTTTAATCAATTATTACTTAATTTTAATCAAAATGTTTATTAAATGTGATTTTGTGTAAGTTGTGACGAGTACAAAATGTGACCAATTTTTATGTAATTGTGACCAACAACAATAATAAAAGAGTAAGTTATGAATAAATAAATAATATTTGACTAATTATGGATGATTGTGACTAATTATTAGATAATTGTGATCAAAATACGAACTAATTATAACTTTGTATGACTTGTAACGATTACGGGATGTAATCAGTTTATTAGGTAAATTTGATCAAAATATTAATTAATTGTGACCTCGTGCGACTTGTGAGAAGCACGGAATGTGACCGTTTGATTTGCATTAACCGTGACTTTGTGTGACCCTTCTAGTTACAAATGTGACATGTTTATTAGGTATTTGTAACCAAAACACTGACTAAAATGTGACTTTGTGACTTTTGATGCATATGGAATGTGACAGTTTGATTTGCATCAAGCATGTCATTTGTGTAACCCTTCTAGATACAAATATGACCAATTATATGGGTGATTGTGACCAACTGTGACCTTGTGTGACCATTGATCGTGACCTGTGGAATTAATTTATATGTTATAAAAATTTTATCGTCACAAATGTTACAAAGAAAATGAGTAAGTTGTGACAAATAAATAATATGCGACTAAAAATTTTGATTGTATTTATATTTGTAATTGTGACCAAAAATTTTGTCGATTGTGACTTTGTGCGACTTGTGACGATTATATAACTGTGATCGAGATGTGACCAATTGTGACTTGGGTGGGGGATGGGATACGATGGGATAAGATGGGGTTGCGGTGAAATTTGAGACTAAATTTATAATTATGACTGAAATGTGACTTTGCGGTTTGGGTTGGGTTGGGGCAGGGTAGGGTGAATTTTGTGACTAAATTTGTAATTGTGATCGAATTATGACTTTTTGCGAGTAACTGTAATTTCAATATATCATTTTGAAATACTCAAGATCTAGATTCTCGTATTCTTACCGTAGTATGTCCCCTAACGTAATCATTATTATTTATAAACCAATTTATAAACAACACAATTTTTCAAATCACTTTTTAACCATCCATATTTTCTCTCTACTTTTCAACCACACATCTTACTTTTTAAACGGTAAAAAAATCGTTTATAAATTGCTGCAGTGTTACCGACAGAGCATAATATGGTCAAGTGTAGCAAAAATTACAGCTCGTCAAAATAAGTCATTTTAAACTAATATTTCAAATTACTGACCTTCTTTATTAAAGTTTTGAAGACACATACGCCCACCAAATACGTATCCACAACATGCCATTTCAAAGGATATTTAGAGTTCTACATGATGGTATTCTTGAATTGTCAAGACAGATAATGAAACTAAGGATTTAGACGTCCCGAAATTATATTCATAATTCGTTGTTAATAAATAATAATATAATAATTAAATAATATATTATAAATGTAAACATGTGCACGTCACATATATAAAATTATTAAATTACTTTAATTATTATTAATTTGTCCAAAAGTCTACGAATTAACTTTGGTATATTATTTTTAATGTTGCGACGCTTAATTCCATTTTGAAGTACATTCTATATACTTTAATCGATATCTTCATAGAACTGATAATCGATTTATTTAGTCTATAAAATTACTTAAAGTAATATTTAATATTCTTATTTATTTTTCGTTGATATTACGTTAAATAAATTAAAAGTCTTATTTAATGTCGAATACGTCCCTTTAGGTAAGCCAAATAAAATTTTTATTTAACATTCAAATGGGTCCCATTAAATGTGAATAATTTAATATAATAATATGACAAATTTTCGGGGCATTACATTTTACTACCTTCACATTTATAGGGTAGACTTGTATTCTTCAAGTCTTACTTGATAAAGAACTAACCTTTTTTTTTTCCCTTTTAAGTTACAATTCCTTATTCGATCAAAGAAACTAATTTTGTAATTTCTTTTATTTGGTTGAAAGAAAATTGCATCTCAAATAAATGAGAGAAATTTTGTTCAAGTAATAATTTAATTATCTCCTCAACTAATATAATAAATATTTTTCAATCTTGTTTTAATATTATCCCCACTCTTTGGAATAAATTTCAAACTTTTCAATTTTATTTAAGTGAATAATTCTCCTTGTGAACCAAAATGTTCAACAATAATCTATATTCACCTTTATGTTTCACATCATCATCATCATCATCATCATCATCATCATCTCTATTTAGTAATAATGTAATTCACATATGATAACAACGCTTGATATCTATCATACCATCTCATATACTTTCCAAATAATATGAGGACGATAATCACAATTGATTATACACAATGATTCAACAAATTCTCAATTTCTTTCACTCGATTGAAAGAATACATTCCTCTAAATTTAGATGGATAAGAATGATCAAACCATATATCTGATTTTATTATCAATCTATGTAAATATTTCTCGTTGATTATTTCTAGTATGATCATTATAATTAGGGGTGGGCAGGTGGTTAGGTTTGGGTATCTCAAGAACCGAAATCGAACAATACTTTTCAGTTCTTATAAAATGGAACCATTCGGTTCCATTGAATCCCAAGAACCAAACCATTTGATTTCGATTCTAATTCGGTTCAATAATTATTATTATTTTCGGGGACCTTATCGAGGAGTATCAGGCCTCGGGAAGCGAGTCACTATTCTGAAATAAACTTCTATTGAATATACCAATATCAAGGATTTCGAACATCCTTTCACCCCGAAGAAAGTATAGGATTCTTTATGAAATAGAATATATTTATAAACCAAAATAAGAAACAAATGACCTAGAAGTTTTTTCAAGTATTGCAAGAAGCCATAAAAATAAATTTGTATAGTAAACTTGTGGGATGAATCATGAGTTTTAAATGTATTATTATTAATTATTTTATATTTGTATTAAAATATTTAATTAACCACATCTTGGTCATCTACAACGTCGCGTATTAATAAGTTAGTCTCATATATTTTCATTTATTAAGAATTTCAGTCCAAGTGTGAAGTTAAAGGTTACAGTGAGTTATAGACGTGACAAATTTCATATAAAAAAAAAAATTAATCATTTTCACTTTACCCAAAAAAATTACAAATTCTTTTCATTTTTAGTTTTAAGACAACCAATTAAGACCATCAAAAAAATAAATAAGGATCAAAGATTGGTTCTAACTTCGGATTTTTGGTTTTAAAAGCCGAACCGAGAACCAATCGGTTCTCGGTTCCAAAATCGATTTCCTATTTTATTTTTTTAAAACCATACGGTTTTGATTTTTTTTTGTTCGATTTCGGTTCGATCATATCGGTTCCTTTTTTTTTGCCCACCTCTAATTATAATAATCACACAAGATGCGTTTACATTATGTATAATGGCATTAATGAGCACAAGCATTAATAAGAGTTATAAATCCAACATTATTAATTTCTAAACCTAATCTCATGTATACACAATAAACATGAGAGATCACATATTTCAATAATTGTCATGCATCTCTATGTATCAAGGCAACAAATACTTCACATAAGTGTTTTAATTACATGCATGATAATCATCTATGGAATATTTAAGGACAATAGTTTTTGTTTGCACAATGTTCATCTCATATAATCATTTTATACCAAATCCATTTAGTATGTAATAATTTAGCGATCATGCAATGAATAAATATAGCACATATATTTATTTCACATAGAATCAAAGCAAATATAAGCAAGTCAATATTACTTAACTAAACACTTAGATAATGTAATTTTAATAATAAAGAGTAACATACCAATCATGATGTGACAGAAAAGATCTAAATAATTTGATAACCTCACATAAGTTAAAATCACACATTTTTCATGAAATTGTACTTTCATCAATTGGTAAGACACAATTTAAAACTTGAAAATCACTTACTTCATGATTTTCAACAAATTAAGTAAAATATTTATGCGATAATTTAGATTAATGCACGCTTAATCACCAACAAGATTATTAAAACTAGTATTTAATAACTAAAATCAATTTCAATGTTATGCACACAACTTTTACATAATGCATTGATGGGTTTATATGTCAAAAGTAAAATTGAGCAAACGAGAAAATAACAATAGCAACGCAGAAATTTCGGATTGCCAAAGACTTTCACTATATATTAAATTGTTACAAATATATAGACTTTCATGCAGTCACCAACCCAATACCAATCATATGGACCGCATAGAAAATACTACCAACTAACTTCTATCTAACTACAAGTTTCTCCCCTATAAACCGGAACATTGGGTGGCAATGCCAAGTTTATCTCGAAGCATTTAAAATCTTTCGTTAATCAGGGATTTGGTGAGAAGATCTGGAACATTATCAGATGAAGGCACGTATCTGATTTCCAAGCTTTTTTTTAGAACTTTATCTCTGATGTACTGTATGTCTAGTTCAATATGTTTGGTCCGAGTGTGATACACTGGATTTGAAGCGAGTGCATTTGCACTCAGATTATCACACCAGAGAATTGGTGTTGAACAAATTTTTTGATTGAGTTCTTTGAATAAAGATTCAATCCATGAGATTTCAAATGAAACTGAAGCTAGAGATGTATACCCTGATTTTGTAGATGATCTGGAGACCACTCTTTGTTTCTTTGATGACCATGCATTAAGGTGCTAAGTGTATTTTATACACTTATTTCTATCCTAAAAGTAGGATTTTAGTTGTTCGTTTAAGAATATTCGCTATTTATTTATTAGTATTTGTTTATATTTCAGGAATAACCCAAAAGTCGAGAAAATAATGGAATCAAAGCTAAAATCTAGCAATTGGATGATAAAAATGTCAAGGTATAAAAATCAAGAGTTGATGAAGTAAATGAAAGGACCAATTGGAAGAAAAATTGAAGAAGAAATCAAAAAATTTGGGGCTAAATTGCAACAATCAGAAGTTGGAAGACCTGAGATGCAAATAAACCATGAGGACCAACTTATAGCACTTCAAAAGATAAAAATTGCACTATATCCGGATAACCATGCGATCGCATGGAATTATAACGACACAATGGCATGGTCTGGACAAAAATGGTCAGAATGTTTTCCGGAAGCCTAAGCGATCGCATGGATTTGTACCATGTGATCGCATGGTTACATAGTTTTAGAATCTTAGAGATAACTTTAAGAGATGGATGGCCTAATCTCTTGCGCCACATGAGAATATTAGATTCTTCTTTTGTTTGGAAGTACAGAGGACTGGTAGTGATTACTTCATTATTCAGGACTGACTGGGAGTAGAGGGCAGACTTGTGATGAGTTGAAAGGCTTGGATTCTTGAGTGTGATTTTTTTTGGAAGGTCCAGCTGTTACAGGCCCTTTTCAAGCTTCCCCTCGAGTAATACTTCCCTTAAGTATTTGTCCTCAACTAGACAATAGTTAGAATGAAATTCCATATATATTGGGTTATGGGATGTGAGTTGTGAGACGCTAAGTAGGTTTTTCTTAATTTTTGGTACACAGAGGATATTTTTAAGTGTTAGAGGCATTTTAGTGTTTATATATGTGTTACCAACATGAGATATTTCAAGTCTAGAACCATTTCCAACCATTACTTTTTGGTTACCTGTGTATTTTGAAGTTGTGGTCAAATTTCCCTCATCACCAGTCACATGATTGGTTGCTCCTGAGTCTACATACCATGATTGGTTGTTCACTGTCTCTGGGGTTTCCATTAAGGCTACAGGAGCTGTAGGATTGTTGAATTACAACTGTCCAGAAAACCTTGTAGTATAGTTTCTGTCAAATCTAAAATAACATATATCAACCTTGTGTCCTACCTTGCCACAAACTTGACAAGTAAGTCTATCAGGATTGTAGATTCTTTCTCCTCGGTTTCTTCCACCCGTTCTTCCTCTATAATAGTTGGAAGTTCTTCCTCTCTGAGGTTGATTATAGCCTCTTCCTTGTTGATGCTCATATTGTGGCTTGTGAGTGAAGTTGACTGAGTTGAGATTGAGGGTAGTGACATCATTTCTTAGTGACTGAATATGTTCTAGTCTACTTTCATATGTCATGAGAGTAGACTGAAGTTCATTCCAACTTATATGTTCCCTACCATTGATCCGTACAACAATGGGGGTGTAGTCATCTTCCAACTCAGCTAGAACATAGTTAATGAGATCTGTCAAGTCGATTTTCTTCCCTGCAACTTCAAGGTTATCAGCCAGTTATTTAATAGTAGCCATATATTCATCTATACTCATATTGCCCTTCCTTACTTTCTGAAGTTCTCCAGTAAGGTAGTTAACTCATGTCTTGTTCTTTACATCAAAGTTTTCTTGAATTGTTGTCCATAACTCAACATAGTTATCTGAATCTGCACCTCTTCTTGCAATTTTTGGACTCATTGCAGAGTATAACCAGCCCTCGGTAGTTGATCTATAGACTTCCACCTTCCAAATTCAGGATTTGGAATTGTCTAAAATTTATTACCAATGCAGATTTCAGAAGGCATAAACATTTGGGAGAAGTTTCCGTTCAATCTCGTCTCTCTTGGTCCACGTGATGTTAAATGTAAACCTTCTTAACTGAAATCTCGTTCTGTATTTCCTTTGATTCCTGAAGTCAAGGTATTCTTTGGTTGATCAGATCAAGAGTTTTATTGTGTTTTAAGATTTGTCTATAGATTTTCGGCAACTCAATGTTATAATCGGCATAAGTTCCAAACTATTTTTTTAACCACACAAATTTTCTCTCTCTAATTTTTAACCATAAATTCTTCCTCAAACACAAATAACACTAATGATTACATGTCATAACACTTCCCAAACGTAGGCTTAATAAGAGTCATATTTTGAGTCACTCCCATCTTTGAATTCATGGCAAGCATTTTTACAGGCCTTCACCCAGTGATCTTTTGCTTATCTAAAAGTGTTGGAATTAATTCTAGTGTTTGATTCTGCTGCTGGTTGGTTCAGTAGAAGTTGGTGTCTCTATTTATTCAGTCTGTGTTTAATGTTTAGTGCTATGCACGAAGGAATTTTTCTAGAAGCTAAAAAAAAATGGTGTAGTTTTTTTCCATGTACGATGAATGTGTGGAATATAGTGGTGGTTCACTTAATCCACATGACATCCTATGATTGGCACTTCACTTACCTATGGGATTTGAATTTGAATAAAAGGGGAAACCCTTTCTTGATTCATCAGACTTGGCAAATAGTTAGTGGAGAGGTAGAAGTGTGGGGAGGACCAATATCTCCGACGAAATCTTGCTACCTCTGGTGAAGCTAGATCCGGTTGCCATTTCTCGAGGATGAAGGTGTTATGTTCCGGTGTGTTTAAGTGGTAGAAATCTGAGCTCAAACAAGGAATAAGAACAACAACAAACCTGGACATATTTCTTCTTACTGTTGGACAGATTGCTTGGACCTGGGTCTTCTTCAAAGTAGCTGGGAAATGAGCTTGAATGCTCAACATATGGTATCAGAGGTATGGTGAAACAGCTGTAGAAGAAGAAACGGGCTGAAGAAAGTAAGAAGAGAAGCACAGACTGCTGGAAGCAAGGAGGAAAAGAAAAACGTTGTTGTCCATTTTTCAAACTTCATCTCTAGCAGGCCAAACAGAGGTCAAGTTACACCAAAAGAACCGTCTCGTCATGGTGAACACTCGACCAGAAGGTGGAGCAGTTTCGGTGGCTGAGATGGTGGAAAACACCAGAAAAAGAGGAGGAAAACCGGAGGTTCAAACTCCGATTCCGGCCAAAAAAACTCCAATAGCGAAACAGTTTGCACTGTTAGGTTCGTGACGGCGAGGAGCATCTTCCAGTGTTTTTGGACTTTTTCCGGAAGACTCGGGCATGGCGGCGGCAATCCGACGGTGGCTGTTGTGCATTTGAGATCGCAAAGTGTACGATATCGTAATCACGTAATAAAGTGGACCTTAGAGTCCGGATTATCGTTCCCACGAGGACTGCTATTAATTA
The DNA here is from genome assembly GCA_963555705.1 of Ligustrum vulgare. Taxonomy (NCBI): domain Eukaryota; kingdom Viridiplantae; phylum Streptophyta; class Magnoliopsida; order Lamiales; family Oleaceae; genus Ligustrum; species Ligustrum vulgare. The sequence continues at coordinate 18,189,879 of OY743189.1, read as the reverse complement.
CCGAAATATTTAAGTTCTTAACTTTATTTGAACAAATGAAAATCGTTTTAAGAAGAAAAATCTAGAATTAAGAAATGGAACTAATGAATTAAAAAGAATTGTTAAATTGTTTTGTTTTCAAATAAGATTGTAAAGTAGTTGGGATTCACGAATTCACCTAGCTAGTTAAATCAATTACAATTCCAGTTTTATTTCCTATTTGTGTGTTCGGTCGAATTCACTAATTTAAATTGAGATTCCTCTCTCGAGTTTAAATCAATCCTACCTAAATAAGTCAACCTTGTATCTCTACAGCAGGTCCGAATATTCGTTAACTAGATGCATTACACACAAGAATTCACACACGACCGCAATAATTACAAGAGTATATCTCTATCTCTCGTTCAATTACCGGATTTATTACCTAGATCTATGTTATTAACTCACCTCTCGGATTATGGAAATAACACATGAAATCATGAATAAGTGGCCAGTTCATTCACGCATTAAACGCAATAATAAATCAACACATGCATTAAAGCGTTAAAACAAGGAATATGGCATTAAAATAATATAACTAGGCTACATCGTTCATCCCAACATTAAAATTAGTTACACATCATCATGAAATAACAAAAACAGTAAAAATAAACGTTCATTGAAAAACAATATAAAGAATGGAAAGATTGCACCAATTATCAATTCTTCAATTGTTTTCAATTCACGCCCCTCTGCGATGTTGGAATCTCCAAGGATTTGATGTTGAATTCTCAGTTGTGGCTCGTTCTTTGGAGAGGCAAATGTCCAGATCTCGTGCCTCTTATGTTGTATATATAGGTTTTGGAGAAACCCTAGGTCAAAAAGCCCAAAGCATGTTAAAAATCGAGAGAAAAATCTGATCTGCGGCCCAGTCGGACAACCGCGCGATCGCGCAGGCATATTTCAGGCGATCGCGTGGTAATGCTGTTTTAGCCTCGGGTTATGATTTAACACCTTATCGCGATCGCTTGGTATGCAACCAGCGATCGCGACTTCCTCTTTTCTCGGCTGTACAATTTAGTCCCTGACTTTTAATTGCACCTTCAGTCCTCAACTTTCAATTGTTGCAATTTAGTCCACAAACTTTATCTTCTTCTCGGTTTGACCATTCAAGCTCTTAATTCATTCAATTAGGTCCTCCAACCTCTGATTTAGTCACTTTGGTACCAAGCATGTTTCCCGGTTGTTGTCAAAAACTCCTCACTTGTCCAATTTAGCTCCAATTAACATCCAATCGTGTCATTTTTCCATTAATTGCTTCATTCTTCTTCAATTGGGATATTTTCTGAAAAGTAAACAAATAAACATAAATTAAATAGAAAATATTCTCACACGACAATAATTAATCGTAATTTAGACATACAAATAAGTGTATAAAATACGCTTATCAAATACCCCCAAACTAGAATTATTGTTCATCCTCGAACAATGTAAACTAAACTACAAAAATCAAAGAAATAAGAGAACAAATATTTTTGTTGTGTCAACATGTTTACCATATGCCTCTACAGTCCAAACCAATTTAAGCTTCAGCAAGCGTCATGAACAACAATGCAAAATATTTTCTAGTTATATCCTTCCAGAGTTTCAAGTGTGTGTGTGAATAGCCAATGTCAAAGGCATACTTATGCGAAAGATATACTCAACACTGTGTGGCTCATTATGCATAATTCAGCCCGAATCCCATGTGGTCAATCTATGATTTCTAATAAAATTCCTTTCAATGCTCATGGATGATCACCACTTTCTGCTTTTTCTCTCGCATCCCAGGTTTTTATCTATGTGGGTTCTAAAAATTATTCTTAGCTTTTTCCACACAAGGCAGTCAAAATCAGAAATATGTATGCACAACTAATCAAAAGAAAGCAGTCCCCAATTCTACAACCTCAACCACCAAAGTTTAGTCAACAAAGCTTATACCATGCAATATATATATATATATATTTTTTTTTATGGACGACTTTTTTTTTAATTGTCCCTGTCTTTTACCATCTTTGTGCAGAACTTTTCATACGGGCTTTCTATATGACCCCTGTAGCGGGCTTTCAGATCGGCAACTCCCAAACCAGACGGCTTTAGGGCACCAGGTTTGAAGGACCCCTCGGACTTACTTACTCGAGTCAATAAGGCATTTGAAGAGCAGAATAAGACCTTCAGCATTTTTCTGTTTTTATGCTGGAAATGGTTTATACCCGTTGACCAAACTGTAATGACTAAAGTGAAAAACCAAGAACCACAGACATCCAACCCGTCAATACACACAAATTCTAATAATTTTACCCCCAAACTTGCCTTTTAGCATGATTGGTTCTAATTTAGGGGTGGGATGTCTAACAATCTAAGTTCAGGGATTTTCAAATCATTCCTAAGTTCAAATTGCATAAAACTTTGCCCCACATGCATTAAACAAAATCTCTTACACAAGCAATTATCCAACACTGGCTATGTGCGCAATAAATATGAATCTAGCAAAACATAACTAGTTCAAAATACGTTCATGCTTTCATGTTGTCCACTTTTCAAGCATAAACACAAATTGATTCATACTATATCCTGGGCAATAAACATGTCAACAAAGTTTTCAAATATATATATTTTTTTTAATCCCAATAAAATCGAATGAATATAAAATGAATGAAGAATGCAATGAATTTTCACCCCCAAACTTGAAATGAACATTGTCCTCAATGTTTGTCAAAAAGATTCAATAATGTAAAACAAGACAAAGAAAACGAGAACGAGAACTTCCCAAGTGTAGAGGATGTATTTCTTTGAAGCTCCCTGTTGCACTGCATTGGATGAATCGACCCTTTGTTTGTATTGTCGAAATTTGGTTGGGGTGTTTTGATCGGTGTTTTCCTAGCAAATAAGAGATAAGTAACATTAGAAGTCATAAACACCAATAAGAAATAATGAAAGTTCAGGACCACACCCCCAAACTAAAGTTAAAGCACATTTTTGAATTTTCAAAATTGGTCGACCACACTTATTCAAGCCTTGACATCGCCTAGAAAAACATAAATTTTCCCGAGCCATCTTTTGATATATTGAAGTTCACCGCATGATCGACAGTATATTAAAAAAAATCAGCTCATTTGAAGATCAATAGGGTCATGAAACAATGTAGAGAAGTAGGTGACGTGAGTGGATTTTTAGGTGCCCTGGCCTGCAGTGGCCTTGCAATGGGGCTGCCATGGTGCAATGTTGGTTTTCATGATTTTCATGCAATGTAGTGAACTAATTCTTGAACTAAATACACACAATCAATTATGAACATGTCATGAAGATAAATGCCGGAATGAATTTCTAAAATTAGCACAAGAACATCTTTGTAGCATTTCATCAAACACTTAATGGGCATTGCAAAAAATCAATGGATATGCATAGGGTTGGAGGGATGAATGAACCCAAAATTTTTGTCTACTAAACCACAAATCACAATCTCCAACCACTAACCTAAGCCCACTCTTCACCATTCACAATTTCAAAATCCAAGAACTCAAAGAAAATTTCAAAACTTTGAGTAAACATGGATTTAAATGAAGAATTTCATACCTTTCATTGATTTGGATTTGAAAATAACAATGAATTTTGTGCAATGAAGTGTTGATTGCATGCATGATGATGAAAGATCATACTTTTGAGTGATTTTGGGGAGATAAAACGAGTTTATAATGTTTAAAGTTGAAAGAATGAGGAAAAGAACTTAAACTGCCGAATTTGGTCTCAGTACAGCCACGCGATCGCTTGGCTGGAGTGCCAGTGATCGCGTGGTTCAAGGTTAAAGAATCTGTTGATTTTTTAATGCAGATTCGCGATCGCCATTGCCTATTGGCACGCGATCGCGTAGTACACGGCAATACTGAAAATTTTTCCTATTTTTTTATTTTCAAAATCATTTTTCTCCCCCTACTCACTTCATGATCGATGCAATGATTGTCCAAACATTAACTTCATGAATAAACTAGTGTGTGTGTGAGTTTGGAATGACGATAAAAACCTAGCCTAATGTAAACATGAAAAATCAAAAACATACTTAAATATGCAATAATAGACTATTATGCACAAGTGCTCTTAACATGGAACATGCAAAACACTCAAACACATTTCCTACCATGCATATATCTAAAAGTTTTAATTCTAAAATAAATAATAAAAGCATAATAAGTAAAAGGGAAGAAAAGTTGGGTTGCCTCCCAACAAGCGCTCCGTTTTAAGTCTAAAGCTCGACTTTTTGCACTTCTTTATCATGGAGGTTTGAATGATCCTCTTGACCCCCTGCACAACTTGCAATTACCTGCCTTGCACTTCTCGATCCGTTTCCTCACTTTCTTGAAGTCTAAAACCTCATTTTCCACTTTTTGGTGACTGAAATTTGGTTTTTTCTCCTTCTTCAAGTTATTCCTATCCTTCTTATCTTCTAAAATCCCTCGTTGTAACATCGAAGCATTCACAAGTTCTATCCCTTGCTCCACATTTTCTTCGGGTTTCTGGATCACTCCCTCCACCTTGAAGCAACTTTTTTTTAGAACTTCAAGGTCTTGCCTTGGCTTGATACTGAAGGTGACTTGCTCTTTTTCGACCCTAAAAATGATTTCTCCCTTTTCAATGTCGATTAAGGCTCTTCCAGTAGCCAGGAAAGGCCTTACAAGAATGAGGGGCATTTGAGTGTCCTCTTCCATGTCTAAAATCACAAAGTCGACTGGGAAGAAAAATTTGTCTACTTTTACTATCACATTCTCAACAATACCGTACGGGTACTGAATGGATCTATTGGCCAGTTTCAGTGTGATATTGGTTGGTTTAGGCTCCCCCAAACCAAGTTTCCTGTACACAGACAAGGGCATTAAATTGACACTGGCACCAAGATCACACAATACATTATCAAAATTAAATTTACCAATAGTACAAGGGATCGAGAAACTCCCTGGATCTGTTAGTTTCTATGGCAACTTCTTTAGGATAATGGCACTGCATTCTTCACTAAGAGCTACTGTTTCATTATCAACTAATTTCCTTTTATTTGACAGCATCTCTTTCATGAATTTCAAGTAGAGCGGCATTAGAGCCAATGCTTCAGCAAAAGGAATATAAATGTGCAGTTTCTTGAATATTTCCAAAAATTTTCCAAACTGCTGCTCCAACCGATGCTTTATCAATCTTTGTGGATAAGGAACTGGGGGCATATAAGCTTTTACTGGTGGTCGAACTCGAACTTCTTCTTCAACTTTTTCATGAACTTCAGGAATCGACCTCTGTTCTTTCTCACTTTCCTGTTCTTCCACCACATCTTTCTTCTGGTTCCTCTGCTTTTCATATTCTTCTGTAGTCACTTCAGTTAGCTGAACCCCGCTTCTCATTGTTATTGAATTAACATGCTCACGGGGGTTTATTTCAGTGTTGCTTGGCAACTGTCCTGGCTGTCTTGTTGAGCTGCTAGCTGCCAGCTCTCCCATTGGTTTCTTCAAATTTTTTATTTCAACAGCTTGATTCATTATCTCACCATTCTGACTCTTGACCAGCTGAATTAACTCTTCTATGTTCTCGGATATGTTTTTCTGAGATTGTTGCTGTTGCTGTTGCTGAAATCCAGGCGGCCGCTGAACATTCTGATTGTTAGACCATGAAAAATTTGGGTGATTCTTCCATTCTGGGTTGTAAGTTTGTGAATAAGGACCACCCTGCTACCTGTTTCCTACGAAGTTGACCTGTTCTGGGTTTGATTGATTTTGTTGAAGTGGACAGAAATTTATCGCGTGATTTTCGAAACAAAAATCACACAAAGTTGTATGAACTGAATTTACTGGCTGCACACCCATACTGTCGATTTTCTTCGTTAAAGCATCCAGCTTAGCATTTAATGCTGTAATCTCATTAACTGCAACAATTCCTCCAGAATTTGGTGTAGATCTATCTGAGTACCACTAGTAACTGTTCCCAGCCATCTTCTCAAAAATCTCAGAAGCTTCTTCATATGTCATATCCATTACTGATCCTCCAGCTGCTGAGTCAACGTACTTTTTATTCTCATTCGTCAACCCATTGTAGAATGTCTGGACTAAGATCCAATCTGCGATTCCATGGGTAGGACACTGTCTGATAAGCTCATTAAACCTTTCCCAAGCTTCAAAAATGGATTCCCCTGGCTGTTGACTAAAGGACAGAATTTCACGCCTTAGCTTTGACATGCGGCCAGGTCGGAAAAATTTATCTACAAATTTCTGGCTCATAACTTCAAAGGTGGTGATTGTGTGTAGGGGTAAAGAGTAAAACCAAGCTTTTGCTTTGTCCTCCAAAGAGAATGAGAATAGCTTTAATTTCACGGCATCCTCTGAAACTCCATTCATGCGTTGTATATCACATAGTTCCAAAAATGTCCTAAGGTGCGCATGAGGATCTTCAGATGGAAATCCATGAAAAACGCACGAATTTTGGATCAAGGATATCAAGGAAGTCTTGATCTCAAAATTATTAGCTCGGATTGTAGGAGGTACGATGCAGGTTCCAATGTTCCCCACAGGAGGAACCATGTAGTCTCGCAAAATACGCCTTCCATGATTTGGTTGCTGTCCGTTTACAGCTGCTGGCAGATTTTGTTGATTTCCCTGATTATCTTGAATTCTATCATCTGCCATGGCTAAGTCTGTTTGTTGATTCGCTTCCAACTGTTGTCTACGCCTGTGTCGAAAAGTGCGTTCAATTTCTGTATCAAAAGGAAACAAATCAAATGACTTAGTCCTTCTTAACATAAATTAAAGAAAACACTAATTAAAAACAAAAACTGAAAATAAAGATAAAAATGAGCAAAATAAAGTTCAAAGTAAAATAAGAACTAATGGGTATCGATATTAATATAAAAACAGTCCCCGACAACGGCGCCAAAAACTTGTTGTGCATTTGAGATCGCAAGTGTACGATATCGTAATCAAGTAATAAAGTGGACCTTAGAGTCCGGATTATCGTTCCCACGAGGACTGCTATTAATTACCGAAATATTTAAGTTCTTAACTTTATTTGAACAAAGGAAAATCGTTTTAAGAATAAAAATCTAGAATTAAGAAATGGAACTAATGAATTAAAAAGAATTGTTAAATTGTTTTGTTTTCAAATAAGATTGTAAAGTAGTTGGGATTCACGAATTCACCTAGCTAATTAAATCAATTCTAATTCCAATTCCAGTTTTATTTCCTATTTGTGTGTTCGGTCGAATTCACTAATTTAAATTGAGATTCCTCTCTCGAGTTTAAATCAATCCTACCTAAATAAGTCAACCTTGTATCTCTACAGCGGGTCCGAATATTCGTTAAGTAGATGCATTACACACAAGAATTCACACACGACCGCAATAATTACAAGAGTATATCTCTATCTCTCGTTCAATTACCGGATTTATTACCTAGATCTATGTTATTAACTCACCTCTCGGATTATGGAAATAACACATGAAATCATGAATAAGTGGCCAGTTCATTCACGCATTAAACGCAATAATAAATCAACACATGCATTAAAGCGTTAAAACAAGGAATATGGCACTAAAATAATATAACTAGGCTACATCGTTCATCCCAACATTAAAATTAGTTACACATCATCATGAAATAACAAAAATAGTAAAAATAAACGTTCATTGAAAAACAATATAAAGAATGGAAAGATTGCACCAATTATCAATTCTTCAATTGTTTTCAATTCACGCCCCTCTGCGATGTTGGAATCTCCAAGGATTTGATGTTGAATTCTCAGTTGTGGCTCGTTCTTTGGAGAGGCAAATGTCCAGATCTCGTGCCTCTTATGTTGTATATATAGGTTTTGGAGAAACCCTAGGTCAAAAAGCCCAAAGCCTGTTAAAAATCGCGAGAAAAATCTGATCTGCGGCCCAGTCGGACAACCGCGTGATCGCGCAGGCATATTTCAGGCGATCGCGTGGTAATGCTGTTTTAGCCTCGGGTTATGATTTAACACCTTATCGCGATCGCTTGGTATGCAACCAGCGATCGCGACCTCCTCTTTTCTCGGCTGTACAATTTAGTCCCTGTCTTTTAATTGCACCTTCAGTCCTCAACTTTCAATTGTTGCAATTTAGTCCACAAACTTTATCTTCTTCTCGGTTTGACCATTCAAGCTCTTAATTCATTCAATTAGGTCCTCCAACCTCTGATTTAGTCACTTTGGCACCAAGCATGTTTCCCGGTTATTCTCACAAACTCCTCACTTGTCCAATTTAGCTCCAATTAACATCCAATCGTGTCATTTTTCCATTAATTGCTTCATTCTTCTTCAATTGGGACATTTTCTTAAAAGTAAACAAATAAACATAAATTAAATAGAAAATATTCCCACACGACAATAATTAATCCTAATTTAGACATACAAATAAGTGTATAAAATACGCTTATCAGTGGCTCCGGTAGCGATTATGGACATAATTTTCTCCTCGACCTGCTGATTCCATTTTCGGAGTCCATTTTTCCATATCAACTCTCGATTATACGAAAATAGAAAAGTCCGCTCAGTTTGCATTGGCTATCCCTTATTTAAATTGCAGTATTCATATTCTAGAGGCTATTGTGAGGTGGCCATATAGTGTTGGGGATTACGTTGTCGGTAACTGTTGACCACAAAATCCAGCTGGACCTTGGACCAACACGTCTCAGCTCCTCCCTCTTGAACACGTGGATCTTCTGTGCACTGTGACAAACAATCAGTTTGCAAAGGGGCCGAGGTGGCTCCCGTTTGCACTCCGATGCCAAAGTCAGTACTCATTTTGGGCGAATATATATGTTGGGTGCGGGAGAAGTAAATGTGTAAAAGAGAGAAAAGGGAGTGAGAGAAATATATCTTGTTTAGAGTGAGAAAATGCTAACCCCTTTCTTGGAGGCAATTGTGCTCCATTTATAGAGGAACCTATTGTCTCGGATCATGACACGTGGCATACTTTACACTTGTCTTCACCTTAGCTCTTGGAGGTGACAACCTTTCTTTTTGACCGTAATCATTGCTACATTTTGTAGGGGATGGGCGCCTGTCACATCTTGGTAAAGGCAGTGTCACATCCCTGACTCCATCTCTCTTCTGGTCACTGCCGTAAAGCACCCCTGCTGAGTATAAAGCACATCGGCCAGGCGTAAATCAGTTCGGCTAACAAGGTTCGCTTGGCACACCGCCTCGGAATCGGACCCAAGGTGATATTTCAGACCTTAGCTGTGGGTCACGGTCCGTTGGGCCTTAGTTAGGCCCTTGCTAGTGGATCACTGTACCTCTCTTTGGGCTTGGATTCAACACTAGTCCCTCAAATCCGAAGCTATCATTCATGGACGTGTAGGATTTGTTGTACGCCCGAGGCACTAACTTTGTTATGGTGGCTTTTGTATGATGCCGCGGACCTGGTGTCTAGGACGACCTTCCTTATTGGAGGTTTGGATTTGGTGTGGAGCCGACCTCCTACTTCGGCTTTCTCACCTGAGTGAAGGTTTGGGACGCACTAGCGCGTATCTTAGGCGGCGTATTTAATGAAAAAAGGGAGGGCTATTGTCGTTGGTTCACAGAAATATATATAAAAGGTGATGGGAGTGGAATTTCGCAGCGCGTGGTACTCACTGTGGTAGCTGAACGGTTTTGTCCCTCCCTTTGACGGCTGGCGCTTTGATTAGCCCATTCTCCAAGAGGCATGGGTTAACCACATTAATCATAAGGCTCACAAAAATCAAGGAATTCAGATCATTGGGATCCTTATAAATCCTCCTTCATTTTATTATTTCCCCTTTACCACTTTCTAAGAACCTTTGCAGCAATACTCTGGCAAAATTCTCACCCTTATACACTTTGTGCGAAGATAGAAATACCTTATACACTTCAAGGGTTTTCTACCTTGCACCCGCCCTTAACGGTCCACAGTTTTTTACCAGCGAGTTCTTCATTCCAAATGCACAGTTTCAAGCATTCGTTATTTGAAGGTAAATTTCTTGGTCTCTGTATATGCGAGACTTTTCTATTTTTAGTTTCTCATTGTGGGTTTGAAAATTTTGTTCTTGCACCTTGTTTTTCTTTTGTTGAGTCTGACCCACCTTTAAAACAAAAGAAAGAAAAAAGAAAAATGGAAAGAGTTAGGGGAACGGGTTCACAGGAAATGTTAGCAATGGCGGTTCCCGTCAGAGGTTTCTGCCACATCTCTTTATCGGTTTTTAGTTCTCGCTTCTTTAGAGAGCAGATTAAGAGGAGAAATAGGAAAACCAGTGGCATAATTTATTTGAGTGATTCTGACAGCGAAGAAGAAAAATATCAGAACTACATGGCTCATCTGTCATCTAAGGAGGAGGCATCTTTGACAGAGCTTCGGAGCAAACGAGACAGGGATCTGAGGAGAGAAGAGGCGGCAGGCTCTTCTTCAGGTCACCAGGACCTCGGATTAATCATTAGGGCCCCGTTTAGGGCACATAGAGAAGAATTGGGTTTGACTGTAGAGGAGATCGCCCAAGTAGAGGATTGGGTTGACCAGGTTAACAAGGTTTCGGGCTACCACGTTGATCTTGATCCAAACCCAGAGTCATGGGAGAGCAGTGAGGTTGCTAATGAAATCCGAAGGGTTGATTTGGCCGGGGCCTCGGCAAAAGCCAGGCTACTGGGAGGGGACCAATTGGTGCATCCTACACCTTCCTGCCGACCTTGCAGCCCTCCTCCAGGTCAAGCGGCCATATGCTACGATGCCCTTTCTTGCGGGATGAGGCTTCCCCTGCACCCCTTCTTCAAGGTGCTGCTTAGGAGCTATAACCTGTACCCCTACCAGCTGGGTCCCAATTTTTGGACACAGGCTGTGGGCACTTGGTTGGTGTGGCAAGAGGTCAACCCTGATCACCTCATCTCACTGCACATCATTCACACTCTCTACACTTTGAAGAAATTGATTAGAAGGGAGAGAGACGTGAGGTCGGACGTCAAGGATTGGTATTATTTGTCTCCCCGGGGCTCTTATCCTCCTGTTATCACCGGTCACCCCACCTCGATAAAGAACTGGAGGAACCAGTGGTTCTGGGTCGCTGGGGAGTGGCAGAGCTCTCCTGTGGACCCTAGTCCAGAAATTACAGTTCCCCGAACTCTTTCCCTACCTAGTGAGTCTTGTACTTGTTTTTAGAGTCTTTAAGTGTCACGCGTCTTTTGCTCCTTTAATTTCCATTCACCTTTCTTGGTTGCTTACTAACATGTTATCGGTTTATGGCAGGGGACACTTTTGCTCGCCTCCTCCCCGACGCAGATCTAGCAGCAGTGAGGCGTTTGTTTGCTTACAAGGGCACCTGTCAAGGGGTCATTCAGTAAAACAAGCTATTTGTTAAACACGGTCTTATGCAAGCCATGAGTAAGATCGTTTTCCTGTTACTGTTTCATCGTATGCCCTTTTTTGTTCGTAGCCTCATTTTCCTCTTTCTTGCTAGGTTCCAAGGAATTTTCGAAGATCTCTTTCAAGGGTCTCATGGCTAAGAAGATCCCTCCTGCCTTGCGCCACGACAGTGAAATTGAAAGGAAGCAGAAAGCGGTCCTGGCCAACCTGCAAGTTGGGGCGGCAAAGGAAGTGTCCGAGGCGTCTACAGCCCAACTTCAGGGCCCTCTTCCAGCCCTACTGCCACCGCCCACTCTGCTGCCTGTGGGCCCTCAGCAGCCTAGCACAGAAAAGGAGGCTGATCCTAAAGGAGTCCTTCCAAAGGGGAAAGGGAAGAGGTCTGAAAGAGGGGGTTCTAAGAGGGAGAGGGAGGCTAGGGATGTTTCTGGACCATCCTCTCTATCCAAGGACATGTCTGAGCACGTACCCGAGGAGGATCCCGCTCCCTTGAAGAGGCTGAAAAGGGGTAAGTGCAAGGAGTCCACCTCCGCCGCCGATGATTGAGGACTTGGAGGATGATCATTCTGTGCCCATTCCAGGCTTGGCCTATGAAGTGACACCGGAGGAGGCAGAAGAGCTCAAGCATATTAAAACCAGCATTCTCCCCAGAGATGTCACTTTCAGCCCTTCATTGTTTGACTCCCCCAGTTCTCCTCCAGCCCGGGCCGCATTTATAACTGAGCAATTTTGGACGGAGGGCTGGTCCGCCTTCTCTTCTAGTGCCAGTCCGTCCCGGAAGCTGCTCGCCGCCAAGGTCATGAATGCCAGGGCGCTGGCCCTCATTGACGAGGTGGAATCTTCCGTAGACGAGGCACAGCGGGACAAGAAGAATGCTGAAACTGCTCTCCGGCATGCGGAAAACATGCTAAAGGAGATTAATGACTTAAAGACCCAGCTGACCATAGCCCGGAAGTCTTCCTCAGAAGAGAGGGCTAATGCAAAGCGCCTTCAGGAGGACAATGATAAACTAAAGCATGACCTCCGGTCCTCTGAATCAAACTTGGCAGTTCTGTGCAAAAAATTAGATGATTCCAACCGTGCACAGTCTATCACATCTGAGGCTCTGACTGCTGCTCATACAGCCAAGTCCAGGATGGAAGCTGAGGTGGCAGCAGCTAATGAAAAATTGGGAAGGGAGCTGGAGGCTAAGGCAAAGGTGGAGGAGGACATTGCCTCTTTGGAGAGGCATATGCAAACGAGGATAACTGAGGTTCTGGAGCAGACTGTCACTGCACGGGTGGAGAATGCTTTAAGTACCAGAGTGTCTGAGGCTGTCCAGAACTTCAAAGACACTTTTGAAGAGACCCCAGAGTACGAGGCTATGCAGAGGGTCTTTGGGAACTTAGGGGCTAGGATGGCTTTGGGGGACGTGAAGGAGGCCTTTCCGACTTTGGACCTGTCCTCCATTGAAGCCTTATACCCCGAGCCTCAAGACGCTCCTGCGGATCCTTTGGATGCATCCGGTAAGGGCTCTTCAGAAGACGTCCCTCCACAATGATCCTCTTCTATCTTTGCCTTATTGTTTTTTTTTTTTTTTTGGCGTCAATGGCGCTTTGTACTGCAAATGTAATATTTCAAATTGTAAATGCCTTGATTTTATGAATGAAATGACTTATTCATATTGTTTAAGCTTCATACTATTTAAGCTTGGATGTTTCCAAGTGCGGATGCCTTTGTAATTGTAAATGTCTTGTACGATGATGTAAAATACACTTGAATTGTATGATAAGATGTGCGCTCCAGTCCCCCAGATCCAACACAGTTAATGTATCCATGTTTGCTAATTAGATCTGATTCTGACCAACTTTTGGGCAATTTTACCTTAAAACTCTGTAACACCTACATTTACAACTTTGTATGAGCTTATGTTAATGGCATGAACATTTTCAATCCATACACAGTGATCGTAGTGCGAGTTCACAGGAGTTCTTCGTTTTTAATAAAGTTCGCGCCTAGCGGAGGCATGTGGTTTTGCAACCAAAGATAATATAGGAACTTTTACGCGTATCCTCTATGCTTGATTACACTGTACTTATTACACATACATCTTGTAAACGATTTGTGTAAGTGTATGTATGAAAGTATCAACAATTTTGCGTAAACGTTTAACACTTCGCACAAGGTAGCGCTCCGTATGTATGAACTAACTTAACGCACCAAGAATTTTGTCGTTTATATGACAACATTTGGTTAAATTTGAATGTTTCCAAACGCAAGTGTCTTTTCTACCGTGTTGCATGGTGAGTGAGTACAGTCCCTCAGATCTGAGTGGTTCGAGGCATTTATGTTTACCAGTTAGATATGATTTTGACAATCATTTGAACGTTTCTTAAATCACATTTTGTAGGACCTATGCAAGCGAATTTGTATGAACCCATTTTTATGGGCTGATAAAAGTCCCTCACTTTTTAACACCTTTCGTGCATGGCAGAGAAATTTTGTTTATTGAAAATAACGACGAAGGTGGTCCGTGTTCCAAGGATTACATAGAGGTACTCCAGATAGGTCCTCAATCATGTACGTTCCGGGTACCACCTCGGCAAAGACTTTGTAAGGGCCATCCCAGTTAGGACCTAGAGTCCTTACTCTTGGTTCCTGTGTTGAAGGAAGAACCTTTTTGAGGACGAAGTCCCCAATATTAAAGAGTCGACTTTTCACTCTTTTGTTGTAGTATCGAGCCATCTTTTTCTAGTACCTGGCCATCACCACTTGGGAATCACTCCGTTTTTCCATGAGGAAATCTAAACCGGCCCTTTGCGCTTCCTCATTCCTAACTTTGTCATAATGAATTTGAGGAAGCGAAGGGATCCCAATTTCAACGGGGCATACCGCCTCCGCTCCATATGCCAATGAGAAAGGCGTTTCACCAGAGCGGTGTGCGAGGTGGTTCGAAGCACCCATAGCACCTGTGGGAGTTCATCTACCCATGTGCTCTTTTTGAATTCCAACTTCCTTTTCAGGGTATTTTTTATGGTCTTGTTCACCACTTCGACCTGTCCGTTGGCCTGCGGGTGATGTGGAGACGAGAATAGTTTCTTAATTCCCAAATCGTCGCATAACTCATCGACGCTTCTGTTTTTGAACTGTTTCGCATTGTCACTAACCAGCGAGTGTGGTATCCCGAACCGACATATGATATTCTTCCAAATGAACTTGGTGGTGTTAGCCTCGGTGATCCTCATCAAAGGTTCTGCTTCGACCCACATGGTGAAGTAATCAATTGCTACTATCGCAAAGCAATTGTTACCAGCACCTCTAGGCATAGGACCAATAATATCAACCCCCAACTTTGCAAAAGGCCAAGGGCTAGTCACCACAGTTAGCTTGTGATGCGGCTGATGTGGTATGGTTGCGTGTCTTTGGCATTTATCGCACTTGCGCACGAAGTCATAGGAGTCCTTTCGCATAGTAGGCCAAAAATATCCCTATTTGAGGGCTTTCCGAGCTAGCGATAACGCCCCGGCATGGTTGCCATATATACCTTCGTGGATTTCTCTCATTACATACCGTCCTTCCTCTGGCCCCACACATCTCAGTAAAGGGGAGGTGTAACTCCGCTTATAAAGCAGGTCATCCAAGAGTACGAAATTCGCAGAGTATTTTTGCAATTTCCGAGCTGCCTCTGGCTCATTTGGCACTGTCTGATGCTTCAGATAGGCGATTAGGGGATTCATCCAGGATCCCTCTTCTTCTATTGCCAAAATCTCTGGTCCTGGGTCAATAGAAGAAGTCAGCATGCGCTCAACTGGGATTAGATTGTGTAACTCTGAACCACTGCTGCTTGCTAATTTGGACAAAGCATCGGTGTCGGAATTTTTTGTTCTGGGGATGTGCTGTAACTCCATTTTTCCGAAGTGCTGATGTGATCCAGGACCCTCGAAAATCGGAGTCATAGCAGGCTTGATGGGAAAATATAAATATTCAGGCCAAAACAAGAATTCAGCAGGTTCGACCAGCTTTGAAGATCAAAACCGTGTCAAAAAGAACCGAAAATTATGCAGAAGGGCTGTCACGGCCGTAACCAACATAAGTCACGGCCGTAACCTCCCCTCGGGTTAAATACAGAATTTCAAGATTTTCAATTTACGGCCATAGGTATAAGTGTCACGGCCGTAACCTTAACCAGAAATACACTTACGGCCGTAAGTGTCATCTTTACGGTAGTAACGGATTAACGGATCAGATTTTTTCCAGATTTTCGTATATTTTATTTCCTTTTCCTATTTTAGCTATTTTAGGTTAGTTAGAATTCTATTTTGAGTAAATTAGCGATTAGGGTTTTATTTTGCTTATTTATACGCCTTTTTGATTCATTGTAAATTAAGACTTTGATGATTGAATAAAAAGAGATTGAATGTTTTTCAATTGTTTAATGTGTGGATTCACATTACAAACCCAAACTTATCAAGATTGATCATCTTGTGGCGTTCATCCAAAACTTATCAAATATTCGCGACAGTATTTGTAGCGTTGAAAATCAAAGACTTACCAAGGAGATTGGGCAAATCCTTGTGGTGTTTTGAAAGTCGTGGTTCTTTATTCCGCATCGTCGAGCCATCGCATCGTGAATATCAGGTCATGATTCATCCGTCCAACCACAACCTGAGTTCGGAACTTTCCGGCGTTTCTTCCGCGCTCCGAATCTCATCATCTGGTATCAGAGCTGGACTTTGAATTCAGGTTTTTCTATCCAGTTTGATTTTTATGTTTATCATCGAGTCCCATAAAAATCATCCATATCTTGTTGTTGAGTCTTTCTTTTCTTGATTTTCTTGTTCTTCGTGCCAGTAAATGTTTTCTTTGTTTGATCCATATAAAAATCCAACAAAATTCAAAAGTGTTTGTTTTGCTTATTTCTTATCCGAATTAAGTTCCGTTTGTTTTTTCGTGTTCGTTGTCGAATTTTCGGATTTATAAAAAAAAAATTATTTTTTTTATTATTTTATTTATTCCGAAAATTCATCCTAAAATTCAAAAAAAAAAAAAAAAAAAAGTCCATTCAAGAACCACTTTCTTGAATTTCTTGATCCTTTGTTTTCATTATTCTTTTTCTGTGTCCTTCCACAAAAAATTTCACAATGTCCAATTCCCATGAAAACGCCAAAGATCGTATGTGGAGATTTTTGAATGAAGCTTTGGTTAGGTTGGATAAATTAGATGAAAGGGAAGGGAAATTGAAAAAGGGGCGATCTCAAGCAAATCGTAGTGATTATAGGCGTGATCCTAAACCTAGGGATGGAATCGAGGTTAAGAGAGGAGTTGAGATTGATCCAAAAGCAATTTTGAAAATTCAAAAAGAAATTTATGAGGAAAGATTGAAGTGTAAACGGGAGGCAGAAAGAAAATATTTGGCTAAATTACAAAGGAAGGAGGAGAAACGAAAGGCGGTAATTAGATGGTTAGAAGAGAGTGAAAATCATGTTGAGCCTCGGGATATGAAAGTTGAAAAGAAGGAGGGAGGCTTGAGGCATGAATTAGTTGAAGAGACCCCGAACTTTGTGGTAGGAGTTGAAAATGTGGAGTTAGGTGAACAAACTCCAAAATTTGATGAGGAATTAGAAGTTGGGGTAGAAGTTCAAATTTTGAGCTTTGAATTGGTAGATCCACATTTGAATACCGTTGGGGGAGTGCATGAAATTAGTGATAAAAATCTAGAGGTAGAAGATGTGGTCGAATTTGAAAGTAAAAATTTTGAAAATGTTGTTGAAAATGCAAAGGAAGAACGAGGTGAAGAGGAGGGCCTCGTGGTTCTTAAAAAAGAAGTGGAGATGGTGGTTTATCATGAATACAAGGATCCATACCTTGTACCTCATGAAGCTAACATGTCCCTCCCCATTCTATTTAATTCTTTCTTGCAGATTACTTACACTTGGGAGCTTGAGTCACACCAATCATGGCAATTCAAGCTCGAGCTTCAATCCATTCATGTAACCCAAGTTACAAAATACTATTGGTCATCCCATTGGCATGGAAGCAATAATTTTCCGTTTGATCCAGGGGGAGCAGTTGCATTCATGAACAAAGCTATGATTCGGGACGAATCATCCTAAAGAAGGAGGGTATGATGTGATCCAGGACCCTCGACAATCAGAGTCATAGCAGGCTTGATGGGAAAATATAAATATTCAAGCCAAAACAAGAATTCAGCAGGTTCGACGAGCTTTGAAGATCAAAACCGTGTCAAAAAGAACCGAAAATTATGCAGAAGGGTTGTCACGGCCGTAACCAACATAAGTCACGGCCGTAACCTCCCCTTGGGTTAAATGCAGAATTTCAAGATTTTCAATTTACGGCCGTAGGTATAAGTGTCACGGCCATAACCTTAACCAGAAACACACTTACGGCCGTAAGTGTCATCTTTACGGCCGTAACGGATTAACGGATCAGGTTTTTTCCAGATTTTCGTATATTTTATTTCCTTTTCCTATTTTAGCTATTTTAGGTTAGTTAGAATTCTATTTTGAGTATATTAGAGATTAGGGTTTTATTTTGCTTATTTATACGCCTTTTTGATTCATTGAAAATTAAGACTTTGATGATTGAATAAAAAGAGATTGAATGTTTTTCAATTGTTTAATGTGTGGATTCACATTACAAACCCAAACTTATCAAGATTGATTATCTTGTGGCGTTCATCCAAAACTTATCAAATATTCGCGAGAGTATTTGTGGCGTTGAAAATCAGAGACTTATCAAGGAGATTGGGCAAATCCTTGTGGTGTTTCGAAAGTCGTGGTTCTTTATTCCGCATCGTCGAGCCATCGCGTCGTGAATATCGGGTCATGATTCATCCGTCCAACCACAACCTGAGTTCGAAATTTTTCGGCGTTTCTTCCGCGCTTCGAATCTCATCAAGTGCGCAGCCAAATCTCTTACTTTCTTCAAGTAAGAGATCATAGAAGGTTCTTTGGCAGAAAATTACCCATTGAATTGACTCACAACAAGCTGGGAATCGCTATTCGCCACTACGGACTTAACCTTCAAAGCTTTTGCAAGCCTTAGCCCAGCTAATAACGCTTCGTACTCAGCAACATTGTTTGAGGCTTTGAATTCAAAGAGGATCGCGCTGTGTAGTTTAAACCCCTCTGGGCTTACTAACAATATCCCCGCACTGGATCGTCCATCAGCCGAGGATCCATCAATGAACAATTTCCACTCTTGGATGTCATCTGTGTTATCAACCATCTCGACCTCCGGTGGATGTGTGAATTCGACTACAAAGTCCACCAGCGCTTAGCCCTTTACAGCGGTTTGAGGCGCATAATGTAGGTCGAATTGGCTGATTTCTATTGCCCATTTCGATAACCTCCCAGATACGTCTGGCTTCTGCAACACTTGTCTCATGGGAAATTTGGTGAGCACGCGTATGGAGTGTGCCTGAAAGTAGGGGCGAAGTTTGCGAGAGGCCGTTATTAACGAGAGAGCAAGTTTCTCCATATCTGGGTAGCGTGTCTCGGCATCTAGCATGGATTTGCTCACATAATATACTGGGAACTAATTCACATCCTCCTCTCTGACCAATACCGAGCTAACAGCCTCTTTAGATACAGCCAAATACAGGTAGAGAGGCTCGCCAGCCTTTGGCTTTGATAGCAATGGGGGCCGTCCCAAAGATGCTTTCAGGTCGGAAAA
The DNA here is from genome assembly GCA_963555705.1 of Ligustrum vulgare. Lineage (NCBI taxonomy): Eukaryota > Viridiplantae > Streptophyta > Magnoliopsida > Lamiales > Oleaceae > Ligustrum > Ligustrum vulgare. Next base: position 18,170,855 of record OY743189.1, on the reverse strand, counting down.
AGCCTGCTCACATTCCGGTGTCCATTGGAATCGCTTTCCCCCCTTTAGGACCTTGAAAAATGGCAAGCATTTGTCAGTGGACTTTGAGACGAATCGATTCAAGACCGCAATTCTCCCCGTTAAGCTTTGCACTTCTTTTGGATTTCGAGGTGACTGCATGTTTAACAAAGCATTGATTTTGTCCGGATTGACTTCGATTCCCTTCTTATTCACCATGAATCCAAGGAATTTCCCGGATGCTACCCCAAAAGCACACTTCGCAGGGTTGAGTTTCATCCGATATTTCCTCAAAACATCGAATGCCTCTGACAAATGGAGGATATGATCCACAGCAACCATGCTTTTGACTAGCATGTCATCAACATATACCTCCATGGTGTTTCCCAATTGTTTCGAAAACATGCGGTTTACTAGCCTTTGATAGGTAGCTCCCGCATTTTTCAAGCCAAATGGTATAGCTTTGTAGCAATAGAGTCCTCTATCTATGATAAATGAAGTATGCTCCTCGTCCGATTTGCACATGGGGATTTGATTGTAACCGGAGTAGGCATCCATGAAGCTTAGCAGTTCATGTCCTGCCGTGGAGTCGACCAACTGATCGATCCGGGGCAGTGGAAAGCTGTCTTTGGGACATGTCTGGTTCAAGTTGGAAAAATCAATACACACCCTCAGTTTCCCATTGTGTTTTGGTACCAAAACAGGATTTGATACCCACTTTGGATAGCGGGACTCTCTGATGAAGCCATTTTTCAATAGCTTTGTGACATCGTCTTTCAAGGCCTCATACTTGTCTGAACTCATGGGCCTCCTCTTTTGCCTATGCCCAGGGCTTCGGGGATCCAACTGGAGTCTGCGGCAGGCCTCTTTAGGATCGATCCCAACCATGTCACCATGCTTCCACGCGAACACATCAAGGTTTTGAAGTAAGAAGCTCTTCAATTGACTCTTGTATTCGGTCGGTGAGTCCAGTCCGATCTGTAATTCTTTGATTGGATCTAGTGGGTCTACGCCGAAGCATTCTAACCTTTCGGCCGGAGTAGGACAATTGTTACCTGCCATTCTGGGGTCTAGATCTGCTAAATCCTCCTCCAGTCTCATTGTAAAATCCTTATCTTCAGAAGGCCCTTCACCCAATCTTTCAGGGTCTGGAGCAGCCTCGGCCATGGCTACGTCGCTGATCTTGTTCAAGCTTCGATCTTGAAATTTTCGGATTGCATTTGTGTAGCAGGCCCGTGATTCGGTTTGGCTCCCCCTTACAGTTGCAACGCCATGCTCCGTGGGGAACTTTATGCAAATGTATTTCATATGTGTCACAGCTCCCAAGTCGATGAGACCTGGCCTCCCAATTGAACCATGATAGGAGGAGATTTTGTCAACCACCAAGAATTCCATAGGGATTCTGGAGAGGGTTGGCACTTGCCCTACTTCAGTCATAAGGGTTATGGACCCTCTGGGGGTTATGCTGTCCCCCGTGAATCCGTATATTGGATCCGGGACTGGAATGAGTGGAGTGCTGATCCCCATTTTATCAAAAGTTACCCCGTAAATCACATTTACCGAGGCTCCATCATCCACCATCATCCGTGATAACCCATTCCGAGCCACCACTACTCTAATAACCAATGTGTCGTTGTGTGGGAAGTGCACTCCGACGGCCTCGTTTTGGGTGAATGTGATAGATTCTATGCGAGGCATCCCAACAGGGTGTGAATGGATATGATAATTCACGTTGGCGGGCTGCTTGGCCTCTCTTATATACCTCTTTTTGGAGTTGTTTGTGCTCCCACCTGGGTGGGGGCCTCCCAGTATTGTATCTATTTCATGGATAGGTAGGTCGGTAGTAGGCATAGGTGGTTCCCTTGTATCTTTGGCATGAGCCGAGGCGGTATCCTGGCCCTTGTTCCTATCTCTTTGACGATTGTCAGTCCTTTCCTTAGTTGAGTTCTTCCATGGAGCTCTCCTATCAGCTCGGTTGAACTTCTGACCAACACCGGATTTTTGAGTTCTCCCCATGTCAGGGGAGAAGTCACTTGCCCTCCTCCCTTGCGCCTTTTGGTCAGCTAAAATGTGGATTTCCCTGCAATCTTCTGTAGCGTGACCGTAGTACCTGTGGTAGGCGCAGTAAGCCCCAATCATTGGCTGTTTCCCGCTTCGGCCACTTTCCATCCTTCCTTGGTCCGTGGGAGGATTATGAGAAGGGGTATTGGAGTGCAAGTGGGGGATAGCTTCCTTGATTTCTGCTACAAAGCTAGATTCCGTCCTCTGAAACGGACGTGGCGCTCCACCTCGGCTTCCGCCGATCCTATCTTTGTTTCCTCATTTCTTGAGGTTTGCCTCATTAGAGTATCCAAGATTGTATCTTCCGTGGGGGTGGTTGTCCCTGGCCCTAGCCATTTCCTCCGATACAATATCCTCCTTCATCAGGTCTACGAGGGCGTTGTAATCCCTTGGTTTTCTGCTTCGGACGTCCCTCCAGAACATGCTGGTCATATCCAACCCTCCTTTCAAAGCGGAAAACATCTCTGCCTCAGTGATGTTTTCGCAAATGTGCATCTCTTTAGTAAATTGGGCTAGGTAACTTTTCAAAGATTCGTCTCTTCCTTGCCTCAGATCCTGAAGGCGTTGGAGTGGGAGCTGGCCAGGCCTGGAGAAAACAAAGCCATTTTTAAAGGCCGTTTTCAAATCTCTCTAACTATGGATGCTGACAGGAGGGTGCTTTTTATACCATCGTATCGCACTCCCCTCAAGGGTTAAAGCAAAAGGCTTTACATTTTAGTGCCAGGGTGACTCCGGCTATTTCCATGCTGGCGCGGTAATTTAACAGGTGATCGTCAGGGTCACCTCGGCCAGAATATTTTGCAATTTCTGGCATTTTGAAGTCGTGAGGCACTGGGCACCTACGGAGGCCCTCTGTGAAAGGACTCGTTTCCTCGTCGTCATCCAACTCATATGACGGCAACTCGCTGTTCTCGTCGTGACCGGAATACACTGGATCACGGTATTGTTCATAGAGTGGCGGAGCGTACTCCTGCCTTTGTGGTGGCAGAACACGGCCATAGTTTGGCCTTTCATGGCTCTGTAATTCGTTGCGAGGATTGGTCCGAACTGCTTCGACTCTCCTTTTCTGCCTATTCATAGGCTCATGCGTGGGGGTGAACCTTTCTCCCCCGTACCTTGTTGGTCCCTATACATTCGACTCTGTGACAAGGCTTCTTCAGCGCGTCGCTCCCGCCTATTCCTAGGCTCAGCTGCATTGTTCCGACCCCCTTGCCTGCCTCTGAATAACCCTCCTATCCGGCTGAAGACACTGCCAGATTTTTCGGGCGAGGCCTCCATGTGTCTAGCCGGGAGTGGGGCTTGTTCTTCACGTGCTTCATGTTCCAGGCCTTCCTCGTAGAAGGGCTCGAATTCCACCTCGGCATAAGCCTGTGGATCTTGATAATAATACGAGGCGGTGGCCGCATCGGATGGTGAGTAATGTGGCTGCGGGTATTGTGGAGGCATCGTGGGCTCATTCACTACATACCCTCTAGCCATGTAGGCATTCATCGCAGCAGTCTGTTCTATCTGCTACTTTTGAATTTCCAGCATTTGGGCCACCATGCGAGTTATGTCTCGCAACATGAGGAGATTACGGTGCCGACGTGGTGGGTTAGGTTGTGCCCCTCCCTCATTGGCGTTCTCATGAGGTCCTTGAGGAACCTCCTCTTCGCTGTGCTAGCCATTTCTTCCCCTACCGGGGTTAACATCACCATCGCTTTTGTTCATGTTTCAAAGAGATTTCTTGGCTTTAATTTATCTTTCAAGGATAGACAGATTCTTATCCCAATGCTCCGAGCCTTTTTTTTCAAGGTTGTTAAACTTATGTTTTAAAGTTTTAAGCCTTTTTCAAGGTGAATAAACTTATGTTCCAAAGCTCTTTGCCTTTTTCAAGGTTATCACACTTACGTTTCAAAGCTTTTTACCTTTTTCGAGGCCACCGAACTTATGTTTCAAAGCTCTTTACCTTTTTCAAAGGCCACCGAACTTATGTTTCAAAGCTCTTTACCTTTTTCAAGGCCACCGAACTTATGTTTCAAAGCTCTTTACCTTTTTCAAGGTTACTAAACTTATATTTCAAAGTTTTACGCCTTTTTCAAGGTTACTAAACTTATATTTCAAAGTTTTATGCCTTTTTCAAGGGTACCAAACTTATATTTCAAAGTTCTTGCAGTTCTCCGATCTTTTGCAAGAGGTTACTTGATAGGGCGCATATTTGCTATTTAAATTGTGATATTTTATCTTACTCCATTGATTTTAAATGCTTAAATTATGGATATTAATCATATTTTGTGTTTTGTGGATTAGATGGAGGAGTTGGAACAAAATGGACTCAATATCACAAATTAAAACAACAAGTTTGGAACGCAAAAAGTTTACAATCAGATCAGGACTTTACATAAAGCGTGGGCACGCCTTATTTCGGACAGACAGCAACATCAGTAAAAATTCATGGGCCATCATAATAAAAAGAGTTCAAGGTCCAGGCAGCACTTAGATCGTTAATCCCCATGCAGCTAGGTCTCGATTGGAATTGGATGGCCCCAGGAATGACAATTGAGGAAGGCCTTATTTTTTTTAAAAAAAAAAAAAAGAAGAAGAAGAACTTTAGCCGCAAGAAAGGGGGGAGAGATTCTGGGAACCAAGAAAGGAAGAAAAAGATTCTTGGAAGCTGAAATTAAAGAAAAAAAAAGAAGAAAAAAGGGAATAAAAGATGAGGGACCAGGACGTTTATTTTGGTGGTTGAGAGAAGCAAGACTTCTTGGAGAATTGGGACTCTCATGACTTATCCCAACAATTGATTGGAGTTGGTTTTCTCAAGGGGAAAAAATTGGACTCTTGGCTGCCAACAAAATTAAGAAAAAGGCAGGAAGATTGCGGGAGAGGAATTCAGGTGGAAAAAGAAAGAAAAGAAGAAAAAAAAGAAAGGGAGAGGAAGGAGGAGGCTGCAACACGTTTCATCGATTTCTAGAGTTTGATATCAATCTTTATTATTTTTTATTTTAGTTTTATTTTCGAAATGTTTATGGATAGCTAAACTTATTTTCCAGTTCAAGGATATTCGAAGTTTTGATTTACCAAGAATTGTGAGATCTAATTAAATTTAATTGTTCCTTTGATTGTTTTTTATTTATATATCTTTTGGTTTGCATCAAAGTTGTTGTTTTGATTTATTAATGTAAAGTGCACGTTGTTTTAATTGTCAAAACGATGCTTAGCCAATTAGGAATCTAAATTCGTAATTGTTTAGGTTTTCTAATACAGGTGGCAAATAACATAGTTAATTATAGACTGATTTTTGACTCATGTTATGAAGATATATAACCTAGCTTAAATGAATCACGCGTGTGGATTTGTTGGTTAGAATTGGTCGTCTCTCTAGGAATTAATGCTATCGGTAAATTAAATCCTACGATCGTATCTAGGATTGTTTATTGATTAGGGAAATAATTAACGAGCGTCTCTTGATTATCGATAAAGTAAGGAGAGATAGGTTGTTACATCGTATCAATGACCCTAACCAATTTAGAGAATGATTTAAGGATTTTATTCTTGCATCCATGATCAATTCTGTGCATCAATACTGAGAATATACCTTGGGCTGGATATTTATTTAATTTGATATTTTCACCATTTTAATTCCGCAATTGTTTATTTATAATTTGATTTCACATTCAAAAATTCAAACCCCCCCCCCTTTTTATTTTTAATTCATTGTTTTTAATTTTTCCGAAGAATTAAATCTAACAAGTCCCTGTGGATTCGAGCTTGCTCACCACTATTGCAATCTATTTTTACAAGAGCGAGAAAACATTATTATTTGTTGGATTCGACAACCATCAAATTTTTGGTGCCGTTGCCGGGGACTGGTGTTAATCAAATTTAATTTTTCATTTATTGTTATCTATTTATTTGTTTATTTATTTTTATATCTTTTACTAATTTCTTTATTTCTTTTATGCCCCGTTGTTCTCGTATAGGTGAGTTGCAATACGACCCTGAAATTGAGAAGACAGCTCGGGAATTGAGGAAGGAAGCCAAGTTGCGCAAACAAACCAAATTGAATTTAGTAGCTAACCCGACAGATTCAACAACTGATTCTTCTAGTGGTTCTGAAACTGAGCAAGAGAAAGCAATGGCCAATGAGGAACAAACCTTAAGGGAACTGGCTGCACCAAATGAAAATCAACAGCCACTTTGCATTCAGTATCCAGTCCCAGATGTGGGATTTGAATTGAAATCTGGACTGATCCATTTGCTACCCAAATTCTATGGGCTCGAGAATAAAGATCCCCACAAACATCTAAAGGAATTCCACATGGTATGTTCAAGTATGAAACCACAAGGAGTGACTGAAGAACAAATCAAGCTGCGAGCTTTTCCATTCTCACTAGCTGACAAAGCGAAAGATTGGCTGTTCTATCTACCACCAGGTTCTGTGGCTACATGGATGGGAATTGTCAGATTATTTCTTGAAAAAAATTTCCCAGCCTCAAGAACTGCAAACATCAGAAGAGAGGTATGTGGAATCAAACAGAGAGATACTGAAACCTTGCATGAATATTGGGAAAGGTTTAAACAGTTGTGCGCAAGCTGCCCCCAACATGGAATTTCTGAACAATTGCTCATTCAATACTTTTATGAGGGATTGTTACCAATGGAGAGGAAAATGATGGATGCAGCTAGCGGAGGAGCTATAGTGAATAAAACCCTGACTCCCGCTAGGGATCCGATCTCCATCATGGCCGCTAACACACAGCAGTTTGGATTCAGACAAGACACTCCTGTGAAGAGAGTGAACGAGGTAAATATATCTTCTCTTGAAAATCAAATAGCAAATCTAACCTCGCTTGTTCAACAAATGGCTGCAGGAAATATGCAATAGGTTAAAGCTTGTGGAATTTGCGCTGCTACTGCTCATCCAACTGATAAGTGTCATACTCTTCAAGATGATTCTTTTGAACATGCTAATGCAGTTGGAAGATTTCTAGGCCCACCTCAAGCGAATTATGATCCTTATTCAAATACTTATAACCCAGGATGGAGGGATCATCCCAACTTTAGTTATCAAACCAGGCCACAATTCCAACAATTCCAGCCTAGACAACCTACTCCTCAACCACAACAACCCTCTTCAAGTTCAGGTATGTCTCTAGAAGAAATTGTTAAATCACTTGCAATTAATACACAACAATTTCAACACGAGACGAGGACGGGCATTAAGAACTTGGAGAATCAAGTGAGTCAATTGGCATCAGCTGTGAGTAGATTGGAATCCCAAATTAAATTGCCTTCCCAAACTATTGTCAACCCAAAACAAAATGTTAGTGCAATTACCTTGAGAAGTGGGAAGGAATTGAAAGAATCTAGCAAGATGAAGCAAGGCAATTCAGGGGAAGAATATGAAAAGGAAGTTATCCCACAACATCAATCTGATAAGTCTGAAAGCCTCAATAGAGAACCACCGAAAGTTTATGTGACAACCCCTCCGTTCCCTACAAGATTGATTAGATCCAAGAAGGAGGAAGAAGAGAAGGAAATCCTTGAAACTTTTCGCAAAATTGAGGTAAATATTCCCTTACTTGATGCAATTAAACAAGTACCTCGTTATGCTAAGTTTCTCAAGGAGTTGTGCACCAACAAGAGGAAGTTGAAAGGCAATGAAAAAGTAAGTATGGGAGAAAATGTTTCGGCTGTCCTCCAAAAGAAACTGCCTCCAAAATGCAAGGACCCAGGTATGTTCACTATCCCTTGCAAAATAGGTAAAGTAAGGATTGAGAAAGCAATGTTAGATCTAGGAGCTTCAATAAATATCATGCCCCTGTCGGTTTATTCATCTTTGAATATTGGTCCATTAAAAGAAACGGGTGTGATTTTGCAACTTGCTGATAGGTCTAATGTTTATCCCGAAGGAGTTTTAGAAGATATTTGGTGGGTGTCGAATCCAACAAATAATAATTTCTTACTCTCGTTAAAATAAATTACAATAGTGGTGAGCAAGGTCGAATCCACAGAGACTGGTTAGATTTAATTCTTCGGGAAAATTAAAAACAATGAATTAAAAACAAGGGGGGGATTTTGAATTTTGAGTTAAAATCAATTTGTAAATAAACGAGTTCGAAATTAAAATGTTTGGAAATATCAAATTGGACAAATATCCAGCCCAAGGTATAATCTCAGTATTGATTCACAGAATTGGTCATCGATGCAAGAATAAAATCCTTAAATCATTATCTAAATTGGTTATGGTCATTGATACGATCTAACCTATCTCTCCTTACGGTATCGATAATCAAGAGACGCTCGTTAATTATTTCCCTAATCAATAAACAACCCTAGATACGATCGTAGGATTTAATTTACCAATAGCTTTAATTTCTAGAGAGATGACTAATTCTAACCAACAAATTCACACGTGTGATTCATTTAAGTTAGATTATATGCCTTCATAACATGAGTCAAAAATCAGTCTATAATTAACTATGTTATTTGCCACCTGTATTAGAAAACCTAAACAATTACGGATTTAGATTCCTAATTGGCCAAGTATTATTTTGACAATTAAAACAACGTGCACTTTGAATTAATCAATCAAAAGTATTGATTAAAAAAATAAATTAGCTATCCATAAACATTTGGAAAATAAAAACTAAAAATAATAAAAGAAAAATAAAGAGTTAAACTCCCCAACAAATCAAAGTCGTGATTGCCTTTTCCTCTTTTCTGTTGTTTCTTTCTCTCAGCAATTCCCTCCAGCAATTGTTCTTCCTGCCAACAATTCTTTTTTTTCGCAGCAATGGTTCCCCTCCAGCAATTGTTCTTCCTGCCAACAATTCTTCTTCTGCCAGTAATTCTCCTTCTGCCAGCAATTCTCCTTTTCTTTTTATTCTCGTCCCCCTTTTTATCTCAACTACCCCTTCTCTTAACCTGTTGACTGCCGAGATTTTTTCTAGGTTAGGTTGGGCCCAAATAATAATTGAGTAATCCCAGCCCAAAACATGTGCCGCATTCTATGTTAAATAAAATTGATGTTGTTGGAATTGTCTCCAAAGTGAATTGTAAAATAATGTCCACAAGTCCAGCCCATTAAATATTTGAGGTTGCTGTCTTTCAGAATTAATAAGGCGTGCCCACGCCTTGTTGTTTGTCCTTCTCTGATTGGGTATTTTAGAGTTCCAAACTTCTTCCTTTTAATTTGTGATTTGAGTCCATTTTGATCTCAATTCTCCACCTAATCCACAAGTCATAAAATATGATTAATATCTACAATTTAAACATTTAAAATCAATGTAATAAGAGGAAATATCACTAATTAAATAGCAAATATGCACCCTATCAAATCCCCCCACACTTAGACAATGCTTGTCCTCAAGCATAAATCAAACCAAGTTTATGAGTTGGCTCTCAACATCATTCATTCTTCTACCTTCACCTATCCATCCACAACCCAATCCATCATGCCTTAAAGATTTAAATCGTGACACAAGCAAAGAACAAGCAAAAATAGAATAAATCCCAATCTACCAACAAAAGACCAATCACCTCAACAATTTTTCGAAATTCACATGCAATGGGATTCAATGCCTCGCATTAGATTCACACAATTCGCTCAAAGTGTTTAGGGTATAAAATATATATGTGAACACTCAAGCCAATGCATAGAAAATTCTTACCATAGGCTTGCTAATATATCACGTCGGAGCCACCAGTGGTCTTGAATGCAAGTAAGGGTCTTAACACTGGTTGTAATGGGGCTTGGGTAAGGTGGGATAAGGAGGGTATATTTTTGGCTATTTCATCGAAGGAACTACACAAACATATTCACAAGAGCTCAGTCAAACTTCATGTATTGTTTTCAATCAAATCATTCTCGAACAATTTCACTTGCACTTCTTTGCTTCACAATCATGTTATCCCTTCTTTTTCTCTTCTGCTTTTTTTTTTTTTTTTTCATGGATAATAGAACATCGTAGATTGTAACTCGAATACTTTATCCCCAACTTTTCTTTCACATTACCACTTCTCAAAAGAATAATGAGACTTGCATAATCATGGATCTTTATTCCCAAAATCTCTCAATCTCAACCCAAAACATATCGAAGCTCATATGAATAAGCCTATACATCCCTTCAATGCAATGTTCAAAATAATGGAGGATTAGCAAAGAATAGGATTTCTCATCGCTTGTATTGTGGTTAATTTTCAACAAAAAGGCTATGGCTCAAAAGTGGCTTTCTAGGGGGTATATTTCAAGGTAGGCATTTCAAGAAAGCTAAATTTGGCTTAACCTAAGTGCCCTTACTTAATTAGTGCATCCAATTACCAAGAGGCATCTCAACATGCATAACAAAGCAAGTTCTAGAAGAGATCAACTATACATGACAATCACACAATCAAAGGAGCGGAGCATAGCGTCGTGTATATATATATATATAAATGTAAATGCTCAAGAGGCTCAAAAGCTCACAAAAACAGGGTCAATTTGCATCAAATCCCACACACCCTTCATTCAATCCACCGTCAAGAGCAATCAATCCCGTGCAGTAAACAAGAATTCAACTACTCATGCCATTCCCTACTGTGCCTCAATTCATCTCAATAATTCACAACAATCAGTTCATAAAGGGATAAGCATCGGTAAAATCCAGAATGAAGAAGAGAGTTTTCAAATTTCTTTTCAAACAGAACGGACATGAAAGACAAAGGAAAATAAAATGAAATCACAACTAAAACAGCAACCTGAGGCTCAACTAAAATGAAAATGAATCAACATTCAAAAATTTTAGCAAAAATACATAAAAACCCTCCCCCCACACTTAGTTCGAACATTGTCCTCAATGTTACGGAAACGTAAATGCAAAAATAAGAAAATAGAGGACTTCCCTGAAGGTAATCAGCTAAGAGCTGGATGGTGGTGAAGGAGGAGTGAATCCCATGTGAGCAAAGAAGGCATTCTGATTTCTTTCCATCCTCGCGAGCCGACGCTCAATCCTATCAAACTGATCCTCATCACGTCCCGTGGCTGACCCCGTAGATGTGGATGCAGAAGCACGAAAGGGGATGATGGCCCTCTCAGGGTTTCTGGCGGTATGAATCGTGCGGGTAACCCGAGGTGCAATGGGCCCTGGTTCATTGAATTTGAATGTACCTGCATCCTTCCAAACTAAACCCATGATCTCCAAACAGTGTAAGTCCAATGGTTGCATTTCACAAGCAATATGAAGATCATTATTATCGGGGTCAATCAAATTTTCATGAACAGCCAAATGCGTGATCAAAGACCCCAATATTAAAGGACGTTTGTTTGTCAAAACAGTAGCAAATTGGGAAGCTAACCAATAACCAAGATTCACCTTGATTCTGTTTAGCATGCACCACAAGAAATAAAATTCAGATTTTGACAAAACAGCAGCCGAATCTTTTCGACCCGAGAAGGTAAATGCAAGGAATCTATGGACATATTTTAAAGCCGGATCACGAAGGAATGAATCTTTAGACTTGCTCGGGTGATAAAAATTAGAAGTGGACAATGTTTTATATAAAGAAACCGGTTCAAAATTCTCACCATAATCACATGAACTATTCAAATATTCCTCGGTTTCAGAATATTCCTTATCAATAAAACCAAAGGTCAAGTTAAATTCAGTGATTGAAAGTTTGAAATCTTTCCCCATAAGTCTAAATTGCACCACCCTAGGACTACTCAACGTGAAATCACCCGATTTCTTAAATTCAAATGTAGTGTAAAATTCCCTAACAAGTTCAATATAGGCAGGATGCTTAATTGAAAAATAAGTACGCCACCCTATATTATCAATCAATGCACGCACATTCATATCAATATGCAAAGTTTCCATAGTCTGTTGATCAATGTATTTACAGGGAACGATATCCTTACCACACATTTGCTTATACCTGTCTTTCTCCTTTTTCTTTTTGAATTGCAGGCATCCATTCAAGTCAGATTCAGAAGGGGGGAGAATGTGCATTCCCTTACCAATTCGAGCCCGTTTGTGTGCAGGTGGATCGACATTCTCCGGTGTTGGACTGGATTCAGCAATAGGAGTCGACCTCGCAGATTTTGTTGAGCTTGCACGACTGGATTGACCCTCCTTTTTTCTGCCCATAACTCTCAAGTTGATGTTTTTCTTGTTGATGAATAATAAAAGAAAGGGTTGGGGACAGAGGTGAGGTCACGGATTGAGTGAGGAGACGTGGAGGTTGGGGGTGTGATAGTGAGAGAAAGATAGAAAGCAGGTGGCGGTGGTTTGGTAGTGGACTGATGGAAGGTGGAGATGGTGCTCCGATGAGGGATTGTAGTGGTGGTTTGCGGCGGTTGGCTGTGGTGGGAAGAAGAGAGAAACAGGGTCTGAGAAGCAGGGGCGGTGGTCGATGACTGGTGGCTGGGCTGTGCAAGAGTAGGTTGCTGGCGGCGGTTGGGTGGGAAGAGGATGGTATGGAGATGGCCGGTCGGTCGGATGAAGGTGCCGACTGTGTTTGATTGTTGAAGGTGAGTCGAGAGTGATTGAAAGAGAGAAGAGAGGCGGAAGAGGGTTAGATAGAGAGAGAGAGAGAGACGGTTTGGTGAGTTTGATAGAGAGGGGCGGGGGAGATGATGGGTAGTCAGAATAGGGTTTTAAATTTTTTTCTTTTTCTTTTTTTTCTTTTCTTGAGGCCTTGTTTTGAACCTGAGATGCACTTTGAATACGGCATGGGCACGCCTTATTCCAAGTTGTGAATAGCCATTTTTTTTTTTTGTTAAATCCGAGCTGCACATAGATTAAGGCGTGGGCACGCCTTATTTCAAGTTTTGAAAAATGAGCATGTAATCCGAGGTGCACTTTGGTTAAGGCGTGGGCACGCCTTATTTCATGTTTTTCTCCACTATTTGAACCAAGCGCTTTCTTCATAGAGCGTGCCCACGTCCTGATGAAGATTCAAATCTGCCCAAAAATTAAAACAAGGTTAATTTCACTTCAAAAAATTACATGGATCATAAAATAAATAAATAAAAATGAACAAATAGATGAAAATGAATAAAGGAATAAAAATTGCTTGTTAAACTAAGGAAAAGAAATTCGGGTTGCCTCCCGGGAGCGCTTTTCTTTTACGTCTTTAGCTAGACGTTCCCATCGCTCAATTAGTGTAAATTGGGCATTCTAAATCGAATTGATCAACATTACATACCGGAAAGCCTTCATAAAAGGGTTTTAAGTGATGTCCATTGACTTTAAAAATCTTACCCGTATCCAATCCTTGAATTTCAACTGCACCATGAGAATATACATTAGTAACAAGGAAAGGCCCTATCCATCTAGAACGCAACTTACCAGGAAACAATTTCAATTTAGAATGGTAAAGTAAAACCTTCTGACCAATAGAAAATGTTTTCCTGGAAATCATTTGATCATGGAAGGCTTTCGTCTTTTCTTTGTAGATCCTTGAGTTCTCATAAGCATCATTGCGAACCTCTTCCAACTCTTGCAATTGTAATTTCCTTTGCTCACCTGACTCATCCATTCTCATATTGCAATGCTTGACAGCCCAATATGCCCTGTGTTCTAGCTCTACTGGAAGATGACATGGTTTGCCAAATACCAAACGGTAAGGAGACATACCTATAGGAGTTTTGTAGGCTGTTCGATAAGCCCAAAGCGCATCATCAAGCCTTAGACTCCAGTCCTTCCTGTTCGGGTTGACTGTCTTTTCAAGTATGGATTTGATTTCTCTATTGGACACTTCAGCCTGTCCATTTGTTTGCGGGTGATACGCAGTAGAGATGCGGTGGGTAACATTGTATTTCTTTAGTAAGGCTTCCACCACTTTATTGCAAAAGTGAGTCCCGCGATCACTAATAATAGCCTTTGGTGTCCCGAACCTAACAAAATTATGAGATTTGACAAAATCTGCAACCACTTTAGCATCATCAGTCCGGGTGGCTTTAGCTTCCACCCATTTTGAAACATAATCCACAGCAAGAATTATGTAAACATTATTATAAGAAGAAGGAAAAGGACCCATGAAATCTATACCCCACACATCAAATATTTCACAAACAAGAATAGGGGTAAGGGGCATTTGATCTCTACATCCTATAGTTCCAGTTTTTTGACATTGTTCACAAGATTTGCAAAACATGTACGAATCGTGAAACAAAGTAGGCCAAAACAATCCACACTCTAGCACCTTACGGGCTGTTCTCTTAGGACCAAAATGTCCTCCACAAGCATAAGAATGACAAAATTTTAAAATTGAAGGAATTTCTTGTTGAGAGACACACCTACGAATAATTTGGTCAGAACAATGTTTCCACAAGTAAGGGTCATCCCATACATAATATTTAGCATCACTCTTTATCCTATCTTTTTGAGCTCTAGACAAATCATGTGGCAGCGTTTTAGTAACTAGATAATTAACTATATCAGCATACCAGGGGACTGCCTCTTTAATAGAAAATAGGTACTCATCTGGAAAACTGCCCTTCAATGGTGATGGTTCTTCACTTGTGGTCAATCTACTCAGATGATCAGCAACCAAATTCTCTGTGCCCTTTTTATCACGTATCTCCAAGTCGAACTCTTGTAACAAGAGAATCCACCGAATCAACCTAGGTTTTGCCTCCTTCTTTGAAAACAAATACTTGAGAGCTGCATGATCAGAATAAATAATTACCTTAGTACCAAGCAAATATTGACGAAATTTTTCCAAAGCAAAAACAATAGCTAAAAGTTCTTTTTCTGTTGTTGAATAGTTGCTTTGTGCATTATCAAGTGTTCTGGAGGCATAATAAATGGCATGATGGGCTCTCCCAACTTTTTGTCCAAGCACAGCACCAACTGCATAATTACTTGCATCACACATGATTTCAAATGGGAGGTTCCAATCCGGTGGTTGGATAATAGGTGCTGAGGTGAGCATATCTTTCAACTTATCAAATGCTCCTTTGCATCCCTCATCGAATTCAAACACCATGTCTTTTTGCAATAACTTGCACATGGGCTGAGTGATCTTGGAAAAATCCTTGATAAAGCGCCTGTAAAAACCTGAATGACCAAGAAAAGAGCGAACTTCCCGCACAGTCGTGGGGTAAGGCAAGGATTTAATAATATCTATCTTAGCCTTATCAACCTCAATACCCTTGGAAGACACAACATGACCTAGAATAATTCCTTGATCAACCATAAAGTGACATTTTTCATAGTTCAAAACTAGATTTGTTTCTATGCATCTTCCTAGAACTTTTGTAAGGTTAGTTAAACATGCATCAAAAGAATTGCCATAAACCGTAAAATCGTCTATGAACACCTCTATGATGTTTTCCACATAATCAGAAAATATACTAACCATACACCTTTGGAATGTAGCAGGAGCATTGCATAGTCCAAACGGCATTCGTCTATATGCAAAGGTGCCAAACGGGCACGTGAACGTGGTTTTCTCTTGATCTTCCGGTGCAACCGGAATCTGGTGAAAACCTGAATAACCATCAAGACAACAATAATGAGTACGACCTGCTACACGCTCAAGCATTTGATCAATAAATGGGAGGGGGAAGTGATCTTTTCTAGTTGCAGCATTTAACTTCCTATAATCAATACATACCCGCCACCCATTTTCAACACGAGTTGGGATCATCTCACCTTCTGAATTTTTAATAACCGTTATACCTGTTTTCTTTGGGACTACCTGAACTGGGCTTACCCATTTACTGTCAGAAATTGGATAGATCATACCTGCATCCAGAAGTTTCAAAATTTCTTTCTTTACCACTTCCATCATTGGTGGGTTTAATCTCCGTTGAGCTTCTCTAGATGGTTTACAATCTTCTTCCAATAATATCCTATGCATGCATGTAGAAGGGCTCAATCCCTTGATGTCAGCTATAGTCCACCCAATTGCTTGTTTATACTCCCTAAGCACTCGAGTTAATTTCTCTTCTTCCAAGGGAGAGAGTTTGTTGGAGATAATCACCGGGAGCATTTCACCTTCTCCTAAGAACACATACTTCAAATGGTATGGTAGTGGTTTCAATTCCAATTTTGGTGCCTGCTCAACAGAAGAAAGAAGTTTTGTGTGAGAGATAGGCAATTCAATTTGAGATACATTATACCTTATAGGTTTGAGTGACTCTAATTCTTGAATTGCATCTTGCAAGTCGAAATCGAACACAAAATTCTTCATAGCCTTCTCTAGTCCATCAAGAGTGAGGTTCCTGCTTAGTGCAACATTCAACTTATCATCACTGTTAAGGTCAAAAAGATTTTGTGCTAAAGGATCAATAACATCCATAACATAAACAGGTGACACATCACTAGGATATCTCATGGCTTCATAAATATTAAATTTAATAATTTCACCATCAAACTCCATCGTGAGTGTTCCAGCATGCACATCAATTTTTGTCCTAGATGTTTTAAGAAATGGTCTTCCTAACAAAATAGGCGTAGGATTAGAAGAATCATCTTCCTCCATATTAAGAACATAAAAATCAGCAGGAAAAACTAATTCATTAACCTGAACCAATACATCTTCTAAGACTCCCTCTGGGTATACGTTAGACCTATCTGCTAATTGAATAATCACACCTGTTTCCTTCAATGGTCCAGTATTTAAAGATGAATAAACAGAAAGAGGCATGACATTTATTGAGGCTCCTAGATCTAACATGGCCTTTTCGACTCTAACTTTACCTACTTTACAAGGGATAGTAAACATACCTGGGTCCTTGCATTTAGGAGGTAGCTTTTTCTGGAGAACAGCTGAAACATTTTCTCCAACACTTATCTTTTCATTCCCTTTTAATTTTCTCTTGTTGGTGCACAATTCCTTAAGAAATTTAGCATATCGAGGCACCTGTTTAATTGCATCGAGTAAGGAAATATTTACCTCAATTTTTCGAAATGTCTCCATGATTTCCTTCTCTTCTTCTTCCTTTTTGGATTTGCTCAATCTTGTAGGGAATGGAGGAGGTGTCATGAAAACTTTTGGTTGTTCTCTGTTAAGGACTTCAGGCTGATCAACTTGATGTTGTGGGATGACTTCCTTTTCAGATTCTTCCCCCGAATTACCTTGCTTTTCTTTACCAGGCTCTTTCAATTCCTTCCCGCTTCTCAAAGTGATTGCACTGGCATTTTGTTTTGGGTTGACGATGGTTTGGGACGGTAATTTGCCTTGAGATTCTAATCGGCTCACAGTTGATGCCAATTGACTTACTTGAGTCTCCAAATTTTTTATCCCCGTCCTCGTCTCCTGTTGAAACTGTTGTGTATTAGTTGCAAGTGATTTAACAATTTCTTCTAGAGACATACCTGAGTTTGAAGTAGGTTGTTGCTGTTGAGGTGTAGGCTGTCTAGGTTGGAATTGTTGGAACTGTTGGAATTGCGACTTGGTCTGATAACTAAAGTTGGGGTGATCCCTCCATCCTGGGTTATAAGTATTTGAATAAGGATCATACTTCGGTTGAGGTGGACCTGGAAATCTCCCAACTGCATTAGCTTGCTCAAATGAATCTTCTTGGAGAGTTGGGCATGTGTCCGTTGGATGACCAGTGGCAGGACAAATTCCACATGCCTTAACCTGTTGCACATTTCCTGCAGCCATTTGTTGAACGAGAGAGGTTAGATTTGCTATTTGATTTTCAAGGGAAGATACATTTACCTCGTTCACTCTTTTTACAGGAGTGTCTTGTCTGAATCCAAACTGTTGTGTGTTAGCGGCCATGATGGAGATCAGATCCCTAGCGGCAGTCGGGGTTTTATTCACTATAGCTCCTCCACTAGCTGCATCCATCATCTTCCTCTCCATTGGTAACAATCCCTCATAGAAGTATTGAATGAGTAATTGTTTTGAAATCCCGTGCTGAGGGCAGCTTGCGCACAACTGTTTAAACCTTTCCCAATACTCATGTAAAGTTTCAGTATCTCTTTACTTGATTCCACACACCTCTCTTCTGATATTTGCAGCTCTTGAAGCTGGGAAAAATTTATCAAGAAATAGTCTGACCATCCCTGTCCACGTAGTCACAGAACCTGATGGTAGATAAAATAGCCAATCTTTTGCCCTGTCAGCTAATGAGAATGGAAAAGCCCACAGCTTTATTTGTTCTTCAGTCACTCCTTGTGGTTTCATACTTGAGCATACCATGTGGAATTCCTTCAGATGTTTGTGTGGATCTTCATTCTCGAGCCCATAGAATTTGGGTAGCAAGTGGATCAGTCCAGATTTCAATTCAAATCCCACATCTAGGACTGGATACTGAATGCAAAGTGGCTGTTGATTTTCATTTGGTGCAGCCAGTTCCCTTAAAGTTCTTTCATCATTGGCCATTGCTTGCTTTTGCTCTGTTTCAGAATCACTAGAAGAATCAGTTGTTGAATCTGTCAGCTCAACTACTTGATTCAATCTGGTTTGTTTTAGCAACTTGGTTTCTTTCCTCAATTTTCGAGCAGTTTTCTCGATTTCAGGATCGTATTGCAATTCACCTGTACGAGAACAACGAGGCATAAAAGAAATAAAAATTAAAAATTAAAAACGATAAATGAAAAATTAAATCTGATTAACACCAGTCCCCGGCAACGGCGCCAAAAATTTGGTGGGTGTCGAATCCAACAAATAATAATTTCTTACTCTCGTTAAAATAAATTGCAATAGTGGTGAGCAAGGTCGAATCCACAGAGACTGGTTAGATTTAATTCTTCGGGAAAATTAAAAACAATGAATTAAAAACAAGGGGGGATTTTGAATTTTGAGTTAAAATCAATTTGTAAATAAACGAGTTCGAAATTAAAATGTTTGGAAATATCAAATTGGACAAATATCCAGCCCAAGGTATAATCTCAGTATTGATTCACAGAATTGGTCATCGATGCAAGAATAAAATCCTTAAATCATTATCTAAATTGGTTATGGTCATTGATACGATCTAACAACCTATCTCTCCTTACGGTATCGATAATCAAGAGACGCTCGTTAATTATTTCCCTAATCAATAAACAACTCTAGATACGATCATAGGATTTAATTTACCAATAGCTTTAATTTCTAGAGAGATAACCAATTCTAACCAACAAATTCACACGTGTGATTCATTTAAGTTAGATTATATGCCTTCATAACATGAGTCAAAAATCAGTCTATAATTAACTATGTTATTTGCCACCTGTATTAGAAAACCTAAACAATTACAGATTTAGATTCCTAATTGGCCAAGTATTATTTTGACAATTAAAACAACGTGCACTTTGAATTAATCAATCAAAACAACAACTTCATTCATAAGCAAAAGACATATAAATAGAAAACAATTAAAGAACAAATTAAATTTAATTAGATCTCACAATTCTTGGCGAATCAAACTTTGAATAACCTTGAACTGGAAAAATAAATTAGCTATCCATAAACATTTGGAAAATAAAAACTAAAAATAATAAAAGAAAAATAAAGAGTTAAACTCCCCAACAAATCAAAGTCGTGATTGCCTTTTCCTCTTTTATGTTGTTTCTTTCTCTCAGCAATTCCCTCCAGCAATTGTTCTTCCTGCCAACAATTCTTTTTTTTCGCAGCAATGGTTCCCCTCCAGCAATTGTTCTTCCTACCAACAATTCTTCTTCTGCCAGCAATTCTCCTTCTGCCAGCAATTCTCCTTTTCTTTTTATTCTCGTCCCCCTTTTTATCTCAGCTACCCCTTCTCTTAACCTGTTGACTGCCGAGATTTTTTCTAGGTTAGGTTGGGCCCAAATAATAATTGAGTAATCCCAGCCCAAAACATGTGCCGCATTCTATGTTAAATAAAATTGCTGTTGTTGGAATTGTCTCCAAAGTGAATTGTAAAATAATGTCCACAAGTCCAGCCCATTAAATATTTGAGGTTGCTGTCTTTCAGAATTAATAAGGCGTGCCCACGCCTTGTTGTTTGTCCTTCTCTGATTGGGTATTTTAGAGTTCCAAACTTCTTCCTTTTAATTTGTGATTTGAGTCCATTTTGATCTCAATTCTCCACCTAATCCACAAGTCATAAAATATGATTAATATCTACAATTTAAACATTTAAAATCAATGGAATAAGAGGAAATATCACTAATTAAATAGCAAATATGCACCCTATCAATATTCTAGTACAAGTAAATGATTTGGTTTTTCCTGCTGATTTTTATGTACTTAATATGGATGAAGACTCTTCTTTTAATTCTACACCAATTCTTCTAGGAAGGCCATTTTTGAAAACATCTAGGACAAAAATTGATGTACATGATGGTACACTCACAATGGAGTTTGATGGTACAATTATTAAGTTCAATATTTATGATGCCATAAATTGTCCTAATGGTGCTAATTCTGTCAATTTTATTGATGTTGTTGATTGTTTAGAACAGAAAGTTTTCAAAGGTAGTGGAAAAGGTGACTTGAGAATTGCCAATGGTAAGCATCACAAGGCGGATGATCATGGATATAAACCTTTCTATGAAGGTCTCCATATGGAGAATGTGACGAAATTGAGCGTTGGGAATCCAATTGATCATGGTTGAAGAAAGAAAAAATGAGTCTAGCCAAAGACGTAAAAGAAAGGCGCTTCCGGGAGGCAACTCGAGTTTTTCTTTAGTTTGAGCAATAAATTTTATTTTTATTTTTATTTTTATTTTTGTTTTTATTTTTGTTTTCACTTATTTACTATTATTTGTTTCATGATATCCATTTTTTTTTTAAAAGTGAAATTGACCTTATTTTGATTTTTGGGCAGATATGAATCTTCATTAGAACGTGGGCACGCTCCATGAAGAATGAAATGGATTGAAAGAATATTGGAATAAGGCGTGCCCACGCCTTAACCAAAGTGCATCTCGGATTACAAGGTCATTGTTCACAACTTGGAATAAGGCGTGCCCACGCCTTACCTAAAGTGCATCTCGGATTACAAAAAAACAAAAAAACAAAAAAATTGAAAATCAGACACAACCCTTACGACTCTCTCTCCTTCCCAACACCACTCCACTTCCGCTCTCCCTCATCTTCTCCAGCCTCAATCTCCATCTTCCACCATCATCTTCATCAACAAACCGCAACCTCCACCTTCTTCTCTCAACCTTCAACCAAGCCCACCACCATCTTCTACCTCCACGAACTTCCTCCATAGCTTCAACCCCTTTTCCTCTCTTTCCCTCAAAACCAGTAAACCACCTCTCAACAGCTCACTCCTTCACAATCTCAACCGCTGTGACCAGCACCGCTCATCACCACCGCCTCCCTCTTCCCATCGTCCTCGCTGTAAACCGCTACACCCGGTTCGTGGGAATGTGACAACACTTGTGCAAGTTGTGGGAACACTGTGATTTTGCTGTGGGATTTGTATGGGACGATACCATGATTTGGAGCCTATAGAGGAAGAGTTTTGTCATGGATCTCAAGTAAATGGACTAACAAGGAATGCCATTAAGGAAGTTTGTTTTCTCACCCGCCTTCACATCGACATCTACTGTTCAACCTGCAGGGGAGTCCTCTATTCCTATTCTCTTCTAGTTTTCATAATTTATGATTTTACTACATTGAGGACAATGTATGGATTAAGTGTGGAGGAGGGTTTTGATGTGCTTTGCTTGGTTTTTGAATTTGATTCATTTTAGTTGCACTTCAATTTTCATTATAAACCATGTTTGCTCTATTTTTCAAGGAAATCTTTGAAAATTCTCATCCTAATTCTAGATTATATCGATGCTTATTCATTTATGATCTTAATTATTTTTAATTATTGAGATGAGTTGAGGCACAGTGGGAATTGCATGAGTAGTTGGATTTTCATTTACTACACGGTGATTGATTGCTCTTGATGGTGGATTGAATGAAGGGTGTGTGGGATTTAATGCGCATTAACCCTATTTTGTGAGCTTTTGAGCCTCTTGAGCAATTACATTTAACACTACGATATGCTCTATTCTTTTGATTATGTGTGTAGCGACTCAGAATTTTACGCAATTTTATAATTATTTTAATATTTAGAAAATTGTGTCGCTACTATTTCACTCATTGTTTTGAAATTAACGCCGCGACGGATTCGTCTAGCCAAGTCAAGAAATATCGAATTTGTTCGATTTTAAATTAAAATCCGAATTTCTAAAATTATGTTATTTTAATTATTTATTCAAAGTATTATATTCAAAATCTTTCTAAAATCCAAATTTGCCCACATGTCTTCTTCTTTACACCAAGACAACAATTCTTTACACAGTAACATCATCATTTTTGTACAAATAATTTTACACCTAATTCTATACTATCATATTCTATAGTATCAAATCAATACATATTCTTCCCCATCACAACTCACGTCCCCTACATTTTTTCTTCCTTCTTTATCATTCTTTCCACCTCAATATACCATCATCAAAGCATCTTCATCATTATCATTCATACACCCACAAATTCCTTTACAGCACCATTATCATCATCATCAATCCATAACCACAGCTTTTCCATCATTATATCAATCCACTACTGCACAAACCATTTACACTGCAATCAGTATCATCACTGTCAAGTTACCACCTCCAACTCATAGTCTGAACCATCACAATGCAATCCAGCCACCACTGTCTGCACTCATCGACTGCAACTTCACTACCTAAAACCAAGCCCTCAATTCATCACCAAAATTTACCAAATCGAATCATGAACATCATCAGCATCACCACTGACCCAAGAACCAAGCTTTGAATCCATGATAATACTTCCACTGCAACCAGTTTTCGTTGCAGCTCCAAACCACCAAATCATCATTTCCCCAACCACAGTCACCACCCATCGTCGAACATCAGACCACCAACCAATCTGCTAAGCTGCTACCTTCTATGCCCAATTCGAATCATGAACACCAACATCGATCGAAGCCATCAAGCCTCATCCTATCCACCACTCAAACCGCAACAGCCCACATCGCCGATAGAAATCACTCAACCACCACACCGCAGTCCAACCACCAAACTCTGCCCACTATCATAAATCAAACACTCAAAATCCAAACCAAAAACCCAGGATTTAACGTAAACCAGTTACTTACCTCAAGCGCTGCTCCCTTCGCCGGAATCTCAAAACCCAATCGCGAACTCCAAGCCTCGGTTTAGCTATATCTCGCACCTAAACTGCACAAAAACCTAACCTATTTCACCCTCATCCCTCGCCGCACCCAGCGCCGGTATTGCGCCGGCGAACCGCCAGTATAAGATCGGATCTCTTCCTCGCGTCTCTCTTTCGCCGTCTCACTGTCTCACTCTCTGCCTCTGAAAATGAAGAGAGAGAAATGGAAAAATCTGATTTTTTAATATTTGTTTGAACTTTCAGAATCTGCAGTTTAGTCCCTGAAGTTTTTAAAGCCTTTCAATTCAGTCCCTATGTTTTAAAATGTCTTAATTCAGCCCTTTCAATTCTTTTAAAGGTTTTCAAATCAGTCCCCAACTTTTAACTTATCAATTTCAGCCCTTAAGTTTTAAATGAGTTTTACCAGCCCTTTTAGCTTCAAACTTATCAATTCAGTCCTTGCTGATTTACTTTATTTGATTTTAAGCCCAAGTTTCAAAGTATTCATTTTAATCCCTCAACTTTCAAAATATCTATTTTAGTCCCTGAACTTTTAAAAGTATTCATTTTAGTCCCTCAACTTTCAAAACATCAATTTTAGTCCTCAAATTATAATTTATCATTTTGAGCTATATATTCGATAGACTAAAGTGACTTATTGGCTAAGACGAAGCGTACGGAGAATTTAAAGAAATTGAAGTCATTCCCGCTCAACTTTGCACTCGTCGGATTTGAGGTACACTCGCACTTATTAATTGATTTAAATTATGATTTCATATAAATGTCATGTGACTTGTGAAAGTCAATTTTCAAGAAAATTAAGTATGTTTTATGAAAGGTAAATATACCTTATGTTTTTATGAAAAGTAAGTATACCCTATGTTTTTACGAAAATGTTTTATATGTTTTGGATCATTGCTATGCACATAAGAATTCTTACCACCTAAGTTCGGTAGAATTCTGTGTTTTCATATGTTTATGAGGATTTACCACCTAAGTTCGGTAAAATTCCTGTCTCATATGGTTATGAGGATTTCGATCCTACCCTATGTTATGATGGAAATGATCCCTATGAATTTCAAGAATTATGTTTTGGTATACTTACTGTTATTATGATTTTACTGCATAAGAATTCTTGCCACCTAAGTTCGGTAAAGTTCTTGTGTCTCCTTATGTTTATGAGGATTTCAATGCTATCTTATGTTATGCTTTCAAAAGAAATTATGCTTGGCATAATTAAAATGTTTTTATAAGTATATGGTTTTCAAAGAGCTGTTTTCAAAGAGCTATTTTCAAAGAGCCTATGATTTGCAAAATATGTCCCGTGCTGTAATGCACAATATGAGTTTTATCAAGAGCCGTTTTATAAAGAAGCTCTATCAATGCCTGTTTTATAAAGAGCCGAGATTTATGTGTTTAATCATCTTATAAATTAAATTAATTTGCGATGAGTCTACTGAGTATTTCCCCCATGAAATACTCACCCTACTTTTTAACAGTTTTGCAGATTTCGGAGACGGTGGCGAGCGATGAATGATGGTGGCAATAATCGTTAAACGGTTGAAAGTTTGACGTTAATGATTTCCGTATTTTCCAAACATCGAATAATTTAGAGAAGTTCATTTATTTGAGAAATTATGACATTGTCAATTTCTTTACAAAATTAATGGTTCGATTTACTATTTCAAATGGTTTCATAAATGTTTTCAATTTTATCGGCCATTACAGTTTATTTAATGTTGCCAAAAATGAATTTCAATTATTTCTTCCGCAAAAATATTATTCGAAAAATTTAGACAGAAAATGACGTAGTGAATCGGGTATACGGAACTCGGGGCGCTACAATGTGACTGTCAAGTGTAGTGGATATCTTCTAGAACTTGCTTTGTTATGCCTGTTGAGATGCCTCTTGGTAATTGAATGCACTGAATAAGTATGGGCACTTAGGTGGAGCCAAATTTAGCTTTCTTAAAAAGCCTACCTTGAAATATGCCACTAGAAAGCCACTTTTAAGCCATAGCCTTTTTGTTGAAAATCAACCACAATACAAGCCATGAGCACTCCTATTCCTTGCTAATATTCCATTCTCTTGAACCTTGCATTGAAGGAATATATGAGCTTATTCACTTGTGCTTCAAATTATTTTGGTTGAGAATAACAAACATTGAAAATCAAAGACTTGTGATGTGAAAGAAATGTTTGGGGGGATAAAGTAGTCGACTTGTAATCCTACCTAATTGAGTCAAACCAAAGTTGATGTGTCATAACACCACTCTAATTAACCTAACTCCACTCTTTCTAGCATTAATTTGATTTTGAAACCAGGACCAAGCAATGACCTATATCTCATAAATGGATGGGAGCAACACATATAAACTGTAATTCGTGAGCTTTTGAGCCTATGAGCTATTTTTATCTTTCTATTAAGCTCTTATTCTTTGATGTGTGTCCTGCATGGTTTGTTTGTTCTTGGATGTGCTCTCTTGTACATGCCGTTGTAGTTTCTTGACTCAAGTGAAAAATATAGTAAAGGCATTAGGTGAAACCCATTTTGGCCTTCTTAAAGAGCCTACCATGATACATATACCAATAGAAGCCTCTTTGAGCTTTAGCCTGTCTTTGGAATTTTGTAGCCACGTTACAAGCCATGGATTCCCGTTCTTTCATGTTACCTCTATCTTGAACCCACAAGAGAGGAATTTCACAAGCTAGTATTGATTGAGAAGTGTGAGACAGTCTTAGCTTCAGAAAAATGGGAGTTTTCATTTGGTTCTATTCAATGTTTAAATGATGATGGGGTCAAAAAGAAATCAAGTTGAAAAAAATAAAAAATAATAAATAAATAAATCATGTGAAGAGAATAAACCTCACGTGCATAATAAGAGTCAAAGGCTGAATCGATTGGATGCTAGGAAATTAGGGAAAAGTCATATTGAAAGGTGGAGGAAGAGATATCGTTTTAAATTGAATCAGCTTGTGAACTTTCCTCTCAACTTAGCCTAAATATTTTCCTTTTATCCTACCTAACCTGAAGCCCCGTTACAACCAAATAAAGACCTTTACTTTGCACTTGTGTTATTGTTAGCTCCGGTCATGACATCTGAGCAGTCTGTGGCAATGAATCCTCCATGCAGTGATCTGAGTGAAAATTCTCACCTTTATACACTTTGTGCGAAGATAGAAATACCTTGTGAGAGTGTTTACTCCCATTACATGTGCTTATGAGTGGTTTGAATTGCTTGGTCTATATTTCGTGCCTTCAAGTTGATTGAAATTAACTCCCATGTTGTAATTCATTGATAGTTGTTGAGGGGATACTCACGAGAGGTGAAAGGATATAAACTACACTAGGTATGGAGTGATATGATTGAAGTACATGAATTTTAAGTGAGTTCTTACGAAGAAGTTCATATAATTCCTTCAATGAAAATCGCCAAAAATGTATCCTTTTTATCCCACCTTACCCAAGCCCCATTACAACCGGTGTTAAGACCCATACTTTGTGCTCAAAACCATTGGTGGCTCCAATGTGATATATTAGCAAGCCTATGGTAAGAGTTTTCTATGCTTTGACCTGAGAGTACATATAGACTTTACACCCTAAACATTTTGAGCGTATTGTGTGAATCTAATGTGAGGTGTTAAATCCCACCACCTGTGGATTTTGAAAAATTTTGTTGAAGTGACTAGCATAGTGTTGAATTGTAGAGATAGAAGAATGGATGATGATGAGAGTACATTCCATTAACTTGAGCTAGTTTATGCTTGAGGACAAGCATTGTCTAAGTGTGGGGGGATTTGATAGGGCGCATATTTGCTATTTAAATTGTGATATTTTATCTTACTCCATTGATTCTAAATGCTTAAATTATGGATATTAATCATATTTTGTGTTTTGTGGATTAGATGGAGGAGTTGGAACAAAATGGACTCAATATCACAAATTAAAACAACAAGTTTGGAACTCAAAAAGTTTACAATCAGATCAGGACTTTACATAAAGTGTGGGCACGCCTTATTTCGGACAGACAGCAACCTCAGCAAAAATTCATGGGCCATCATAATAAAAAGAGTTCAAGGTCCAGGCAGCACTTAGATCGTTAATCCCCATGCAGCTAGGTCTCGATTGGAATTGGATGGGTCGAGGAATGACAATTGAGGAAGGCCTTATTTAAAATAAAAATAAAAAGAAAAGAAGAACTTTAGCCGCAAGAAAGGGGGGAGAGATTCTGGGAACCAAGAAAGGAAGAAAAAGATTCTTGGAAGCTGAAATTAAAGAAAAAAAAAAGAAGAAAAAAGGGAATAAAAAAGGAAGGACCAAGACGTTTATTTTGGTGGTTGAGAGAAGGAAGACTTCTTGGAGAATTGAAACTCTCATGACTTATCCCAACAATTGATTGGAGTTACTTTTCTCAAGGGGAAAAAATTGGACTCTTGGCTGCCAACAAAGTTAAGAAAAAGGCAGGAAGATTGCGGGAGGGGAGTTCAGGTGGAAAAAGAAAGAAAAGAAGAAAAAAAAAAGAAAGGGAGAGGAAGGAGGAGGCTGCAACACGTTTCATCGATTTCTAGAGTTTGATATCAATTTTTATTATTTTTTCTTTTAGTTTTATTTTTGAAATGTTTATGGATAGCTAAACTTATTTTTCCAGTTCAAGGATATTCGAAGTTTTGATTTACCAAGAATTGTGAGATCTAATTAAATTTAATTGTTCCTTTGATTGTTTTTTATTTATATATCTTTTGGTTTCCATCAAAGTTGTTGTTTTGATTTATTAATGCAAAGTGCACGTTGTTTTAATTGTCAAAACGATGCTTAGCCAATTAGGAATCTAAATCCGTAATTTTTTAGGTTTTCTAATACAGGTGGCAAATAACATAGTTAATTATAGACTGATTTTTGACTCATGTTATGAAGATATATAACCTAGCTTAAATGAATCACGCGTGTGGATTTGTTGGTTAGAATTGGTCGTCTCTCTAGGAATTAATGCTATCGGTAAATTAAATCCTACGATCGTATCCAGGATTGTTTATTGATTAGGGAAATAATTAACGAGCGTCTCTTGATTATCGATAAAGTAAGGAGAGATAGGTTGTTAGATCGTATCAATGACCATAACCAATTTAGAGAATGATTTAAAGATCTTATTCTTGCATCCATGATCAATTATGTGCATCAATACTGAGAATATACCTTGGGCTGGATATTTATTTAATTTGATATCTTCACCATTTTAATTCCGCAATTGTTTATTTATAATTTGATTTCACATTCAAAAATTCAAAACCCCCCTTTTTTATTTTTAATTCATTGTTTTTAATTTTTTCGAAGAATTAAATCTAACCAGTCCCTGTGGATTCGACCTTGCTCACCACTATTGCAATCTATTTTTACAAGAGCGAGAAAACATTATTATTTGTTGGATTCGACACCCATCATTACTCGCCATTTTCTAGGACTTCCTTTCTATGTGTGGCTTTTCATCATGTATTTTCATGGTTAGCAGTATGGCTTCCCACAGACGGCGCCAAAATGTTGACCACAAAATCCAGCTGGACCTTGGACCAACACGTTTCAGCTCCTCCCTCTTGAATACGTGGATTTCCTGCGCACTGTGACAAACAATCAGTTTGCAAAGGAGGTCGAGGTAGCTCCAGTTTGCACTTCGATGCCAAAGTCAGTACTCAATTTGGGAGAATATATATGTTGGGTGTGGGAGAAGTAAATGTGTAAAAGAGAGAAAAGGGAGTGAGAGAAATATATCTTTTTTAGAGTGAGAAAATGCTAATCCCTTTCTTGGAGGCAATCGTGCTCCATTTATAGAGGAACTTGTTGTCTCGGATCATGACACGTGGCATACTTTACACTTGTCTTCACCTTAGCTCTTGGAGGTGACAACCTTGCTTTTTGACCGTAATCATTGCTACATTTTGTAGGAGATGGGCGCCTGTCACATCTTGGTAAAAACAGTCTCACATCCCTGACTCCATCTCTCTTCTGGTCACTTCCGTAAAGCACCCCTGCTGAGTATAAAGCACATCGGCCAGGCGTAAATCAGTTTGGCTAACAAGGTTCGCTTGGCACACCACCTCGGAATCGGACCCAAGGTGATATTTCAGACCTTAGCTATGGGTCACGGTCCATTATGCCTTAGTTGGGCCCTTGCTAGTGGATCACTGTACCTCTCTTTGGGCTTGGATTCAACAGTAACCATTGCTTATTGGTAGGACTTAGGATTGTAATTTGATTATGTGCTTAATTTCTTGAAATTGTCGTGTGTTACTTGTTATTATATTATTTGTGTGATCATCTTGGAGTAATTTTGGTGAAATTGGTTTGATCTTGCATTTGTGTGTGGGTAATTGCTTTTTGTTAACTTGCTTGAATTGTCATTATTCGCGTTATGGGTTCTCGTGTTGAATTGTCGCAATTTAACGGTAAGGGAGATTACTCCATTTGGAAGCAAAAAATGAAGGATATTTTAATTCAACAAAGAGTTTCTAAAGCACTTGATGACCCTAGTACTTATTCAAAAGCATTATTAGATAAGCCTGGTGAAATTGCTGATATGAATGAAATTGCACATAGTGTATCATATTGCATTTATCTGATGATATAGTGGGACAGGTTGAAAAGCATACGACCGCTAAAGATTTGTGGGAAGCACTTGACAAACTTTTTTTTGACAAAATCTTTAATAAAGAAGATTCACTTAATTCAAAAACCTTTCAACTATAAATTGGATCAAGGAAACGATCTTAAATCTAATTTGAGTGAGTTTAACAGTCTTGTCTAGTGTTTGACCCACAATGAAAAGAAATTTGATGATGAATATCTCGCTGCTATTATGCTAAATGTCATGCCTGAATCTTATAGAGATGTTAGGAATGCTAGCACATATCTAGGGACACTATGATCTTAGATATTGTAGTTGAGGCATTAAGGGCTACGGAGCTCGAGATGAAGAGGAAGTCAAGGGGTAGCAGCTTGAGGGAAGAGAGTTTGTTTAGTGGTTTTAGAGGGAGAAATGAGTCGAGAGAGCTGAGATAAAACCACTTCCAAACGAAGAAGGGTAGAGGAAAATCGAAGGGTAGATCCAAGTCTCGGGATAAGAGTGTTAAGAAATGCTACTATTGTGGTAAAATTGGACACTTCAAAAGAGACTATGATGACTTTAAGAAGAAATATAGACCTCAACAGAGTGATGATCAGAACTTAGTTGTTGTAGGTGATGCTTTTAATAGTCTTCATATGATGACTGTGACATGTAATGATGATAATGTCAACAATACCTGATGAGAATCCAGGGAGTCAATCGAGTCAAAGTCAAACAGGTCAACCCTCTATCAGAATACCGGTGGGGCCCATGACAAGATCAAAGGCTAAAGAAGTCCAAGAGTTGATGGCGGGACTCATTTTCAAGCTCCGAAATCAAGTCCACATGGAAGAGAGCAAGATCGAGGTCAATTGCATATGTTTGGAAGATCAGGACAGTTCGGTCGACCGAAAGTCCATCCGGTCGACCGAAACTCTGCAGTGTTTTTTAGACATAGCTTCAGGCAGGATCGGCTGATCGTTGTACGACCGAAACTGCCCATTCGGTCGACCAGATGTTCGAACGAAAGTCCCCAGAACAGAATAGCGGGGTTTTTTGTGCAATTATGCAAACTTTCTTTTCTTTCACTTTGTATATCTTCTTGTAAAGCCTCAAACCCTAGATAGTTTTTAGAACATTTGAAGATCACTCCTTGAGAGTTTGAAAGGTAAAATCCTTTCTTTATCTTGTAACATTTTCTTGGAATTTATTTCAACTTATATATTGAGGGTTTGTTCTTGTGTATTTGTTGATATTTATTCCACAAGTCTTGGTATTTGTCTTAATCTCTCCATTGGGCTAGGGTTAACTTTCCTTAGAATTTTGGTTTGATTAAACTTGGGTCAAGATTTCTCATTTATACCTATTTTAGCTTTCTTGGGTTGATACATTATTGTTGTGTGAATTTTTGGTTTAATCACCAAAGGGGTTCGCATCATTTGGTATCAGAGCTTGGCTCTAAAATTGGTATTCCTATCTTTACATTTATTGTGTTGTTCTTGATAGTCAAAAAAAAAAAAAAAAAAAAAAAAACGAAAATTACAAAAAAATTGGGGAAAATTAGTGCCTATGAAAATTTCATGATTCCTACATATTGGGCATTGTTGTTATCATCAATTTGAAAGTTATTGGGGATACATTTGAACAAACACTTGAAAATTCCAAACTATTCAAAGCTTGCATCCTAAGTGTTTGATAAAATGTTTCAAAGAGTGCCTTCATATTGAAACCTACCATTCAACTACCAAACACATTCCTAATTGAATTCCTTTTGTCTTACATCAAGTTATTGTGACTATACCCTTGAAAATCTTATTGGTCTAGTTCAATTCCTTACTTCCTTGTTTAATAGCAAGCAACTAAATTCTACTTGCTATTGTGTCAATCCTTCCTTTGCTTCCTTTGTTGTTTGTGGAATTTGTGCTGCACAAGAATTAAATTCTCAATTTAGTTGAATTACGTTCCTTGAAAAGTTTGAGTAAGAAAGTGAAGATACGAGCGAACATCATTTGTGAGGACATTTGCACACTTACACTCCATGGCTCATGCACATACTTCGAGTGGACAAGATTCTAATGCACAAACTCAAGAGTTGAGGGATATGATACAAGCTCTCACAGTTACTATGGCGGATATGGGGGGAAGGTTGGAAGGTGGATTAGCAAGGTTGGAGACTAGGAGGAAAGTTCAGCCTCCAAGGGATGATAATGTTAGGAGGGGTGATAGGAGAAGGCCTAGAGATGAGTATGAATATGATGATGTTGATGATGATGAATTGGAGAGTGAAGGGGGTAGTGACCAAAATTGGAACATGGGTAGGAATAGAGGAGGTAGGAATGTGAGGGGAGTAGGACGAGGTCATGGGAGGAACCCTAGGGGTAGGGATGGAATGGATGGTAATCTTGGTAGTATTAAGATGAAAATTCCTTCTTTCCATGGGAAGAGTGATCCGGATGCCTATTTAGAATGGGAGAGGAAGATGGAATTGATTTTTGAATGTCATAGGTACTCCGAGGATAAAAAGGTTAAGTTAGCGGTAGTGGAGTTTACCGACTATGCCTTAGCTTGGTGGGATAATTTATTACTCACTAGGAGAAGGAATTTCGAGGGTAGTGTGGATACTTGGGATGAGTTGAAGAGCCTTATGAGAAAAAGATTTGTACCAAGTCACTACTATAGAGGACTCTATCAAAGACTACAAACCCTTACTCAAGGAACAAAGGGTGTTGAAGATTATTATAAGGAGTTGGAAAAAGCTTTGATGAGGGCCGACATAGAGGAGGATAGAGAAGTCACTATGGCTCGATTTATGAGTGGGTTGAATAGGGAGATCGCTAATGTGGTTGAATTACACCATTATGTTGAGATGGAGGAGTTGGTACACATGGTTATTAAAGTGGAGGCTCAATTGAAGAAGAATGAGCAATTTAAAAGAAAGGGGCAAGAAAAATTCTTGGGAGGTCCTAGTTCCAATTGGAAGTCTAAGTGGGGGAGTGAAAAGGTTGATAAGGTACCACTTAAGGACAATATTGAAACCTCCAAGGGAAAGGAAGTTAGCTTTGTCAAGGATAAATCAAAGGTTGTTCCTACCACTTCTAGGAGTCGGGATATAGAATGCTTCAAGTGTAGAGGACGGGGGCATTATGCTCGAGAGTGCCCTAACAATAGGGTGATGATTATCAAAAATGGGGAGTGGTACTCGGAAGATGAAGAGGACGAAGAGGGGGTGCCATGTAGGGGAGATAGTGATGACGAGGAAGAAGAGGTGGAGGGAATTGTTAGTCCACCCAAGTCTTTAGTCACCATTAGGTCTCTCAACACCCAAGCCAAGGTGGATGATGCGGCTAAGCAAAGGGAGAATATCTTCCATACTAGGTGTCTTGTGAAGGACAAAGCGTGTAGTCTCATCATTGATGGGGGGAGTTGCACCAATGTAGTTAGCACTAGTATGGTTGAAAGGTTGGGATTACCTTTAATGCCACATCCTAGTCCTTATAAGTTACAATGGTTGAGTGATTATGGTGAGTTGAAAGTAAGTAAGCAAGCAAGTATTACTTATTTTCAACATAGGGACCTATGAGGATCAAGTACTTTGTGATGTGGTGCCCATGCAAGCTACACATATATTATTGGGGAGGCCATGGCAATATGACAGGAGGGTATTGCATGATGGTAGGAAAAATCGGTATAGTTTCCAAATAAATGGAAAAACCCGTGACACTCCTACCTTTGAGTCCGGAAGAAGTTTACAAGGACCAATCGAAACTCAAGAAGGAGGAGGAGGAGGAAAAAGAAAGAAGAAAAAAAAAGATGGAGTTGAGTGAGGGGCAAAACGAAAGTGAAAAAAAAAAAAAAAGGGAAAAAAGTAGTGAAAAAAGAAAAGAGGGGATGCAAGAAAAAAGAAAGAGAGCAAAAGATATTGAGAAAAAAAAAGAATTTTTATGCGAGTAGAGGTGATGTAGAAAGAGCTTTAAAAGAAAATCATTCAATTCTTTTGTTGGTCTATAAGGAGTCCCTCCTTACACTTGATGACCCTCACACTTCCCTCCCCACTTTAGCTACTTCTTTGTTGCAGGAGTTCGAGGATGTCTTTCCGAAGGAGATGCCTAGTGGTCTTCCACCCATTAGAGGCATCGAGCATCAAATTGATTTCATCCCCGGAGCCGTCATTCCTAATAGACCGGCATACCGAAGCAATCCGGAGGAGACCAAGGAACTCCAAAAACAAGTTGAGGAGTTGATGAGTAAAGGATATGTTCGTGAGAGCATGAGTCCTTATGCCGTTCCCGTGCTACTAGTGCCCAAGAAGGATGGAACCTTTAGAATGTGCGTCGATTGCCGAGCCATTAACAACATAACGGTAAAGTATAGACACCCCATTCCTAGGTTAGATGATATGCTAGATGAGTTGCATGGTTCGTGCATTTTTAGTAAAATCGACTTGAGAAGTGGATACCATCAAATTAGGATGAGGGAAGGAGATGAATGGAAAACCGCTTTTAAAACTAAATATGGTTTATATGAGTGGTTGGTTATGCCCTTCGGTCTCACTAATGCACCGAGCACTTTTATGAGATTAATGAACCATAGTTTGCGTGCATTCATTGGGAAATTTGTGGTAGTTTACTTCGATGATATTTTGATTTATAGCAAAAATTTGAATGAGCATATTGAACACTTGAGGAGTGTACTTGTGGTTTTGAAAGGAGAAAAATTGTATGCTAACCTCAACAAGTGTAATTTTGCATGGAGAGTGTGATCTTCCTTGGATTTGTAGTTAGTACTAAGGGAATAGAGGTCGATGAGGAGA
This sequence comes from Ligustrum vulgare, assembly GCA_963555705.1. Taxonomy (NCBI): domain Eukaryota; kingdom Viridiplantae; phylum Streptophyta; class Magnoliopsida; order Lamiales; family Oleaceae; genus Ligustrum; species Ligustrum vulgare. The sequence goes on along the minus strand of OY743189.1, from coordinate 18,136,346 downwards.
AGATCAAAGCCATTAAGGAATGGCTCACTCCCACAAGTGTCACCGAGGTAAGAAGCTTCCACGGGTTAGCTAGTTTTTACCGTCGTTTTGTCAAGGACTTTAGCACCCTAGCTTCACCACTTACCGAGGTTGTCAAAAAGCATGTTGGATTTAAATGGGGGGAGGCGCAAGAAAAGGCCTTTAATGAAATAAAGAACAAATTGTGCACCGCCCCGGTTTTGTCCTTGCCTAATTTTGATAAAAATTTTGAGATTGAATGTGATGCTTCAGGCACAGGTATTGGGGCAGTTTTGATGCAGGAAAAAAGGCCGATTGCCTACTTTAGCGAGAAGCTCAGTGGAGCCACCCTGAACTACCCCACCTATGACAAGGAGCTCTATGCGTTGGTGAGATCGTTAGAGACATGGCACCACTATTTGTGGCCTAGAGAGTTCGTCATCCACACCGACCATGAGTCATTGAAGCACTTGAAGGGGCAAGGGAAGTTGAGCAAGAGGCATGCCAAATGGGTGGAGTACGTGGAAACTTTTCCCTATGTCATCAAATACAAACAAGGTAAGGAGAATGTGGTATCCGATGCCCTTTCTCGAAGGTATGCTCTTATTACTACCTTGAGTGCTAAATTGTTGGGTTTTGAGAGCATTAAGGACTTGTATGCGCATGATGCGGATTTTGCTAGTATATTTATATCATGTGAGAGGGTTGGATTTGGTAAGTATTATAGGCATGAGGGGTTTTTGTTTCGAGAAGGTAAACTTTGTGTGCCAAATTGCTCGTTGAGGGAGTTGATGGTAAGGGAGGCCCATGGCGGGGGATTAATGGGTCACTTTGGGGTAAGGAGAACCTTGGAAATCTTACAAGAACATTTCTTTTGGCCTAAAATGGGTAGAGATGTTGGGAGAATTTGTTCAAGGTGCATAACCTGTAGGAAAGCCAAGTCCAAGGTAGAACCACATGGATTATATACACCCCTACCTGTCCCTAGTGAACCTTGGACGGAAATTTCTATGGACTTCATTTTAGGATTGCCTAGGTCAAAGAAAGGTAGTGATTCCATCTTCGTGGTTGTAGATAGGTTTAGTAAAATGGCGCATTTCCTTGCTTGTCATAAAACCGATGATGTCATTCATATAGCCGACCAATTCTTTAGGGAGATAGTGCGACTCCATGGGGTTCCTAGGAGCATTGTGTCGGATAGGGACGTTAAATTCCTTAGCCACTTTTGGAAGGTCTTGTGGGGGAAATTGGGAACTAAAATTTTGTTTTCAACAACTTGTCATCCCCAAACCAATGGCCAAACTGAGGTGGTTAATAGAACTTTAACACAACTTCTTCTCACCGTCCTTAAGGGCAACCTAAAGAATTGGGAAGAGTGTTTACCTTTTGTTGAATTTGCATATAATCGAAGTGTTCATTCTACTACTTCTTTTTCTCCATTCGAGATTGTTTATGGTTTTAACCCTCTAACTCCTTTGGATTTGATTCCGTTACCTATTGATGAACGAGGTAGTTTAGATGGGAAAAGAAAGGCGGAGTTGGTAAAATCTCTCCACGAGAAAGTCAAGCTCCAAATCGAGAAGAAGAATGAACAATATGCCTCCAGTGCTAACAAAGGTAGAAAACGAATAACATTTGAGGTCGGTGATTGGGTATGGTTGCATTTGAGGAAGGAGCGGTTCCCGACTCAAAGAAAATCAAAATTACAGTCACGTGGTGATGGTCCCTTCCAAATCCTCGAGAAAATCAATGACAATGCCTACAAGCTTGACCTTCCTGGTGAGTATAATGTATCGGCTTCTTTTAACGTCTCTGACTTATCCCCTTTTGATGCAGGTGAAGATTCGAGGTCGAATCCTTTTCAAGAGGGAGGGGATGATGAGAATCCAGGGAGTCAATCGAGTCAAAGTCAAACAGGTCAACCCTCTATCAAAATACCGGTGGGGCCCATGACAAGATCAAAGGCTAAAGAAGTCCAAGAGTTGATGGCGGGACTCATTTTCAAGCTCCGAAATCAAGTCCACATGGAAGAGAGCAAGATCGAGGTCAATTGCATATGTTTGGAAGATCAGGACAGTTCGGTCGACCGAAAGTCCATCCGGTCGACCGAAACTCTGCAGTGTTTTTTAGACATAGCTTCAGGCAGGATCGGCTGACCGTTGTACGACCGAAACTGCCCATTCGGTCGACCAGATGTTCGACCGAAAGTCCCCAGAACAGAATAGCGGGGTTTTTTGTGCAATTATGCAAACTTTCTTTTCTTTCACTTTGTATATCTTCTTGTAAAGCCTCAAACCCTAGATAGTTTTTAGAACATTTGAAGATCACTCCTTGAGAGTTTGAGAGGTAAAATCCTTTCTTTATCTTGTAACATTTTCTTGGAATTTATTTCAACTTATATATTGAGGGTTTGTTCTTGTGTATTTGTTGATATTTATTCCACAAGTCTTGGTATTTGTCTTAATCTCTCCATTGTGCTAGGGTTAACTTTCCTTAGAATTTTGGTTTGATTAAACTTGGGTCAAGATTTCTCATTTATTACCTATTTTAGCTTTCTTGGGTTGATACATTATTGTTGTGGGAATTTTTGGTTTAATCACCAAAGGGGTTCGCATCAATACCCTTGATAGACAATAAGCGATGAATGTGTCTGAAATTGATTTTGACAGTGAGTGGGTTTAGACTCGGGTGCCACTATCCATATGAGTCATGTTAAATCTTGATTTTATAACTATAGAGAAGTTAAGCCTTGAAAAGTGTACTTGGGGAATTACTATACACAGACTGTGAAAGGAGTAGGTGATATTGCTATTAGGATGCATGATGGCATGATCAGATCTCTTTTGAATGTTATGTGTGTCTCGGGCTTTGCGAGGAACCTCATTTCCTTGGGCATTTTGGAAGATAAGGGTTATGAGTACAGATCTCATTTCGGTACCATGAAAGTGAGTAAAGGCTCTCTAGTTGTTATGAAAGGCCCTAAGAGAAACGGATTGTATATCCTTGAAGGTAAAACTTTAGAGGCCTACGAGTCTGTATTATCTAAAATTTATGAAGATAGATCATATCTTTGGCATAGAAGGATGGGATATATAGGGAATAAGAGGGTGAAGTGTCTTAGTGATCAGAGTTTACTAGGAAAGGATAATGTTACACCTTTAAGCTTTTGTAAGACGAGTGTTCTAGGAAAGTCACACAGGGTTAGCTTTGGAATAGGTGAACACAGCACTAATAGACCCTTAGACTACATTCATGCTTATTTGTGGGGATTAGAAAAAATCCTACAAATGGAGGTAGTAGATTTTTCCTATCTATTGTTGATGACTACTCGAGGAAAGTTTGGATGTATCCCCTTAAATCCAAATCTGAAACTTTTGGTAGGCTCAAGTCCTGGATTGCCTTGGTTGAGAAACAAATGGGAAAAACTATAAGAACTCTTGGGACGGACAATGGTCTAAAGTTTTGCAACTTTGAATTCGATACCTTCTGTAAGGGTAGAGGTATCATGAGGCATAGGACTGTGAGATCTACCCCCCAGCAGAATGGGGTAGCTGAGAGGATGAATCAGACTTTAATGAATAAAGTTAGATGCATCTGATTAGTTTGAGGTTAGCTAAAGGTTTTTAGGGTGAAGCTATTTGTACCGCTGCCTATTTGATAAATAGGTCACCTTCCACTACTGTTGACTTTAAGACTCCCCAAGAATTATGGACTAGGAAACCTCCAGATTTCTCACACCTTAGAGTATTTGGTTTTGCGGCCTATGCACATCAGGTTGAGGGTAAGTTCCTAGGGCTACTAAGTGTGTCATATTAGGTTATCCTGAGGGAGTGAAAGGTTACAAGTTATGGGTTTTAGATGGTAAGGACATGAAAGTTATCAACAGTCGAGATGTGAAGTTTAATGAACTTGATATGCCTTGTCTTAAGACCATGGGTAAACAGATTGAGAAGGGGGAATCTTATACTGAGAAGAAGATTGATTTTGAGGTGAAGAGATTAGGTGAAGATAATCCAGAGGGTAGTGAAACCCAACGTCAAGTAGAAGCGGAACAAGAAGTCATGGAAGAGCAACCTGAACTAGAAATTCCTGAAATTCCTGAAACGGAAGTCCCTGATCAAGAAACATCTGTAGGTACTAATTTGGAGAACTACCAATTAGTGAGAGATAGGGAGAGGAGACAAGTCAAACCAAATATGAAGTACATCTCTTCTAATTTGATTGATTATGTCTTAGTTTCAGATGAAGTCTTAGATTCAGTTGATCCTGCTTCATTTGAGGAAGCGATCAATTGTGAAAAGTTTGAAAATTGAAAAAAGGCTATGAAGGAGGAGATCCAGTCTCTGAACAAAAATTAGACTTGGAAGTTGGTTGAAAAACCAAGGAATCAGAAGGTAGTCCATTGTAAATGGTTTTACAAGTTGAAAGAAGGAGTAGAAGCTAATGACCCTTTAAGATATAAAGTTAGATTAGTAGCTAAAGGATTTACTCAAAGAGAGGGAATAGACTATAATGAGGTATTTTTACCTGTCATTAAGTATAAAACTATTAGGTTAAACTTAGCCTTAGTTGTCCAATATGATTGGGAATTAGAGCAACTAGATGTTAAGACCGCTTTTCTTCATGGGGAATTGGATGAGATGATTTACATGACTCAACCTCAAGGGTTTGAGGTGAAGGGTAAGTCGGAACTTGTGTGTCTGCTTAGAAAGTCCTTATATGGCCTTAAGCAGAGTCCCTGGCAATGGTATAAGAAATTTGATGCTTATATGTTTAAATTTGGTTTTAAAAGGAGTGAATATGATGCATGTTTGTATTATAATAATTGTAAGATAGGCTGTGAAGTTTATTTGTTGTTATATGTGGATGACGTGCTGCTTACTAGTTCTAGTAAATCTGAAATTGTTAAAATGAAAAACCTTTTAAAATCGGAATTTGACATGAAAGACTTAGGAGAGGCAAGAAAGATTCTTGGCATGGTTATTAAAAGGAATAGGGCTGATAATAGACTGACTATTAATCAATAGTTTTATTTAGAAAAGGTGATAACCAAATTTGGTATGAAACTTGCTAAGTATGTCAATATACCATTAGCTGCACACATGAATTTATCATTTGCAGAATGTCCTAAAAATGAAGATGAAAAGCATGAAATGAGTAATGTTCCCTATGCTAATGTCATTGGTTCTGTGATGCATTCTATGATTACCACTAGACCTGACCTTGCATATGCAGTTAGTTTATTGAGTAGGTTTATGTTTAACCCAGGTAAACCTCATTGAGCTGCATTAAAATAGCTATTAAGATATCTAGCGAGAACTCTTAAAAGGGGGTTAGTGTTTGAAAGGAAAGTGATAAGCTTGAGCTTAAAGAATATGTAGATTCTGACTTTGCTGGTGATAAATATCAGAGGAAATCTACCACTTCTTACTTTTTCTGTTTGGGTGATAATTGTATCATATGGAAATCACAGTTGCAATCTATTGTTACACTCTCCAGCACTGAAGCTGAATATGTTGCACTCACAGAAGTAAAAAAAAAAAAAAAGAATGCATGTGGTTAAAAGGCCAATTGTGTGAATTGAACTTCTTAAATGAAACCGCTGTGATATTTACTGATAGTCAAAGTGCTTTAATGTTATGTAAAAATCCTGTTTATCATGAAAGGTCTAAGAACATTGAGGTAAAGTATCATTTCATTAGGAAGAAGTTAGCTTCAGGTGAGTTTCATTGCTTAAAATTGCAACTGATGATAATCCTGCAGATGTTGGGACAAAAGTACTTGCGGCAGATAAATTCAACAAGTGTTTATCAATTCTTGCAATTGATAATGGTTAGTTGTTTTGCAGGTACTTGACTGGAGTGAACGATGATTTATAAGACCACACACACAAAATGGATAGCATTTGTAATCGGGGAAATTGGTAATGGATTAAGGTGACCCAAGGTGAAGATTTGTGGAATATAGTGGTGGTTCACTTAATCCACATGACATCCTATGATTGGCACTTCACTTACCTATGGGATTTGAATTTGAATAAAGGGGGAAACTATTTCTTGATTCATCAAACTGGGCAAATAGTTGGTGGAGAGGTAGAAATGTGGGGAGGATCAAAAATATCGGTGAAATCTTGCTACATCCGGCGAACTTAGATCTGGTTGCCATTTCTCGAGGACGACGATGTTATGTTGGTGTTATGTTCTGGTGTGTTTAAGTGGTAGAAATCTGAGCTCAAACAAGGAACAAGAACAACAACAAAGCTGGACAGATTTCTTCTTGCTGCTGGATAGATTGCTTGAAGCTGGGTCTTCTTCAAAATGGCTGGGAAATGAGCTTGAATGCTCAACAGAATGAATATCTAGAAGTGGAGAAAATGTCAAATGATATATGTTGTTTTTTATGTAATACAACTAAAGTCGAAACTAGGATATTTGGATAACCTTCAAAATCACTGAAATTAAATTAACTTTTTGGTAAGTTGTATAAAATATGAGCTGGTCGAACCAAAATTAAAATTAACTAAAATAGTGCTAAATTTAAAATTAACTAAAATTGTTAATTTAAAAAATTTACAATTTTTTGTTGTGCAAATGGTTTAGACTAGATTACTGGGACATATTTTCTGTTAAATTTTAAAAGATTCGTATAAGTTCATAAAGGTAATTCCTCTCATTAGATCACATTAAAAGAGTCATGTTCTAAAAAGCTCGTCTTGACCTCGCTTAGATTCGAAGTTTGCACTTGTTCCTTACCACACTTAATGCATTTTTTGTTTTACGTTTAATCTTAGTCTAGGCTCACTTATGCTCGTTAAATCTTGAAACTTGATCTTATTGTTTAGTCATGCGAACACTGCAAATGAGAGATGCATACCGAAATTAATATAGTGGTTGCTTGGTAGAGTTTCTATGTACTTATTACCAAATGTGTGCATAGTACTTTTCATCCACATATTTTTTGAACCCATAGTTATTACTCATTTATAATTTATTATACATACATTTCTAGAGACCATAGCTTATAATAACTTAAATTTTATAATTTAATCACCTACCGAACATGTACTATCCATATAGTAAATGATGAAAATAAATTCATGTAGTAAACCTTAAATTAGAAGCCCAAATTCACTAGTGATGATATTCAAGAAAACAATACATATCAACTTCATGCCAATACATATATATAGGCAATTAAAACTGATACTCTCTCACACAAGGATTCAATGCTCTTCTGATTGTTCTCTCTCTAACCACTTTGAATTTTTCATGGCAAGGCTGCAGATTATTAACTTCTAATCCTTCAAATAAATGAAACAGCCTAAATTTTACACCAATTTAGAGGACGGTGGATTGTTGGGTGGAATTGCCGGCGGGGGTGACTGGTTAACCGTTGGTTTTAAAAACGGGAACAATGGTGGCTTGTAGTTTGGCCACCATGGAAGAAGAGGCATTACTGGCGGAGGACTTGGCTGGGGAACTGGTGATAGAGGTGGCATTGCGGGTGGCTGAGAAACAGACGGAGGCGGCGGCGTTTGAAATGGTGGAAATGAAGGTAAAAACCAGTATTTCCAATGTAGAAACTTCATCTTCCATTTCCATGCAGATACTGGATCGAGAAATGGCCAGAGGAAATCAGAGGTGCAAAACACAGAGGAAAATTTAAGAATCCCCTTTGTTTTCAATCTGTATTTTCCATCAGTTTTTGATTTGAAAACTACAATCCTGGAATCGTCTATGCCATTGTAGGCTGGACATGCAGCAAATCCACTTTGAAGTTGTGCATAGCATTTCCCCCCGAGTTTTCCTTCATGGAGAATCCCCTCTGGAAGTGAAGCTTTGAATTTCCCATGTACGCTAACTTTTCCTGCCCCTCTTCTTATTACTACTCCATTCTTGAGCATGCAATCAATTGTTACATGAAGCCCTGCAGAACATGGAAGTAAATTTTAGTATATACAAGACACATAAATATCCTAAATTTTGGGGTCAAACTGAAATTTACGTTCTTCACGAAGTACAACACTTTGATACTTTCAAAAATTTTATGATACTTTTGACTTACTGAAATTTATGTCATTTTAAAGTATCATATTGTGGCACATTCCAAATTTTTATGATGTTTATAATATTTAAAGCGTAAATTTGAATGAAAAGAAAATGAAGTAAATTTCAATAAAATTTTGTAAAGGGTATATTTCAGTTCAAGGAGAAAAAGGGGTGCAGAGTGAAATTATCCTACAAAAAAAAAAAAAAAAATGTGAACACTAGACTACAAACAAATCAACTAAAGAATAGAAAATTGTGATACGAGTATGATCCAATTTTGCCGAGTCGAGCATGCACAAATAAAAACAAATGTTTACCTGAAAAGACTTTACTAGATTTGATGTTACTACTCCCTTCGCAATCTGCACACTCTACAATTCCAAAAACCTCGATTTTCTTGTCATGTGCATAGCAAAAATGGAATTGGAATGCAAATGCAAAGAACAAAGAACAAATTAGGGAATGAACCCACATTGGAACCTCCTTTGAGACCTTAAGGAAAGAAAAACCATGTAATGGACAACTCACAAGACCTTTGTTATACTACATAGTGAGTGAGTGAATGATATTTATAGAGAGGGAAAAAGTTACACACGTGCCCAAGTTCTGATGTGAACTTTGAGCGTGTTTGGCTATGAGTAGAAAACTTATTTATTTATAAAATCAACTTCAAAAATCATTGTACCTTAAAAGTGACTTACATTTGAGCATAGCCAATCACGTGAAGTCCTGGTAAGAACCTTTTTTTGGTTTATTAAAAGCGTAGTTATCCTCATTAAAGAATACTACCTATCACCAACTGTAATTAATTAGTATAAGTAACGTAACAGTGAGGCCAACATTAGCGTTACTCTTCATTGAATGAGTTTCAATTGCACAATTCCGTCTTTATCTGCTAATCCATTCCTACTAATTACCAACGCTCATAAATTATACACTGTTTTAAAAATTATTAATTATTTTAATTATTTTTTATATTTGTAAATTTTTTCTTATTTTAGTTTTATTGCTAGGAGACGTGAAGCAAAAACTTCGTTTATATGCGCGGCAAGTATTGAGGGGCTCGTTCAAGATTTTATTGCGTTCTAGAGAAAGTATTAGTTGTATGAGGATTTTCCTTTTTCAAAATAGAAAGATTAAGAGCATGTTTGGTAATGTGAAAAATTTAAATTTTTGTGAGTTTTTTTGATTTTTTGATGGATGTGTGGTTTAAAAAAGTTTGAAAAGTCAAAAGTGGTGGGCTTGACTAAGAATAGATGGTTGAGAATGAGTTTGAAAAATTGAGATAAAATTTTGATCATTACCAAATGGGCTCTAAGTGGTTCGATATATACACACACAATTTGGTAGCAGGGGATAAAATTGCATTTATTAGGTATTTTAAGTCAACTTCATATTAATTTCACACGAAATATTTTGTAATAATGTCACCTAAATTTGGTGGATTTTTATAATTCATTGTAATGACTAATGGGATTGCCTATTGTTTATGCCAGAGACACACACACATACAGAATTTCGATACTCGAAATCTACTATTTTGACATGAATCTTAAGTATAAGAAGTCAGATTGACGTCATTGTGACGGCTTAAATTACTTTGATGGTTAAATTAGTAATAATGTACTTAAAAATGAATAGCTAGAAAAAAATCACACTACGTTGCAAGATTGATTTGTCGATTGACTTACCTACAATACACTTGACAGACATCCATCACTTTACCCATCACATCATCTTTAAAATCAACCACTATAATTGTACCAACACAGAATTTGATAAATTATTAGGTAAATCAATCTGGTTAAGTAGATTAATCCCTAGAAAAAAGCAAACTGGTGTTATGTTAAGCAAGTTGTATGTAAAACATATGTTTCGCGAGCTAGATAAAAGTATACACAGAAAATATCAATACTCAAAATCGACTATTTACCCAGTGGATCTCATGTTGAAGAAGTAAGCTTAACGCCTAAGTGATGCCTTAAGTAAAATACGTTGATGATTGAAACAGAAATCACGTGAAAGCAAACCGGTGCTCCATTAAGTTATTGTATGTGAAGCGAACGTTACGTTAGGTCTACGTAGATTGCGCAGAGTGTACCTCTTGTAGTTTTAAATCTACAATTGACTGTGTGTACGATGGGCGTTAGTATTTATAGGAATTGATATTGTTAACACGTTAGCGAGTTTCTTAGGAGACTTCTTTCATTATATATCGTCCAAAAAGTTTCTCGACATTTAAAGCAGCATGTTGAGTGTGTTTGACTTTTTCGTAATGTCTAACTAGACATGATAGATCTAATTGTTTAGATAAAATTCAGCAACCATACGCGATCATTAACAAGTAATAATGTAGTGAGTTAGAGTATCATCCCGTAGGAAATAAATTCAAATTGGAATCTACTAGTTTGTAATCAAATTTGAATGGCTGTAATACAGAACAGATTGTTGTTTTTATCTAAGCCTCTATGACTATATGACAAAATGTTGTTTATAACACTACAACATATTGAGCTTAATATAACACTTAATTATTGTATTTTCTTATTTAAAAAATTCTATAAATGAAAAACTAGTTAAACATAAATCTAATTTAATAGCATTCCTAGCAAGCCCACTTACCATTTGTCAAAAACGATTCCAAAAATTCCATATTCAATATCACTTCCGCTCTCAAGTCGATCTCTTGCTCCAATTTTTCCCTTTTCTCTCTCGTCTAAAATAATTCTTCCACCACAACCTAATATTACCTAAATTGTTTGGTACAGTTTTATGTAATGAACTAATTCATCTCCAAAGTTCTGTCATATTTCAAGTATCTATCAATAAGTGTCTCTTTGTATGTGTGTGCCATTCTTCTTTTCCAATTCCGATTCACTTCCTCTGATTGTGCTATCGTCATTTTGTATGAAAACATAGATAATTATTATTTTCCCTTTTGTGATTTTTACAGTCGTATATTCCATAGACTTCATTAATTTTCAGTGAAGGCATGCAAACAATAAAATGAAAATATTTGTATGTAAATATAAGAGTTTGAATGCAGTGCAGAATTTAACTCAAAGTAAATTATTTGGAAGAAACAAGAGAGAGCTTTTTTTTTTTAATCTACAAAATACATTCTTATTGTAAAGTTGTATAACAACTGGATTTATAGAAGAAGAAAACGAATCTAAGCAGTGACGAATCCAGGAAAGTGATCCAGCACGAGCGAATTTCATCCAACACGAACATTCACTACAAGGTTAAGAGGAAAAAAAATTTACATCAAAATTATAAGGTAAAAAAAATAAAAAATAAAAATAAAAATTTGCGAATCCAGCACGAGCGACCGGCCGAGCTCGCAGCCCCCCTAGATCCGTCCTTGAATCTAAGTCTAACAAACTCTTAAAACAAAAATCAATAAGAAAACACATTTAATCTATACAACAATTTAAGCCAATCAATTCTTCAATTGTGCATAACAGATTTTACTAACTAAACAACATGTTCCTTTTGTCTTCTCGTGCTTCCTTTCTTGGATCGTTCTCTTCCTTTCTTGATCCATCTTATCTTTGATGATCTATCATGGTTCCTCAACCTTCATACGTCAACAGCCCCCCAAGATAGAGTTTAGATGTCTACTACTCGCATCTCGAGCATGCATGAATAAAAGCTATGAGATCCTAAGCTCTTAGTGAAGATATCTGCCACTTTTAAATCACTGGTTACATGTTTTGTCAAGATACTCCCGTCATGAATCTTATCCCGAATTATATGACAATCAAATTTTATATGCTTAGTTCTCTCATGGAAAACAGGGTTCGTGGCAATGAGCTCCTTACAAACACACAGCAACATGTCATAGATCTTCTTGCGTCCGGGCATGCCCCTGATCTGAGTCACTATAGCAATTGAGTTGAATATATGTGCTTGCTAGATAGAACAATCCTTGTCCTGGAGTCCTTTTAATGTATCTTAGTCCTTTGTGGGCATATAAGTGTGGCGAACGGGGATTATCCATAAATAGCAAATACTTAATCAAATCTGTGAGGGATATCCAACTATTGAATCGGGGAATATGGACTCAGCCATTGCACATAACTTAAAACAATGTCAATTACCAACCACTGTAGCAATAGAATAAGGCGCGCAAGGTGACGAAGGAAAAGCAGAACTGCAGAAGTCCCACAGCGACTTAGTGTTTGAGCCGAATATACCAAATCTGGTCTGATTATTGTGAGATACAAGAGTCTGCTAATCAACCTCCTATAAAGGGCTAGTTCTTCAAGGATCACTCCCTCTTCTTTAGAGAATCTAACATTTTGATCTAAAGGGATTTTGCATGGAATTGAACCGATAGGGCCTAAATTTGCTAGAATGTCCAATGCATACTTCCGTTGGCACAAATAAATTCTTTTCCTAACCTTGCTACTTCAATACCAAGGAAATACTTGAGCTTTCCAAGGTCTTTGATTTTGAATTTACATCAAGTAAACTATTCAGCTGATTTATTGTCTCCATTCAATTTCTAGCAAATATTATGTCATCTACATATAATAAAACAATTGTGAAAGAAGTATGTGTTGACATTGTAAACAAACTACAATCTACCTTAGACTGAGAATATCCCTACTCAATGATAAAATAGAGTGTTTTGAGTAGCACTGGAGTGAAGCCTGCTATTGAGCTTACATACTTTTCTCTCATTCTCATTAGGATGTCCAGTTGGCAGCTCAATAAACACTTCCTCTAAATCTCCATGTAAGAAAGCATTATTAACATCAAATTGGTGTAGAAACCATCTGTTGCAATAAACAATAATGTCCTTACAGTAACCATTTTTGCTACATGTGAGAAAGCTTCATGTTTGTTGTGTGTATCCTTTGTACCTCTCTATGCCCCCATCAACATTAAATTTGATTTTGTAAACCCACTTGCAACCTATTTCTACGTTATCAGGAGGTCAATCAACAATCACTCAAGTATTATTAAGTTCAAGAGCCTCAATCTCAACTTTCGTTCCTGCTCTCCATTCAGGGGATGTTCTAGCCTCTAGATAGTTTTTAGGTTTCTTTTGGGAAGTTATTGAAGTTACAAAGGCTTTGTATGGTGAAGATAACTTACTATAAGACACACAAGAACTAAGAGGAAAGGGATTACCTAACTGAATTTGAGACTTCTACTTGTCTAACTTGTGAGATGTGAGAAGTGACCTTTTCACATATGAATTTTTGCAAGTGTGATCGAGCTTTCCTTATTTATTTTGATATTCAGGGCAAATGTAAAGGAATGTCTTAGTTAATTTCTCATTCAAGTGTTGATTGGTCAGGAGAACCAACCATCTCATTTGTTTGTGAATTTGGTGGTTTGGTAATTTCTTCAAAACTGTTGTTTTGATTGTCTTCAACAATTGGATCATTATAAACAGGAAAGTTGGAAATGAACACATCAGGATCTTGGATAAGACTGATTTCATCCAGATTTGATGAGGTATCAAAGTTGCTGGTTTTAGTTATGAAGGGAAAAATTGTTTCATAAAAGATAACATTTCGAAAAATGAAAACTTTCTTGCTGTCTAGATCCAGTGGCCTATATCCTTTGACATCAAAAGGATATCCAATGAATGCACACTTTTTGGCCCTATGATCAAATTGTGCCTTCCATTGACAAGGGTGGTTTAAAAGACCAAGCCTCCAAAAACTTTGAAGTGTGCATAGTTGGGTTTTATTTTGAACAAAATTTCAAAATGACTTTTATCATCCAGCAAGGGATTTGGGATCCTATTAATGAGATAAACTGCTATGAGAACACAATAATTCCAATACTTCATTGGAATGCCACTTTGAAATTTTAATGCTCTCGCTACATTTAAAATGTGTTGATGTTTTCTTTCAGTAATGACATTTTGTTGAGATGCTTCTACACATGTTTTTTGATGTATGACAGCCTTTTGAAGAAAAATTCTCTCATGCTAAACTCTTTTCTGTTATCACTTCGAATAGTTTTTATTTTTGTTTTAAATTGTGTTTTTACCATATTGCAGAAACTTTGTAAAATACTGCTTGCGTATGATTTTAGTTTCAACATATAAGTCCAAGTACACCTACTAAAGTCATCTATAATAGTAAAAAATATTTAGATCTATCATGACTGATCTCATTGCAAGAACCCAAATATCATAATGTATTAATTCAAAATATTTTTCTATCTTGTGTTGACTTACAGGAAAAGGTAGTTTATGTTGTTTAGTTAAAGGGAAAATGAGATAAGGTTCATCACTAGATGATTTAGGGATCTGAATATCAGTGGTTAACTTGAGCTTAGAGTAAGAGGAATGGCCTAATCTATAATGCCAGAGATTGAAGGGACTGAGGTAGAAATTCTAGTTTTCAAACTGAATTTGGTCAAAACTTCTGTTAAAGCTGAAAGGGAAACCTCTTTTTGCAGCATATGGTAAATCCCCTGCTTCACTTCACCCATTCCAATTATCTTCCAAGTTAAAAAGTCCTCCATATAGCAATAATCACAGAAAGCACAAGGCAACAATTTAGTTCTTGAGTCATTTTCTTGGTTGAAATCAAATTGAAAGAGAAATTGGGAACATAAAGAACATCACGAAGTTAAATAGACTTCATGATTTTGGCAGTCCCTATATGAGTGACAGGTGTCATATCACCATCTGGAAGTGCTACTGAAGATCAAATATGGGCTTGAATGGATAGAAATAGTGAGCTAGAGCAGATCATGACAAGGGGCGGCAGATTTAGCTTGGGCCCATACTGGGCTGAAGCCCAATCCTTGAATGGACCAGAATCTGGTTAAAAAAAAAAAACTAGTTAATAGTTCGGCCCAAATAATTACCCAGCTCGGCCCATTTCAAATTTACCCAAAAAGCAGCCTGCAAAGTGCCAGCCCAACTACCAAGCGTCCATTTCTTCATTTCAGATTGAATTCTCACTTCGTCCGCTCCGCCCTAACTCTAAGTAAGCGCCCTTCACGGTTTTTCACCCCTCCTTCGAGTCTTCGACTTCGACCTTCACTTCAGGCTTCAGCTCTGCCAGACCGCCACCGCCATTTGCCGCCCGCAGCGTCGCTCCGGAAGCAACAATCAGCCTGCACTGCAGCAAGCAGGCAAGCAGCAGCGCAGCTCGCCAGCTCCAGGCTCCAGCGCAAGCAGCAGCCAGCAGTGCAGGCGCGCCGCGTGCAGCTCCCCAGCTCGCCGACCACCGGACGGCCAGGACGTGAGGTTCTTCTAATCTTCTTCTTCACTTCTTCAGTTCTTCTTCTGCTTCAGCAATCACCAATCGGCAATCAGCCTTCAGTTCTTACTTCTTCACTTCTTCTGTCTTCACTTCTTCTGCTGAAGTCTGAACTCACTGCTTCAGCCTTCAATATTAAAAAAAAAATTGTTATTTGTAATTGTTAGCTTAATGTTATTTATGTTAATATCAATTTGCAAATTGAAATTGCTGCAGCCTGCAGGAAGCTGGAACAGAGGAACTGGATTTACTGGAACTGGAAGGAGAAGGACCAGAATGAATTAGAAATTAAAAATATCAAATTTGGCAAAGTTGCTGTCTTGCTGTTGCTGAGCTTGATAAATATCATAAAAAGGTTAGTGGCTAATGTTATTGGAATTTAATTTGATCTTGATAATTGATTATTTGTGATTTTGAATTTTTGATTTGAGTTGAGATTTGAGAATGTGATATTCAGATAATCAGATTTTTAATTTGAGAATGTGAATGTGAATATAATCATTAGATAATTTGAGAATGTGATATTGATTTTTAATTTTTGAATTGAGAATGTGATATTAGAATAATAGAATGTGATTTTTAGTTTTAGTATTGATTAATTTCGTTGCAACTTATCTGCAAAATGGAATGACACCAATTGGACAAGAAACCGGAACTATTGATATCCTCATTGAAGCAACTTCGATTCCTTCTATGCTAAATCCTTCAACATCCACTCCGCATAATGAAAATCAAGCATCTCCAATATTGAAAGGGATCCTGGGAAGCGAATGAAGATATGTGCATATCCTTCTAATTTACGGGATGAGATAAGACGAAAATATTTAATTGTCGGTCAAGTTGAAAATCCTGGATCCGCCACTGGATCATGTGATCTATTGCTACGGTGTCTATTATCCAAGGAACATCTAAAATATTAAAAAAAAAAAAATTGAAGTAAAAGTAGACAAACATAAGGATATACCAGACACTGTGTGGATATTTCCATCTGTAGATGAAGGTATGATGATAGTTTGAACATTATTTGTTAAAGGAATAAAAGATTAAAGTATTAGAGGTAGAGTTCAGGAGGGCCAAAAGCTGAGAGTATTGCTCCATAGTTAATGAGAACTGAGGTTTGTCCTTCACCTTATTTTCTTCAGAAGTTGAAGCAGTAGAAACTTGGTTAACATAAGCATTATTCCTCTCATCAGACTTACACCCCGCAGGATATCCATGCAATTTGAAACATTTATCTACCCCTTGTCCAGGGACTTCGCAGTAAGTGCAGACAGGTTTGTCTGGATTGGCCTTGAAACACCTATCCAAAGAGTGTCCAAGGAACTTACAGAATGTGCAGTAGTACCTATCCCTCTTTTGTGTACCAGCAGATTTCTCATTTCCTTTAAAATTCCCTTTGCTCATCAAGGCCACAAAGTCTATGCTCAAGCCACTAGAGCTAATGAGCTATCACAAGAAATTTCTCTCATCTTCTCCTCTTGTTGAATTATGAAGTAAACTTCATTCAGATGAAAAGGCTTGATCAACAGAATCTATGTTTTTAACCTTTTGTATGTTTCATTGAGACCCATCAAAGATTTCATCGCTCAATCTCTTTGGTGATTTTGAATTACTACTTTCAAACCTCCACATGTACAGTTAAGAATTGATTTATAATTTAATTCATCTAGCAATGTTTTTGTCTTAGAGAAGTATACACTTACAGTATCTTGGTTTTGCATCAAAGCTGTTATGCCATGATTTACCTCGAAAATCCTTGGAGCATTCTACTGGGAAAAACTTTGCTCAAGCTCCAGCCACAGTCGATGTGCAGTTTCTACATTAAATATGCTGCTTTTATGTCCACAGCCATGGTGTTTTGCATCCAAGTTATCACAATGTCATTGCATCTGAGCCAGTGTTCCATTAGAGGGTCGTTTAAATCATATGGTTCACAAATGCTGCCATCTTTGAATCCAGACTTGGTTTTGATACGCAAAGCTCTTCACATTGAGCTGGCCCACGAGAAAAAATTGCTCGAGTCCAGGCTGTGTGTGATAAGCATCATTGCAGTCCCATCATCGTTCTTAATGAGTAGGGACTGGAGGGATGAGTAGGATCATGAATAATTCCTGCTGGTTGGTTTTTGTTAATGTTTGGAACTCGTTCTGGACTTGGATTTAGAGGAAGATTATTTTAGGTTCCTGTAATAGTTATACACCTAATAAATGCTAAAATTAGGATATTATATTATCGTTTTGGAATAAATGATATTGATTTTTTTATTATTTCAAAAATAATCCAAAAGTCGAGAGAATGAAGAAATTGAAGCAAATAAATGTGAATTGGATAATAAATGGAGCTAAATTGTACTCATAAAGAAGTTGATGAAGTCAATTGAGATCCAAGGGGAGTTAATCGAAGAAAATCAGAAGTTTAGGGATCAAAATCATCTAATCAGAAGATGAAAGGCTTGCGGGCAATTAAAGATAAGGGACCAAGTTGCTGAAATTAAAAGATGAGATTTTGAAGGAAACACATAAACCACACGATTGTGTCATCGTCAATGAAACAAGTAGTACCAGATTCTAGCCTACCACATGATCACCACTTCATCAACTGTGCGATCGCTCCTCTGTTCGACTGGGCCGTAGTTTTGGGCTTTAAATGCATATGTTTATTTTTCTCCTAATTAACCTAGATTTTGTCTACACCTAAATAGACTGATCATTATGCATGAGATTAAGGTCCTGATTCTCTATGTTACATACACAAACTCTACCACAACATAAAGGGAATGTATTGGTGCACGAAGGCTATATCGAAGTTTTATGCAAAATGAGGAATAATTTAACCAATTAGGTCATGAATTACACCAAATCCTTTTGTATTTATAATTTAATCATGTTTCTATACTAGACGTTTATATTAGAATTGTGATGAAGCTTTATTATTCGGATTTCTTGTTTTGATACTTGTTTAATTTAATGCAATTTATGGGTTTGAGCAATTAATTCCAGTTTTCATGCATCTATAATTATGTGTAAAATAATTATATGATTGTTGTGGTATTTTCTTAAGTTTGAAGGATTCAAATTACATTATACAAGTTTTTAATTGCCATATAAAATTCGATAGGGAATAGAAATATATCGTTATGCTTTATATTATCTTTAAGTGTTCGTGAAACTTTAATGTTTTTCTATATATTCACATTTATCATAGAAATATAATCGGGTCACATATAGAAATATGATTTAATTATTGTTCGAAAGAGAGTTTTAAAAAAAAAAAAAAGGAACATTGATATTCAAAATCTCATGAATTGTAGATAAACGGTAATATCAAGGCATGAATGATGGAAGTAAAGTGGATTCTCGATTCTCGCATTTGTTTTCCCATTAATTACATTATTTGAATTTGTTTAGTTTTTTTATTAGTTTAATTTAAATTCTAAACCAAATAATTCTTGAGTTCCGATTAAGGTTATTAATATAAAATAATAAGTTCACTCAATCCTCGTAAGTACGATACTTTGACTCACAATTCACTTTATTACTTGTGTGTCCCATATACTTGTGATAAGAAAATAGTGCAATAGCTCTGATACCATATAAGAGTTTGAACGCAGTGCATAATTTAAATCGCAGGAAATAATTTGGAAGAAAAAAGAAAGTTTTTTATCTACAAAATGTATTCTTATTCTTCTTACCAAATAAAGGCTTTACAACAACTGAATTTATAGAAGAAAACGAATCTAAGTCTAACAAACTCTTAAAACAAAAAGAAATAAGAAAATACATTTAATATTTACAACAATTTACAGTCAATCAATTCTTCAATTGTGCATATCAGATTTCTCTAACAAAACAACATGTTCCTTTAGCCTTCTCGTGCTTCCTTTCTCTTCCTTGGATCCTTCTCTTCCTTTCTGGATCCTTCTTATGTTTGATGATCTGTCATGGTTCCTCAACCTTCATTCTTCAACAGCAAAGGTCCTATTTTGCTTAGTTTGTCTTATCTTTGTAAATAGTTAGCTATTGTTTATGACTCAATTTTTCACATTGATAGAGCACAATGGATATATAAATTTTTAGCCTTTTTTAGTGAAATGTTGTGGTTAAGTGATGTATTAGAGAGTTACATTGTACTGATATTTTAGTTTTCTCTTTTTCTGTTTGTGCTTTCTTTTTCTTTTCTTCCCATTACTTCATATATGTTCCATGCGAATAATTTTTACAAAAACAAACCTAAAAAAGGGGAAACAAAATAAAAAGTATATTTTTTTTTTCTTTACATTTTTCAGATTTACATCTTTTCCTGAACTTTGATTTAAGGGTTTTTCCGCTTCGGTAATTCTTTCTCTTTTCTAGTTATTTTTTAATCGCTTGTTTACATTTCTATGCTTATTGACAGACATGTTAATTATTTTATAGGTTCCATTTTGTTTTATGAATTCGCTCATTTTTCTTGTATTTTGTTCGAAGGTTGGTGAGCTTTTTAATTAATTCGTGGATTGGGGTGCTGTCTTGTTGGAGTTTCTTAAGGATTGAATGGAAGAGACAAAATCATACAATATTATCTATCAGGCGTATGGTTATACAAAGATTCTAAAAAGATTGAGATGGCAATGAGGTAGGGAATCTCCGAACCCAACAGGGACTCGCCCCAAACGGGGCTAGAAATCTCCTACAATGATGAAGATGGGGATGAAAAAGTATTCCCGATCAGGGACGGGACGGGGATGGGGATTGCTTTCAAATCCCCGTCCCCACCCCAAACCCCTCCCTCCCCGAAACCATCCCCGACTAATAACTTCAATTAAAGAAAGTCAAATAAATTAAAAGTGTCCTAAATCACCCGACGTCCAAATATATAATTTCAAAACGAAGTCTTACATTTCAACTCTATACTAATCTTCATCTCTCACTCTCAAGTCTCATCTCATTCTCTCCAAACATAATTCTTAACACAATTAAACGTGTACTGCTTTATAAAAGTTATTATGATTTTTTTATTATTATTATTATTAATGTTAATCATTCACTATAGCTGTTAAATGGGAATTTTGTAAAATACTAATACTTTAAAAAAATAATTTGTTTAATTACGTATTACTCCAAAACATCAATGTTTACAGAAAATGAAATAATTACTTTTATATTATTTTCTTTAAGTATTGAACATATATCAAATTGAAAATTAGTTGTTCTCTTATACATTATCATCATTTGATAACCATAAATATATTTACTAATCTACTTCGTCATACCTTTATGGTGCACCTGTAAACTTTTTAATCTAATCAAGGAGTAAGCTAAGAGGACTTTCATTAAATAACCATTATAAAAAGACATTAATAATAATAATAATAAACGAGGATTATGACATCCCCCGCCCCCACCCCGCCCAGTCATCGTCTAAGTGGGGATGGAGCGAGGATGTGGATGATAAATATTTGACGAAGCTAAGACGGAGATATAAAAATCCTCCTTCATGACTTATGTATGCATTTGTTTTTGGTAAGTAATTGCAGTAATTCATTTTAGTTTTATGTTGTTATTTATACGATAATAAACATTGTCACATTCTTTTTGATCATTATAAATTCACTTTCTATGTCTGTTGATAGAGATCTCAAGTACTTTTAACATCTTTTAGAGTTCCCTTAGCATGAAAGCTCATTTGACATGTATTTTTAAATTTCAATCGAGCTTTTATTGGAAATAAATAAACTTGGACAATTTTTCCATTTTCTCACATGGTACACTAACTGCATGGGTAGTATCGTAGCAGTTTGTACATAATACTGAATAGATTTGTGTACAAAGAAACGACACGTAGCAACAATCATTGCTTAGGCCAAATTGTAAATGTCAACATTCCTAATATTTCGTGTTACTAGGACAAAATATTTGTGATAAGATATAATGGATAAAGAATTGGTGAATCTTAACACGTAATTGGCTATAAGGACCCATAAGATTATGACGTCATTAACAGTCTATTATGACATAACAGAATTATATGTAGAATTTATTTGATTTAACAAAGGAAAACATAATTTCTATAAAAGAAAAATTACGTCAAAAACATATTTAAATTGACCCTTTTCTCGAGACTTTTTCTAACATTCCCAACCTCATTGGATGAATCTTAACATGTAATTGGCTCTAATGACCCAAAAGATTGTGACGTCCTTAACAGTCCATTTAGACGTAACAAAAGTAACCCTTTTCCCGAGATTTTTCTAGCACTCCCGACCTCATTTGATTATATGTCATATATTTATGGACAAATTCTCGGAGTGAACTTCGAGAATATGAAAACGGTTTGTCATTCTGACCAACGGATAGCCTTCAGTGAATTTTAAACTTAAGACGGTAAAAACGATTAACCCGAAAACAGTTTGAGTGGCCTACTTTGGAAGCGAAGGTCATAACTTCCTTCTCGGTTATCCATTTCTCACACCGTAAAGTGCACGTTAAAGTACTAGTACTTCAAAATGGTACCAAGAACTCTAGATTTTGATATCATTTACTAACTCAAATCTAAACTCAAACTTGGCCCTTCAAAACTGGAATTTTTGGAATAAGCTAGCATGAGGTGTACCATAGATTTCCACCACCGCCTTCTAGCTTCCGTGAGTCATCTCCTATCTAGCATTGACACCTCCTACTTGCATGCTACTTCATCTCCAGCTCCATCTATGTAATCATATTGAAGATAAAATTAGCCCTTTGCTTAGTCTCTAAGCAAAGGTGAGGAAATCTTCTACGAACAAGACTTAACCCATTTCTTTGCATCCATATCTCCCTATAAATACCCAAGCTCTTAAATGAAATCCTCACAACTAAGAATCAAGGAGAGAAACGCTGTAAAATGGTTCTTCAACTTCAAAACCCTAGATTTATGTACGAAGAGTTATGTATTTATTTCTCAACATACTCCATCCAAAGCTAGCCGATAGACTTCCATTCGAAGAGAAAACTATTCTAGGGGCTGTTATGGATATATTTATCCATTAAATAGTGAGTGAGATATGTTTAATTCGTTATTAGATGTGAGTAGATATGTTATGGGAAGTATTTGATTAATGAAGTGATTTGGAATATGTTATTTGAATTAGTTGATTCATGAATGTATTTGCTTGGATTAGTTGAATAATAAGTGAGCGGGACATTTTTATTTGAATTAGTTGAATATGAAGTAAGTTGAATACGTTTATTTGAAGTATTTGATTAATGAAGTAAGTTGAATATGTTTATATGAATTATATGACTTATTACCCGTGAGTTGGATATGTTTATGCGGAAGGTGAGTTGAATATGATTATTTGGGTTAATTGTTTAATAAAGTGAATATTCGTAACACCCTTTATATGTTTCATAATGTGATAACATGATATGATGAAATTACATTCCGTTCATATTTTGGAAATGCAGTGGCATTTGATAGATGATGTTTTGGAAATGCAATAACATTTGATAGATGATGAATCGTGAAAGAAAGTTTATGCATAAAGAAGAGTTTTGTTCATATTGATTATAGATTTGAACTCTAACCCCTTCAGTAATCAATATGGATATTAATGTTGATAACGTCGGGAGCACCTCGCAACTCTGAGGGTTGTGAAGAATGACATGGTGATCAAATATCCCTGTTGAAGTCGAACAGGGTGAAAGATGACTAGAGATGGCAAAAAAATTCAATCAACTCCACTGATCCGTCGACCCGATCCGTTCTGAAAAAATGCTCATCCGCGTATCGGCGAGGAGAGGCGGGGCGGATCGTGACTGATCCGCCTCGATTAATTAAAAATAATAAAAAATAATTTTTTTAAAAAAGAGCGGGGCAGATCTAGATCTGCTGAAAATATTTCGGGGCGGATCGGGACCCGATCCGCCCCGTTGCCAACGCTAAAGATGACGGCGATGTAGAAGTCCTAGAGGATGAAATAGTCCTGTGCAATCTGATTTTTATGGCCAATTTATCGATATCCGATTTATGAAAATATTAAGCACTTTGGTGTAGAGATAATCTATAATCGGGCCTTGAAAACATGATTTTTGAAAAGAACCTACATATGCATCTATTACTCATCTAACATTATTTTTTAAAAGACCATGCACATGCATCCATTACTTGTCTTGTGGAATTATGTTTCAATATGCAACAACACATGTCCACCATATTCTGCTCACTAGACACGCGTGTGCTCATCGCACAAATATTAACTTCTCAGGTAGCTATTAAAGTAAAAAAAGATTGGCGAGTATCTTCAAATAGCTTGACAGAGAGTGTTGTGCGACGACCACCGAATCTGTTTGAACCGCCACACGTTTATTGAACTTGAGATATTGATAATGTTTTAAAAT
This sequence comes from Ligustrum vulgare, assembly GCA_963555705.1. NCBI lineage: Eukaryota > Viridiplantae > Streptophyta > Magnoliopsida > Lamiales > Oleaceae > Ligustrum > Ligustrum vulgare. Next base: position 18,112,703 of record OY743189.1, on the reverse strand, counting down.
TAATACCGTTGCTTTTAAAAGAAATGAATTTTATTTTTATTGAATTTATTTTGAGAAAATCTTACAAGTCGTATTAGAGCATTATTCTAGAAAAAGTCTTGAAAATTCAATGCGTTACAAGTGTTATCAAAGCATAAATGTCTAAAACATTTGAAAAAGGTCTTCAAATTTGGGGCGTGACATTGGTACTATCTTATGTATTTTATTTTATTTTTTTGAAATTTAGATTTTATTTGAATATCTTATAACATTGTCTTATGAATTTGTTTGGGAAGACAAGAGTATATGAATGCATATGAAAATTTTGTCCATACTGCTCATCACAATCTAGCGAATCCAGAAAAGAATTTATGCCCATGTAGCCATTGTCGAAACTTGAGTCTCCAATATGTAAACATTGTTCACGAGCATTTGGTGATAAGTGGAATGGATCCTACATACACAAATTGGTTTCACCATTGGGAAAAATTATTAATAGTGATGAATCTACAATTACGACTCAGATATTCAATTTATTTGAAGTTTCCAAGAACTCATAACAATAATTGACGAATCTCTCCAAATTGAGTAGAAAGATCGACAATTTCCCTAGTTTGAGTATCCAAATCTACCCTAATAATTGGTACATCATCCATGGATATAAATCAAGAATATAGAAACAAGAAAGCCTTTTCTAATACCACTTAACGTAGCGTGAATTAACGAATTCAAGCGAAGCTCTTAAAAGAAATAAGAATATAGAATCACTAAGAATGATAAATACACTCAAATTTTTTATTAATTAAAAGATATGAAAAACAAAGAACTAACCATTTATTTATCTGGTTGTAAAACACAAAATCTAGTCTAAATCAACTAGTAAAACATAAAATCTATTCTAAATCAACTAAATTGAAAGAATTCAAAATAAATTGAATACAGAAATAGTACTAAAATATTAAAATGCTGTTTTAAAGGCCCAAATGAATTCAGATTGCTAAAATCACCCCTACATCATGACGTAGTGATGAGTCTTGTTTACCTCGTCGTTTCCTTTTCGAATGGTATTATGAGCCCAAATTTGGGCTAGAGCGTCAAACTCGTATTTTATGGTTTTGCTCTTTTCGGTTCAATAGTTCCTCAATTCATTCAGTCATTTGTTCTACATCAACTATCATCTATTATCTTTTCTATTATCTATCTAGGTTATGTCAAACTCAACTCTTAATGTAGTTGATTTCTTTGAATATGCTTAGCTATAATTCGCAATTAGCTAGGACGACAATGTAAATCATGCTTTGAAACTTCAATAAAAGTTTTCCCATTTTTTTTTAATTTTAAATCTGTATTTAATTGAATGTTTGAAAATTCTTAATACTTTCAATTAGTTGGCAATAATTGAATCATTGGTGACTTATTTCGTCTTCGAAAGGTCAATGGGTTTTCGCTATTTTTAGCAAATATAATAAAGTCCAATGAGGGATAAAATTATATTGATAATGTAACGCCCAAGCCAGGAAATTTTAAAAGATTTGATAGGTACTACTCATACCAACAAGGTGCGCCTTCTTTTCCGGAAGTTTATCGTTAGAAACTCCACAGTTAAGTGTGCTTGACTTGAAGCAATTCTATGATGAATGACCTCCTGGGAAGTTTTCTCGGGGAACGTGAGAGTGATGACAAAGTATGCTGAAAAGACTCATGTTGGTACAGTGGGGACAGTACGTCGTCATCTAATGATTGGGACAGCCCGTTAAGTGGGACCCGGGTCGTTACAGAAAATGCTTACTGTAATTGTTTATTAAATGTTTTTGAATCTGAGTGCATTATTATTTATTTGCACCTTTTATAGAAATTAGTTGTACAAATGTGCTTTGCAAATTAATTGTCCATGTAAAATAATTTTTAGAAATTATGTTTTTTCTGAAGAAAATTAGCCAAACATACAAGAAAAATAGAATGGAAAATCTAGTAATTTTTAATATTTAAACAAAGTTTATAAAACCATATGGCACTTTCTCAATCAAAACCTTTGCTACATTCACTTATTTGATGAAAGAAAATATGAGCTTCATGTTGAGAACGTCGATAATATTTGAAAATAAATGATATTTTTCCTATATAACATTTGAAATTATTATAAAAAGAACAAAAAAATTACCAATGAAGATTTAATACCAAGTACTTTTGATAAGTATTTTGTACACTTATATTGATTGTTAAAATAGAGTATTCGTTATTGATTTTCATGAATTACAGCTTAATTTAATTATATTTTATGTGTTAGGTGAAATCTTATGTGAAATGAAGGAATTAAAGGAAATTAGCAAAAAATCGAGCTAAAATGAGAAAACTCAAAGTTCAGGGACTTAAATGCAAACTTTCAAAAAGATGACTCGAACCATTTTTCTACTCTCGGATAATGCTAATGATTCAATTGGAAGAGATTGGACGCTAAACTGGACAAAATAAATGCAAACGGGCGAAAACGAAAGAATTCTAGCCAAACAAGTTATGCTCAAAATTTTCAGCTTCATATTAAGGTTCATGTTTCGTCCCATAAACATTCGAAATGGAAAATTTCTATGCTAGATGAATTGTATCCATTTGAGTCAGCTTTCAAAAGAATTTTGAATCGTATCGATAGGACTTCGGACGAAGAAGATACTGTGAAAATATCGACTACTGGTCAGAAGGAAAACTTGTTGCACGTCCAAGGAAGATTGTTCAAAATCCGATTTTCTATATTATTTCATTTGTTTTGGAAATTCATTATGCACGAGTGTGGAACAAAGACTAGTGGAAACAACACTCAATTCAAGTTGACACAAATTAATGGAGAGAAAAGTTGAAAATGAATGGAGAAAATGGTGAAAAAGAGAATAAGATAAGAATGATCAATGGTGGAAGAGAATAATTCTTACAAATGGACATTATCTTATCACTAATGAGACTAAATTCAAACAATGTGGGAAAGCTAGAATTAAATGGAGAAATTGGTGGAAAATGGAAGATAAGATCAATGGGGGATGGGAACAATTCTTGGTGGAAGAGAATAATACTTGCAAGTGGACATTATCTTATCACAAAGTAGATGACACATTCACTCTATAAATGGCAAGGGAAAATGTGGGAGAAGACACACCTCTTTCATAAACTTCTTACATACTACAACAAAAAGAGAAGAAATCAAGTTTTATGGGGAATTCATTAGAAGAATTCAAATTAGGTTTCTTGGAGGAATTTATCAACAATTCTCATCACTTAGCTTTCTTTACTCTTTCCTCTGTATTTTTCACATGCTTATATTTCTTATACTTGATGCTAATATTGTGTTTCATGAGTAGCTAAATTCACCTTTGATTGAGGAAGAAGTTGAAGCATCTAGACATGGATTTCTAATTTATAAAAATTAAGTTCATTTCTTTATATATTTTGATTGTGTGTGCATTCCATTGATTTCTTCTTTCTTTATTGCTTTGGAGGCCTACTAAGTAGTAGAGTTAGAATTATTAATGTTATATTTTGGTCTTAATCCGTCATTGTTAAGTTGCCAAGATAATTTTTAAGAAATGCAAAAGTGATTTGAACAAGGCGAATCTCTATCTTACATATGGAATGTGACCTAGGTTAATAAACCGAGTTTACGAGTTTGTAGCCTAAAATAATCTATCATTAAGGGTTTTAATGTTTCAATTAATTAAATTTAGAGAGCTTATTCTAGATTGTTTATTGGAAAGAGGTTGGATAGAGAGCTTGTTCCAACGACTAAGTAATAAAGATTCTAATTAGCCAAGCTTGTGTGCTTTTTGAGGATTATTACAATTGATATACTTAATTGAAATGAATTTGTTTATTTATTATGACCTAATGTTTAGATGTGGATACTAATTCCCAATGTTTTAAAATCAGGATCGGACATCAACCCGGATAAAAAGAACGTCAGTGGATCGAACGTTGACCCGATACATTAAATAAAATTATCAAGAAAATACAAAAAACAGATAATAGGAATTATGAGCAATGCTATTTTTATTTTCTGATTTTTTAATACTATTTTAATTATTTTTTGACATTAAATGAATTTTTATATAAGATTAATATAAACAAGATATAAATGTTAGCAATAATATTTTTTAATTATAGAATTACTAATTCAAAGAAAATATAGATTAATTGTTGTTAATTATATTTATTACAATAATTTGTTTAAAAAATGTAAATGTTAAAACTTAAAAGTATTTTAAATCATAAAAAATGACAATCAGAAGACTCTCCATTAATCAATACTAATAATATATTTAATAGAGTAAATTTCAGTAATTCTACTAGAATTTTGCCTTAACAAATTATACATGACTAATTTTAGTATGGGTTACTATAATCACACTACACTTTTTTATATCTACACTCCAGTTTAATTGTAAGAAAGATCTTCAATATTTGTTTACTTTTGCTTTTATGTTCTCAACTTTTTTTAATCGCATTATTATTCATAACATTCAATTAATTAACATATTTTGTTTCTAATCGCGATTTCTATTCAAATATTTTGTTCATTTGCATTGAAAAGATGTGCAAATTTTTGTTTAACTTTTGTATTAATTATTTATTTTGATTATTTAAAAGTATGAGAGACAAATAAGTATTTTTCGCCCTCGTAACAAATATATTTTGAACGAAAATCGTCTATAAAGACAAGATGTGGAAATTAATAAAGAGTTGATGTAAATAAAATATATAAAAATACTTGGTGGGGTAAATGTAAAAATAAGGAAAAATTAGGGATCTTCATTGCAATTAAAATGTTGTGTGGTTAATAAAAAGTGTGGTGTCAATATATTTACCTTTTCAATATTTAGTATTTACATTTACAATAAATTAACTAGGAAACATTTGCATAGAAAGGGAAACAGTTAAATCATAAATGAGTCCCAGTGTCCCACATCGGACATGTATGTTGGGAAGGAGTGTAAAATCCCTTATTTATGGGTTGATTGGTGACAAAGATCTAGTGATTGGGATTTGGGGCTACTGTTTGAAGCCCCCCCCCCCCCCCCCCGCCACCCCCAAACACAATGAATGAGTTCAATATCTATGAATAAGTTCAATATCTTATTTAAAATAAATAAATAAATATATTAGACAAATTAGTCCCTTGAAAACTGTCTAACCCGGTAGCGGGTCGATGGGTTTTTTCAAAACCGGCTGGGTCGATGGCTTTTCCATGTTCATGTTTTTACCAATTTAGGACCCGATTTTTGGACCGGGTTCACAGGTTGGACCGTCCGGTCCAGTATGGATTCAACAACATTGCTAATTGCTCAATCATATTATTTACGCACTTTATACAACTTTACTCGTTTCACTGTTTTTACAACTTTGCAATTTTTTAATTTGTTTTATTGTAACAACAAAACAAACCCCCCATTTCAACAAATCAATGAATTCAAAATATCACGATTTCTGTGAAAGAATGACCCTTGCTAATATACTTCACAACGTCAAAACACTCATACGTATTACTTTGGATTGCCATTCATGGTGAGACTAGATTTTAGCACCGTTGTCGGGGATTGTGCTATTAGTTTGTTAATTGTGCTGTTTTCCTTTCCATTTATTTTTTATATATTATTTTCATTTATTTACAGATTGTGAATGAGCAAAAAGGCTACTACATCACATTACAACATGAGATCAGAAGGAGAAATCGAAAAATCATATTATGAATCATTTGTACCTCAAGACATGAAAAATGTACAACTGGAGAATCTAGTTGATAAAGAATGAGAAACGACAAAGTCTAGCTATAGACTATAAACAAGCACTTGTTGGGAGGCAACCCAAATTTTTCTTCCATTTTATTTAGATTTGTATGGATTTTATTTTATTTTTTTACTTTCTTTTTATTTTTTAGGTAACAGAAAACACATACCCCAATATTGAAAAAGTGAAAGGATTTATGCAATTAGATCCAAAAATTTCGACCATAATTAACCCCAAAAATCAGATTTTTTATTTAGGGTGTATCTATTTGAATTTTCTTTTTATTTTTTTATATTTGAAGATATTTAGGAATAATTTTCAATTTCAGTTTTGAGGTGTTTCAAAAAAAAAAAAATTATTTTATTTTTCGAGTAGTGAGCTTAATCTATATTTTGATCAACGTGTCAGCAGACAGATTTTCTCGAGCATTGTAAAAGTGGTCAAAAGGAAAAACTTTATTGAGGAGTGTGTGAGTGGAAAAGTTGACAGACGCACTATTCTTTTACTGTTTGGTAGATTGAATAGTGTTGAAATTTTCACTATATAAACGATCATTGTGATACTTGGGCAAAACATAACTCACTACTTGAGATTTAATTTCTTTCTTCTTTAATCAGCATTAGGTATTTTTTTCTTGCCTGTTTTCTGTTTAGTTTGTTTTGATTATATTTATTTTCTAAAAAATAAATGGATTTTGTGCTTTTAACTCTTCGCAAATACTATCCAGCATTTCCTTTATGATTTAAAAATGATCTACTTAGCCAGAAGATAACGCTTAAGGATGTTAACGTACAAAGGCATCTCAGAAGATATTCGTTGGTTAATCAAAGCAAAAGTTCGATTAACTGACGAAACTTCTGATATTTGTACTAAACATATGTCGAGCATTGGTAAAAGTAGTTTCGCAAAGAAAAGAAGAGGAAAATGTTTACATGCGTGTTATAAATGTACTCGATGGACCTGTAACACACAATGTCGTTTAGTGGAGCACGTGTCTATAAATCAAGAAGATAAAATAGCATTCATTAAGGATGGACAAAGTAAGGAGTCTTTAGATGATATTCGATTGACTCTTGATAGCATCCTAGTGGGTATGTACAAATGGCACTTCTTGATTTACGAAATCAATGTAAAACCAACCAACAACGTTATAGTCTTAGGAATCTGACTGAAAAGACCACGTTTGCTAATTTATAAGAAAATTAGAGGGGAAGCACCTTCTATGAGTTGGGGGATATGTTTCTCATTTATAAATTAGCAAACAAGGTATTTTTCAGTTAGATTCCTGACACTATAACGTTGTTGTTTAGTTTTAAATTGATTCCATAAATCAAGAAGTGTCATTTGTACATACTGTTGTGTTGAAATATCGCAAGTGTACGATATCGCTACAAGTAATAAAAGTGGACTTTTGACTCCGAGTTGTCGATCCCACGAGGACTATTTAATTCGCTATAAATTTACTTCGAATATAGAATTCCTAGACAAAAATCAAAACTAGTTAAGAAAATAAATTGCAAAATAATAAAAACAAAAACAAAAATGACAAGTAATTGGAAATCAATTAAATAAATAATGCAATTAAAATGAAAATAACAAATTAAACTAAAAACAATTAACGAAAGCAAGAAACAAACGTGGTGGATTTCTAGCAATTAAATGAATATCGGGACTAACGATTTCGAAATAACGTTCTAGCTTAATTTCTCATCTCAAGTTGTTTTCTAAAATTGCATTTGATCGAATTCACGCACATATCTAATTTACCTCTCTCGAATTCAAATTAGACCTATTTAACTAAGTCAACCATGTATCTATACAGCGGGTCAGAGTTCTCCTTAGCTAAATGCATTAAATTTCCTAGGAATTCATAAGTGACCACAAGCAACCACAAATTCATATCTCTATCTTTTTGTTGAAATTGCCGGATTTTATTAGGTGATCTAATTGTTAACTCACCTCTCGGATTATGAAAACAACCATTAAATCATGAATTGGTGATCAAACAAGTCAAGCATTAAACGCAATAATAAAATCAATACATAAAATTAAAGTACCAACTTGAGAATCAAAATTAAACTAAAAACATTAAATCTATATCGTCAATCCCGATTATAAAATTTAGCTACTCATGTTTTTGGAATAAAAAGCAATAAATAATGAAAGTAAAACCCGAATGTTGAAGAGTCGAAGAGTTAACATTGCCTTGGTCCACTTTTTCAATCCCCAGCCTGCCTCACTTTTGATTCCAAGCTCCACCAGCCGTGTATGTATATCTTTGTATCTCCACACCAAAGCTTGCTGCCAACCAACTATAAGGATTTTAATCAATCGTGTGGGCTTATATGTGAATTATTGTGTATTGAATAAAAGGCTATCAAATTTGGTTAAGCCCATTTAAAGTGATCTAATAAGGATTTTATATATCGGGCTTTGATGCATCTAAAATAATGTATGGGCTTTTATGTGTAGATACCAGACCATTACCTAATTCATGATGGGCCGGATTATGTTAATTGGCAATTCAGTATATAAAGTCGGTTATGGTCCCTGAATCCTACGTACTGTTCATCTTGTCTGACATCTCATCATTAGAGAGAAAATACGGACTACGTATCGATTTAGAAGATCCGACCGCCGAATCGTTTATCGTGAATCACGTTTGATTAAGGTACGCTTCCGCTTCAGTTATTTAATTCTTGATAATTCAGCATGATGATTTATTTTGAATCATAGATAAAAATTTATCTATGATAAATTTTCTAACAAGTGGTATCAGAGCCAACATCGTGTTGAATTATCAGATCAATTTTACACGCATATATGTAAAACCCTATTATGTGCGTTTGTATATGCAAGCCAAGTTTCTGATTTTCGCAACTCTCTGTTTTCGAAATTATACACACAGCAAAATTGATCTTTCTGTATGAATATGTTTTTCGAAATTAAGGCTAAAATTTTCTGTTGAAATTTGAGGTTTATGTATGATGGTTGTAATCAATCTGGTTATGGGTTATAAAATCAGATTTTTGGATGATAAATTGGTTTGAGGTTGGTGCTGAGTATTGAATTCAGATTCTCGGTGAAGGGATAATTTTTTTTTTTCGAACTGGGTTTTGATTGTGGTCGATTTTTTTGTGTATGGAGGATGAATTCGAGTTGGGTATGTTCACTGTAAATCGATTTCCTGTGTGTATATTGATTAAGATTTTGATCTGGTTTGTGATGAAAAATGTTGTTCGATTTTGGATTTAAGGATGTATGAGGGTGGCCGAAGGAGCCACAGCCGAAGTTGGGGTTGGTTTTGTTCGGTTAAAGTCGTTCTTGTATGTATATTATGTGAATTTTCAGATTTGGTATTGGATTAAATCTGATTTTGGTTGTTGAGATTTTGAACGGTTTTGAGATTAAGTAGTCGCCGGCAATGGTGAACCGCCAGCGATGGGTGCTGCACCGGCGGTACAAGCGAGAGGCGCTGCATCACGGTGGACGCTGCAGGTCGCAGCGTCCGGGATGGGCTGCGCGACTGAGGTGAGCAGCGCCGTTAGGCGCAAAGGAGGGCCGCTGGACTGAGGCGGCTGCTCTTTCCGGACGGGCTAAGGCGGCGGCTAGGGTTTTAAGCCCTAGCTGTTGCGATTTTGAAGCAAGGACTTGTGTTGGAAATTTGAAGATTACGAGGACTCCTTTGCAATTTCTATAAATTATGGTTAATTGCACCTCAAGTCCTCCATGTTTGTTTTGAATTAAAGTTTAAACCCTATAGTTATAAAACCATTTAAGTTGGCCCTTAAAGTTCTGAAATTTATAATTAAGCCCCTAAGGTTATAAATTATTAAAGTTGGGGTTATAAAAGTTCCTGATTTTATATTTCTGCCCCTGAAGTTTGAATATTTTCTTAATTCAGTCCCTCAAGTTTGAAAATTTTCAAAATTGGTCCCTAAAGTTTGAAAATTTTCTAATACAGCACCTAAAGTTCTGAAATTCTTTAATTTGATCCCTAAATTTTGAAAATTTTCTAATTCAGTCACTAAAGTTTGGAAATTTTCAAAATTGGTCCTTAAAGTTTGAGTTTTTTTAAAAAATTTAAGTCCCTAAAGTTTGGAAATTTTCTAAATTGGCTCCTAAATTTTGAAAATTTTCAAAATCAACCTTTAAAGATTGAAAATTTCCTATTTTGTCCCTCTAAAGTTTGTTTTTCTTTCAAATTGGGACCTAATGCTTGGAATTTCTCTAAATTGGCCAATAAAGTTTTGGGAAAATTGTAATTTAAGCCCTTCAAGCTTAAAATTTTACATAATTGGCCACCTAAAGTTTAAGAATATTGCAATTGACTCTCTCAACTTAAGAATTGCTTTATTCTAAAGTTTTGAATTCTATAATTCAAATCCTAAAGTCAAATATAGATGCAAATCAATGAATTTGAGTTTCAAATCTTGGTACATCGGAATCTTTTAAGAGATATAATATTCGAAAGTAAGTTAGTTGAAGCAACATGTTGCCAAAGCAACCTCTCTTGTGGATATTAATTAACTTTGAATATTAGAAGGTATTTGTGTGTGTTATTCATTGCGGATATTGATCGGCCCAAAGGAATGTCAATATTTGGCTCGAATTTCACATGCACCTGTTGTGATAAACACGTGGCAATTATTTGGTTTAACGTGTGACCAATAAATCGGTCCAAAGAAAGGTTTATTGGTTAACATGTCTTAGTGCCAGTGTTTGATCACTACACTAAGGGAAAATTAGGTGTTTGTGTGTTATTTCATGCGGATGTTGATCGGCCCAAAGGAAGGTCAATATTTGGCCCGAATTTCACATGAACTTGTGGTGATAAATACGTGACGGTTATTTGGTTTTACGTGTGATCAATAAATCGGTCCAAAGAAAGGTTTATTGGTTGACATGTCTTACTGTCAGTGTTTGATTACTACGCCAAGAGTACCACTTACAAGTCAATATTTCTGTCCAAAGACTAAATATTGATGTTGTGCTAGGTATCTTGTGATGGGCCCTACCATTATTTGAAAATATGATTTGCATAATAAGGTATTTATGTGAGCTATTTTGTTTAAGTGTTCTCTATTCGGTTTCAAATTCTGCTAGTAGTATATCTACAAGCTCAAATTTAATCCCTGTATTTATGGAATAAACTTCAAGGATCAAAACAAGAACATTAACTTTTCGTTGGCTGCATCGATCTAGACCGTGTACTAAGGATTGAGCAACCTGCTCCTCTTACGGATGAAAGTTCATCTAATCAAATGAGGAACTTTGAGAAGTGGGATTGCTTAAATTACGTGAGTCTCACGATCATTAAGTGCGGCATTCTGGAAGCCTTTAGTGGCATAGTATCTAAGGAGGTAAATGATGCCCATGAATTCCTTGCCGAAATTAAGAAATGTTTTGTGAAAAATGATAAGGCTGCAATAAGCACGCTTATGCAAAGCTTGATTTCAATAAAGTATAAAGGCAATGGGAAAATAAGGGAGTACATCGTGTAGATGTCTCACACTGCTTCAAAACTTAAGGAACTAAAACTCGACTAGTCTAATGACTTGCTCGTGCATTTGGTATTGATATCGCTTCCTGCACAATATAGTTAATTTAAGGTTAGTTATAACTGTCAAAGTAGAAATGGACTCTAAATGAACTCATTTCATAGTGTGCAAGCTTCTTACACAATTCAGTCAATTTAAGGTCAGTTATAACTGTTAAAGGGAGAAATGAACTCTAAATGAACTCATTCTATTTTGTGTGCAAGAGGAAGAAAAGTTGAAGCAGGACAGAACTGAAAGTGTTCACTTGGCAAATACCTCTAAAGATAAGGGCAAGAAAACAAATAAAGAAAATAAAGTTGTTAAGGGTCTATTAATTTTATAATCTCACACTTAAGTCAATTTTTGAAACGGGAACTGCAACATTTTTGAGGAAGTTGAGTTTGGGGGGAGAAATAAGGTTAAGATATTGTCTTTAAGGAAGAAGTTGAGGAATGATCGGTTTCGATTCCTACTATTGCTTTTGACAATGTGCAAGTTTCTATGCATGTCATTGATCAAGAAGCATATTCGGAACCTCAACTAGACAATGTTGAAGAACCTCCCATCCAAAATAAGGTAAATTTCAGAAGTACAAACTCAACAACCTCAATAACTAAAGCCATTAAGGAGATCCACGAGAGAAAGGAAAAATGTTATTCCAGATAATTTAAATAGTATTTTTTCAAGAACATAAGGAAATAATGGAATGGTGGAAGATGGTCCAATCAATTCCATCAGGCCATGCAGGGTTCTAACTCTCAAAAGTGGATTGATGCCATAAATAAGGAGTATAAGCATATGCAAGACAATAAAGTTTTGGATCTTGTCCTATTACCAGAAGGTGCGAAGCCCATTGGTCTTAAATGGATTTTTAAACCAAAGGGGATTCGAAAGGTAATGTGGAAAGATATAAGGTTCGTCTTGTATCTAAGGGCTTTACACAGAATGATGGCATTAATTATATAAGGTTCGTCTTCAGTTTCAATGAAAGACTCTTTCAGGAAAGTTAGGTTGTTGCACATTTTGACCTCGAGTTACATCAAATGGATAGTAAGGTGGCGTTTCTCAATGGTGACATTGATGGGACGATATGGTTTGCAAATTAAAGAAATCCATTTATGTACTCAAGCCAGCTTCCCGTTAAGGGTAATACAAATTTCATCAAGTAATTATCTCATTTGGTCTTGAGATTAATGTTGTTGATGGTTGTTTGTATTACAAATTCAGTGGGAGTAAGTATATTGTCCTGGTTTTATATGTTGATTATTGCTTGCCACTAATGATATAGGTATGTCATATAAAATTATGAGATTTTTGGTCAAGGAATTTTTGAGATTAAAAATCTTGATGACGTCTCTTTTGTATTAGGAATTCAGATACACAGGGATTGTTCTCGAGGTATTCTTGAATTGTCACAAAAGGGCTATATCGATAAAGTACTTAAGAGGTTTGGCATGCAAGACAGTAAATCAGGAGACAGCCCTATCGCTAAGGGAGACAAATTTAGTCTCGACTAATGCCCGAAAAGTTATCTTGAAGTTAAAGAAATGCAGAGGCTCCCATATAGTTAAGCTATAGGGAATCTGATATATATTCAAATTTGTATGCGTTCGGATATTGCATACGTTATTCGGATACTAAGGAGATATTTAAGTAACCCTGGGATGGATCATTTGGAAAGCAGCCAAACATGTGTTATAAGGTATTTAAAAAGAACAAAAGATTACATGCTCACATACAGAAAATCGGATCAGGTCGAGATCATATGGTATTATGATTCCGATTTTTGCTAGATGCCAAAACAGTAGAAGATCCATATCAGGCTACATTTATCTGCTAGTTGGAGGAGCTATTTCCGGATGGAGTGCTTAACAGACACTTTAGCTTCTTTCACTTGGCAGCGCAGTTGTAGCAATTTTGGGGGCATCTAATTATGGAATATAACTGCGAAATTTTGTCACTGGGCTGCGTATTCTGTACGGTAAAGAAAGACCACTAAAGTTATATTGTGACAATAACTCAGCAGATTTATATTCCAGTAACAATAGGAGCTCAACTAAGTCAAAATACATTGACATAAGTTCCTGGTTGTGAAGGATACAGTTCAGAGTTGACATGTGTCAATAAGAGCACATTAGGATAAACTCCATAATTGCGGATCCGCTTACTAAAGTATTACAACCCAAGGTCTTTCATGAGCACAATACTCATATGGGTGTTGTATTTCTTAAGGATATTCGGTTTCAGTGGGAGTTTGTATTTTGGGTGCATTAGACACATTTACTGTTCTTTTGGATACAGTTTAAAGTTAAAGTTATTTACAGCTGTAAGGTTTCAGGTTTATTATCTCTGAACTCGTTTGAGGATGATCTCACTAAAGTCGGACCAGTTGGAAATAGGCATGTTGAAGATCACATTACATGCAATTTCCATGCTACACATCCATACTTGATCCATGTCATTCAGTTATGTCGATATACGTGACCATTGATAGGTTTAGTTACGATTAATGTAGCGAAAGCCGCTTTGATCCTATATTGATATAATTGATGGACCGGATTGTTTGGAGATGCATTCAGTAATGATAGCAAAATTCTGAGTACTCATAAGGTTATAATTGATACACAATTGTAAGGTTACACATATAGCCCAAGTGGGAGATTATAAGGATTTTAATCAATCGTGTGGGCTTATATGTGAATTATTGTGTATTGAATAAAAGGCTATCAAATTTGGTTAAGCCCATTTAAAGTGATCTAATAAGGATTTTATATATCGGGCTTTGATGCATCTAAAATAATGTATGGGCTTTTATGTGTAGATACCAGGCCATTACCTAATTCATGATGGGCCGGATTATGTTAATTGGCAATTCAGTATATAAAGTCGGTTATGGTCCCTGAATCCTACGTACTGTTCATCTTGTCTGACATCCCATCATCAGAGAGAAAATACGGACTACGTATCGATTTAGAAGATCCGACCGCCGAATCGTTTATCGTGAATCACGTTTGATTATGGTACGCTTCCGCTTCAGTTATTTAATTCTTGATAATTCAGCATGATGATTTATTTTGAATCATAGATAAATAATTATCTATGATAAATTTTCTAACACCAACCAATTAATTCCAGCCAACAATTCAATTCTGTTGCCCCTCTCTTAATCACAGCCCTTCACACTTTGTTTACCAGCCGCACACACTTCTTTTATTCCCTTGAATTATATTCTGCCAACCCCAAAATCTAAACTAGCCAAGTCTCCTCTTCTCGGCTGTAATGTGTAAATATGTGAATATATATATATGACCAGCAGACTGTCTTTTTGTGTTAATAGCAGTAGCCTCTCATTCTTTGTTGCAATTCCCAGCTCTTTATTTTGTCTTCTACACAGCCGACTGTGTGTATTTTATCTCCAGCTGTATATATCCTCAAAGAAAGCTCCCCAATTCTCCAGCTTCTCTTCTCCACGGCTGACCTGCGGCTCTCCCCCCTTTTTTCTTGACTGCAATGTGTGTGTATATATATACACACAAATTAGCCCTAAAGCCCAAATCAACTAAATTGTCCTTCAAGTTACTCAATTCTTCCATATATGATAAGTTAGTCCTTGAGTCAATTGCACATTCGGTCTTCAACTTTTGAGAGTGTACACTTTAGTCCTTTTTCTTCGTTTTATCTCAATATTCGTCCAATTGTTGCGTGATTGCTTCAATTCATCACTTTTCTTGATTTTGGGATAAAACCTGAAATAATAATAAATAAACACAAACTAAGTAGAATTTATTCGAGAAAAACAATATAATATCCTAATTTCGATAGATAAATAAGTGTATAAAATACACTTATCACATACCCACTAGGGTGCGTATCAAGAGTCAATCGAATATCATCTAAAGACTCCTTACTTAGTACATCCTTAATGAATGCTATTTTATCTTCTCAATTTATAGACACGTGCCCCACTAAACGAAATTGAGTGTTACAGGTCCATCGAGTACATTTATAACAAGTCTGTAAACGTTTTCTTCTTCTTTTCTTTGCAAAACTACTTTTTCCTAGGCTGGGCTTATGTTTAGTACAAATATTAGAAGTTTCGCAGGTCAATCGGACTTTTGCTTTGATAAACCAATGAATATCTTCTGGGATACATTTGTACGTTAACATCCTTAAACATTCTCTTCTGAGTAGGTAGATCTTTTTCAAATCATTTAAGGAAATGCTGGATAGTATTTGTGAAGAGTTAAAAGCACAAAATCCATTAATTTTTTAGAAAATAAATAAGATCAAAAGAAACTAAAAAAGAAAACAGGCAAGAAGGGGAAAAAATGAATACCTAAGTTGATTAAAGAAGAAAGAAATGAAATTTCAAGTAGTGAATTATGTTTTGCCCAAGTATCACAATGATCGTTTATATAGAGGAAATTTTAACACTATTCAGCCTACTAAACAGTAAAAGAGTAGTGCGTCGATGACTTTTCCACTCACACACTGCTCAATAAAGTTTTGCCCTTTGACCACTTTTACAATGCTTGAGAGAATCTGTCTGCTGACACATTGATCAATATTGATTAAGCTCACTGCTCAAAAAATAAATTAAAACTAAATTAAATCTTTTTTTTTAAACACCCCTAAACTAAAATTGAAAATTATTCCCAAATACCTCCAAATATAAACAAATAAAAAGGCAATTCAAATAGATACTCCCTAAATAAAAAATCTGATTTTTGGAGGTTAATTACGGTTGAAATTTTTGGATCTAATTGCATAAATTCTTTCACTTTTTTAGTATTGGGGTCTGTGTTGTCTGTTACCTAAAAAATCAAAAGAAAGTAAAAAAATAAAATAAAATGCATACAAATATATATAAAATGGATGAAAAATTTGGGTTGCCTCCCAACAAGCACTTGTTTATACTCTATAGTTAGACTTTGTCATTTATCATTCTTTATCAACTAGATTTTCCAGTTGTAAAATTTTCATGTCTTGAGGTACAAATAATTCATAATTTTTCAATTTCTCCTTTTTATCTCATGTTGTAATGTGATGCAGTAGTCTTTTTGCTCATTCATAGCCTATAAATAAAAGAAAATAATATATACAAAATAAATAGAAAGGAAAACAGCACAATTAACAAACTAATGGCACAATCCCCAACAACGACGCCAAAATTTGATCGCATCTGGAATGGCACTCCAAAGTAATTTCCTTACTCCTTAATACTTAAGAGTGTTTTGATGTTGTGAAGTATAGTAGCAAGGGTCATTTTTCACAGATATCATGATAGTTTAAATTCATTGATTTGTTAAAATGGGGGGAGGGGTTGTTTTGTTGTTACGGTAAAACAAATTAAAAAAATAAATTACAAAGTTGTAAAAAAAGTGAAACAAGTAAAGTTGTATAAAGTGCATAAATAATATGATTGAGGAATTAGTATCCACATCTATACATTAGGTCCTAATAAATAAACATATTCATTTCAATTAAGTATATCAATAGTAGTAACGCTTAAAAAGCACACAAGTTCAACTAATAGGACTCCTTCTTACTTAGTCGTTGAATAAAACAAGTTTTCTATCCAATCTCTTTATAATTAACAATTTAGAATAAACTCTCAAAATTTAATTAATTGAAAGATTAAACTCTTAAGGATATATTATTCTAGGCAACAAACTTATAAGCTCGGTTTATTAACCAAGGTCACACTCCATATGCAAGATAGAGATCTGCCTTGTTCAAATCCCTTTTGCATTTGTTACAAATTTTCTTGGTAACTTAACAATTATGGATTAAGCACCAAAATATAACATCAATCATTCTAGCTGTATTACTTAGTAGGCCTCCAAAGAAATAAAGAAAGAACAATTTGTCATGAAATCAATGGAATGCACACACAATCAAAATATATAAAGAAATGAACTTAGTTTTTATAAATTAGAAACTCATGTATAGATGCTTCAACTTCTTCCTCAATCAAAGGTCAATCTAGCTACTCATGTTACACAATATTAACATCAAGTATAAGAAATATAAGCATGAGAAAAATACGAAGGAAAGAGTAAAGAAAGCCCAGTGATGGGAATTGTTGATAAATTCCTCCAAGAACATCCTTTGAATTCTTCTAATGAATTCTTCACAAAACTTGATTTCTTCTCTTTGTTGTAGTGTGTAAGAAGTATATGTGAGAGGTGTGTCTTCTCCCACATTTTCCCTTTCTATTTATAGAGTGAATGAAGCATCTACTTTGTGATAAGATAATGTCTACTTGCAAGAATTATTCTCTTCCACCAAGAATTGTTCCTATCCACCATTGATCTTACCTTCCCTTTTCCACTAATGTCTCCATTTAATTCTAGATTTTATCTCCCAAATGGTTTGAATTTAGTCTCATTAGAGCTAAGATAATGTCCATTTGCAAGAATTATTCTCTTTCATAATTGATCTTCCTTATCTTATTCTCTTTTCCACCATTTTCTCCATTCATTTTCAACTTTTGTCTCCATTAATTTGTGTCAAGTTGCATTGAGTGTTGTTCCCACTGGTCTTTTTTCCACACTTGTGCATAATGGATTTCCAAAAAAAATTGATATAATGTAAAAAAATCAGATTTTGAACAGTCTTCCTTGGATGCGCAGCAAGTTTTCCTTCTGACGAGTAGTCGGTAATTTCAATGTATCTTCTTCGTCCGAAGTCAGATCGACGCAATTCAAAATTATGTGGAAAGCTTACTCAAATGGCTACAATTCATCTAGAAAAGACATTTACCAATTATAATGTTTATGGGACGAAACATGAGCCTCAATATGAAGCTGAAATTTTTTAGCATAATTTGTTTGGCTAGAATTCTTTCGTTTTCCTCTGTTTACATTTATTTCGTCCAATCTAGCGTCCAAACTCTTCCAATTGAATCTTTAGCCAAGTGGTTCGAGTCATCTTTTTGAAATTTTACACTTAAGTCCTCGAACTTTGAATTTTCTCATTTTAGCTCGATTTTCTGCTAATTTCCTTTGATTCCTTCATTTTGCATTGGATCTCACCTAATACATAAAATATAATTAAATTAAGCTACAATTCATTAAAATAAATAACAAATATTCTATTTTAACGATCAACATAAGTGTACAAAATGCACTTATCAATTTTTCCTCCATAACAAAGTTTGGGACTTGTGAGAATTCAACAATGCATAAATTTGATAATTTCAGTGAAATGTCATCTTCAATCTCTTTAATTTTTATGTTTGTTGTGAAGTTGATTTTAAATTCATCATGCACATTTAGAAATGTATGATTATTATTGGTCTAATTTTTTCATGATAAAATCGATATATTTTCCCTTTCTGAAGTTTTGGAGAAAAAATTGCAATTGTGACCTCAAATAGTGAGCAAGAATTTGGTACCCTACAAGTATTAAAAAAGACAACATATTAGTTTTATATCGAAAAGTTAATAAAATAAGGATCGACAAATATAATGAAAAATATCAAATCTTCATTAATCGAAAATTCAAAATAAGTTTTAAAACTTTCATCAGTACATATAAGTTTCATTAATGGAACTTGTACATATATTGAAAATTTTTATACTTCAATCTTCATCTCATGCGATCAATGTCTTAACAACATATGTTTGATATTTTTCTTTGTGGACAAAACAATTCAATTTATTAAAAATTTAAATTTAAAAGAAATGATAATTCAAAAAAAGTTCAGCAAAATATGATGTTAAACTTTGAACCCCCTTTTAAATTTATAAAGGGCTATATTGGGTCATAGCATAAGTTATATAAAATTCATTTTAATGTAAAAACATACATGAATATTAAGGGGTCTTGGAATTATAAATGTGTCAATGAAAATTAGTAATTGAAAATATGTAACTATGTAAATATGTTAGATTATATGTAGGTGATTTGAGTTATAGAGTAGAAGTCGTAGATATTCTTATTGAATTATTTAATGACATTGTTAACAATGAAAAAATAATAAAATGTTAAAAACATAATTCAAAAATATATATTATTCATATTTCTCACAACTTCCTCAATGATGATAATATATTAATATTTAATTAAGAATTAGAAAAAAAAAATCTTGAAGAAATTATAACCTAACTTTTTTCACTAGAGAATAAATAATAATTTAAAATAAATCAACAGAAAATAAAAATTGAAGGTTTTAGGCTTTATATGAAAAAGTTAGTGAAAAAGTAAAGATTTTAGATTGTGTTGAAATTAATGACATTGTTGATAAAATGAAAAAATAATATTAAAAAATTATTATTCATTAATTAACATTAATGGTAAATATGAAATTAGAACAAAATCGTGAGGATCAAAAATGTTTCTCCTTTAAGTCACTTTTAAAAACGGTATAGATAGATATGGTAAGTCATAAGGTAGATTAAATAGATTTAGTTCCTTTCAAAAATCACTCCAACGTCACGGTGTAGTGGTGAGTCTTATTTACCTCGTCGTTTCCTTTTCAAAAGGCATTATGAGCCCAAATTTGAGCTAAGCGCCAAACCTATTTTATGGTTTTGCTCTTTTTGATTGAATTGTTCTTCAATTCATTCAACCATTTGTTATACATCAACTATCATCTATTAACTTTTCTTATATAGTTGATTTCTTGAATATGCTTAGCTAATTCGCAATTAGCTAGGACGACAATGTAAATTATGCTTTGAAACTTCAATTCAAGTTTTCCAATTTTTTTAAATTTTAAATCCTATTTAATTGAATGTTTGTAAATTCTTAATGCTTCCAATTTGTTGGCAATAATTGAATCATTCGTGCCTTATTTCGTCTTCAAAAGGTCAATAGGTTTTAGCTATTTTTAGCAAATAAGAGCATTTCTAATATTTTATACATATTTTGATCTATGTGGTATTTTAATAAATAAATATCTCACTCATGTTGATAAAATAGATAATGAAATTTAAAGTTTATCTCCAATAATCTTTGTCTACAATTTTTCATCTATACATATATCTTCAAATTAACATTATCTCAAATAATAAACTTCCTTAAATAAATTGAAAATTTAATATTTGTCTAATCACTTTATCTAATACATTACATATATCTGGATATAGCACCAAATAATTTTCTTTCCACGTCGCATCACATAGACATGAAAATTAACCATTGGAGATGAAATTTTTAAATAATTATTTGTTTTTTTATGGGGTAATGATTTTTTGCACAATTCATAAACCATTAATAGAGATGCTTCCGTAATTGTTTATTAAATGTTTTTTTATTTGATTGCATTATTATTTATTGGAAAGTGCTATTTGACCAAGTGATGACCATTAATGAAAAAGTAACGTGATAGGTTAAAAGACAGGATTGAATGATGCCATATGTAAAATCTATACGACTGTCTGTATAATCGTCTGTATGAGTAGCCCGACTGTTATTTATTTGCACCTTTTATAGAAATATAGTAAGTCATAAGGTAAATTAAATAGGTTTAATTCGAGATATTGTAACAATATATTGATTGTCAATTCAAATACTTGTCCACAATGGAAATTTGACAAAATAGAAAAACATAGGTGGAGTCAAAATCCTAGAGCCCTTGTCATATTCCGAACTTCTCCAAATTTCTCATTCAAATTTAGGCATATATAGGTTTTTTTTTTTTTTTTTGAAATGGCATATATAGGTTTATAATGGCTAGATTTAATTGACTTCATAGCTAGATACATTTACACTCTATTCACTCTTTATTATCACATGTATCATGCACTCACAGGTTTCAAACGATTAGGTATCTTTTTTAACAAGTCCAAATGAGCCTCTCTTTTTTTTAATTTACCTTACCCCAAAGAAAGTAATTATGCTGAGAGTTTAAAAGTGATAATCTTGAATTCAACAAACTAATACAGATCAAGTCCATGCCTATAACGCTGGGAATTAAAAACTTATATGTCTCTCTTAGCATTCATTTATTTTCAGATGTTTACTCTCTTTGAGTTTTTCATTACATAAATGAAAATTCTAACATCTAAAATAAATGAAACGAGATGCATTCAGCTCATTGTTATACCCGTTGAAGCCTACGTCGGGTGAGGAATAAGAGGAGGTAGAGGAGGAAACGGGGACCAGCCGATCCTAGGGTGGTGGAAGTGATGTGGAGGAATCCATGGGAAAGGAGGACAGGGTTTCCAGAAGATTGGTGGAACTGGCTTGTAAATTGGAACCGGTGGCGGAAGTGGCTTTTCCGGAGGATTGTAGATTGGAACTGGTGGCAGAAGTGGGGGTGGTTTGTGGATTGGAACTTGTGGCGGAAGTGGCTTTATTGGTGGTTTAATTGGAACCGGTGGTGGAAGTGGCTTTACCGGTGGTTTGTAGGTTGGAACTTGTGGCGGAAGTGGCTTCACCGGTGGCTTTGGTTTGTAGACTGGAATTGGTGGAGGGAGCGGAGGGTGGACTGGTGGCGGAAGCGGCTTTACTGGTGGTGGCTTCGGTTTGTAGATTGGAATTGGTGGAGGAAGTGGCCGGTTAAGTGGTGGTTTGTAGATTGGAGCTGGAGGCGGAAGTGGCTTTATTGGTGGCGGCTGATGGACTGGTGGCAGAAGCGGCTTTACTGGTGGTGGCTTCGGTTTGTAGATTGGAATTGGTGGAGGAAGTGGCTGGTGGACTGGTGGCAGAAGCGGCTTTACTGATGGTGGCTTCTGTTTGTAGATTGGAATTGGTGGAGGAAGTGGCTTTATTGGTGGTGGTTTATAGATTGGAGCTGGAGGCGGAAGTGGCTTTACTTCTGGTGGCTTCGGTTTGTAGGTTGGAATAGGTGGAGGAAGTACTGGGTGGTTAAGTGGTGGTTTGGATGGATTTATGGGTGGCTGAGTAGGAGGTTGGGAGGGCGCCGCTGGTGGTTTTGGCTGGGAAGGCGGAGGAGGCGGCATTGACACGAAAATGGGAGGGCATGGTTTGAGAAATATTGGTGGAAATGGAGGTGAAAACCATGGATGGCCAAAGTGGTTCCCCCATGGAGGAGAATATGGATGACAAAATAGCCAATGGAAATCAGAATTGCATAATGCAGTGGAAAATATCAGATTATCCTTTGGTTTTAATCTGTATTTTCCATCATTTTTTGATTTGAATACTACAATCTTGGATTCCTCTAGGCCACTGTGGGCTGGACATGCAGCAGATGCACTGTGAAGTTGTGCATAGCATTCCTCCTTGAGTTTTCCTCCCTGCAGAATCCTCTCAGGAAGTAAAACTTTGAATTTTCCTTCTTCATCAACTTTTCCTTTCCCCCTCCTTTTTACATCTCCATTCTTGAGCTTGCAATCAATTGTTACATGAAACCCTGCAAAACACGGAAAAAAATCGGTATACACAAGAAATCCGTGAATGTACTTTTTCCTCATGCATTAGGTATATGCATTGTATAGTTCTGATTTGTTGTCTGAATCGAGCACAGTGTGTTGCCCAATTCAGGCACATGTTTACGCGAACATACATGTTCGCGTAAACATGTGCCTGAATCAGGTAGTGTGCCCGACTCGGCCAACAGATCGTTGCTTATGCACTGTAGTACCGTACGAAATAACAAATATGCTTTTTTAACCTTTTTTTTTTTTAGTTAATCTTCGGCGGTACTATCCAATCCAACGTGTCAATTCTATGTTGAAAGTATAATATTAAAGAAAAGAGATTTGTAACATGCTAATCCACTAGCACACGCGCGTAATTTGTTAGTTACGATGGTTAATACTTTTGAGTCGAGCGTGCGCCAGCGGGAACGTAAATTTACCTAAAGAGGCTTGACTGGACTTGATGTTGCTCTCTTTGCAGTCAGCACATTCTACAATCCCAACAACCTCGATTTTCTTGTCATTTGCATAGCAAAAACTCATTAGAAATGCAAAGAACAAAGAACAAGTTAGAAGATTAACCCACATTGGAACTTCCCTCTGAGACCTTAAGGAGAGAAAAACCGTAAAGTGGAGAACTTGCAAGGACTTAGTTTATTATATATAAAGGGAGAGGGCCGGAGATACACACAAACTCTTAGTGTACTTGAAAGTAGCTTATAAGTTACTTAGTTTTAAGCACAACCAAACATGTTACGTTTAGTATCATAAAGGTTGAGTAAAATCCAAAATCAAAAGAAAATAATATTTAGTTTATTTAAAGCATCATTAACTTCAGTGAATGAGTTCAACTGCATAATTCAGGTTTTTTCTACTGAACCTATTTACCGAGTACCAACTCTCATTCAAGATTTTACTGTCTTTGTCCTTTCAGCTTAAAGTTGGGTACTAGAAAAGAAATTACATTTATGAGGCATTTATAGCCATCTACATATTAGTTTCACAAGAAACAGTTTGTATATAAATGTCAACCAAATTTGGTTACAATTTAAAAATATAAATCCAAAATTTGGTCATGGTTTTAAGATATAAATCCCTTCTAGTTTGTGACGACTATTTATATGGAGATTTTACGTGGAAGACACCGAAATTAGCGACGACTTGCTGTTGTAGGACCCTATTGCGAAGAATGCTAAAGTCGCCGCAATAGGGTCCTTCAATGGCGACAACTTGCGACGACTCCTGAAGTCGTCGCAAATTGTGATGACTACAACAGTTGTCGCGGTATGGTGCCCTGTTGCAAACAAATATTTAAATTATTTATATTTATAGAAATAATATTAAATTTAATATATTAGAACAAATATTTATATACTATTATTATTAAAATGTAATTTATTAGAACAAATATTTGTTTTATTAACTAATATGCATATGAATTATTCTATCTGAATCATGTCCTTGACAATGAGCTTAATAAAAGCTCTCACATGTGGTATTTGGAGTTCACAGGCTACATTGTCAAGCTCATCGTCAAGGTCATTGTGAGACTAGACTTATTGTATATATATTAGATAAAACAAAAATAAATACAAGAATTCAATTGCCTCAGTTGAAGGGTTCGAATCCAAGATATATATATATTCGGGTCGGCAGTCGGGTTGGGTCAAAATAAATTAATATATTATTAATTAAATATTTTAGTATTATAGATGACAAAAAAATCGCCGATTGTCGTTACAATAACCCCTAAGGAAATAGCGACGACTATATCATCTTTATTAAGTTTCAGTCACGGCCTACAGCATCAACTCATTACGACGTCAAAAGTTATCGCTGACTTATTTGCACACTTTCAAATCTTGAGGAAGACCAAATTTGTATGACTATGGATATGGACGTTTGGAAAATAATATGGAAGCTTTTGGAAGTTGCAAAATCAATATTCAAGATTTATTTAGATCAAAAGGGTCAAAAATCGTATCAAACAACAGTAAGCAAACCACGACCCAATGGAAGTTTAAAAAAAAATATATTGTAGAGTTGTGGTTCAACCTTTATTCCAGGGTATTTTGATCCTTTTGTAGGTATGACTTTCAAGGGAGAAAGAAAAGGTTAGGAATTCAAGTCTTTGGCGTGAAGAATGTTATTGTTGAAATGTGTAAATATTTTTTTTCTTATTGTACTAATATAGCACAGAATAGATGTTAGGGACTTATGTGATAATTGTGTAATACTCATTTGTATTTACCAACTATTATGGAATGAAAAGTAGTCTCTCCAAACTACGTGGTATCAAAGCCAAAGGAAATTGAAATAACCCTAGCTACTAGCCGTCCAATCCTTACCGTTGAAGCTTACTCAAAACCAATCCGACAACGGCCAAAGCTTACCCAGAGGCCGACGTCGCCCCTCCGACCATCGGAACTTCGAATCGTCGGATTTCTCAATATCGCGACTCTCTGCTCGCGATTTCAACCCAAGTTTCGAACTTCCTAGCATGCGCAACTTGTGACTTCGATTGCTGCTCCGGCGCGACTCAAGTACTCTGCTCCTGCATCTTCTCCGATAGGTTCTCCAGCGAAGTCCCCTTGTAGCTCAGAAACCTGTTTTTTCAGCTAAGTGTTTTATTGTCATGAGCCTTGAGTTTCATGTTGAAATCATCTCTTGAGAGATATTGTGAGTTTCTGATTGGGCATAAGTTCTGTTTGGATATATAGTTTGGTTCATTCTTGGGTTCTTGAAATTGAAGAGTTACTGGAAGTGCATTATGGTTATAGTTTGTGGAACTTGTTATTGACTACCTCGTGACCTCTTGTATTATTGAAATTGATCAATTGCTACATGTTATTAGTATTACTTGGGGTCTATATTATCAATTGCAAGACTGAGAAATGGTTGAGAACAAGATTGGAATTTCACTAATTCATTAGACCTCTTCTACCTCTCATGCTGCTCGATTGTCTCATAAGGAATGTGTTTTTGGTTTAACATCTACTTCTACGATATCTAACTCTTGGATTATCGATTCTGGAGCTACTGATCACTTCTACAATTGATTCTCTAACTTCTTCACTTGTTCAGTCTGTC
The DNA here is from genome assembly GCA_963555705.1 of Ligustrum vulgare. Lineage (NCBI taxonomy): Eukaryota > Viridiplantae > Streptophyta > Magnoliopsida > Lamiales > Oleaceae > Ligustrum > Ligustrum vulgare. The sequence goes on along the minus strand of OY743189.1, from coordinate 18,086,995 downwards.
TAGGTGGGTAATGAAACTCCTGTCCAAATTATTAGGGCCGAAAATGTTTCACTTTCACCTACTTTAACACTATCATCTATCTTACTTGCACCTACATTCTCTACCAATCTGTTATCCATTAGTCAAATTACAAAAAATCTAGATTGTTCTATAACCTTCACTTCTTCTCACTGTATCTTCCAGGACAATCTAAAGAAGATGACCATTGACACTGGTAGAGAAAGAGAAGGACTATATTTTTTGGAATGGACAAATAAGTTACAAACAGAGGCTAGTACAAGTCTTCAAGTACTTAGTAAGTCTTCTCCTAGAGATAGGATCCTTCTATGGCATTTTCGATTAGGACACCCCTCATTTTCTTATTTAGAACACTTATTTCCAAAACTATTTAAGGATATTTCTAGTTCTAGTATGCGATGTGAACAATGTGTTTTTGCCAAAAGTCATTGTGTACCTTTTAAAATCAATAAAAATAGAAGTATTGTCCCATTTGCTTGTGTTGATACTGATGTTTGGGGCCCTTTCTCTACTCCTTATGCCTCAGTCAAAAATATTTCGTTTCTTTTATTGATGACTTTAGCAGAGTGTGTTGGGTATATTTTCTAAAATCTAAGGGTGATTTCATTCATATTATTCCTAAATTCTCAAAAATGGTCGAGATACAATTTCATACTCAAGTTAAGGTCTTTCATTCTGACAACGGTTGTGAGTTTGTAAACCAAACCCTTGCCAATTTCTTCGCAAGTCACGGTATTCTCTACCAGACAACTTGTACTTATACACCACAACAGAACAGCATAGCAAAGCGTAAAAATAGGCATATCCTTGAGGTAGCCCAAGTATTATGCTTTACTATGCGGGTTCAAAAACGTTTTGGGGTTGAAGCTGTGTCAACAGCTGTCTTTCTCATCAACCATATGCCTTCTCATATAATTGATTTTCAAACACCCCTAAGGATGTTGTCAAAGTTCCACTCTATTTCTTACGTCTTAAATATCTGTCCTAAAGTCTTTGGTTGTGTGTGTTATGTCCATGTGCACTCTCATCATTGAGACAAACTTGATCCTCATGCTTTAAAATGTGTTTTCCTTGGTTACTCCAGCTCCCAAAAGGGCTACAAATGTTTTTACCCTTCTACTGGAAAATACTATATCTCTATGGACGTTGAGTTGTGAATCTGAATCTTTTTTCTCTGATGATTTATCATTAGTTCCTCTTCAGGGGGAGGTTTATAGTAAAGAAGATGAACAAATATGGTTAGAAGAAAAGAAAGTATAGATTTCTAGGGGTGAGGGGGAGTCTGAAGCCGAGGTCGAGAGTGACAGATCACCTAGGTTGTTTCAAAAGTACTACACCAGGAGAAACCCAAATAATCCTTGTACTCCAGCACTGGTTACTAAAGACACTATCGGGGCCCCTTCTGACATTGATAGTCCTCCTATTGATACTACGGTGCCATCGAACTCTTCAACGGTTGAAAATGAGGTAAATATTCCACCTCCCACCTCTTCCAATTCTATTCCTATTTCTAATTCTAACCCTACAGATTTAGACAATGTTGACATCCCGGCCAGGAGACATTCCATTCGAAAACGGAACCCACCTGATAGGTTAGGTTTTTCAACATCCTCTTCCAATACTATCTTTCCTATATCTGACTATATCTCTTACCATTGTTTATCTAAGTCTAACCTGGCATTTTCCCTTCAATTGTCTTCTGTTTCTATCCCTAATCATTTTCAGGAAGCTTTTGATCAGCCTAAGTGGAAATCCGCTATGGTAGAAGAAATGAATGCTCTCCAAAAAAAATTCTACTTGGGAGATGGTCTCCCTGCCACCAAGAAAAAGTACTGTAGGGTGCAAGTGCGTGTATTCGTTAAAATAAAAGTCAGATGGGACTGTGGACAGGTATAAATCTAGATTGGTTGCCAAAGGTTACACACAGACATATGGAATTGATTACCAAGAGACTTTTGCTCCAGTAGCAAAAATGAATATTGTTAGAGTTATACTATCTTTAGCTGTCAATCTTGACTGGCCATTGAGAGAATTTGATGTTAAAAACGCATTCCTTCATGGTGATCTAATGGAGGAAGTGTATATGGATCCACATACGGGTTTTACTCCTCCAGGAGGTAAAGTGTGTAAGCTGAAAATTGCTCAATATGGGTTAAAACAATCACCAAGGGCATCGTTTGGAAGATTGGGTTGTTCAATGAAGAAGTATGGTTTTATGCAGACTCTGGCTGACCATACCCTATTTTATAAAAGGAATGGTGAGGATATTACTTTACTCATTGTATATGTGGATGATATGATTGTTACTGGGAACAACCCCAGGGAAATTGAAAAACTTCAAGCTCATCTGAAAAAGGAGTTTGAAATAAAAGACTTGGGCACTCTAAAGTATTTTTTGAGCATTGAGGTATCACGATCCAAGCAAGGACTTGTCCTTTCCCAACGTAAGTATGTTCTTGATTTTCTAACAGAAACCGGTATGTCAGGTTGTGCTCTCGTATATTGAGGTGAATCATGGCCTATCCATTTGCCAGGATCAAATCCCTACAAATAAGGAGAGATATCAAAGATTGGTAGGAAAATTGATCTATCTTACTCACACAAGACCTGATCTTTCATATGCAGTGAGCCAGTTCATGCATAATCCAAGTGATAGCACATGAGTGCAATTAATCGTATTTTGGCATATTTAAAGTCTTCCCTAGGTAAGGGTATCTTGTACTCTAAAAGGGGGCATATAGACATTGTGAGTTACACAGATTCTGATTTGCTGGATCGAGATTGGATAGAAAATCTACGTTAGGGTATGTTTCTTTTGTTGGAGGTAATCTTGTTACTTGGAGAAGTAAGACACAAAATGTAATTTTGGTCCAAGCAAACTATCTAGTGCGGAAGCAGAATATCGTGTCCTACATCATGCAACCACCGAGCTTACGTGGTTGAAAATTCTTATTAGTGAACTTGATTTTGGTCCAAGCAAACCTATGTTACTCTTTTGTGACAACACTGAAGCTATTAAGATAGCAAACAACCCGATACAACATGATCGAACAAAGTATGTTGAGTTTGACAGAAACTATATCAAGGACAACTCGACTCCAAGATTATAGAGATTCCATATGTTAAGAGTGCAAATCAACTAACCGACATCATGACACATGAGTGGCTAGTGGTTTATTCTATACATCTATATTCAAGTTGGGTATGTGTGATATATAAATATTTTTTCTTATTGTACTAATATAGCATAGAATAGATGTTAGGGACTTATGTGATAATTGTGTAATACTCATTTGTATATACCAAATATTATGGAATGAAAAGTAGTGTATCTCCAAACTACAGTTATTCTTGGTGCAAGAAGTCCATTTTTTTCTGGACTTTTCATTAAATGAGGTGATGCACTCCAAAATTCTTTTGTGTTTATCTTATGATGCATAATTAAACCAATAGTTGGACGAAAAATGTAAACTGGTTGTTTACTTGTAACGTTAATTAATTCTCAAGATTTTCATATTTAACTATTCCATTTCTAATTTACTTCTATTTTTCATGCTTTGAAATAATTGTCATTATTTCATTGATATTTAAATTTGTAACAAATCAAGAGGTAAGTTATAAATTTAGACATTATAGTAAAATTCGGCAATTGGATAAAAGAAATAGATACATTTTTATTATAGTGATTTGTAATTGGTTTCTTTGGTTATTTGCTTCCGTTTGGTAACATTATTTGGTTTATAAACTAGTTTATTTATGATTTTGAGGTAAAAAGTAGTAGTTGAAAATTGGAGAGAGAAAAGTGCGCGATTAAAAAGTGATTTGAAAAATTGTGTGATTTATAAATTAGTTTATAAACAAAAAAAAAAAAGTATATTTACCAAACGGTGGCATTTAATTGCGATTTATTTAGATTCACATAGTGATATACTAAGTTCACTAAGTTAGATAGGATTTGATAAAAGTTAAGAATATTTAGATTAATTATTAAATAACTTAAATCTTCATATCTGGAATCTTAAATATACATTACTAGTTTACTTGATATGGTAAACTTGTGATTACACGACTTTCAGATATTAAGCTTTGGACGATTGAGATTTTGCCTGCTGGAGTGACCGTTGGATGCAGGATTTGAATCTGAAGGGGCTTAAACTAGTCTTGACGCCTCTTGCTCTAGATTATTCCATACCCTTTTTCTTTCTCTCTTTTCGTTTTCTTTTGAAAATCCTCTAGTTCTCGTCCCAAAATTTTCTTAGTGAGGTTTTGAGCGATATATGGTTTTGTTTATTGTATGATAAACAATAATTCTTGGGTTACTTGGTAAGATTTGATTTAGAGAGAGAGGATTATTTGATGTTGGGTCTGGGGGTTTGTTACGAGTCATTAAAGGTTATTATCATGTACTCTGTTTTTTACTTGAGTTTTAGTGGATTTACAGTAAATTCCCTTTGTGAATGCCCAACAGGTAACGTAGGTATTTTTACCCATGTTTAGAAAATTGGAAATCGGTTCGAACCAGAAAAGTAACATGTCAAGGGTCAAAAGGTCCGACCGGATCGAACCAGAATAGAACCAGTTTCAATTAAAATATAAAAAGTTATTCCAAAAATCACAAAATTTTTCAAAAAACATGTTATTTTATAAATAAACTAATATTGACTCATTTAAAAAAAAATTATACGCAAATGCAACTTAAAACAATTAGAGAAAACCAAAAGCAAAAAAAAAAAAAAGCAAAAAAAAAATTGAAAACCTGGTTTAAAGCCGGTTATCGGTTTTCCCAATTGAACCAGTCAATCCGATCCGATTTTCTAAATATTGATTTTTACCGAACATCCAGTTCTTTTTGGCAAAACAATTCTTGGTGTTCTTTATGATTCTATTAGTTTCTTGTATTATTTTGTGATTCTATATAAAATTGCATTATTATAGTAGTCAAATATCAATAATTATGTTAATAAAGTGGGTGTAGACCTAAATTCCTATCAGGAAAATCTTGATCCATGGATCAACGGGGTGAGGCAAATCGGTGGATAGAAGCAAATCGACCTTGACTCGCCTCTATCCGCCATGTTTCAATTTTAAAAAAAAAATAATAATAATAATAATAATAATAATAATAATAATAATAAGTAAGAAGAAGAAGAAGTTAATTTTTTTAAAGATTTAATTTAAATTATCCAAAAACATTAAAAAAAAATCGCGAGGGTCGATCCGCCTCGACCTGAACCATCGGGTAAAATTTTTGCACGAAAAATATTTTACTCATCCCCAATTTGCTCCGTTGTCATTACTGACTACAAGACCAGAGCTACAGCCACCAATGCAACCTGGCCTCAAAATACCAAAAATAAGCCCTAAAAGGATTCAAGAGCCCCAAATTTTATTCTCCACTTTTAAATCACTACATTATATGTACCAATATTTTAAAAAGCGTAAAGCATGATGATACGACGAGATCTAGCTTCAAGATTAAGAATGACTAGGCTCAAAAAATCCCAACAATGAGCTAGCGAAACGTGGAGGTCAAGTTTCGAGTCTAAACACGTTCAAGCGTAATTGAACGTTTTCGAAGATAGATATGCACACCTCAATCCCAATGACAAAATCATTCAAAATTTTGTTTACAGTCACTCAAGAACAAACTTAGGCCCAGTTTGATTGACAAGATTTACCTTAAAAATGTCTTGTCCAAAAAAATATTTTCCATCTTTTTCATTTGGTTGTTGTTTGATTGACAATTTGACTAGAAAAATATTTTCTAGACTACAATCAATTAAAGTACACATTAACTCATTTACCTTAAAAATATTTTCTTACCTATTTGGTGAGAAAACATTTTTCACCTTAGATGGAAAAATCTTTCTTCACTTTTGATCATTTTTTATGTTGTTAATTGACTTATTTTTTTCCCTAGAAATTAACATTATTATTATCAAGTACAAATCAATGAATTAATATATATATATACACACACAATTAAAATAGTTAAATTTTACTTATTTACCATGAAAAATAATGTCAATCAAATAACAAAACTAAAAAAATTCTCACATTTTTAGCCTAAAAAATTAATCTAATCAAACACTTAAAATTAATATTTTCCAAGAATATAATTTCCAAGCAAATCAATTCCATGAAAAATATTTTCTTTCCACTCATTTTCCATCTTTCCGATCACACACCCTTACTTCTTTTTAAAGATTAACCTAACTTGCTATTGGGACAATAATTTCAAAGCCGATAGTACAATTTTCCCATGAAATCTAGTGTGAAATGTGATTCCAGTAGCAACCCGATTGCGTTTTCTTATCATCAGAAATTTCAAAAAACCTCGTGTAAAGTTCTCATCCAGATCACCCAAAAGAAAACAGAAAATAGTTAACTTAATTGACTAAAGCTTAACAAACTAAAAAATCTCCTGTTTCCCAACAAAACCTTCAGTTTTGGAAGTCAACTTTCAGTCAGTCAGGCATTTATAAATAGCTCAACTCTCAAAATTGTCACCCAAAAAAGTTAGAAAAGAATTATATGTAAAGTTTCTCCCTCATGTTACAAGTGAGGCAGGCCCTTCGAAGACGACTTTTCGGAAACTACTTCCACCTTAGCTTCCACAATTATGGATCCTTAGTTACAAGAACCGCTTGTACAGTTAAACATCTGGACATGCTCATCTACTTTATCTTCTTTGATTTGCTTGCCGCAGATTGAGTATATGCAGTTCCCTGATCAATTAGGGAGAAGTTAACTATTACATTTAGCCCATTTGACAGCCATTAAAATTAATCTGTTTTGCTCAATTTCATTTTTAATCACACATTCTCACAATAAAGTACTCTCCGCAAGCATGGGATTAATTTGAAAATAATTGATTCCAGGATCAATGATATTACAGACAAAATAATCCCTTGGAGACTCCTCTAAGGGGTACAATACAGGCGCGAATGTAAGAGAATCACAAATCGAAAAACTACAGAGGGTCAAAATGCATGAGTTACAAACCTGCAACCACTCATCCATTGAGGGATCTGTTGTCCCAGTTCCCACTTCCACCTTCTGTGACCTCTTGGTTTTCTGATGAGAAAGACAGCGTGCCACGTCAAATTTTACAAAAAGAAATATATACTATAAATGCAGTGTCAGATCAAGCTACAGAGAACCAATTCCTTTCCTTGCTCTTCAACCCAAATAACATCAGCATTACCAGAATCAAAAGTAAGGAGGTATACATAACGCATGTTTGTTATATAGTAATGGACATGAGTATAATGTACAAGATTTTAACTTCTGTATATTCTTTAGTGTTTATTACTATTCAATCCTCCCGACCAAACATGTCACAATAGTATAATGTATTGAGAAAGTGAGAACAAGATTACACGTGTCACTCCTTTCCTTCCATGCCACTTTCTAAGATCAAGAATCATGACAATATGTCAAGGGGTGAAATGGAGTGTGTAAACACGAGAAAAAATATTTAACTTGGCTTTATCCCTCCTTCCACACACAAACTGACGTGTGCATACACTTGTTTACAGGGAGACTTCCATAAGCACAAACAAGAGAGAACACGCAATATTTCTGCCACATTATCTACTTGCTTGCAAAGCAGTGATAGGCAATGGCTACAATCATGTAAATAGGCTCTACTTAATGTTTCAGCATTAACACAGGCCATAACATACTGATTGCTGTAAATTAGTAAATTTTGGCAGTTTTTAACAAAAATAAGCTATTAAGATTTCTTAAAATTTTTATAGATCCATTAAAAAAAATATAGTGATTAAAATATTGGGCGCTTCTATTAGGGGTGGACGTGGTTCGGTTTGGTTCTGGTTCTAGAAGAACCAAACCAAACCGTAAACCGATGATTTTTTACTAATGGAACCAATTGGTTTTTTCAAAGATATGGAACCAAACCGAAACCAAACCGCTCGGTTCTGGTTTGGTCTGGTTTGGTTCTGAGACCATTACTTGAATTTTTAAATAATAAATGTAAATTAAAACCTATTTATATCCGCTTCTTCATTAGAATCCATCTACATCATTACTAAATAGAAAATGAAATTTTTAGTTAACAAAACAAAGATTTAGAAAAAGTAACATGTTATTCTAAGTCAAAGAAGAAGAAACTAGTCTGAAGGAAGCTCGTCGACCTGTTGAAATTTAGAGAATCGAACATAAAGGCAGTTTAGACTTATAGTTACAGATTACGATGAAGTTCTGAATCCCATTCTACCGTGGTGCCGTGTGAGTTAGGGATGTAATTTGCAATTTGAGTTTGGATTAACTCTTGAGAATTGATGAATTGGGTTGAGGTTTATATATACATAAATTTTAAAAAATAAACATCATTGTCGTTGATGGTAACTAAGGAGTGCAACGATTGTTGTGTTATAGGAGTGTAAGTAAAGCAGTGTGAATGCGTATTTATAATTGAAAAGAAAAAAAACGAATTAGAATTAGAATTTAGATTTATGATTTAAAATCTTTGTCTAATATGAAATGAGATAAAATGTATGTTAAATAACATTTTTGTACATTTCACATTTATAATTTTAGATTTTAATTTTTTTGTGAGATGAATATCCACTAATTTGTAAAATATATATATATATATACCAAACAATTATTTTTTTTATGTAGAACCGAACCAAACCGCTTGGTTTGGTTTGGTTCTTGTTTGGTTTGGTCTGGTTCGGTTATCTTGTCCACCCCTAGCTTCTATAACCCAAAAGAGCATAAGCACGGTAATTCACAGTTACCTGAGAAAAATGTTGTATCCTGCCGCGTATCCAAATGACAAGAAGACCAAGAAGGGCAATTCCAAGGCAAAATAGGAAAACAGACTCAACGCTGAGAAGACCACCCGCCTCGGTAACATCAATTGTGCTATTATAGAATGTACTTTGGTAAGGGTACTGGTCAATCTCATAAACAATTGTTCCAACAAAATCAAAAGCTCCAGGCTGCAAGATAATTAAAAAGAGTGTTTCAGCACACTGAAGTGAATTCAGGTATTGACATGCAGAACAAACCCCAAAAATACGCTTTATCTATACTACAAACTTACTTGCATAAACTTGCTGACAGCAAATATGTATGGGAAAGTAGCTTGAGCTGAAGGAGGTACTGATGCATTGTTAAAAGCCTAGAGAATGTAGACAGAGACATCAGTGACCAAAGTTTTCTAATAAATCCTATTACACCGTTGACTTTAAATTCGAAAGCAATCCAGAGATTACAGAACAGTAAAAAATTAAGTAATTTCTGAAGTACAACAACTTGAGAGAGAAAGATGACTGGACAAAGAGAACCACATCATCCAAAAACCACCAATCCATAGGTATACCATAGTTCAATTTATGTGGCCTATCGAGCGGCATGTCCATAGGTTGTGCACATTGATTCAGGGCTTGTTACAACATTTACTCTATATCCAAAGCACAGACCAAATTATGACCATAATAATCATGATTTTTTTCATTCAAGAAACGAAGAAACAATGGTACAGTTGCCTACGCTACGCAGACACCATTTTAACAGCTTCACAGAAGCTACAGTAAACAGATAAGATTCATATTTATTCAACTGTTACCACCTCATTATGCAACTCATCCTCGCTTTTTTTCTCCTAAGACTAGGCTCTACTAGCCAGATATCTAAGAAGTTGGTCATTGTTCTAACAGTTCCCCATGAACTAAATCAAGTTCACAATTCCCCCGTCGTGACCACAGCTGCTCTTCCTGTTATACTCAGCCAAGACTCATATCCAATGTCCTAGAAATACAATATTACAAACAAAATCAGCAAATGCATATATAATCTTTAGCTTGCTTAAAATAGTTTACCATGCACACATCTTATAATCAACATAGCAAGTCGCATTATTCACTCATTCAAAGTCTTGCAACAAATAATTTCAGATACTTCACATAATATAGCATGACCCAATCGCTCACAACACCAAACATGTCAGACCATCAATCACCAATACTTCCATGACATTTCTTTGGCCACACGTAACACAAATAGGAATAAATTTTTGAACTACTTTCCAAGGGAGGGGAACATATCATGAAGAAAAACCATGAACACAAAATATACCTGGGAAGAAATATTTTGAACCAAATATTGGTGATCAAAAGGAAGGTGGACAGTGGCCTGGATTGCAATGATATTCAGATATGAGTCCCCTGTTTTTATCATCCAAAACAGAGGCAGGTAAAATCATCTCTCCTCGTATTTTACAGAGATCAGCATAATTAGAAACTATGATTTATTAATCACATAGGCAACAGCTAATTGCATATGATTACATGCCATATGTCAAAAGACAATTTCATGGGGTAAAAATCGGCAGAACAAAAAAGAAAATCAATCACTGAACCACATTGACAGACTAGTAAAACAACATATATACATCCAAATAACAAAGAGTTACCTTCATTTTTAATTCCAACTAGAAGTTCACTTTCTTCCCCAGCCACAACCACTGCAAAAGGGGGATAAAGAAAGAAAGGAAAAAATGAAAGAAAAGAAGGCTAACTTTAATGGTAAACTTATTAAACATGAAGAAGAAATTAGCACATTAGTGAACAACTGCGACAATGCTTATTAAAGTAGGCAGGGGAAAAAATCTAATAGAAGTACTTACATTTAGAGGGGTTTCTAGGAAAAACACAAACGGTTTCCACTCCTGGAGCTGGACTGAAACTCCCACCACCACCACCAAAATCTTGGGCATCCTCACCAACGATGCCTAGATCTCCTCCTTCAGCTGAGTCAACTACGTCTGCATCCAGGTCTGGCTCACATATGACAACTATCAAGCAAAAGACCAAATTAATTACAAACATCTAAATTCAGTAAAATATCTTGGAAATAGAGCAAGGAAAAGTTGTGGAATATTGGAAAGATAAAATATCTTGAAGCATAAATGCTCATTTCGCTTTGTCGTGCAAAAAGGAGAAAATATAGTTTTTGGAAAGTGCATTCTGATTTGAATTCGATGTGCAAAAACAGGCAGATATATTGCACAATCACAAGTTTTTAAAAAGGAAATTAATTCATTTTGTCTTCGCAAGTACTTCCAAAAAGTAAAGCGATTACTAACAAGCCAATCTTAAAATCATCACTCATTCAGCAACTGATTTTTGAGAGAAATCACCACTTGTCACCACTCCACTCAAATATCATAATTATATGTTGGAATCAATCATCAAAACACACAGGAAATTTATAATCCTAATCAAATAATTAAACCCTTTAAACAACGAAAACAAAGAGCCAATTTTATAACATACCTCGATCCACATGAATCTCGTTAAATTCAAAACGATGGATGATGTCGATTTTATCCCCAAATTTAATAATTTATACACGTGATAAGGCTATAAAACAATTAAAATTCAAACAAAAATTCAAATAGTTTGATTATCAAATTTCCAAGTAATGAAATGGAAGTGTAGAGATATGGATCTGGATTCGAGATGCTCACCGTGAAGGAAGGAAGATGAGAAAATGATCAAAGAGAGGATCAAGAAAACCCTAATTGTCATTTCTTTCTTGCTTTCTTTCCGGCTCCGAAGAGAGCTTACGTGGGAGTCCCCTGAGTCTGTGGGGGAGAAAATGTAACGGCGGGTTCGTTTTTGCGAAACCGAGACTAGTTTCTAACGCGCGAACTAAACACCGCTGTTCTAAGAGGCCTAGGCTCCGGGTAGACAACCCTGGGCTCCGTCCGGTCCCCCGTGTCTTGACGTTGACGGAAAAATAGACAACTAGAACTTTTTTTTTTTTTTTTTTTTTGAAAGTCAATTAGAACTGGTTTGGTTCAACTGGCTTGTTTTATTTGTTGATAGATGCTCCACGTACTTGAAGTTTGACAAAAAATTTGACATAATATAAAGTGGCACAATTCCAACAATTCGCACATCACACCAACCTATATATCAACTATCACAATTGCGCCATCTTATTTTTTGTCAATTTTTTTGTGAACTTTCATGTACATCTAACATTAATCTTATTTTTTTTCTCAAATTCATTTTGAATTACATATCATTTATGGAACTCGTCACTTATCACACTATTCAATAATTTTTTAATCAAACGTTCTCTTAAAAACTTTTTCTCCATAACTCTCAACATCAAACAATCTTTTAACTCTACGTTACAATTAACGTGCATTTTTTTTAGCATATAGTATTTTCGTACTTTCTAATCTAACTTCTTATTATCCATATCCATAAACCCTTAAAGGAGTCAAACCTCAAATCAACCATTCATTACTTTCTTCCAAAACCAAGTCATTCATGACTTGCACAAAACGAAATCGTTTATCCATTCTCACCACCGAAACTGAGTTGTTTTATGGATTGGGAAACGGTATCAGTTTATTATGTATAAGACATTATTTTTTAGGGTCGAATAGGGTTTCGATTTATTTCATTCATTTTTCGATGCAACTGCTAGTGAGATTTCTTCTTCATCATCGTCGACATTGTCTTTTTGTGTAGATTTTATTCTGGTTCTCATGTATTTTTTTGTTCCTCTTTTCGAACGTGTGCGCCAATATTTGTGAGGGTCAAGTAGGGTTTCAAGAAAGTTCTTTCATTTTCCTCCCCCAACTTCTAGTGAGACTTCTCGTTCAAATACGAGGTCCATGATACAGGCAAAGTTGCACATGAGTTAATTCATTGTTGTTTGGTTGATCTTTAGAACTTAATGCTTGAAGAACATTGACGAGCTTATTTTCTCAACTCCATTGACAAAATCCGCTTTGAAAATAAGGGATTTTGGGTCGATATCAGTGTTGACCTATAGTTAACATAACCTTATTGTTTTGATCATAACAAACAAGATTGTATTGTGATGTTAACAAGTATGTTTCAAGTGTTTCATGTAATGATATATCCTCAAAAGCATTCTATGTTCAAATCGTCTCTCAAAATTATAAATCGATATGATTAAGCACATGAGGTGCAAAGATCAAAGTCAATTCAAGATCAAGATTCAAATCGGAAAGCTTAACATGAACATCAAACGTACAAGAGTTGATTTAACACATATAACGGTATAATACTCTCAATCTTTAGCGATGAAATCCAACGAGCTTGAAAATGATTTTTATGTATCAAGACACTCAATTGAAAATTCATCACTTGCATAAAAAAATATTTTGGCTTCAAAAAAAAAAAAAAAAAAAAATTAGCAAAAGACAAATTTTGACATAAATAAAATTTTCCAAAATCTGTATATTTCGATCAATCGAAACTCCAGTTTTGCTCAAACGAAACTTCAACGGTTAAGTTTCTTAACGGTTATGTTGCATTTTGGTCGACTGAAAGTCCAGACTTGATCAACCGAAAGTGCATGAGTTTGATTTTCTTGATCTATAAATAGTCTTCTCTTTTGCTTTCAATTTCAACAACTAAGAAGAGATTTTAGAAATGTTTTCGTGTGAAAAATCATTGTTCTTACTTGATTTATATTCATCTATCTTTAAAAGAAAACTTTAATTGATCTAAACTTTGTTTCATCAAATTCATCTAAGTTTTTGGAAGAAAGTTTTTATTAAGATTCTTGGTTTTATATTGTTTAAACTTCTTCAACATCTTCACATTATATATTAAAATTGAAGTGTAAGTCTCTCTTTGTTCTAAACTTGTTTAATATTTTAAAGAGAGAATTTTAATTGAAAAACTTTGATTATTTGTACTATACTTTTCATTATCATTTGATTCATCAAAATTTCATTGTCTAAACACTTTGAACTTAACTTATTATTGATTATTCAAGTGTGGAATCTCTTGATACTTAACTTGATTCAATCATTTAACAATAGATTATATTCTTTGAAAAATTTTGTTTGATTGTATTGAGCTTTTCATTATCATTTGCATCAAAAAATTTCTCTAACACTCGAGCTTAATTCGTTACTATTTATTAAAGTGTTAGCCTAACTCTTTTGAGACTTAATTTGAGTATATCATTTGTCAAGAGAGTTGTTTCAATTGTAATTCAATTCATTATGTTTGGTGGTTTCGAGAGCCTTGTGAAAACTCGATTGTTGTTAAGGATAAGTACTCCTTGTTGTAAGTCACTTAAGGATATGTGTTCCTTGTTGTAAGTCACCTAGGGATAAGTGCTCCTTATTATAAGTTACTTAAGGATTTGAAATTCCTTGTTGTAAGTTTAACATGTTGAAGTTTTCAAGTGTTATAGTTCATTGTGTGCATTGTGTTTGTGTGATTGTGAATAAGTTGTCTTATTCGAGTAAGACCAAGAATATAATTTTGGGAGTGTTTGATAACTGTAGTTTTACACTTATTTGGACAATCAATAGTGAATAATTGTGAGTTCTCTTAAGTTTGTTTATGCTTAATTTTGTATTTATTTGGTTATTTTAGGTTAAAACTCGAATTTGGATGAGATTAGAGTAAAACAACAAAATTATGTGCGGAGCATATGAAGAAACTACTATACAAATTTGAGTATATAGATCTACATGGTCCCATAATAAATAATTGGAAAGATAATCAAATTTGAAGTTCAAAGCAAAAAAGAAGCACAATTCGAAATTGTACTGTAGATCAAAAGTTATGCACGTTTGAGATTTAGTCGATGAAAAAAAAATTGGACATAATAGGTTGCGCAATGTGCCACATTTCTAGTGCCTAGGCACTACCCAACCGGACAATGGGCGCCTAGGCGCCACGTATATGTTTCAAGAGAAAGTATAGATCCTTCGAAGCCTGTTACAAAATAACTATAGAACTTAATGAGTTCTTGAAATCTTGATTTGGAATAGAGATATTAGAATTAATAAAATGGACCTAAGAGTCCAAATTATCTTTCCCATGAAGATTGCTATTAATTATCGAAATGTTTTAGTTCCTAACTCTATTTGAACAATGAAAAGTGTTTTGTTGGTATTTTTAAACTAAAATAAGAAAATAAACCAAATGATTGTAATAATGACAATGACAAGATTTTCTCCAGTGATTGTAAAGTGTTGAGATTCACGATTTCACCATAGTCTATAATATCCAATGTTTTCAAAACCGAACCGGACATCGACCCCGGCCGAGAGACTGGATTAAGGGTTGGAGGGTCAATCCGGAGTCGACTCGGGTTCGACCCGGACATTAATTAATATTTAAAAAATTTTAAAAAAAATCAAAAAAAATAAAAAATACATAAAACCCAGGTCAACCCGGGTCCGAGTAGACCAGGTCGGTCGAGTTTCCGGGTCGTTGACCGGGATGTGACCCGACCCAATTTTTGGGTCGGGTCGCGGGTTTCCGGGTCGGGCCGAGTTTGACAACATTGATAATATCAATTCCATCCCTCAAGTTTTATTCCTATATACGTGTTCGATCGAATTCATTAATGTATATTGAGATTCCTCTACCGAGTTTAAATCAATTTTACCTAATTAAGTCAATCATGTATCTCTACAGAAGGTCCGAATTATTTCTTAGCTAAGTACTTGAAACACAAGAATTCTATATTGATCGCATGCAACCACAAATTCATATCTCTATCTTTTGTTGAAATTGCCGAATTTATTACCACGATCTAGGTTGTTAGATCATCTCTCGAGTTATGAAAAAAATCCATAAAATCTATGAATCAATGGCCAGTTAATTTAAGCATTGAATACAATAAATAAATCAACTCGTTCAACAATATGCAAAACTTGAAGATTGAAATTAATAAAATAAAACTAGACTACATCGTTCATCCCAACTAATAATTTAGTTACACATCACAAAAAAGTTGTGAGCGCAATAAAAGAAGTAAGTCATAATTGAGTTCATGAAAATAACAAAGGAGAAAGAAAATCTTGCACCAAGAATTTGAATTCCCCGTTGTAATCCTCAATCTCTCGCCTCGCCTCGCGTTCTTCTTTTATCTCCTTCTCGTTCCTTCAATGGATAGATGAATTGTGTATGGATTGAAGAGAGAAAGAGTGCCCAAATTTTAAAATCTTCTATGTTCGGTGTCGCCCCCTCTATGTTATAACTGAGATTAGGGTTAAAAAGTGCAAGGATTCATGTTTAAGAAGGAAACATTTAGCTACCCAGAACACCGCACGAACTTGTGGTAGGATTACCCGCGATCTCGTGGAGAACTTGTTTTGGAACTGCCCGTTTAAAAACGTCATCTCGCGATCGAGCAATGTCTTACGTAGCAATCGCGTGGTAATAAATTTTCTCTTTGATTTTCATCTTTTTGGTACGTTTAAGTTGGTCCTCTCTTCTAATTGCGCGGCAAGTCTTCTATTTTTGATTTGATCAATCTGAGTCCCAAACTTCTGAATTTTCGCAATTGAGTCATTTCTTCTTTTGATTTCTTCAATTAGGCCCTTATACTCTCGACTTCTTCCATGTTAGCACCAATTTGGTTCTTGATCGTCCTCACCAACTTCCATATTATCCAATTTAGCTCCAATTATCATCCAAATGCTCATCTTTTCCATAAATTGCTTCATTCACGTGGTTTTGAGATATTTTCTGAAATAATAATAAATAAACAAAAATTAAGTAAAATTTATTCTAAAACAATAATATTAATTCTTAATTTTGACGTATAAATAAGTATATAAAATACATTTATCATAATGATTTTTATTTGACACTCAAGAGAGGGAGTGGAAATATGCTTGATTTCTTTGCTTATAAACTATAAAAGATATGGTTGATAGTAAGACGAAATCAAAACTCTAGACTCTTCCCATATTATTTAAACCTTTAGATTATGCGTATTTTGTTGATTTAGTCAATTCCTTAATTTTAGATTTATTTAAAACTCATTAATTTCACAAATTATGACTGAAGTTTGTCCAATATTTCAAAATTCAAACATACCACAAAAGTTCAAAAATTATGCGAAAATGCCGCTGACATTTTGTACACGCCACTCCGTTTTATTCTCTTCAGGTGGCAAGTTAAATCCACGTGGCACTCGATATAATGCTTTATTAGAGTGACAATTATTCGTAGTTTTTTCCTTTGTCATCATCCCATAGGTTTATCCTTGCAAAAATGAGCAGAAGAAAAGAAAACACAAGATGCAACCCATTTCTCCTCTACTTTTTCACTTAACTCTTGCGTAAATAATTTTTCAACATATTCAAATTAATAAAATACTCATTTAAAATGTTAGATCCGATTTTCCAAGTTTAGCTAATTACCTCTTTCGAGTGAAATTAACCATAATCAATTGATTTAACCTACTATCTCTCTATGTCAATTAAAGCCCAATCAATTGTATTAACTCTTTACGAAAATAGTTCAATGGATCATCTAGGGTTTAAGGTATATCTCTATCATTAACAAAAACCTAGAGCATTTGTTATTTGGTCTAAAATGCACAATATCTCTCGATTATCATACACTTCACAAAACATGTATTTGGTGATCAATCAAATACATGAAATAATCTCAATAATAAACACACATGAAATAAGCTCAAAATTAATAGACAAATATTAAAATCACTTAAAATAATTTAAGTTATATCAATAATCCCAACATAAAACAACTAGCACATTATATAAACTATAAATATTGCACAAAAGTTGAGATTTATCAAAATACATCACAAAATATAGAAATCAAATATTAAAATACAAGATAATGAAATAAATCGCTTCCCTTAATTTTTACTCCAAAATTCCTTCAACGATGCTTTGAATTTTCACCTCACTTCTTGCTTCCTTGCTTCAATGGTGACTAGAACTTTGAAATCAAAAACTAACAATTAAACTAAAACTAGATAAAACAAAGAAAGAAGAAGAAAATAAAAGAAAGAAAAGAGCCTAGGGTTTGTGGTATAAATTGTGTTTTTTTTTTTGGAAGTGAGGGAGTGGAGGTATATGTATTCCCCAAAATTTGACTTAAAAAGATCTTCAAAACAAGCACAGGCTGAGTCAAACACGCCCTAAGGCCAAAAAAAAAAATTAAAACTAATTTCCGGATTGGCCGAAAATGGCCTATGCGGCCGCATGACCAAGTGGCCCAAGTCTACCTCATTCTTGCAACTTTTTTTTTCTTTGGCCTTTAACTATTTGCTAATAAAGTCCTGCATCTTTTGGACTTCTTTAATTTACTCCTGAAATATTTGCATTACTAGTCCTCCAACTTTCTAAGATGTTTCAACAAAGTCCATAACTTTTGATTTCTTTCAATTATGTCACTGAACATCAAATTTTCTTTTCTTTTAGCTCAATTGCTCTCCAATCTTGTCCATTTTCTTTCCAATTAAGGTTATACCTAATTATACAAAATAAATACAAATTATAATTAGAAATTTGCCCAATTTATCAATTAAATTGTCAATTGAAAAATAAAATAAGTATGTAAAACACACTTATCAGTGTATATTAATGGATCTCAAAATTTTCCGGAATTGTTTCCAATGGGGAGGTGTAAAGTAGATATAAATAAACCTTTTGATAAAAAAATGTAAAATTGGATGGACATTTACATCCAATTTTGCATATTGGCATGAATTTATATGAATTTATACGGATATAACAACGAACAAATCAATTTAAAAAAGTTTGAATTTAATTAAGAAATTAAATTCAAAATTTTTAATCGATTTGTTCGTAATATACATATTAATAGAAAAATCGAAAATAAATTAATTTAATTTATGAGCTAGAATATTCATGCAAATTGAAAAAATAACATGAATTAATGAAATTTATAAGTTTTAATTTACACTACCATTGGAACACAATTTTGATTTAGGATGTATATTGGGATGTAAAAGTGATTATTCTGGATGTTAATTTGCACCTAAATTTACACCGCGATTAAAAATGCTCCAAATCACTGATTTTAAAATTACAACTTTAATTCAATTTGATGGATTTTTTTTTTTTTTTTAACATTACAATGTTTACAATAAAACCCAACCCATTCGCCCTTGAAGAACTCGAACCCAGGTGGTGTAATTTTAGGTGTAAAATAATACCCCAAAATTTACTTTTGCAAAATATATACATTGGTGGATCTAAACTAAAATCATACTCCAATGATGGTAGATGTAAATTAACACTTATAAATTCCATTAATTTACGTTATTTTTTAATTTGCACAAATATTCTTAAATTTCTTAAGTTAATTTATTTTCAATTTTTCTATATATATATATATATATATATTACGAACGATGTAAGAATTTTAAAATTTAGTTAAAAATTAAAAATCTAATTTGTTTATCCCCATATTTGGGAATATATGAGGATATATCCTGAGGATAAATATGGATTTAATCGGCAAAAAATATAGATTGCTCAAAGAAGTGTGCCACATGGAGTAGATCACTATATCCTATAAATTCATTTATCGGCAAAAAATATAGAATGCTCAAAAAAGTGTGCCAGATGGTGATATAAATTTGGATGTAAATGTATATTTAAATATATATTTTTGTTCGAAATATTTATTTACATCTATTTTACATTCATGTGAGTTCATTTCGACAAAACTAAGGTGACGTTCTGTTTGTATTTTATTTTGTATTTTCATTTTCGAAAATGTTTTATGTTTCCTGTTTTCATTTTTGTTTTCAAATTTGCTGAAAACGCGTTTGATTTGTCATTTCTGAAAACTGTTTTTGAAAATGAAAAGTTGGAAAACACGTTCTGCTTAAAATTTTGCAGAATATTACTTAAACTATTTTTAATTAATTTGTTTGCAGTAACTCCAACTCAAATTTCCTTTCACAATACACTGAAAAGATGGTTACATGCAACACACTAATGTGAACATTAAGAGTCTATATTAACACAACTTGGTCAGGTTCGGGATTTGAGAAAACTTTACTTCTATTAAAATTCAGAAAATGCAAGTTCTTTCAAAATCACTAGAGTCCATTTATCAGTGCATTTTTTGAAATATAACAACAAAAATTCTCACTTAATTTTTTTTTTGTAATGTTGATATTGAATTCAATAAAACTTTATTTAAGTTTAGTTCCAAGTTAGGATAATTCTAAAAAAAAAATATTTATTTATGTTTAGTTCCAAATTAGGATAATTCTAAAAAAAATAAATAAAAATAAATAAATAAATAAAAACTTTATATTAAACTTAGTTCTAAGTTAAGATAATTCTTTAAAAAAAAAGATCCCAAAACGAGGTTTTGAACGTTTTGCGTTTTGTGTAAAAAAAAAATTTTTATTTTCCAAAATGCGTTTTTGAAAATGATTAAAAAAACACGTTTTTAACGTTTTCGAAAATAAAAACAAGAAACGGCCTCAAAACAGTAAAGATAGCGGGGCTTAATATCTTAATCACCAAATATTCACTCCATTGGAGCTGCTCTAAGGTTGCCTTCCCCACTTGGGCGATTCCGTTGGTCCATTTGACGGAATTTTTAGTTCATCCCTAAGATATATCATTGCAAAAGTAAATATTTATTTTTATATGCAAGAAAGAAACAGCCTATTGGCGTAAAAAACAAAGCCACATATTTATGAAGGGCTTGAAATCAGAACCCTTCAACTACCACCAGATAGAGAAATAGATAGGTGCCAGCAGCTTCTAACAGCAGTTTACACGTATGGCGGTTGTTACAACGTCACTCACCGGCGCCGGATCTCAACTTTCCGGCCACTTTTCCGGCCTGCGCAAGTCATTTCTCAAGCTCGACAACTCCAACTCCAACTCGACTCAGTCTTTCTGCCAGAATGTGGATTCTCACCTCCGCCTTTCGTCTTCTCGAAAAGGCTGCCGCGCCGTCGTCACCATGGCTGGCTCCGGCAAGGTTATTTTAAGTTTTCATGGGCTATTGTTTCGATTGTATTTTGTTACTTTCAGATCTAGTATTTATAAATATTGAACTCTACTACTGTATTTGGTCGTACGTTTGTATATTTGATACTATTATATAATCATTAGGATAATCCAAAATGTACTAATATTTTGTAACATTGATATATTCTTCCGTTTACAATGTTGTTTAAATACTTTTGTTAATGTACTTTTCCGAAAATGCCAGGTTCTTCCGAGATGTTATGTTTTTCCTGTTTCTTTTCTCGGTGGTCAAGTTTAATACATTATGGACTTCGCCTATTCGAATTCTAATGTTTCTTCCCTTTTGCTTGCAGTTCTTTGTTGGTGGAAACTGGAAGTGTGTAAGTATTAATTTTTTTGGTAATTAATAGATTTTGTTATTTCCAGTTCAGTTGAGTTTATAGAAGTTGTGTTAATATAATGGTAATTTCTTTATCAAAACTGCTGGTTGAGGAGTTCGATGCCCTAGCTATTTTAAGATCAGTCATAGACTTGGTTGAAATTCACTTAAAATTTTGAACTCTTTGTCCTAATTTTGTGATACCAAAAGCAGACAAAGAGTAGTAAT
The DNA here is from genome assembly GCA_963555705.1 of Ligustrum vulgare. Taxonomy (NCBI): domain Eukaryota; kingdom Viridiplantae; phylum Streptophyta; class Magnoliopsida; order Lamiales; family Oleaceae; genus Ligustrum; species Ligustrum vulgare. The sequence goes on along the minus strand of OY743189.1, from coordinate 18,065,591 downwards.
TTGTAACATTCAAGGAAAGATGTGAAGACTAGAGGAAGAGAAGTGGCAAATAATGGATATAACATTAAAAAGCAACCAAAAACATAATCCTTCAAAATCTAAAGACAGATTCTTAAAAAATTGAAATTATGTCCAATGAAATGTGAAATTAGGGAGCACTGTCAAGGATAACTGGAAAATTTTGTGTGTTAGAAAACTATTATAGTTCGCTTCTACTGCCATCAAAAGAATATTGTAACTTCATTAAAGGTTAAAGAATTGTTTGTATTTCTTGCTATTCTAGGCTTACAATCATTGTTTCAACGTTCTTTTAGACTTGTAGAAGTGACCTATTTTTTCCCTTCTCTCTTTCGCTTGTATATTTTGTAGGATTGATAAATGAACAATAACGAAATAAAATGAAAGTAAACAGTGCAAGAACACAAGATTTTTCGACCAGAAGGTCGCGGAGGTTCGGTAATTCAAAGAATCACCTACTCCCCCATTGAGCAATCCATTAAATTGGATTTACGCTCAATTTCACTAGGCACAAAAATGTTCACAGCAATTTACAATCATAAACCAAAATCTCAAATGAAACCCCCAAATACTCAAGCTGACTCATGGCTGAAAGCTGTCCAAATTCACCAAGAATCAAGACATCAAAACTATGATCTACACCTATTGCAAATCATACAAATCACCAGAAAACGCCCAAAATCTCACCCAAAACCGAAGCACAATACTTGGTCGAACACAAACCAAATCACCAAGATAAAAACTCTTCTTCACAAAAGATTGCACCTATTGTAACCTATCTAATCACCGAGAAAAGAATAAAGGAAGAGAGAGTAATGGATTGATCTCACCAAGAGAAATTGATCGAACCAAGTCCTAATTTTCGCCTTTGATTTTGGGAGTGAAGAGAGCTGCTCTTAATCTGGCTATTTCTCTATTCTGTCTTCCGTCTGATATGAAACCGAAGCCAGAGTTAATTAAAAGGCCCAAGTCAGCAGCTTAACAAATGTTTGGGCCAAATCCATTTTAGGCCCAAGTGATAAAAACGTGATTTTGGCATAATGTGAGTAGCACTTTCTACATATTAGATTTAATAATTTGAATGCTGGTGAATAATTATTCTTTTGTCTTCTCTTGTACCTTTGTTTGATTAATTTTTTTTTTTAATTTTATTTCACTTAGAATGGGACAAAAGACTCTATAAGCAAGCTTGTCTCTGACTTGAACAGTGCGACACTGGAGTCTGATGTTGGTGAGTTACAACATGCTATTAAAGTTTTATATCATCTTAACTGAATAAATAGAAGGGCTTCATGTTCTTTTGAACTGAGATGCGGGAGTAGTTGTTCAGCTTTATCCTGTTTCTCATAATCCCGTCTAGTTTAGCTTCATGTAGTTTTGAAAAATGTACAGATGCCTGGCTTTTGAGGTCTGCATTCAGAATATGAAGCCTCTTCTTATTTTACGATGTAGGGTATTGAACGTCGAGCCTACTTGAGTTGAATTATTTTTTATTTGATGTTCTTGATAGTCGCATAGTTTATAGAGAAAATATCAGGAACTTTATTAATATCTCAAATAGTAGATAATCTGTCACATTTGAAGACTTTAAAGCATCACATAGTTAATTCATTATTGTTGAGTAAGTTTATGATCTCTATTGTGGCAAAGGACATCTTTTGGAGAAATATAGATAAATGATGCATAGAGATTTATCAGTTTGTAAAACACAGAGTGACATGTATTTTGCCATTGCATTGAAGTGTGTTGATGAGCAAGAGAGAAGGGGAAGGTGGACAATTCTTCCTTTTGAGCTCGTTTATCTCTTAATCTTCACCTGCCACATTGTCTGGTGTATCAAACATGTCATATTGGAAATTGGAATTTCTCTTGCATCTTATATTATTAGTTTCCATGTTTACTTCTACGCAGAGTATTTGGATCTCAGTTTTCCTTTGACCTTTTCAGACGTTGTTGTGTCACCTCCTTTTGTTTACCTTGATCAAGTAAAGAGCTCACTAACTGAGCGGATAGAGATAGCTGCCCAGAATTGTTGGACTGGAAAAGGTGGTGCTTTTACTGGAGAGATCAGGCGAGTTTCCTTCTACATAAGCTTAGGATATTAGTGATATGATGTGCTACTCCTGTAGTCCAATAATCAGGTGCTATTTTGTTTGGGACAAGAAATTACTGAATAAAGTTTCTTTACCCCATGTTTGACCCCCATTATTGAAAAACTCATTATTTCCAAAACTCATTTTCAACCACAAATCTTCCAATAAAATAATTTTGCACGTACACCTAAAACTTCTTCTTACTTTTTAACCACACATTTTCCAAAAAATCACTATTACAAAACTCGTTTTTAAGAAAAATGGGTCTCAAACACTCTTATACTTCTTAATGCCACAACGGTATTGCCTAACCTTGTCTGTAAAGTGTATTGCTTCTGTGGAAATATTTCTAGAGTCAAACTACGTTTGATTGGGATACGTGTGATGCATATGCCATGGGGACAGTAAGAAGTAAAAATCAATTTGTTGATTCAAGTCAGGAATTTTATAGGAATTTGTGGTTACAGTTTTTCTAAATTTCCCATGGGACTGACTACACGCCGTGGACTTTTATTGGCCATGGATGAGTTGCGTAGTCAGTTCTTCACTTTTTGAATAGTCAACATATTGATCATTTTCTAAATAAATATGGATTGATCGAGCTGTAAGAAACTCATTCCTTGGCTGATCGGTCATCTTAATATCTTATCATGATTTAGATTTTGCACGGTGGATTGGCTGATCGGTCATCTTATCGTGATTTAGATTTTGCATGGTGGATACGTTCAGTTTTCATTAGGTTTAACATATTATTGAAGTACACGTGCTTTCCCTCCTTACATTTTTGTATGTATGTTTTTGAATTGGTACATTTTATTCTATATAAATGTGCTCATGGATTCGAAAATTCTTTTTCATGTAATAAGCAAATTTAGCCTTCTTGTAGTGCGGAACAATTAAAAGATCTTGGATGCAAGTGGGTTGTTCTTGGGCACTCTGAACGGAGACATATAATTGGAGAGAATGATGAAGTAAGAGGCAAAAGGATCTTTATTAATGCTTCCAATGAAAGAGCTATATCTGATCAGATAAGTAGTTGTCTCTGATTTATGAAACCACTATGATGTGCAGTTTATTGGAAAGAAGGCTGCATATGCCTTGAGCCAGAATCTTGGAGTAATAGCCTGCATCGGAGAGCTTTTAGAAGAAAGGGAAGCAGGAAAAACTTTCGACGTCTGTTTTCAGCAAATGAAGGCTTTCGCAGGTAAGTCGATACTACCAGTCTTGTCGCCACCTACTATATAAATCCCTTCTATACTACTCAACTGAAGCAAAAATCCCATCAAGATAGTTTTTGGAGTAAAGGGAAGTGCATGAATTCTTGGAAAAAGAGGGAGCGAGCCTATATAAAAAAAAAAAAAAAAAAATCCAGTATTATACTTCTAGTTGTCCAGTCTTTGAAAGTAAGACTAGATCGCTCGGGAAAGCCTTTTCTCTAGAAATAGCTACCCACATAAGGAGTTACCATTAGACTTTCGAATGTAGAGCCCTCAAGCCTATCTAATACAGAAGAGAAGGAAGTTAGGTTGTGTTTGATAGCAATTCCATGGAAAAGAATTTCAACATTTTCCAAGTTGCATGGAAAACAAAAACCAACAAGGCACTAGAACCAATTTTCAATGAAAAATAGGTTCAAACATGCATTAATGTGTTGTACCATGGAAAAGAATTCTAGGGAAAATATAGTGTATCAAACAATTAGGATGAAAAATTTAGGTGGAAAGTTGATTTTCCATGGAAAATAATAGGATATCAAACACAACCCGAGGACATTAGAAGTGGCTTAGTATTGGTTTTCAACTATTGGATTGCAAGTTGAATAAGCTATGACCCTCTTTAGATCATTCTTTAACCTCAATTGCTAATTTTTAATTTGAAAAAAAGTCTTACGTCATGATATCTTTTTCTTCCTTATTCTGGTTTTTATTTTCATATCGTGGATATTGGTTCGCGCTTTATGGCACTTCCACTATTAAAAAGAAAAAAAAGAAAAAAAAAATCCCGTAAAGCTCCTCTCTTTCTCTGATTTAATTCTGTATCTTTTGAGATGTCCTCACATCTCCGGGATCAATTGGTAGTACTGTAATCCTTTTAAATTTTCACCATGTTTTAATCTTTCACGATGTGCAGATGCTGTGCCAAGTTGGGATAACATTGTCGTTGCATATGAGCCAGTATGGGCTATTGGAACTGGTAAAGTGGCCACACCAGAGCAGGCTCAGGAAGTGCATGTAGCTGTTCGTGATTGGCTTAGTAAGAATGTTTCAGCAGAAGTTGCATCTAAAACTCGTATTATTTATGGAGGTAGGAAGTTTTTGGCTTAAACTTTGAAATTTACTGAAAGATTGTCTACTACGCCTCCTTTTTCTCACTGGCATATTACGAATACCACGAAATTACAGATCTCTCCCACTCAAATCACACTTACTATTATGATATTATCTCCTAGACTAGAAGCTAGTATCAACTCAATCTGGAATTCACTAGGAAATTTGAGTTACTGTTGGTGGCCAATTTACTAATTTTCTGAATGTTTTGAATTTTTTTCTGCAGGTTCAGTCAATGGAGGCAACTGTGCAGAGCTTGCAAAAAAAGAAGATATTGATGGATTTCTTGTGGGTGGCGCTTCCCTAAAGGTATTCCCGTGCTATTCATATGGTCTTTGTCAAACTACAATCTGAGAAATGGAAACAAACATCTACTTTATTTCTTTCACTTTTTCTCATTTCTGTTGCCTTGCATCTGAATAAATTTCTATTACATGCTTGTGAATAAAACTGGTGAAAGGGGAGAGCTCTCTTCATTTTCCATTTACCGAAATATGCAGAAAGCAATGTCCCCTATAAGCTGATCCTTGTCTTGAAGACAATTTATAGTCCTAAATATTTATAAATGTTTAAGAAGTAATATTTCACGATTGCACTAACTTCACTATTAGATGCTTCTATATGAAGCTGATAACACTTGCATCTTTGAAAGATCTTTTCTCCTCATCTTTCCACCAGCATCTATAGAGGAGCTGTACTAGGTTGAGAATCTTGCAATCATGAATTTCATCTTACAAAGTTGACGGTTTATAACACGTATAAAATAAGTGATTAGCTGTTATAAAATTGAGTGCTGTACCAATCTGTAAATTTTGGATTGCAAAGTACAGACAAAGCTGGTTGCTGGGGCCTGGGTTAGCACTTGCACTATGAATTGTTTGGTAAATGTTTTTTGTATATAAACAAAGAACGTGATATTTTCTTGGTAAAATATGTGGTTGAAAACTTGTTTGGGGAAATATTTGTGGTTATGTGGAGTAAAGTGGTGAATTTGGAAAATGAAATTGTTTATAAACAAACGGAGGCCAAGTTGTAGAAAGTGGGATGCAAATGATTTTTTTTGTTGCTAATGTAATTCTTGAAACCTGGATCATACTTGCGGTTTGACCAAAGGTTCTAACCCTCCTGGGAATTCTCAGTATGTCAGGCTATCGCCTTAAGTTTTGGATGAAGGACAAATGTACTTGTGCCAAGCCCACTTAATATCTGGGATGCCAGGCCAGAAGAACCGTGTCCGTGCCCAGCATGGCCCACCTAAAATTGGGTGTGCTGGCCTAGCCCTGTTGCAACCCGAGTTTGTGGTTTGATTACTAGGTTGCACAGACACACTGCCGGACTGACACTTGCCGGACACTCTTCCAACACGAGTAGGAGCTACACCCTATGCATCAAAATGAAAAGGAAATGGAAGAAAAGCTAAAAAAAAATGATAAATTTGACTTGCGAGTTTGTTTTTATTTAATATGCTCATTTTGATGCAACAAATACGCAATGTTGTTTGTATATTAAACTAAAATAATAATAAATTAAAAACTTTAATTTGTGCGTTCCCATCGTGTCGTCTCTTTTCTTAAAAATCACGTGTTGTTGTGTCAGTATCGTGTGTCCATGTCTGTGCAACCCTTTGAAGCTTCTCGTTTTTTCTCATGATGATAGCATACTTGAGATCGATCTTCAATTTATTGTGTTGCAGGGACCTGAGTTCGCCACAATTATTAATTCTGTGACTGCGAAGAAGGTTGCTGCATGATTATTTACTCGCCTCACGAAAAGGCTCAGAGTACCTAGCAATAAAGCACAACTAACATTCTGAGCAGTTTCTATTTGGGGGTATATTGCTCACCCCCTTTCTCATCCATAATTATGTGAAGAAGCATTGCTTCATTTTGCTTGGCATAACAAATAATGTGTAATGAAACAATAGAGTTTTATGTCATATGACGTTTTCATATTATAGTTTAATAATTAGCAATTTTGAAATTGTGGAGTGAATTTCTGATTGTTCATCATTAAAAATATGGTCATCTTGAAATTTAATTGGAAGGAATTAGAGATATAGATACAAAACTTGTCTTTATATACATCATTGTGCAAATTACAGCTGTTGATGTGATGAACACGAGTGAATAATAATTTTGTTCATTCGTACCTCTGCTATGAAAAAGAATTAAATTGTTATATAAATGAACCTGGACTGGAAATGTCTTGTTTGGAAGATGTGTTTGGAGGGAGATAAACGAAGAAATTAGCATTATATTTAAGATCCTAAAAGAATATGCTTCATTGATACTACCTCCTCGTAAAAATAGATTTGTATTTCTTATAGGCCTGTTCCAAATTATAGTTTATTTACTTTATTGAGTGTTTATTTAATTTTAATATCCTAATATGTCATTAGTTAATGAGTTTTGTTATTAAATAAACTTGATACTTTTCCAAATGTCCTTGGAAATTACCTAAATTTATTATGTATTTAATTAGAGTAGTGTGGGGTTAAATTAAAAGTTTAATTTGACAATCAGTTTTCCATATTTCCCATCCACTAGAAACTGTTATAAAATATATATAATGTGAATGATCATTATATTCCTGTAAAACTTATGTTATTACGATTGTACCGTTGTCCATTCCTATAAATAGGAGTCTTATTTCATTTAATTGATACACTTGAATGAGAATGATTTCTCTTAATTTATTCTACCTCTCTATTCTTGTTTTATAGATTTTGATAGTTTTACAACACGTTATCAGCACAAATCTCTAACCAAAATGAGTTGAAAAATTCTTACTTCTTAGATCCATATTATTTTCACGTCAATAACTTCCAAATCTGAAAAACAAATCAAGAATGCGCTCAAGAAAAATAAGTACAGATTTTCCCCCAAGTCTTCTTTCATGATTTATCCAAAATTCTCGATGTTGGAAATTGTAGGTTCCACATTCAAAATTTGCATACCAGATCTAAAGAAATTCTTGTTTCTTCAGCTGCAGTTTTCTTAAGCTAATCTGGATCTCGCAACTGAGATTGCATCCTAAAGCTCCACTTTATCCTCGCCTTGCTCAAGGGTAATCTTGGGATGAATCTCTGCATCTCTCTCCCTCCCAGCAGACTGCACAATACCAATCTACTTCCATTAATTGCGTAAAAGGCAAACAAGGCTAGCAATGATTGGGTGTTGGACAATACGAACAAAGGGGTTGACAATACTAATGGAAAAACAATTGCAATTGGAAAAGTTCTTCTAACACTAGGAAAAGCTATGATGTGGTGTCCACTAATTTGGTAGGAAACAAGAAGTAAGATTCCGAAATAATTCATATTTTAACTAGTTTAATTATGCATATTGATCATGTGATTAGTATTAACGAAAATATATATTATCAATTAATTAATTAATACTAATATGTGATCAATTAAATAAATCAAACAGTTTAAACGAAATAAAACAGTCAAAGGAAAATACTTATTTAAAGTACAAGTAATATAATTTTACAGTGATATATTGGAATGCTATTGATTGAATTTATATCTTGATTAAATATGGCTCATTATCGTAACGGACTGAACTATTATGAATACTTCGACTGGAAAGGTAATTATTTCATTATATTGTTACCATCTATGTGATTGGTTTTATTAGTTTTAAATATACATATTACGTTACCACCTATATGATTGATTTTATTAGAGGTGGACAAAAAAAAGGGAATCGAGATAACCGAACTGAAAAAATCAAAACCGGTCGGTTCTTTAGGAAAAAATAATAACCCAAACCGAACTGAATCGAAATCGAAAAATGAAGAACCGAAGAACCGATCGGTTCCTATTTGAAAATCGAGAACCGAACATTTTTAATTTAAATTAAGCCCACATAGCACTTTCTGTATTTCTTTACATGATAATTGTTGAATTTTTTAACAAAAGAACAGAACAAAGAACCTAAAAATAACCAAACACGATCGAATGGTATGTATCTTAACATTTTATTTCATTAATACTTTAGACAACGTTTATTACTATTCACACTTAATTTTTTTTCTTGTATAAGGAGTTGATAACGTAAAGAACTTGTGAAATTTGATATTTAAAAGCTTTATTAATATATTCTGAAGATATATTTCAATTTAAATTTTGTTCCATAATTATTTGATTTTTTATTTTCCTTCAATTTGGAGTTTAAGTTTAATAAGTCTTATTGATATATTTTGGATGATCTATTTGGTTCTATTTAGCTTTGATTTTTGCAAATAATTAGATATTTTTCGTGTTCGCATCAATTTTAATTTTTTTAATAGGAACTGAACAAGAATCGAAAAATAACCGATAAAACCGAACCAAAACCGAAAGTGTTCGGTTCTTGTTATTAAAGGAACCGAACCGAAATCAAACCGAGAGTTTTGGTTTCGTTTCGGTTCCTTCAATAACCTAACCGAACCGAACCGACAAACGTCCACCCCTAGATTTTATCAATTTTAAATATAAATATTACGTTACCACCTATATGGTTGGTTCTACTGGTTTTAAATTTTTCTGCTCATATAAATTTGATATATTATTGTTATTTGATATTTCAACAAGTGGTACTAGAAGTTACCATTACCAAAAGTTAGATGATATTTTATAAAATGGCATTACCAAAAAGTTGTTGGATTTTGATGAAAATATTTTATCAAACGGTACCAGAAGTTACCAATATCTGTATTTGAAGGATAAATGAAAATGAATTATCCAACGAGAAAAATATTATATATGATAAGATAATATCACATGATAGCACGGATATGACTAATGTGAAAATAATCTCATCAGCATTATGAGATAAATATTATATGATTGAGATAAACAAATTTGATAAATATCTAGAAAAGTTCTTGCACAAGCACTTATGTACTCCAGAAGAAGTACATATTTACTCCAGAAGAAGTAAAGATCATCATTTAAACATACTGAAATGATATTATTATTACTCCTGAAAAAGTACAAAAGAGTCATACTGAAACATGTCAAGAAAATGGATACATGCAAAATACAAAAGGGGAAAACATTTATAATCCTCAAGAGTAGAGAGATATGTCTCAAGAGTAAGAATACTCCGTACTCTACCACCCCTAATATTTTGGAAGTTCACAAGATTAAGTTTAAATATCATAAAATCCTCAATATTAGACGTGCGTCTCAAGAGTAAGAATACTCTATACTCTACCATCACTAATCTTTTTGAGGTTCACAAGATTAAGTTTAAATATTTACAAAACCCTCAATATTAGATGAGTGTCTCAAGAGTAAGAATACGCCGTACTCTACCATCCCCAATATTTTAGAGATTCACAAGGTTAAATTTACATTAACTGGACTCCATTTTCACTTGGTACCCTTCCTTGCGACTAATCTATTTTAACTCATGCTGGATCTTTTATTGGAACTTATGATTGTAACTTTTTCAACATTTCATCAATAGTGGGAGCAGAAATAAGGATTCTCCTAAAAAATGGAGAGATGAATCCATTTTTCACAGTATAATCATGAAATGTTAGTAAACCATCAAAGAAGTTGTTAACATTTAAAAGCCCAATAGGCTTATTATGGAGACCCTGCTGAGCCCACGAGATAATATTAAATATTTTCTCTAAAGTACCAAAATCTCTATGCATGACAATGAAGGCATAAGAACCATATAACATGAAAGTTATGCGTTCATGGATAGATAACGTTTGTACTTCATGTCCTCGTGATTTGCCTGCGATATCAGTTAAAGGAACATGTATAATACCTATCACTCTCGATTTCTCTGTTTGAGCAGATTGAGAAACACAACACATCAATCCACTGCTACCCCCTCCATATACTAGATTGATATCTCTCTCTCACAACTTCTTCCCTAGAAGCACTGATACTTCTAGATACTCAAAGTCTTTCCCGATTTTTTATCCACAAAATACACAGATAGTTTTGATTTGTCGAAATTTTGATCCTTCCATTTTTTAAGAGTATAAGGAAGGAAAACTTACAAGAAAATGTTATTTTGCGATGCATTAAATTGCGAAATTATTTGACTTTTTAAACTCGAAAATATTCACTATTTACTGCTCGTGTTTTGAAAAAGTTGATATTTACTTTTGACTAAATGACACAACTTTTGATCATATCTCTAATAGCATATTTAATGCTCCATAATGGACACTCTTTCGGTGGTCTCTCGGTAACAATCTGTTAATACGCGAAAAATGAAAATACAAAATACTTTGTAAAAATATATATATGTATACATATATATACTATAATGATTTATCTTGTATCAATGTTGAGTAGCCAAAATATCATTGTTTATAACAGACTGGCAAACATGATCTTTTGATATTATATTGTTGAGACTATAACGATCTTTCTCTTCGTTGAATTGAACCCATAAAGATAGTAGCTCACGATGCACATACCTACAAGGGTGCGTCTCAAGAGCCAGTCGAATATCATCTAATGATTCCTTACTAAGTCCACCCTTAATATAATCTATTTTATCATCTTGATTTCTGGATGAATATCTTATTGATTTAAAATGGGTATCACATGTCCATCGAGTACATTTATAACAACCTTTCAATCTTTTTGCTCTTCGCTTCTTTGCAAAAGTACTCTTACATAAGCCAGACATGTGCTTAGAAAATGAATATGGTAATTCACCAGATAATTGAACTTTTGTTTCGATCAACCAACGAACATCTTCTGGGATACCTTGATCCATCAGCAGCCTCAATCTTTCAAGTCGAACTCGGTAAATCTTTTTCAAATTTTTTTTCAGAAGATCAGAGTAGTATTTGCAAATATTTGATAATATATCATCCATTTTGATGGATCTAATCTTCTTCCCAAATGATCTATTTAAATGTATTATTTAACGCGTAAAAGAGCGGTGACTCCGCGTGTCATTGATTCCACCAAGAAAAAGGAAAATATTTGTAATCAAAAGGATGAAGACAAGGATCACTTTTGAGATTTCGGTCTAATCACCTTTTTAGATATAATAAATCAAGGTATACTGTTTTATAAATTCGAAAAAGTAAATATTGTATTGAATCAAAAGTTCATACATACAAGTGAAATATGTATATAGTATCAAACCAGAAGTTCATAAGTGAAATATACATTGTATTGAACCAGAAGTTCATCGATATTGTATTGAACCAAATATTCATACATAGGAGTGAAATAAAATTGTATTGAACCAGAACTTCTATAATGTACGGTTAGATAATCCCGATTAAAAGCTTCAAATTATTTGCTATGAGAATAACTTGTTTAGAAATTGTTTATCATACAACAATATTCTATATATGTTAATAAGATGAAATAGGGATTAGCTCAAGAAGCTTTATAATTTGTAAAAAGTGCGATATGTATACACTCCACCAAAACGCACTTAGATATATGATTGAGATTATATCCCTAAAAATAAATGACATGTGTTGCGGCATTTTTAGCCGATTGATATAATATAAGATTTGCGAACATTATGGAAAAAAACACGACTAAAGCGTAATTATACCTGAAGCATAATAACAATTGATTCTAAAAACAAATATATCTTGAATAATTGAGATGATCCATTTGAGGCTAAATACTCATGGTGAGTAAAAGGGACATAGTTAAATGATAAGATATTCATATACTTGATGATAGAAAATATAAAGAGATCTCTATATGTTATATTGAGATGAAATGGAATCGATAAATATATCGAATACATACACAAATCTCTTGTGAAAATGAGGTTGATGAAATTATAATACTTTGGCCAAACATAAAAATCCCAATGTAGGGATTATATTGTTAAAGGACCTGAAGTTCAAACAGTTAAATGAGTAAAGCCAGCAGTTATGTGCGCAAATGAAAAATATTACATAATCGTAAAAGACGACTCGTTGCGCGTACAATTTTTCAAAGAACTGGAGTAATATATGGTGGATGAGACTATAATCGAAATCATTAGCTTGAGCTCTTTGATATACCATGAGTGATATCAAAATGTATGATTCTCATCTCGGTACTTTGGGAGTATTCTTTGATGTACCAGTTGATCGCAGTACGTTGGGATTTCAAGTAAAAATGATTATATATTATATGTCGTAGTTGATATCTATACAAATTAGAAATTGTTATTTATGAGATGCAAGAACATACATGTATAATCACCAAAAGATTCAATATACCCAGAGTAGTATCACTATAGAATGATACAAATGACTCCATGGTGTAATATGTTGAAATTGAAATTGGAGTATACTATTTTTGACATCTGGGAAATTGATTATTCATTAGAAGTAAATTTGAAAATAAATATTTTATTATTCACCAGAAGTAAATATGGAAATGAATATGTTTAATTATTCACCGAAGTGAATTCTAGATTTTATTATTCATCAGAAGTGAAAGATGCAATCGATAAATTAGTAAAATACTGCTTGATATAGCATGTTATGACATCATAAATGAGCTATAAACAATTTATGTAAAGCTCATCATAAATGATATGTTTGATGAAAAAATTCGAGATTGCATCAATATACTTGTGATATTCCAAGAAAGGAGCGTTGCACTCTTTTTCCCTTAACTGAGGTTTTGTCCCACATGGTTTTCCTAGCAAGGTTTTTAATGAGGCAGCAGTTGTGACGTATTAATGAGAATAATGTACTCTTTTTTCCCTTCTCTAATGTTTTGTCCCATAGGGTTTTCCTAGCAAAATTTTTGAGACATTATCAAAGTTATTTATGAGCAATAATTCAACAACATGTTTTGTGCTAGAATGATATCAACAAATGAAAAAAGTCATAGCCACCTTATGAAGAATGTAATGTCATCGGCTACACACAAAGAGACTTTTATATATATATATATATATATATATATATATATATATTCCAGATGAAAGATGATACTAATTTTCAAAAGGTTCATGAATACTCGATTGCACACTTCAGAGGGAGAATCATGCTGTATTCTTTTTCCTTCGTTCATGTTTTATCCCACTGAATTTTATTGATAAGGTTTTAACGAGTCAGCACTTCAGAATTCCAAAATTTAGCACATGATTTGTTCTACTTATTATTTGATGTCATTTCAAATAGTAGATTCAATGATTCACGATGACCAACATTAGGGGGAGCAACTGTACTTTTTTTTTTTTCGCTCAAGCTTTATCTCACCGAATTTTCTTATTAAGGTTTTAACGAGGCAGACAATGTGCAATGGGTGAATGACCATTATATCCCTGTAAAACTTATGTTATTACGATTGTACCATTATCCACTCCTATAAATAGGAGCCTTATTTCATTGCATTGATACACTTGAATGAGAATGATTTCTCTCAATTCTCTCTACGTTTCTATTCTTGTTATATAGATTTTGACAGTTTTATAACAGAAACTTCATTATTGTAGTCATAAATTAAGAGTATATTAAGAAAAGTGAGTGTTAAATTAAGGGTATATTAGAAAGACATTAATTGTCTTATTGCTTCATTCAATGAATTAAAGAACTAATTTCATCTTTTTCCAATAGTAATTTATGGCTACATAGATTTAAAATTAATGAGTAAGCAAGTATTGAATAAATGTATATGAAAAAATGATTGTAAAATTTACTTTTTTAATCACATTAATTAATATTTCTTAATTTATGTGAAAAAATAAGAAATGGATGGTCGATTTTTATCGCCTTCCACCATGTAATAAGAATATTTCTGAAAGGATAAAAAAGAAAAAATTAAAGTCACTTTAATAAATTAATTAAATAAAAAGCTAATGAAATGTAAAAGTATATATTTACATAATACTTTAAGTATTTTTTTTATAAAAGAAATAAAGAAATACATAATATTTAGCATTATCAATATGTTTTTAGACCGTAAAAAATAATTAACTTATCAATATATTTAAAGTTTTATTTTTTTAAATAAAAGTTTATTACAATTTGACGTTTTACATAATAAAAGAATAAAAGAATTGAAAAGATATGTTAAAAGTATTTTCTCAAAGTCTCCCAAAATTTTGTGATGAATGAAAGATATTTTTAAAAACATTATTCTTGTACATTGTGCTTAAAAGCTTTTAAAAGTCAATAAATACCACCTTAAGTTTTAGAGATTCTAAAAAAATTGAATTGAATATACCGAAAATTTCGATCTTCATCCCTTCCACCATATAATAAAAGTATTTTTGAAAGAATAAGAAAAATTTAAAAGTCAGTATAATAATTTAATTAGATAAAAAGTTAATGAAATGTAAAATATATATTTATATAATATTTCAAGTATTTTCTTGTAAAAGAAATAAAGAAATATATAATAATTAGTACTTAGACCTTAACAAACAATTAATTTATCAGTATATTTAAAATTTTATTTTTTAAATAAAAGTTTATTACAACTTGATTTTACATAATAAAAATAATAAACTTCTAATTACAACTCAAAGGTTCGTACAATGGAAGAAAAAATAGATAGAATATTAATAAAATAGTTGAAAATATATATATTTAAAAATCTTTTCTCAAAGTCTACTAAATATTGGGATTAATGAGAGATAGTTTTTAAAACTTTATTCTTGTACTTTGTCATAAAAATTACTCTTGAGATATTTATTAAAAAAAAATAAATTAAAAGTCAATAACATTTTTAATACCACATTTATAGATTCCTAAAAATTCTTATTTGAACACAGCAAAATTTCTAAAGATGTTTAAAAAATCTTTAAAAGTCTCTGGAAAATACACCAAGACTTTTAGAAAATCTTAAAAAGTCAACATTGAATACTCCAAACCTTTTAAATCTTAAGCCCCTGTTCTATTTACTGTTTTGAGGTCGTTTTCTGTTTTTATTTTCAAAAACGCTAAAAACACGTTCTCTTTACCATTTTCGAAAACGCATTTTGGAAAACAAAAAAAAAAATTTGTACACAAAACGAAAAACGCCCGAAACATCGTTTTGGGCGTTTTGTGTGTATTTCGACAAAAAATATCCAAAACGCGAAAAATGCGTTTTGGGATTTTTTTTTTTTTTTTTTAGAATTATCCTAACTTAGAACTAAGCTTAATATAAAGTTTTTATTTTTTTTAGAATTATCCTAATTAGGAACTAAGCCTAAATAAAGAATTTTTTTTTGAGAATTATCCTAACTTGGAACTTAGTTTAAATAAAGTTTTATTGAATTCAATATCAACATTACAAAAAAAAATTAAATGAGAATTCTTGTTGTTATATTTCAAAAAAGCAATGATAAATGGACTCTGGTGGTTTTGAAAGAACTTGCATTTTCTGGATTTTAATATAAGTAGAGCTTTCTCAAGTCCCGAACCTGACCAAGCTGTGTTAATATAGACTCTTAATGCTCACATTAGTGTGTTGCATGTAATCATATTTTTAGTGTATTGTGAAAGGAAATTTGAGTTGGAGTTAGTAGTATTCTGCAAGCAAATTAATTAAAAATAGTGTTCTGCAAAATTTCAAACAGAACGTGTTTTCCAACTTTTCATTTTCAAAAACAGTTTTCAGAAATGACAAACCAAACGCGTTTTCAGCAAATTTGAAAACAAAAATGAAAACACAAAACATTTTCGAAAATGAAAATACAAAATAAAATACAAACAGAACGCCACCTAAGTCTTCGAAATGTTTTAAAAATTCTAATGAAATACACCCTTATAAGTTCTTATTTCTTGGTGAATGTAAAATTTATTTTAAAATATATAATTTTTTACAAGAAAGTATAAATAATTTATTTAGAAGACTATGTAACGCGCCGAAAAATTATGAAATCCATATTTATTTATACGTAATTTTTTTTTTTTTTTTGAATTTTTTATGAAGATAAAAAATAGGAAAAATGAAAAGAATTAGAAAATTAATTTTAGGAAAAACGTATTGAAATGCTCGTTTGAGAACTTTCGACGTCCGTTGGAAGTACTCAGTATATCCATGAATAAGTTCTCAAAACGACCTTTGAGAATAGGAAACCGGTTTATAAGTTTGACCAACGGATTCTGGTCGGTGAATTTAAAAAAAAAAATGGCAATTTATTGAAAGTCTTGAAAATCTAGGTTTGAGTAGCTTAACTTTTACGGGTAATAACTTTCATCACAATTGATCATTACTCACATTGTAAAGTGCATATGAAATTAGATTGTGAATACTTCAAAATGGTACTATGAACATGATCCCTAAATTTCATTTGTTACCTCAAAAGAGAGCTCAAATCAACCTTTTAAAATGTGAATCTCCAAACATGATGTGGCAATTATAGGATGGCCGTGTTAAATTTCCTCACTCTCAAATTTTTAACCACACATCTTACATTAAAAAACTAAGTAAATTGGTTTAAAACAAAATAAAATAAAAGTTTTATCCAAACTTAAGCTTAATTATTATCTTCCTAAATGACACCACCTACTTGGCTAAATGATGAAAGCATACCAGTTCATTTTTATTCACCCCCTCTAAGAGATGTGAACAAAATCCCCACAAAATGACAAAAGAAGTAAAAAAGAGGTTTTGCAATTCTACCATATCCTACACTACCCTACCCTATCTCACGCCTCCGATACCCCACCCCTACCCCTACCCCTTTAATATATATATATTATTGATTTTGTTTTATACGATTTAATGAAAGCATCAATATGAGTACAATATTAATATATAAACTTTTGTCATTTTAAAAATATTTATTGCATATTTTTGGAACTGAAGGTACATCTCTTTTTCATTTCCATTCAAAAGTTCTTATGTGTTTTCATGTTCATTGAGACCCCAAAAAGTGGATAAATTCATTTTTTTAAGAACACATACAAGATTCGTCACTACAAGAAGGAAAATGGTAACCCCACCATTAACTACTTCATTTATGAATTTTATAGTTTGCATTTTGATGATTCATTAAACTATAGAAAAAAATTGAAATTTATGCTAAATTTTTTTTGTGATAATTTATGTTTAAATTGAACTGATTAAAATTGATGTTTAAATTATCACCAATTGTCACTTGGAGAATAAACACATTATCATTAACACATTGAAGATCCAAGTTTCAAGAATATGGTTCGGGTCATGAACTCCAATTATTTTTCTTGTTATTTATCTTAAAATATGTTTCTAGGCTAGGCATTAAGGTTAGAATTGTGATAAAGCTTTATTTTCCAGATTTCATGTTTTGATTTATGTTTAATTCATACAATTTGTGGGTTTGAGCAATTAATTATGTATTTCTTGTTTCTAAATTTTTCTAGCTAATTATTATATGAATATTGTGATGTTTTCATAAATTCAAAAGATTATGAATTCATTAGACACGTTTTAATTGTCATAAAGTTCGATAGTAGATAGAAATATACCCATATGCTTTATGTTATCTTCCAAATTGTTTATAAAATGTTAATGCTTTCTCATATGTTTGTATTCGTCATAAAAATATAGTCGGATCATATATAGGAAAATGTTTTAATTCGCTGTGCAAAAGAGGGTTTTAATAAATCAGGAATATTGATATTCAAAATCTCATAAATTGTAGTAAAACGTTTCAAACATTGCATGAATGAAGTAAAGTAGATTCTCAATTCTAGCATATTTTTATTATTATTTTATTTATTCGAAATTTTTATTTTAGTTCATTAGTTGATTCAAAATTCAAACCAAATTGACTTTCTAGGTTCGGTTAAGGTCATTAATCTAAAATAAACAATTTGCTCAATCCTCGTGTGTACGATACACGGACTCTAGGTTCACTTTATTACTTGTGCGATCTATACACTTACAGCTAACAACAAGACTGAAATATTTTCTAGTAAAATTCGTAAAAATCTGGCGAAAGGAAAGCAAACATAATAATACAACACATCTTCTCAAGAAATCTTAAGATAAAAGAACAAAATGTATTGCGAGACGATATTTTGCATGAAGCTCAGAATACCTCTTATTCAGTACTAAGTACACCCTGGAGCAACCAAACTATACCGTGGGATCAAATCTTTATATTGATGACCAGATTTGAGACGAGAAATTGCAGAATTTATAAATAAACGTCTCACTTGCCAACAAGTTAATGTTGACCATCAACGACTGGAAGGTAATTTGTAACCACTACCAATCCTAGAATGTTTAATAAAATGGATTTGTAAGTGGATTACCTTTAAATAGATAGTAAGTTTTATTATCAGATTGAATAAAATAATCACAGATTTTTATTTTAGTTTTAATTTTCAAATGAAATTACTTGTCCTATGAAAAACAAAGTAGGATGATAAAAATAAGGGTGGATAAAAAATCGCTTCGGTCAAATCTAACCGAAATCCTAGTTGTTCATGTTGGAATTATATATGCCCATAGAGTATGATTTACGACATTCAAAAATAAAATGTTTATTGATTGCATTAATATAAAGTTGCGTTTGTCCATGAGTCGATTTAATATTACATATTGAGTGTTTAAATTGTTAAACACAGAAAGATTCAATTTGTAATTCGATCTAAAATTAACGTTCACGATCAGTAAATAAATATGGACAATTTATTTTGATAAGATCGTCTCGATTTTATTAAAGTCTGTCTTTGACTTTGGTAATAAAATTGAGAGTACGTTTGGAACGTATTGGACAGGACCACGTGAAATTAATTTGTGACATTGACCATACAAGTTTAATTTCACTTGACTATTGTACGTGGGACCTTAATCCTAATCGGATAATGGACTTCGATTACTAACTTGAAGTTCTTTGAGGTATCAATGGGTGAGATCAATTGCTGATCAAAATCTCGGTACTTTGGGAATTAAAGTGAACTAACGAGGAACATATATTCGTATTATGGAATCCGTCACCTTTTAGGTATGATCATAATCTCACTGGTTCTTCTAGTGGACAGTTGAATCTGAGCTCAGTAATTCGACAGTGACTGTTGAATTCTATGATGTGATGTGATCACATCGAACTGTTAGATAGAAGATGAGAGTTGAGAATTTATGAATATTCAGAGAAGGGCATTTTGGTCATTTTAACTTGCTCCGAATATTCAAGTTGATCGACGGGGGTAACATGTAAGAACAATAAGTCAGAGGATATAATTATTGATTAATTGTTTCAGTAATTTCAATTTTACTAAGAGTGCAATCTCGTTCTTTTAGTGGAATAGAATGTGATTAATAAATTAATTTTGACTGATCAAGAGTTGATCGGGTCATAATTAATTTATTGGAGCTTAGTTTAATTGGGTCCGATCAGGTTCCCTCGGTGGCTTCACTATAATGGGTTTATACAGGCTTATTACCTGTATTGGGTTGTGCAGAAATGGGCCTGGGTTATGGTACTAGGCCTGGTAGGGTTTTGGAGTGTAAAGATGTTACAAATAGTCTCCTAAGACTATTTTTCTTAACCTAATTGGCAAAGTGGCGAAACACACACTAAAGTGTGTAGTGTGTGTTTCCTCTTTACAAAGAAACCCTAATCCTAGTTTAACCTAGGTCTTGAGGAAGGTGACCACACACCTGCACAACTGCCATTGGAGAACACCGAGGAAACCTTGAGGGTTTGAAGCTTTGGTGAAATCAAGAAGCAGCGAAAAGAGATTATTGTAAAGCACGCTACAAGGGTAATATCTCTTTCTCATTTTGTGTGCAAAAATTATTTATTCCAAGTTGAATACATAAAATAGAAAATCCTGTAACGGGATGATCTATCACAAGAAATCAATTTTTGTGAGTAGATCAACCCGGGTTCCCAACAATTGGTATCAGAGCGTCAGGTTTTTTGATACTGTTTCATGTATTTAGGATTAAATAATTTTGTTATGCATGTGTTAGTTGAGCGGTGTTAGGTTTATGTGATTTAATTTGTTATTGGTTGAATGATATTCTTGTTTGAACAAATTTATGGCCTTAGATTTTATTTTGTGAAATCTTGTATTGTATTATCGAGTCATGTAACAAAAGGGGTGGATTACGACTCCATGTTTTCCCTTTTGATTTTTTATTTTTGCAATAGAATTAGGGGTTTATTTTCTTTCTATTGTAATTGTAAAATTAGAGGACTAGATTATGCAGTTTCCAGATTTTTGAAAAATCAGAGCACCAAATGTGCAGTTCCAAATTCAGAGGACCATTGCTGCAATTTTAGAATAAGGTCTTCACTTCACCTTCTTCATAAGCCGAAGGACCTTCACTGCAATTTCAGAAAAAAGAAAGCAAACCCGACTGGAGGCAGGTAAGGGATGCGACAGTGCCTTTGGATGCTGGCGCTGCTAACTGCGATCGATGGATGCACCTTAGGTGTCGCGATCTCGCCTTGACCGTGGGGGAGTGGAGCCACAGCGCCGCCGCAATTTCGACGTCGTGCCCGTGCGTGGCGAGTCTGTGCTTGACGTGGCCCTGCGGGGTGCGGCTGTGGTAGTGACGACGACTGAGGCGTGCTCGACTGTGGGCAATGAATAGCAACACCACGGTGGTGATGATGTTGCCGCTGCTGCTGTTGGTGGGTCACGCCACTTTGACGGCGGTGGCGGCGGCAGTACGAGTTGGCTATCGTAGTAGCGGCTTCTTCCGTGACATTTCCCGGCGACGGAGATGTGAGGTCTCCTCTTAGCGGCTGCGGTTTCTTCCGTCGAAAGGTGAACGTGGCGGCTGCAATTTTTTTCTAAATCTCCATTGCTGTGTATATCTTCATGCAGAGAGAAGGAGGTGACTCAAATTTGGGCCAGAATGGAAAATTATTCAGTTGGGCCACTACTCTTTCATTTGGGCCGGTTTATATTGGTGCTTTTGTTTTGGATCAGATTTCAAATTGTAGTTTGGGCCAGATATAGATGAAATTAAATATGATCCTGAAATTATAAAATTGGTCCATTTTGATTAATTGCAATGTGGGCTAAATTGTTTAGCCGGGCCAATGCAATGTGGACTGAATTATACAATGGGTTGGAATATTTAATTGGATCGTTACATTTTGGCATTTTGGCTGAAGACTGAAGCTTTGCAGATTTGGATTGGACACTTGCAAATGGGAATTGAAGAGTTGGGTCGGCTTGTGGCTCAATTGAATCTTTAATTAATTTGTAATTTTTGTGTCTAGGTTTGGCCATAAATTATGTTCATATTTATTTTATTATCGCATTTATTTTATGCTTTAATTAAATTGTGAATGAATGTCATTAAATAACATGTCATGTAGATCGCATAAACACCGCTCTAGGTACTATACTGTCATGCATTGTTTTATATATTTTATTTTCTTTTCTAAAAATTAGATTAGAAAATAAATATATTTATTAATAATTAAATTGATTTTAAGAGTTAAAATTGATTGGGTAATTATTAATTAAAACCCAAGAGTTCAAAATATTAAGTGAGCGAGGGTGCAATTTTTTGAACCCACGGCCTCCCCTATTAGTCCATTAGTAAAAATTTGTGTATGCCTCGTGCTAATCTAATTAGTCTCCCTATAGGAGGGCTGCACTGTTTTGGTTACTGGATTGGGCCCAATTAGGTGATGATTTTTTAAGTGTGAATTAATCATGATTACCCTATAGGTGACATAATTAATTTGGTACTTGAAATATTATTAATATAGGGGTTAGACACTTAAATCAATGACATCGTGGGGACTTCCTATAGAATATCCAAACGATGTCAATGATGGCCAAATTTTAACGACTATAAATTAAATATTGCATGAGATGCTAGATATATTTAATTTAGTGGGAGGGTCCCAGCCTAGCCATAAATCACATTTATTTCTCCTATAGAGAAATGTGTTTAAGATTTTGGGGTTTTAGGTTGTCGTCATATTATAGTAGTTTTTGGTCTACTTGTGCATAATTTTTTTATTCATGCATCATATATGAAAGTATTCACAATTTATGCAACTCGTGTTTAATACATTTATTTTATTTGAATGTCGTATTTTCACAACTAGTTATATGTTTAGACATCACCAACTAATTTAAGAAAACTGTAACATGTCTCGTTATAATTCTTTCCACTTATGACATTTGTTCGTGCTAGAAGATCCTTGTTCAAAAATAATTATAAATCTTCCAATGAAAATGGTTTTATTTTGATGAGATGGTTTATTGCATAGTTTTGATTCTCATATCAAGTATTTTGCAATAAAAACATCAGAATAGGATAACCAATTTTTTTTTTCACAATGGAAGGGTATTTATGATAATTTGAACATTTTAATTATGGAGTTATACAAAATATGCTATCAAGCTATAATATATCTCTACTTATGAACTGATCGCGTTTTTGCAAGAGACCATTTGGTAAAACATGATTGGTCACTTTAACGTGGTGGAGGTTCCACTTGCAAACATTGATTGATGTGACATAATGCTTGAGAAATCTTTTAAGATGATCTCTTGCGGTTCAGTGTGGACTATATTCACCAGGATGAACGTGTCCCTGAAAGGTTCAATGTAAGCTATTCATAGAGAAGATATTATTTTAAAGCAACGGATAGTATGGTAGGCCTTCTAACCTTTTTGCTTTTGAGCAAAGATAGGACTAATGAGGAAGTAGCCTTTCCTGGAAACTCTATAATGGAGTAAAACTCTATTCATTGTGTTATGGTTAGTAATTGAGTCTATCTTGATTATAGATTCTAGAGTAACTAATCACTATTGCAAGTTGTTGCAATATGGTCCTAGGTGACCGAATGACACAATGAGATAGAGTATACTATAAGGATAAGCACGGGTACGGTAATATGGAAAGAGCCGTTGGGCTTTTATGTTTGCGAAACAATTTAATTGTTATTTTGTCTCTTTATTATTTGAGCGGAATTATTTAGCACTTAATTTCCAGTTATTAGTTGGAATTAAGTTAAATAATGCTCTTATTATTGATAGACAAATGGTTAACAATCTCAAAGGCTTGTAAATGGTTCTAAGTGTAATATTACTACAAGTGATAAGGGATAGATGACTCCTTGTATTAATGAACTCTTTGATAAGATCTTAAGATAATCATATTTATCTAAATAAGATTGAAAGACTAGTAAAGATAGCCTCTAAGTATTTTGGAGGCGGAATCTATGTGGGCTTTTGAATTTTATTTAGAGGGTAAAATGATTAAAATCTTAGGCTTGGTCACATTTATCCAAAACTCGATTCTAATACTAGTAAGGGATGGACCTCAAAAGGATCTGAGGTGGAATCTATATTGTTTTCTGAATCTTGTTTAGAGGATTAGATAACCAAGAGTCCTTATACATTAAATGGACTTAAGAGTTTGAGGATTAATACACTTCGATATGTGTGGATTCTTTGGTGCTCAAGATACGAGAGAGTACGAGTAATTCATCATTTTTATTGATGATCACTCCAGATCTCGATTCTATACTTAATATCTCATTGATCTGAAATGTTGAAGAATTTCTAGAATCTTGGACAGAAGTTGAGAAGTAATTAAGAGAATCGAGATACTTCGATTTGATCGAGGTTTGTGTATCTCTCATATGAGTTTAGGAACCATTTATCGGAAAAGGAGAACAAGGTAATACCAAATCAATGGTGAGTTATCCTCGTTACTAGTTTCATTTGGGAATGTATACCGGAGATAGTCAGGTTCCTTCATAGCCTAGTACCATTAATTCAATTCCTGAAATACCCCTAGAGTTGTGTCATGGGTGCAAGCCCAGTCTATACCACATTCAGATTTGGGGACTTTTGGCACACAAGCTGAAAGGAAGGATTGAAGAGATTGTGGCAACAATGAAGGTTTGATTATATATAAGGTATACAATGAAACTAGAAATTATTTCTTCTATATTCCTCTGGTCCAGAAAGTATTTGTTGAGTACAAATGTGACTTTCTTAGAGGATAAGGCGTATAGAAGAATACAAATCAACAAGTAAAATTCTATTGGATGAGATGTTAGAACGTGGTTCAAACAACTTGATTCCAGGTTTCCGCATAGAATTAATCTTGATGATTTGGGACTTCCTACGGAACCGATGGTTGCTGATCCTAGTGGGAGAAATAGGCAAGTGGTTCAACCACTATTTTTGCCTTGTGAACCCAATGGACAGGGAAAAATCAAAGGTAGTAGTCGAAGTTGTTCTCACTGTTTTGCCTCTTCTTTATGTTCATAAAGAGGCAGTGAAGAGGTTGATCCCAATTAGGGATATAACCAAGTAGTGGGAGGAAAGGAAGTAACTCTGTTTGGACATAATGGAAATACACTTCCAGCGACTAATTGGATTGGGAGGGTTGTAAGACCACCTTCTTGACGCTTATTCTACGGAGAGTCTTTTTAGACAGTCTCTACTGAAATAAGAGAAGAACTCCTCATTTAGGGAAGTGGTAGAAGTTATAGACTCGAAATCATGGAAGGTGAATGTGAACTCGGAATTAGATTCCTAGTAATCCAACAAGTTTGGATATTTGTAGACGCACCCAATGGGGTCAAACCTATAGGGTGTGATGATTTTTAAGATGATAAAAGAGGGGTAAATGGAAAGGTTGATGCCTTTAGTGCAAGGCTTATTGTTGTGGGTTTGTGAAACCCTTCTCGCCAATTGCCATGCAAAAGTTTACCTGGATCTTTTATTCATTGTCGTTCATTGTGATAATGAGGTACGACAAATGGATGTCAAGATGTTGTTTATTGAATGCATCTTGAGGAAATCATTTACAAAGTGTAATCTGATGAGTTCATATTAAAGACCATGAAAGTAAAATTCATGACTTACAAGTTTCCAACTTTGGATTTGGGTAGTTGTTCAAGATATGGAATATAGAATTTGATAGAACCATTGCGATACATGTTCTTGATCAAAATCTTGATATATCTTAAGTATACTCGTGTATACAGAAAGATGAGACAGTTTTCGTGACTATTTATTTGAATGACACTCTACTTATGTGTGAGAGTATTTTCATTAAATAGTAATTGGCACCAGCAATTAGACTTGAAGGACTTGTACATGACTGTCTATTTTTTCTAGACATCCGTACTTTTCGGAGTGGGAGAAAAATGAAATAGAGTAGTCTCAAGTTTCATGTAATAATAAGATACTATCTACATTTGCAATATTGAAGTCTTGAAAGGAATAATATTCGTTGTGGACTTTATCTATCTTATGAGTATTCTCCTAAGACTCATGGTAAGATAGAGAAGGTTCCTTATGCTTCGGCTATAGGAAGCCTTACTTTGCACTAGATAGGTCATATCTTATGCTGGAGATATTTTTGGTGATTATTAGTTTGATCCAGGATCAGATCATTGAATAGAGGTAAAGCATATACTGAAGCGTTTTCAGAAAACGAGTAAATATTTGCTTATCTATTCAGTTTGTGATCTGATGGATTAAAACTAATTAAGATCTGATTTGACTAGCACTCTCGAGAGTCGTCAAAATTGGAATATAACTGGGAGATATTGTGTTTAATTGGTTGGGTATAACACAATCTTGGATTGTTTGTTATACAACCGTGACTTACATCGAAATGAGTTATCATCTTGGTTGAGAACATAATCATTAATGTAATGATGATGTTGACAAGATGGATGATTCGATGTTTCATGTATACTCTAAGGGCAAGTGGGAGATTGTTGGAATTATATATGCCCATAGAGTATGATTTACGACATTCAAAAATAAAATGTTTATTGATTGCATTAATATAAAGTTGCGTTTGTCCATGAGTCGATTTAATATTACAGATTGAGTGTTTAAATTGTTAAACACAGAAAGATTCAATTTGTAATTCGATCTAAAATTAACGTTCACGATCAGTAAATAAATATGGACAATTTATTTTGATAAGATCGTCTCGATTTTATTAAAGTCTGTCTTTGACTTTGGTAATAAAATTGAGAGTACGTTTGGAACGTATTGGACAGGACCACGTGAAATTAATTTGTGACATTGACCATACAAGTTTAATTTCACTTGACTATTGTACGTGGGACCTTAATCCTAATCGGATAATGGACTTCGATTACTAACTTGAAGTTCTTTGAGGTATCAATGGGTGAGATCAATTGCTGATCAAAATCTCGGTACTTTGGGAATTAAAGTGAACTAACGAGGAACATATATTCGTATTATGGAATCCGTCACCTTTTAGGTATGATCATAATCTCACTGGTTCTTCTAGTGGACAGTTGAATCTGAGCTCAGTAATTCGACAGTGACTGTTGAATTCTATGATGTGATGTGATCACATCGAACTGTTAGATAGAAGATGAGAGTTGAGAATTTATGAATATTCAGAGAAGGGCATTTTGGTCATTTTAACTTGCTCCGAATATTCAAGTTGATCGACGGGGGTAACATGTAAGAACAATAAGTCAGAGGATATAATTATTGATTAATTGTTTCAGTAATTTCAATTTTACTAAGAGTGCAATCTCGTTCTTTTAGTGGAATAGAATGTGATTAATAAATTAATTTTGACTGATCAAGAGTTGATCGGGTCATAATTAATTTATTGGAGCTTAGTTTAATTGGGTCCGATCAGGTTCCCTCGGTGGCTTCACTATAATGGGTTTATACAGGCTTATTACCTGTATTGGGTTGTGCAGAAATGGGCCTGGGTTATGGTACTAGGCCTGGTAGGGTTTTGGAGTGTAAAGATGTTACAAATAGTCTCCTAAGACTATTTTTCTTAACCTAATTGGCAAAGTGGCGAAACACACACTAAAATGTGTAGTGTGTGTTTCCTCTTTACAAAGAAACCCTAATCCTAGTTTAACCTAGGTCTTGAGGAAGGTGACCACACACCTGCACAACTGCCATTGGAGAACACCGAGGAAAGCTTGAGGGTTTGAAGCTTTGGTGAAATCAAGAAGCAGCGAAAAGAGATTATTGTAAAGCACGCTACAAGGGTAATATCTCTTTCTCATTTTGTGTGCAAAAATTATTTATTCCAAGTTGAATACATAAAACAGAAAATCCTGTAACGGGATGATCTATCACAAAAAATCAATTTTTGTGAGTAGATCAACCCGGGTTCCCAACAGTTCAAATCGTTGGCATGGGATCAATTGGATTAGTTTTATATAAACACTTTTCGGTTTAGCTAAAGTTCTTTATGGAACCAAACAAATCCATTAACTTCTTCATCTCAAAAATAAAATCTCTTGGTGTTGACTTTTGTGAACGTGAACGTAGAGTTTTGATTTCACATAATTATCACATAACACAATATGTTGCAATTTATGTATGGGTTTTCTTTTTAATCGGAGATGGAGGTAATCCTTATCCTATAATAAAGTGTCATGATCATGATGGGAGATTGGGAGTACCATTTACCTCTTTCGATAAATATGCACTTGCGTCACTATTCTTGCATCAACAATTACAATATACAAAGAATAATTTATTCGATCCGAAGAGGACAATATATATTGAAAATGATATGGTGCACGTTAACGTGCACTGTATCATGCACGTGTAGTGTGCACCGTTCAGAACTCACAAGTTGATTTTGAAAAAAATGTACTACACGTGCACGATAAAGCGTGCACCAGATCAGTTCTACAATATATATATATGTTTTCATATATGCATGTACAAAAAAATATTATGAAGTAAAGCTCAAAGTCTTATAGTTAGGGTCTATTAAACAAGAGCCCCAATTGAAAACTCCACTTGATCTCATTTTACATCATTCATCAATGAGCGACCGAGACTATTCTGAGTTCTATTATCGTTTTCAACAAAGACGGTCATGACACACGACTCGTTCTATGTATTACTCTGAGCATAATATGAGAATCATGCCCCATGAATATCATTAAATGTTTTACACATACTCCGTGTATTTACTATTTTTCCATAAGCTCGTAATTTAGAATTTGAGTGTTTGTCGCTCTACCATTTAATGAAAGTCAGGTATACGTTACATCCATTTTCTTGTTATCTAATAAAGAAAATTGAGATGTCAGATAATGAGATTGTTATTCTTAAATGAGGTATCTCCTATATCTATCACTCCTATACTTATTGCTGTTGTACATGTTATAGAGACTACCGACATCTACACACACTAGCTCCCCACCATCTTAAAAGACATCACAATCTTTTCATGGGTTAGCAGGGACAGTTCCACAGCTTGTTGCACATGGTCTACTGGTAGAGCTAGGTACAGAGAAATAAAAGGTTAAGCATTTTTTGTTAGACCATTTTAAGGCAAAGCACCATATGAAAATTACATCTTCCTTGAGATTTATCGTTGAGGACTTGGTCACTAATCTTTTTAGTGAGGAGAAAGCTCCTCAGGCCTTTAACGCTCAGAATTTCACACAGTCATCTAGTCCTACCCTACAGCAGGATAAGGTGAAGACACATATTCAGAGTGATATTAATAGGATGGGTCTGGGCAACTGCATGCAGAACACCGAAATATACTTTCCATCACCTATTGGAGCATCCTCATCTAAATCACGCACACTATAGGTCCCTTCAGTCACTATCCCAACTATATCAAACACGAGCCCCACCTCGAGATTAGAGACTGTTGGGATTTTGGTCCCAAACAAACGCCGGGGGCGATGATGAAACATCGGGTCGGCTTTTTTGCTTCGTAGGCCTTCCGCTCATGATCAAGGTATTTTATGCCCCAATTAAACCACAATATGCGTAACCCAAAAGTGAACAGGTTAGGAACTTTACCACCCTATCTTAAGGTGTTAATTGGGTCATTGGCCCTGTTGCTCGATAGGTGGATCCGATTGGCGGCCCGGGTTTTAATTAGGCTCCCGACCCATTCCCTAATTAAAACCTAGACCTAAACCTACCTATCCTATATATCCGCTCCCTCACTCTCATAACTCACGACATACTCTCGACCGAAGCCTCTCCCTCGATCTTTCTTCGTGACTGCTGCGTGCTTGGCTCTCCCTTCTCTGTGAACTTGGTAAACCCGCGACCCTGCTCCTTCTTTGGCCTCTAGTCTTGCTGCCCCTTCGTGGTGGGCTGCTGCTTCCGCCTCTTGTTTTCGTGCGTGGCGCCTGTCTTCGCCGCACCTTGGTGCGTCTGTGTTTAGGCCTCTGTTTGGTACGGTTTCTTGGTGAAAACGTGTGGGTTGTGGGTTGCCTCGGAGTGTGATCTTACCTGTTTCGTGTGGTGTTGCCGATTGTGGTTATTGGGGCAATTTCTGAGCCCTCGGTTCTAGTCACACGATCGTGACATTATCAAGACTTTAGGGAGTTTTCTCTTTTTCTTGATTATTGTTAATCTTATCATTTCAATTACTTGTCACTTATTGAGAATAACTTGTTACTTTGTGTTTGTGCAAGGGAAATTCTCCAACAAACTGGTATCAGAGCCGTGTCTGACTGATCGGCTGATTCGTGACATTCGCTGAAATTTGATAATTTTTTATTCACCTCTGTTTCACTGATATATTGCAGAAATTATTTTGTGTCTTTGAAAATTTTCATTTACTTAGTGTTATCTGAAAATTCTTGACTAATTATTTTCTGTGTTTCTGTTTTGCAATCACTGTGTAGGTCAATTTTTGCTTAGTGCTTATTCTGCCTACATCGAGGGATAGCTGATTGCAAACTTCGCTAAAATAAATAAATAATTTTCGCATCACTCCTTATTACGGACACAGAGAAGTCCACTCTGGTAAATTGGCTGATCACTTTTAAATTTCTGTAATAGCAGGTCATCGTGTGGGGTGACCATTAGGCTTGCGGTTGCCTGTTGCTAGTTATAGGATTTAACTGTTATTACCTGTGATTTGGGATATTGCTGATTTCATACTTGTTCTTGATACATCTTGGTGATTGTCTATCACGTGTTGCTCTTGATATTAGAATTGTTTCCCTTGACCTTACCCGTGTCGAAGATTCTCTTGACCTGAGACCTTTTGAGTCTCATGGAATCCTGAGAGTTTTAGAACGGCGTATATATTGCGGCCCTTTAGGTTTCTGTGTGAAATTCTCTTTGAGCTGCATATTATTCCATTGTGGTGTGTTGCTTGAAATATGTCTACACATCATTTTGACTTGAGTGTCTTTAATGGAAAGGGTGATTTTTCTATTTGGCAACAGAAAATGAAAGGTATTTTAGTTCAGCAAAAAGTTTTTAAAGCTATTGATAATTCTTTTCCTGCTACTGTGACTGAAGAACAGAAAATGGAATTTGATGAACTTGCTTATACTTCTATTATCTTGCACTTATCTGATAGTGTTTTACGAAAAGTTGGTAAACACGATACTACTGAAGCTCTTTGGAAAAAGTTACAAGAACTTTACTTAACACAATCCACCCCGAACAAACTTTTTCTTCTTGAAAGTTTTTTCAGTTTCAAAATTGATCCTTCAAAGGAATTAGATGACAATCTTGATATTTTCAATAAACTTGTTCAAGATATCACAAATTGTGGTGATAAAGTGCCTGAAGAATACAAGGCCATAATTTTATTGAATGCCATTCCTGACATATATAAGGATGTTAAGAATGCTATCAAGTATGGGAGGGAGACCCTTATCCCGGAGGTAGTCATTGATTCACTTAAGAGTAAGGATAGGGAGATTAGAGCTGAGAAAGGTGGGAGAAAGCAAGGGGAGGTCCACTTTATGAGAGGTAGGACTCAAACAAAGGGTGGTGGAAATAGTGGGAGCGGACAAAGTAGTGGTAGCAAGAAAAAGGGTAGAAGTAGATCCAAATCACGAGGGAAAGCTGCAGGTAGAAAATGCTATGGTTGTGGTCAGTTAGGACATTTTATTAGTGATTGCTATAAGGAGAAAAATAAATTTAAGGGAAGTGAACAAGGGGAGGCGAATATTTTGGCACCAAAACATAATGAACCTGGTGAGGTTTACGTCCTCTTAGATCACAAGCCTAGTGAAATTAACCTGTCTATGAACTCCCATACTGATGAATGGATTCTTGACTCTGGTGCATCATTTCATGTCACTTCTCATAAGCATTGGTTTGATCATCTGCATGAGTCTGATCATGGTCATGTTGTTGCATGGGGTGGAGTCGCATATAACATTACAGGTGTTGGTGATGTTATTGTCAAATTTGAAAATGGTTTTGTGCATACATTGAAGAATGTTAGGTACATTCCACATATGGGTAGAAATCTGATGTCGATGGGAGAGTTAGAAAATGCAGGTTTCACTAGGAGGCTTGGTGACGGGGTGATTAAAATGTTTAAAGGTGCACTTAGGGCCTTTAAGGCCATTAAGAAAAATGGCATTTACACAACTCATGCTGAAGTAGTAAGTGGTAAAAACCATACTATTGCATCCATTGACACCGATCACACATAAAAATGGCACAATAGACTTGCACATGTAAGTGTTAAAGGTCTAAAATTTTTGAATGATAAGGGTGTGTTTGGAAAGGATAAGGTGTCTGACATGCCATTTTGTGATCATTGTGTGCTTGGGAAACATCACAGGATGTTTTTTGCATCCAGCACACACCGGACAATTAGAATGCTTGAATACATTCATTCTGATTTATGGGGCCCTGGGAGTAATCCCACTTTTGTTGGTAACAAATATTTCCTGTCTATTATTGATGATTTCTCCAGACGCGTGTGGATTTATTTGTTGAAAGATAAATCTGAAACTTTTGAAAAGTTTAAAACTTGGAAATTACAGGTGGAGAATCAGACAGGTAGAAATATAAAATATTTGAGAACTGATAATGGTCTTGAATTCTGCAATTCTGATTTTGACAATATGTGTAAAGATAATGTATTACTAGACATAGAACTGTGCCTTACACTCCCCAGCAAAATGGGGTTGCTGAAAGGATGAATCGTACATTACTTGATAAGGTTAGATGTATGATGTTAAGCTCTGGTGTGCCTAAATCTTTTTGGGGTGAAGCTGTTATGACTGCATGCTATCTGATTAATATGACTCCTTCCGCTGCCTTGAATGGTGATACACCATATGAAAAATGGTATGGTAAATGTGCTGATTATTCTATGCTTAGAACTTTTGGTTGTACTGCGTTTTCTCATCAAAGTGAGGGAAAGTTAGAACCTAGAGCTAGAAAGTGTGTCTTTCTAGGATATCCCGAAGGTGTTAAAGGGTATAGGTTGTGGGACAGAAGTCAAATGGGCGTGAGAATAATCATCAGCAGAGATGTCACCTTTAATGAGTCTGAGATGCCTTGTCTAGGAAACGAAGAACAGCTAGAGATAGGTGGAGATGAACCCTCACCTGAGGTGGAGAGTGTTAGAATCCCTATCCCCATTACCCTGAGTGAGGTGGAGAGTAACCCCCAACAAGATCACGAGAATGTAGAAGAAGATGACCCTATAGATCATCCTGTTGACCATAACCCTTTGGATGGCTATCAGTTAGCTAGAGATAGGGAAAGAAGACCACATAGAGAACCCCAAAGAATGTCCGACTACGTCATAGCCTATGCTAGTTACCAAGACCTAGCTGAGAAAGAGCCCAATACTTACGAGGAGGCTATGAGAAGTGAAAATAGTAAATTTTGGGTTAGTGCCATGAAAGAGGAGATGGAATCGCTCCATAAGAATCAAACTTGGGTTTTAGTGGATAGACCAAGAGATAAATCAATTGTAGGCTGCAAATGAGTCTACAAGGTGAAGGAGGGTACCACTGAGAATGAGCCTGTGAGATACAAGGCTAGGCTAGTTGCCAAGGGGTACACACAAAAGGAAGGGGTAGACTATAATGAAATTTTCTCGCCCGTTGTTAAGTATACCACCATTAGAGTCATGCTTGCTTTTGTTGCGTATTATGACTGGGAACTTGAACAACTTGATGTGAAAACTGCTTTTTTACATGGAGATCTTGAAGAGAAAATTTTTATGTTTCAACCCAAAGGTTTTGAAGATAAAGAAAAACCTGATCATGTGTGTTTTCTTAATAAATCATTGTATGGTTTAAAACAATCACCTAGACAGTGGTACAAGAAATTTGATTCTTATGTGCTTTCTATTGGTTTCAAGAGGAGTGAGTTTGATCATTGTCTATACTATATGCATCACAGCACTGATGAGTGTGTGTATTTGTTACTTTATGTGGATGACATGTTATTAATTGGTTCTAACATGACTTTAGTAGACAATATTAAAATTGAGTTAAACAAGGAATTTGATATGAAGGACCTAGGCCATGCTAAACGTATTTTGGGTATGGAAATTGAAAGAAATAGGTCTAATTCTTGTTTATTCTTGCATCAAACTCCCTATGTGCAAAAGGTGTTAAAGAAGTTTGGTATGATAAATTGTAAACCTGCTTCTGTACCTCTTGGAAATCATTTTGTTTTAACAAAAGATCAATCACCTGCGAATGAGGAAGAAATAACTTATATGAGTAATATACCGTATTCTAATGTGATTGGTTCTGTGATGTATCTGATGGTTTGTACTCGGACAGATTTGGCTTTTGCTGTTAGTACTTTGAGCAGGTACATGTCTAATCCTGGCCCCACTCATTGGGAAGCCTTGAAGTGGCTACTCAGGTATCTTAGTGACACTTATAATGTGGGTTTAATCTATAAGTGCAAATCTAATAATGTGAAATTGAAGGGTTTTACCGATGCTGATTATGGTGGAGATAGAGATAATAGGAAATCTACTTCCTCTTATGTGTTTACTTTGTGTGGCTCATGTGTTAGTTGGAAGTCTCAGCTCCAACATATTGTTGCTCTCTCTACTACTGAGTCTGAATATATTGCTGTTACCGAAACCTTTAAAGAAGCTTTGTGGTTTAAATGATTACTTAAGGAACTAGGAGCCTTAAATGAAAGTGTAACATTATATTCTGATAGTCAATCAGCTATTCATTTATGTAAGAATCCTGTTTTTCATGAACGTACTAAACACATTGATGTTAGATTACACTTTATTAGGAATATTGTTTCTCAAGATGAAATTAAACTTGAGAAAGTGCATACAGATTATAACCCTGCAGATATGGGCACAAAGGTGCTCACTTTGGTAAAATTTAGAAGTTGTCTACTGCTTCTAAATATCGGTACAGGTATGAAAAGGTCCGATTAGTTTTGGACTTTAATCTTGCAACTACTAAACATGTGTTGTTTTGTTTTTTCCAGGTTTGTTCGGTACCAAGGTGGATGTTTGTTGGGATTTTGGTCCCAAACAAACCTCGGGGGCGATGATGAAACATCGGGTCGGCTTTTTTGCTTCGTAGGCCTTCGGCCCATGATCGAGGTATTTTATGCCCCAATTAAACCACAATATGCGTAACCCAAGAGTGAACAGATTAGGAACTTTACCACCCTATCTTAAGGTGTTAATTGGGTCATTGGCCCTGTTGCTCGATAGGTGGATCCGATTGGCGGCTCGGGTTTTAATTAGGCTCCTGACCCATTCCCTAATTAAAACCTAGACCTAAACCTACCTATCCTATATATCCGCTCCCTCACTCTCATAACTCACGACATACTCTCGACCGAAGCCTCTCCCTCGCTCTTTCTTCGTGACTGCTGCGTGCTTGGCTCTCCCTTCTCTGTGAACTTGGTAAACCCGCGACCCTGCTCCTTCTTTGGCCTCTAGTCTTGCTGCCCCTTTGTGGTGGGCTGCTGCTTCCGCCTCTTGTCTTCGTGCGTGGCGCCTGTCTTCGCCGCACCTTGGTGCGTCTGTGTTTAGGCCTCTGTTTGGTACGGTTTCTTGGTGAAAACGTGTGGGTTGTGGGTTGCCTCGGAGTGTGATCTTACCTGTTTCGTGTGGTGTTGCCGATTGTGGTTATTGGGGCAATTTCTGAGCCCTCGGTTCTAGTCACACGATCGTGACATTATCAAGACTTTAGGGAGTTTTCTCTTTTTCTTGATTATTGTTAATCTTATCATTTCAATTACTTGTCACTTATTGAGAATAATTTGTTACTTTGTGTTTGTGCAAGGGAAATTCTCCAACAGAGACACCAGTTTTCGTCCATCTCATGGTCCATGGGTGGGCGATCCCTTGAGATATGAGGCACCTGCTTTTCACCCATCTAGTAGTGGTCCTTCACCTGAACGGTCTCATTTCACCAGACAAGATCATTAACTGATGAGTGATCGAGATCATTCACCATTGAGAGACTCCGACCAAGACCCCGACTATTTTGAGTTCTATGATCGTTTTTAACCGAGACGGTCTTGACATACGGCTCGCTTTGTTTATTTCTCTGAGCATAACATGAGGATCGTGAAATGTTTTGCACCTACTCGTATTTACAATTTTTTCATAGAGCTAAACTATTTGTACACATTAATTTATATCTTGGTGTACAGATTATACACTTGACAATCATCCATTAACTTACCCATTACATCACATTCACAATCAACATCCACAATTTTGCCAATACATGATCGGTAAATCAATCTGGACAAAAATTATGTACAAATGGATTAATTCTTTTTCATAAGCTCGTACTTTATAATTTAAGTATTTGTCGCTCTATCATTTACCGGAGGTCAGATATATGCCCCTATATTTTTCTTGTTATCTAATAAAAAACTTATAACATGTCACAGTATCAACTTATAACTTTTGCTATTCATTTTTAAAAAGTTAGATTTTTCCTTATGAAACCTCATAACTCAATACTTGTAGAAACCCTGAACTTAAGTAAAATGGGACGTTCGAAAGAAAAAACCAAATGTACATAGTAGACACAAGTTAAACTTTGATATAAAGTCCGAACTTAACAAGTGTGAAATAAACATGAAAATGGAGCTAATGGGGACTTGTTTAATGTAGATTTCTTGAGAATATATTTTTTGAAAAGTAATATTTTTAGAGAATATATTGTCAAAAAGTAAGAAAAAGTAATGGAACCACATGTAAATTATTTTTATTTAGAAAATACGGTTTAATGAGTTTTTAAAAATTTATACCAATTGCTAAATATATTTTGATCGCCAACAGAATTTCATTTAAATATATCGCCACAAATAGTAGGGAAAAGAAAATAAGAGATACAATGAAATCAACCAATAGCTAACAATAGGCACAAAATATAAATGCTAATACAAAAATGGTGATAAATAGAGCCCTTGCAAAGTAAAGAAGGGCAAAAATATAGTGATCCCAAACTGAAGATTTGTTTAACATTAATATCCAACTGATACCACCACACTTGGTGGTGATACTTTTTATACAAATTTGCAGAAATTTAATGTCAATGTGCCTTCAATTGTTATTACTGCCACTATCATATTTATATATAAATAGGGGTAGCAAATTTGTTAAGAATCCAAATAATTTTTTTCTCTCTCTCTCTCTCTCTCTCTCTCTCTCTCTCTCTCTCTCTCTCTCTCTCTCTCTCTGTGTGTAACAATACTAGATATATGGCTGGTGATAATGGGCATGCAGTACATTTAGAATTTGATGAGGAAGCCAAAATTCAATCTGTCTTCTCTAGATCAATGCATGTTCATTTTCTTTCCTTTAACTTGGGATAGATATTCAAGTAGTAGATTTCAAATTATTAAGAAGAATGCCAATTTATCTTTTTTTTTTTTTTTTTTTTTTTGTTTTTCTTCAAAGCTCTTGTTGATTTTGATAAGTTAAAACTATGTATGTTTAGCAGGTCAGAGCACTGGACAGATGAGGAGAAAAAGAAGAAGACAACTTCTCTTACACTGAGTGAATTGCTGGGCTTGGAGGACTTCCTTTCCTTAGATGTTTGTACTTCTTCCCTCTTCAACCACACCACCCAAGTGATTGTTTATAAATTTTGTTTATAAAAAGTGGCGTAACAACATTTTCTTGGTCCATTTATTTTTGAAAAAGTAAAAAATTGTGGACGAAAATTTTTTACTAGTTAAAATTGTTGACTTTTAAAAAAATGGTCAAATGAGATATTCTCACGTGACCGTTTATAAACAAAATTTATAAAAATATATTTTACCAAACAGAGGCCTAATATTAAAGTCGTCCAGATGAGGCGATTCAACTTAGAATGGCAAAATCTGGACCTTTATGAAAATTATGCATGTGATTGAAACTTTTGATGATAATATAATTTCAATTTTCAACCTACGTGCATGTGAAAGGGCATGCTGAATATTAAATTTAAATAATAAAATGTGTTTATAATCTAACAATTTAAACCTTAAACGAGGCGATTCTTGTTTACCCTTGAAGGTTTGGAGAGCCTCTTTGGGAGAGCTGATTGGCACAGCAGTTCTTGTGTTCATGCTTGACACTATTGTGATATCAACCATTGAGTCTGATATCAAAATGCCAAACTTTGTATTGTCAATCCTAGCAGCCATTATTGTTGCAATACTACTACTTGCAGTGCATCCGGTTTCCGGCGGCCACATCAACCCGGTCATCTCCTTCTCTGCCGCCCTAGTCGGCCTGATCTCCATGTCGAGAGCCTTAATCTACATTATTGCACAATGTCTTGGAGCCACGCTTGGTGAGGATTAATCTCCACCCTACATCTAGCAAAATGTTTGACTTAGATCAAATGATAAAAGCGAAACAAAAAGCATTCTGAGCCACATAGCGTACCCAATTCGGGCAACACATCATTAGTATTGGTTTTGATTAAAATCTGATTTTAATCTGAACTCAAAGTCAAAGACAAATTTAATCACACATTTTATCATTTTATGGGACCCACAACTTTTCAACCACACGTCACATTAACTTTTATCAAAATTTACTAAAAATTTGATTTTAATCCGTAACAAGCATGTGCAAAATAAGTTTCGATAAATAAAATGAAACTTCGCTATGAGTTGAGTGACTACCAATGTTTTTTTTACCCGACTATAGGTGCTCTAGCTCTTAAAGCTGTGGTTAGTAGCAGCATTGAACAAACCTTCTCGCTTGGAGGCTGCACCCTGACAGTGATTGCACCAAGCCCGAATGGGCCCGTTACGACAGGCCTTGAGACTGCCCAAGCCTTTTGGCTAGAAATATTTTGCACCTTTGCGCTCCTTTTTGCTTCAGTTTGGATGGCATACGATCATCGCCAAGCAAAGGCATTAGGTGATGTTCTTATCTTTTCAATTGTGGGAGTCGTGCTAGGTCTCTTAGTATTCATCTCCACCACCGTCACCGCCAAAAAGGGCTACGCCGGAGCGGGGATGAACCCGGCTAGGTGTTTTGGTGCAGCGGTTGTTAGAGGTGGCCACCTGTGGAATGGACACTGGGTTTTTTGGGTTGGACCGGCCATTGCTTGCGTGGCTTTCTATTTGTACACGAAGATTATTCCACGCCAGCATCATCGGTCGAAGCTTTATGATCACGATTTCTTCAATGTTGTCAAGGCTATGTTTTGAATTAACGAGGATTACTTGTAACGTATTCTAGGTGTTCTTCCTTCTTTGTTGTATTTCTCACTTATTAGTTACTTAATCAAGCAACATGTTAATGTTGGGGGGTGTGCCGATAATTATATGGACAAGTTTTGCTCTAATAAAATGATGGTTTTATACGTTATAATAAATGAATTGTTATTTTTATTTATTTGTTGCGATTAAATTTTATTATTGAGCATGTGAATAAAAGTTTCCATCATCAATACTGATAATATAAATTTAATTATACTTGCGTTGATAAGCAATGCGATAAAATTTATATTTTCATCATAAGTAAAATTGTTCAGCAAATAGTATATAAAGGTTGACACAGATTTGTATTGGAAAGTTGTACAATTGATTATTTCGTCATTTGGATTTACGATATGTCCTTATAGTAGAAAAAAATAGTTTATAGAGACCCATGTACCTATTTGAATAATTAAACTTCACTTGATCATCGGGTATTTTTATTTAAATTTATTGTCACTATTGTTCATATCTTTTCATAAGTTCAACGATTATTCAATTTATCAATGATTGAAATCTATTTATTTAATTGATCAAATATCTCGATAAGTTGGTATCGGAATCGTCATCTTTAAAAAAATTGGTAAAGTGGCTACTTTAAATATTTTTTTTAAACAATTACAAATATGAGCTCAATATTTAGTGACTACTAAGCTTGGACGCTTGATTGATTACAGACAACAAATAATAGTTGCTCCCTCAGACAATATCTAAGAGTTTAAAAATTGTTTCTTGTATAGTGATAACCAAATTACCAAAATTATTCCAAAAAGGAAATCATGAATTCAATTGAGAAAACCTTAGATAGTAATGGCAAATAGAAGCAGCTTCATCCAAATTGTAGCGAGCCGCTCACAATAGATAGAAATATTAAATGAGAACTAACACATCAGTTTTTCAAAGAGTGTAGGCATGAATGAACACAAAATGGACATTCTTTCAATCCGGATAAGCCAGAAAATAAATGCAAACCATGGGCCGAGTGACCAAATAATTTCTCGATCACATAGTATAAAATTCGATCACATTCTTTTAGGCCAGATTAGCCATAGTTGTTAGAAAATTTATCACAGATAATTATTTATTTATGATCCAAAATAATCATCATGTTGGAATTATCAAGAATTAAATAACTTAAGCGAAGCGTACCTTAATCAAACGTGATTCACGATAAACGATTCGGCGGTGTTTGGATCATCTAAATCGATACGTAGTCCTTATTTTCTCTCTGATGATGGGATGTCAGACAAGATGAACAATACGTAGGATTCAGGGACCATAACCGACTTTATATACTGAATTGCCAATTAACCTAATCCGGCCCATCATGAATTAGGTAATGACCTGGTATCTACACATAAAAGCTCGTACATTTAATTAGATGCATTAAAGCCCGATCTATATAAAATCCTTATTAGATCACTTTAAACGGGCTTAACCAAAATTGATAGCCTTTTATTCAATACACAATAATTCACATATAAGCCGACACGATTGATTAAAATCCTTACAATCTCCCACTTGGGCTATATGTGTAACCTTACAATTGTGTATCAATCATAACCTTATGAGTACTCAGAATTTTGCTATCATTACTGAATGCATCCCCAAACAATCCGGTCCATCAATTATATCAACATAGGATCAAAGCGGCTTTCGCTACATTAATCGTAACTAAACCTTCAATGGTCACGTATATCGACATAACTGAATGACATGGATCAAGTATGGATGTGTAGCATGGAAATTACATGTAATGTGATCTTCAACATGCCTATTTCCAACTGGTCCAACTTTAGTGAGATCATCCTTAAACAAGTTCAGAGATAATAAACCTGAAACCTTACAGCTGTA
The DNA here is from genome assembly GCA_963555705.1 of Ligustrum vulgare. Lineage (NCBI taxonomy): Eukaryota > Viridiplantae > Streptophyta > Magnoliopsida > Lamiales > Oleaceae > Ligustrum > Ligustrum vulgare. The sequence continues at coordinate 18,025,003 of OY743189.1, read as the reverse complement.
AATGACTTTAACTTTAAACTGTATCCGAAAGGACAATAAATGTGTCTAATGCACCCAAAATACAAACTCCCACTGAAACCGAATATCCTTAAGAAATACAACACCCATATGAGTATTATGCTCATGAAAGACCTTGGGTTGTAATACATTAGTAAGCGGATCCGCAATTATGGAGTTTGTCATAATGTGCTCTTATTGACACATGTCCACTCTGAACTGTATCCTTCACAACCCGGAACTTATGTCAATATATTTTGACTTAGTTGAGCTCCTGTTGTTACTGGAATATAAATCTGCTGAGTTATTGTCACAATATAACTTTAGTGGTCTTTCTTTACCGTACAGAATACGCAGCCCAATGACAAAATTTCGCAGCTATATTCCATAATTAGATGCCCCCAAAATTGCTACAAACTGTTTTGGAAAGAAGCTAAAGTGTTTGTTAAGCACTCCTTCCGGAAATAGCTCCTCCAACTAGCAGATAAACGTAGCCTGATGTGGATCTTTTACTGTTTTGGCATCTAGAAAAAATCGGAATCATAATACCATATGATCTCCAACTGATCCGATTTTCTGTATGTGAGCATGTAATCTTTTGTTCTCTTTAAATACCTTATAACTCATGTTTGGCTGCTTTCCAAATGATCCATCCCAGGGTTACTTAAATATCTCCTTAGTATCCCAATAATGTATGCAATATCCGAACACATACAAATTTGAGTATATATCAGATTCCCTATAGCTTAACTATATGGGAGCCTCTGCATTTCTTTAACTTCAAGATAACTTTTCGGGCATTAGTTGAGACTAAATTTGTCTCCCTTAGCGATAGGGTTGTCCCCTGATTTACTGTCTTGCATGTCAAACCTCTTAAGTACTTTATCGATATAGCACTTTTGTGACAATCCAAGAATACCCCGAGAATAATCCCGGTGTATCTGAATTCTTAATACAAAAGAGACGTCACCAAGATTTTTAATCTCAAAATTCCTTGACAAAAAATCTCATAATTTTATGTGACATGCCTATATCATTAGTGGCAAGCAATATGTTATCAACATATAAAATCAGGAAAATACACTTACTCCCACTGAACTTGTAATACATACGCATCAACAACATTAATCTCAAGACCAAATGAGATAATTACTTGATGAAATTTGTATTACCCTTAACGGGAAGCTGGCTTGAGTACATAAATGGATTTCTTTAATTTGCAAACCATTAGCTTTGGGTCTACTTACACAAAGTTTTCTGATTGCACCAAATAGATCGTCCCATCAATGTCTCCATTGAGAAACGCCACCTTAGTATCCATTTGATGTAACTCGAGGTCAAAATGTGCAACAACCTAACTTTCCTGAAAGAGTCTTTCATCGAAACAGAAAAGAAAGTCTCCTTATAGTCAATGCCATCATTCTGTGTAAAGCCCTTAGATACAAGACGAACCTTATATCTTTCCACATTACCTTTCGAATCCCCTTTGGTTCAAAAATCCATTTAAGACCAATGGGCTTCGCACCTTCTGGTAATAGGACAAGATCCAAAACTTTATTGTCTTGCATATGCTTATACTCCTTATTTATGGCATCAATCCACTTCTGAGAGTTAGAACCCTGCATGGCCTGATGGAATTGATTGGACCATCTTCCACCATTCCATTATTTTCCTTATGTTCTTGGAAAAATACTATTTAAATTATCCGGAATAGCATTTTTTCCCTTTCTCTCGTGGATCTCCTTAATGACTTTAGTTATTGAGGTTGTTGAGTTTGTACTTCTGAAATTTACCTTATTTTGGATGGGAGGTTCTTCAATATTGTCGAATTGAGGTTCCGGATATGCTTCTTGATCAATGACATGCATAAAAACTTGCACGTTATCAAAAGCAATAGTAGGAATCGAAACCGATCCTTCCTCAACTTATTCCTTTAAGACAATATCTTTAACCTTATTTCTCTCCCCAAACTCAACATCCTCAAAAAATGTTGCAGTTCCCGTTTCAAAAATTGACTTAAGTGTGGGATTATAAAATTAATAGCCCCTTAACGACTTTATTTTCTTTATTTGTTTTCTTGCCCTTATCTTTAGAGGTGTTTGCCAAGTGAACACTTTCAATTCTGTCCTGCTTCAACTTTTCTTCCTCTTGCACACAAAATAGAATGAACTCATTTAGAGTTCATTTCTTCCTTTGATATTTACAACCGACCTTAAATTGACTGAATTGTGCAAGAAGCTTGCACACTATGAAATGAGCTCATTGAGAGTCCATTTCTACTTTGACAGTTATAACTAACCTTAAATTAACTGTATTGTGCAGGAAGCGATATCAATACCAAATGCACGAGCAAGTTATTAGACAAGTCGAGTTTTAGTTCCTTAAGTTTTGAAGCAGTGTGAGACATCTACATGATGTACTCCCCTATTTTCCCATTGCCTTTATACTTTATTGAAATCAAGCTTTGCATAAGCGTGCTTGTTTCAGCCTTATCGTTTTTCACAAAACGTTTCTTAATTTCGGCAAGGAATTCATTGGCATCATTTACCTCCTCAGATACTATGCCACTAAAGGCTTCCGGAATGCCGCACTTAATGATCATTTGACTCACGTAATTTAAGCAATCCCATTTCTCAAAGTTCCTCATTTGATTAGATGAACTTTCATCCGTAAGAGGAGCAGGTTGCTCAATCCTTAGTACACGTTCTAGATCCATGCAGCCAACGAAAAGTTAATGTTGTTGTTTTGATCCTTGAAGTTTGTTCCATAAATATAGGGATTAAATTTGAGCTTGTAGATATACTACTAGCAGAATTTGAAACTGAATAGAGAACACTTAAATAAAATAGCTCACATAAGTACCTTATTATGCAAATCATACTTTCAAATAATGGTAGGGCCCATCACAAGATACCTAGCACAACATCAATATTTAGTCTTTGGACAGAAATATTGACTTGTAAGTGGTACTCTTGGTGTAGTGATCAAACACTGACAGTAAGACATGTCAACCAACAAATCTTTCTTTGGACCGATTTATTGATCACACGTAAAATCAAATAACCGTCACGTATTTATCACCACAAGTTCATGTGAAATTCGGGCCAAATATTGACCTTCCTTTGGGCCGATCAATATCCGCATGAGATAACACACAAACACCTAATTTTCCCTTAGTGTAGTGATCAAACACTGGCAATAAGACATGTTAACCAATAAACCTTTCTTTGGACCGATTTACTGGTCACACGTTAAACCAAATAATTGCCACGTGTTTATCACCACAGGTGCATGTGAAATTCGAGCCAAATATTGACCTTCCTTTGGGCCGATCAATATCCGCAATGAATAACACACACAAATACCTTCTAATATTCAAAGTTAATTAATATCCACAAAAGAGGTTGCTTTGGCAACATGTTGCTTCAACTAACTTACTTTCGAATATTATATCTCTCAAAAGATTTCGATGTACCAAGATTTGAAACTGAAATCCATTGATTTGCATTTATTTTTTACTTTAGGATTCGAATTATAGAATTCAAAACTTTAGAATAAAGCAATCCTTAAGTTAGGAGAGTCAATTGCAATATTCTTAAACTTTAAGTGGCCAATTATGTAAAATTTTAAGCTTTAAGGGCTTCAATTATAATTTTCTCAAAACTTTATTGGCCAATTTAGAGAAATTCCAAGCATTAGTTCCCAATTTGAAAGAAAATTAAACTTTAGGGGGTCCAAAATAGTGAATTTGGAAATTTTAAGGACTAAATTAGAAAATTTTCAAACTTTAAGGGACCAAATTAAAGAATTTCAGAACTTTAGGTGCTGTTTTAGAAAATTTTCAAACTTTAGGTACTGAAAATGAAAATTTTCAAACTTTAAGGGACCAAATTAGAGAATTTTCAAGCTTTAGGGACCAATTTTGAAAATTCTCAAACATTAGGGGGCAGAATCCGAAAATTTTAAAATTTTAGGGACTGAATTATATAATTCAGAACTTTAAAAGTCCAACTTAAAAAAAATTATAACCTTAAGGGCTTAATTATAAATTTAGGGGCTCACTTCATAAAATTCAGAACTTGAAGGACCAACTTAAATTAATTTGTAACTTTAGGATTAAACATTTAACCCATAACAAAGGAGAGGACCGGAGGAGCAATTTTACATAACTTCCTAAAAATTGCAAAAGAAGTCCTTGCAGACTTCTAATTTTCAACCCAGCCCCCCGGTCCCAAAATCTGATTACAGCAGCTAGGGTTTATCCCGCCGCTGCCGCCTTTAACATCTCAAAACGCGTCGCCATTGCTGGCGACGTCCAATGCATTCCAGAATACAGCGTGCGACGCTGCAGCCCATCGCGCGATGCCGCGCGCAGCCAAGTCCCCCGGTACTGCTCGCCCAGGTCGACGACGTCGTCGTCTCAAAACCATCCATCTCAAACCAGAATATATACACACAGAAATCCAATTTCAATACAATTCGAAAAATCAATTTGGCAATCAGAGTTAAGCATATCAATTCGATTTCATCCACACCCAAAGCTTTATCAGACTTGAAAAAATCACATTCAAGTCAAACCGATCAGATTTCAATTTGCCATCAATTCCCAATTTTCAACAACCAAAATCATGATTCATTGTTTTGGCAAATACATACAACCCGATTCAGAATCAAAATTCAGTCCAAAAATCCGATTTTCTTCACCTAATTTCAATATACATACACGCAGAACGGCTGAATTCCAAAAAAAAAAAAATATTGATGCAGGTTTCAAAATCAGACTTATGCGCATATACATACAATTAGGTTTTACATATACACGTACAAAATTGATCTGATAATTCAACACGATGTTGGCTTTGATACCACTTGTTAGAAAATTTATCACAGATAATTATTTATTTATGATCCAAAATAATCATCATGTTGGAATTATCAAGAATTAAATAACTTAAGCGGAAGCGTACCTTAATCAAACGTGATTCACGATAAACGATTCGGCGGTGTTTGGATCATCTAAATCGATACGTAGTCCTTATTTTCTCTCTGATGATGGGATGTCAGACAAGATGAACAGTACGTAGGATTCAGGGACCATAACCGACTTTATATACTGAATTGTCATTTAACCTAATCCGGCCCATCATGAATTAGGTAATGGCCTGGTATCTACACATAAAAGTCCATACATTTAATTAAATGCATTAAAGCCCGATCTATATAAAATCCTTATTAGATCACTTTAAACGGGCTTAACCAAAATTGATAGCATTTTATTCAATACACAATAATTCACATATAAGCCCATACGATTGATTAAAATCCTTACAATAGTAACCTTTTTCTTTAATTTTTTTTTTCAAAAAATAGACTATTTGATCACAAAATAACATGAGCCCATAAGTGTTCGCAATGCTCGTCGTGTCAAACCCCGAGCTCAATCTGCAATCACTGCAGCTCATAGGTTGAGCCTCGACGAGCCGCTCCACTCATTTATCACCTGTATCTCACCCCCTAACTACATTTATCATGAATCCACAACAAATCGCTTACTGTAGCCAGGACGGAGCCTACCAAGGCCCAACTTCGCTGGACCTTAGGGTAGCCCAGTGCCCAACCCAATGTTTTTTTTTTTTTTTTAAATAATAATAATAATTTGGGCCAATTTTTGGCCCAAACGAATTAACTAACGGGGCGTTTGCACAAATACCCAAATTTTGGTATCATAATTGAAACTTACTTCATTTTAAATTATCACTGAAAAATACTTTAATTTTTTTTTTTTGAATTATCACAGTTTGATACTTATAATACTTTCAAATTTTTGGTTTCATAACATGAAACTTTATCAAATTTTTATGATACTTTAACGAAATTGTAGTATAACAGCTTGAAAACATTACACTTTTTTTATGATATTTTGTCTCAGATATTAAATCAAACATTTTTCATACACTATTCTCTACATTTCCAAGTATAGTCTACAACCACCATCATAGTTGCCAAACACAAGCATCACTTGCATGATGTATTTTGCAGTTCTTCCCCGGCCAAAGCAAGGCTCAATATAAAACAAAGAAAGCTAGTATTGGTCTGCCATAGCCAAAATCTTTTTTTTTGGGGGGGGGGGGGGGTGAGGGTTAATATCGGGTTATTAGCATGTTTATCCCCTTTCAACTGAGATGTTTCATCAAAATCGCGCCCTGTAGATCCTTCTCGAATCACATTTGGTAAAAAATTTCGTGTTCTGAGTTTTGCTTACTGAATTTTGGGTTATTAGCATATTTATCCCCGACGGAGCAGGCTAAATTTTGCTTTTTCGTCTTCTGCTTGTTTTTGCCCATGCCTGCTGCTTTTTCCAGACAAATTTCTTCACCCACTTCTTGCTGTCGATTAAGAATGATATGATATTCAATTATTCAGACACTGAAAACATCATGTTACTCCATTGTCCCAAGCTATGTTTCCAAGAAGAAGAAGAAGGAATTGTTGGGGGGGGGGGGGGGTGACGGAGGGTGGGCAGGGAAGACAAGCAACAATGTCGAGGATGAATATGACAGTATTTTTCAAATTTTCTGTTAAGATAGTAATTTGTGCAATCTTAATATATATAATAATAATAATAGTATAGCCGTAAAAAAAACCTACACATAGTTTCCCGTCATTTTTCCCTACTATTTTAAGAAACTTTGTAATTTTATTAATTATTTTAATAATTGAATTATGAAAGTTCAATTAATACAAAATTAATTATAAATGACATGTAAAAAATGATTTATTGATTGTAAAAAATAAAAAATCTATAAAAAGATCAAATTGTATATTATTTTTATTCTTTTGATAATTATTGTAATATTTTTTCGTCAAAAATATGCAATATAGGTGTCAAATTCATGATCTTAACGAGAAGTTCAATACAAGTTAACAAATGAGAGCAAACTCTAAATATATCATTCTTAAAATTGCCTCAAATAATAAAGGTAAAAGTTTTACTTATACTTTTTACTTTTTCAATATCTTTTTAATTTATCTCATCTAAGACATAAAATGATATTTATCATTTCTTACATAACTTCAATTTGACATAAATGATTAATTTCAAATCTTTTTTCTTATCAAATTAAAAGAAATAATGATATCCTATCTTTCTAAGTAAATTCAATTGAATCATTTTAATTTCTACAACTTCAGGTTTCGATAAACTCTTTGGTAATTTTGAAATTAATTTTATAAATTTACTCATATTGTTCATTTATCTATTTTTTAATTTTTATAAATTTAAAATAACATTAATTTGTAAAATATATACTACAAACTTTAACAATTAATTCATTGAATTCTAAAGAAAATAAAAATATAAGGTTTTATCAAACTTATTCTATTTAAAAATAAAAGGGTAATTGGCGCATTTAGTCCCTACCTTTCACATACGTTGTGGAATGCATCCCTACCTTTGTTTTTTTTTTTTTGGCAAATGCACCCTTATCTATACACTTTCTTGCCAAAATCACCCCTACCGTCAACCTCTGTCAATTTCAGCCGTTACCCTATTGAATTTAGACCCACTTTGATTTAGAGTAGAGGGCAATTTCGAAATTAAATAAAAATCAACCTTACATTTCAAAAAAAAAAAAAAAAAAAAAGAAAGCACCAGCTAAGAGTTAAAATCAAAATTACCTTTTTCGAAGCACACAAAATTCTCAAACACTGAAGACCGGATATTTCACTTCTCACATTCCGACCAATCTTCGAAGCATTACCGGCCAGAAAACCCTTTCTCTCCGACGATTTAACAGTAATAGCCTTCGATTTCAAGTGTTCTACACGTCCATTGCATGGGTAAGTAAGATAGCTTCGTGATTGTGGGTTTTTTCATGTATTATGCACAGATGATTGTTCACGCGAAAATGGGTATTTTGTGAAACTGCATGTATTGATTCTCACAGCTCATGATTCCTCCAAGATTCAAAGGATTTTACGAACAACCTCTTGTTTATGGTACTCCCCATTTCATATATTTTGTTGATCTTTGAAGAAATGTGGAGAAACGGGACATAATAGAAGATCGTGTAAAGGAGCACCACCAACTCCAGCAACTAGATCATGAGTTATCAATGTTCATAATATTTTTGGACATGCCATTCAAAACAGCTGAAGTATTTTCTTTTTGTAATTTTCTGAAGTTCTCTTTTACTTATATGGTGATGTAATTCATTTTTGCAGACTTGTAATGGCGGTTTTATTCTTTTGTAATGATGATTTACTACATCAGTTGCTTTCTTTACAGCTTTGTATTGTTGAATTGGATGTGGTTTTTTGTTTAAACATTGAATTTTCTGTTGTGTATACACAGGTGGAATTATTCTAGGCAGGAAACTGCTGGTTTTTCCCAATTGAATGAGGATATTTTGGGCAAAAATTGTAAAAGATAGGGATGATTTCGGAAAAATAAATAAATGGTAGGGATGCATTTTGCACTGATTAATGAAAGTCAAGGATGTGTATTGCAATAATAGTTAGAAGGTAGGGATGTGTATCGCAAAGATTGTGAAAGGTAGGGATGATTTTCACAAACTAAAATTTTGAGGCAAGAAAGCTTATCATCTTCTTCATGAAGTCATTGGACACTGCTTCATATTCATTACTGACAAAATACTGAAATTAAAGCAAATCTTACATGAAATCATATCTCATGAACGCTATCTATATACTCAAGCTGTGTACGAAATTCCAATTTCCAACATACCCACAATAAAAAGAAAAATTCCAATTTTTTGCTATTGTTATCTGCACCTCCACATAAAATTTAAAACTATCTATCTTCACTTTCATTCTTATAAGTAGGCAATATTATCTCAGTGATTTCAACTTGGATGGAAGAAATGGGATTGACACCAAAATTGGTTAACGGTATTAGTTCTGTCTTCATCGTGTTTTTTTTTTTTTTTTTGTTGAAATGTAAGGTTGATTTTTATTTAATTCCGAAATTGCCCTCTACTCTAAATCAAAGTGGGTCTAAATTCAATAGGGTAACGGCTGAAATTGACAGAGGTTGACGGTAAGGGTGATTTTGGCAAGAAAGTGTATAGATAATGGTGCATTTGCTAAAAAACAAAGGTATGGACGCATTCCACAACGTATGTGAAAGGTATGGACTAAATGCGCCAATTACCCAAATTAAAATATAGTCCATACATTTATTTAACATGCACAAAAAATAGTAAGAAATGCAATTCATAACTTTTATTTTATTTTATTTTTCTTTTTTGATATTTTGATTGTATATTGAATATACAATTTATGCATTAAAGTAAGAAATCTTATAGGGAGAAATGAAATTACAAATTATTCACAATTTGTGTATGCAAGTTATTATTATTATTTTTTTATTGTGTTATTTTTATCGGGCATTGTATTTTTACAACTTATTCAATAAATATTATTTATTCCGTGCATCGCACGGGTGCGATTACTAGTTAACCCAAAAAATAGTATAGAGTGCTGCTATCCCTGAACTTGAAAAAAAAAATGAAGTTGTCATTTGGGCCAATTTGTTTGCCCAAATGACAAATAGAATGTCTAATGGAAAAAATACATAATTAAGGTGTTTTAAAATACAAATTTCAATAACTTTCAAAAAAAAAAAAAATACAAATTTAAAAAATGTGGTCAAACTTGTATAATTTCAAAAATCCGATTGAAATTAAAATTAATAAATTAAATTAAAGAAATAAAAATATTTTAATAAATTTATATATTAAGGTTACAATATATTATATAATTTCAGGTCACAATAGACAAATTTTTTAGGTCACAAATTTATTTCAGGTTACAAGTCAAATTTTTAAGATTACAGACTTATTTTTAAATTACAACATTAATTTATTATAGGTCACAACCTATAAATTATTAGGTCACAAATCTTTTAAGTACCAAATATCAAGTTATTAAGTTACAATTATTTGATTTCTAGGTCAACTTATCAATTATTAGGTCTCTGTTTGACAAACTACTTAAAAACATATTTTTGAACAGCACAATATCTCAAATCACTTTTTAATCGCACACATGATCTTTCTCCACTTTTTAACTATAAATTTTATCTTGAGAACATAAAAAATGTGTTTTTAAATATAAATTTTTAAGAAATAGAGCCTAGGTTACACATTTTTTTTAAGTCAAATTAATTGTGCCGCCACACTACCGTTGCTCACACGACACAGATCGTTACCTCCACAGATCCGTCACCATTTGATCTGCACCAAAACCACCGACTACTGGTAACCACTCTCCTTGGCGATGGCGAAAATGATGGCACCCACTACAGGAGCGGGAGCAGGCACTGCAGATCTGATAGACAATGATGACTCCACGTAGATCTGCAAGATAATAACGTCACAATCTTAGATCTGTGCGACGACGCCGACAATGTGTGTGAGCGCATATCGCCATCTTGGCTGCCCCCGCCCTGATGCTGGCGGTGTGGAGTGTGGGGGTGTGTGATTTATTTTTGTGTGGTGGTAGCGTTGTGGGTTTTTGTTGGAAACAGAGTGATTATGGTGGTGGTGGTTCAAATGTGGTAATTTTTGTGGTGCAGGTTGTGGTGAATCTCTTAGGCAAGTGGTAATGTTTCTTCTTCGATTGTGAGTTTTCCTGTAATAGTCTCTGCTCTGTCCTCCTTTCTTATCTCTAATGTTGGCTTTTAGCAGTGTTTGTGGTTCAAATCCGGTGATGATTTGTGGTTCTGATCTGTGTTTCTGATGTTGGAGGTGGTTTTGATTTACGTGCACAACAGCGCCACTGCCTCATGTAGCGCCTTCTTACCTTGAAATGGCCGCTGGGTGAAGCAGTCTTCATTTGAAGCATGGGTTGGAGTGTGGTGTGCGATAGTCATGGTTCGGGATGAAGTGGCATCACGCGAAAGTTACGGAGTGCTGCAATCGTGTGGAGAGAGAGAGAGAGAGAGTAGGGTTTGATGAGTGGTATGGGGTGGGATTGTAATAAGACTTGATTAATTAATTTAATATCAAAATACCATTATTTTAATTAATTAATTTTGAAATTTTAATTATATCATGAGTTTTGAAATTATATATGTTTAGTCTCATATTTAAATTTGAATTTTTAAAAGTAGGAATAAGTGTAATTTTCACATATCTGTTTATGAACAGTTAGCAACTCTCCGAACTCCACGGACCACACGCTGCGCAATGAGATTCTTTGTCGGCTGCCTTTCTATTACTAACAGTCACCATATCTCGTCTTTGACAACATGCCCCTCGCCTGAATAGTATTGTCTGACATCTTCAGCCATACTTCAATTTTAAGGCGAGTCTCAAATATATATATTTTTAATTATGGATGGTAACTTAGAATGTTAGAAATATAAAATTACAATCAACAAAGATTATTGAAAAATATTTAGTGAAAAAAAGAAAATTAATACCTTTTGAATTTATCTAGTGTAATTTCCTCCACATTTATTGAATTATTATTCACATGTATAGCGATTCATTTAGTATTTAGACTTGAGGTATAAATTAAATTTGAAGATTTTTGCTTAATTGATTTGATTATTTTTGCTTGAGCATTGTGAATGATAATTTTGAAGATTGATAACAACGTTATTGTACAATGATTTCAAAATATGAAAATTTGCAAAAAACGATTTTAAAGTATTTCATTTTTTGTAATGTTCTATTAATAAATTATTTCATATTTTTTTCTTTGATACTTAATTTTTGAGAAATTGATATTTTATATATATTAATTGTGAATTAGAATTCGTTAACTTGTTATTTTCGAAATTAATCTCTTTTTTCCTTAGAAATTTTTTTGGGGACGGCTGCCCAATCTTGATTAAATTTCATCCGCAATAAAAGAAATTCATGACTCCACCCCTAACTACATAGTCAAACCAATTTTTCCCACCATGATCAATTGGTCTCGCTGCCTCCAAAACACACCACCCAAATTTCTCGGTACCTCTTAACCGCCAATCGAGCCCATATCAACAAGGCAAAGATGAATCTGCCTGTAAATTGATGATAAATCTGTGCGTGACCGAAGAGGAAGGTGGGCATGACAGTGACAGAGATGAAGCGTATTTTAGCTCCTCAACCATCTGCAGCTCAGTCATACAAGGACTGTTAACGTTATTGATGAAAGAGTTGAGAGACAGATTAGACAGGGAGTGAGCAGAGAGAATGAAGAGATAAATGAAAACATTCAAATAACTTTTATACCTGATTATTGAAAGAAAAAATATACACACACGTGATTTTTAAAATTGGTATTTAAAACGTATAGTTTAGGGTAACTCTCTTTTTTTAAATTAAAAAAAAAAAAAATTCAGAGGAGAAAAGATTTACAGTGCATTAACAATGTAATCTCTGTCCTGAATTAGTGAAGAGAGAGGATGAACCGATATACTGGTATTATAGTAAAAAAGAAAACACTAAGCACAGCAATTACATATGTCATAAGGCTCACAAATACAATACCCCTTAAAATTACGTACTCGATCATATCTATTCAATAGATGTCACAAGATTGTGAGCACTAACAGAACACTTTCAGTCGCGAGATGAAAATTATGTTTGCAGGAGTGTAGAAGAAGAAGCAATTGGCTCGTGCACGACCGAATTTACAAACACTGAAATTGGATTGCCTTGTAGTTGCAACATGATGCTCCCAAGCACTTCAGTCACTAACTTCTTGAACTCATCTTCTTTAACCAGTTTCCCATCATCCGCGTTGAACATTTTGAGAGCTTCGATCATTATTTTATCCATCTGCCAATATTATCATTATAGGTAACATCTCAGTTAAGACAAATCATGTAAACCCTTTTCCAGGGTTGGCCCTGAGATTTTATGTACCTTGTACGACAATTTGAAATTGTGACTTATAAAAAAAAAAAATTCGTGCTCCTATAATCAATTTTTCCCTTTTAAGTGCCCTATAATAATTTTTTCTTTTGATGCCCCTATAACATGAGGATATATGCGATCGTACCACCTGCGCACCCCACCCTTGGGGCCACCTCTGCCTTTTTCAGATGAAAAACCTATGATCATTGTTTTATGACGAATTACTTGAAAAAAGTTTGAAAAAGATAATGTCATCACTATTTCACGATTGCAACTTATGTCACAAACCCGTAGCAGAACAAGTGATGGATGAATTTGTTACCAGATTATCCATCACTAAATTCTTGATTGTGAGCCATCTTTATTTAGAAAAATTTGTCGCTAATAACCGATTCTTCTGTCGCAAATTTACCCGTGTTTTCTAAAATGCTTAAAATAGGCTATGGTTTGTGGTAAAGAAATACCTGATCAATGGCACCAATAGGAGGTAAACCAGCTGAGGGGGCCATAACATCAAGTGCCACACGCAAATATTCCTTTGATATTTTCCCATGGTGATCTTTTGGTACACTTTTTAAAGCAGAATCAAATGTCTGCATCGAATACAAAAGTGAGAATCGAAATTTAGCGAAATGGTGGGGAGAGGGGGAACTGGGAAGAACTTATGCTTTTTGAAAAATCGCTTAAATATAGAACAAGGACTGCTAAAAGAAACTTTCTAACTAGATTTACTATGAGAAATATGTCACTGACCTTATCTAACTCGAATTTATTAGACAACAATCGCTTAATGCCACTGCCATCGAAAGTATTCTGACTGTGGGCAACTATAACAGGTTGCTCCTTTAGATGTTGCACCACCCTCTCCGCGGCTCTTTTAAATTCGGATAGAAATGTTTCTTGTGTAACTGGCTGCTGAGGGTCAATACTTAGGGATTTTATTGCTGGTTCCACAATGTTGTCAGCAACCTACGAAAAATGGAATGGGAGTGTAGCCGTTAATTAGTCGCATTCTAACAAAATGCTTAATGATAAAGCAACAAAGTACTCGCGTCCAAGCACCAATAGGATCTTGTACTATACTATAATGTTTGTCCGCGAGTCATGTTATTCCACCTACTCCATTCTACTACATTGGGTGCCACCTCTCACATTGGGGGTGGGACCGCTCATTATGAGGCCGGTCCCACACCTATCTGGTGAGAGGGGGCGTGTAGTAAAATTGGGTGAGTAAAGTAACATAATACGTTCGTCCACATTATTTGGAGGTAATCATGGTCCTAGTTGTTAAGAGTTGCATTCTAACAAAATGTTTAGCGCCCGTTTGGGAGGAACTTTTTCACAATTTTTATCAGATTCAGATTTTGATAAAATCCGTCATATATAATTGACTTCCATGTAAGCAGTGTTAGAACTTCACTGTAGATGATAGCATACACTTTTCTTTCAAATGACTTATCTATCCTTTCATATTTTCTGATGATTTAATCCCAGGGGCAATTGCATAATAAAAACATCAAAAAAGTAAGAAAGCACATTCAATTCTTGGTCAAATTCTTCCAATTGAAAAGCCCGTGGGGCTCACGGTTTTTGGTAAAACATAGATTCTATGGCCCAAAAATCTCTCCCATACGGGGGCTTAATGGTAAGGTGACAATGTACTGTCGTCGAAGCACATTTAGTCTCTATTTGGTGGAGATTAAAATCAAATTTTTAGCAGTTTTGATAAAAATTGATGAAATTTGTGATTGAAAAATTGTTATTCCTTGAAATGTGTTGTTAAAATTAATTGTTAAATTTGACTTAGGTTAAAATCTAGGTCTTAACTTCAGAGTTTTAATATGATCTTGTAACTTACTAGCATGTTCGTCCACATTTTTTGGAGGTAATCTTGGTCTTTCCAATAAGGTCTTAAATATCGTGTATACTTGGCAAAAACAAATTTAATTATACTTACCCAAGTATCCGTGGCAGGAGGCATCCCTTGATCAACTGTAAGTTTCTCAAAAGCCTTAATAATGTAACCTTGGAGGGATCCACCGGGTAATTCAATCTCCGAGAATATTGACAGCATTTCTGGCTCAAAAGTTGGGCTGTTAATAAACTCTAAGAGGTCTTGACCATCCATTCGGAGAATAACAACTGGATCTCGTTTTAAACCAGCAGCCATGCCCAGTAGAATATCCGAAAGTACCTCTTTAAACTCAGTTTTGGTTATTTTCTCTTGTTTTCCATGCGTGAATTCATCGAGCACCTGTATCACAATCGTATTTCTTTCAGTTGTTTAATAAAACAACAAAAATTCTACATGGACATAAAAATCTGACATGAAAATGGAACATTGTCGACGTGACGCCTATCGTTTGGATGATGAAGAGGTGTCCATGTGATGAAGCAAATGGTCAACCTCTTCATCACCCAATGTCAACACGTCAACTCGATGTGTATCATTTTCATGTCCATATAAAGAGCATATAAAGAGCTGATAAAACAATGCTTGTTAAAATAATGCGAAGTTCTGTTGTATACAGGTCAAATCAAGATCCAACTCGATATTGTAGTACGTTATTAGGTTCAACCAAGATCATAAAATGGGGAAGTGCGACCGCCTTACTCCGTTACCATACAGCTATTGTACCACTCATCGATAAAATACACTGTTTCATTAGCACAACTAAAGTGGCTCGACTAATTCTTTTGTGTAGCGTAAGTGTTAAAGTCCTATTAATTATTGTTATATTAATAAAGCAACTTAATTAAGGATTAAAGTTGCAATGTCCCTATAATGTATTGTTTTAGAGTGGACAGCTTACTGATATGCATTAACTATAATTAATATTAATAAAAAATAAAAGTAAAAGAAAGTGGGAAAGCAAATAAATGAGGGAAGAAATAAAAAATGAGATAGGAAAATAATAAACAAAAGAAATAAATAAAAAAGAAACTAAGAGAGGAATTTATTTACTTCAAGAAATTGAGGTTGATTGGGTATAAATTTACACACAAGACAAAAGAAAATGTTGAAAAATGTGGTAAGAGAAGTAAGAGTAGATTTTGTGGGTATTTTGTCTGAATAACGCAATATTCAACGGCCTGTTGTCTTTCTTGATTATATTCAAGCGGCATTCATAGTTTGATAATATTTGTTGACATTTATCATCTAATTTTATTGAAGATAATCATTGTCGTATTCCCATTAACTTTTACCCCTTTTTAGTGTAGTTGACAATCACGTTTAAGTAAATTTTGATAAAAGAATGACAAAATATACGATAGAAAAATCGATAAAATTCTCGATATCATGTAATTTGAGTTAATCGTTGATTTGATTTAGTTCTTATCTAACTTTTAAAACTACACCAATAGATGAGCTTAGTGAACAACTTAAGCGATTGTTCGGCGGCCGATTAATAAGGTGAGAAAAATATTTGATATGTGATTAAAAATTTAAATGAGAATATTTAAAAATTATATAATTTAAATTGTAATTTAAACAACAAATTAATGTGGCCACCGAACACTGGGTAAACCGCATGCGGTACCGCCCTTTCACAATAGGAGGGTGGAGGGGGAGTACCCCTGGGGCCCCATGCCATACAACCAGCAGGGTTGCATTAGATTCTTAGAAAGATAGAAGGGACATTCACTATACGTAGTCAAGTATATTAAAACTAAAATAATAGGTAGAACATTTTTCTTTCATATGTTTGAGTCACATGTCCAAGTTGACATATCGATATTGGTTGATATCGAGAAGGGCCATCATGACCCACCTCGAAATCGATCAATGATGAGGCGACACCTTAAAATGTCACTCAAAATGTTAAAAAAAAAAAATATATATATATATATATATATATATATATATATATATATATAATAATCTTGGGTAGGATTACTCATGGAAAAGGGCTAATGTGTATCCATGCCCGTGTTCCATATTTTATGACTCGTTTGAAAGAGTTTCAAAAGGTCAAATTAAAAGTTGCTTTACAATGTGTTTAGTAATTATTCGGAAACGATTTCTTGGTTCGAAGGGCTTTTAGAGAAAATTAACCTAACATAATTTCCTATGGGTTAAAAAAAAAAAAAAAAAAACTGTTATAAGTTATAATATGAAATAAATAAGCCATGCCAAACAGGCACTTAGAGACGTCGGTCAGGAAAACCAAAGATAATGTCTATTATACAGGTATATTATGTCAAACAGTAGAGACGAACCTCTCTATAGATATGATCGGACTCGGGAGACGAGCCTTGAGCCGGCAAGCCAAGAGCCGCGCCTATATCCGCCACGGCTGGTTGCAGTTCCTTGACGGAAAGGTTACCATCACAGTCTCTATCCAGTTCTTGAAACTTATGATCCACAAAATTACTAAAAACCTCCTCATTTTCAACCAACTCCATTATATCTGAACCGTCCATTACTTTAGCTTCAATTTTGCTCTTCATTTCTCCACCCTTACTCTGCATGTTTTAAATAGCAAAACCCCTTCTTTTTCTTTAATGCAAAACCTTGCTTTTGACGTTTTTCTCGTGACACTGACCCTCCTTCCCGAGTGGAGTTAGTACTGCCTTTATATATTTTTCTTCGTCTATGATGTGATCTGATCTTCTTGATTTTGATAATTGTTACGAAAATTGCATTACAGGTCCCTCACTTTTTTCCCCAATGACAAATGGATCTTCAAGTTAAGTTCATACATTAATTGGTCTTGTTTCACAACAATTTTTTAATTTGAGACGAGTTGGGAAAAGGAAATCCTTTCAATAAATTAGATACGTGAAGCCATTTTGGAACGTAAGCAATAGTTATAATTTAATGTAATTGACGATATCACAGTTTTGAGAAAACAAAGAAATCACATGTCTCAATAAATTTGATAAGATGCATGTCCTTTGTGAAAAAATCATATTGCTACCTCTTATAAAAGTTTGAACCATGTTTCAATTCGATGTGGATAATCATCCCCTAACACCAAATATAATAGAGATGTTTGTATATCCAATTGAACATATAATTATTGAAATAATTGTTGGAGACTCGAATGACAGCTCTAGTAGCTTCATTGTCATCTGGACTAGCTTGATAGCTCTATTAATTAGTCATTGATATGTAGATTAAGACCTTGTTTTATATTCTTTAAAATGTTCTCTTTTTTCTGCAGTACTTAATCTCAACCATTCATTAAAAATCAAGTTCACAATATTTGACTTTTCAATCAAATTTCAACTATTCATTCTCCTAAAAATCACTATTCATTTAAAAAAAACTCTTTTAAATAATACCAAACACTCTCTAAGTCCTTTTTTTTTTTTTTTTTCATTTTTCTTGGCCATAAACTAATTAAAAGAGATTAAAAATATGAGAAATAATACACATACAAAATTTGTAAATACAGATTATACATTGTAGCATGCTATAGTGAGTAATCTGTAGTGTACAGATTCTGTACACACAACATTTCCCTAAAAATATTCTTGATTAAGTAGAATACTTGCACTCAAATTTCTGCACAATTAACTAATTTAATAAAAAGATGGTATAATTTTGCATTTAGGATAAGGGGCTTCACCTTCAACAATTTAAGGCTTTGCAAAGTAGCTACATACCTTCATATTTCCAAACATTCAGTATGCATAAGTAATCTACTCGAAAATTGAATATTTTCACTGTGCTTGTGGAAGGCCGCCAATCACGAAATACTCGAACTATCTTGTTGGTTTTCACATGTTCAGTACCAATTTACTATACGACTAATAGGTTCGGTACTGACTTTGCAATTTTCATAAATTTGACTAGTGTTCTCCAGAGAGAGTAATATGGTCCACGAATATGTGGATAGGACACGTGGGGCGGTTCTGGCATGCGGTTAAAAGTATTCGGGTTGAACTTTTTAATACTTTGGTCGGCTCTTTGTATAATGACGCGTGTACATGCTCGAAAGATCCACTAGATTGCGTAACATGGAAGATGATCCTCAAAATGGTTCACCGGTCCTATTAAAATTGCAGTATCTACTAGAGAATTTGCTCTGGTTTGGTTACATTAAAATAATAATAATAATAATAATAATAATAATAATAAAATGTACTGCAATAATAATATTTTCAAAAGGACGTGTGATTAAAACTTAAAGATTTTTTTTTAAAAAAAAATATATGCGTTATTGATAAATGTTTGGTTGAAATTAAGAAAGAAATACAATATTTTTTCAAAAGTGGAGCCCAAACAGTAGCTCATGATTTGTCAAAAAAAAAAAAAAAAAAAAATTATGAGTCCCTCTTTGGTAAATTTGTTTACAAATGTTGAAATAATTGCCTCAAACAAGTTTTAATTCTATTTGAATTTTTGTTTTTTGTTTTTTAAAAGGATTTCAATTAGGATTGTTTTAAAGTTTGGAGGATTTTTATTATAAAAAGAAATTAAAATAAAGATTAAGTTTTTTTTTGAAATAAATCTTATGGTCCTTTTAGCACTATGAAATAGTTTCTTTTCCTTGGTTGAATTTTAATTAGACTCTTTTATGTAATATTTGCTCATATATATAGATGGCGTTATTCATTATTGTGAAGCACGTTGACTAAGGAGTTTTGTGAGGAAAAATTGTAGTTTGACATCTTGGATTTTCTTATTTTCTTTGTGGGTTGTACAAAAAAATAGAAATTGATATATGCGGTAAAACTTCGATTTTTCCTACAATATATAGGGGTTTGGTGAATAAAATTCGATAAGATTGTAACAATTTTTCATTTATTGGAAAGCTTTGACGATTTGTAAATTTTGACGTTGTTGTTCTTTATTTTCTCAGTTGCTCAATTATTGCTTGAACATCAAAAGTTCTTACGATGTTAAGTAGAGATGGAATTTGTGTTTAATTCTCAACAAATAGTATTAAAGCATCGGGTTGTTGAAATAATTTGAGCAAAAGAAATATGTCTCGGAAGTACGACTGAAAAAAATTGATGGAAGAATCAATTTTGGCTTATAGCAAGTACAACTTAGGAATGTATTGATATAGGCCGAATTGTACAAAGCTTTGAAGGGAAAACTGACACCAAGTTCTAAAAAAGAAATTGAACCCAGCAAGAGTGATGAAGACGGGAAGATTTGGATTTAAATATTGCTAGTACAATCAAGGGCGGAGCCAGCCCATTTGTTTGGGTTGGGCCAAATTTCATTTGGGATGAACTTTGCCTAAGAATTTTTTTTTTATATCTAAAAGGAATTTTTGGGTCAGGGGTGGGCCAGGGCCCAGTTGGCCCACCCCTGGCCCAAAAATTCCTTTTAGATATAAAAAAAAAAATTCTTAGGCAAAGCTCATCCCAAATGAAATTTGGCCCCAGTTGACCCACCCCTGGCTCCGCCCCTGAGTACAATACGACTTTATTTAGCAAAAAATGTTATTACAAATATTCATGGAATATCTGCTGTTAAGGAACTTTGTGAAAAATTGTAAAAGATGTATCAAAAGAAGAGTCCATCAAAATTGGTTGTATCTAAAGAAACAATTTCATTCTTTGATAATAAATGTAAGTACGAAAATCTCAAACGATGAGGCTTAGTGTTCTCAATGGGATTTTTTCGAAACTGGAATATTTGGGATAAGATTGACGGTGAGGATAAAACATTAAAGCTCATCTAATCTCTTTCATCCATGTTTGAGCACATCAAACATATTTAGATATACGAGAAAGAAAAGGTGAATTTTCCAGAAGTTACAACGAAGTTGATCTCTGAAGAAAAGAGATTAGGTGGAACTGTGGAAGGAATAGTTCATCTGAAAATAATTTACTTGTTACTGAAAAGTGGAAGAGGTGGTGATGTGCTATTCTGACTAAGATGATGACATCCTCATGGCATGATTCCAGTTGTCATGATAGAAGATGTGTTCTTATTGGAGGGTGTATGTGTTCGCACACAGACATTGGTATGACTTGGATACAAGGTGTGTGGTTGAATTGATGTCGATGATTGATGAGCTCTTATAAAAATCAAACAATGGGAGTTCACCATAATTTTTCAGCAAATTTGTTTGACATGAGCCGGTGAAATGCTCGGAGTTCGTTGAAAATTCTAAGTCTTTTTAGTCGTATAGTTGAGTATGTTAATTCTCTGATTTGAGAATTGAGACATCAAAGTGTGTCAAATGTTTACCTGTTTTTCAAATATTGTGAACAAAAGAGATTTTAGAAATTTTGACTCGTTTTTCAGCAATGTGGAGATTGGTGTGATAATTGTCTCAAATAAGTTCTAATTCTATTTGATTTCTTGGTCTATGTTTTTTAAAAGGATTTCAATTAGGATTGTTTTGAAGTTTGGATGACTTTTATTGCAAAAGAAATTAAAATTAAGATTAAGTTCTTTTGGAACCTTTTAACATTTGAAAATAGTTTCTTTTCTTTGGTTGAATTGGAATTAGACTCTTATATGTAGTAATCGCTCCTATAAATAGATTATGTAATTTATTATTTTACGTCGAGCATATCCACTAGAGAGATTTATGAGGAAAAATTGTAATCTAACATCTTGGGTTTTCTTATTTTCTTTGTGATTTGTACAAAAAAGTGAAAATAGATAGATATGGTAAAAATTGAATATTTTTCCTACAATACTTGTGAGGGTTAGATGAGTGAAATTCTATATAATTGTAACAATTTTGCATATAGTGAAAAGCTTTGAAGATCCATAGATTATGGATTTGTTGTTCTTTATTTTCTCGTATGCTCAATTATTTTTTGAATATCAAAAGTTCAAGCGAAATTAAGTATACAGAAATCTGCGTTTAATTTCCAATAATAAACAAGTTTATGAATAACACATTTTTAAGCCATTTTTAAACCAAGTACATTTCTCCAAGCCACTTTTCAAATTTTTTTTACTAAATAGAATTTTATAAAAGTTAATAAAATATATTATTTAAAAGTTTAAAAAAAATTTATATCTTATAAGGCGTATTTAAAATTAATTGCTAATTTATATTTTTATCAATTTGTTTTAGTCAAATAAAAATAGGAATTTAATGAGTAAACAATTAAATACAAAATTAATTTCAAATAAATTCTATACGATTAAATATTACTATTTACATTTGCATATGAAATATATTCGTCTAGTGGAGCTTGCTGAATTTCATGTCCATTTGATAGGATCCTTGTCACCTTACGTTGAAATGAGTTATTTTAAATACTGTTCATTTGGTTTATGTATCAAATTTTCTTTACCAATTCATGGATGTTTTGGAGATTCTCTAAGCTTATAGTAAATTCACTTTATTATAAGTATAAACTATAAAGTAAAATTTAAATTAAATCATTTCTTATTAATGAAAATTAAAATAAGTAAATTTTTTTTTTTTAAAAGTAAGATAAGACTTGCTTTTTTAAAGTAACATCAACTTGGTAGGTATTAAGGAAAATTTTAATTTTTTTGTGTGTTAAGATAAGAAGTCTCATATATTTTCATATAAGTTACACATTTTGGTATAT
The DNA here is from genome assembly GCA_963555705.1 of Ligustrum vulgare. Classification (NCBI taxonomy): domain Eukaryota; kingdom Viridiplantae; phylum Streptophyta; class Magnoliopsida; order Lamiales; family Oleaceae; genus Ligustrum; species Ligustrum vulgare. The sequence goes on along the minus strand of OY743189.1, from coordinate 18,002,645 downwards.
TATTCGTCCACCCTTTTCCATAGTCTCTAAAGGTGTACATTAATTATGTCCTGATCTTTAGCATACACCTGTAAGGATTTTAATCAATCGTGTGGGCTTATATGTGAATTATTGTGTATTAAATAAAATGCTATCAAATTTGGTTAAACCCATTTAAAGTGATCTAATAAGGATTTTATATATCGGGCTTTGATGCATCTAAAATAATGTGTGGGCTTCTATGTGTAGATACCATGCCATTACCTAATTCATGATGGGCCGGATTAGGTTAACTGGCAATACAATATATAAAGTCGGTTATGGTCCCTGAATCGTACGTACTGTTCATCTTGTCTGACATCCCATCATCAGAGAGAAAATAAGGACTACGTATCGATTTAGAAGATCCAAACACCGCCGAATCGTTTATCGTGAATCATGTTTGATTAAGGTACGCTTCCGCTTAAGTTATTTAATTCTTGATAATTCCAACATGATGATTTTGGATCCTGGATAAATAATTTATCTGTGGATAAAAATTTAACTAACAAGTGGTATCAGAGCCAACATCGTGTTGAATTATCAGATCTTTATACGTGTGCGCATGAGATGTATATTATACACCGTGTTTCAAAGGCATTCAGTTTACATGTTTCAATTAAAATTGGGATTATGAATATTTGGATCTGTTAATTGATTTTTCAAAATCTGATTTTGAAATCCATCGTTACTGTGTGTATGAATGTGGTTTTTGAAACCTGTAACATGTATACGGATGTATGTATATGGGTTTTCTTGATCATTAACTGCATAGGCTTTATTTTTCCGGTTGAAAAATTATGATTTGAAATTTGTTCGAATCGAGTGTGATGGTGGAGATATGGATTTCTGTTGAAATTTGGGTATATCATATGGATTGAAGAATTCAGATCTTTGTTGGTATATATATATATATATATATTCATTCCTGTTTGTATGTATATTTGATTAAGAACTTCGATGTTGAGGATTATATATTTGATTAAGTTTGGATGTTGAAATATTGAATCTGGTCATGGGTTGTGGATTAAAATTGTGGTATGGCCGGTTGATGGTGGTTGTTGCTGGATGCTGGTCGGAGAAGGAAGGGCAGTGCGATGCGCGTTGCACGCGGTTACAGCGTCGCCCCGCGATGGTGATTGCGGTGGGCGCAGAGGCGGGTCTCTTGGTTGCAGCGCTGTCGATGGCGCTGCAGGTGGTGTGCGGCGCCCGTGATGGCGCCGCGCTCTTGGGCCGGTTGCGGCGGGGCTAGGTTTTGGTTTCAAAACCCTAGCTGCAAATCGAATTTGAGGCAGGGAGTTTTGGCTGTAAATTTGATGAATTCAGGGACCCTTGTGCAATTTTCCATATTTCGATTTATTGCTCTTCCGGTCCTCTAAGGTTATAAAGATATTGATTTTAATCCCTGAAAATATGGAATTTAAAATTAAGCCCCCTAAAGTTATAATTTAGTTAAGTCAAGACCCTTCAAGTTATGGAATTTTATGATTCAGCCCCTGAAGTTTGAAAATTTTTCAATCCAGCCCCTAATGTTTGAGAATTTTCAAAACTGGTCCCTAAAGCTTGAAAATTCTCTAATTGGGTCCCTTAAAGTTTGAAAATTTTCATTTTCAGTCCTTGAAGTTTGAAAATTTTCTAATACAGGACCTAAAGTTCTGAAATACTCTAATTTGATCCATAAAGCTTGAAAATTTTCATTTTCAATCCCCTAAAGTTTGAAAATTTTCATTTTCAGTCCCTAAAGTTTGAAAATTTTCTAATTCAGTCACTAAAGTTTGGAAATTTTCAAAATTGGTCCTTAAAGTTTGAATATTTTTTTAAATTAAGTCCCTTAAAGTTTGAGAATTTTCTAATTCAGCCCTAATGTTTGAAAATTTTCAAATTTTGGTCCCAAAAGTTTGAAAATTTTCATTTTCAGTCCCTAAAGTTTGAAAATTTTTCAATTAAGTCCTTAAAGTTTCCAAATTCACTATTTTGGCCCTCTAAATTTTGATATTATTTCAAATTGGGACCTAAAGTTTAAAATTTCTCTAAATTGGCCAATAAAGTTTTGGGAAAATTATAATTTAAGTCCTTCAAGCTTAAAATTTTACATAATTGGCCACCTAAGATTTAAGAATATTGCAATTGACTCTCTCAACTTAAGAATTGCTTTATTCTAAAGTTTTGAATTCTATAATTCAAATCCTAAAGTCAAATATAGATGCAAATCAATGAATTTCAGTTTCAAATCTTGGTACATCGGAATCTTTTGAGAGATATAATATTCGAAAGTAAGTTAGTTGAAACAACATGTTGCCAAAGCAACCTCTCTTGTGGATATTAATTAACTTTGAATATTAGAAGGTATTTGTGTGTGTTATTCATTGCGGATATTGATCGGCCCAAAGGAAGGTCAATATTTGGCTCGAATTTCACATGCACTTGTGGTGATAAACACGTGGCAATTATTTGGTTTAACGTGTGACCAATAAATCGGTCAAAAGAAAGGTTTATTGGTTAACATGTCTTATTGCCAGTGTTTGATCACTACACTAAGGGAAAATTAGGTGTTTGTGTGTTATCTCATGCGGATATTGATCGGCCCAAAGGAAGGTCAATATTTGGCCCGAATTTCACATGAACTTGTGGTGATAAATACGTGACGGTTATTTGGCTTTACGTGTGATCAATAAATCGGTCCAAAGAAAGGTTTGTTGGTTGACATGTCTTACTGTCAGTGTTTGATCACTACACCAAGAGTACCACTTACAAGTCAATATTTCTGTCCAAAGACTAAATATTGATGTTGTGCTAGGTATCTTGTGATGGGCCCTACCATTATTTGAAAGTATGATTTGCATAATAAGGTACTTATGTGAGCTATTTTATTTAAGTGTTCTCTATTCAGTTTCAAATTCTGCTAGTAGTATATCTACAAGCTCAAATTTAATCCCTATATTTATGGAACAAACTTCAAGGATCAAAACAACAACATTAACTTTTCGTTGGCTGCATGGATCTAGACCGTGTACTAAGGATTGAGCAACCTGCTCCTCTTACGGATGAAAGTTCATCTAATCAAATGAGGAACTTTGAGAAGTGAGATTGCTTAAATTACGTGAGTCACATGATCATTAAGTGCGGCATTCCGGAAGCCTTTAGTGGCATAGTATCTGAGGAGGTATATGATGCCAATGAATTCCTTGCCGAAATTAAGAAACGTTTTGCGAAAAACGATAAGGCTGAAACAAGCACGCTTATGCAAAGCTTGATTTCAATAAAGTATAAAGGCAATGGGAAAATAAGGAAGTACATCATGTAGACGTCTCACACTGCTTCAAAACTTAAGGAACTAAAACTCGACTTGTCTAATGACTTGCTCCTGTATTTGGTATTGATATCGCTTCCTGCACAATATAGTTAATTTAAGGTTAGTTATAACTGTCAAAGTAGAAATGAACTCTAAATGAGCTCATTTTATAGTGTGCAAGCTTCTTGCACAATTCAGTCAATTTAAGGTCAGTTGTAACTATCAAAGGGAGAAATGAACTCTAAATGAGCTCATTCTATTTTGTGTGCAAAAGGAAGAAAAGTTGAAGCAGGACAGAATTAAAAGTGTTCACTTGGCAAACACCTATAAAGATAAGGGTAAGAAAACAAATAAAGAAAATAAAGTCGTTTAAGAGGCTATAAATTTTATTATCCCACACTTAAGTCAATTTTGAAACGGGAACTGCAACATTTTTGAGGATGTTGAGTTTGGGAGGAGAAATAAGGTTAGAGATATTGTCTTTAAGGAAGAAGTTGAGGAAGGATCAGTCTCGATTCCTATTGTTGCTTTTGACAATGTGCAAGTTTTTATGCATGTCATTGATCAAGAAGCATATCCGGAACCTCAATTAGACAATATTGAAGAATCTCCCATCCAAAATAAGGTAAATTTCAGAAGTACAAACTCAACAACCTCAATAACTAAAGCCATTAAGGAGATCCACGAGAGAAAAAAAAATGCTATTCCGGATAATTTAAATAGTATTTTTCCAAGAACATAAGGAAATAATGGAATGGTGGAAGATGGTCCAATCAATTCCATCAGCCATGCAGGGTTCTAACTCTCAAAAGTGGATTGATGTCATAAATAAGGAGTATAAGCATATGCAAGACAATAAAGTTTGGGATCTTATCCCATTACCAGAAAGTGTTGGTCTTAAATGCATTTTTAAACCAAGAGGGATTTGAAAGGTAATGTGGAAAGATATAAAGTTCGTCTTGTATCTAAGTGCTTTACATGGAATGATGACATTGATTATAAAGAGACTTTCCTTTTGGTTTCTACGAAAGACTCTTTCAGGAAAGTTAGGTTGTTACACATTTTGACCTCGAGTTACATCAAATGGATACTAAGGTGGCGTTTATCAGTGATGACATTGATGGGACGATCTATATGGTGCAATCAGTAAACTTTGTGTCAGTGACTCAGTAGACCCAAATAAAATGGTTTGCAAATTAAAGAAATCCATTGTGTACTCAAGCCAGCTTCTCGTTAAGGGTAATACAAATTTCATCAAGCAATTATCTCATTTGGTTTTGAGATTAATGTTGTTGATGATTGTATGTATTACAAGTTCAATGGGAGTAAGTATATTGTCTGGGTTTTATATGTTGATTATTGCTTGCCACTAATGATATATGTATGTCACATAAAATTATGAGATTTTTTATCAAGGAATTTTGAGATTAAAAATCTTGGTGACGTCTCTTTTGTATTAGGAATTCAGATACACCGGGATTGTTCTCGGGGTATTCTTGAATTGTCACAAAGGGCTATATCGATAAAGTACTTAAGAGGTTTGGCATGGAAGACAGTAAATCAGGGGACAGCCCTATCGCTAAGGGAGACAAATTTAGTCTCGACTAATGCCCGAAAAGTTATCTTGAAGTTAAAGAAATGCAGAGGATCTCATATAGTTAAGCTATAGAAAGTCTGATCTATGCTCAAATTTGTATGCGTTCGTATATTGCATACATTATTGTAAAACTAAGGAGATATTTAAGTAACCCTGTGATGGATCATTTGGAAAGCAGCCAAACATGGGTTATAAGGTATTTAAAGAGAACAAAAGATTACATGCTCACATACAGAAAATCGGATCAGTTGGAGATCATATGGTATTATGATTCCGATTTTACTAGATGCCAAGAAAGTAAAAGATCCACATCAGGCTACATTTATCTGCTGGTTGGAGGAGCTATTTCCAGATGGAGTGCTTAACAGACACTTTAGCTTCTTTCACTTGGCAGCACAGTTGTAGCAATTTTGGGGCATCTAATTATGGAATATAGCTGCGAAATTTTGTCACTGGGCTGCGTATTCTGTACGGTATAGAAAGACCACTAAAGTTATATTGTGAGAATAACTCAGCAGATTTATATTCCAGTAACAACATGAGCTCAACTAAGTCAAAATACATTGACATAAGTTCCTGGTTGTGAAGGATACAGTTCAGAGTGGACACGTGTCAATAAGAGCACATTGGGACAAACTCCATAATTACGGATCCGCTTACTAAAGTATTACAACCTAAGGTCTTTCATGAGCACAATACTCATATGGGTGTTGTATTTCTTAAGGATATTCGGTTTCAGTGGGAGTTTGTATTTTGGGTGCATTAGACACATTTATTGTCCTTTTGGATACAGTTTAAAGTTAAAGTTATTTACAGCTGTAAGGTTTCAGGTTTATTCTCTTTGAACTTGTTTAAGGATGATCTCACTAAAGTTGGACCAGTTGGAAATATGCTTGTTGAAGATCACATTACATGTAATTTCCATGCTACACATCCATACTTGATCCATGTCATTCAGTTATGTCGATATACGTGACCATTGAAGGTTTAGTTACGATTAATGTAGCGAAAGCCGCTTTGATCCTATGTTGATATAATTAATGGACCGAATTGTTTGGGGATGCATTCAGTAATGATAGCAAAATTCTGAGTACTTATAAGGTTATGATTGATGCAAAATTGTAAGGTTACACATATAGCCCAAGTGGGAGATTGTAAAGATTTTAATCAATCGTGTGGGCTTATATGTGAATTATTGTGTATTGAATAAAAGGCTATCAAATTTGGTTAAGCCCATTTAAAGTGATCTAATAAGGATTTTATATATCGGACTTTGATGCATCTAAAATAATGTGTGGGCTTCTATGTGTAGATACCAGGCCATTACCTAATTCATGATGGGCCGGATTAGGTTACCTGACAATACAGTATATAAAGTTGGTTATGGTCCCTAAATCGTACGTACTGTTTATCTTGTCTGACATCCCATCATCAGAGAGAAAATAAGGACTACGTATCGATTTAGAAGATCCAAACACCGCCGAATCGTTTATCGTGAATCACGTTTGATTAAGGTACGCTTCCGCTTAAGTTATTTAATTCTTGATAATTCCAACATGATGATTTTGGATCCTGGATAAATAATTTATCTGTGGATAAAAATTTAACTAACAACACCCACCAAAAATACAGCTCGTGTTCATGAGATATGATGAATGGTCGAACAAACACCTTATTTCACCCACCCTTGTCCTTTTAACTTTAGGTATTGTTAGGCTTGCTAAATTTTTCCCGCCTCCACATTTGTACCTATATTTTGTGGTGGTCCAAAATTGTCCTTAGGGCTCTACGACTCAATCCATGTATAGTGGGTGTCTGTGGCCCAAACTTATGTATGCATGTCACGTCCATCCTTGACCTACTTATGAGTCGAGCTTTGCGTATTACCTATGAAGAAATTGGAGAAAAGAAGATAATTCTTATTGTGTTCAAATTATATACATATTACAAGTATATATAGAGAATTATAGAGTCAATCTCTATCACATGTAATTAGCCTAGAAATATGGATGTACAATCATCAGTTCCTAAAATTAAGTCTATACAGAAATTATCTCTAATTATCTCCACTAATCTAGCATAGCATATATACACAGAATATTCTCCAATACTCCCCCTCAAGCTGGATCCAATGGATTGATGGAGCCAAGCTTGCTCAAAAATCTGTAGAACTGAGTAGTCGGCAATACTTTGGTGAACACATCAGCCAGTTGATCATTAGAACGCACATATTGAGTATCAATTAATTTAGATTGAACCTGTTGACGAATGTAGTGAATGTCCACTTCAATGTGTTTGGTTCTTTCATGGAACACGGGATTAGAAGCAATGTGCATAGCGGCCTGATTATCACAAAAAAGTTTCATAGGAATAGAGCTAGGACAGCCTAGATCAGTAAGAAGCCTATTAAGCCATACGAGCTCACAAGCTGCGGAGGCCATCGCGCGATACTCAGCTTCAGCGCTAGATCGAGCGACCACATGTTGTTTTTTATTTTTCCAAGACACCAGGTTACCACCAACAAACATACAATAGCCAGTAGTAGAACGACGATCAAGTGAATTACCAGCCCAATCAGAATCGGTATATCCTATAATATTAGTGTGACCATTACTGGTCATGACTATTCCACGACCAATCGAGCCCTTCAGATACCGTAAGATGCGTTTTACCATGCCTAGATGTTGAACGGTTGGATCGTGCATATGTTGACTAACAAGACTAACTGCAAACGTAATATCCGGTCTCGTAATAGTCAAGTAGATGAGCTTTCCTACAAGCTTCTGATAATAACTCGGTGAGTCTAGGGCTTTCCCTGTAGAAGCAAGCCTCAATTTTCTATCAAGAGGAGTAGCAGCGGGTTTGGTGTGTAACATCTCAGCATCTTGTAGCAAATCTACAATGTATTTACGCTGGTTAAGGAATAGCCCTTTGCTGGAAGATGCCATTTCAATCCCAAGAAAGTACTTCAATGAACCAAGATCCTTGATTGGGAATTGGTGCTGAAGTTTCGTTTTCAACTGAGCAATAGAATCAGTATTATTCCCGGTAATAATGAGATCATCCACGTAAATTACTACCACAAGTTTGTCAACTGAACCAAGCCGGACATAGAGAGACGAATCAGCTGAACTCTTGCTAAAACCAAGAGCTTCAAGAGTAGTGCTTAACTTGGCATGCCATGCACGGGGACTTTGTTTTAAACCATAAATTGATTTATGGAGCTGACAGACCAAATTGGAATTTTCACTTTGAGGATGCCCGGGAGGGAGCTTCATAAACACTTCTTCCTCGAGACCACCATGCAAGAATGCATTTTTACGTCCATCTGAAATAATGACCACCCGTTGTTGATAGCCACAGATAAAAGAACTCGTACCGTGGTCATCTTGACAACGGGAGCAAAAGTTTCCTTGTAATCGACCCCAAATTTCCGAGTGAAGCCTTGAGCAACAAGACGTGCTTTATGCCTATCAAGAGAACCATCAGACTTGAATTTCGTCTTAAACACCCAACGACTACCAACTGCATGTTTTCCCCAGGGAAGAGGCACTATAGTCCAAGTTTTGTTCTCTGCAAGAGCAGTTAATTCTTCATGCATAGCTTTCTGCCAAACAGCCTGGGATTCGGCTTCTTGAAAGTTCTTTGGCTCAGGAACGTTTGATATAGCTGTAAGGAAAGCTGTATGCAAAGGTGATAGTCGATGATATGACATAAAATTAGTGACAGGGTACCTGACAGTATTAGCAACATAATCTGCCAATTTTGCTGGAGGGTGACGCTTCCGTGGAGGATTACGTCGGGGAGATATTGGTTCACCTTGTGCATGGGGAAATTCTTGCTCAGGTGATTCTGTAATAGTTTCCTGAGAAGGAGCATCAGGGATATCCAAGTGATCATCATAATGCTTAGTAGTATCCCGATTTGAGGTAGGAAGTAAGTCTTGAGTAGGTTTTTGATGACCGGAATCAATGCTAGGCAATGGAAGTAGCTTAGACAGCTTCTCCCCCTGACTAGAGGTGACAAAATATGGAATTTGTTCAGCAAAGCGGACGTCTCTAGTCACATATAATTTCTTGGAGACAGTGTCATAACATTTGTACCCCTTTTTTGTTTGCGAATAACCAAGGAATATGCACTTAATAGCTCGAGGATCAAGCTTGTCACGGTGAGCACTTGAGACATGAACAAAGCAAGTGCATCCAAAAATTTTGAGATGAGAAAAATCTGGAGCTTTGTCCTGCAATACTTCAAGAGGACATTTAAAATCCAGCACTCGACTGGGTAAGCGATTCACAAGATAGGTTGCAGTAAGAATTCCATGAGACCAAAAGAGTTTTTGGACATTCATCTGAAGCATTATAGCTCGAGTTTTCTCAAGCAAATCACGATTTTTTTTCGTTTGGCAATGCCATTTTGTTGAGGTGTATTAATACAACTAGTCTGATGCAATATGCCATTAGAAGTCAAATAGTTTGTCATGTTATGAGACATATATTCTGTGCCATTGTCAGATCGAAGAATTTTAATATGAGCTGAAAATTGGGTAGTAACTAACATGTGAAAATCTTTAAAGAACTCAAATACTTCACTTTTTGATTTCAATAAGTACACCCAAGTAACCCCAGAGAAATCATCAATAAAGGTTACAAAATATTTAAATCCATCTAGAGAAGAGGAAAAAGGTCCCCAAACATCTGAATGTACAATTTCAAATGGCTGGGTAGTACGAGACAATGATGAATTAAAAGGAATCCTAGAAATATGGATGTACAATCATCAGTTCCTAAAATTAAGTCTATACAGAAATTATCTCTAATTATCTCCACTAATCTAGCATAGCATATATACACAGAATATTCTCCAATAACCTACCTAACCTACCAAGCTACCACACGATACTACGTGGAGTTTAAACCTCAATTCTTTAACGCAATTATTACAATTTACAAACGACACAATTTCTTAAACTATTTTTTAACGTCAAACATTTTCTCTCTCCACTTTTCAACCTTATAATTTACCTCAAAATATAAATAAATCAGTTCATAATTGCTACAGTGTTACTGAATAGAGCCTAAAGGATAAAGCTTATCAATAAGCAAATCAGTTCAACTTCCTCCACTTTCTTTGAAGGAGTCGAGAGCACTTGCCATGTGTGACTAAAATGGTTCTCCTTCAAACGAATATACTTACTCATCCAAGTCTTGCCATGTGTGACTAAAATAGTTCTCCTTCAAAGTTCGAACAAATAAACTTACTCATCCAAAATCGACCAAGTCTTCTAAGACACCAAAACTACCATCCTTTAGAATAGTCCATCTAGTAACCACGTATTCCACTATTTGAGAAACAAACACCTTCAAATGAGAATCCCAAATATGGAGATTGGGACAAATGGCAAAAGACTCACTCCTGCAAAAAAATGCTTGGGCGATTGAGCAAGTAAAGCGGTATCTGGACGAATGGAGCATTGGGTGATGCATAGTTGAAAAGACAAATTTTCCACTCAATCCACATTCTACAATAATGGTAATGAAGCCATTATTGACGGTTATTGAAACATCGGCAATTACTAAAGACGTGGACGGTTAAGAATGTTATCTTGGGAAGTTATTGAAGAAGTTATTAGCATAGAGTGGTGGATATAGACAATTAAGTATCGAGAATAATGGAAGTGGAAATTATAAAGGTCTAAAAGACACGGAAAAATATGAGGACGAAAAACACGAAACACAATTCTCAAAAAGAGATTATCCAATTTTTATATTTTAGATTTTAATAGCTTTTCTTGCCCTTTGGAGACAAGTTGTAAGAAAGGCTTGAAACATCATGCCTCTGAAAAATTCTGATAAAGAGTTGGTAACTCAGCGGTATGTTCCTTTTATAATTGAAAAATTCAATGGTTCACCAACAATAAACATGAGCTAAGAGTTAGAAACACCACATATTGGACTATCCAACATGGGGGTTTTGGACCATCCAAGGTGGGAGTTGTTAGAATATCTAGTATGGGGGAACCCATAATATGAGAGAAAATGTCCAAAACATAACCAAATGTTACACGTATTAATGAATGAGTAAATCCACCATTTATTGATAACAATAAGCCAAATAATGGTGTGTTTATGACTAATGTAGGGAAAAATCCTGTTCAACCTCAAGTAATTTCTTATGTACAACAGCCAATGGGAGTTCCATTTGACCACAATGCCATGTTGTGAAAGCAAATAGCAAAAATTCTGCAAGACCAGTTGGCCATTGGAATTCGGCCAACATATAAAAAACCTTACCCAGACTGAGTAAATCAAGAATATCATTGGTCTAGAGGGTATAGAGTGCTAGAATTCTCTTAGTTCACTGGTCTAGGGGATATACAAACTCTAGAACATATAGGTCATTTCACTTTACAATATGGAAAAGTTACTAATTACCACTTGATGAGATTATTCCCAAACTCCCTAGCTGGAGTAGCCTTTTCGTAGTTCATTTTCTGTCCAAACTTGACAACAATTGGAATAGCTGATTCACGCCATATTTTAAAAACTGAATCGAAAGTCATTTTGGCAGATTTAAAAAATTTGCGTCAACTACCAAATGAATGTCTTTTCTTCAAATATTTAAAAACAGTTAGGACTAAGTGTTTTGTCCCCTTGCCTGAAAAAGAATTTGTCAAAATCGCTCAAAGTTGTTTCATTTTTTAGTTAAAAAAGAAGTTTCAAGATAGGGAGTTCCCAATATCTTTCAACTTAATACAAATGTTATTAGATATGAGTGATTGTTAAGAGAAGAAGAACATATGAAGAACTCTAGTAAAGAGACTTATTATAGAGACCCTAATTCTCGCATCCATACCACTGAAACAGGTCTAGATGAGGTAAAAATATGTGTGGCTGAATTGGTCAAAAGAAACACTTATGAATGTCCTATTGACCAAACTAGAATCTTCAATTAAGAATGAGCTAACAAAAGAAGAAAACAAAAAGTCTACAATGTTCTCATTTGATGTAACAAAGACCGATGCAATTTTTGATCGGTAAGATAAAGATTAAAAGATAAAACTAAGAGATAAATATAAATTGCTAGACATTGAACAAATTAAAAGAAAAAAATAATTGCAAATGGTATAATGCATGGTCTCACCCGACTAATAATTGCTTGATTTTCGTTATATGTTGTAGGATGTCATTGAATTAGGGCGATCAAAGAAGAAGATGGGGGTAGACGAGAATCTGTTTCCACGGCTGATAGATGTCAATATGGTCATCTCAAGTTTCAACAAAATTGGTCTACCTAAATTCAAGTAAGTGATAGATGATGGAGATGATGAACCACATCCTAGTGCCTTTGAATGTTTTAAAGGAAAAGTTGTAGTAGAAGGGGAAGAAAATCTATGTGCTAGGTGCAATAAGGAAGTTGGCAAAGCCACATAAAAAGTGAAAGCATACCAGCAACCATTTCACCCAATTAATGCCCACAATTATCAACTGCATAGGGGGATAAGTAAGCAATCTTATGGGAGAAAGTATAGCCCTTTTTAGAACGCCAAGACGTTTAGGCCACAACCTTATTGCCCAGATGTGTGGTGATGCGCGTCGCTATTGACCAAAATTTAAATTAAATATCTTACTTGCCAATTATCAGTTTTAATTGTAATAGAGGAAGTAAGAGTCGATCCCACAAGGAACGGGAACTAAAATAGTGTCATGTCAATTAGAATTAATAGGGGGGTTTGAGTTTAAATAATGTAAATGACTTGAAAAATAAAGTAAACATGTAAATTGATTGGAATATAAATCAATTATTAATAAATCCTAGTTCTCAGGTTCAGTTGTATTTCATTTCAATATTTCTACTTTCCAAGTAATACGTACTCAATTCAATTCTTGATTTATCATCGGAAAATAGTTAATAAGTTCTAAGTACCTCTTTTCTTCCTTAATTGTGTTTAATTAGAACAAGCTCTCTAATCAAACTATAGCTATTGGACAATCTAAAATAAGCTCTTTAGATTTAATACAATAACCAAATAACTCAAGAAGAATTTAGGTGATCTAGATTACCAATCACACAAGCTCGTGATGATTAACCTATGTTAAATTTTCAATGGAATTGCAAAAATCTCAATTTCTACTAAGAATTGAACAACAAGACAATTACGGATCTAATCATTCAATCTAGCATGCATCAACACAATAAGATATGAGATAGGCCTAAATCACATAAATCATTGTATTAATTGAAATAAAGTGCATAGAAATCCAATAATCAAGAATATAGAATTTAATACTAAATTACTAGTTGGAAAATAGCAACATAATGAAAATAAATAAAACGCCCCCTTGAACTAGGTAGAGAACTTAGCCGCTTAAAGTCATGAAGAAATCAAGAATTTCCGCTCTTGATTCACCTTCTCGATTCGCTTGATTCCTCTGCCAGGCTCCAAGCAAGCCCCTCCCTCTTCAATAAATTTTCCACATTTTTTCTGTCATGAACTTTCCTTTTTACAGCCACCAAAATGTGCCCTAGAGTTGGGCTCAAGACATACCAAAAATATGTCATGAATCAGATAAGGAAATTCCTTGGTGAGCAAGTTACGGCTGTAACTTCTTCTTTACGGTCGTAAGTTAGTTTCCGCAAAAATTTTACACTTGAAGGTTACGGCCGTAACCTTTGGATTTACGGTCGTAAGGTAGCTTTTGCCCCAATTTTCGCCTATTCCTATCAAAGATTTACGGCCGTGAATGTTTGGTGTTGCGGCCGTAAATAATTTGAATCCTAGGTCCCCAAACTTCAGTTTTAGGTGCATTTTGGTCCTTTCTTCCTCTTTTCTCTTCCTTTATGATCCTATATAATATAAAATATAAAATGCATTAATAATACTTAAATATAATCAAATCAACAATAGAATAAGGCTATAAGTGCACAAAATAAGCGCTAATAAAGCACTTATCAAATCCCCCCACACTTAAACCATTGTTCGCCCTCGAAAAATGATAGAAAAGAAAATAGAATAGGACTCAAACAATAGATTGACCTATGATCTAGAGGATTAAGGTTACAACCTACTTTTCTTCAGCAAGAATGTTCAATTGCATAATCAGAGTGTGTTAGTGTGTGCTAGAGATGCAAGTCCCATATTCCCCATCTCAAATCATGGCCCAATATGGTTTATGAGTGACTACAAGGAAAACAGTTTTGCCCAACTCCGGCAGAAATCACTCGCGTAAACCGAGTTGCTCATGATGTGAATTCAGTCAACACAGTATCCCCAACCACATTCATAGCACAAACCCTAGATCAAGTAATTCAAACCACTCATAAGTAAATGTAATGGGATTTAACACCCTCATAAGATATTTCTCTCTTTGCACAAAGTGTATAAGGGTGAGAATTTTCACTCAACTCACTGCATGGATAATTCATTACCACATACTTCCTAAATATCATAATCGGAGCCAACAATGACACAAGTGCAAAGCAAAGGTCTTTATTCGGTTGTAATGGGGCTTCAGGTCAGGTAGGATAAAAGGACATATTTAGGCTGAGTCGAGAAGGAATTTCGCAAGCTAAGTCAATTCAAAATGACATTACTTCCTTCACTCTCAATATGAACTTCCTTCTCTTTTCTCTTTTTTTTTTTTCAACAAGTTGAGTGTTTGACTTCCTCAACTACTAATTTTCTTGACTAAACTTCATTTTCATTGATTTCTCTCTCTCTCTCTCTCTCTCTCTCTCTCTCTCTCTCTCTCTCTCTCTCTCTCTCTTTTCTTCGAGTACAGACTGCAACTTTTTCTCTTTTGTTCAAATCATTACGCAGTCACCAATTGGTACAAGATAGAATTGCACTCCCTTGAATTCAGTCCATTACACAACCATCACCCAACACAAGATAACCATTGCAACTTCTTAGACTTAGATCACAATATGGTCCTTAATCAACAAAGGTTTGCGAATCCCTTCTTTATGGGTTCAAAACAGAGATAATGCGAAAGAAAGGGTATTCGTTGCTTGTATCGTGACATCAAAATTCAAAGAAAGGCTAAGGCTCAAAGGGCTTCTATTGGTACATGTATCATGGTAGGCCCTTTCAGCAAGTCAAATTTGGCTTAACCTAATGCATTTACTAAATTTTGCACTTAAGTCGAGAAGCTACAATGGTATGCACAAAAAAACACATCCAAGTATAAACCAACCATGCAGGACGCACATCAAAGAATTACGAGCTCATAAGTGTTAAAAATAGCTCTTAGGCTCAAAATCTCACAAATTATGGTTTTCATGTGTTTCTCCCATCCAATTATCAGTTATAGGTCATTACTCGATCTTCATTCCAAATTCAAATCCATTGGTTAAGGATATTATTTAAAAGTATTCAAACCATGACTACTCACAAAATTCTGATAATTTCTGTTGGAATTGGGATGCTCAGGGTGATATATAAAGGGATAACATGTCTATTCCGGTTTGGGTTGGCTAGGTTGTAGACATTTGACAATTTTACTTTCATTCTCAACCTATTCAAAATTTTTCTGGACGAGATCATCTCTAGGTACTCAATTCATATCCAATTAAGAAATGATTTCTCAAAATTTTGTCAAAAGTGAGGCCGCTTCCTATTACATCAAAACGTGGTTTAAGATGTCCTCAAAAGTAGGGAACAAAATTAAAATGGATATTGACTCAAAAGAAGTTTAACAATTCGACTACAAGAAAATATGAAGAAAACAACCTTACAATCATCCCCCCACACTTAAATACGACAATGTCCTCATTGTAAAATAATGCAAAACAATAGAAGGGGGAATTAGAAAAACTCCCTTGGGGTCTATTGTGGCGGTGACCCGTCCCGGGGTCCTTACAACCGTCGAACCTCCTCATGAATGGCTCTTTGTTCTTCCAATATTACTTGTTGATCCTCTTGTATAGCATTCAATTAAGTCTGGAAGGCTTGCATCATTTCCAACATTTGCAGCTCAAAGGGGCTATGAGTAGGAACCTGTTGCGTCCCCTCCCTAGCGGTGGGCTCCTTGGTGCCCTGATCATCATCCGACTCTCTTGAATCTCTGTCCCCTCGACCTCGCTTGGCGATGATCTTCCTGCGAGCATTTTCCAAACTAGCCTTTGTGAGGCGATTCCCATGCCCCAATGTGTCCTCGCTCACCGCTGCGGGAACTCGTTGAGCTTGACATAATGCTGTGATCAAGCACGGGAAGGGCATACCCCTCCTTTGTGGCATTACGCTAGCGTATGTGCAGATTGTATCATATATATGCTGGCCCAAGTCAAATTTGATCCCCTCGATGATAGCATAGTAGACCAGGAGATATCAGATAGAAACCGTAGTGAGGCTGGTAGACGGAAATAGACTTCCCGACCCCCACTGATGCAAGTACCAAGCATCCCTCTGTAAGTCCCGATTCTTATACTGGGGATGGATGACATTCAGGGTATCATGGAGTTCTGGTTTCAGAGCCCATTGGAGTACCTCTTGATTTGGAAAGAAAGCTCATGCAGTAAAGGTTATAGGTACGGATCCTTGTTGAATTGTGTGTAGAACTTGAACACGAGTAATGGGTTCCGAAGGGCAGATCGCTGGAAAACTTCACCTAGCCAAACTCCACAGAGCGTGCCCCGAAGGGTCGAGGTGCAATGACTATGTCTGCTCTCCGCATCTCCTGAAAGTCCCCTGGGAGAAATAGCCGGTCTTTAATGCAATGTTTAGATTGACTTTTCTCTTGGCGGGGTTCAGATGAGGATTCCCCTGCTACTTGCTTCCCGTTCTTTGTCGGTGGAGCCATAGATTAACCTGAATTTATAACCGAAGTGTCAATAAATGTCTAACAAGCCATAGGGGCAAATGCAAAATAACCTATACAATCTTCATCAATTCATCATACTCAAATACCACACTCTCCCACAATCGAGCCCCTAACATGGTTTCCATACATTTACACTAGCATAAGATTGAGATTCAAATTGAAATTTTAAGGAAAGAAACACTTCAACCTCTCTTAGACATTTCATCGAACATGTGGAATGCATAGTTGTGGTGATGCCTTGGATGTGAGAATATAGAAATGCAACGTTCCCAAAACACAAATACACTCAACCACGCAACTTTGAACATTAAAATTGGAAATAAGTTCGAGAATTTCATGTCCATTGATAAGCCAACCATTACAAAGAGAAAGTGAAAAATGCACACCTTCAAATCCTTGTGGAACAAGTGTATGTGGATGGAGGTGATGAACGACCCTAAAATCTTCTTCTTATAAACGACATTAAGGGAGTGAAAATGGGTAGAAATTTGCGTGACAGAATCATGGAGTTGAGGGAGGAGTTTGGGTAGGAATTTGCGTGAATATAGCGTGTCTTAAATTTAAATTTGCGAAGGTTACGACCATGACCTTGGTTCTTACGGCTGTAAATAGTATTTTGAACAAAAAGTAACAAGAATTTTTTACGGTCGTAAACAATATAGTTACGGTCGTAACTAGGCCTCTCGAAAATTTTTGCGTGAAATGAGTTACGGTCGTAAAGTTGTAACTTACGGCCGTAACGAGGCCTCTAAATTTTTTTATTTTTTATTTTTTTATTTTTTAGTGCAATGAAGAAAAATAGAGTAACAGTAAAAAATATAACAGAAAGAAAGAAAGAAAAAAAAATAATAAAAAAAAATTTAGAGAGAATAAAAACTCTCTTTCCCGGGTTGCCTCCCGATCAGCGCTGTTGTTTATTGTCATTGGCTCGACTGAGTCCTTGCGGAACTAGTGCCCTTTATTGTTGTTCTCCAGCGTGATCACTTCCAAGTTTTCAGTTTGGAATCCCTCATAGTACAGCTTGAGACAGTGCCCATGACCTTGAACTGTTTATTTGTCTTCAAGCTTCTAATTTCGACTGTACCATGCGGAGAGACATTAATAAAAACAAAAGGACCAACCCAACGCGAACGAAGCTTACCTGGGTGTAACTTGAGCCGAGATTGAAACAATAGCACCTTCTAGCCCTCACAAAAGCTTTTTCGAGAAAAGCGTTGATCATGGAATGCCTTAATTCGATCTTTATAGATCATTGCATTCTCGTAAGCCTCATTTTGGATTTCGTCCAATTCTTGCAATTGAAGCTTCCTATGGTCTCCCGCTGCTCCCCAATCCATATTGCATTGCTTGATGGCCCAGTAGGCTTTATGCTCGAGTTCTACAGGTAGGTGACACGGCTTCCCGAATACCAATCGGTATGGGGACATACCAATTGGCGTCTTGTAAGCAGTTCGGTAGGCCCATAAAGCATCTTCGAGTCTAATGCTCCAATCCTTCCGGTATGGCTGGAATGTTTTCTCTAAAATGGACTTTACTTCCCTGTTGGAGATTTCTGCCTGCGTGCTAGTTTGGGGGTGATATGCGGTAGATACCCGGTGCCACACTCCATATTTCTTCAACAAAGCTTCAATAGTTCAGTTGCAAAAGTGCGTCCCCCTGTCACTGATCATTGCTCGGGGTATTCCGAACCTACTAAAAATGTTAGCCTTCACAAAATCTGCAACAACCTTAGCTTCATTAGTACGGGTGGCCTCCACCCATTTTGACACATAATCAATAGCTAGAAGAATGTAATTACAACCAAACGATGGGGGAAAGGGTCCCTGAAATCAATGCCCCATACATCAAAAATTTCACATACAATTATAGGGGTTTGAGGCATTTGATCTCGTTGGGATAGATTACATGTTCTTTGGCAATTATCGCAAGACTTACAGAATATGTATGCATCCTTGAAAAGGGTCGGCCAAATGAAACCACTTTTCAATACCTTTTGTGCGGTCCTCCTAGGTCCAAAATGGCCTCCACATGCATACGAATGGCAAAAGGTAAGGATCGATTGGTATTCTGATTCGGGCACGCACCTTCATATGATTTGGTCGGGACACCTCTTCCACAAGTATGAGTCATCCCAAATGTAGTATTTGGCGTCACTCCTCATCTCACGTTTTTTTGCCTACAAAAAACCATTAGGTATTAGCTTAGAGGTCATGTAATTAACCAAATCAGCATACCATGAAGGGTTCGTTTCAATAGGAAATAAACTTTCATCCGAAAAGGCTTCACGCAAAGTTAGGTTATCTTCGGCCTTCACTACCCGACTAAGGGTGGTCAGCGACCACATTTTCAGAACCCGCCTTATCCTTGATTTCCAAATCAAACTCCTGTAATAAGAGTATCCACCGGATGATTCTCAGCTTTGCATCCTTCTTCACAAATAAGTGTCTCAATGCTGCATGATCTGTAAAAATAATGACTTTAGAGCCCAATAAATAAGAACGAAAATTTTCTAAAGCGAATACCACAGATAAAAGTTCCTTTTCAATGGTGGTATAGTTTGATTGAGCCTGATTCAAGGTTCGAGAAGCATAGTAAATCACATGGGCTGCTCTCCCAACCTGTTGCCCTAAGACTACCCCCACAGCATAGTCACTGGCATCACACATTATTTTGAATGGGAGATCCCAGTTTGGTGGTTGAATAATGGGGGGCGTAGTCAACCGCTCCTTCAGTTGGTCGAAAGCCTTTTTGCACAGTTCGGTGAATTCAAATGGAGCATCATTTTGCAACAAATTGCATAGTGGGGATGCAATTTTGGAGAAATCCTTAATAAATCTGCGATAAAGACCTGCATGCCCAAGAAAAGATCGTATATCCTGCACATTTACTGGGTAAGGTAATGCAGATATGAGGTCTACCTTAGCTTTATCAACTTCTATTCCTTTTTCAGACACTACATGACCTAGCATAATTCCTTGATTCACCATAAAATGACAATTTTCCCAATTTAGGACTAAGTTAGTGTCAATGCATCGTTTCAAAATTCGTGTTAAATTATCTAAGCATGCATCAAACGAGTCACCCCACACACTAAAATATCCATAAACACTTCTATAATTTGTCCTATATATTCAGAAAAAATGCTCATCATACAATGTTGGAATGTTGCTGGAGCATTACACAAACCAAAAGGCATGCGTCTATATGCAAAAGTGCCAAATGGACAGGTGAATGTGGTTTTTTCTTGATCTTCTGGTGTAATGGCAATTTAAAAATATCCAGAAAAACCATCTAAAAAATAATAATGAGAATGACCAGCTAACTTTTCCAACATTTGATCCATAAAGGGAAGGAGAAAGTGATCTTTTTGAGTGTCAGTGTTTACCTTCCTGTAGTTGATGCATACCCGATATCTAGTTTGTACCCTATTCGGTACAAGTTCTCCATCCTTATTTTCTACCATCGTCACTCCAGACTTCTTGGGTACTACTTGTGCTGGACTGATCCACTTGCTGTCTGAAATTAGGTAGATCTTCCCTGCTCCTAACAGCTTTAAAATTTCTTTCTTCACCACCTCCATCATTGTCGGATTTAGTCTTCACTGAGCTTGTCTTGATGGTTGAGCTCCTTCCTCAAGCAGTATACGATGCATACAGATTGACGGGCTGATTCCCTTTATATCCACGATGGTCCAACCAATCGCCTCCTTGTGCTCTCGAAGAACTCGAACCAGTTTGTCTTCTTCCACCTTGGTGAAGTTGGATGAAACAATTACGGGAAGCGTTTCTCCATCACCAAGAAATACATATTTCAAATGGGAGGGCAGAGATTTTATTTCCACTACTGGTGCCTGCAATATAGAGGGTAGCAATTTGTTAGGATAGTCTGTTAACTGAATTGTTTTGACAGCATACCTGCGCGGGACGGTACCTAGCGAATTAAGTGCAACTATTCCATGTTGCAGTTCCTTGCTCACTCCCAATTCATCGTCATCAACTTGCCTTAATGATTCCGAAATAGCTGTTTCTAGCTCATCCCTGCAATTTAACTCAAAGACTTTCTGCATTGCAGGAGTAATGAAATTAATAGAGTAGGCAGCACATATATCATTCGGATGCTTCATTGCATCATAAATATTAAATTGTACTACCTCTCCATTAAATTTCATGGTCAACACCCCTTTCCTCACATCAATTATGGTTTGGGACGTCCATAAAAATGGTCTACCTAACAATATAGGGGTAGAGTTAGGGGAGTGATCATCATTTATATCTAACACATAAAAGTCCGCCGGAAACACCAACCCTCCTACTTGCACTAATATGTCCTCAACTACCCCATCCGTATAATCATTGGAACGGTCGGCTAGTTGAATGATAACACTTGTTTCAGTCATCTTAGTAAGTTTTAATGCAGTGTAAGTAGATCTAGGCATGACATTTATAGATGCTCCTAAGTCTATCAATGCATGATCTACCTTAGTGTTACCTATTTGACATGGCACAGTAAACATACCTGGATCTTTACACTTAGGAGGCAATTTTCTCTGAAATAGTGCTGATACATTCTCTCTCATTCTTACCTTCTCGTTCCTTGCTAATTTCATCTTGTTAGTGCACAGATCCTTCAAAAACTTTGCATATCGGAGAACTTGCTTAATGGCATCCAATAACGGAATATTTACTTCCACCTTCCTAAACATCTCCAAAATTTCTTTTCTTTGCCCTCCTTGATTGCCCTTGCTAACCTGCTAGGGAATGGTGGAGGAGTTAGTTTAACATTTAAATGGGGATTAGTTTTTAATTGAGAGTTTTGTGAAGTGTAGTTTTTCTTTCCGACCCCTTCTTCTTCAACTTCCTCCTTTTCTGCCACAACATGTTTCATTTGTGGGCCCTCAATTTCCTTTCCCAGAGAGTCATGGCACTCACATTTTTTCGGATTTACCTCGGGCTGCGATGGTAGCTTCCCTCCAGATTGCGCCTCCAATCTATTGATGGCAGTGGTCATTTGGCTCATTTGGTTCTCCAGATTTTGAATACTTGATTTGGCATCCTGTTGAAATTGCAGCGTGTTAGTTGCCAGCATTTTGAAAATAAAAATTCTTATGGATAAACAAAGTTACTTCTATCTTGTATTTATTAACTCTGTTTCACACTTCAAAACTATTTTTCACACTTCAAAATCTATTTTGTTTCTTTAGGACACCGATGCCTATTTAAATGAATAGTGTAGTAATCCAGTAAGAGCAAATAATTTTCTATACGACCTCTGATATATCCAAATAGGAATTCCGCAAGCTACATGATTACTATTTTATACTAAGTGCTTAGGCTTCTAGTTATACTATATATAAAAACAAAGCAAAGTCAAGAAACTAACATGTTTATCGCACCAGGAGCTTCCACTCAGTTTTGGTTGAGTTGATATTGCACTCTCTACTAGTTTGGTCATCCATGTTTTCTACAGCTGCTGGAAAACATCTGTTGGAGAGTATGTAATGTATTTTTGGATTAAATAAACTCAACACTGCTTTTTGTAATAGATAAGGGAACCACATGAGAGATTTTGAATTGCATTGCCTTTGATTTTCGTGCATCCATACTGCTGCAACAGCAGACATAGGTTACTGTGCAACGTTTAAATTCTTGGCACACTTTATCCATTTTTTCTATTATTGGTTATATTGGTATGTGATTGTGAAAGGTACATTTAATGTTAGAAAGATTTGTTAGGCAGATACAAGATATTGTTGTACTATTTAGTATTTACGTTGTGGTTGATTATTTGGGTATTATCTAGAGTTTCTATTATTGGTTATATTTGTTTCAGATTGTGAAAGGTGCATTTAATGTGCAATATTATGTTTTAAATTACTTCAAATATTTTTCTTTGAGTCTTAGGCAGGAAGTTATGAGCGGGAGTTTCCTGATGAACTCTTCTCCTTTTATATAATAATATATATATAGATATAGATATAGACTACTCATACACGTTGTTTCTTAGTAGAAACCGACACGTATAATTTTTTTTTTTAAAAATACAAATTTGCCACTGCATTTTTTTAGGCGTCGATTTTTTCAAAAAATGACGTACATTTGTTTTTTTGACAAATCTATACTAGTGTTAGTGAGGCCACTCTGCTCTAATAGATGACGTTTACGAATTTGTAGATGATGTTTTGTTGATTGTCAGATGGGATGGAAAAATCGTAGGTTGTGGGACAGATTTTGGCCACCACTCGACCCGCCCTAAATGATTGGGGAAATATTATAAGAAAAAAAAGAAGAAAAATTTTAAAAAAATTTAAAAAATAAAGGAGACTGTAAAAAAGGCAACAGTATTACCCCGTCCTGCCCTGAACCCGCTCCTTGCCATCCCTATCTTAAGACCCAAAAAATTGAAGTAAGTAAACTTTGCTTGGACTTGAAATTATGTTCAAGTGTGTAAGATGAACTTCATACTAATTCATGCATTTGATACACAATATTATTAGAAGTTACTAAAAAAAAATAAAAAAATACCTTCTTTATTTTGTTGAAATCGAAAATTACACAATTACTATTTATAAATTAATTAATCATATATTTCGTGGGATTCAATATTATTTGTATTAAAATGTGATAAATTATTGAAGACTACTTTCTTTTGCATTTATTACTGATCGAGCTGAAAATCAAATTAATGTGCATTGGACTAAAAATTTTTGAACTGAAATCGTACATTTTATGCCGCTTTTAGCATCAATATTGTGCTTAATAAGTTGTCTAATGTCTATCGCCGTAGAGAAATTCAGACATTTTTATGCACCATTAAAAGTTAAATGCGCTTTTATTTATTAAAAAAATAAATTAATTAATAACATAACAGTATAGAATTGGACGAAAAGAAACCTGAGGCGATTCCATATATCGCCAAAGAAAATCGTTCCATTCGTCAGCTCATAATAACCTCCTCTCCTTCACTCTATCCTCAATCAACCGAAAACACACACAACACCCACTCAAAGGGACTCCTCACTCTCTCTCCCTAAATCCCAACAATGGAATTGAGCCTAAAACCTCAATCCAATTCTCTAATTACATTTAATCCAACATTGTTGCCTCTCTCTCCTCGCAGCGTTCGATCGCAGAATAGTGAATTTCTCAGCTTTGGTCACAATCTCCGGCCGCCGGGGAGCCTTCATTCCCGAAGAAAATATAGGAGTCAACGTTTTAAATTTCATAATAATGCTCATAAATTTCGTTTCAGAGCGTCGCTTGAGGCGCAGCCGATTCTCGTGGCCTCGGCTGTCGTCGTCTCCGTCTCTGCCATCACTTTAGTCTATCTCAGTTATACTAGAAAGCATATAAATATCAAGCAGGTAACTGAATTTTTACTTATTAGTTCTTATTTAACGGAAATTTCGATTCAAGAGCCGGCTTAGGCAGCTACATTTGGTTTTGAGCAAAAGTACAATTTCCCTGACTCTCCCCCCCACCACCACAAAAAAAAAAAAAAAAAGGAATTATGAATGTTAGTGGAAATGTGTAAGTACTGTGAATGTTTCGATTTTTGAATTGGAGTTTCATGTAATTTTGGTTCTGTAGTTTTGCAATTTCGTTAAGTTTGATAGTTTTTAAAATTATGTTGGCTAGGGAGATTTTTTTTTTCCTTCTTTTTTTAGTGCCCTTGTTTGTTTGTTTGTTTGTTTGGGAAATCTGCATGTACCTCTAGTGTTCTTGAGGATTTGATTAGAGTCTATGTTGAAATTAGGGGCAGATCCAAGATTTTATGTTAGACTGAGCTAGATTTTAAAAATTTTAGGGGGTGTTCCGTTATTTGGGGGCATGACACGAACTTCATAAACTATTCAAAATTGAATGCTTGAACAAATTTAATCATATTCTAAATCTAAAATCATATCGTAAACCTAGAATCACATTCTACAATCTAAATTCTAAAACAAAATCAAAGCCCAAGTCAACAATCTAAAGCAAATTCACATTCTAAAATCATAACGTATTTGCATATATCTCTAATCAGTGGTCTCCATAAATCAAAAACTGAGTGAATAAATGAAACTAAAAAGCTAGACATTAATGGAACAAGTACTGAATTCAATCACAGAAGCAAGGATAACATTTTATTTTCAACACCACAGTGCAAGTGAAATTAGTTCATGGCATGAAATATATTTTAAGCATTTAGTTTGGCATGACATAATTACAAAAATGCAACTAGCAAAAATACAGGATCTATAACATAAATCTAGTAATTCTAAGGAAACACTAACTTCCAAATCACATTATCTAACATTATAACTCAAATTCAAATCTCAAAATTACATTCTCAATAAGTCAAATATCAAATGACATTCTCAAAATCAATCCATTATTTAACATTATAACTCACATTCTTAAATTCAAGAGCCAGTTTCGTGTAGAAAAAATTAGAGAAATTTTTGAATGTGTGGTTAAAAAGTTGTTGAAAAGTGTGTAAAGTGATGGTTCTCATAGAAATATTATGTTGAAAATTAAATTGAGGCGAAAGTTGGAAAATTTCTCCATGACTAAATAAGGGCCAAATCTCAAAATCACATTTTCACTAACCTCGCAGTCACAATACAGTCAACTGATTCAATCTCAAGTCTCAACGCATTGAAGAATCAAGCAAGCTCCTTAGCCACTTGCCTGCATAGCTCACGGTCTAGCCTGCAATTACATATCTGAGAATGATTTTAAAGCGGATTAAATTATAAGCTAAACAACGCTAAGGAGTGCTAAATTTAAATCTGAGAATGAGATTTGCAATTGCAAGTGACAAATCAGTTTTGCAAGCTAAACAACGCTAAAATATTTATAATTTAAATTCAAGTCCAAACAATGCAGGGGGATTCGAACAAGGAAGGAGAGCTTTCACCTTGGAGGGTTAGAGCCAGGAGCCTAGAGGCGGAGGACTGGAGTCTCGACCGCCAACCTTGGAGGGTTGGATGTCTAGACTGTTTCTGCGTACCTGTGGAGGACTGGAGCTTGGAGGTGATGGCCAGTGGACTACGGTGGAGGGTTGACCGGCTGGAGATTGGAGACGTCAAGTCGAGGAGGACATAAGGAGGGTTTGGCCTTTATGTGAGATTGTTTGGGGAGAAATGTTAGCTATGGATGTCAACGAGCCGAGCTCGAGTTCTTAGGTTGCGGGCTTTTTTTGGCTCCAGCTGAGCCGAGCTAAAGCTCGTCCCGGGCCGAGTCCCAAACTTTTAAAATATATTTTATTTTTATAACAAAAAATCAAAAATTTGTTATTGAAAATGTACATAAACAACGAGTCGAGCTGAGCTCGCGATTGAATTTCAAAGCTCGAGCTTTTTTGGCGAGCTTTTTTTGGCTCAAGCAGAGTTGAGCCAAAGCTAATCCCTCAAAAAAAGATCGGCTCGAGCTTTGACTCAATATCTTGAGCTTCGAGCCGAGCTAAACCGACCTTTTCCGATTCATTGTATTGGGTTAAGGCTCGGTTGAATTTGGCCGAGCTATTTTACATTTTGGGCTGAGCTACTTTTTTTTTTGTCATCGGGGCCTTTAAAAGCTGGGTTACATCCTATTACGGGCCTGAAGTAGATCCTCCCCTGGTTGAAATGATATTTAGTTAATTGAATGGGAAATTTGATGTTCAACGAGGATAGCAATTAGAGTGGCTATCAGTTGCATGGTTACTACAGCATGCTCACAGTCTAGAAAGTAGTCTTTGCATGGAGCAACTCGAAGTAGAATACTATAGCAATAAAAATTAGGCAAAGCCTGTCTAAAGCAAAGATCTCGCTTTTCTAATATAACTCGGGACTTATATTGATTTAGTCTTGTTTTAGTCGAAACCAGCTTTCTGATGTTTTATTCTAACTTTGTAGATGACAAGGCATCTGACTGTTGCATTCTCCCAGCAAATAAGCAATAGGATGAAATGGGCTGTTTGGCATTGGGGATCTCACCGTGACAATGTTGACAAGGAGGAACCTGCTGATGAGAGCAAAGATTCAATTAAAGAACTAAGAAAAGTCAGCTATGATTACATGAAAACAGTGTCTGAGACGCCATCTGGTGAAACTTATAAATATTCAGGAGGAACAATCATCATGGATACATTTGATTCTCACTCTAACATGGTTGCATCAAGTGGCAGTGAATTTTTGTCCTTCACTAAATTGGAAGATACAGATATATCTTCTGCACAGTCTGCGTTGTCTGGATTGGATCCACTACCTTTAGCAGCAGAAATGTCTGAAAGGCATTTGGATGTACATGGACGGAAACCTGTAGTTGCTGCTGAATTGTCAATGCCAAATGTAGTTGCTTCTGAATTGTCAATGCCAAATGTAGTTGATGCTGAATTGTCAATGCCAAAAGTAGTTTGTGCTGAATTGTCAATGCCAGTGGTTAAAACAGATCCTACCACTGCTGCTTCTACAGCAAATAGTCTACAGGCAGAAGTGAATCAACTTGAAAGACCAAATTTTGAACTGTCAAAAGAGAGTGACATTAGAAGCCATGATCTTATTCTTGGGGACTCTGTACGCGAAGGGCTTCATACATTTTATGAGGCATCCCTGGGGAAATCAGATGGCCTAAAAACATTGACTTCTCGTGGTGCCCTACAGAAGAACAGCTTTGCATTGCAAACAAAGAGTTTCTCTGTAGAAGGTGCCAAACTTCCTGCATCAAATATTACACTCCCTACAGGCTACAGCTCATGCCACATCAAGTTGACTTTGTTTTTCTTTTTCATTCTTTGACGTCTTCTTTGTCCCATCATGTTTTCTGCACTTCCATGTTACGGAGTGGAGTTAATATTTAACCCTTTTTCTTTGTACTGATCTGATGGAGACATGCTGCTTTCTCCAGATAAATTTGTTAAGAAAGGACCTCTTAGATGTTTTAAGGAAGGTTCTATCCGTGAGCAGAAAGACTCCAAAGGAGGGAAAGAGCTAAATACTGACAAAGAGACAAGAACTTCTCACCAAGATAGCACCAAATATTTGTTGCCATCCTCTGATCCCAAGGGGAAACATGATAACCATAGGCACAATTCTTTATGGCAGTTGCGTGTTTACCAACAACTTTTGAAGGAAAGCAGGTGATAAATTTTTGTTAAAAGGAATCATATGCTTTGCATCCTTCCCATGAATATATTGGTTTTCTTCAAATCGCTTGTTTGCGTGACATTTTTCAATATATTCTTATTTTTCTTTTGGTGTGACTTTCAGAAGTTATAGTGTCATCAAATTGCTTCTAATTGCTTAGAATTTAGAAAGTAATTTTGATTTTGACAAGGCATTAATCTCATATCTTCCTATCCTATCAGGGCAATTGAGCACAAACTAGCAAAATATTTTCTCAAATAAACCAGAGATAGGAACAATAGGAAAGCGTATGCTGTGTTTTCTTGTTTATTAGAATTTTATTTTTCTTCAATAAATATTGCACATAATTCATATTTCTTGGGTTGCAGGTTAAGTGATTGTATTGAAATGCTTGAAGATATGGAAAGAAAGGGTTTATTGGATATGGATAAAGTGAGGCTGCTTCTTATACCTTTCTACTTATCAAAATCATTAACCTCAGTTTGTCTGTGATTTATTGACATTGATGGTTTCAGGTATATCACTCGGGATTTTTCCATGTCTGCAAAAGTCAAAAGGCTGTCAAGGAAGCTTTTCGATTTACCAGGCTTATCCCTAATCCAACATTGAGTACATTCAACATGCTTATGTCTGTCTGTGCAAGTTCTCAAGATTCAGATGGTAGGTTCTTTTGGCTGTCCAAAAACTTTTGTAATTCAAGTATGCCAATGGAACCTGCTGTTATGCATCAACCTCTAATCTATTTTTCCATACTTTTAGGAGCTTTTCAAGTTCTACAACATGTCCAGGAAGCTGGACTGAAAGCTGACTGCAAACTGTACACAACTCTGATATCAACTTGTGCTAAAAGTGGAAAAGTGGATACAATGTTTAAGGTTGATCACTTCATTTATTATTTCTGACCTCTAAGATACTGCATATGATTTCAAGTGATGCTCTTAGATTTCATTTCTACTTTAATGCTGGGAGTTATAAAATCTCTTCCTAGCTATATGGTATGTTAAATGATAATGTGGTTTCCACAAAATTCTTAGGACTCTTGCGACACAGTATACTAATTAATGATGAATCACTGGTGTTTGACTGTTGCAATCTTGCAAATATATCTCATTCTTTTATACTCTAGTCTGTGAGATTAAAAATGATTTTCCCTGTTGGGACAAATAAAGTTGGGTTTTCTCAATTGTGTCAAGCTAAGTCAGTTTATTGGGTTCATAAGGCATGTTCCACAGTTCTTAAATCAGATGCAGGAGCTGGATGATGCACCGGCTTTGCTGGTCAAAAGTCATAATTTTGTAATTTTCTTATTAAAGGATGTAGTTATGGTTCAGTCCACCTGTTCTCTTTTTAAGTCAAAATGAAGGTTATTAATGGGAAGAGTACCAAAGTGGAGGAAGGGCTTCCTCAATTACAGAATTGGGAAAATCAATCTGGTAAAGCTTAAGTACTTTATAATATACATCTAGGCCCACAAAGGAAGAGATGAAACTAACCTATCCCATATGATGTTTATAAGCTTATAAGCTTATGATACTTAGCATTTTTCAGTGTGTTTTCTTTCCCCTTACCATCATGTGCAGCCTCATACACATTACATTAGATAGAGAAATAAAGAAATCTTGTTTGTTGAGCAATCTTACTCTTGATCGTTGGTCATGTTTCTTGTAAGAATAGGGTAAATTCCTCCAAGATTCCCCAACCTTTCATAAGTGTGACAGCTACATCCTAAACCTTTCAACACTGTGCACGATATCCCCACCTAAATGCTAAAGGAAAATGCCTATTTAGTTATTAAATGGTCACATGCAGACACGTGATATCTGACTAATAGGGCAAAGTTTTTTTTTTTTTAAAAAGAAATCACGTCTTCTAAATAGACGTTTTGTGTTAGGTGTTAGGTGGGGATACCACGTGCACATATGTTAAAAGGTTGGGGACATAGGTGCAACATACGAAAGACTGAGGACCCAGAGGAATTCATCCTTAAAATTAAGGAGATAATTTAATACCTTTTCATTGTAAATTTTACCCGTATCACTTACTGAGTACTTATGCAGGGTATACTATTACATTTTCCCAGTCCCCGTTCGACTGTCATAATGCTCTCATAAAAGTTTCCTGAAGTTGTAGGTTTTCCATGAAATGGTCAATGCTGGAGTGGAACCAAATGTTCATACATATGGAGCCCTGATTGATGGCTGTGCTAAAGCAGGGCAAGTTGCTAAGGCATTTGGTGCCTATGGAATACTGAGATCAAAGGTATAATTGTACAACATATTTCATATTCTTTATTCAAGTGTGATTTTTCTTGCGTTGTGGTGGATCGTACTGTGGAATAAGTTATTGGTTGCATACAGTAGAATGTGAAGCCAGACCGAGTTGTATTCAATGCGCTTATCACTGCATGTGGTCAATCAGGAGCAGTGGACCGTGCATTTGATGTCTTAGCTGAAATGGGGGCAGAGGCACAACCAATAGATCCTGATCATATCACTATCGGTTCTTTGATGAAGGCATGTGCAAGGGCTGGTCAGGTGAGGTTTGTCTAATTATTGCCCGAAACAAGTATACATTGATAGTCTCTCTCCTTATTCCTTATCCCATTCTTATTCTGATTCAGGTTGATCGGGCGCGGGAGGTTTACAATATGATTCACAAATATAACATCAAGGGTACTGCAGAGCTTTACACCATTGCAGTGAACAGTTGTAGTCATAATGGGGATTGGGAGTTTGCATGCTGTGTCTACAATGACATGATACAAAAAGGTGTTGCCCCTGATGAGGTAATTCTCTGAAGACCTTTTTTATTGGATATCATTGCTGGGTAATATCCATTGAATTTGGTTTTCATTATCTGGAAGTTGCAGTTTTCAGAGGCCTAGTTAATTTAGATTTGGGGACAGAGACCCATGAATCTCTTTTGTGGTAGCTATGATGGAGTTGTTTGATTTGCTTTTAAAAGGTGGTTGTCTCCTGTAAAAATGTCAATTAAGAAGCAAGTCAAAAGACTTGGATAGACCAACAGATGGTTGTAGTATTCAATTATGTGTTGTTTTCAACAATAACGTCTCTCAAATATCCTAAATGGTTAACAAATAAAATCTTGAGATCATATATGCTGTAAAAATACTGGATTGTCACTCTGAGCTTTTTACAATTAAGTTAAATAATAAAACAATTCATTTTTTTGTGAAGTACAATTCACATGTTCTATCCATGTTTACTTGTGCAATAAAACTGCATCTGGTGCTGCTAATATTTTCAGGTTTGAAACCTCATTAGTATATTTGGAAGAAAGATATTGCTTTTACTCTAATTCCATTCTATTTGATCTAAGAAACATCTCACTTCGAAATTTTTAAATGTTAGAACTCCATATCAGGCTTCTATTAATTGCTTTATACTAGTTTTAGAGATTTCATCTTTGGAGGTGTTCTTAAATTGCTTACTGCTGGCAAGGGACTTGCAGTCTTACATGATATGCAACTATAAAATATTTGTGTTACTTCAAGTGAAAAGTCCAGTATATTCTCCTCCTTTTCTTGATCTTGTTATGTCCTTTCTTGATTAGATTATACCATTGATTACCC
Source organism: Ligustrum vulgare (assembly GCA_963555705.1). NCBI lineage: Eukaryota > Viridiplantae > Streptophyta > Magnoliopsida > Lamiales > Oleaceae > Ligustrum > Ligustrum vulgare. The sequence goes on along the minus strand of OY743189.1, from coordinate 17,971,217 downwards.
ATGGAGAAGTAGTGTCCGTATTGTAAAACCGATTGTTTTATTCAACATATTTTTTATGTGAGGGGCACATGTTAATCTCTGTTAATTTTTGATTTGGAGATTTCTTACTAGCTTTATTTGGTTTGTTCAGATGTTTATCAGCGCATTGATAGATGTCGCTGGACATGCTGGAAGGGCAGATGCTGCGGTTGAAGTTCTTCAAGCTGCTAGGACTAAAGGAATGCACGTAGGAATCATATCATACAGCTCCTTGATGGGAGCCTGTAGCAAGGTATGTCTCTCCAGTCCTGTTAGCAGATTTGCATCATGTTTCCTTTAGGTAATATAATATATTACTAATCTAAGCTTTTGTCTGGTCAGTAGGGATTGAACTAGGGTTTTCGCCAATTTGAAGTTGCCTTTATTTGGAATGACTTCTTAGATAAAAAAGGGCTTTGGAATTTACATTGTGGTTTTGGTTGTCAAACCTTCACTTGGTACCAATTTCTCGAAATATGCTGGATTTGTATTTTGCAGAATTTTAGCTATCTGCCTAAGTGTTGAGTTTTTCAACAATAGAATCCTTTTCCAGTGCAATACAGTAAGGCAATGGCATGATGAATTCCTCTTCTAACATTGAAAAATTAGGATGACAGGACTGAATTAAATGTCATTCAAATGGCTTGTTTGACTACATGACTAGCTACCCAGTCAGAATTAGAGTTTCCGCCCCCCCCCCCCCCCCCCCCCCCCAAAAAAAATTCTTAGGAGGATGAAAGTACAATTTTTCCTGCTATAATTCACTTCTACAGACCAAAATCCTGGGTAAGGTTTGCCTGTCTTTGTACACTTGGTTGTGAATGTCCTCTTATTATTGACATGTTAATCGTCAAACTTGGTTTCTGAAAGCAAAAGATGATTAGGTGAAGGGAAACTAAATTTTTAAATATAAATGCTGCATATTGTTTTAACTTCTAACCTATTTTATATTCAACATTCTTGTTTCTCCATTTGTGAACACAAATACAATTTTTTCCCTCTCCACCATATGCATACTTGGGACTTGGTTTGAAGATTCTTTCTGCCGGTCTCTTTGCATAGTCAGGAACAATTTATGACCCAGTCTTCTTTTTCATGTGAAACTTGATTTGTGAATGCCTTATTTTTTTTTTTCCATTTCAGGCAAAAGACTGGCAAAAGGCTGTGGAGTTTTATGAGGAAATTAAAAGCTTGAACTTGAAACCAACAGTTCCAACGATGAATGCCTTAATAACTGCCTTATGTAAGTCACTCCCCTCTACAACCCACCAACGTAAAGTGTCGAATGTAGTTTCTGTAACTCTCCTTTTCAATCTGTAATGATGATGCTTGGCTTTAACAAAATTCACATGTTGATATGGTATTCTGTATCTTTTGTTTGTATGTTTGATGAAAAATGTAGAGAATTCACAACTCAATGGTCCGGTATTGACTAGCTCCCTTGGGGGGGGGGGGGGGGGGGGTCTGTGTGTGACAAGTTTTGTGATCAAGAAGGAGCATTTGGTCCTGCTGCTTTTAGATACTTTCTGTGGACTAGAATAACACTATTTTCCTGGCGATCATCAGCATCCGCTTAAATGATGGCCCAAATAGAAAAGGGGCACGACAATTTACTTTATATTCTGGTTTTTGTGAATTGTTGTCAGAGACATCAAAGATATGCAAACAGTGTCGTTGTCCCAAAATTATTAACACTTCTAGTTTTTGGCACAGTGTTTAGAATTGAAGATGTGGAAAAGCATTTAGGTAGAATATTTGTATACTTGTTACAAGTTTATAAACAATACTTTTCCCAAAACCACTTTTTAACCTCACACATTTTTCTAAACCACTCTTCAATCACATATTTTTTACCTCAAAACAGCAAATTCTTTGTTTGTAAACAAAGAACTTTTACCAAACAGAGGCTAAATTATATGAACTATTAATTGCATTGCAAATGTTTACACTGAGGTGCAAATTTCCAATCATCAATTATGCATTAGAGCATTTAATTTACTAGGTGTATTCATTCTGGATATTAGGTTAATTTTATTTAAAAACTTTCTTGGAGGGTTCTCAGTTTTCAAAATATGATTTTCTGGTGAATATGGTAAAACTGAACCACAAGGTCTTTGGGTGATAGGCGCTGTTCAATTTTGGTTCTCCGAAATTTAATGCTTTGAACTTCATATTTGAGGCTTCTTCATTTATGCTTGGGAGTAATTTAATTACATCTGTGGGGTTGTGAACATGGGGAAGGGAATTGACTCAACCACACACCCGAGAAAAAGAAAAAGAAGAAAATGGATGTGTAGCTGGGGCCCAACTGGCCATGTAATGATTTATTTATATTTGTTTCTGAAGCTCATTCACGGGTCATTCAACTTCGGAAAATTGTGGACAATAATAGGTTTTCTTGATTGCTGGAGTCTTGTCTGCAGGCAATGATTAAAAAATATCTAATATTAATGTGTAACTGCAGTTAATTAACTGGAAAATACCAAATGAAAATATTTGTTTATTTGTAAGCAAATAAAGTCAAACTTGAGAAATTTTCCCACTCTTTCAAATTTTATTTTCCATTTGTATCATAATAAGTATGAAAAATCACTTAAGCAAATATCCCTTACAGGTGATGCAGATAAACTAGAGAAGGCCACTGAAGTTTTGTTTGAAATGAAGAGCATAAGTTTATGCCCAAACACCATCACTTACTCCATCCTTTTAGTGGCAAGTGAAAAGTAATTGTCTGGCTCTGAATATTTCTTACCAAGAACCGTTTCTTCACCTTCTGAATCTACAGAACTGAATATAACTTGTACTGTTTTGGTCTACTTTTACTCAGAAAGGACGACATAGAAGTTGGCCTTATGCTCCTTTCTGAAGCAAAAAAGGATGGTGTTGCACCTAACCTTGTTATGTGCAGGTGTCTTATCGGTAAGATTAATAACGTTTCTGTTTGGTAACACTATGTGATTTATAAACTGATTTATTTATGATTTTGAGGTAAATAGCAGTGGTTCAAAATTGGAGAGAGAAAATGGGCGTGGTTAAAAAGTGATTTGGGATATTGTGTAGTTTATAAACTGGTTTATAAACCAGTTTATTTTGGTTACCAAACACAACAGTGTGAATATTATTTGATTGAAGATTTAAAGAAATCATAATGACATGAATTTTATGACTATTCATGAAGAGGGTAGGGGAGTCTAATCCCCCATTGGGACTAGATTGAGGCATAAAAACCCAACCTAGGCAGGTGTTTTCATTAAAAAAAAAATAAATAAATAAAAATTTAAATTAAAAAAATCTATGACTATTCTTGACATGTGCAGGTATCTTTTTACTATTTTGTTTGGTCCAATTGTTGTATCTATTTAGTTCACGCGTTAGTGCTAGTTTTTCTCTGGAAATAGTACATTTGCATCATGCACACTGAACTACTACAAATTTGTGTCACTGCTTTGTCTTGTGTCTTTTGCTGCCAAACTATTTTTCAAATTGCACCACTAACCAGGTGACAACTTTTGGAGTCTAATATTTTCATGAGAATGAAAACACCGTTGTTTCAAAATATTTTGTTTTACATGTTTGGTCTGAAATGGTCATGTTGTTAACTAATTGATTTTCTTTTCTGAATGACATTCTCTCTTAGTTGATATCTTTTGCCTATGCATTACAAATTAACTTCAGAGTTGTGTTCAAAATTACGTTGTACATGGTAATAAGTGCGGAGAAAACTTTTCCTTTTGATGCTCAAACTTCAAGCTCATGATAGTTGCATAATTTAAGAAACCTATTGAAATTGAGGGTTGCTTGAAACCTCAACCTTTCTTTCTTCCTTTAAGAAGCTATGATGCAGACACTCCTATTATGGCAGCATATCTGAGTCTGAACGTATCATGTCACGAGGGATGCCCACACATGTTCTGTCATGTCAGGCGCCAACACATATCATGTCGAATTGGAGACCAACACTCCATGCCATGTGTTCAACAAGCCACATGTCTTGTTGTAATTTTTATATTTTTTTAATTTCTAATGCTCGATGCACAATTTAGGGACATTCACCAGACAAGTGTTCGAAATGGCATGTGCCTTGTTCTTTATTAGAAAGTATAAAAATATAAATATAAAATATACATTTTTAAAGAATTTAAATCGATGTGTCCAAATGTTTCCATTTCCTACCTTTTTAGAAAATCATGTGTCATCATGTCCATTTGTGTCCGTGTCCATGCCCATGCCCATGTTCGTGCTCTTAGCTAAGTAGAAGCTCCAAAATGATCTTCACGGTTTATTATATGAAATTGCTGTTGATTTTAATAGTTATATTGAAAATGCCCATATTATCTTGTGTAATGATTTCTCATACTTACTGATTAAGTTGTCTTCTGAAGCTATGTGCTTACGAAGATACCAAAAAGCTTGTACATCTGGTGAGCCTGTGCTACCTTTCTCCCCGCGGCGGCTTCAGCTTGATAATAAATGGTAGGCGTTTCTTCTGTTCTGCAGCTAGAATTCCAAAGAAATATAGTTTACTGAAATTGTGGACACGTGATTACTGAGAATCATCTTGATGTTTGTTCTTTTTCTGATTTTTATTTTATGAACGTAATTGCAAAACCTAATACTGCTACGAGTTATGAACTTGATAAGTTCCAGGATGGCCTCGACATAAATTCTTTTTATATGCCTCATTGTCTTTATAACTAATTGATGAAGCATTATTCTTGGAAATTTACCTTATAAACTGACCTTTCAATTCCTCAACTCAATAATAATATGCAACTTAATCTTGTGTGTGTGCCCCTACTCACTACCTTTTTTTTTTTTAAAATTGATTTTCAAACTCTTGTTCTCCATTAGAAAAAAGAACTTAAGCTTGCCAGTGATCATAATTTTTGTAATGAAGAGGAAAGGGCAGATTTATAATATTGTCGACATTGATTGGAGTTTTTAACTTATAAGGCTGAATGTGCTTTTGGAATTTTATTTTTAAATAAAAAATTTAAACTATCAACTAAGCCTTTGTTTGGTAAACTTGTTTATAAACAACACATTTCCCAAATCACTTTCCAACCACATATATTACCTTGAGAATATCGTATTCTTTGTTTATAAACAAAAAAAAAAACTTTTACCAATTAGAGGCTAAAATGTTTTAATATAAATTAGTCCTAAAGAAGCCTCTAAGTAATTTTAACTTAAAAAGCTGCTGAAGGGAAATATCTGAAAGAAAAACAATTGTCCAGGATGTATCTTTGCTTTTCAAGCATATCTGAGATGTAACTTGTTACTACTGGTTGCAAGAATTAGAAATGGTACTGTTATACTGAATTCAAGAATTTGAAATTGTTGATGAAACTTATATGGTTCACTGGTTATGTAGTATATGCTGTGCTCTGTTTTTTGATTTCTTACGAGGTATTGATTCTCACATACGATGTATGTTAACCTTCACCATTATATTATGTTGTGTTCTTCTTGAAGCTCAATATCAAATGCAACTTGAAACTTTCTGTTGGCTTTGAGAAGTGTCTTATGCTGAAGATGTTGACATCCTCGATTCTGTGGCTGAAATAACTATATATTTTTTAAGACTTCTGTTTATTGATGCGAATTCTGCCTATTAGATAAGAAAATAACATGTATTCATCATCTATATGAAAGAAGACGATTTTTCTGCAGGACATCGTTGGCCTTGATGGTATATAGGGAAACAATTCTATCTGGTGTGACACCTTCAATGGACGAACTATCACAAGTTTTGGGATGCTTACGACTTCCTCATGATGATTTCTTTAGAAACAGACTTGTAGAGAATTTTGAATTTAGTACTGATAAATGGAAGGGCTCAAACCTCTATTCACTGATTGATGGATTTGGGGAATATGATCCCCGTGCTATTTCGTTACTTGAGGTCTGTGGATACCTTTTATAGATTCGTAATCCTTTCTTAGTGCCTATTTGGTGTAGGTATTATTTTGGAAATTTTGGGGAATTTTGAGCTTTTGGGAGTGTGTGGTTGAAATGTGTGAAAAGTAGTGGGTCTCATAGAAACGTGTAGTTGAAAATGAATTTGAGGGAAATGTTCAAAAAAATAGTTGGAGACCAAACGGACACTTAATTATATGAAAACTATTAATGATTTCTGAACTCGGATGAAAAGTGTAGGTATTTTGGAAATTTTGGGGAATTTTGAGTTTTTGGAAGTGTATGGTTGAAAAGTGATTAAAAAGTGTGAAAAGTGGCGTTTCTCATAGAAACGTGTGGTTGAAAATGAATTTGAGGGAAATGTTCGAAAAAATGGTTAGGGGCCAAACAGGCACTTAATTATATGAAAATTATTAATGGTATCTGAACTCGGATGAAAATTGATTGGAGATACTTTTGGTTTCTCTTGAGTTTTCAGGAGGCTGCTTCACTTGGAGTTATACCTCTAGTATCTTTTAAAGAAAGCCCAATTGTTGTGGATGTGAGGAATTTCCAGATATATTCAGCTGAGGTCAGCTCATTTCTGTTGCACATATAATGCTTGGATTTACATATATATTTCCTTGTTTTCTAAGATTGTCAAAAGTTATTTTCTCAGATTTAGAAAGAAGAATATCATTCTTTAAATTAAAATTGGAGGTTGTCTAGCCTATGTTTACTGTGAATTGCAACTTTGATTTATATCTTTTAGTTTGATTTGTTATCAGGAGAGGATGGGAATATATATCTTTTAACTCAACAATAGTTCATTTACAAGTACTGCATATTTCCCTCCGTGACTTGCTTCCTCACTAGGGATGGTGACGGGTGGGTTGGCCATTCCCGCCCCGCCCCCACCCCCACCACGTCGGATATTTTAGTCTCTTTGCCCTGCCCTTCCCTATTGAGGCAGGACGGGGCAGGTCAAGGTATCATGCCCCGTTTACCACTCCAATATTTTTTATTATTATTATTATTATTATTATTATTATTTTCAAATTATCAGTTGATGGAAATCATTTCCTTTATATCCAAATTGTAGAAGAATCTTATTTCCTCTAGAAACGATGGAAATTTTTATTTATTTATTTTTATGTGAAAAAAACCATGTTTTCCGTACTCGCCTGTCTCAAGGCAATGATCCCGGCCTCCTGTACCCAATTAGGCGGGTAATACCCATCCTATTCCTTGGGGGGGGGGGGGGGTTCACAGTATCGGGTATAACGGGTTTTTTTGCCATCCCTATTCCTCACTTAGGCCCTGTTCTTTAAAAATTAATTGGAAAATAAATGAAATGTTTTGTGTCAAATCAAGAAATTAAAATTATTTGTTGATTTATTTGTATTTTCTAGGTAAGATGAAGGGTTAAAAATTGGAGAGAGAAAATGTGGATGGTTAAAAAGTGGTATGGGGAATTGTGTAATTTAAATTTTTGTAATGATTACAAATTAAATTTTTGATTCCTTTTGCCGAACAGGGCCTTAATTTGTCTCTATCAGAAATTTGGAGTATGCCATATTCTGTTGCTTTATTCTCCCATGTTGCTCCTTGATTACTGTCTGTATATTAAGTCTATATTTAACAAATATTTGGCAGGTATACCTTTTGACAGTTTTAAAGGGTCTCAAGCATCGTCTGGCTGCTGGTATCAATATTTCTTACCTTCGCTTCTTCAACGATTAGGAATACAATTTAAGATCTTATTTCACCTTTCATATTTGATAATTACTAGTTATTTCAACTTGCAAAATAAACTAAATAATGGGTGACCTTCAGATTTAAAGAATAGAAAAAAATCATCATAGGATCTGTTGTTCCAAAACGAATGGAGTGGCTGTTTATCTTTAAATACGATCTCTTTAATAGGTTAGCATTGTGGATTAGCAATTTAGTTCTCCTGCGCTACACGCGCAGGAGAACTTGTATGAGCTTTGCCTATTTAATGGTGTCAGCCAAAAGGCTGACACCTTTAATTATTATTATTATTTTTTATTTTTTCTTTATATTTTTTCTTTTATATTGTAATTTTTGTTTGATAATATTGTTTGGTTTATAAATTAGTTTAATAATGATTTCGAGGTTAAAAATAGTGGTTAAAAATAGGAGAGAGAAAATATGTATGGTTAAAAAGTGGTTTGAAAAATTATGTAATTTATAAACTGATTATATTTTATTTACGAAACGAATGTTTTTTCTACTTATTTTATCTTATAATTTGACTTTTTGTGATGTATTATTTTTATTTTTTATTTTGTCATAATAAATTTTAATATACATACATATATTAAATTTCACACCGTAAATTAAGTTTGATATTCAAAACATCGCAATACATTTAATACATGCTTACTTTGTAAAATAAAGAAAAAATGACTTACCAAAGAATTCAACAAAAAAAGAAATAAACAAACTCTGAAAATATTTTTATCTTTTATTTTTATTCTTTTTTGAATGAAATGTATTTTTTGAATGAGCGAATAAAATGTACATGAATAATGAATTTAATAGGCAAATGTGCCTTTGTTTGATAATACTGTTTGATTTATAAATTGATTTATTTATAATTTTGAAGTAAAAAAGTATTGGTTGAAAATTCGAAAAAGAAAATGTGTGTAGTTAAAAAGTAATTTGAAAAATTGTGTAATTTATAAACTGGTTTATAAATTAATTTATTTTGATTACCAAATAGAGGTTAAGATATATATATATATATATAATAAAACCAAGGCAAAGCTCACTTTGTTCTCCTGCGCGCAACGCGCAGGAAAACAAATTCGTCTGGAATGGATGCAGGCACAGTATTAATTGGATTTTGTTGCGCGCAGGAAAACAAATTCGTCTGGAATGGATGCAGGCACAGTATTAATTGGATTTTTGTCTAGTTTTGGTGAAGATTTTAATATGGTTGAAAAGGATACTGACCCAGTGACCTATCATGATAGACAGACTGCAGATATTTGATATTTAGGCTGACCTCATTTTATTCATTTAATTGATCCTATATATACTTGTGCAATCCTATTTATAAAAGGACTTTGAATAGAAACACATGCTAGGGATTGCTGTGGCCTCTGTGTCTGTCTGTATGTCTGTCTATGTCTATGGAAAAGCATTATTGTAGAATATAAGATATATAGAATACAAGTTAAAATGGATCTTCTATTCTAACTCAGAGTCAGATGAACCTTGTTATATACTGAAGTGAGTTTATGCGTTGCCGTTGTATATTATGTTGTTAGGCGTTTAATAGCAGCAAACTTCTAGTAGAAATGTCTGATAGGGATATTTCTTTCCTTTTGTATTTTTCTTGCTTTCTCCCCGTTAATATTGATTTGGACTCCTCGATGTTTTCTGGTACCCAATATTTTCCGATGTAATTTCTTCGTTGCTGCCTGGAAAATTTAGGCAATGTGAAAGAAATGTCATGGATGATGCCATTTTTGGAATTAATATTTGGGAGACACTACTTCCTTTTTCACCTTATTATTTATAAAATAATGCAGGTGCGAAGTTGCCTAATGTAAATATTTTACTTCCCGTAGAGAAGACACGGATTCAAACTTCTACAGGGGAGAAAACCATTAATATTGCTTCCAGGTAAGAGGAGCTTCTTCGCTAATTGGAAATTTAAGGCTCCATGAACATATGTTATTATGTGGTTGAAATATATTTAGCATCTGGATATATTATCATAACTAGGTATAGGAATTTCTGTTAAGATGAGAAAAATGGTATAATTCAGGAATGTTATAATGCCCAAGGGTGGGCAAAATAACACACCGCCCGTGACATGGTGGGTGGGTATTGGTTGGAAAATGGCGTGGCCCCCCACTTACGGGGGGTGGGTGGTTTTGGGGATTTTCTTATATTCCAAAGAAAGAGGTCCCATCCCAAGCTCCAGAAATCATGCTCACCACTCAATTACTGCATATGCATTACTAATTTTAGCAGTCTAAATTTGTTATTGCAAAATGTTAAGATTATAAATTTGTTACAGTAAGTACTAAATGTTCGATTTGGTCTACAGGATTAGCCAGGCGGTTGCAGCACTGTTGAGGAGGATTGAACTAACTTACCAGGGAAATGAATCATTTGGAAAAATCCGAATTAATGGCATTTCCATAAAGAAGTGGTTCCTGCCGAAGCTGAATTCTCCTTTCAGAGGGAAACCAACAGATTTTAACTGGTCCCAGGCACGACTGGGAAGCGGAATAATCCATCAACAGCGTAGCATCAGGACCGGCAATTTGTCATTGGATTAGCCGATGTTCACAACATAAATCTTTGTCAAATCTTATGTCCACCAACGACCTATTCAATCCAAAGTTGTCTGCAAAAAGCTCAAGAGGTGAGGAAATACCGATAGAATTCAATGTCGATGCAGTTAATAAAGTTTTGAGACAAGTGATAAAAGATGAACTCCACCGGGTACATCTTGCATTATAGTGGTTTCAGCCCTCGGCTATGTCATTTTTGGTTTGCTTAGCGTTGGACATTTGCCTTCAAAGTTGAACAAATTGGACTTACCATAACTTTGTGCGAAAGAAGAGGGTTTAATGTATCGGCGGAAAGCTGACTCGAGTTCCCCATGCTTTGTAATAATATATACTTACCAGAAGGATTTATACTGTGTATGACTATTTTCCAATTTGGGTCTGCAAAAAGAATTAACATTAGACCTCAATTTTTATTAAGCCTCTGGTCCTTAAAGTTAAAAACTTGGTTTATAAACCAATTTATTATAATTTACACAATTTCTCAAATCATTTTTTAAAAACGCATTTTTCTTTCTTCAATTTTCAATCACACATCTTACCTAGAAAACACAAATAAATAATCCCACCTTTTTAATCGAACAGGGGCTAAGTTTGTATTTTATTTTAGTTAAAAGTCTAGGTGGCAAATGAATTGCAATAATGCTACTCTTAATAACAAGTTCTTACTAACAGGTTCACTCTTACTAACAGGTTTACTAACAGAATTGTATTCCCCATTTTGCCATAATCCTTCCACTAAATTATTGATTACCAAATAACCAGTCAATCCCAAATTCACAAATTCGGGACCTGAAGTCAGTTCCCCCAAATCCAAAACCCCCGAAAGGCTCCTCTCTCTACCAGAAGCACCTCGCAGGAAATGAAATCACTGGACTTTGCAATCTGGTCCATCAAATTTCATTGAATTGTCTCTATAAATTTTCAATGGGGAATTTTCTAAGATGGTCCATTTTTAAGTGGCAAAATTTTTTAAGGCCCCCGAGCCAAGTGGAGCATGCATGAAGTAGTCAGATCCTTCTTCTATTCTTTTTCCTGGCGCAGCTGGGCCATCCTGGACTTGAACCAGAGGCCTCGCCCGTGAAGTAAATCATCGTACCTATGGTCCAACCAATTGGGAGAGAATCAATAGATTCCTTTTCAGGAGCGATTCATCCTTCCCGAACGCAACATACAACTCTCCGTTGTACTGGGCTCTCCAAGTGTGCTTGTTCCCCCCTTCTTCCTTACCCTGCGAGTCTTTGTGAAATAACTCCGATGATAGTTTATCCATTTCACTTATTATAATTATACTGGATCTTACGGAGCCTGCTCATGTACAACATAATTCGGATCTGATCATAGAAAAGAATCTTTTCAAGTGAACCAGCCTATCTTCTGCATAGGGCTTACACGACAGTTGGAATAACGACACATTTGGTTGTGAACTCCAATGTGGCAGACATATATCTACACAGACCAATCAATAGTTCAAGTCACACACTCCCATAATCCATTTTCTCCTATTTTAAGTTTTTATCTCTAAAAATATCTCTTTTATCTAAAATGTCATCAATACCCTTTATGTGTAAAAATTATAATTTACCCTTTATAACCTAAAAATCAAAATGTTGGCATTTATTGGTTCACGCACGGTCGTTGCTCCAGATTGAAAAACTAAAAAAAAAAAAAAAAGTTGGGGCTCCTTCATCTTCTTTGATGGATTCAGTGTGTTCAACAATCATTCTTCATTATTTGTAGTGTTGCCCAATGTTTAACATGTACTCATTTTGATGCATTATTTTGTTGGATTGAAGCATTTACATGTGAAAATCAATATAAAAGTATGCTTTGATTCTGAAATACGTTAATTTTTTATTATGTTTGCTATTTATGATCTGAAATAAATGTTAGATACAATGTTGTGAAATTATCACCAGCTTCAGTGCGAATGGACCAACGGTCTATTTTTTCTAGCGTGGATCTATTTGACAAATTGACTCCCGTAAATGTAGTTTTCTATGAAATCTGTTTTTGTTATGATCATTTATAAATGCACAAATCGAATGCTTCTTGATTATGATCAATTTTGTTCAAATTGACATCGTGGTCCATTTTCATCTTTTACAAAATTTACCTATGGTCTATTTCTGTGGCATTCGTGTGTTTATCAAATTGACCATGTAACTATATTTTACTATAAAACTGCTCTATTTTTGTTATGACCACATGTAAATGCAAAAATTGATTGTTTCCCGAATATGATCCAGTTTGTGTAAATTGACATTGTGGTCTATTCCCATACTTGACAAATTGACCATGATCTATTTGTACAAAATCTTCGCAGTTTTTAATATTTGTTTGTACTAGTCTGAGAATGTTTCTTAATTTTCTAAAAAGATTACATCATGTTCTTAATTGCAGATATGGATTCAAAAGTTCCAATAGTTATATGTTATTTTGGTGAATTTGATAGAACTGATGGTGGAGAATGGAAATGGAAATGGAATGGATAAAATGCAGTTGATCATTTTATCTCGAGAGATATCTCGTAAATAGCATTGTACAATGAAGTCAGAGAACTTCTTAATGTTGATACCTGATACCTGTCAATTCACAATGGAGATAAGATTTGTTGTACCGGGCATGACAACGATTCCAATTCCACCGTTAAAGATTACTCGTGATCTGGATGTACAGTGGTATCTCAGAGTTCATCACCAAGTTCCTTTGTGCATCACTCTCGTGGAACATAATCCAATTGAAAATCATGTTACAGGTACTAGTGTGAAAAAAGATGTGGAATATCAGAATGATGAGCGAAATCATGTAAATAATGAAATTTTTAATGAGCACGAGGAAAATCACGTCCTTGAAACAAGTGTAGAAAAGTTTGTAGAATGTCAAGAAGGGGTCCAAATTGACACAAATGGTGAAAATGATGAGGAGTATATTGTTTCCGAACAACAATCTCCAGTCTCTCTACCTAATGAAAATGATTATGCAAAAGGTGCCAATGATTATTATTGGGATACTTTGGAGATAGTCCGAGATAATCATGAACATATTATTGCTTTTAGGTACATTGCTTACTGCCACGTGTAAGTAGTTTGAAACCAAATTTGAAGGAGAAAATACGTATGAAATTTGATATTTCAAAAACGATGAAAGTGACTTCCATAAGCATGTATTAGTTTCAGGTTGGCGACGACAGTCAGTGGTACATAGTTGACTTGCAAGGTAGAAGTTGTTCATGTAGGGAGTTTAGGTTAAGTCAATTTCCATGTGAGCATGCAATGGCAGCAACACGGAGGTGTGAAGGCATAAACTTATTAGATTTGTGCTCTCCATTTTACACAACTAATTATTGGAAACAAGCATTTTCTAGTCCAATTTACCCGATGGAAAACGAAGTTGATTGGAAAGTTCCGGAGCATGTTGCTGCACGTGTTGTTTTGCCTCCATCGACAATCAAACGCTGAAGTGGTCGACCAAAAAAGAAAAGGATTCGCTCGACTGGGGAGGTTAAACAAGTCCATAAATGTAGTAGGTGCCATGGAATTGGTTATAATCGTCTTACTTGTACTAATCCAATACCATTCCCCCCCCCCCCCCCAAATTGGTTTTTGATTTTCTGGTATTGTATTATTGTAATGAATTTTTTTGACATGCAAGTGTTTTAATTCTAGTTGTTGCTTATTTTTCCTGCATTCTATTCAAATAGACCTTATGTCAATTTTAATTAAAAGAAAAAGACTCCAGGACTATGTACTGCGTATCAACTCATTTTGCCTCCAAAACTACTTTGAGGAGTCTCTAATCTACAGAAAAACAATGTTTGATATGACATATATTATTAATACCTACTAAGTAGACTGTATGGTCAATGGGGTCTATTTGACCTTTAACGAACCAATTACTTTTGAATGCGGCCAATTGATGAGTAAGACCAATTGGAAACTATTTATCAACGTGTTAGATCATTTGGTTGATCTATTTACGATCTTTAACAGTTTTACACGATTTGAAAGCACTTGTAGCCAAAGTGACCTATAAATATGACTAAGTAGACTGAATGGTCAATGGGGTCTATTTTGAACCTTTAACGAACCAATTACTTCTGAATGTAGCCAATTGATGACTAAGGCCAATTGGGAACTATTTATCAACGTGTTAGATCATTTGGTTGATCTATTTACGATCTTTAGCAGTTTTACACGATTTTCAAACCACTTGTAGCCAAAGTGACCTATAAATATGACTAAGTAGACTGAATGGTCAATGGGGTCTATTTGAACCTTTAACGAACCAATTACTTCAGAATGTAGCCAATTGTTGACTAAGGCCAATTGGGAACCATTTATCAACGTGTTAGATCATTTGGTTGATCTATTTACGATCTTTAGCAGTTTTACACGATTTTCAAACCACTTGTAGCCAAAGTGACCTATAAATATGACTAAGTAGACTGTATGATCAATGGGGGTCTATTTGAACCTTTAACGAACCAATTACTTCTGAATGTAGCCAATTGTTGACTAAGGCCAATTGGGAACTATTTATCAACGTGTTAGATCATTTGGTTGATCTATTTACGATCTTTAGCAGTTTTACACGATTTTCAAACCACTTGTAGCCAAAGTGACCAATAAATATGACTAAGTAGATTGAATGGTCAATGGGTCTATTTGAACCTTTAACGAACCAATTACTTCAGAATGTAGCCAATTGTTGACTAAGGCCAATTGGGAACTATTTATCAACGTGTTAGATCATTTGGTTGATCTATTTACGATCTTTAGCAGTTTTACACGATTTTCAAACCACTTAGCCAAAGTGACCTATAAATATGACTAAGTAGACTGTATGATCAATGGGGTCTATTTGAACCTTTAACGATCCAATTAGTTTTGAATGCATCCATTGGATGAATTAAGCCATTTAGGAACTATTTATCGCGTATTAGATCATTTTGTTTTTCAATATACCCTTGAATAGATTATTTGGTCACATGGGTCTATTTTTCGATAACGGACTAAAGGTCTTTGTTAAATTGACTCTTGGTCTATTTACAATCTTTAGTATTTTTATACAAATAGACTCAGGTAACATAGGGTTTATTCTCCTAAAATTGACTATAGGTCTTTCCAAATGTATTATAGGTTTATTTCGCATCAATTGTAATATACAATACAAATGCAAGCATATGACTACAACCAAATCGACCTATAAATAGACCGGAGGTCTATTGTTTCTATCTTCTCGTCGAATTATTGATTACAAGCTCGACTACAAATTGACATATAAATAGACCTTTTAACTTGAAAATAGACCGTATATCAATTACACATCAACGGTAACTTCATACTTAGCAAGCCTCTTACTACATCCAAATTGACCTATAAATAGACCGTAGGTCTATTTGACTTTTAAAATAGACAATGTGTCAATTCCACATAGGCAGTAATCGACCTACAAATAGACCAAATGTCTATTTTTTCCTGTTCGCAATACACTAGTGTAAGTGGTAACTATACAAAAAATCGACCAGAAAAATAGACCATAAGTATATTTAGCATCAGCAGTAACCATTCCAAAAAAAAAAAATCAACATTCAAGTTGTTCACAAACCAAAAATCCCAAAAGAATTAACCATCGAATTGTTCTGGCATCAGAATTAGATTTACATAAATGCAAGAAGCGAAAGACACCGTGTTGACACATAATCACCAATAAATTACAAGCTCCATGTCAACAACTCAACAAAAAGTGTACTACTTCGGTCCCAAAATGCTAAATATCTAAGTCCATGGCAAACATTTCGACTGCAAGTTTGAACCGCCACGCCAGTATGACACTATCCTTTATAAATTTGACCTTTTCATCAGCACTCAAAAACTCTATGAATTTTATCACATACACACCACAATCCCCTCTGCAATAAAAATAAATGTAGTTTAGTGTTAATTATAAAATGCCTCCAGAACAAGAAATAAAATATTTGCAAAAGATACTTACAAAGTGCCCTGTTGCAGCACCCCCTCTTTTACTCGAATAATCGTGAAGTCTTGGGGATATAACTGTAGCCCAGCACTTTAGATGCCTTAATCAAATATGACAACGACTTTGCTAAAGCTTCCAAAGTTGCTAATATGGTCAAATCATCAAAGCACTCCATGCTACTATCAAACACATAAATGACCGATTTTTTAATATCAATTGGGTAGCAACCCAATGAATATTGTCTAAGCAACTGGAGTGTATAAATACTTGTACAAACTCCATTTTTGACCACATCTGGGAAGTACACCCAACACATAACTTAAAAGAGATGAATCAAATTGATGATGCTCTTTCTCCGGAGCATTCTGGAACTTCACCCAATTTCTTTGCACGTATTGTAAAAAAAGTGTGTCTAATATAACACACTTTTGACTAAATGTGTTCGGGTACTTCAACATACGTCGCCTCAATAAATACAAAGCTAAGTCGATATGCTGCACAATGATACAATACAAATAATTAAGAATCACAATCCATAATATTATAGTCCTTAGCATAATTCTCAAATGTAGCATACCTCATTTGTCAACCATTTTCCCGGTGTTTGAACAACAAAAAACCATTGCTTATCTTTGCTGCGTTAACATGTTATTAAGATAATAAGATATTTCAAGAACGAAATAAGGAAAGATTAAAATAATAGAACAAGTAAAACAATTTGTACCTCGACGGTCCATTTTCTAGCCAACGTGTGAACTCACTCACCTTAGAGGATCAACATCCCGAAAAGGTTCAAATCTCGACTCATCTCTAAAATTTTTCCGTTTTGTTGGATCCGTGAAAGGAGATTTCATTACATTTGATCGTTTCTTGTACCTCTTCCCCCATCCTTCATTGTCATAGATGACCTTAAGCTCAACTTCTGGGTACATTTCAAACCCCTTCTCATGAGAATAGACTCTACTACTACTAGGGGAATGTGCACTAAGACAAGCAACTTCGTTTTCAAATTCCTTAGGCTCGAACCAAGTTTGATCCATCTTTTCACACTTTATAAGCTCTAAGAGTGTATCAATCTTCTTCTCTACTTTAGTTAAATCATGTCTGACATCCACCATCTCTTTATTCATTTCACTCTTTAGGTCGTCAATTTTTTGCGAAGTTTGTTCCTCCAATTTTGTTATTCTCCTATAGAATTCTTTCCTTCCAATGTCGTGTAATACACAAGCCCATAGCTCATCTCTTTATTCATTGTACTCTTGAGATCATCAACTCGTTGAAAAGTTTGTTGTGGCACTTTTGGTACTTTTTGGAAACTACATGTGGGTGATCCCTTTGTTGCTTGTCCCTCTCGTTCCCCTACTACTTGGTCTTCACCAAGGCGATCCTCCAAGTCCTCTAAAAATAAATCCACTTCTGGGTCATTTTCTTCATTCGAAAATAGAACAAGACCTTGATAATAGATTTGAGAAGCCTCCTCTATAGTTGGACTTAAAGTGCAATGGACAGTAAGCTGGAAATACGTAAAAAGAAGATTCAGAAATGGGTGTATTTTCCATAAACTAAACAAGTTCAAGTAATTATGGACTCACATTTGCATCGTCTAAGAGCATCTGTATTTCATTTACACTTGGAATCACTTGTGCATTCCAGCATAACATTCTGGGGACGTTGTTTTGAAGTTTCTCAGCTTTATGTTTCCCTATGGATGGTATTGCCTCGTAAGCCCATATCTGTCAACATTATATATATATATTAATTCCATAATACATAGAAGTTGTTAATTATACTTAAATTAGAATAAACTTGAAAAAAACATAATTTATAACATATTACCTGCAAAGCAAGCGGAAATCCATATAAAGTATATCTTTGCAGAGGATTCAACTTATATTTACTCTTAACTTTCTTGATTTGGTCACCCCATTTCCTTTTGAAACACTGAATAGTGCGAGTATATCTCTTTTCCCCCATGGATATCTACTGAACAGATCAAGGTCGTCCACTATTGACAAGTAAGGTATTTGAATAGATGTTCCATTGCCCGAACAACATATCACCGACTCTATAAAAAGTACTAATCCAAGTTTGTACTTGTCCTCTGAATTGGAGCATTTTTTAAACACGGATTGCAACTCTCCAACGGTAACATGACACCTTCCATTGAAATATGTGTCCAACATTCTTGTACCCAACCCATCTATCTCCGAATTAGATGGGTAAACACCCGCGTTTAAACCAATTATTAGTGTCCATTCTATTATTGAAAATCTAGTTGCTTTCTTTCCAAACCAAAACCAGAACTCATTCTTTTTCTTACTCACAACGAGTCGATGCAGTAACTTATGGATAATTTGCCTAGAGAATTAGATGCATTTCATTTTTGTAAAATGCCTGAAACAAGATTTTTGAAATATCACTTTGTATTTAGTGTTGAGATGACCAATGATGTCATCGACGGATTCTAAAGATGAAATTTGTGTTACCTTGCCACGAACCCAATTTTCAGGGTCAATTACGTACTTCATCCTATAAAAAATATAGATTAATTGTAATTATTAACTTGAAATGATTGAAATCCGAGAATAAAAAAATCACTAATAGTAATTAATAACTAAGGATTTTCGAAATTGCAAGAGAAGGCATAAAGCTGCAACCTGATTGCATTAAAAGGAGGCTGTGAATTAATATTCTTTTGTTAAAGGTTTTCCCTATATATCCTAGCTTCGTCAGAACAACTGATTCAAATGACTTAATGCTCAATATTTTTGACAAGTGAAGTCGTGGCTGTTCTCCAAAAAAATTTAAACTAGCTCCTCGATTTTAAATAAGTCCATATAACTTTGGCATTAACATTAAATTTATAATACTTAGCAAGCCTTTTACTAAAGCCAAATTGACCTATAAATAGACCTTAGGTCTATTTTACTTCAAAAATAGACTATGCGTCAATTTCGCACAGCGGTAATCAACCTATAAATAGACTAAATGTCTATTTTTCCTATTTACAATACACTAGCATAAGCAGTAACTATACAAGAAATTGACCTGGAAAATGGACCATAAGTATATTTAGCATCAGCAACAACTATTCCAAAACATTCAACTTCCAAGTTGTTCAGAACCCAAAAATTTCAATTTTAAATCAGTCAATATAACTGGCATTAACATTAAATTTGTAATACTATGAAATTTATAAATTCTTTTACGATAAAATGGAAAAATCTACCATATATTTCGTACTGGCCTTTATTGTTGGGGTTTTTGAAATGAACTCAGTTCAAAATCCGATTGTATCGACGAAGTGGAGGTTACCAATGTGTGGTTTTTGAAGAGAAAAGAAGAGAGGAGAGGTTGACGGTCGGATAACTTACAAGAAGCGAGTCGTTGAGGGGGAAGAGGTGGAGCAGAAGCCAGAACATTATGGCTGTGTCTGTGTCTTCATTTTTTTAGAGAGAGGAAAAAAAATGGGTTTGAGGGAGAGATAAATGGGTTTGAGGGAGGGATCTGATTTCTTCCTTTTTGAATTTCCAAGGGTTTTTTAGGTAGTTCATTCATATTTAGGTCAAGATTTTAAATTTGACTTCTTGTTTTAAATCTTAGGCCAAAAAAGAGTACGTCAACTCAAAATAGGTCTTTTTCCAAATTTGCTCATTTTCAATTGTTCCTTTCAAACCAACAATTGAAAATTTTGAACAAAAACTCATTAAATTTGATGACATTAATTTTTAAGTGTTCAAATTAATTATTTTAATAAAATATTAATTATTAAAATATAAATACGCTTTTTGTATTTAATTAACTAAATAATTAAATGTAACGAAATTGTATTTTTTAAAAATCAAAAATCGGGGAAATAATAAATAGTGTACATTTTGTGTAAGATTTTAGTATCGTTGGGTTGAAGTAGAGAAGCTAAATAGTTTAACAATAATTCAAATTTAGTGTAAAAGTGAGAATTTAGTGTCAAATTTAGCGTAGATGAGTTGGAGATGACCGAAGAATAAGATGAATATTTATTTCTCTAAAACCTTGATTTATTTGTATAATATGATTTAAATAAAAAGTTACCATTCTACCCTTTAAAAATTATTAAAAAGTGGTCAAAATCATTTTGTAGGTCAACTAACAAATTTTTAACGGATTCCATCCATTTGGGGCATCCACTGCAACGGTTATGAGGGTTTGGGGGTGACGGTTGCAATAAAACAAAGGTTAGGTAAAACCTGCAAATGTGTGAAAGGTTTGGGGCCTCGAATGCAAATCTCCTTTACAAAATCATAACAAAGATTAAGCACGTGATTGGTAAACTTGTTTATAAACAAGTTTTTTCTTCACATTTTCTCAAATCACTTTTAAACTATGAATTTTTTTCCATCACACTTTTCACCCACACATTTTACCTCCAAAATTCAAATTCCTCTTTTATAAACAAATTAACCGCCAAACAGATGTTATGTTTAATAACCAACCTCGTCTTTAAAGGCTCGTTTGTCATGACTTTTGCTTCTTGTAGAATAGCTTCCTGAAAATGTTATCTTAATTTTTGTCTGAAAATTAATTTCTAAAAGCATTTTTTTACTCTGTAAGTAATTTATGAGGAAGTCACACTGAATGAGATTCCTATAAAACTTATTCTAAACCAGTGGGAGTACTTTAAAAAAATATCTAATTTGTCAAAAGTAATCTTTGACTTCTCAAAAGCAGGTTTTGTCTTCTTAAAAGTCATCCCGAACTAGCCCTAAGTCTGCTAAACATTGTTCCAAATAATTTGAGGAGCAAACATTAAACCTAGAGTAGGGGTTCCCTTGCTACTTCATGAAGAATTTCCATAGGGATGTCAATGGAGATTCTAATTCAAGATTTTTGCTATTTTTATTAAGCTCTAATTATACACGTTCTTAGCTAGATCTTCAATTAAGAAGATGAAAGAAATGCAAGTTTTTCCCCTACAGGCATAGTGTAATGATAAAGTAGGAGTTGAAACTAGATGATCGAATGTTCGAATCTTGGCTCTTGAAAGGCGGCATTAAATGTTCGAAGAAAAGTACTTACATGGAGGCAAGTAGGGTCATGGTGCGCCATGTCACTCCTCCGGATGTCCCTTCTACACAACGTAAAGGGAGTTTATGGGGAGGAGAGTCAATGTTCAAATGGTTACTCCAAGTGTACATGAGTTGTATCCTCATTCAGATTACTTGGCGGGCTAACCAAAGGGAAGATCGCCCTCTTCAGGATTATTTGGGCACCCAAGTCATAAAAAAGAAGAAGAAGAAGGAAGTGTATGCTCTTCATTTCTAGATCCAAACCCTAAAATGATGATTGACAATCAAATTCACAAGGTCCAATATAAAGTCCTAGAAAGGAGAAAACTCAAGTGTGGAACACAAGACGAATGTTTATGTTTGGGAAATTAAGCAATTGCATAGGCGAATGTTAATGCTTGGGCGATTGCAGCAATATTTAGACGATTAGAAGATTGGACGATACATAGTTAAGAAATCAATTTTTCCACTCAACCCATGATGTAAAATAACCGTAATTGAGCTGTTAGTGATTGTTATTGGGACGTGCATAACGGAAATTGCTATCACGGGAAGTTACTGGAAAGAGTTGTAGGAAGTCAACAGTGGTTACAAATTGAAATTCATGGAAGTGAAAATCATTAAAGTATAAAATACATGAAACAACATGAAGTTAACACCACGAAATCAATTCTCAAACTGAGAATGCGTAATTTTCTTATCTTAGATTTTTTATAAAACTTTCCCTAGTTAAATTTGTGTGCTTGTACCCCTTGGAGGTGTATTGTAAATTAAGTTTTTCTAATAGAAAACTCCTTGTTGAGACTTTGTCTAAAGAGGTTTGTCCCTTACACATCGTCTGATCTCTTTTTAATTGTTAGCAAGGTGATCATCATGAAACAATTTGGAACGCCTAGTGGGACCCTTGGTGTAAGAAAAGTTTGAAACACCATGCCTCACAAAAATTCTAACAAGGTGTCGGTTACACAACGATATGTTCATTCTATGATAGAGCAATTTGAGGGTCAGTAAAGTACCTTAGAGATAGAAGGATCTCGCAGTTGTTATGAACCAACGACATAGCTAAGCTCACGTACCATGCGTGCATTGCTGGGAGAACTCACTCAATACATTGTCGAGCAGGTGGATTTGCAAAATGTTCACACTATTGAAAAACTTGCTCAAAATGTAAATATGGATCATGACAACATGGCTAAACAACTAGGTACATTAATTGAACTCGTGAATAAGTTAGTAGGCCAAATATGTCTACCAAATCCCATTGTGATAATTATTTCCCGACTAAGAGTATAATAAACACTGGCTCGCTAATTGCAATCATAAACAATGGTTCATCAACCATAAACACGAGCAAAGGTCTAAAGACACTGCATATTGGACCATTCGACCCAGGGGATTTTGGACCTTCTAAAGCGGAAGGTGTTGGAACATCTAATGTCGAGGTATCCCTAACATTAGGAAAAATGTCTGAAATATAGGATCAAATACTACACATATTAATGGAGGTGTAAACTCAGCTTTCTATGGTAATAATGAGCCAAATAATGGTCCATTCATGGCTAATGTATGTGCAAATCTATTAGGCTTCAAGAAATTCCTTATGTACCAAAACCAATAGGAGTTCCTTTTGATCAAAATGCCATGTTAAGGGAGCAAATAATATAAATGTTGCAAGATCACTTTGCTTTTGGCATTCAATCAGTAATTCGTCCAACATATAAAAAAAAAAACTTTATCTAGGCTAGATAGATCAAACATATCCTTGGCCTTAGAGGTGTCAAGATGGGCGGACCGACCGGACCATGACATTCGGCTCGAAAACATAGCCAACTTATGACCCCAACGGGTGGTTCATGGGTCAAGAAGATGTAAACTAAATTATAGGTAAGTAGTAGGGTTGTCAAACGAGCCGGGCCGGGCTGGCTCGGCCCGTTTGACGCCGGCTCGCGGCGGTCCACGAGTTGACAAACAGGCCGGCTCGTGTGGAAACGAGCCAGGCCAAGCCGCCTGGTTTCCACACAAAACTGGCCCAAGTCCGGCTAGTGGCTCTTCCCCACGAGCCGGACTTGGGCCGGCTCGTCGGCTCTTTTATTATTATTATTATTATTATTAATTTTTTTTTTCAAACGGGTAAGTGGTAACGAGTAACGACTGAAATAATTGAAATTTTAAAATATAAAAAACTTAAATAAACCCTTCTCTTTTAATCCGGGCTTGGGACCGGCTACATTTAATTTCTTGTAGGCGAAGTTAAAATTGTACACGAACAAAATGTTACGTGTACAATTTCTTATTTGAATTTGAAAGAAAGAATTCAAAATACAGAAAAAGAAAAATGTATATATTATTTATAGCATAATACATAATTGTAAGCATGATAATTAATAATACAAAATAATTTACTCACCAATACGATTGTTCTCCGAATTCCTCTGCTAGAATTTCACTTATCCTATTTTGTAACATTTTCTTCACAAACTGTCAATCCTTCAAGCACATTAAGACTTCCAGTATGTCTTCTTTAAGCCTTGACCTATATTCAGATAACACTCTTCCACCTGCACTAAAAGCAGCCTCTGATGCTATAGTTGATACCGGAGGTGCTAGTAGATATCGTGCAATCATAGAAACAACTGGGTATTGACGCTCGTTTAGTCTCCACCACTTAAGAATATCAAAATTATTTCTCTCGTCCTCGTCTAACATGGTAAGAAGGTCGTGTGAAAAATACCTAGTTAACTCGCTTGGAGTTTCATCTGAACTATTAAATGTACTAGAAGAGCTAGAACCACTGGCATGTGTACTAGAAGTTCCCTTCATAGTCATGAGGTAAGAAAGTAAACCACTATCTTCATTTTGTACCACACTACTGGTGGGAGTAGTTCTTCCAACATTTTTGCCTAAATTTTCGGCATTGAGTTCGTACATTTTACATAAACATTTTTCTAAATCTGTACATGTCAATGGAGTATCAAAAGTTAATTTATTTGATATTGTATTTATAGTGTGTTTAGTTCCCTCTAAATTTATTCTAGGGTCCATAATCTTTGCTAATGGAAATAAAGTGGGTACATTTTCCCAATATTTTCTAAACTTAGTCTCCATTGATGTAATGATTTGCTTAAAAATCGGAAATGTTTTGTGATGAGATTCGAAGTGCGGAAGAAACGCCGGAAAGTTCCGAACTCAGGTTGTGGTTGGACGGATGAATCATGACCCGATATTCACGACGCGATGACTCGACGATGCGGAATAAAGAACCACGACTTTCGAAACGCCACAAGGATTTGCCCAATCTCCTTGATGAGTCTCTGGTTTTGAACGCCACAAATATTCTAGCAAATATTTGATAAGTTCAATATTTGAACGCCACAAGAAATATTCTTGATAAGTTCGAAAAACATAGGAATCCACCTATAACTTTTATTGAATCCTCAATAAAAACAATTTATATCAAAATCAAATCTCAAGTCTGTTTTTAATATTACAATGAAGACGCCTTTATATAGACTACCAGAATAAAAATCCTAATCTACTTAGAAAACTAAATAAAATCTAATCTAATTAGGGAATAGATAAAATCTCTTATAATGGAGTCCTAATTTAATTGGAAACAATAATAAAGACATAGTAAATATAATCCTATAATTAAGGAAATATAGTAAATTTCCGTCTGCATCATTGATTTGCCAATTTGAAGCCCCAAACGATGGAATTTGGCCCTAAAATCAATGGGCTCAAGGGCTTTGGCCCATGAGTCTTGCTCGGTGACCTGTTTTTACTCGAAAAGCATATATTATCCATCCAATTCCGACATGGTTGACTGGACTGCACTTTTATTTGGCTTGAATATTTAACTTTCTGTCAAGCCTGCTATGACTTCGATTGTCGAGGGTCCGGAACACATCATTTTGCACTTGTTAAAATTATTAGCAATGCAATAAAAATACTTCAACACTAAAGGATTAGTGGGATAATAAACCTCAGATAATTCGTTTGTAACATCGTAAAAGGGTTTCAAAAAATTTTTAACATGAAAAACAAGTTCCCAATCATCAGCCCCAAATCAAAAGTTGGGTCATGTGAGTGCCGACCGTTGTAATATTCGCATATTAAATTCTCGTAACCTTGACAATGTTCAATCATTAAATAAGTTGAGTTTCATCTATGTCCTATATCGGTAACAAATGATCGTGCTAGCATACCATTTTCTACACAATGTGCATCAAAAGCTTGTTTTCTAGAAGGTGCTATCATGATGAAATTGCAAGCACACCTAATTTTTTTCAATTGATTTTCTATATGTTTAAGACTATCTTAAACTATTAAATTAAAAATGTGATACACACAACGAACATGAAACAAGACTCCATCAAATTTAGGATTCATGTAGTTAGCTAATCTATCTATCACTGCTTTATTAACAGAAGCACCATCTAGTGTAAAACTACGAACGTTACTATCACAAATAAATTCTCTAATAATTGCAAGTAGTACATTGAAAATATTTGTTGCATTATGTGGGTAATCAATAACTTTAAATGTCATAATTCTTTTGTTCATTAACCAAGTATCATCAATTAATGACAAGTAGCAACTACATAACCTCTATGATTATTGTCAGTCCACAAGTCCGCAGTAAATGATAAGTTACCATTATATTTATTTAAAGCATCTATAAAATTTTGTTTTCTTTCGCAATATTTATTAATGCAATCAGCTCGTAAAGTATTTCTAGAAACGGGTTTGTACCTGCGTTGGAGATACTTTTGAATGAATTCCGTGAATTGTGAGCTTTCTACAATTGAAAGCGAGAACTCACCACTCGATACGAACATGACCATCCCTTCTCGACGCGCTAGTTCTTGGTTGAAGACCCAATTGGTTAGACTCGATTGACCAAACTGTAGAGTTGATTGGTTTGCTTCAACCGAGCCCGATTTTCGACATGCTTTAGAGTGTCTGTTGAGGTGTGTTGTGCCCCCACCCTTCTTCCAAGAGAAAAGTCCTTCGCAATTTTTACATCATGCTTTGACTATTGGTTTCCCATTTTCATCGATGGCCGTTGTATTAATCAATTCGAAAAAATTCTAGCAGTCCGATTTCTTCGCCATTTTTGGATTTCTACTGGAGTCTGTCGTCGTGCTAGCGGAGCCGGATCCATATGTAACAACAACATCTTCATCAGCAATGTCATCCAAATTAAGAGAAGTTCTAGTATCTATATCATCAATCTCATTTTACAAATCCACCAAATTTTTAGGAATTAGAATTTCGTTGAGACCTGAAAATTCATCAACAAATTGGCTAGAAGAATAACCATGAGATTGTGAGTGTGCCATTAGAAATAATGAATTTGGAAATTTTGAAATTGGAGATTGAAAATGAAATATTATAGGCTTACAGGTTATAACACTATAAATTAGAATATAACTAGAAAGCAAAAATGTAGAAGTAGAATACTGCAATTGAAATTTGAGAGTTGAGACTTGAGAGTTGAGAGAGTTGAGAGAAATTGTGATTGAAATTAAGAAAAATGTGTGTATATTTATAGGTGTTAAAAAATAAAAATAAAATAAAAATAAAAATAATTAAAAAGTAACACAAACAATTTGTGACCGTTTGTCAAACGGTCACAAATTGTGACCGTTTTAGTCCCAAACGGTCACATTTGTGACCGTTTGGGACTAGCCGACTTGTTAAACGGTCACAAATTGTGATCGTTTGGCTCGTAACAAACCAGGCTTTACGGGCCGAAATGGGCCGGCTCGCGACCCGGCCCATTTCGACCCGTTTCTCGATCCGTTCTCGGCCCGTTTCTCAGTCCGTTGGATTAGTCCACGAACTTCACGAGCCAAACCCGAACTGTCCAATATCCAAATTTTTTGTCCGGTCCAAGCCCAAGTCCTTTTTTTAAGAGCCGAACTGAACTTTTAACTAACCGAACCGAGCCGAACTCACGAACTCCCGAACTGTCCAGCCTGTTTGCCACCCCTATAAGTAGGTGTTGATCTAGTTCATGACCTGTGAACCGCTCGCTCGGGTCATTTGTCCGCCCGTGGTTCACACATTCATAGGTTGGGGTTAACTCGCTGCCTCTTGAAATAATTAAAAAATTAATTTTATTTAAAGAAAAATTAAAATTTGAACAACTAAATTATAGTTAAGTATATGTCAACCTAGTTGGGATGTATAGCTAGTAAAGTAGGGACCAACCTAAGGTTAAATCTTTTACAAGTAGATGACGTGTAAAGAACTATTAAAGTCA
This sequence comes from Ligustrum vulgare, assembly GCA_963555705.1. Lineage (NCBI taxonomy): Eukaryota > Viridiplantae > Streptophyta > Magnoliopsida > Lamiales > Oleaceae > Ligustrum > Ligustrum vulgare. The sequence goes on along the minus strand of OY743189.1, from coordinate 17,943,672 downwards.
GATTCTCATTTTTAATACAAGTTAATGAATTTAAGATTATATAAACAAGGACAAAAGTTATTTAAGGTATCCAAATAAAACAAGCGGATAAATAAATGTTGTTGCCAAGAAAATGTTAGCGATGATAATTTTGAGAATCTCTTTTATAATAAACATGCGAGTATTCTATAATTTTGAAGGGAAATATTATTTTCTCTCTAAACGTTCTTGGCTCATTTTTTGGGTGAGATTTTAGTTCCAAGACTATGGCTATTTATAGGGTCAAGTGACTCACACAAGAAGGACGGAAGTTTTGGCCACACAATATTTTTACCTTATTTTACAATAAATAAACAAAACGGTTTCTTTATCAAAACAAGAGATGGAAGACAAAAGACATGCAAGCATGAGGTGTGTGATATAGGTTAGATGAGTAATGAAGATATAGGTGCAGCTGTATCTTTAAGTAGAGTGGCACCTCACGCTTGATTTCTTTAAAAATTCAGCTTTACGAGACAAGATTTGAACTTACATATTCAAGACATCAAATGAAGTCGAAATCTTGTATTCTTGTTACTATTTCAAAGAACTCACAACGTACTTTATCGTGCAATTTACGATGCAAGAAATGAATAATAGAAGAGAAAGTTATGTCCTTCCGAAGTAGGATACTCAAAACAATTTTTCTTTATCGTTTTGATAAAGTACTAACTTAAAAATTTACCAAGGACTATCCGTTGATCGGACTGAAAAACCGATTTCATGTTCTTGAAGATCATTCCGAGAACTTATCCATACATATATCACATATATCTTGGGCTGCAAGTTGGATTGGAAAATTCGATTCCGTTCTTAATCTTTCCAAAAAAATTCGATTTCGACCGATCCGAAATTTGACACTTCTGAATTTCGAGATTTTTCAAAAAAATTGGATTGAAATTGGAACGAGTTTCAAAATTTCAAAGATTCTGAAATTCTGATCCAAAAACTTCTGAAGTATTCCGAACATATTCCGATCCAAAAATTCCAATTTTTGTATTTGCATTAAAATTAATAATATAAAATCTAAGAAGATAAGTTATTGAACAATTAATAATATTAAAATATTATTAACACGAGATTTATCGTATACCTGATGAGTAATATTTTTATTTAGTAAAAAAAAAAAAAAAGACAAATTAGTACTTCAATTTTAGCGTAGGATTTTAAGTTAGGCAAATTGGTGATAAAAAATATTTCCCATCAGATATAATAAAATGTTCAGATTAAATCAAAAGTTCAAAATGTGTTGTCAATTGTGGTATCACAAAATTTGCTTTACTTATTCACTATTTGTGTGATCATCAGATTTGGACTTTGGAGCATAACACTGTTTGTTTACTAGAAAATATAAAATTTTGAAGTAAAAATGTTAGATTACATGGAGTTTTAGGATGAAAAATGCAAGAATGTACCATTGTTTTCCTTGTTTATTTTATTTTTATTGGATTATGATGGAAAAACTTATGTTAAATCTATTTATAGATATTATGTTATTATTTTGTTTCTTTTGTGGTTTGTAACTTTAATTATAGTTTTTTACTAGTAAAAATTTGAATTCATTTAATTTTATACATTACATTCCCCAAGTTTTTTTTTTTAAATATATATATTCTTAAAATTATTATAAAACAAGATAAAATTAAGCATTGGAAATTTTCGAATTTTGATTTGGAAAGAAGTTTGTATATTTCGAAAATTTTGGAACGGAATTGGGAATAATATTTTGATTATGAGTTTTTTTGGAACGGAACTGGAACACTTATTTTCGATCCGTTCCATCCAAAAAACACCCCTACATGTATCAAAATGACGTCGAAAGGGATTGTAAAAGTCTTGAGAAGAGAGACACTTAAAACACGTTTTTGTCATAACTTTCTATTATTTAATATTTTCATTTTCTTTAATTAAATCCCATTTTTCTATCTTTACAATCCAAAATAATTAAATAAATTATAAAACACTTTTATTACATCATAATGGACAATAAAGGACATCAAGATTTTCGGATCGTTACATCCGTTGAGTAAAATTTTATCATTTTTTTAATAAGACAATAGATTTGTTGAATAAATGAAAATGAAATTAAAAATAGTAGTATAAAAATTTAATAAGAACAAAACGAAATATTCATAAATATACTTACCCACACGAAGTGACAGATAAAATTTTCAGTTGAGAATTTCATTTTTTCCAAATTTTTTAGAGCTTGAGAAGATGAAAATATTTAACCGTGTTTGAGAAAACATATACAGAAAGTGATTTTGTTTTGTATGTGTAGAAGTATTATTGGGGTAAAAAGTAGTTGTCAAAAATTGGAAAGAGAAAATGTGTGTGGTTAAAAAGTGGTTTGAAAAATTGTGTGATTTATAAAACGATTTATAAACCAAAAAATCATATTTACCGAACACATGCTTAATAACCTTAGTAAAAGTGTCTACGTATTTTACAGTATGTCAATGTTGTTGCGGTGAATAAATGGGGGATTTATTGGATTGACTATGTGAAATCCTTGATTTATGGAAATGGTCACCATTGTGTAAATTTTCTATTTTACTCTTAATAAAATGAATTATTTTCTTTGCAAGGTATATCCTTAACTTAGTTAGATTGATTTAATTCAATACTTCTTATTATATTTATATTTTTTAACCTTTTAAGTTCTTCTAAAAACATTCTATTTTCTGATAATTTCTCAAAAAAATTGGGATGATCTTTTTTAATTATATATCTTAATTTTATTCCTTTTGAAATTTCTTTTTCTATATCTTCATACTCTTTTATAATTATATGGACTATATTTATATTTTTAGTTGTCTCAACAGAGTCGAATTCTATATTATTTGAGCAAGCATAGTCAATATCCTCATATATATTTTTTAGTTTTGATTGTCCAACGGAATATATATTTTCAGATTTTTCGATAATAGCTAGTAAGAATGAAATATCATTGTCTTCTAAGTATAGTTTATAATCATTACTATTGGAAGTGGATGCTTGTGAAGTGTCCATAGATTCAAACTATCAAGTTGATAAATTATTATACAATTTTTTCTCTTTTAAGTCCATTCTTTTATCTAACAAAATACAATAATCTTCACCACATTGTTCGTATGTCCCTAAAAGTTTATTGTATTCTTGGGAAGATATATTTTCATTTGATATTAAATATCTTCCATTTTATTTGTCAATTTTTCTAAAAGGTTGTCAAGTCCTTTGATTGTATATCCTGACATTAGGTTTGGACTGAACTTTCGCTTCTCATAATTTTAATAACTAAATCCATTTTAAGCTGTAATATATTAGAATAATCTATAATATATTGATCATTGTTTTGTAAAAGTATATAATATTGTTCAGATGATTCATCCATATCTATCAATTGAGATATAATATGATCATCTTTTCTATTATTCTTTCTAAAAAATTATCTAGTCATTCAATTGTGTATTGAGTCATTTTATATATTGAAGTCAAACTGTAAATACGGAGATAAAAAGTAGTTATAAAATAATTTATAAAGTTTCAAGTAACTTTTCAAATTCTATCAGTGTTTGGGAATTGATAATATCTATATAAGTCATGATATCAATACTAGATTCAAATGATATATTATATTTCGAAATATTTTTCTTTTTTTTTTTCTAATTTATCAATTATATCTTGAATATCTTGCATTACTATAGATCTTACAGTGTCTCTAGCAAAAATTTCTATCACATTTTCTTTAAAACTTCTTAATATTTCTTATAATGCATAAAGTTGTTCTTGATATTCAATTTTATCATTTTTATTTTCATATTCAATACCTCTTTTATTTTTTATGTTCTTTTTAACTTTATATGGACCTCTCTTAGATCTAGGTTTTTTCATGATATAATTTCTTTCATTTATGATTTCAAAAATTTCAAAAACTGGTAAAGAAAGATTCATATCTTTCATCCCTATCATAATCTAATATGGGATCATAATCATTGTCACTACTAAATACATGTTCTAAATATAACTCATTGTTTATTTCAGTATTATCACTATCAAACCAAAAGTAAATGACTGCTTTTGTAATTTCTAATCCAAATAATTCCTTTAATTTTGGAAAAATAACTAATAAGCATGGCATATAAACATGATATAACTTTTTTTATTTTATTATTAGGTCTAGTAAATTGTTTATGCATATATAAAGGTTCAATTATGTTGTGATATTCATTTTTATAAGGACTATTTTGATAATTAAACTTGATAATCCTAAATTCTTCCATGATATCAGCTTAGTTTAAAAGTTCTTCTTTATCCTAATCCCATAAAGACAGATATAACTTCTTTTCCTATTCTTTGTACCTTTGTATTTTCCTTCTGATGTCAGTGACCTTCAGGCTTACAGGTTTCTACTATCATACCCTTCAATGGCCTCTTGCCTTCATGGGTTATTAGCCATACTTGGCTTCATGCCTTCACTATATAACATTTTGATGGAAAATATTTTGGACAGAGTATAGGGAGTTTTATTAATAATATATCATTTTGTAGGAAATAGGATTCAGAAGACAGAGATTTAGAAACTCATATCTTTTTGATAAATCGGTTGGGATTTTATTGATAAAATAAAGATTGATACAAGACTGGTATGAGAACTTTCAAGAACAGAGGATTTCTTTGGTTTTCTCACAGATTGAGTGTTCAAGTAATCTCTGCCTTCCAACTATCCTGAAGGCCAGTATTTATAATACTTCATTGGATACGATTACATCACTACTTACATCATAGACTCAATAATTTTAAGACTTTACATAATATCACAAAGACACACCTGTCCCTCTATTATTTATTACAAGGACACACATGTCATGTCCCTATATTTCTTCACATGCAACTAAAACTTTACATTTTAAGGACATCTGTTTCTCTATTATTTCTTCCTTCACATGGCCTTCACATGCAACTAGGACACTCCTTTAGCTGGCAAGATTCCTTGATAGTGGTAGGACATCTTGGAAATTGATATATATCGAACCTTGTGATGTACTCCTTTAATGTCTCAGATTTTCCATATCCACCATTAATATTGGTAACTAGCATCCAATAACCATATTGGCATAAGCATGAGAATTTTTTATTATAGAGTTTTTTGGAAATGTTGTATATGGCTTTTATCCCAAGTGCTCTTCTATGTTTAATCCATGACTTGGTAACCTTTGGGGCATTTTTATCATTTTCCTTAACATCTATTTGGAAGTTAGCTGCCACATTTCCTATTGATATTATGTGTTCAACCGGATGAAAAAAAAAACTCCATCATATTCAGGACTTATCAAGTAGAATCTCAAATATATTTTCCTTCCTCTGGAAAATTTTGACACTTTTTTTTATGAACATATCATCAAATTTTGTTATTTCCATGAGATTTTTTCCTGGGTATATTAAATCCAAGAATCCATAGTCTGCAGTCAGTTTTACGAATAACAACTCACTTCCTTCCATGACTGTTACTCTAGGGTAGACATTATTTCCCAGAGAGATGAAGTGTATTTCACTAATTTTTATTTCATACACAATTTGGACTATTTTGGCATATTATTCTTCTTTTGGACTTAAAGGGGTCAAGTTATCCTGGTCCATGATGTTGATTGTTTTGGAATCACTTTTATTTGAATCTGCTTGTATTGTCACTTTTTGGATGATATTATGGTATCTTCTTTTGTGTTATCACGTCTGGGTCCACTCCTGCTTCCAGCTGTACCTTTTTGGTATTGAATTGGAAAACTCATTTCTGAGCTCTTTGGTATTTGTGTTTCAGATAATATATTTTTTAGTTGTGCTGCAATAGCATCAACTTGATTGTTTAGTTCAAGAGCATTTTTATGTTGCTCAGCAATAATGTCCAACAATACTTTTATATTTGAGTTGAACATTTATGTCATTGGTTCCGCGCTAGTATTTATGTCTTCAGCTTCTTCTCTTAGGAAGTCAGTCCTTTTTTGTAAATGAAGGACAAATTGATATAATTCCATGGCTCTGGATTTTTCTATTGGCAAATTCTATGTTCCTGCTCAAGAAATCTGCCAGGTAATTATTAACTCCTTTAATATGAATTATATCAAAATTGTAAAATGGTAAGTAAGCCTGCCATCTATGGAGCCTTCTGTATTGAAGTTCTGGCGGTAATTTATTTTTGACTAATCCTAAGACTTGAGAATTATCAGTTTCAACAATAAAGTTTTTAGATAATAAAAAAAATGAGAACTTTTTTATTTCTCTAATAATTGCAAGTAATTCTTTTCATGGGTAGTATAATTTATTTCTGCTTGGTTAAAGGTTCCACTAGAATATTTGCAGATTTCATTAAGATCTGTTTTTAATATTGCTGCCTAATATTTATCCGATGCATCAGTATTAATTATTATACTATTTTTTTCATCTGGTAATCTTAATTTTGGTAAATTTTTACATTCTTCTTTAAATGATTTAACAATTTTCGTATGTTCATCACTTTATCCTTTAGTTTTTGTTTTCCTGAGTAAAATCGGGATTTTATGTCTCTCTTTCGAAAGATTTTTAATAAATCCTTCTACATAATTTAAAATCCTAAGAATTTTTGTATTTGTTCTTTTGATTCTAATTTATCTGAAAATTTTTCTATCTTTTTAGATATATGAGTTTGTAATTTTATTCCTTTTTTATCTATTGATAATCCAAGAAAGCCAATTTCTTGTTTTTCTATTATTGCTTTCTTTTTTGAAAGAACAATTCCTTCCTTTTTGAATTCATTTATGAATTTCATTAAATGGTTTCTATGGTGCGAACATATCAATATATCATCAACATAAACAATTAAAAATTCATTGAATTTTCTAAATATGTTATCTATTTTTCTTTGATATATTTGTGCTGCATTTTTTAAATCAAATGGCATAATCATCCATTTATACTTACCTTGAGGTATACTAAATGCTGTATATTGAATACTATCTTCTTCCATTTTGACTTGTCAAAATCCTGATTTACAATCAAATTTAAAATAGTATTGTTTTTCTTTTGCAAGGTTCATTAATACTTCTTTATTTGGTAAAAAGTATCTATCAAATTTGGTATATTTATTTAATTCTTTATAATTTATCACAATTCTAGTTTTTCATCTTATTTGTTCACAATGTTTCATTACCATAAGGGTCGGACTACTATGAGGTCCATTACTAGGCCTAATGAGTTTTTGATCAAGAAATTCTTTTATTTAGATTTTGAATTCTTGTGTATCTTGTATAGTATACATCATTGGTCTTATTCTTATGATAATATTTGTTGAGACCGTGCCCAAAATATAGTACATTGAACCACCAGAGAAGGCCCAATAGGGACCCAATGGACCTTAGCCTATTATTAAAGTCTAGGGTATCACCTTGGGCCAACTGCTGAGGTAGAATAGCACACGAACTTCTTTGGCCGAACTGATTTGTGTCTAGCCGATGTGCTTTATGCTTAGCCGAGGTGCTTTACGGTGACATCCCAGACGAGTGATGGGTCAAGGGATGGAGTCAGAGATGTGACATTTACCAAGAAGTGACAGACAGCTATCCCCTACCAAACGTAATAATGATTACTGTCAAAAAAGCAAGATTTTCCTCTCCAACAACTAGGGTAAATACACATGCCACGTGTCGCCATCCAAAACTATAAATTCCTCTATAAATAGGACGCTCCTCCCACCTTAGAAGGAGTTAGCAATCTCATACTCTTAACTAAATATTTTATTCTCGCTCCCTTTTCTCTCTTTTACACACTTATATTTTCACACCCACTTTATATCTGCTTGAAATGGGCACTGACTTTAGCATCGGAGTGTAAACGGGAGCCACCTCGGCACCCTTTGCAAACTGATTGTTTGTCACAGTGCGCAGGAGATCCGCGCGTTCAAGAGGGAGGACCTAAGACGTGTTGGTCCAAGGTCCAACCGGATTTTGTGGTCAACATTTTGGCGCCGTCTGTGGGAAACCATACTGGTAACCACGAAAATGCACGATAAAAAGTCACTCACAGAAAGGAAACCTTGAAAAATGACGAATAATCTCTTGCAAAAGAGCGAAGAACTGCAAGAATTTTGAAACATAAGTTTATTAACCTTGAAAAAGGCGTGGAACTTTGAAACATAAGTTTATTAACCTTGAAAAATGCGTGGAACTTTGAAACATATTTATTAACCTTGAAAAAGACATGGAACTTTGAAACATAAGTTTATTAACCTTGAAAAAGGCGTGAAACTTTGAAATATAAGTGTAACAACCTTGAAAAAGGCTTAGGACTTTGAAATAAAAGTTCACCTATCTTTGAAAAGAAAAGTTAAAACCAAGGAATTGCTCTGAACATGAATGAAAGTGACGATGATATTAACCCTCGTAGGAGTAGAAATGACCAGCTTAGCGAGGAAGAGGCTCCTCAGAGGCCTCATGAGAACACAAACGAGGGGGTGGCCCAACCTAACCCTCCACGCCGGCACCGAAATCGCCGTATGCTGCGAGATATGACTCGCATGGCAGCCCAGATGTTGGAAATGCAGAAACATCAGATAGAGTAAACTACTACGATGAATGCCTACATGGCTAGAGGGTATGTCATAAACGAGCCCATGATGCCCCCGCAATACTCACAACCACATTACTCACCATCTGATGCAGCGACCGCCTCCTATTATTATCAAGATCCGCAGGCATATGCCGAGGTGAAATCTGTTCCTTTCAACGATGAGGACCCAGTGCATGAAGCACCAAGAGCACAAGATCAACCCCCTATTAGCCACAGGGATGTTTCGCCTTCGAAGTCTGGTAGCGTTTTTAGACGAATAGGGGGATTATTCCGGGGCAAACGAGGAGGCCGGACGGACCAAGGTCGGCACCATGCAGCTGAACCTAGAAATAGGCGGGAGCAACGAGCTGAAGAAGCCTTGTCACGGAGCCAAATGCGTGAAGACAAGTATGACACAGGGGTGGAGAAATTGAGCCCCGCCTGTGAGCCTAGGAATAGGCAGGAAAGAAGGGCAGAAGCAGCTCGGACCAAATCTCCCAATGGTCCTTCGACCTTTGAAAGACCAAACTACAGCCAAGTTTTGCCACCACGAAGGCAAGGTTACAATCAGCCGCCTTACAACCAGCACCATGACCCAGTGCACTTCTGACATGACGAGAATAGTGAATTACCATCATACGAGCTGGATGACGAAGAGGAAATAAGCCCCTTTACAGAGGGCATCCGAAGGTGCCCAGTGGCCCAGGACTTTGAAATGCCAGAAATAACAAAATATTCTGGCCGAGGCGACCCTGACAATTGCCTATTAAACTACCGCGCTAGCATGGAAATAGCCGGAGCCACTCCGGAACTGAAGTGAAAAGACTTTGCTTTGACCCTTGAGGGAAGTGCAATACGATGGTACAAAAAATTTCCTCCTGGTAGCATCCACAGTTGGAGAGATTTGAAGGCAGCCTTTAAAAACGACTTTGTCTCCTCCAGGCCTGGCCAACTCCCACTCCAACGCCTTCAAAACTTAAGGCAAGGAAGGGAGGAATATTTGAAAAGCTACTTAGCCCGGTTTACTGAAGAAATGCACATTTGCGAGAACATTACCGAGGCAGAGATGTTTTCTGCATTAAAAGGGGGGCTAGACATGACGAGCATGTTTTGGAGGGATGTCCGAAGCAGGAAGCCGAGGGATTACAATGCCCTAGTGAATCTGATGAAGGAAGATATCGTCTCAGAAGAGATGGCTAGGGCCAGAGACAATCATCCTCAAGGGAGATACAATCTTGGGTACCCCAATGAAGAGAACCCCAGAAAAGGAGGTAATAAGGATAGGTTCGGAAGTAACCGAAGTGGAGCGCCACGTCCATTTCTGGGAACCGGGTCCAGCTATGCACCAGAGATCACGGAAGCTATCCCTAACTTGCACTCCAACGCTCCCTTTTTAAATCCCCCCATAGCTCAAGGAAGAATGGAAAGCAGCCGAAATGGAAAACAGCCAATGATTGGAGCTTACTGCGCCTACCACAGGTATTATGGCCACGCAACGAAAAATTGTAGGGAAATCCACATGTTGGTAGACCAAAAGGCACACAGAAGAAGGGGAAGTGATTTCTCTCCTGAAAAAGGAAGAACACAAAAACCAGGTAACTAAAAGTTTAACCGAGCTAACAGGCGAGCTCCATGGAAGAACCCAACCAAAGAAAGGATTGACGGTCGTCAAAGGGACATGAGCAAAGGTCAGGATAACTCCTCGGCCCATGCTAAAGATACGAGGGAGCCACCTATGCCAACAAATGACCAGCCAATTCGCGAAATCGACACGATACTGGTAGGCCCCCATCTGAGTGGAAGCACAAATAACTCCCAGAAGGGGTATATCAGAGAGGCCAAGCAGCCCGCCAACATGAATTATCACATCCATTCACATCCTGTTGGGATGCCTCGGACATAATCTTTCACATTCACCCAGGATAACACTATTGGGGTGCATTTTCCACATAATGACGCGTTGGTTATCATGGTAGTAGTAGCTCGGAATGAGTTGTCACGAATGATGGTGGATGACGGTGCCTCGGTAAACGTGATTAACGGGGTAACTTTTGATAAAATGGGGATTAGCACCCCACTCATTCAAGTCCCAGGCCCAATATATGGATTCACTAAGGACAGCATAACTCCTAGAGGATCCATAACCTTTATGACTGAGGTAGGGAAAGCACCAGCTTTCTCCAGAATCCCCATGGAGTTTGTGATTGTAGACAAAATCTCCTCTTATCATGGCTCAATTAGAAGGCCGGGTCTCATTAACTTAGGGGCTGCAACCCATACGAAATACATTTGCATGAAATTCCCCATGGAGCATGGTGTTGCAACTATAAGGGGAAGCCAAACTGAATCACGAGCCGGTTATACAAACGCTATCCAAAAATTCAAGACCGGAGCTTGAACATGATCAGCGATGTGGCGATGGCCGAGGATGCTCCAGACCCTGAAAGATTGGGTGGAGGCTCCTCGAAAAACGAAGATGTTGCAATGATGCTGGAAGAGGATCTAGCAGATCTAGACCCAAGAATGGCCGAAGACAATTGCTCTACCCCAGCTGAAAGGCTGGAATGCTTTGGTGTTGATCCACTCGATCCAATCAAGGAGTTGCAGATTGGACTAGATTCGCCGGTTGAATACAAAGGTCAACTAAAAGGCTTCTTACTCAAAAACCTTGACGTATTTTCATGGAAGCATGATGACATGATTGGAATTGATCCTAAAGTAGCCTGTCATAGGCTTCAGCTTGATCCAAGAATCCCTGGGCATAGGCAAAAGAGAAGACCTATGAGTTCTGACCAATACGAGGCCTTGAAAGAAGAGGTGACGAAGCTATTGAAAAATGGCTTCATCAGAGAATCCCGGTATCCGAAGTGGGTATCAAACCCTGTGTTGGTCCCAAAACAGAATGGGAAACTGAGAGTGTGTATTGATTTCTCGAATTTAAACCAAGCATGTCCTAAAAGACAGTTTTCTCCTGCCTCGGATTGATCAATTAGTCGACTCTACAGCGAAGCATAAGATGCTGAGCTTTATAGATGCATACTCCGAGTACAATCAAATCCCCATGCACGAATCAGATGAGGAACACACCTCGTTTATTACGGACAGGAGACTCTATTGTTACAAAGCCATGCCGTTTGGCTTGAAAAATGCTAGGGCCACCTACCAAAGGTTGGTAAATCGTATGTTTTCAGAAAAATTGGGAAACACCATGGAAGTGTATGTCGATGACATGCTGGTCAAAAGTATGGTCGCCACAGAGCATATCCGCCATTTGTCAAAGGCCTTCGATGTTTTGAGGAAATATCGAATGAAGCTCAACCCGGAGAAGTGCGCTTTTAGAGTAGCGTCAGGAAAATTTCTGGGATTCATGGTGAACAGAAGAGGGATTGAAGCCAATCCTGATAAAATCAAAGCTTTGCTGAACATGCGATCTCCTCGGAGCCCAAAAGAAGTGCAAAGTTTGACGGGAAGGATTGCGGCTTTAAATCGATTCGTTTCTAAATCCACTGACAAATGCTTACCATTTTTTAATATCTTGAAGGGAGGGAAGCGATTCTAATGGACGCCGGAATGTGAGCAAGCTTTTGCCGACCTGAAAACATTCTTGGGACAGGCCCCATTATTATCAAAAACAAAGGCTAGTGAACCACTGTACCTGTATTTAGCTGTATCCAAAGAGGCTGTTAGCGTAGTACTGATCAGAGAGGAAGATGGGAATCAGTTCCCAGTGTATTATGTAAGCAAAGTCATGCTGGATGCAGAAACACGCTTCCCAGATATTGAAAAACTTGCCCTCGGATCACAGCAACTCGCAAACTCCGCCCCTACTTTCAGTCGCACTCCATACATATTCTCACGAATTTTCCTATGAGGCAAGTATTGCAGAAACCAGACGTATCTTGGAGGTTGATGAAGTGGGCGATAGAAATCAGCCAGTACGACCTGCATTATGAGCCTCGGACAGCCATAAAGGGTCAAGCGCTAGCGGATTTCATAGTTGAGTTCACGCATCCGCCCGAAGTGGAGACGATTGATAACTTGGAGGATAGCCGTGAGTGGAAATTGTTCATTGACGGGTCCTCAGCTGAAGGAAGATCCAGGGCGAGGATATTACTAATAAGTCCAGAAGGATACAAACTGCACAGTGCGATCCGCTTTGGCTTTAAAGCCTCAAACAACGTTGCAGAATACGAGGCGCTATTAGCTGGACTAAGACTTGGGAAAGCTCTAAAGATTAAGTATGTAGTGGCGAATAGTGACTCGCAGCTTGTTGTGAGCCAATTCAACGGACAGTTTTCTGCCAAAGAGCCGGCTATGGTTGCTTACTTGAAGAAAGTAAAAGATCTAGCTGTGCACTTCGAAAAAATGGAGTTACATCATATTCCCAGAACTGAGAACTCCCATGCAGATGCTTTATCTAAGCTAGCAAGCAGTAATGATTCCGAGCTCCACAATATGGTTCCAGTTGAGCATTTGCCCGTTTCTTCCATTGAGCCGGGAACGAAAATTTTGGCAATACAGGAAGAAGGGTCCTTGATGAGTCCCATACTGGCATACTTGAAGCATCAAACAATACCAAACGAGCCGGAAGCCGCTCAGAGGTTGCAAAGATATGCCGCAAATTTTGTACTCTTGGATGGTCTGCTTTATAAGCAGAGCTACACCTCTCCCTTGTTGTGATGTGTTGGGCCAGAGGAAGGACAGTATATAATGGAAGAAATCCATGAGGGTATATGCGGAAATCCCGCTGGGGAGTTATCACTGGCCCGGAAAGCCCTCAAACAAGGATATTTTTGGCCGACTATGCGAAAGGATTCCCATGATTTCGTCCGCAAGTGTGATAAATGTCAAAGGCATGCAACCATATCACATCATCCGCATCACAAATTGACTGTGGTAACTAGCCCTTGGCCTTTTGCGAAGTGGGGGATTGATATTATTGGTCCTATGCCCAGAGGTGCTGGTAACAATTGTTTTGCAATAGTAGCAATTGACCACTTCACTAAGTGGGTCGAAGCAAAACCCCTGATGAGGATTACCGAGGCCAACACCACCAAGTTCATCTGGAAGAATATTATATGCAGATTTGGAATACCGCACTCGTTGGTTAGTGATAATGCAAAACAGTTCAAAAATAGAAGCATTGATGAATTATGCGATGATTTGGGAATCAGGAAATTGTTTTCATCTCCGCATCATCCGCAAGCTAATGGGCAGGTTGAAGCCGTGAACAAGACCATAAAAAACACCTTGAAGAGGAAGTTGGAATCCAAAAAAGGTGCATGGGTAGATGAACTCCTCCAAGTATTATGGGCACTTCGGACCACCTCGCACACTGCCACCGGTGAAACGCCTTTCTCCCTGGCGTATGGATCTGAGGCAGTATATCCAATTGAAATCGGGGTGCCTTCTCTTCGTCAAACCCATTATGACGAAGCAGGAAACGAAGAAGCCCAAAGGATAAACTTGGATTTCCTCCTAGAAAAATGGAGTGACTCTCAAATAGCAATAGCTAAGTACCAGGGAAAAATGGCACGCTACTACAACAAAAGAATAAAGGCTCGGCACTTCGACATTGGGGATTTGGTCCTTAAAAAGGTCCTTCACTCTACCTAAGAGCCAGGAGTAGGGACTTTTGGTCCTAATTGGGAAGGCCCTTACAAAGTCACCGCCGAGGTGGTACCTGGTACGTACATGATTGAAGACCTGTCATGGGTACTTTGTGTAATCCTTGGAACATGGATCACCTTCGTCGCTATTTCCAATAAAATCAAATTCATCTTCGATGATTACAATGTCTCCATGAAATTTTACATGGAAATTTGAAGTGAGTTACGTTAAGGATTGCATCAACTACTGATCGGTAAACATGGCAGATGTTAAAAATGCCTAAATTATTTTGTCTATGAGAGAGTACAACTCCATTATACTTAAACTTTTCTAAAACAAGGGACTCTTATAAGCCTGCACTACGATCACTACGTTGGTTGAATGAGTTGACCCCATCAGTAAGAACTTGTCCGAACTAATAATTGTAAGAAGGAAGGATCGCTGGTGTGACAAAGTATGATTCAAACATGTTCAAAAGTTTGTCAAAATCAGATATAACTAGTAAACATGAATGCCTTAAGCTACTTAGATCTGAGGGACTATCTTGATACAAGGCGTCTGGTAACAATGCGTCTAAAAGATGTTTGCGTTTAGAAGCATTTAGAAAATTCACACCCAAAAAAATTACGTTGTCAAAAACTTATGTACACAACTGTCGAATTTTACAAAATGATCAAAACAGCGAGCTAACTAAATCATTTCATTTACAAATTCAAAGTATTTACAATTCAAAGTGCCATTACATTTACGCTTTAAAATTCAAAAACATAAACTAAACTAAAAAACTAACTAGCTGCAATCACACTATTGCCATATTCACTGGGGGGATCTTTTGCAGAATCTCCGCCCTGTATGATCTGGCTGGGGTTAGAGGGAACGTCAGCAAGAGGATCTTCCCCTAAATCTTGTGGCTCTGAATATAAGGCCTTGATCTGGGAAATGTCCAAATCTGGGAAAGTCTCTTTCACATCTCCCAAGGCCATCCTAGCCCCAATGTTCCCAAAAACCCTCTGCATGGCTCCATACTCAGGAGTCTCTTGGAAAGTATCCTTGAAGTTTTGAACTGCCTTCGACACTTTGGCCCCCAAAACCTCCTTCACCCTGGCTCCAATGGTACGCTCCAAGGCCTCAGCAATTCTGGAGTCAATATGTTTCTCCAGGGAGGCATAATCCTCCTCCGCCTTCTTCGTAACCTCCACCTCGCCTTGTAGTTTAGAGGTGATTTCTACCACCTCAGATGCTAGCTTGGCCTTTATGGAGTTTGCTTCTGCTAAGCCTTCAGATGTGATGGACTGCGCATGGTTGGAGTCGTCAAGCTTCTTGTACAGAACCGCCACATCTGACTCAGAGGCCTGGAGGTCGTGCTTCAGTTTCTCATTATCTTCCTGGAGGTGCTTCGCGTGAGCCCTCTCCTCTGAGGAAGATTTGAGGGCTATGGACAGCTGAGTTTTGAGATCATTAATCTCCTTCAGCATGTTGTCCGCGTGACGGAGTGCAGTCTCAGCATCTTTTTTGTCCCGCTGGGCCTCCTCCACTGAAGACTCCACCTCATCAATAAGGGCCAGTGCCCTAGCATTCATGGCTTTGGCAGCAAGTAGCTTCCGGGATGGAGTGGCACTGGAAGAGAAGGCAGACCAGCCCTCTATCCAAAATTGCTCAGTGACCAAGGCAGCCTTGGCAGGAGGAGAACTGGGGGAGTCAAATAAAGTAGGATTGAAGGTGACGTCCTTGGGAAGGACACTGACTTTAATTTGTTTGAGCTCCTCTGCCCCCGCAGGTGTCATTTCATAGGCCAAGTCTGGGATAAACACGGAAGGCTCATCCTTCAAGTCCTGGGTCTCCGGGGGCGGAGGAATAGAGGTGGTATTCTTTCCCCTCCTGAGCCTCTTTAAATGGGCGAGTTCCTCCTCCGATAGAGGCTCGAAAATATCCTCGGACACGGGAGATGGTACCAAGGTACTCTTAGACTCCCTTTCCCTCTTTGAGCCACCCCTATCTGATCTTTTTCCTTTCCCCGTTGCCCTGACCCTCTTGGGTTCAATCCCTTCTTCCAAGCTGGGCTGTTGGGGGCCCACCGACAACAAACTGGGCGGCGGCAGCAGTGCCGGAAGAGGACCTTTAAGTTGGGCGGTAGACGCTTCGATGCCTCCTTCGCCACTCCTACTTGCAGATTAGCCAGCACGGCCTTCTGCCTACTTTCAATTGCTGCCATGGCGAAGAGTAGGAGGGACCTTCTTGGTCATAAGGTCCTTCAAGGAGATCTTCAGGAAGTCCTTGGAACCTGGCAAGAAAGAAAGATGAACAAGGCTATAAGTGATTGAGACATAAGCAATGGAGGCAGTAAGATAACGAACTCACCCGTAGATCGCATAAGGCTGTGCTTAACAAAAAGCTTGCTCTATTGAATGACCTCCTGGAAAGTACCCCGATAAGCAAACACTCGCTGTACTTCCGCTAAATCTGCGTCGGAGAGGAGGCAAGCAAAAGTGTCCCCTGCCAAAAACCAGTAACATATGAAAACAGATAAAGAAATATGAATAGAAAATAATAAATGAATGGCACATAACACCTAAGGACGCGAAAGCAAATACAAGACTCACTAGGCGAGGAAAGAGTTCGGGGAACGGTGATTTCTGGACTAGGGTCCATAGGCGAGCTCTGCCAATCTCCCGCAACCCAGAACCACTGGTTCCTCCAGTTCTTTATTGAAGTGGGGTGACCAGTGATAACATGAGGATATGAGCCTCTGGGGGACAAGTAGTACCAGTCCTCGACATTCGACCTCACATCCTTATCCCTTCTAACGGACTTCTTCAGGGTATATAAGGTGTGAATAATGTGCAACGAGATGAGGTAGCCAGGATTAACCTCTTTCCACACCAGCCAAGTACCCATGGTCTGCGTCCAGAAATTAGGGGCCAAATGGTAGGGGCATAAGTTATAACTCCTAAGCAGTGCCCTGAAAAATGGGTGCAAGGGTAACCTCATCCCGTAGGATAAAGCGTCGTAACACATGGCCACATGTTCTAGGGGAGGGCTACAGGGTCGGTAAGAGGCGTAGGGTGCACTAGTCGAACTCCTTCTGGTATTTTGAATTTCACCGATGCTCCCGCCAAATCCACTCCTAGGATTTTCGTGGAAATCTCACTGCTTTCCCAAGACTCTGAGTTCGGATCAGGGTCCACATGATACCCTGACACCTTATTCACCAGGTCCACCCAACCTTCAACCTGGGCTATTTCCTCTTTGGATAGTCCTAACTCTTCCCTATGTGCCCTAAATGGGGTCCTGATGCTTAAGCCGAGGTCCTGATGACCAGAAGAAGTGCCCACCGCCTCTCCTTTTTCCAAGTCCCTATCCCTCTTGCTTCGAAGTTCCCGCAAGGAAGCCTCTTCATCGGATGACAGATGAGCCATGTAGGTCTGATTCTTTTCTTCTTCGCTGTCAGAATCATCCAAACAAATTACACCACTGCATTTCCAATTCCTCCTCTTAATCTGCTCCCTAAAGAAGCGGGAACTAAAAATCGATAAAGACAATGGGCAAAAACCTCTAACAGGAATCGCCATTGCCAACAGTTCCTGTGAACCAGTTCCCCCAACTCTTTCCATTTTTTTTGGTTCTTAAAAATGGGCCAGACTCACCAAAAGGAAAAACAAAATGCAAAACAAAATTTTCAAACCCATACTCAAAAATTAGAAATAAAAAGGTTTTGCACATACAAAGGAAAATAAATTTACCTTCAAAAAACGAACGTCCTAGACTGTACACTCGAAAGGAGAACCCCGCCAAGGAAAGCAGTTGAACGGAAAAGACGGTTTTTTGGGTAGAAAACCCTTGAAGAGACGATGCAAAACTTACAAGAAGGGAGAAAGCGCTACAACTTCTTGCGAGAGTGTTACTACGAAAATTCTGAGAAAACAGTAAAGGGAAAAATAATGGCAAGAAGGAGGCTTTATAGGGAACCTAAGGATCTAGAATCCTTGATCTTTGAGCCGCATGATTTATGCGGGTAACCCATGCCTCTTGGGGAAAGGGCTAATCAAGGGGCCAGCTGTCGGAGGAAGGGAAGAGACCATTCAGCTACCACAGTGTGGGCCACACGCGGCTAAATATCACTCCCATCCCCTCTATATTTCTTGGGAAATGATATCAGTAGCCCCCTTTTTATTAAATACGCCGCCTAAGAAACATGCTAGTACGATCCCAACCATTGCTTAGGAGGGAAAGCCGAAGTAGGAGGTCTGCTGTACTCTGAATCTGAACTTTCCATAAGGAATGCCATTCCTAACCTTAAAATTGCCGTGTTACATAGTAACTCCCAACGGACGGATGGCGGAATAATTATAAAATATTGGATATAACAAATGGTGAAACTTGAACAAAATTGCAATCCCATGGTCTTCTAATTGAAGGACACTATCTGAACAAAATTATTGCTGCGAAACTATGAAAAATTCGATCCGCTCATGAATGACCACATCGGATTTGAGGGACTAGTGTTGAGACCGTACCCAAAATATAGTACATTGAACCACCAGCGAAGGCCCAATAGGGGCCCAATGAACCTTAGCCCATGATTAAAGTCTAGGGTATCACCTTGGGCCAACTGCCGAGGTAGAATAGCACGCGAACTTCTTTGGCCGAACTGATTTATGTCTACCCGATGTTCTTTATGCTTAGTCGAGGTGCTTTACGGTAACATCCCAGACGAGTGATGGGACAAGGAATGGAGTCAGAGATGTGACACCGCCTTTACCAAGAAGTGACAGGCACCCATCCCCTACCAAACGTAGTAATGATTACTGTCAAAAAGCAAGATTTTCCTCTCCAACAGCTAGGGTAAATACACATGTAAAGTCCACCACGTGTCGCCATCCAAGACTATAAATTCCTCTATAAATAGGATGCTCCTCCCACCTTAGAAGGGGTTAGCAATCTTATACTCTTAACTAAATATTTTATTCTCACTCCATTTTCTCTCTTTTACACACTTATATTTCCTGCACCCACTTTATATCTGCTTGAAATGGGCACTAACTTTAGTATCGGAGTGCAAACGGGAGCCACCTCGGCCCCCTTTGCAAAATGATTGTGTGTCACAGTGCGCAGGAGATCCGCGTGTTTAAGAGGGAGGAGCTGAGACATGTTGGTCCAAGGTCCAGCCGGATTTTGTGGTCAACAACATTTTCTATTAATTCTATTTTGGCTCTAGGGTGTTGTGGTTTTCAGAATAATAATGAATTTTCTCCTTAAGTTTTTTCCAATTGTTCAATGATCTTTTCTATATTTATTTATATTCCTGTCTTTAGGAATTTTTTATATTTTATGTTTTTATTATTTATTTCATTTTGTGTTTGTGTAATTGATTTTTTTCTCTCATTTATCACTACGCTGGGCTAGTTGAATTTTGTAAGTTTTAAATTCTCGTGGTATTTTTAATAAATGTCCACAAGGTGTTTGTAGCATTATCATATAATTATTTTGTTTGTAGTATTGAAATTGTTGTATAAAATCATTTCCTAATAATATATCACATTCTAATTTGTTGTAACTATATATCTTATTCACAACTATTTGTTTACTTCCAAGTATTATATCGATTTTATCAGCACTGTTAATTATTTGAGTACTTTCTCTTGTAACTCTTGTTATTTTTATCTTTCCATTAGTATTCCATGATTTTGTTAAGAAACTTTTAAATATTGTTATATCACTTCCTGTGTCAATTAATGCACATGTTGTTTTGTTTGTTTCAACAATGGTAAATTGTATATAGATAGCTAACGAAAAACTTATTTGGTTATTCATTTATTCAGCCTTTCTATATAGTATAGTTTGACAATTATGGATTATGTATAATCATTCACGTTTTATACTATAATCTTCTAGTTCATTTAGGAAACTCATTCCTAATAATATATGAGGATTTACCATACTGTAATCTATATGACATGGTACTAGGAGATTTATTCCTCCTATTTTTATTTGTACTTTGACTTCAAATTCAGTAATATGTAACTGTCAATCAAAATCTATATATCTATACCGATAAGTTTTATGAGATATTAATTCTTTATTCCTATTTGAAGCTATATGACATTCATGAGCTCCCGTATCAATTAATATATTTGATCCATTCACATGTTATTTTCCATTGAAATATTCATCTTCTATTTTCATATTTTCAGCATTTCTATGAAGTTTTATTTCTCTTGTATTACTAGTTTCTCCTCATTGTTTAGGTAAACTTGTTGATCTTCTAATTAATCTTCCATCTTAGAATATTATTTTATTATTAGGGTATTCTTTATCTCTTAAATCTATTATTTCTGATTTATTTTTTTTATAATAAGTTCATAAGTCTTCTGGGATTAAATTTATTTGTTTATTTGGTTCCACAATTTTACTAATATCTTTACATTCTTTAT
Organism: Ligustrum vulgare; assembly: GCA_963555705.1. Taxonomy (NCBI): domain Eukaryota; kingdom Viridiplantae; phylum Streptophyta; class Magnoliopsida; order Lamiales; family Oleaceae; genus Ligustrum; species Ligustrum vulgare. The sequence goes on along the minus strand of OY743189.1, from coordinate 17,923,057 downwards.
GAACTTCAATGTATGAATTGTTAGAGTAAATATTTCCATAATTAGAATTAGTAAATGTGTATAATGCTCTATATTCTATAGTCATTTATGATATGCTAGATTTCCTTCTATTGTTCCTAAATGAGTATCTTTTAAATTTAATATTCTTCTATCATGTAAACTCACAGTCAAAAGTGAATCTATTCTTTCCCTAAATAAGGATTTAAACATTATTTGCATACCTGCTAAATAAACATATTGAATCTTTTCACTTTATTTTTTATTGATCCTTGTTAATAATTTTGTAACTGTATTTTTTGTTAAAATATTTATTTTATGTGTTCTTTGAGTTGTTCTAACATCTATTATTTTTTTAATTTTATGATATTCGTTTATTGCTACTCTTTCTCTTCTCCATATTCCCATTTTCTTGTTTTTAAATCTAAAGATAATTTTTGTATTTTCTTGAACTTATTATTATCAAAAATTACTTTTAATCCATAACCATTTATTCCTTCATATTCTTGTATATCTATATTATTATTTTCTACTTCTTCTATTTCTATATTCTGACTCTGATTCATTATTTTCTGAATCTGTTTCATTTATGTAGACTTCTTGATCATAATATTCTTCAATGTCAGATATTTCCCTTAGTTCACTTTCTATCTGACATTGAAGATATTCCAACATTTGCATTGAATTTTCTCTTTTTTATGAGGTTTATTTTTCTATTTTTTATTTGGGTTATATCTCCTTTTGTAATATCTTCTCTTATGTTTTATGTATCTTTTCTTAAAATTTCTGAATTTTTTATATCTATATTTCGTTTTTCTTTTTTCTTTTTCCAGTGTTACATCCTTATTGAGTAGGTTTTTCCATATCTTTACATCATATTCTAATTAATTTTCCTGATTTCTTTAATATTTGTCTTTGTTGACATATATATGCTAACCTTTCATATAGAAATTTTATCCTTGATCCTAATGATCTAGGGATTTTAGGGTTATCTCTAACAAATATTTCAAATTCTATCTTAAAATATATTCCCCATGAACCTGGTAATTTATTATAATACATATTTTGGTAGACTTCTTGATTTTCATTACTATGAAATTGGACATGATAGTATTCTTTAAATTCACAAATGTATTCTTTAATTTTACACACATCACGTATTGTTAAATTTATTAATTTCATTCTAGCATTATCTTTTTCTCTTATTAATTCCTGTTCTGAATTACTGATCCAGTTTTCTTCTAAAAACTCATCTGAAATGTACTCTACTAACCTTTGTATACCTTCTTTATCTGATTTTATTATTTCTGTTTGGACATTCCTTCTTATTAATGTTTTTGTATCATTGTTAATTCCTTCCCACCAATTTCTAACATTTCATTCAAAAGATGCCACTAGGTAGTCTATTCTTCTTTCAGTACTTTCCCATGTAACATCTTTATTATATGAAAAGAATAATATCATTGAATCTGCCCAAATTAATAAGGCTTTCTGAGTATCTATTTTACAATTCAAATCTAATTTTGTTCCTCCATGATTAATTAGTTTATCATAATTATCGTTTGATTCAAATTTATCTCTGTATTTATTTCCTTTAAATGGTTCTTTATCCTTGATTCTATCATAATATTATCTATGTGGTTTACTATATAGTGCGTAACTTTCATCTGGATTTGGTAATTTTTGTTTAGAAGTTCCTATTTGAGCCGGATTAGGTGCTCCTCCAGTATTCATTAAAACTTGGTATTCACTTAAATTATCTAGGCTTAATTGGTCAAAATCTTCTAGAAGCAAGTCTAATTCTTTATTCATCTTTATCTTATTTTTCTTCAATTTTTTCCTCGACTTTTAGTTTTCCAAAAGTTTTTCTATGAATTTTTGTAACTCTAGTTCTTCTTCTAGTATATTTGGTAATGTGTTTTTTCTAAATTCATATCCATACTTCCTGCTTCTATTATAATTTTTTCTTGCTCATTGTGTTTCTTTCCTATTCTAGTCATTTCTTTTTCTATAAGTTTTTCTATCTATCTTTTTATCCTTATTTTTTTATTTTCTTTGAACTCTCTAATCTCTAGTTTTAATTTATTTGTATCAATTCTTACTTCTTTTAATTCATTTTTTACATCTTGAACGTCACTTATTAATGATTTTATTAATATTTATAGATCTTCAATATATTCACTTATCAATATTTTATACTCTTCATTTAGTAGATTGAATTTTTTGTACCTTAAATAGTCTGTCATACATATCATTTATTTTAGCCTCTAATTTTTTTATTCTTTCTTCAATCAATATGATTCTTTCATTATCATTCTTTCTTATTTTTCCATTTAACTTTTCTATTTTTCTATAACCATTCCAATTTTATCTTGATTAATTAATTATCCTAATTTTCTTTGAAATTCTTTTAAAATCTCTTCTTCTATGTTTTTATCATTTCCTAGCATATCTTTTAATTCTTTGAATTGTATTGTTAATTTATTTTGGATACTTTGTAATTTTTCTTTGACATTCTTATCTTGTATATTTAACTGTTGTAATTCTTCAATGACCATTTTATCTTGTGGATTTATGTTTTCATATGTTTGTCATAAAAAAGGCACTTATTCAATTTAATTGAATATTAAGAAATTCATCAGATTCTCTCCATGAGCTTAATGGTTGAAACATAATTGTATTAGTTCATTTTATTTGGTATGATCCTACAGGAAGTCTAATATTTTCTATTACTTATTTTTCAAATTTTATTTCTGAAAATTCTGTCATTAATTTATTCATTTAATATATTTAATTTCTAGAATAAGTTATGTTTCATATTTTATTTCATTATATATCATTATATTGTATTCACAAAATTCTTCAATTGATCTTAACATTAGTTTTTTTGTTGTGCTCTATAATATTTTACATAATCTTTCATTTGTCCTATTTTATTATATTTTTCTTTATTAATTATTTCTTTATTTTCTAACATCATTTGTATTTTAGGTAATTGTTTCAAAATTCTATTATAATATTCTCTCTTTTTCTCTAATGATTTTAATCTTAGCATTTCTTGTCTTTTTATATTTCTATATTCTCTTATCTGACCCATTAAATTTTCTCTTTGTTCAATTAATAAATCTAATTTTTCATTTGTTTCTATATCTAGATATTTCACTACCTGGGGGCCAGCTCTATGATAATTCATTTCTATAGTCTTTATATAGTTCTTCAAATATGTCTTTATGTAATAAATATAATATTTCATTTATTATAAAATCTTCTTGTATGATATTGAAGTTTATTAGATTATATATATATATATATATATATATATATATATATATATATATATATATATATCTTTATCTAAATCTTTATAACTCTTAAGATTTCGATTTTATAACTATAAGGTATTATATGTTGATATCTTATTATCAAGCTTGGTGTATGTATTTTATAATTATTTTTAGATATTTTTATATAATATTTATCTTTTTGATCTACCATATGACTCTGATATCAACAGAGGGGGTGCTACAGTGAGCGAACAAAAATCAAATAAAATCATGTAAACAAAATTAATTAAAAGTATATAGATGTAAAGATTTAAGGACTTAATTGTAACTCTTCTAAATTTTAATAGGTATAGTTGAACTATTATATGTAAGGGTATTTTTGGTAGTTTTTAATGTCTAAGGATATTTTTATGATTTGATAAAATTTATGGCTATTTTCATAAATTGGCAAATTTGCATGGCTATTTTGAGTATATATCACTGATTCACTGAATAAATTGTAAGTTAGGATAATGCGTAGAATTGCTTCCTTGGCATGATTATTTTGAAAACCCCCAGCATACCATTAACAAAAGTTTTTTGAGAATTGAATTTTAAGAAAGAATCAGTCCTTATTTAATTCAATAAATAAGTCATGATTTAATTATCGAATTTTATTATTAAAAAAAAATCTACTACTTTCGATTTATGTAACTAATCGGTATTATTTTCCTGCTCCCTAAAATTAAGGAGAATTCTGTGACCCGACCTCATTTGCCCAGGCTCCCTTAGTATGGTCGGTATTGAACCGACCTTGTCGCTACTCAACAATCACGGGCTGCGCTTTAACGACATGTCCGGTCTCACATAGGGACGGTACATTCCGACCTGTTGCTTCGATTTAACACTTAAAGATGAGGTCGGCTCTTTCCGGCCTATGGGCCATGCTGGCAGGCTTCATAATCTCTTTCGACAATGGGCCTCGTTAATGGGCCATATTCTTGAGCCTCAAGGCAATACGTGATTCATAAGGAAACACTTTACAAAAAGGAAACTGAATCCCTATAAGTTTAAAACTCTTCTTAAAAGGTAAGTTTATAGCAAAATGACTCATTCCTTAATTAAAGGAGGTTATGGGCTTTTTCAGCCCTATAAATACAGCTCATTTGGTCACATATTCATTCATCACTCTTTACATATATTCCAGTTATACATTTTATACTTCTCTCACGAATACTAATTCTCACACCGGAGGGGCTACGGGGAGAATCATCCTCACCTTTTTTGCAGGTCATCCAAGGCGAATTCATTTATCTTTTCCAGTGATCAAGAAGTCCCAGATCTTGCCACGTCAAGGTTAGGATTTTTTACAGCATCAATTGGCGCCGTCTGTACCACAATCGCAAATTTTGATGTAAGAAGGGTGCTAGTTGACAACGGAAGTGCAGCCAATGTCCTTTCCTTGGAAGCCTTCAACAAGATGCAACTCCCCCGAGATCGGCTTCGACACGTCATTACTCCTCTAACTGGCTTTGGTGGAGGAACAGTGAACCCGAAAGCCTAATTGACCTTCCTACTTCACTTGGATCAGAGGAGAAGCAAATAACAAAAATGACTCCGTTCCAGGTCGTTATACCCCTATGGCCTACAATGCTATCTTGGGGAGACCATTCCTAAACAGCTTGAAAGTGATAGTATCGACATATCACCTGGAAATCAAGTTCCCGACTTCCGCAAGCATAGCAACAGTACAAGGGAATCAATCAGTGGCTAGAAGCTGTTATATCAGCTATATTGGGAAGAATAAAACGGATTTGATGTCAATTGAACTTCCTGTGGAAGAACGCATGTCACTAGTAGAAGAGCTAGAAGAGGTTCAGGTTTCGGAGGGGAAGAGTTTCAAGATCGGAAAAGAACTCTCCAAATTGATGAAGGAAAAGCTGTCACAATGTTTAAAAAAGAAATATTGACATATTCGAATGGAGCATTGAAGATATGCCCAGGATTGACCCCGTGCTCGTTGAGCAAAGGCTTAACGTCATGACAGACAAGAAGCCCGTAAAACAGCGAAGAAGACAGTTTGCCACAAAAAAGGAGGCATATAATAAAAGAAGAAGTGGATAAACTCTTGAAAGAAGGATTCATCAAGGAGGTTAAGTATCCAAAATGACTAGCTAATGTGGTCTTGGTGAAGAAGCCGAATGGTAAGTGGAGAGTTAGTATAGATTTCACAAATTTGAACAAAGCATGTCCAAAAGACAGTTATCCTCTTCCCAGGATTGACAGATTAGTGGATTCCACATCAGGTTCTGAGCTTTACAGCTTGCTCGACGCATTCTCGGGATATCATCAGATTCGGATGGCATAGGAAGATCAGGAAAAAACTTCCTTTGTCGCAGATGAAAGAATATATTGCTATAAGGTCATGCCCTTTGGATTGAAGAATGCCAGAGCTACTTATCAAAGATTGGTAAACATGATCTTCTCTAAACACATAGGACTAAACATTGAAATGTATGTTGACGACATGGTTGTAAAGAGCTCGAGAAAGCAATACCACATTGCTGACTTGGAAGACATTTTCTGTACACTCAGAAAATACCGGATGAAACTGAATCCCGCCAAGTGTGCCTTCGGAGTAAGCTCAGGATAGTTTTTGGGATTCATGATCACTCAGAGAGACATTGAAGTAAATACAGATAAGATTATAGCCCTTACATCAATGGAACCTCCCAGGAATATCAGGGAAGTACAGAAGCTTAGGGGAAGAGTGGTAGCATTGGGCAGTTTAATGTTAAGGGCAGCGGATAAATGTTTTCCCTTCTTCAAGACTCTTAGAGGAAACAAAGACTTCAAGTGGGATGAAGAGTGTAAGATTTCCTTTAGGAAGTTAAAAGAATATTTAGGTACTCCCCCAATATTGGTAAAGCCACATCAAGGGGATAGTTTGTTCTTGTATCTAGTAGTGTCAGATCATGCTGTGAGCGCCGTTTTGGTGAAAGAGGAAGGGAAGGCCCAAAAACCCGTATATTATGTCAGCAAGATGATGTTGGACGCAGAAACCAGATATACACTAGCAGAACAACTTGCACTTTCCTTGGTTACAATAACCCGAAATGTAAGACCTTACTTTCAAGTCCATGCTATAACAGTCCTTACAAATCAGCCCTTAAAACAGATCTTGCAGAAATCGGATGTCTCTGGTCGACTACTCAAATGGTCAATCGAGCTTGGGGAGTATGACATTGAGTTCAAACCTCGACCTTCTATAAAAGCCCAGGTCTTGGCTGACTTCCTCTCCGAACTCGCCCTAAGACCTCGGGGGCCAACAGGTCATGATAAGGAAGAGACTACATGGACTTTGCAAGTCGACGGAGCGTCGAATGCCGCAGGCTCGGGGGCCGGAATCATACTAAAGAAAGATGATGGCAGAATGGAGATTCAGTGTGCAATAAGGTTTGACTTCCCAGCAACTAATAATGATGCAGAGTATAAGGCCGTGATTGCTGGACTTCAAGCAGCTCAACATCTAGGGGTCGAGCATGTCAAGGTCCTGAGTGATTCACAATTGGTGGTAGAGCAAGTAAACGGTACTTTTGAAGCAAAAGATGAGAAAATGTCATCTTATAGTATGATGGTCTTGGACTTGAAAAGGAAGTTCAAGTCTTGCTGCGTAGACAAAATTCCGAGGTCCGCCAATCACAAAGCAGATGTTCTGTCAAGACTTACTTTTTCCAATCTAGATCACTTAGAGAGGACCGTATTCGTGCGAACTCTTCATGAGCCCAGTATCACACAACAACCCGATGTCATGGATATTTCAGATCAAGAGCCCAGTTGGATGGATCCGATAATTGAATATTTAACATCAAGAAAGTTGTCAGATGACAAAGCAGAGGTAAGAAGAATTAAAGCAAAGGCCTCGAGGTATACCTTGTTTCGTCGAAGTTTTACACTTCCTTACCTGCGATGCCTAACTCCAAAAGAGGCAGCCCTTGCTGTAGCGACCAAGAATTTTTACGCGATTAATAATTATTTTAATAGAAAATCATGTCGCTACTATTTCACCAATTTTTATTAAGTTAACGCCACGACGTATTCGTATAGCCAAGTCAAGAAATAATCGAGATCGTTCGATTTTAAATTAAATTCCGAATTTCTAAAAATATCTCCATTCTCTTGATTTAAAGTATATTAAGTCTAAGTACTTAATTCAATGTTATCCTAATATTTATTTGTACAAAAATTACTTTTATTATTTAAATTAAGAAAATATATGCAAGCATGAGAGGTTCCATTATATATAATAATTATGAGAATCTTAATTTAATAAATATGGAAAAGTATATAAATGGTTGATAGATTCCATTATATGTAATCATGAAGAGCATAATATTTGTATAAATATGGAAAAGTATATGAATGAATTATATACTCCATTATATATAATCATGAAGAGCATAATATTTGTATAAATATGGAAAAGTATATGAATGATTGATAAGACTCCATTATATGTAATCATGAAGAGCATAAATATTTGTATAAATATGGAAAAGTATATGAATGAATTATATACTCCATTATATATAATCATGAAGAGCATAATATTTGTATAAATATGGAAAAGTATATGAATGATTGATAAGACTCCATTATATGTAATCATGAAGAGCATAATATTTGTATAAATATGGAAAAGTATATGAATGATTTATATACTCCATTATATATAATCATGAAGAGCATATTATTTGTATAAATATGGAAAAGTATATGAATGGTGCTTTACTTTAAGAAAAGGATGTGTTAAAATTAATAGAATTGAATGATTATGTTTACAATATGCCAACTTTATACATCTATTTAAACCCATCTCTTTTACACACAACTCTACACATATACACTTATTTCCAACCTCTTGACAAAATCCACAAGTAAGAGAAATTCAAGGTGGTCAAGAAAGTTTTGGTCCATTTACTACTACACTTCATTTTAATCTTTTAAAATGTAAGTATATCTTATGTTTTTATGAAAATTAAGTATGTTGTTATGAAATGTAAGTATATCTTATGTTTTTATGAAAATTAAGTATGTTGTTATGAAATGTAAGTATATCTTATGTTTTTATGAAAATTAAGTATGTTGTTATGAAATGTAAGTATATCTTATGTTTTTATGAAAATTAAGTATGTTGTTATGAAATGTAAGTATATCTTATGTTTTTATGAAAATTAAGTATGTTGTTATGAAATGTAAGTATATCTTATGTTTTTATGAAAATTAAGTATGTTGTTATGAAATGTAAGTATATCTTATGTTTTTATGAAAATTAAGTATGTTGTTATGAAATGTAAGTATATCTTATGTTTTTATGAAAATTAAGTATGTTGTTATGAAATGTAAGTATATCTTATGTTTTTATGAAAATTAAGTATGTTGTTATGAAATGTAAGTATATCTTATGTTTTTATGAAAATTAAGTATGTTGTTATGAAATGTAAGTATATCTTATGTTTTTATGAAAATTAAGTATGTTGTTATGAAATGTAAGTATATCTTATGTTTTTATGAAAATTAAGTATGTTGTTATGAAATGTAAGTATATCTTATGTTTTTATGAAAATTAAGTATGTTGTTATGAAATGTAAGTATATCTTATGTTTTTATGAAAATTAAGTATGTTGTTATGAAATGTAAGTATATCTTATGTTTTTATGAAAATTAAGTATGTTGTTATGAAATGTAAGTATATCTTATGTTTTTATGAAAAGTAAGTATGTTTTTATGAAAGGTAAATATACCTTATGTTTTTATGAAAAGTAAGTATGTTTTTATGAAAGGTATTACCTTATGTTTTTATGAAAAGTAAGTATGTTTTTATGACAAGTAAGTATATCTTATGTTTTTATGAAAAGTAAGTATGTTTTTATGAAAGGTAAATACACCTTATGTTTTTATGAAAAGTAAGTATGTTTTTATGACAAGTAAGTATATCTTATATTTTTATGAAAAGTAAGTATGTTTTTATGAAAGGTAAATACACCTTATGTTTTTATGAAAAGTAAGTATGTTTTTATGACAAGTAAGTATATCTTATGTTTTTATGAAAATGTTTGGATCATTGCTATGAAATCAATCTCACAAGATTGTTATGGGTTCCATATGATATGTTTATGATTATGCTAAGGGGACCGGAGTTTAGTAGCGCTACACATAAGAATTCTTGCCATTTAAGTTCGGTAAAATTCTTGTGTCTCCCTATGTTTATGAGTATTTCGATCCTATCCTATGTTATGATGAAAATGATCCATATGCTTTCAAAAGAAAATTTATGCTTGGTATACTTACTGGGATTTTATAAATCTCACTCCACGATATTTACCATTTTCAGATAATTGAAGGTTCGAGGCGGTCAACATGGAAGTGGCAAAAGTGGTTAAGATTGATGAGATAATTATGTTGAACTTTATGTAAGAAAATTATGTTCTATTTTTATTCACAGATAAAATTATGGGATTCTAATTATTCTTTTGAATAATTTTACATTACTATTTAAGTCTCGATAATATGATATGAGTCACTTTTAGTGGCACTCGAATGGTCGAGAATTCGGGTCGTCACAGTTGGTATCAGAGACAAGAGTTTTAAAAACGATTCTGTAGATTTTTGAAATTTTATTTCTTAAAAAAAAAAAAAAAAAAAAAAAAAAACACTATTCACGTGAACAGTAAAACGACGTGCTATTCATGATGAACAGTGAACGAAATCACTATTCATTTAAAAAAAAAACATATTTGAATTTTCACATGTCAAGTATGTTTATGATTTTGAAAAGTATGATGAAATTTGATGTGCGAATTTCAAGGACAAAATTCATTTTAAGCAAGGGAGTTTGTAATGTCCTAAAAATTTTATGGAATATAATTAGTTAGTGATATGATGTTTATATTGATGTCTTTGATAAATTTCTAGAAGTTCGGGGACTAAAGGAAAAATAAGATTTGACGATAAATTTTATTTGGGTTAAGTTATTAATTATTGATGGGGAGATAATTACTATATCGATATTGGATTTGTTTTGAAGACTGTGATTAATTAGGAATTATGATTCAAGAAAATGTTGATTTGGATACAACCACATTAAATTATTGTTGATTAAAGGAAAATAAGATTATATGAAATATTTTAACTCATCACTCTACTATGTCACTCTCCACGTATTGACTCCTCGAACCAGGTATGTTATATGCTTTGCAAGTCATTTACGATTTTATTAAGACATGTTAAGTATGAAATCTTCATATGTTATGAATCTTTATGTGTTATACATAATATACATGTCAAGTATGATATAAATTGATAGAAGACTCAATTTTTTTATTCTTTTCAAAGTAGAATCATGAGACATAGAGGATATTGATATGAATTTTGGTTCATATTAAGCTTAGTAAGATTGACTCAATTAGAAATTAAGTTGGGTTGTAACTTTGGCCCAAAATATATGGAATAATATATTAAACAAACAAAATTGATAATGAATTGTACAATAATTTATCCCTTTATCACTACCTTTGTGTAAAAACAAGGGAAAAACTGTGGATGGTTATTAGTACTTCCTCTTCAAGTTTCAATTTTCGGTTCAATAATTTATCCCTTTATCACTACCTTTGCTTAAAAGCAAGGAAAAACTGTGGATGATTATTGGTACCACTCTTCAAGTTTCAATTTTGAAAAAAAAAAAAAAAAATATGATTTACGAATGATTTTCAAAATAATCTTTGTCGTCAAGTTTAGAAATGATGAGCCCTAAATGGACTTTGCATAATTGATTTTAGACATGGCACTAAGTATGAGAAGTCAACAGAAAGGACTAGATAATATTTTCGAATTATTCATCGTTTAGATTAAACGAGAAATAGAAAGTCAGTTTTATGAAATTATGATGAGATGTTGAGATTATAAGTGATATGATTTTATTGAGATTTTTATGAGAAGAATTATGAAGTTGGAGATTTAAAGTTTAGGCTCTTAATTATTGAGAAATAAGGACTTGATATGGTGATATTAGAAATTATGATTTGAAATTTCTATGTTGAGGAATTATGAATTGATTTTCTGGAATATTTATGATGATATTGAAGTTTGATGAAATTGTGATCAAATGTACAATTAGTTATTATTGTGAGTTATGAAGTATACTTACGATTTGGATAAGTCCAAATTTCAAAGGAAAACTCTGCCTAGAATTTTATCGTTTGGAGTTAAGAGCATAGTATGGTATGCAATCACTAAGAGAATTGAAGTTAGACATACAAGTTCATTTACATCACAAACGAGATTTAGTAGATGATAACAGAGATATTATTATTTTCTCATAAGGAGAACACACAAGAGTCACCCTAGAAAGGAAATACATGAAAACACGCAAAAGCAAAAGAAAGCAACATGGGAAATTCCTCAAATTGAGAGATGTGTTTCCGGAGTAGCCGTATCCTACCACCTCTGACCTTTTGAGGAAATAAAGAAACCTTCAAAAAGGTGTGTTTCGAGAGTAAGAATACTCCGTAATCTACCACCTGGAACCTTTGAGGTACACACAAGATTTAAACATTAAGGAAAATCCTAGGAAATTAGAGGGGTGTCTCGAGAGTAAGAATACTCCGTACTCTACCCCCACCTATTCTAAGATTCATAAAGTTAAGTTTACATTAACCGGACTCCATTTTCGCTTGATTCCCCTTCCTTGCGACCAATCTATCTTAACCCCTGCTGGATCTTGTATTGAGATATATGACTGCAGCTTATCCAGTAGTTCATCAATAGTAGGAGCAGAAATAAGAAGCCTTCTGGAAAATGGAGAGATGAATCCCTGTTCCACAGCATAATCAAGAAAGGTTAACAAGCCATCAAAGAAATTGTTAACATTCAAAAGCCCAATAGGCTTATTATGGAGACCTAGTTGAGCCCACGAGGTAATGTTAAAGATTTCTTCTAAGGTACCAAAACCTCCGGGTAGGGCTATAAAGCCATCAGCAACCTCAATCTTTCGAGTCTTATTCGATAAATTTTCCTCAGATCATTCATTGGAAGACTGGAATAATACTTGCGAATGTTTGTAAGAATGATATCCATGTTTTTGATGGATCTAACCTCTTCCCAGCATGAACTATTTAAAAGCATTAAGGATCGGAGGGAATCCGCGTGATATTGATTCCAGCAAGAAAGCGCGGAATAGAATAATGGAAAAGAGGGAACAAGGGTTTATGCGCCGTTTACTTTCTTGATAAAAGGAAGATTTGATGATGACGGGATTTGAGATATGGAATATTTTCTTGGATTTTGGGTACTGATATTTTGATATAATAATCAAGGTATAGAAATAATACGGGGATACGTGAAAGTGAAATAAGGACTGTATTGAATCAGGATTAATAAGTTTGTGCAAGTGAAAGGAATACCTTGCGGGAAATGTTATGATATTTGAGTTAAGAATTTTAATTATTTGGGAGATATTTGTTTATTGAATTTTGCAGAAATTTTGGGTTACAAATATTGGAAAGATAAACTGATGATTATGTTGATATGTGAATAACATGTTTGGGTATATTACATAGAGAATATTCAGGTAATCGTTTTATTTACTTTGGGATATTTGGTGATAAGAAGAAATGACTAATTATTATGGTATGATATGTTAGTAAAGATTTATTGAAATTTTAGAGATATTAATACGAATATTTGAGGTCACATGATACGATGATAAGTGACAGGTTACATGAGTACTACAAGACATGATGAAATATCACATACGATTGGGAATTTTCCTTTTGAGTCAGAATTTATGAGTAGACACATATGTCTATTATTGATAGAAAAGTCCATGTCTTAAGAAAACAAATTGATGCATTTAGTCAAAGTCCAGTGGGTTAAATATGGTTGGGTTAAATATGGTAGCGATGATGCTACATAAGAAGAAGAAGAAGAGATTCTGATTAAGTGTTCAGAAATCATAAGATCAAGTAAGATTAATTTCGAGGAAGAAATTATTTTAAGGGGGTAAGTTTGTAGCGACCAAGAATTTTTACGCGATTAATAATTATTTTAATAGAAAATCATGTCGCTACTATTTCACCAATTTTTATTAAGTTAACGCCACGACGTATTCGTATAGCCAAGTCAAGAAATAATCGAGATCGTTCGATTTTAAATTAAATTCCGAATTTCTAAAAATATCTCCATTCTCTTGATTTAAAGTATATTAAGTCTAAGTACTTAATTCAATGTTATCCTAATATTTATTTGTACAAAAATTACTTTTATTATTTAAATTAAGAAAATATATGCAAGCATGAGAGGTTCCATTATATATAATAATTATGAGAATCTTAATTTAATAAATATGGAAAAGTATATAAATGGTTGATAGATTCCATTATATGTAATCATGAAGAGCATAATATTTGTATAAATATGGAAAAGTATATGAATGAATTATATACTCCATTATATATAATCATGAAGAGCATAATATTTGTATAAATATGGAAAAGTATATGAATGATTGATAAGACTCCATTATATGTAATCATGAAGAGCATAAATATTTGTATAAATATGGAAAAGTATATGAATGAATTATATACTCCATTATATATAATCATGAAGAGCATAATATTTGTATAAATATGGAAAAGTATATGAATGATTGATAAGACTCCATTATATGTAATCATGAAGAGCATAATATTTGTATAAATATGGAAAAGTATATGAATGATTTATATACTCCATTATATATAATCATGAAGAGCATATTATTTGTATAAATATGGAAAAGTATATGAATGGTGCTTTACTTTAAGAAAAGGATGTGTTAAAATTAATAGAATTGAATGATTATGTTTACAATATGCCAACTTTATACATCTATTTAAACCCATCTCTTTTACACACAACTCTACACATATACACTTATTTCCAACCTCTTGACAAAATCCACAAGTAAGAGAAATTCAAGGTGGTCAAGAAAGTTTTGGTCCATTTACTACTACACTTCATTTTAATCTTTTAAAATGTAAGTATATCTTATGTTTTTATGAAAATTAAGTATGTTGTTATGAAATGTAAGTATATCTTATGTTTTTTATGAAAATTAAGTATGTTGTTATGAAATGTAAGTATATCTTATGTTTTTATGAAAATTAAGTATGTTGTTATGAAATGTAAGTATATCTTATGTTTTTATGAAAATTAAGTATGTTGTTATGAAATGTAAGTATATCTTATGTTTTTATGAAAATTAAGTATGTTGTTATGAAATGTAAGTATATCTTATGTTTTTATGAAAATTAAGTATGTTGTTATGAAATGTAAGTATATCTTATGTTTTTATGAAAATTAAGTATGTTGTTATGAAATGTAAGTATATCTTATGTTTTTATGAAAATTAAGTATGTTGTTATGAAATGTAAGTATATCTTATGTTTTTATGAAAATTAAGTATGTTGTTATGAAATGTAAGTATATCTTATGTTTTTATGAAAATTAAGTATGTTGTTATGAAATGTAAGCATATCTTATGTTTTTATGAAAATTAAGTATGTTGTTATGAAATGTAAGCATATCTTATGTTTTTATGAAAATTAAGTATGTTGTTATGAAATGTAAGCATATCTTATGTTTTTATGAAAATTAAGTATGTTGTTATGAAATGTAAGCATATCTTATGTTTTTATGAAAATTAAGTATGTTGTTATGAAATGTAAGCATATCTTATGTTTTTATGAAAATTAAGTATGTTGTTATGAAATGTAAGTATATCTTATGTTTTTATGAAAAGTAAGTATGTTTTTATGAAAGGTAAATATACCTTATGTTTTTATGAAAAGTAAGTATGTTTTTATGAAAGGTATTACCTTATGTTTTTATGAAAAGTAAGTATGTTTTTATGACAAGTAAGTATATCTTATGTTTTTATGAAAAGTAAGTATGTTTTTATGAAAGGTAAATACACCTTATGTTTTTATGAAAAGTAAGTATGTTTTTATGACAAGTAAGTATATCTTATATTTTTATGAAAAGTAAGTATGTTTTTATGAAAGGTAAATACACCTTATGTTTTTATGAAAAGTAAGTATGTTTTTATGACAAGTAAGTATATCTTATGTTTTTATGAAAATGTTTGGATCATTGCTATGAAATCAATCTCACAAGATTGTTATGGGTTCCATATGATATGTTTATGATTATGCTAAGGGGACCGGAGTTTAGTAGCGCTACACATAAGAATTCTTGCCATTTAAGTTCGGTAAAATTCTTGTGTCTCCCTATGTTTATGAGTATTTCGATCCTATCCTATGTTATGATGAAAATGATCCATATGCTTTCAAAAGAAAATTTATGCTTGGTATACTTACTGGGATTTTATAAATCTCACTCCACGATATTTACCATTTTCAGATAATTGAAGGTTCGAGGCGGTCAACATGGAAGTGGCAAAAGTGGTTAAGATTGATGAGATAATTATGTTGAACTTTATGTAAGAAAATTATGTTCTATTTTTATTCACAGATAAAATTATGGGATTCTAATTATTCTTTTGAATAATTTTACATTACTATTTAAGTCTCGATAATATGATATGAGTCACTTTTAGTGGCACTCGAATGGTCGAGAATTCGGGTCGTCACACTTGCTATGGCCGATGTTCATGAAGGAATTTGTGGAGGACACCAGGGAGCAAGAGCTCTGGTATTGAAGTTGATACGATACGGATACTATTGGCCAACCATGAAGAAGGACACACTCAATTATGTGAAAGCTTGCGACAAGTGCCAAAGATTCGCAGCCCGATTACATCAACCCGCTGAAGAACTATTCTCAATTATGTGCCCATATCCTTTCGCTCGGTGGGGAATTGACATACTTGGGCCGTTCCCCATAGCTAGGGGTCAGGTCAAGTTCTTAGCAGTTGCTGTGGAATATTTCACAAAATGGGTGGAAGCAGAACCGCTGACCGTAATCACAGAACAAAAGTTGGAGGCATTTGTGTGGAAATCAATAATCTGCCGTTTTGGTCTTAACAAATAATTTACAATGTCTCATGTCAAGACTTTATAAATTATTCTTCCACGAATAATTTACAAGGTCTCATGGCAAGGCGTTACAAATTATTTTCCAACAAATAATTTAAAATGTCTCATGGCAAGACTTTACAAATTATTCTTCCACAAATAATTTACAAGGTCTCATGGCAAGGCGTTACAAATTATTTCCCAACAAATAATTTACATTGTCTCATGGTAAGACTTTACAAATATTTTCCTACCTTCGCAAAATCAAAAGTTTAACATCTGCTTTGCGTAAACTAGGTGCAAGGTAGGCCATGCTCGGCCTTGCGAATTATTTCTCGTAGATTCAAGAGGTCGACATCGCCCGACCTCTTCAAACATTTCTTGCAATTTCTCCAAATAAAGGGCTCGACCTAATCTTTGAGTTACTTGACATAAGGACGAGCGTGACCAATCTTGTCATTCAATTATCATCAATCCTAGGTTTTGATTATATAGTAAGGAGCTCGTCCGCGCCCGAGCACATATCAAAAATGCCCTTATAGATACGATTTGTGTACTCAAAACGACAATCAGCTTGTAAAAAAAGCACAAGTAAAAGGGAAGAACATAGAAAGGAAATATGTAAGTTCATTCACCAAAATCAATTTTACAGATAGACCTCGGGGCATACCCCGGGTTGAGTACATGTTTTCAAAACATAAAAGAAAAGGGGTCAGGTTTCAGGCTCGGGATCACTCCCGTTCTCCGCATCCTCGGCAGCTTCGCAGTCCTCTTCCTCCTCGAAAGGGGTAAGGTCCAGTTCGTCTGCACCTAAGGGGAATTCCGCCAGTGGGCTGGTATCAAGGTCGAGAGAATTCAGCAGACACCAAGCTTGAGCCTGCTTAATGGCTTAAGTATACGACTAGAGTACGTAATAGCCAAGGGCGAGTTTATACTCTCTCGATCCCTTGAATGCCTCCATTGCAGAGGCCTTAGCTTGGAGTTCCCTATCCCAAGCCCTCTTCAAATCTTCAACTAAACGGGCATTTTCTTCCCGGGCTTGCTCACGCTCCTGGGTCATTAATTCAAGCTCGGCCCGGGTTTTCGCTAGAGCTTCCTTCGCAGCAGTAGCTCTAGTCGCCTCGTACTAGACGGAGTGGACTAGCTGGCTCGCCGTCTCACCCCATTCTATGCTTCGGAGAGAAACGCCCCGAGTGATGCTGAGCATCTGCAGGTCGAAATAAAGAGTTAGAAAAATTCTCCCTATAAAAGAGAATCCAAGAGCTGAGAATCACCCGACTCTTACCTGCAATGCCATGCTCATGAGATGCTCGAACCCTTGCTCCAGCCCCACCTCGTACTGATATTTTTTCACGAGGCTCGGGTATAAAGAATCCTACATTCTCCTCCTACAGTCAGCTAGAGTTGGGTTCTTTGGCCCGACCTCTTGGAGGCCTCTCCACCCTTGACCGTTGAGAGTCTTCTGGGGCCTAGGAGGTTTGGCCTGGCCCTGAAGGCACAGTTTTGGTTCTTTTTTTAGGCCGCCTCCGGGTGACCCCGTCCACAACTCGTTTGGCCCGAGCCCCTTGAGCCTTGGCCATTGCCGTCTCTTTCAACGCTTCCGAGTCAAATTTCATTCTTGAAATTCAGAGGGTTCGGGGACAGTTAGGTCACACAAAGGTACATGTACATGAAAAAAGAAAAAAAAGATACATTAAAAAGTTTCTTTTATTTACGTAATTGAGGAGGCCGAACCCTACAGGGCTGGAGGTCAAGACCGGCCTGGTCAAGAATGTCATGATTCACCAGGTCATTAGCCTCTTCGGCCAATAATCTAAAATCACATATCCTCACCGCGTTGGCCATGAGCTTAGTTACTGCCTCATCACTCAAGTTACCTATTTTATTGAAACTATCGACATCTGGCCTTCTGAAGGTCGGCCAGAAGAGATTTTCTCCCTCTCTTGGTTTAATAAAGAAGAACTTTTCTTTCCCATATTTAATCGAGGATGGGACCCAGGGAACCTCAAACCGACCCTTCCCGTACAGATATACAAAACTATTGCATCAAGGCAAGTACTTAAGCTCTAAAAGGCATTTACAGAGATCGACCGTTGGTTCTATCCCTTGACTCCTACACAGGACGTAAAAATATACAAGTATTCTCCACCCGTTGGGAGCGAGCTGACCCAGAAATATGCTCGCGGTCAGCAAGAAGTCAACAAAGAAATGGTGAAGAGGAATCTTAACCCGGCCATTAAGGCCTCGTGGTACACTACCATTTCCCCCTCCTGGCAATGGTAAGAGTATTCATCCTTATCTGGTAACCTAGCTGTATACATCTCTTCTAGTCTATAACTCCTCATGTCTACCCCGATCATATGTTCTTTTATTTTATTGTAATAAGTGGGAAGTTCAAGGTCGGCATGTCTCGGCTCCCTACCTACCCGAGGATTGTCATCAATTTCTTCTCCACTGTCAGACTCAAGTTCCCGAGGACTAGCCTGGGGTTCATAGAAACCTAGAGGCTCGACCTCTAATGGCTCGTCTAGGTCTTCCACCTCCCTCAGATCACCCATTGATACTCACCTAGCCATAACTCTATAAATTAAATAATAAAATCAAAAGAAAGGTCGGGAATGGTCGAGCTTACCTAAGTACTAAGAAGTTATTGTTGGAGAAGATGTGATAACCCAGGAGTTCTCTGATCACTCTTTTTTGCAAAGTAAAAAGAATGAGGCTATGGGGACCACATATATATAGGCAGAAAATTGGCGGGAAAAGTTTCAAAATCCAAAAGTTGCCTCCCTCCACGTGTTGTCATCTTTCTAAAAGCGAGTTTTTTATGACAAAATCCTATGAGTTGGAAAATCACATGTAACAGTTGTCATGCGCCCAGAAATCTTTTCCCGATCTCTGACGCACGGGGGCTAATGATTGGTATTATTTTCCTGCTCCCTAAAATTAAGGAGAATTCTGTGACCCGACCTCATTTGCCCGGGCTCCCTTAGTATGGTCGGTACTGAACCGACCTTGTCGCTACTCAACAATCACGGGCTGCGCTTTAACGACATGTCCGGTCTCACATAGGTCGCGTACATCCCGACCTGTTTCTTCGATTTAACACTTAAAGATGAGGTCGGCTCTTCCCGGCCTATGGGCCATGCTGGCAGGCTTCATAATCTCTTTCGACAATGGGCCTCATTAATGCCATATTCTTGAGCCTCAAGGCAATAAGCGATCCATAAGGAAACACTTTACAAAAAGGAAACTGAATCCCTATAAGTTTAGAACTCTTCTTAAAAGGTAAGTTTATAGCAAAATGACTCCTTCCTTAATTAAAGGAGGTTATGGGCTTTTTCAGCCCTATAAATACAGCTCCTTTGGTCACATATATTCATTCATCAATCTTTACATATATTCCAGTTATATATTTTCTACTTCTCTCCCGAATACTAATTCTCACACGGGAGGGGTGACGGGAAGAATCCTCCTCATCTTTTTTGCAGGTCATCTAAGGTGAATACATTAATATTTTCTAGTGATCAAGAAGTCCCAAATCTTGCCATCTCAAAGTTAGGGTTTTTTACAGCATCAGTAACTTTTTATAATTTTACAGTTCTCTTTACAAAATGATATCACTTTCTTCATCCCTCCAAGCAAAAAAGAAAAATGATTCCAACCTAAGTGAATATTTTGGATTTAAATTACGTCGCGAATCAATTTTTGGTTTTTTTTATTAGGTACCAAAATTATTATTTTAATTAGCAATCATTTTTGTGTTGGAAATATTTTTTTAATAATCAGTGGGTGTAAGGATTTTAATCAATCGTGTGGGTTTATAAGTGAATTATTGTGTATTGAATAAAAGGCTATCAAATTTGATTAAACCCATTTAAAGTGATCTAATAAGAATTTTATAAATATCGGACTTTAATGCATCTAATTAATGTATGGACTTTTATGTGTAGATACCAGGCCATTACCTAATTTATGATGGGCCGAATTAGGTTAACTGGCAATTCAGTATATAAAGTCGGTTATGGTCCCTGAATCGTACGTACTGTTCATTCTTTTTGACATCCCATCATCAGAGAGAAAATAAGAACTACGTATTGATTTAGAAGATCCAACCAACCAAATCGTTCATCGTGAATCATGTGTGATTAAGGTACGCTTCCGCTTCAATTATTTAATTTTGATAATTCAGCATGATGATTTTGGATTGTAGATAAATTTATCTGTGATAGAATTATCTAACAAGTGGTATCAGAGCCAATCATCAAGTTGAATTATCATATCTATTTCAAGCGCATATATTTTATGTGCTTATTTTTATGCGAATAGTGGGCTGATTTCGTGAATTGATAAATATGCATATCTGTTGGTTTCATCATAAATTAAATCGGTTGATTTGGATATATGAATTTGGATTTTTAAGCTCGAAAATCAATATCAATATATATCATGTACATAAAATCTGGTTTTCGAAAATTATGTATTGAGATCTGATTTCGAAAATTAATTCTGATTATGGTTATATATACATTCAACTGTGAGCAATTCTTTTCATTACTACCGTGTGCTTTTCGTTTGGAGTTTGGGTGTATGAATTTGCATCTGGTTTTGGATTTAGACGGTTGAATTTGGATATGGGTTCTGAATTTGATTTTGGGGTGTTGTATATCGATGGATATTATTTGGGCGTTTTGCTTTTGGAGTTAAGATTCAGAAATTTGGTTATTATGGATGAAATCGGTCTCCTGTATGTATATTGTATGGGTTTTGTTTTGAGTGGTAGATCCGGTAACAGCGGTCGCTAAAGGCAGCACTGGCCGACGGACTTGGTGTCGCGCGCGGTGTGCTGCATATTCGCACGCAGCGACGCTGTGTTCTGGAATGCAGCGCCGGAGATGGCGCTGCAGGCGGTGGACGGAGCAAGCAATGGCACCGTGTTTTGAGGGCTTTAGAGCGGCGGCTAGTGTTTAAACCCTATCTGTCGCGATTTTGGGACAGGGACTTCAGTCGGAAATTAGAGTCTCCAAGGACTTCTTTTGCAATTTTAGATAATTATGGTTAATTGCACCTCCAGTCCTCCCTGTTTATTTTGAAATAAAGTTTAAGCCCTACAGTTATGGTATTTATGACCTAAGCCCCTAATGTTATGAAATTATTTAAGTTGGCTCTTAAAGTTATGGAATTTATAAAATCAGCCACTAAAGTTAAAAACCATTTAAGTTGAGCCTTTAAAGTTCCTGATTTTCTAATCCAGTCCCTAAAGTTTGGAAATCTTCTAAATTGATCCTTAAAGTTTGAAAATTTTAATATTCAGTCCTTAAAAGTTTGAAAATTTTCTAATGCAGTCCCCTAATATTTGAATTTTTTTCTAATTTGGTCCCTAATGTTTGAAAATTTTCATATTCAATCCCTAAAGTTTGAAAATTTTCATTTTCAGTCCCTAAAGTTTGAAAATTTTCTAATTCAGCCCTTAAAGTTTTCAAATTCACCATTTTGGACCTCTAAAGTTTGATTTTCTTTCAAATTGGGACCAAAAGTTTGGAATTTCTCTAAATTGGCCAATAAGGTTTTGGTAAAATTGTAATTTAAGTCCTTCAAGCTTAAAATTTCACATAATTGGTCACCTAAGGTTTAAGAATATTGCAATTGACTCTCTCAACTTAAGGATTGCTTTATTCTAAAGTTTTGAATTCTATAATTCAAATCCTAAAGTCAAAATATATGCAAATCAGTGATTTCAGTTTCAAATCTTGGTACATCAGAATCTTTTGAGAGATATAATATTCGAAAGTAAGTTAGTTGAAGCAACATGTTGCCAAAGCAACCTCTCTTGTGAATATTAATTAACTTTGAATATTAGAAGGTATTTGTGTGTGTTATTCATTGCGGATATTGATTGGCCCAAAGGAAGGTCAATATTTGGCTCGAATTTCACATGCACCTGTGAAATTAAACACATGGCAATTATTTGGTTTAACGTGTGACCAATAAATCTGTCCAAAGAAAGGTTTATTGGTTAACATGTTTTATTGCCAGTGTTTGATCACTACACCAAGGGAAAATTAGGTGTTTATGTGTTATTTCATGCGGATATTGATCGGCCCAAAGGAAGGTCAATATTTGGCTCGAATTTCACATGAACTTGTGGTGATAAATATGTGACGGTTATTTGATTTTACGTGTGATCAATAAATCATTCCAAAGAAAGGTTTGTTGGTTGACATGTCTTACTGTCAGTGTTTGATTACTACACCAAGAGTACCACTTACAAGTCAATATTTCTGTCCAAAGACTAAATATTGATGTTGTGCTAGGTATCTTGTGATGGGCCCTAACATTGTTTGAAAATATGATTTGCATAATAAGGTATTTATGTGAGTTATTTTATTTAAGTGTTCTCTATTCGGTTTCAAATTCTGCTAGTAGTATATCTACAAGCTCAAATTTAATCCCTGTATTTATGGAACAAACTTCAAGGATCAAAACAAGAACATTAACTTTTCGTTGGCTGCATGGATGTAGACCATGTACTAAGGATTGAGGAACCTGCTCCTCTTACGGATGAAAGTTCATCTAATCAAATGAGGAACTTTGAGAAGTGGGATTTCTTAAATTACGTGAGTCTCATGATCATTAAGTGCGACATTCCAGAAGCCTTTAGTGGCATAGTATCTGAGGAGGTAAATGATGTCAATGAATTCCTTGCCGAAATTAAGAAACGTTTTGCGAAAAATGATAAGGTTGAAACAAGCACGCTTATGCAAAGCTTGATTTCAATAAAGTATAAAGGCAATGGGAAAATAAGGGAGTACATCATGTAGATGTCTCACACTGCTTCAAAACTTAAAGAACTAAAACTCGACTTGTCTAATGACTTGCTCGTGCATTTGGTATTGATATCGCTTCCTGCACAATATAGTTAATTTAAGGTTAGTTATAACTGTCAAAGTAGAAATGGACTCTCAATGAGCTCATTTCATAGTGTGCAAGCTTCTTGCACAATTCAGTCAATTTAAGGTCAGTTGTAATTATCAAAGGGAGAAATGAACTCTAAATGAGCTCATTCTATTTTGTGTGCAAGAGGAAGAAAAGTTGAAGCAAGACAGAACTGAAAGTGTTCACTTGGCAAATACCTCTAAAGATAAGGGCAAGAAAACAAATAAAGAAAATAAAGTTGTTAAGGGTTCAGAACAAAAGAAACCACATAAAGACATTAAGGATTGTTTCTTTTGCCACAACTCTGGATATTTGAATAAAGATCATAAATAATACCAACTAAAGCAGCTACTAAAACACCTTATGAGCTTTTAACAGGCTTAAAACTTAGTCTAAAGCATTTTCACATTTGGGGATGTCCAGCTAAGGCTAGGCTTTATAGGCCACATAAAGAAATTGGACTCCAAAACAGTCAGCAGCTACTTTATTGGTTATTCTGAGCGTTTAAGGGGCTATTAATTTTATGATCCCACACTAAAGTCAATTTTTTTAAACGGGAACTGCAACATTTTTTGAGGATGTTGAGTTTGGGGGAGAAATAAGGTTATAGATATTGTCTTTAAGGAAGAAGTTGAGGAAAGATCGGTTTCGATTCCTATTATTGTTTTTGACAACGTGCAAGTTTCTATGCATGTCATTGATTAAGAAGTATATCCGGAACCTCAACTAGACAATGTTGAAGAACCTCCCATCCAAAATAAGGTAAATTTCAGAAGTACAAACTCAACAACCTCAATAACTAAAGTCATTAAGGACATCCACGAGAGAAAAGGAAAAAATGCTATTCTGCATAATTTAAATACTATTTTTCCAAGAACATAAGGAAAATAATGGAATGGTGGAAGATGGTCTAATCAATTTCCATCAGGCCATGCAGGGTTCTAACTCTCAAAAGTGGATTGATATCATAAATAAGGAGTATAAGCATATGTAAGACAATAAAGTTTGAGATCTTGTCCCATTACCATAAGGTACGAAGCCCATTGGTCTTCAATGGATTTTTAAACCAAGAAGGATTCGAAAGGTAATGTGGAAAGATATAAGGTTCATCTTGTATCTAAGGGCTTTACACAGAATGATGGCAGTGATTATAAAGAGACTTTCTTTTCTGTTTCGATGAAAGACTCTTTCAGGAAAGTTAGGTTGTTGCACATTTTGACCTCGAGTTACATGAAATGAATACTAAGGTGGCGTTTCTCAATGGTGACATTGATGGGACGATGTATATGGTGCAACCAGAAAGCTTTATGTCAGTAGACCCAAATAATATGGTTTGCAAATTAAAGAAATCCATTTATGTGCTCAAGCCAACTTCTCGTTAAGGGTAATACAAATTTCGTCAAGTAATTATCTAATTTGGTCTTGAGATTAATGTTGTTGATGGTTGTGTGTATTACAAGTTCAGTGGGAGTAAGTGTATTTTCCTGATTTTGTATGTTGATAACATATTGCTTGCCACTAATGATATAGGCATGTCACATAAAATTATGAGATTTTTTATCAAGGAATTTTGAGATTAAAAATCTTGGTGACGTCTCTTTTGTATTAGGAATTCAGATACATCGGGATTGTTCTCGAGGTATTCTTGGATTGTCACAAAAGGGCTATATCGATAAAGTACTTAAGAGGTTTGGCATACAAGACAGTAAATCAGGGGACACCCTTATAACGTTAAGGGAGACAATTTAGTCTCAACTAATGCCCGAAAAGTTATCTTGAAGTTAAATAAATGCAGAGGATCCCATATAGTTAAGCTATAGAAAATCTGATGTATGCTCAAATTTGTATGTGTTCGGATATTGCATACATTATTGGGATACTAATGAGATATTTAAGTAACCCTGGGATGGATCATTTGGAAAGCAGTCAAACATGGGTTATAAGGTATTTAAAGAGAACAAAAGATTACATGCTCACATACAGAAAATTGGATCAGTTGGAGATCATATGGTATTATGATTCCGATTTTTGCTAGATGCTAAAACAGTAGAAGATCCATATCAGGCCACATCTATCTGCTAGTTGGAGGAGCTATTTTTTCGGAAGGAGTGCTTAACAAACACTTTAGCTTCTTTCACTTGGCAGCACAGTTTGTAGCAGTTTTTGGGGGCATCTAATTATGGAATATAGCTGCGAAATTTTGTCACTGGGCTGCATATTCTGTACGGTATAGAAAGACCACTAAAGTTATATTATGACAATAACTCAGCAGATTTATATTCCAGTAACAACAGGAGTTCAACTAAGTCCAAATACATTGACATAAGTTCCTGGTTGTGAAGGATACAGTTCAGAGTGGACACGTGTCAATAAGAGCACATTGGGACAAACTCCATAATTGCGGATCCGCTTACTAAAGTATTACAACCCAAGGTCTTTCATGAGCACAATACTCATATGGGTGTTGTATTTCTTAAGGATATTTGGTTTCAGTGGGAGTTTGTATTTTGGGTGCATTAGACACATTTACTGTCCTTTTGGATACAGTTTAAAGTTAAAGTTACTTACAGCTGTATGGTTTCAGGTTTATTATCTCAAAACTCGTTTGAGGATGATCTCACTAAAGTTGGACCAGTTGGAAATATGCATGTTGAAGATCACATTACATGTAATTTCCATGTTACACATCCATACTTGATCCATGCCATTCAGTTATGTCGATATACGTGACCACTGATAGGTTTAGTTACGATTAATGTAGCGAAAGCCACTTTGATCCTATGTTGATATAATTGATGGATAGGATTGTTTGGGGATGCATTCAGTAATGATAGCAAAATTCTGAGTACTCATAAGGTTATGATTGATACACAATTGTAAGGTTACACATACAGCCCAAGTGAGAGATTGTAAGGATTTTAATCAATCGTGTGGGCTTATATGTGAATTATTGTGTATTGAATAAAAGGCTATCAAATTTGGTTAAACCCATTTAAAGTGATCTAATAAGGATTTTATATATATATCGGGCTTTAATGCATCTAATTAATGTATGGGCTTTTATGTGTAGATACCAGGTCATTACCTAATTCATGATGGGCCGAATTAGGTTAACTGGCAATTCAGTATATAAAGTCGTTTATGGTCCCTGAATCGTACGTACTGTTCATTCTTTTTGACATCCCATCATCAGAGAAAAATAAGGACTACGTATTGATTTAGAAGATCCAACCAACCGAATCGTTCATCGTGAATCATGTGTAATTAAGGTACGCTTCCGCTTCAATTATTAATTCTTGATAATTCAGCTTAATGATTTTGGATCGTAGATAAATTTATCTATGATAGTGATCGGACTATTTTCCGGGATTGTCAGGATGGGCCTATGGACTCCTTCATAACAGGTCGGTACATCCGTGGCTCGGGTTGGCCTAACGTCCCGAGCTTTGAGTGTCTCGACTAGCGAGCCCTTCTCTCTACAGGTCGGGGTGTATGGTCGGCCTTATTACCATCCCAGCCCAGAAATGCCCGACCTATCCGAGCCCTGCATCCATAAATGGAAACATGCCCGGGCTTTCCCGGCCACTTCAGGATTCCGGGTGTTCACCTTTATGGGCTTTATCAGTGGCCCACCTTCTTGGGCCCTCGAAATAAGACATAACCTATAAGGAATCATCCTAAAAAAGAGGAGGTACAATTCTTATAAGATTAGAACTCCTCCTAAAAGGTAAGTTTATAGCAATAAGGACTCCTTCCTAGAATAAAGGAAATTATGGGCTTTTCCAGCCCTATAAATACAGCTCCTTTGCTCACATAAATTCATTCATAATTCTTTACGTTTTCCAGTTATATATTCTCTCTCTATCTTTTTCCAGAAAACTAATTCTTACACCGGAGGGGCGACGGGGAGAGTCCTCCTCGCCTTTTTTGCAGGTCATCCAAGGCGAGCTCATTGATCTCTTCCAGCAATCAAGTGTCATTAGGTCCTGCCACATCAAGGTTAGGATTTTTGACAGCATCAATTGGCGCCGTCTGTGGGAAGCGATACAACTAGCCATGGTTAATAGACGTCAAGCCCGTCCCTCCGCATCCACTGGTCAATCCCTTCCGGCCAACACCTCGGATGAGGATGATAATCCTCCACCTCTTGAAGATGTTGGGGAAGAACAAAACCCAGAGCCCACTCCAGACAATGAACCTATTAGTCAGGAAGATTTCAACGAACTTCAGCAGCAGCTCCGCGAACTTCGTCAAGCTCTTCAACAACAGAACAGTCATCGAGCGCAACCTGACCCGAACACTCCAGGCACAATTCCCCGGGAAGATCTCCAGCCAGCTAATCCTATGGCTGACAACTCCCCGGGGATGAGGGGTGCCCATCCCATGATAGAAGGATCTGCCAACTTGACACAGCAAGAGCTCTCAAGAATCATTCAGGAAGGAATTGCTGATGGAATCCGACAGAACACCCAGGGTCGGACGTCATTCGTGAGAAGAACCCCCTTTACTCCTAAAATAACATCCTTTCCCTTGCCCGATCGATTTAAATATCCTCGAATAAAGGAATACGATGGAACAACAGATCCTAACAACCACTTGAATACCTACACTGATGTCATGGACATGCAGAATGCTCTCGATCAGATTTTGTGCAAGGCCTTCTCGCAAACCTTGACAAATTCAGCTCGAGACTGGTTTTCTACGATACCTCCAGGATCCATCTCTTCCTTTGCAGATCTTACTGAGAAGTTCACTGCTTTCTTTGCAAGTAGCAAAAGAATCAAGAAGACCGCCGCATCCCTCATGCAGTTAAAGCAAGCTCAGAATGAGACGCTGCGAGAGTTCATGACTCGGTTTAACGCTGAAAGACTTCAGATTCCAGATCTTCATATATCATCAGCAATTTCAGCCCTTTCCTTGGCTATTCGAGGCCCGGAATTCAGAATGTCCCTGTCCAAGAGCCCACCTTCAAATGTAACAGAACTTCTTCGGAGAGTAGAAAAGTACATAAACATGGAGGAAACACTTTTGTCAGTTCGGGCGCAGGATCAAGGGCATGGGACAGTAGCACAGTCGTCACCATCAACAAAGCAGGGGAGTAAGAGATCAAGACAGGAAGATGAGAAAAATTCTTCCCGAAATAACCATAGGGAGAATGGTCATGGGCACCAGAGTTTAACTCCGCTAAACGCACCACGATCTCACATTCTGATGGAAATCAAAGGACGGGAAGATTTGCGATGGCCCAAGCCTATTAAGGGGAAAGTCGACAAAAAGAATCGACATAAGTATTGTGACTTTTACAAGAGCCCGGGTCATACCACGGATGAGTGCAGAACTTTGAAACAGAAGATAGAAGCCCTCATAAAAAAGGGCTTCCTGGGACACTACATAAAGAGAGACGATAAAGAGCATGGAAAAGGGGAAGAGAATACCAGATCCGCTGGCGTCATAAATTTTATCGTCGAAGGAATAGCATCTGGAGGTGATTCGAAAAATGTACGAAAGAACCATGCTCGTGCACTGAGTGATCGGGAAGAAAGGTCGGGATGTCATGACCATGAGGTCTCGGACAACAACAGCTTCAGCAATGCTGACATGGAAGGGATTTCTTATCCTCATGACGATGCTGTTGTTATCAGTGCAACTATCGCCAATTTTGATGTCAGGAGGGTGTTAGTTGACAATGGGAGCGCAGCCAAGGTTCTTTCCTTGGAAGCTTTCAATCAGATGCAACTTCCCAAAGACCGGCTTCGACAGGTCATTACTCCCCTAACTGGGTTTGGAGGAGGAATCGTGAAACCCGAAGGCCTAATTGACCTTCCCACTTCACTAGGATCAGAAGAGAAGCGTGTAACGAAGATGACTCCGTTCCAAGTCGTCAAAACTCCTATGGCCTACAATACTATCTTGGGAAGGCCATTCTTGAATAGCCTCAAAGCTATAGTATCAACTTATCACCTGAAAATCAAGTTCCCAACTTCCACAGGCATAGCAACTATTCAGGGAAATCAATCGGTAGCCAGAAGTTGCTATATCAACTGCATTGGAAAAAATAAGACAGATTTGATGTCAATAGAACTTTGTCTCGAAGAAAGAATGTCGCCAGTAGAAGAGTTAGAAGATGTTCATGTCTCAGAAGGGAAGAGCTTCACAATTGGGAAAGAGCTCCCCAAAATGATGAAGGAAGAGTTGTCACAATGTTTAAAGAAGAATATCGATGTATTTGCATGGAGTGCTGAAGATATGCCCGAGATAGATCCCGAGCTTGTCGAACACAAGCTGAACATCATGCCCGACAAGAAGCCCGTGAAACAGCGAAGAAGACAGTTTGCCACAGAAAGAAGGCAGATAATAAAAGAGGAAATAGATAAGCTCTTGAAAGCAGGATTCATCAAAGAGGTGAAGTATCCAGAGTGGCTAGCCAATGTGGTCTTGGTAAAGAAGCCAAATGGCAAGTGGTGAGTTTGTGTAGACATCACAGATTTGAATAGAGCATGTCCAAAACACAGTTATCCTCTTCACAGGATCGACATGTTGGTGGATTCCACATCAGGATCCGAACTTTACAGTTTCTTAGACGCATTCTCGGGGTATCATCAGATTCGAATGGCACAGGAAGATCAGGAAAAAATTTCCTTCATGGCAGATGAAGGAATATACTGTTACAAGGTCATACCATTTGGGTTGAAGAATGCGGGAACTACTTATCAAAGATTCGTTAACATGGTATTCTCCAGACACATTGGGCTTAATATTGAAGTCTACGTTGATGATATGGTCGTAAAAAGCTCAAGAAAGAAAGACCACATTGCTGACCTTGAGGACATATTCAGTACACTTAGAAAACATCGGATGAAACTAAATCCTGTAAAGTGCGCCTTCGGAGTAGGCTCGGGAAAGTTCTTGGGATACATGATCACTCAGAGAGGTATCGAAGTTAATCCAGATAAAATCTCAGCCCTAGCATCCATGGAACCTCCCCCAAACATCAGGGAAGTGCAGAAGTTAACAGGAAGAGTAGCAGCATTGGGTAGATTTATGTCAAGGGCAGCGGACAAATGTTTTCCCTTCTTCAAAACTCTTCGAGGAAACAAGGACTTCAGATTGGATGATGAATGCGAGGTCTCCTTCAGGAAGTTGAAAGAATACTTGGGAACACCTCCGATACTGGTAAAGCCGAATCCAGGGGACAATCTGTTCTTATATCTAGCAGTATCAGATCATGCGGTGAGCGCCGCTTTGGTCAAAGAAGATGAGAAGATTCAAAAAGTATATATTACGTCAGTAAGATGATGTTGGACGCAGAAACCCGATATACACTGGCGGAGCAGCTCGCACTTGCCTTGGTTACAGCAGCGAGAAAGTTAAGACCGTACTTTCAAGCCCATTCCGTAACTGTCCTCACAAATCAGCCCTTGAAACAGATCTTACAAAAACCAGATGTATTCGGACGTCTACTCAAGTGGTCAATCGAGCTTGGAGAGTATGATATCGAGTTCAAACCTCGACCTTCTATCAAAGCACAGGTCTTGGCCGACTTCGTCGCCGAACTCTCACCAAGACCTCGGGGGCTAACAGGTCATGACAGGGAAGAGGCCACATCGACCTTACAAGTAGATGGAGCATCGAATGCTGCGGGCTCGGGGGCCGGAATCATATTAAAGAAAGATGATGGTACAATGGAAATTCAATGCGCAATACGGTTTGACTTCCCAGCAACCAATAATGATGCAGAGTATGAGGCCGTAATTGCTGGACTTCAAGCAGCCCAACATCTAGGGTTCGAACATGTTAGGGTCCAAAGTGATTCACAATTGGTGGTAGAGCAGGAAAACGGCACTTTTGAAGCAAAAGATGAGAAAATGTCATCTTATAGGATGATGGTCTTAGATTTGCAAAGAAAGTTCAAGTCTTGCTGCATAGACAAAATTTCGAGGTCCGTCAATCACAAAGCAGATGCTTTGTCAAGGCTTACTTCTTCCAATCTAGACCACTTGGAAAGGACCGTATTCATACGAACTCTTCATGAGCCTAGTATCGCATAACAACCCGAGGTCATGGATATTTCTGATCATGAGCCCAGTTGGATGGATCCAATAATTGAATATCTAACATCAGGAAAGTTGCCAGATGATAAAGTAGAGGCCAGAAAAATCAAAGCAAGAGCCCCGAGATATACCTTGCTGCAGAATACCTTGTTCCGCTGAAGCTTCACACTTCCTTATCTGCGATGCCTAACTCTAATAGAAGCAGCTCTTTCTATGGTCGAGGTCCATGAAGGAATTTTTGGAGGACACCAGGGAGCAAGAGCTCTAGCACTTAAATTAATAAGATACGGGTACTACTGGCCGAACATGAAGAAAAACGCCCTTAGTTATGTGAAAGCCTGTGACAAGTGCCAAAGATTCGCAGCCCGACTACATCAACCCGCGGAAGAACTATCCTCAATATTGTGCCCATACCCTTTCGCCCAATGGGGAATTGACATACTCGGACCTTTCCCTATAGCCCGGGGTCAAGTCAAGTTCTTGGCAGTTGCAGTGGAATATTTCACTAAGTGGGTGGAAGCCGAACCGCTGGCCATGATCACAGAACAAAAATTGGAAGCATTTGTGTGGAAATAAATAGTTTTCCGTTTTGGTCTTCCCAAGACATTAATAACAGATAATGGGCGTCAATTTGAGTGCCAAGCCTTCAAGTAATTCTGCAAGAATCTGGGGATAGAACACAGGTTGACCTCCGTTTAGCACCCGCAGAGTAATGTGTTAGCTGAAGTTACAAACAGACTCATCTTACAAGACTTGAAGACTTGCCTTGGCAGTGCCAAGGGAGATTGGCCCGATCTTCTCCCAGAAGTACTTTGGACCAACCGAACCACGTTCAAAAAAGCGACGGGGGAAACCTCATTCATGCTTGCCTTCGGGATGGAAGCCGCTGTTCCCATAGAAGTAACCATTCCAAGCTTCCGTGCTATGGCCACAGGCTCACCCGACCACATCGAAGGACAGAGAGAAAGTCTGGATCTTCTAGAAGAAGTCAGGGAAAACACATCATTAAGAATAGCAGCTTACCAACAGGCCATGTCTAAGAAGTTCAATATCCGAGTAAAGAAGAGGGAATTCAGAATGGGGGATCTCGTCCTTCGCCGCAGTGAGGCTTCCGGTCATCAACCAGGGAAACTTGGGCCTATTTGGGAAGGACCTTATGAAGTCATCCGGAAGGTGGGCAAGGGCTCATACAGCCTCCGCACAATGGATTCAAAACCCCTTCCTCGGTCATGGAATGTGGAGAACTTGAAGCCATACTACAAGTAGTCATATCAAGTTATTTAGTCCTAGTAAGGTGGGGCCTGCGCGCCCATTTTTATTTTTGCTTTCGGACTTGTACGTCCATCAGAGAATATTATGGTCGGGCCTGCGTGCCCATTGTTCTGTCTTTCAGTGTCCGGGACGGGTACTCTTTTTCCTTTTCCAGATTTTTTCCCAATGGGTTTTTCTGGGTAAGGTTTTAACGAGGCCCATTGTTCAGTCCCCTTCAATAAAAGTACTTCTTCCAAAGAATGAGCACTACAAAGATCAGATATCGAAGTAATTTACAAGGTCATTCACATGACTTTACAAATTATTTCCCATCAAATAATTTACAATGTCTCATGGCAAGACTTTACAAATTATTCTTCCACGAATAATTTACAAGGTCTCATGGCAAGGCGTTACAAATTATTTCCCATCAAATAATTTACAATGTCTCATGGCAAGACTTTACAAATTATTCTTCCACGAATAATTTACAAGGTCTCATGGTAAGGCGTTACAAATTATTTTCCATCAAATAATTTACAATGTCTCATGGTAAGACTTTACAAATTATTCTTCCACGAATAATTTACAAGGTCTCATGGTAAGGCTTTACAAATTGTTCTTCTACGAATAATTTATAATGTCTCATGGAAAGATGTTACAAATTACTTCCCAACTAGGAATTCAAAATAATTGAGGTCAGTATTACCCGGCCTTATAGAATATCTTTCCTGAAAAATTGCAAGTAAAGGGCTCGATCTTATCTTTAAATCAAAGGGTCGGGAAAACGCTATCTTGTTGAGGTCGGTCACTACCCGACCATATGATTTCAAAACTAGATTCTGGGAATCTTGCAGGAATTGAACAAACAGGTCGGTATTACCCGACCTTATAGAATATCTTTTCTGAAAATTCACATGTTAAAAGCTCGAACTATTTTTTACTAACGGAAAGATCATGTTTTAAAATCATCGATCCATAAAATTAGACACAAAACAATAAACACGAGCTTTGACAAAAGAAAAATTTATTATTAACAAAAACCTTGTTACAAAAAGGCCACGAGGTATACCTCGGGCTATACAAGAGAATTGTAAAAGAAAAAAATTCCTACTGCTGCTCGGGGTCACTAGCTTGGGCTTCTTCTTCATCAGAATCAACCTCCACTACGTCTTCCATAAAAGGAGTGAGGTCAAGGTCTTCCGTGCCCAATGGAAATTGAGAGAGCGGGCTGGTATCCAGGTCGGGCGCATGTATCTTGATCCAAGCCCGGGCTTGCCTCATGCCTTGGGAATAGGATTCCAGGGCATAATTACCCACGGCAAGGTCATATTCTTCAGACTTCTTGTAAGCCTCGACCGCCGCTACCTTTGCCGCTTCTGTCTCTTCCCTGGCCCGATGAAGATCTTCAGAGAGTTTGGCATTTTCAGAACGAGCTAGTCCCGTTCTTGAGTCATCAAGACCAGGTCAGTTTCCATTCTCGTTAACTTCTCTTCAGCATTGTTAGCACGGGTGGCCTCGTACTAAACATAATGGACAAGCTAACTTGAAGCCTCCCCTCGCCGGACACCTTGGGTTAAAAGACCCCGGCCAATGCTGAGCATCTGTACAAGTTAAATACTTGTGTTATTTCCAGATTAAAGGCAGAATGTAACACGAATGGTAGAAGGTCGTCTTGAAATTACCTTAAGGGGCCGCATTCTGAAAAATGGTCCACCCCGTTCTCCAGTGAAACTTCATCAGAATATTTTTCTAGTAGACCGGGGTGGTAACTCTCCTCCAATTTGGACCAAAGGTCGGCCAGGGTAGGACCCTCTACTGCAATTTCCGGAGGAGGAGATCTGGTATATTCTTCCCGAACAGGAGGGCGGCGAACACCTTGGCTGGTCTCGCGCCGAGGTGGAGCTTCCGCGTTCCTCCTTGAAGATTCACCCGGCCCGGACTGTGTCTGGAGCGGCCTTTTTTGTGGCCGTCTACGGGTAATTCCTCCTTCCCTCCTCCTCTCAGAAGCTGCCCGAGCTCTCTCCTCGGCCGCCTTCCTCAGCCTGTCTCCGTCAAAAGCCATACCTGTGAAGGACGGGAAGATATACTTGGTTAAAAGGGAATAAGATGGGGAAGGCAACGTTTTCTAGTGGAAAAATGAAATCAACTATTACTTAATTTACAAGGTCGGGTCCTACCGGGCTCCAAGTCAAGGCCGGCCTGACCTAAGATCTCGCTGGTAGTAAGATCTGAAGCCTCCTCGGCCAGAAGTCCGAAGTCACAAACTCTTATGGCATTGGCCAGGAGGTCAGCCATCTCGTCCTCTCCTACATTTCCCATTCTATTGAAATTATCTACTTCCGGTTTCCTAAAGGTGGGCCAAAAAATATTCTCACATTCCCGGGGTTTGATATAAAAAAAACTTTTCCTTCCAATATTTCAAGGAAGAGGGGACCTAGGGCACCTCGAACCTTCCCTTCCCCCATAAATAAACAAAGCAGTTACATCGAGGTAAAAACTTCAAATCTAAAAGGCATTTACATAGGTTCACAGTGGGCTCGATCCCTAGACTCCTACACAAAACAAAAAAGTAAACTAGAATTCTCCACCCGTTTGGAGCCAGTTGCCCGGGAAGAATACTGGTCGTAAAAAAGAAGTCTACAAAAAAATGATGCAAGGGGAACCTGAGGCCAGCCATTAATGAGTCATGGAATACTACAGTCTCCCCTTCCCGGCAATGATATGACACATCATCATGATCGGGGACCCAGGAAGTATACCTATCGAAAAGACCAAACTTCCTCATATCTGCCTCGACCATGTGTTCCTTCATCCTACTGTTAAATGTTGGTAACTCTAGGTCGGGGGTTCCCGGTCTCTCATCAAATTCAGGGTTATTGACTTCCTCGTCATCGCTCGACTCATCCCCCCCAGAGGTCGGCGGAGGTTGGTAAAACCCTATTGGCTCTACGTCTAGGGCCTCGTCCAAATTTTCTACCTCCCTAAGGTCCGTAATGTTCACCTGCCTGGCCATTTGCCTAACTAGTAAATTACGGAATAAAATTAATGTCGGGAGAGGTCGAGATTACCTAAAGGTCGTGCTTGGAGTTTTTAGCTCGTATTATACGCTCGGGGAGTTGTCTGGTTCTTACTAAAATTGTCAAGTGAAAAGAATGAGAGGATAGGGACCACATATATATAGGAGGAAAAAGGCAGGAAAATTTTTGAAATCTCGCCACTCATTTTTGACACGTGACAGCAATCCAGAAGTGTGGTATTAATGATGACGCGTAAAACAAAGGACAAAACAGTTGGAAAAACACGTCATTAATAAAGTTGACAGCTGTCAGGAGTCAATTGCATTCAGGCATCCATCGCCGATCCCTGATGCACGGGGGCCATTGATCGGGCTATTTTTCGGGATTGTTAGGATGGGCCTATGGACTCCTTCATAACAGGTCGGCCCATCCGTGGCTCGGGTCGGCCTAACGTCCCGGGCTTTGAGTGTCTCGACCAGCGAGCCTTCTCTCTACAGGCCGGGGTGTATGGTCGGCCTTATTACCATCCCAGCCCAGAAATGCCCGACCTATCCGAGCCCTGCATCTATAAATGGCAACATGCCCGGACTTTCCCGGCCACTTCAGGATTCCGGGTGTTCACCTTTATGGGCTTTATCAGTGGCCCACCTTCTTGGGCACTCGAAATAAGACATAACCTATAAGGAATCATCCTAAAAAAGAGGAGGTACAATTCTTATAAGATTAGAACTCCTCCTAAAAGGTAAGTTTATAGCAATAAGGACTCCTTCCTAGAATAAAGGAAATTATGGATTTTTCCAGCCCTATAAATATAGCTCATTTGCTCACATAAATTCATTCATAATTCTTTACGTTTTCCAGTTATATATTTTCTCTCTATCTTTTTCCAGAAAAC
This sequence comes from Ligustrum vulgare, assembly GCA_963555705.1. Taxonomy (NCBI): domain Eukaryota; kingdom Viridiplantae; phylum Streptophyta; class Magnoliopsida; order Lamiales; family Oleaceae; genus Ligustrum; species Ligustrum vulgare. Next base: position 17,886,571 of record OY743189.1, on the reverse strand, counting down.
TAATTCTCACACCGAAGGTGCGACGGGGAGAGTCCTCCTCGTCTTTTTTGCAGGTCATCCAAGGCGAGCTCATTGATCTCTTCCAGTAATCAAGTATCATCAGGTCCTGCCACATCAAGGTTAGAATTTTTGACAGCATCAGATAGAATTATCTAACAGTGGGCTCATTCATAATGTCATTATCCACATGTTTCATATATTTAAACTACGTGCTGAGATTTTGGTTTTCTTTGAAAACATTTGGATGTTACGTGTTTGATCATATTATAGCATGCAAAATTTTCTTTGATAACTTATTTCCTCAAAGATAAATTGACGATTAAACCAATGGAAATTTTTCACTTAAGTCTTAATTAATCATTCATATCTATGGAGATAAAAAGGTTCGACTTTTTTCAGTTTCTCAGCATTTAGCAAACTCGAACATCATTTTTGTTTGAAATATGATGTTTCATTTGTGATCAAATTGGTAATGATTCTTGAAATGGCATCTCTTCAAATTTTCTTAGGGGGACGTTGGCTCCTACAAAGACTTTTTACAAATAAATTTGATAAAGGAACTTGGACCTCAACATAGGTCAACCGAAATGTCTAGATTTCTTACTTAACTTACTTGTACGCATGCTATTGTCTAGAGCGGCTTACAGATAAATACATGAACATATATTCCGTGATTTGAACATCTGAAATTCAAATCAAGCGCAGCTTACGGATACATGAACATTTATTCCGTGATTTGAATATCTTAAATTCAAATCAAGCGCGGTGCATGTATCTGCCAATCATTTTGTACATATAGTATATCTCCGAACACATTCATCCCTTCTCTCTATGTACATTAGCTATGAATAAACAAGTACACACAGAGAAAGAGTTTAATCTTTTATTTATTTATTTTTTATTATTTATTTATTGTCAATTAAGAGCTTGTTTGGTAATGAAAGAATTTTTTTTAGGGAATGTGTTCTCGAAAAAAATAAAAATAAAAAAAAATAGGCAAACTCTTAATGATTATTTACATAAAATTTTACAAAATATATTTAAATCAATAAATATAATATTCTCAATACATGTCATTAATTTTTAGGTCTTATTTTCTATATTTTACCGGTTCAACTTCAAACAAAAGATGTTTTACATGCTTTTATTTTGAGAAACATTTTTTTCATAATAGTAAATCAAATGCGTTTTTAGCAATTTTGAAAAAGAAAATTAAAAATGAACTCAAAATTCAAAACGTAAAAATAAGACACAAACCAAAAGATGTGTTATTCGGCTTTGGAAATCCTTAGTAAAATGATGATTGTGATTCATGATAGTGATCCAGCATATGTGGTAGCCACGCCTCGTATATCTTTACGGTTGTTGTGACCTGGTGATTACCATGATGGACCGTACGTATAGTGATGGTCTTAACCTAATTAATATTATGGTTTCCTTGACAATTTTCTTACAGGTCCTCATTCAAATCGTGTCAAGGTAGGCCTAGGTCTTTTCAGTAATATTCTCGTCCGTTGTTGGTGCGTGTGGTAAACCGATTAATAATATCATGGTAGGCCTTTGAAATATCGTTAAAGACCAACCTGATTAATATCGTGAATAGTGATGCGTTTAATATTAATTAGGTCATCATTTTAGCAAAGCACCCGATAAATATTATGATTAGCCTTGTTGAGTTTTAGCGATTGTACGTATATTTTAGCATTCACATAACCTCATTATTATCTATCATCACGATTGTAGTGATTCGGCTAATGTTATGATCGGCCTTAGATAATTCTGTAATTGTTGTGACCCCATTAATATCATGGTCAGCCTTAGGAAAAATAAAAAATAAAAAATAAAAATATTGAAATTCACGGCTTTGATTGTGCCCAGGGTTGTGCGGTTAGCTTGAGTGACGTACAACTGTATTAATTAAATATAAACATTGACACGGTGAATAAAACTTGTTCTTGTGCTCGGAAATGAATATTCAAGGATTATGAGTGTTAAGAGGTGCCCCCTGTTAACATATCTCCCTGTCTAGTACATAGAGTGTCGGTCCTCGTCTTCTGAGTCGTGAAGCCTGAAGCGAATTACAAATTAAGCGCTCCTTTTAGTCGAAATGGGAAATGGGGCAGGGGTCGGGGCTAAATTTTCCCACTATCTAATTAACATAGAATTCTTATAAAATTATTCATTTTTTTCAAATTTAATTGAATTGATTCTCACAAAAAAATAAATAAATAACTATATTAACCACTATCATATATAAAGTAAAAAACATGCAAAATCGACAGTTACAATCATATAAGTCAACAAGACCACAATATAATCATTTTCAATTATCCAAATAATGAGTAAGGACAAGTCAATGCTTATCAAAGAACGAAAGGTGAAGTCACACAACAACATGAATAAAGTGTCGATCTCCATAATAATATGTCAATAATCAATTTGATAATAATGATTAGTTAATTTATTATATAAAAGTCGATACACTGTATTAGGTATTCAAAACTATTTTGAATCATTGCCTCCTCCTTTCGCTTCAGTTTTCTTCTTTAGCTTTAGACTCCTTCATTGTATTTTTATTGTCACATACATTGTACATTGAATTATTAGCTTAAAAAAATTAACAAATTGACAAATAACAAAGTAAAGATTAAATAATTAAACTAGTAATTATTACCTTTTGAAATTTGGAGGACGACGGATAAATCAATTCACTAATTCAATCTACGAATGGTTAAAGACGAAGCAAATCACGATCAATCCATTCTTGTTTAACACAACCACTCAAACAATAAAACGCCCAATATTGATTCGTTTATACTTTAGGTTTGAAAAATTAGAAGGCTTAACAAAGCAATGTAGAGCCAATGAGAACTATACATGCTTAGCTCTTGAATATTTTTACTTTTTCTTGCTTGTGTCCTTGAACAAGTTAGTTAAATCTAATCTCCAATCTTTCAATCAACATAATTCATTAAACATTTACTTTCCACATACTTCTCGTATTTTTTAAAAAAAAAAATCCATAAAAACTAAAATTAAAAACCAGACATAATCTTCTTAAAATGAATGAACTTAAAATTTATCCATGTTGAAATAAAATAAATAAATGTACCCAAAGGCCAAAATCTAATCCGAACAATACGATCAGAATATAAAAAAAGAAAGAAACTTGAGGAGCAAGAAGATTGGGGTAATAGAGAGATTGTTGCAATAATGTTTGTTGTTGCTTCCACCTCTGATGTTGTATCTTTTTATGAATATAAAGACAATTAGGAATTTCAAAGAGAAAATAAATTAAAAAAATCAAAAAAGGGGGAAAACCCCTCGAAGGAGAGGGGACAAAGAAGAGAATGCAAATTTGACAGTTTGTTTAGACTCTTAGTGTTATATATATATATATATTGAAATTCGCCTCCTTCAATCTGGCGCCTGAGGCAGCCGTCTCGTGTGCCTCCTGATAGGACCTGCTCTAAGTACATATTAAAATCTAAATTTTAATATATGTCAAAGTAATTAATTAATTTTAATCACACCTTTGATGGGATTCATAATTTTTCAACCACACAATGTATCAACTTTTATCAAAATTTACTAAAAAACTGATTTTAAGAGCCTGTTTGGTAAAATTAAAATTACATTTTTTACCTCAACTTTTCAAAATCAATCTCAATCATCAATTTTTAGTTAAGTTCAAACATTTTTAAATCATACTTTAATCAATAAATAAATCATAAAAACTTTTAAAAATTACATTATCAAACATACTCTAAATATAGTAAGCGTAACATTTGGTGATCAAATATATGCATAGTTCTATATCTTGAATTGAAATTCTTTAAAGTATTACACACTTCTAGAAATCATGTAGTTAAGTGTACGTTAATGGGAAAACATTTAAGTAATCTAGTATAAAAATGTTGGGTTACACATAGAAATTGAATTTACTCTCTTCAAATTTACACACGGCTCCACATTGTTAGTGACATGCTATTTAGAGGCCGTTTGGTCAATAGAAAGTTTTTTTTGTTTTTTTTTTTTGTTTTTTTATGAATGTGTGATTTAGATTGGTTTGAAAAGCAAAAAATTGTGGGCTTGACCACTAATGGATAGTTGAGATTGAGTTTGAAATTTTTTTATAAAAATTCTTGATGGACCAAACGAGCTCTTATCTATTCAAAGTCGTGAAATACTTCAAACATTAACATATAGCCCCGTTTGACCCTCAATTATTTGAAAATCAAATTTATTCAACAATCAATATCAATCATCCATTTTAGTCAAATTCATCATTTGTTACTTTTTAAATATTTTTTAACCACACATTATCTACAAATACTATTCAAAATCACATTATTTGAGGAAAAATGGGACCAAACAACAGTCATAACTTTTGCTTTATGGGCGCAAATATCTGCTTGTGCGAAGATTTTTATTTTTTTATTATTATTTTTTTGGAAACGACCTATGCTAAGATTTAGTCTTCGTTTGGCATACGGTTTATAAATCGTTTTATAAATCACATTATTTCTCAAATTATTTTTTAATCATTCAAATTTTCTCTCTACTTTTCAACAACGTATTTTACCTTAAAATTATAAATAAACTAGTTTATAAACCACTATAGTGTTACCAAACGGAGGCTCAAATATCAATTAAATTGTACTCTTACCTTTGTCAAGCGTGTTATCTGTAACTCACTATGTACACAGTGAACACTACAATGTACAAACAGCATAAATCTTTAGCCCCGGTTTGATAGGGATTAAAATTATATTTCTAGTGAATTTGAATAAAATTGATGAGATGTGAGATTAAAAAGTTGTGAGACACATGAAATATATAGTTGTGGTTAATTGTTAACTTTGACTTTAATTAAAAAAAAATGATTTTTAATCAGAAACAAAACAAACAGGTACTAAATATATGCCGACGATCAAACTAGTTTCACATCGTCACTGCTAATTTATTAATAATGTACGTCACATCTAATTATCATTAATTAATTTAATAATCAAACTTCATTAATCTACAAGTTGTATTAAATCAAACTGATAGAACCCTCAAATCTCGTGATCATTAAATAAGTTAATATTAATCAACTACAAGTCTAGATTAATAAAGCTACACATTATACATAATCAAACAGAGTAATGTTATTAAGCATTAGTTTTGGTGATAATGATAGATTCTTTTAAATATACAATCACACAATCGAGTCATTTAATTTAATATATAAAATGTAGTAATCTAGATTGATGTTTTAACATCACTAATAAAGTAATAGCATTTATCAATCAAACAAAACATAGTGCCGAATAAATTTTTTTGATTAATTCATACGTGTACCCTTGATGAATGATGAATGAAGAGATTAGCCTTATTCATGCATAGTCAAAAGGCCAATGTGGTAATTTTGACTTTTATTTGTCATCTGTAGAAAATTTGAAATATAATCATATGACATACACCAATAATTAGACAATAATATTATAAAGTCATTGTTTCATCAATCTATGCACTGTCTTCTTCTTGCTATAAAAACATTCCTGAAGCTCTCTGCTGTCTACATAAAACATTTTTTTTTTTTTTAATTATTATCATCATCCCAAACTCAGAACACAGAAAATGGCTCGCCCTCATGTGCTTCTTGTAACATTTCCGGCACAAGGGCACATCAATCCGTTACTTACATTTGCCAAGACCCTTATCAGGAATGGCATTGAAGTCACCTTTTCAACAAGTTTATATGCCCAGCGGCGGATGGCCAAAGCTAGCGACGACGCCACCAACGGTGTTACTTTTGCGGCGTTCTCCGACGGATTTGATGACGGGTGCAAGTCCAATGATGACCGCAATCGATACATGACAGAGTTTAGAAAACGTAGTTCAAACACCATTAGGGAGACGATTCTTGCAAGTGCCGAGCAAGGCCGTCCAGTTACCTGCCTAGTTTACAGTCTACTGCTTCCATGGGCTGCTGCGGTGGCGCGTGAAATGCACATCCCGAGTGCTCTTCTGTGGATTCAGCCAACCACTGTGTTGGATGTATACTACTATTATTTCAATGGCTATGGTGAAGAAATCAGTAAGTCATCTGATGATCCCACCTGGGCAATTCAGCTGCCCGGGTTTCCATTGCTAGCTAAACGTGATCTTCCCTCATTCGTGCTTCCTCCGAGTAGCGATCACAAAGTCTTTGCACTTTCAACATGTAAAGAGCACCTAGAAACATTAGACGCAGAAAAAAAGCCAAAAGTTCTTGTGAACACGTTCGATGCGCTAGAGCCTCATGCACTTAAGGCGATCGGAGATTACGAGTTAATCGCGATTGGACCCTTAATTCCTTCTGCTTTCTTGGATGGTAAAGATCCATCAGACAAGGGCAGTGGTGGCCATCTTTTTCAAAAGTCGGAGGATTATGTGCAGTGGTTGAACTCCAAGCCCGAGTCATCTGTGGTTTACGTGTCATTTGGGAGTGTTCTGAGGCTTCCAAGAGTTCAAATGGAGGAGATTGCTAAAGGATTACTCGAGTGTGGCCGACCCTTTTTGTGGGTCATACGAGCAAACGAAAACCCGGGAGAAGACAAAGACGATGATCATAAACTAAGTTGTTCGGAAGAATTGGAAAAACTGGGGAAAATAGTGCCGTGGTGTTCCCAACTTGAGGTCCTAACACACCCATCATTGGGCTGTTTCGTGACTCATTGTGGATGGAACTCGACGTTGGAGTGTATAGCATGTGGTGTTCCGGTGGTGGCATTTCCACAGTGGGCTGATCAAGGAACTAATGCAAAGCTGATGCACGATGTGTGGAGGACTGGCCTAAGGGTGAACGCAAGAGAAGATGGCACCGTGGAGAGCGTCGAGATTAAGAGGTGCATTGAAACGATAATGGACGGTGGAGAAAAAAGTCGTGAATTGAGAGAGAGTGCTAGGAATTGGAAGAACTCCGCAAGAGAAGCTGTGCAGGAGGACGGTTCTTCCACTAAGAACTTGAAGGCCTTCGTTGAGGAGCTAGGAAATTATTGTTGAAGTCGAGAATTTACTGTCTAGAATTTAATTTATTTTCATTTTCATATCGGTTTCCCTGTTCGTCTTTGATGCAAATTACTCGATTATTATTGAACAATTGTCTAAGCAAATATCTCTCGATCTGCACCCGTCGACGTCGTTCAATAATTTTCACTTTTGTACCGAGAATAAAGTACCACAATTTCGCGAGAAAGGTGATCTATCTAATGTCTTGTTATGAAAAGCAGAGATTTTTTTGTATGCACATGTACATTTTGTCATTTTATCCCCACTAGAACAAAGAGAACTTGGCCTTCTTTTTCTTTTTAAAGGGGGTTACTTTTTACGAGCATTTTCTTCGCAATGCTTTAATCTATGGAATGGGCTATAATCATATTTGTTCCGGTAGTCCATGACGTCCGGCAACATACGAAATTTCCTCTTATAAGGGATTTTGTCCCATACTTTGCCGGGTGCGTCCTTCAGAGATGGGACAGTCCGTGAATTGTGGAACGTCAAATATATATTAAGATGTTGAAACCTTCCTTTAGTATTTGCAGTTCGTTCAAGATTTTTTCAACTGTTTCTCACCAAATGCTTGTTTTTATGTCTCAGTCTTTTCAAATTCATATTGTCTATTTTAAAATAATTGTCAGAATTAAATATTTCAATAATTAAAAGATTGAATCGCTTTTCAACCTTTACCAACTATTGTCAGTTTAGTTTGATTCAAATAATTTTTTCATACTTAAAAAAAAAAAATTATGATAATAATTCTGCTCTACTAAAATTTACATAATTTTAAGGTATCATATTATAGTACATTTCAAATTTTTATGATATTTAGGTTCTAAATTTTTTAGTATCATACATTGAAATTTATGATACTTAGAACCTGTTTGGTAATGTAAAAAGTTTTGATTTTTGTAGTTTTTTCGATTTTTTGGTGGATGTGTAGTTTAAAAATGTTTGAAAAGTAAAAAATGATGGACTTGACTAAGAATGAATTATTGAGATTGAGTTTGAAAAGTATGGTAAAAATTTTACCATTTCCAAACAAGCTTTTAGGGTGTAAGTTTGGATGAAAAAAACAAAAAAAAAATGTAAAATGAAATTTTTGTTGAGATATTTGACCCAAATTAAGAATGAAAATATCTTGGACAATTAGTTTCCCTATTAAAGTGGTTAACTTGGAGATCAAGTTAAAGATGAAAAGGAAAATAAAAAACTTTATTTTGGTATTCTACTTCAATAAGGAAACTTACTTGGACACGAATTCTACATATTCTATGGGTTGTTTTTACCTATAAATATGTATGTTAGGGAGCCATAATATTGTGAATCTTAAGTGAGACTAATTAGAGAGAATTGGAGAGCTTTATCTTTGTAGTTTCTTGTGAACTCTTTGTGGGATAATTTAAAGGGTAGAAACTTGAGTTAGATAGAAGTTCATTATTAGTATTTTCTCTGTAGTTTATGAGATTGGGTTGGTGAGTGAAAGTCTATATAATTGTAACAATTTATTATTTAGTGAAAGGCTTTGGCGATTCGAAAATTTTGCGTTGTTATTATTTTCTTGTTATTCAATTATTTTTTGAACATCAAAAGATCCTGTGAGTTAAAGAAGAGAAATCAACGTGTAATTCCCAACAATTTTATAAGGAACATATTTCATTTCATGAAGATAAAAAGGATGCATGGTGTAATTAACCCTTCTTACGTGTTGCTGACTGGTATTGAGAGTTGAAATTCATTTTTAATGTGCCTTTGCCATCTAATTAATGGAGTTGCTTTCACACAGACTAGTGGCATCATACGTGTTAGGTTGATTTGTTTGGTGGGTATACCTTCTTGTTAAGTGATAAGATATCATAATGCAGAATTTGAATAAATTAATACAAACCAGTTTGATGAGATCGATGTGGCCTTTATAATTTTTGGACATAAGTTTGTGCCAATTGCATGACGCCAATCGAGTAAAATGTAAATATGTCGCGTTAAAAATCCACCAAGTGGGGTCATTTTTAATAGACCAAATTTAAACTTTCATTTTATAATAGAAAGTTGCAAATAGTATGTGAAATGAAATGGAGTATACAATCTAGAGATGGCAAACGGGCCGAGCCGTTCGTCGGCTCGTTGGCTCGGCTCGTCAAATCACGAGCCACGAGCGGCTCGGCTCGTCCAATTTATGGGCTCTTCCACGAGCCAAACAAGTAGATTCTAAAACGAGCCGAGCACGGCTCGGCTCGTTTTGCATGGCCGGCTCGTGAAACACGAGCCACGAGCCGAGCTCGTGGGCTCGTTTTTTTTTAAAATAAAATATTAAATTTAGTGAAAAAAATGAAAAAAAAAAAAAATTATGTACGAGCCGCGAGCCGAGCCGGCTCGGCTCGCGAGCCACGAGCTCAAGGGCCAAGCCGAGCTTGACCCTCGAGTAACGAGCCGAGCCGAAGCTCGGCTCGTCTAATACGAGCCACAAGCTCGGCTCGTTGCTAAGACGAGCCGAGCAACGAGCTTAATGGGCCGAGCCGGCTCGGCTCGGCCCATTGCCATCACTAATACAATCGTCTTACTTCCAATTGGTTCGGGAATTAGTATCAAATAATGTAAAGTAAAGGACTATTTGTTTGTGGATATAAAATAGCACGAACCACGTCCCGCGTCACCAAGATGTGCTACATTTTTAGAAAGTAAGAGATTGTTATACGCAAAAACATTTCAAGAATATGAATATCTCTAGATGCTTGTTTATTTATAAACAAGAATGCAACACAAAAGCTCACAGAAGTAACCTAGGGGACCTAAGATGCAGTTCGTCAAAGATCAATGTCTACACTTGATCAAAATTTCAAATTGGTAACGAGTAGACACCTTGCGAGTGAGCAGTCGAGTATATGCATGGTAGATTTGCAAATTAGAATAGGGACGATTCGGTCTTTGTAGATTTGGTGTTGAAGACAAATGACTAACCTACAATGACACGACAGATGAAAGTGATGGAAAGGAAACTTGTAATTGTTTATAAATAAATGATTAAAAAAAAAATTCCCCATGAGAATGTAAATTAATAACACGAACGACACCCTACCCTACCTCATTAAGAAGCTACAATATAAAATATTAATGGGAACACTTGAGTACGAAATATACCGTTTAATATATTGGACAAGTTGGAGGGGATCTAACTCAACCATGCCGATCATTAACCCATTTTTAATAGTTCCTTGTGTACATTTAAAATGACATGTAAAGTAATAATTACGTAATAATTGAGTTGAAATTAATTGTAATACTTTTGTTACTTCGAGCACACTACACTGTCCATCTCCAGAAATGTTGAGTAATGAAAATATTGCTATTCATTGAAGTAATTGTAAGTAGGAAACTGTTTTTTAATACAATCATTACAATTTATAAATCAATTTATAAATAATAGAATTTTTCAAATCACTTTTTAACTACATACATTTTGTCTCTCCAGTTTTCATCCACACATTTTACCTAGAAAACAACAAAAAATTAAAAAAAAATTGACTTCTCACAAACGCCGAACACTCCATAAAATACTGCGGAGAATATTAAAATAAATTGTTTTTTATTGAGTATAGAATAATCAGAAAATATGAAATGCATAACAGAAACAAGAACAATGAAGAAAGTGTCGAGCAGATTCTGGATCGGAGACATGTGTGAGCATAGTTTCCTTAAAATATATTCTCCTATAATCGTCTGTACTTGAGGTTGGTCTAAACTTCTATCTCCTAGGGTACAACAGAAGAATGAGCAATTAATGTAGCACAAAATAACCGCTCTGACAAACTAACTATATAACTAAACAATCACCAAATCAGATAGAAGTATAAATCTGGACATGAAGTAAAACAATATGATATGGTGATTGATTTCGTGCATGTTTGGCCAGGAGGGAATGACCAAATAAATAAGTTGTAATGGGAATCAAATATGTCAAGATTTATCAGGATTATGTCATTCAACACCTCCATTAAGATGACAGTTTTAATTCTCCATTAACTCCCATTAAACTGTTTAGAAGTTGAATAGTCAATTGAAAATTAAATAAAAATGAAAAATTGAACAAAATGTGGACCTTATTAATGGCCAACTTTTTGTCCGTTTAGTTAGACATTCGTGTACACAGATCGCGTTCGCATACAAATTCAAGGTTTGAAGGCATTTCGATCAATAATTTGCACCCCTCGAGCCCACGTGGAGAGAGCCTCTATGATATACGTTAGTACATTACACACTTAAAAAGTAAAGCCATATATAAACTAGTCAATATTTTGTTTATCTTCCTATGTGGGACAAACGTTGTATGTTTTCCCTCCATAATTCAATTTTAATTGATCGACTTTTGGATCATAATTTCTCATTTATTCAAGCACCAATTGTGGTGAATAATATACCAATTCGATGTTCTCATGGAAGAGAATATCAGTATATACTTTGATCTTTTACAAAGAAGAAGTGGGTCCCACATAAAATTGTGTACAAACATCTCTTACTCCCTTACTTAGCCATTTTCCAACAATACCACACACGAATGAAAATTTAGGGAGAGAAGAAAACATGAGACATAAGGACTTGGTGATAAATTCCAATTTGAACACTCACTTGTGAAAGTACATTTACTTTATTAGTTGACCAGTAGACGACATGTCCTTGAAATGTTCTATCGTTTGTGTAGTTGATTACATACCTCACACATGATTCTTCCTGATACAATTCAGATCTTATTGTTATGTTATTTGTGGCCATGAACATATGCTAGATCCTATGAGAGTTTCTAAGAATTGAGTCTTATACAGGTCTCTTCGAAACAGCCCCACTTCTCTCTCACATTGGTGATTCTTAATTAAGATTAACTCATAGTACTCCACTCATTCTTTTAAAGGATTAACTCTAATTCATCTCGATTACTTTGCAACTAACTCTCTATTTAACACTTGGGTTAGCGGATCCATAATGTTATACTTTGACTTTACATAGCCAACAGAGAGAACTCCAGTTGAGATTAATTGTCTTATGATATTATGTCTATGAAGTATGTATCTAGACTTATCATTTTGAATATTGTTTTGTGCACTTTCAGTAGCAGATTGACTATTACAATGTATGCAAATTACTGGCACATATTTTGGCCATCTTGGAATATCCTCTAAAAAAATAGAGTTTAGAAAACCGGAAACTGGTTCGAACCAAAAAAGACAACGGGTTAAGGGTCAAAAGGTCCGACCGGGTTGAACCAATTTCAATTAAAATATTAAAAATTATTTCAAAATCATAAAATATTTTAAAAAACAAGTTATTTTAAAAATAAATCAAGATTTACTTAATTAGAAAATAAAATCATTCATAAAAGTGGCTTAAAACAACTTGAAAAAAAAAAGCCAAAAAAAAGTGAAAATCAGGGTTTAAAAAAAGGCCGGTTCCCCGTTGAATCAACCAAAAATCTTGTTTTCCGACCTTTTTTAGGTCGGACTGGACAGATTTTTTGACCGGTTCCCAATTGAACCGGCTGGTCCGATCTAATTTTCTAAACATTGAAAAAAACCACTCAGGTTCTTCACCACATTTGTCTAAAGCTATAAACTCGGACTCGATGATTGATTTGGCTATAAATTTTTGTTTAGATGGTTTCTAAGATATAACTGCACATCGAAATGTGAACACAAATCCACTTGTGACTTTGAATCCTTTATATCAGATATACAGTTAGCGTCACTATGTCCTCCAATAACTGTCAGGTATCTGGTATAGTGCAACTCATAATCCCGAGTATATCTTAAGTACCTTAGAAATATTATTATTCCATTCCAGTGATCAGTTCTTGGATTACTCGTGTATCAACTCATTTTACTGATTGCATAAGCTAGATTTGGTCTAGTACAACCCATTAAGTACATTAGACTTCCGATAATGCTACAGTACTATGCTTAAAAGACACTCTAGACTTGATTTTTCGATAGATGTTGTATTGTGTCTATTGGTGTCCTAGCCACACCATAACCATTCTCATTAATTTATCAAGAATCTTGTTCACATAGTGTGATTGACTCAGGATAATTCCATCAGATCTTCTTGAAACTATAATTCCAAGTATTACATCTTCTAAACATATACTTTCTGTCAAACTTTTTACGACATTGTTTCAGTGCTTGTTTCAAGCCATACAATGACTTCACCAATTTACAGACTTTTTTCTCTTGTCCTGATGCAGAGAAATCCTCTGGTTGTTCCATATAAATTTCTACCTCTAATATCCATTTAGGAAGATAGTTTCTCGTCCATTTAGTGTACTTCAAGATTTCCCAAAGCTGTGAATGCAAATACCATTCTAATGGATGTAATTCTCGTCATTGGAGAATATGTATCGAAGTAATCAAGACCTTCTCGTTGTTTGTAACTTTTAATGACTAATCTGACCTTTTACTTATTAATATTTCCATTTGCTTTCATTTCTCATTTGAAAATCCATTTGTAGCTTAGTGGTTTGCTTCCCGGTGGAAGATCTTCCAGCTCTCAAGTATGGTTTTACAAAATGGAATTTATTTTACTTTTAATGCCTCTTTCCATTAAGGTCCTTTTGAAGAGTTCACAACTTTTTTGAATCTTTGAGGTTCAGTTTGTAGTATATATGTTAGAAAATAGGACTATAAGATTTTTCTGTCCTTTCTTATTTGGTCATCTTTGTTCAACCTCACATTCCTCTTCTAGTGCTTGGTCCTGACTATTTTCAACCATAGTCTCATATACCCATTTAGAAGAGTCTGTTTCCTCCTTGGACCTATACGGAAATACATGAATGAAGTATTTCTCGATTCCATTATCGTGTTTTTGCATATGTCTAGAATTGTAGAATCAAGCATAAGAAATCAATAAACACTACTGTTATGTGCATATCCAGTGAAAATACAATCAAACTTTTTGATCATATTTCACCTTCTTTAGTGTAGGTACAACTAATTTGGCAAGATATCCTCATACTCGTAAATATTTGTAGGAAGGTTTCCTCACTTTCCATAACTCTTAGGATCTTTTATCTTCTTTCTTTTGGGACGCCTTGTTTAAAAAGTAATTAGCTGATAACACAGATTCCCTCACATGTTTTGAGGAAACCCAAAACTCAACAATATAACATTTATCATATTTATCATTTCTTTTAATGTTCATTTTTTTTTCTTTTTCTTTCAACAACACCATTTTGTTTTAGGTGAATAATGTGCTATTGTTTCATATTTAATTATGTATTGTTCACAGTATTTAGAAAATGATGATTCGTATTCACCACCTAAATCATTTCTCAATGCTTTAATCTTCTTGTTAAGTTGATTCTCAACGTCATTCTTGTAGAGAACAAATTTCTCTATTGCTTCGTCTTTACTTTTAAGAAGATAGACGTAAAAATGCTTGGTGCTATCATCAATAAAAGTGATGAAATACTTATTGCTGCCTCGAATTTTTACAGACTTTAAATCACATATGTCAGTGTGAATTAAATCGAGTGATTCAATATTTCTTTAAATAGATTGAAAAGATGACCTTGTTAATTTTGCCTCAACACAAGTCTCGCACTTATGTTTTGAATCAATTTGGAGTTTTGTTATATAGTTCAAGCTAATTAGCTTACGAAAAGTATCATAATTAATACATCATAATCTACCTTGCACAAATTAGAAGACTCAAGCCAGTAAACGGAAGAGTTATTAACTTTTGACTTAATAACCATAACATTGAAAATCCAAACAGATACATACGTAATCACTTTATCTAATCAAATACAGTGCAAAATCAGTGCTTGTTCAGCAACGAGCCAAACACCAGGTTCTTGCAAATCTACGACACATATAGCATATTGTTTAGAGTCAACTCCTTTCCCGAAGTCATCTTTAGAACTATCTTTCCATGGCTCTTGATTCCTGAGGTCATTGAATTTCCCATATACAGCTAATCCCCATTTTCCGTTGCTTCAAAACCACTAAAGATCTCATTGTTGGAGCAAACATGTCAGGTGGTACCGATGTTAATCTTCCACTTTCTTGTATTTGAACACACTAAGTTCACTTCAGAAATGACAGCTTCAAGGTTCATTTTAGATACATCTTGAGTCATGTCGAATAACTTGAGCCATGTAGTCAACCATGTTTGCTTATTTCTTATTGTTCTTTTTAGGTAATCGACACTCAGAACACTTGTGACCTACCTTGTCATAATTGAACCATTTCCCTTGAAACTTCTTAGAAATTATACTTTTTTGCCACAACTTGGACCCCTTGACAAACTTGTTTTTGTGGCCCTTAAAGGTTTGGCCATGTTCTACCACATTTGTTTTAGACATCACGGATTGCACCCTTTCTTTTTCGGAACTTTTGTCTTCTTCAATTCAAAGTGTAACAATCAGCTCATCAATGTTCATTTTCTTTCGCTTGTGCTTTAGGTACCTTTTGAAGTCATTCCATGCAAGGGGTAGGTTTTCAATAATAGTTGCCACTTGGGTCACTCACCATCATTCTCTCAAAGTGAATCTCATGCTTGATCACTTTGAGCTCTTGAACATGACTGATTAATGTTTTGGAGTCCACTATTTTATAGTCGAGGAAGCGACCAACAATAAATTTCTTGGCTCTGGTATCCTGAGTATTCTATTTTCGATCCAAGGACTTCCACATCTCTTTAGCCATATTCGTCTACTATATACGTTGTACAATGTATAAGCCAAACCGTTCACGATATGATTCCGCATAGAAAATTTGAATGCTTCGAGGAATCAACGGCACTCATAGCCTAAATGTCACATTCACCATCTTGGAGTTTCAGAGCATTCACAATCAAGAATCTCACAAAATTCATGGTGGTCAAATAGAACAATATCTTTTGCTGTCACCTCTTGAGATTCACATTAACCAGAACAATCACAGTTGAGGTAGGATTTTGACTCATAGAAAAGACTTTGCACAGTAGCCACAGTATGAGTCACGGAAGAAATTGGCAAAGTAGCCACATCTTCCTTTTCGATAGCAATCTCCATATTAGTTGGTTCGATTGTCATCTCTGAAAAAACAAATCAAACGATCAATATATTCAGGAATAATATGCAGCATGCAATCCGCAAAAACGAATTTTGTAATTTTTTATTTTTAGCAAAATGATTTTTCGTACATATTAGAGAATCTGTTTTACATTTGTAACTAAAATACTGCACATAATACTAAAATAATCTATTTTTGATTGAGTGCGGAATATTCAGAAACTGTAAACTGCAAAACAGAAACAAGACAATCACCAAACTGTACGAAAGTAGAAACTATTTTCTGGAGAGGAAGTGAAATAGTATGATAGGGTGATTGATTTCCTGTGTGCCTCGAGAGGAAGGAAATGGCCAAATAAGTAAGTTGTAATGGAAATCAAACAGGTCAAGAGTTACACGGGTTATCACTCAACGCCTCCATTAACATGGCTATTTTAATTCTTCATTAAATACATGTTTAGAAGTTGAATAGTCAATTAAAAATCACTCCGTTTGGTAAAGTAATCTTTTTTGTTTATAAACATGTTTATAAATAACACAATTTTTCAAATCACTTTTTACTACACACATTTTCTCTCTCCAATTTTCAACCATTACTTTTTACCTCAAAATCATAAATAAACAAGTTTATAAACCAAATAGTGTTACCAAACGGAGTATTAAATGATTTTAGGAAAAAATGAACAAAACTTGGACCTTCCTAAGGACCAATTCTTAGTCTATTCTATTCGAAATTGGTGTAAGTTGGTCATGCGTACACGTGGAGGGAGCCACTATGCTATATATAATATACTCTTAAAAAATATAGACATATAGACTAATTAATGTTTTGTTCATCTTCTTGTGTGGGGCAAATGTTACATGTGTTTCGTTATATAATTCATTTTCAACTAATCAACTTTAAACCTCATTCCTCGTTCACCGAAGCATCAATTTTGATGAAGAAATATATCAATTAAATGTACTCACAAAAAATAATATAAACATACATGATCTTTCACAAAGAAGAAGTAGATTTCACCTAAAATTGTGTCCAAACACCCTTAGCCCCTTAGCCATTTTCGAACAGAAATTTCGGTTCAAATTTATGACATTGCCAAGCATATCCAAAATACTTCTTATTATTGCTCATTCTTAAATAGTTTTTGTACAAGTTACTTTCTAACCTTTTCCATTGATGACTCTGCAATCATAGGGTTTATACTTGTTAAGAAAGCATTAATTTAGATTCTTAAACAATTCCCCTGCTCTCTGTTTTCAGTCCGTTTTGAGTTTTTGATTTTTGAAAATATCGAAAACGCATTCACTTTACTCATTTTCAGAAATTTATTTTTCAAAACACAAAAAAGAAAAAATACAAAGAAAACTCAAAACGAGTTTATTGCATTTTGAATATTTTGTGTTAAAAAGTCCAAAACCGAGTTTAGGACTTTTTTTTTTTTTTTGTAAATGTGAGACACTTCATTCACTTGAAGTTATTATATTATTTTGTCATCATATATAGATCTATGTTAAGATTTTTTTTTTTTTTTAGGTAAATGTGAGATACTTCCTTTACTTGAAATTCTTATATTATTTTGCCATTATATAGATCCATGTTAAGATTTTTTTTTTCTGTAAATTTTTTTATTTTTTATTTTTATTTTGTAAATGTGAGACATTTCTTTCTGAAGTTCTTATGTTATTTTGTTATTATATATAGATCCATGTTAAGATTTTTTTTTTTTTTTTGGTAAATGTGAGACACTTCCTTCACTTAAAGTTTTTATGTTATTTTGCTATTATATATAGATTCATGTTAAGATCTTGTTGGTATGTGATTGAATTTTTGTTTAGCTGAAACAATATTAATGATGAATTATTGACATAGAGAACTAACTGCTTTATTGACATTAAAATTAATGTAATTCAACAAATCAACCATTTTTTACACATAAAATATCACAAAATAAATATATCAAAAAACTACAAAGTAAACGCATTTTTCAGTTTTCTATTTTTGAAAATAGTTTTCCAAAATTATAAATAGAATATGTTTTCAGTAATCCAAAAACAAATAACCAAAATTCAAAATTCATAACAAAATTCAAAATTCAAAATTCAAAATTCAAAACCCAAACACAAAGAAAAAGACCCTTCTTTTTTGGAAGTTGTGAAATGTGAACCCCAAAAGTAAAGAGATGGTAAGTTTTGGACAACAAAGAATAGGGTATTCATAGCCTAGAGGTGTCAAGACGGACGGACCGACCAGACCCGTGAAAATCGGCCCGGATCGATCCGGGACCACGGGTCGACCCGTGACCCGTGCGGGTTGTTCACGGTTCAAGAAGGTGTGAACCGCGGGTTTCGCGGGCCGCGATTAACCCGCTGGCCCGTGAAATTAAAAAAAAAATCATTTTTATTAAATATCGTAATATTGAAAAAAAATATTCTACAAACCCTAGTACTAGCACAATTTCTAAAGATAAATCTTATTTTTCTCCCTAATAGTTAAGAAACGTAATGTTCTTTGATAATAGTAATTAGAAATGCATTTAGCATTTAGTTGTTATTTGTTTATATAAATTTAAATTCTATATAAATATTTTATGGTATAAATATGAATTTATCATTTTGTTCATCTCATATTTATAAATTTAACAAAAAATATATATATTATAAATATGAAAAATTCTATATTTTTATTCATACTGGTCAAATTGGAACGAATCGCGACTCGCGACCCGCATGGGCCAGCGGGCGGGCCTGGGTTGTAGTTCAAAATTTGTGGGTCGGCCCGGAACCGGCCCGGAACCGGCCCAGAACCCGTAGCAGGTGGGCTTTTGTTGACTCGGGCCGTTACCGGGCTCATATGTTGACGGGCTGACCCTGCCCGGACCACCCGGATTGACACCTCTATCATAGCCTCCAATTGTAGGAATCTGAACTATGGTGTATTGATTTTCCAAAATCTCTCTCTCTCTCTCACGTCCGGTTATTGATAAATGTAAATTTTAGACTTATCTTTGCCATTTAAAGTCCTTTGAGAGTGATAATTATGAATTTGATACTGAATTATTTCTTATTTATTGATTCTTTTATGAAAAACTTGGAATTGGACGAGAACTCGTGAAAAATGAATGATAATTGTTAAAAAAGAGTAAAGTTTAACATTGTCTAGAAGTTGGAGGCCAAGAAGTCATGTTTGGAAGTTGAATGACCTCAGTTACTTTACCTAAGGGCTCAATCCGAGCAAAAAGAAAAAAAAAAAAAAAATTGGGACAAAATTGCGCATGTGAAAATACAATTTTCAATAATTTGACTAAAATTATAACTCACTATCATCTTTGGACTCTATTTTAGCATCAATTGGAGTGCAAAATATAAAACCAAGAACTCTGTTAATATTTTAGCATCATTAAACATTATACAACTGAAATGTTATATACATACCTCACATAAAGATATTTTGGAAAGAGTAAAGGCACGTAGATGAAAAATGCCCCTTTTGGTACCAATCAAAATTTAGGTTTTAATTTAACTCAAAGTCTACAATAAATTTCAATCACATATTTTATAGACTCACAACTTTTCAACCATATTTTTATCAAAATTTATTAAAAATCTGATATTAGAGCTTGTTTGATAAAGCTAAAAGTTTTACCACAACTTTTCAAACTCAATCTCAACCATCCATTCTTAGTCAAGCCCACAAATTTTTACTTTTTAAATATTTTTAAACCACATATCCATTAAAAAATCAAAAAAATACAAAAATCAAAATTTTTCACATTATCAAACATACTCTTAATCTCCCCCAAACAAGGTTAAAAAGTCACTTTCTAACCTTCTCCAAGTGATGACTCTGCAATCACAGGGCTGACGTGTTAAGATGTATTAATTTAGACCCTTAAACAATTCTTATTTGGAAGATGTGAAAATCCAGAAGTAAAAGAGATGGTAAGTTTTGGACACCAACACTCCAACTGCAGGAATTTAAACAAACAATGGCGTAAGTTTCATGTTGGATTGACCCAAATTTGTGAAATAAAGTATTTTTGTTGACAAGAAAAAGAAAAGTGGTCAAAATAAATTAGGAGATTTTTTTTTTTTTTTTTTTTTTTATATGTAATCCAAAGTGGAAAAGAAAAACCAAGCCCCTCTCTCTCTCTCTCTCATTGATGAAGGAAAATATTATACTCGAAGCCTATTTGGTAATCGAAGAGAAAAAGTTTTGGAAAAAAGTACGGTTAAAAAGTAGGGCTGCACAAAAAAATTATGAAATCACAAATCGAATCTAACTCATATTTTGTGTGTTGTGTTAAGTTGCGTTGATTTAAATGAAAATTTTGATTTTTTCAACAATCCGTACATAAAACTTTCCAAAAATTATTTTTCCAATTCAACTCTGGCCCTCAATGGAATGGAATGCTGCGTTAAGAGAGTCCCAAGCCCTATTATACTGTATGTATGTTCGGTAATCAAAGAAAAAAGGTATTGGGAAAAATATGGTTAAAACGTAAGGCCGCACAAAAAAAATCACGAAATCACAAATTGAACATAACTCGTTAATTTGAGATCGTATGGACCCGTAGTTTATTTCCTCAAAACGAACCAAACCGTTTCAAAATTATTTAGTTTGTTTTGATTTTCAAAAATCGAAAAAAAAGAGCCACACCGCTTTTATTTTTTAATTAAAAATTAATTTTATTAATTTGAATTTACCAATTTTCAGCTAAAAAAGTCAAATTTAACTATGAAAATAAAATTCTCGTGTATATCTTTTCTCGTTTTCATTGTCTGTTTGGTAATCGAAGAAAAAAGGTTTTGGGAAACATATGGTTAAAAAGTACGGCTGCACAAAAAAATCGCGAAATCGCAAATCGAACCTAACTCGTTGGTTTGAAATCGTTGATTTGAGACCGCATGGACTCGTGATTTTTTTCTCTCAAAACGAACCAAATCATTTCAAAATAGTTTGGTTTAGGTTTTGATTTTCAAAAACCGCAAAAAAGGGAACCACACCACTTTTATTTTTTTAATTAAAAATTAATTTTATTAATTTGAATTTTCCTTTTTTAGCTAAAAAAAAAATTCAAATTTAACTATAAAAATAAAATTCTCGTGTATATCTGTTCTCGTTTTCATTACATTGTGATGATCCAAAAAAATGTATAAAAGTTTCTTACCTTACAGTTTGAACCATACATGCACTGAAGGTAAAAAAATGTGCTAAGTAAGAAAATTGATCAAGATAATACAACAATAATAAGTTGTAATTACAATGAACTGCTAAAAATGAAGAGGAACTCAAATCCTTGACTAGAGCTATCAAATATTCAAATGATGTGTAGTACATATCGACAATTGACAGTCTGAAAATCATGCTCTCACATTTTAGTGAAGTTATTCATTCATCGTAATGCATTTATTATCAATCTAGTGCAAAGTAACGAGGTAAAGAATGAATCAAAGAATGTTAAAATATTTTAGTTTATACTAACTTCTAATTTAGCTTTATATATTAAAAAATATAAATTAATTTAACATCTAAAATATATTATATTATATCGATAGGTAAATTGCAGATTAAAACCGAACCAACCCATGGTTTGGTTTAGTTTGAAAAAATGTCAAGCTGCTTAAAGTGGTTTGATTTGAAAATATGTCAAAAATCGTCTAAATTGGATCGCGTTCACTTTTATTAAAAAGTGTGAAAAGTGCCTGTTTCATAAAAATTTGTGGTTAAAAATGATTTTAAGAAAAATTGAAAATTCCCAAACAGGCACTTATTTTGGCCATTTGGCATTTATCAATCACAAGCTTGATGCTCAATTCTTGTCTATTGTTTGAATTGGACGAGAACATATTAAAATAAATGATTATTGGTTAAAAAGAAGTAAAGTTGGACATATTTTGAGAGTTGGACTGTTGGAGGCCAAGAATTAAAGTTTGGAAGCTGAATGACCTCAATTACAATACTTAAAGACTCAATCAGAACAAAAAGATCAAATTGGGATCAAATTGCACAAGTGAAAATACAAATTTCAGTAATTTGGGATATCCCAATTTGACTAAAATTATTATTTTATCATCTTGAAACTCTATTTTAGACCTAAATTGGGGAATTCTCCATTCAAACAAAAGGGACATTGAAGGATCACATTCTTGAGGTAAATCATAAATTCTTAAGATTTGTGGCCTTCAATTGCAATTTTAAGATTGATATTCAACTTTGTGGTCCGGAGATTTATAATCCCTATCCCTATATAATAAAAGAATCACTTGTATGAGCACTATTTATAAGCCACATAGGCACTATTAATCGGCTCAAGTCATTTAGGTATCCGTACAATTCATTTCTCAAGTAGTTTACGCTTTGTTTCTTTTGGGCATTCCATACGCTTTCTTTTGATTTGGGCTTATTAGTATTCTTCTCATTTCAACCACACTCAAACCATAGAATCCCTCTTTGAGCATGAGTATTCGTCTGATATCATGGGCAACAGATTCTGAGTCTTCGTATTGTGTCACAGGCCATCGAATCTTTTAGCTATAATTAATTAATTAACACAAGTCAATTTATTCTCTCAAATGTCAACTAGCCCTAATTAATTAATTAATTAACCAAGTTACCTAGGAATAGGGATAACTCTATCCCTAAATTATAAAACCTAAGGTATTTGAATTTTAATCTTAAATGTGTGGAATTTCTCAATCACAAGGCAATTCAGCCCCTGTTTGGCCCCAAGTTTTTGGAAACCAAGTTTTCAAAACACTCAATCTCAACCATCCATTTTAGTCAAGCCGCAATATTTGACTTTTCAAACAATTTTTAACCACACATTCTCCCAAAAATACTATTCCAAACCATAATTTTCTTCAAGAATTGGGGGCCAAACAGGGGCTCATTAACAAGCATTTGGTTGTTGAATAAATGCACGACAATAATTACAAATTCAATTACATAATAATAAGAACACAAAATCGATAAAAGAAACATTAAATTAATTCATTGAATTTAAGGTTATAATCAATCATCCCAACAAAATATATTTTAACTCATAATGAAATAACAACAAAATTTAAGATTTAATGTAGTCATCTGAATAATGAGTTAAATACAAAATATTACAAGAAAGAAAATGAAGAAGTCTTCCCTCCAAGTTGATTTTTGAGTTAATTGCTTCAATTTTTCTTCATATTGAATTTATTTCCTCCCTCTTCAATCAATAACCTCAACCACCACAACAAAACATATTAAAAGCTACTAGGTTTTCTAAAGGTTGGTAAAGAAATTCGAAGGATTGTTGAGAAAGAATTACGTACAACTACAAAAACAACAAACCCCCCCCCCCCCCCCAACAAAAGATTCTTAGTTGGGTATTTATACAATGATGTTTTAACCTAAAAATATCAACAAAAAAAAAAAAAAAATGAGAGAAAATTGCCAAAATCAAAAGAAACAGGGTTTTGGACCCTACAGGCTCGAACAAGGTAGACACGGAAGGCTCGAGGAATTCTTTTATAGAAAGAATCCTAGCGATCGCAAAGCATTAACCCTTATGATTGCAAGGTAGAATCAGCAATGGTTCTACTTCATTTGTTGGTTAAGTTGCAATCGCATGGCCAATGGCTCATGCGATCTCAACGGTTCACATGGGCTGGATCTTTGCAACTAAGCCTTTTTTATTTGCCACAAGGTGCTCAAAGTTTCTGAGACGATCAATTTGGTCCCTGGATTTTTCAGATTTTTTTCAAATTAGCCCTTTTAAAATTGCACTCAAGGTCCTTCAACTTTCGAAAATGTGCAACTTGGTCCCTTTAAAACTTCTTGGCCATTCCTTAACTTCTGAAACATGACATTTTGGTCCCCAAAATGATGTGATCTGGACCAGCAACGAAGGGCGAAGTCGAGTCATCGGCAATACAACAGTGATCTACATGCAAAACGGAGTAAGTTTCATGTTGGAATCGAGCTGAGAAGGCGAAAGGATCAAGCCGAGCCGAGTAAACGAAATTATTTATGCAGAGGAGACATTACGGCCGTAACGAAGATCCTTCACAGCCGTAACTCATGTAATCACGGCCGTAAAAGTTATTATCACGGCCGTAACCAATTATCGAAGAAAAAGGATGAATTTCAGCAAAATATGGCTTACGGCCTTAACTTCCAGTCTTACGGCCGTAACATCCAAGCCGGAGGCATTTCACGGCCGTAATCAATTTGTCACGGCCGTAACTAATAAAACAGTTTTAGATCAGAGAGGCCATTACGGCCTTAAAAGAGTTCTTCACGGCCGTAATTGAGCAGCGCCAGATTTTGCGGGGATTTTTCAGTTATTTTGTTTCCTTTATAATTTTTGGTTATTTTCCTAAATTTAGTATTCTAGTTTAATTAGAATTCTATTTTTAGTAAATTAGCGACTAGGTTATTTTGCTTATTTATATTCCTTTTTCATGATTGTAAAGAACAGTTTGAGTTTTGAGATTATTAATATTTGAGAGAGGATTCTCCAAATTGAAAGGTTGAGTTATTCCCTTTTTTTTATTGAACTTATCAAAGATCCGGTTTTTGTGGCGTTCACCCAACGAACTTATCAAGGAATTTACAACCCTTGTGGCGTTCACCAATCTTGGTTTTTCAATCCGCATCGTCATTAATTGCGTCATGATTGTCGAGTCAAGGTTTTACCGTCAAATTTATCTTTTAATTTCCGTTATTTTCTCCGTGTTCTTGTTATTTTCACGTCAAAACTGATTTAGATCTTTCCTAAGTTTTAATTTCGTTATTCCGCGTTATTCGACGAGATTCCGCGATTGGGATCGCGTCATTTGTCATCAGAGCTTGGATCTATTTCAGATTCTTGCGTTTCTTGTTAATTCTTGATTTTCTTGATTTTTTTCGTGTTCTTCGTGTCAGTCATAATTTTCTTCAGTTTGATCCATAAGAGTCAGTCCCAAAAATTCAAAAGTGTTTTTCTTGTTCGTTTTTCGTCCAAATCCAGTTCCCATTTTTTCTACCATACTCGTAGTCCAATTCTCTGGCAGATTATAAAAAAAATCCGAAAATTCCCAAATATTTCGAATTTTTTCAATTTCTAAATTTCCTTGTTCTTGTTCTTGTTCGTGTCTTAAAAATGTTTGATAAAGAGGGTTCCACATCTTCATCTTCTGTTGGAGACAGGAAACAGCTCGGGGGTGTGAATAGAAAGGATGAACAGGGTAATGATGATATTGCAGCAATGAGGGCACAATTTGAGAGGTTTATGGCTCAAATGGAGAATCGAGTTGCAGAGCGTGAACAAAGACCTCAGGATCAATCTCATGATGGTTCTCGAGTTAGGAGAGGTAACAGGCGTGAGGTTGGTATGAATGATGAGAGTATGGAAAGTGAAAGTGGAAGTATATCTTTGGGAAGTATACGAAGGAGGGATAGAGGAGATAGTATGAGAGGAGGCAGAATAGGGAGCGTCGTGATACTAGGAGGCATCGTGGGGGTAGAGATGATGTTGATGACGACCTTGGGAAAATTAAAGTGAAAATACCATCGTTCCAGGGTAGGAGTGATCCGGAGGCGTACCTGGATTGGGAGACAAAGATCGAACGACTTTTTGATTGTAATAATTATTCAGAAAAGAAGAAGGTGAAATTAGCCGTGATTGAATTCACCGATTACGCAAATATTTGGTGGGATCAATTAGTGACGGGTAGGAGGAGGAACCTTGAGGAGCCGGTGGAGACTTGGGGTGAATTAAAAACCATAATGAGGAAGCGGTTTGTACCGACTCATTATTATAGGGATATTTACCAGAGGCTGCAGGGTATGACTCAGGGGTCGAGGAGTGTAGAAGATTATCACAAGGATATAGAGGTGGCAATGATTCGGACTAACGTGGTGGAGGATTGGGAAGCTACGATGGCTACGTTTCTGAGTGGGCTGAACAGAGATATTGCCAATGTCATTGAGCTGCAACACTATGTGGAGCTAGAGGATATGGTGCATATGGCCATGAAGGTGGAAAGACATCTAAGGCGAAATGGGGCAGCAAGACACTCACCATCTTATCCTACATCACAACCGAAGCAGGAACACAATGTTGAACATAACCCGAAAGGGAAGGAGGAGTGATAAGTGTTGTATTAACGTTTATTTTATATACTTATATCCTTGAATATGCCATAATGTGATTCTATTTAAGTATTATTAATGCATTTTATGTTTTATATTGTATAGGATCATAAAAGAAGAGAAAAGAAGAAAAAAGGACCAAATTGCACTAAAAACTGAAGTTTGGGGTCTTAGGTGCAAATAAGATTTACGGCCGCAAGAAAAATATTTACGGCCGTAAGCGCATGTTGAAACAGGAAAAAAATGAGCAGAAAAGATGTTACGGCCGTAAGACATATCCATTACGGCCGTAAACCTCAAAAGTAGAAAATCAGCAGAACCCAAATTACGGCCGTAAATAATAAGTTACGGCCGTAACCTCACTTTGTGAAAAATACGCAGAAACCCAATTACGGCCGTAAATGGATAGTTACAGCCGTAACTATTCAAGTCAAAAATTTCCTTATTTCAATTCTTTCCATAATTTGGGATTTCTTGGTCCCAAAGTTAGGGCACGAAATTGAGGCTACAAAAAGGGAATTTCATGACAAGAAAAAGGGAATAATTATTGAAAAGAGGCGCGGCTTGTTTGAATTCTTGGAAGAAGAATTCAGAAATTCGAGAAGGTGAATCAAGACAGAAAATTCTAGAATTCTTCATGACTATGCTCGGCTAAGCTTCCATACCTAGTTCGAAGGGGAAGTTGTATTTTATATCAATTTGTTTTATTGTTTTTCCAAACTAGTAACGTAGTTCTAAGTTCTTGATTTTGATTTGTTGGATTCTTATGCGTTTTTAATTCAATCAATGCAATTCTTTATTTGATTAAGGCCTTATCAATTAATTTGTTGTATTGAGATTTGCTATTTTAAATGATTGGATCCGTAATTGTCTGTTTATTCAAATCATAGTAGCAATTGGAAATTTAATATTTTCATAAAGAATTTCAACTTGGGTTAATTGTCACGAGCTTGTGTGATTGATAATCTAATTCACCCTAATTCTTCTCAACCAATACATAGTTGTTGTCTTAAATCTAAAGATCTTGTTTTAGGTTATTCAATGGCTAATGTTTGATTAGAAAGCTTATTCTAATTAAATACAATTAAGGAAGAATAGAAATAGTTAGAACTTATTAACTATTTACGGGTGATAAATCAAATAGGGAATTTGAACACGCGTTACTTGGAAAGCGAGAACATTGCGATAGAATACAATTGATCCTGAGAACTAGGGTTTGCAAATAATTGACTTCTATTTTATCTAATTTACGTTTTTATTTTATTTTCACGTTATTTCCAATATTTGAACTCGAAAACCCCCCATCTATTCTAATTGACAAAGCACTATTTTAGTTCCCGTTCCTCGTGGGATCGACTCTTACTTCCGAGGCTACAATTAAATCTGATAATTTTCGAGTAAGATATTTAATTATTATTTTGGTGCATTGCGACACGCATCAAGGAGCCTACAACGAAAGGTAAAAATATTTCTGATTCTCAAACTACTCGGGATAGAAATATTAAGTGTTTTAAGTGCTTGGATACTGGTCATATAGCATCCCAGTATCCAAATAGGAAGCTAATGATCTTGCGTGATAATGGTGAAATTAGTTTCGAGGATGAATTTAAGGGAATGCCTAAGTTAGTAGATGTTGGGGCTAGTAGTAGTGATGAGGAAGGGCTGACCTATGCTGTTAAAGATTCACTTGTTAATCGGCGTGTCCTTAGTACTAGGGCCAGGGTGGATGAAATTGGTGAGCAAAGGGATAACCTATTTCATACTAGATGCTTAGTGGGTAAAAAGGTTTGTGGTATGGTGATTGACGGGGGAAGTTGTACTAATGTGGTTAGTACAATGTTGGTTGAGAAATTAGGTTTGAGCATAATAAAACATCCAAACCCTTATAAATTGCAATGGTTGACAGAGTAGGGAGAAATTAAGCTAAATAAACAGGCTAGGGTCAATTTTACCATCGGGGGTTATAAGGATGAGGTGGTTTGTGACGTGGTACCTATGCATGTTGGCCATATTTTGTTGGGAAGGCCATGGCAACATGATAGGAGAGTGGTGCATGATGGGTTTAAAAATCAATATTCTTTCGTGAAGGGTGAAAAAAGGATCACTCTTGCTCCGATATCACCTAAAGAGGTCCAAGAGGACCAATTGAAAATAAAGAGCGAGTTTGAGGGGAAAAATAAGAGCGTTGAGGCCACAACCTCAGGAAAATGAGAGGGTGTGAAAATTGAAAACAAGAGAGTTGAGGCCCCGACCTCAGAAAAATGTGAGCTTGAGAGTGAAAAGAAAAAGAAAAGAGACTCCACCACAAAAATGAGTTTATTTGCACATAGGTTGATGTACAAGGGTTCTTGCCTTGCACTTAATCAGTCTAAAAAATCCCTCCCTAGTTCCACTAAATCTGTTTTGCAGGGGCATAAATCAAACCATGAACTTAAAGCGAGGAAGAAATCCGTTGGCAAAAATGAGCAGCCTAAAAATCTAAAGGATCGCACGAAGTTTAAACATGATCATCAAGCTCAGGAAAGCAGGAGGAGTTTGAAAAGCCGACCAAAAATGGATTCGAGGTCGAATCCTTTTCAAGAGAGGGAGTATGATGTGATCCGGACCAGGCATCGAAGGGCAAAGTCGAGCCATCGGCAATACAACAGTGATCTACGTGCAAAACGGAGTAAGTTTCATGTTGGAATTGAGCTGAGAAGGCGAACGGATCAAGCCGGGCCGAGTAAACGAAATTATTTATGCAAAGGAGACATTACGGCCGTAATGAAGATCCTTCGCGGCCGTAACTCATGTAATCACAGCCGTAAAAGCTATTATCACGGTCGTAACCAATTATCGAAGAAAAATGATGAATTTCAGCAGAATAGGGCTTACGGCCGTAACTTCCAGTCTTATGGCCGTAACATCCAAGCCGGAGGCATTTCACTGCCGTAATCAATTTGTCACGACCGTAACTAATAAAACAGTTTTAGATCAGAGAGGCCATTACGGCCGTAAAAGAGTTCTTCACAGCCGTAATTGAGCAGCGCCAGATTTTGCGGGGATTTTTCAGTTATTTTGTTTCCTTTATAATTTTTGGTTATTTTCCTAAATTTAGTATTCTAGTTTAATTAGAGTTCTATTTTGAGTAAATTAGCGATTAGGTTATTTTGCTTATTTATATTCCTTTTTCATGATTGTAAAGAACAGTTTGAGTTTTGAGATTATTAATATTTGAGAGAGGATTCTCCAAATTGAAAGGTTGAGTTATTCCCTTTTTTTTTTTATTGAACTTATCAAAGATCCGATCTTTGTGGCTTTCACCCAATGAACTTATCAAGGAATTGACAACCTTTGTGGCTTTCACCAATCTTGGTTCTTCAATCCGCATCGTCATTAATTGCGTCGTGATTGTCGGGTCAAGGTTTTACCGTCAAATCTATATTTTAATTTCCGCTATTTTCTTCGTGTTCTTATTATTTTCGCGTCAAATCTGATTTAGATCTTTCCTAGGTTTTAATTTCGTTATTCCGCGTTGTTCGACGAGATTCCCCGATTGGGATCGCGTCACAAAATCCTAATTTTTGTATGATTTGGCCTTCTTTTGTAATTTTTGCGTAGAAGTTGGGTGTTAATCAATGTAGACACAAAAATATGCATAAATAAGTAGATATTTGCACTAATTACACAAAAAATGCTATATTAAGGGCATGGAATGTGTATATAAAATGTACTTATCAAATACCCTTAAACTTAAATTTTTGCTCGTCTCGAGCTAGAATATCTACTAACATAAGCAAGTAAATTGAACAAACAATCAACATTGCTAGATAACTTGCAAAGTTTTTGATGAGTGCAAGATTGTATGAGTAATTCACAACTATGTTTCCAAAATAATACTACTAAAAAGAAGTCAACATTATTTGATGTTCGATCAATGTGTGTGTGTGTGTGTGTGTGTGTGTGTGTAGAACCTTTCGATCAATTCTTCGATTCAAAAATGTTATAAAGAGGAGAACTTTCAAATCAATACTAACCTACCTTTAGTGGTCAATTCTTTCATTTCCCACTCGTGACATTCATCCCCCAAAATTATTTATTTTCTTTCCCGAGATGCAATTCTAGATGTCACTCTCAAATCACTCGTTTCCTTTTCCACTCAAGTTTGATTGGGCTTTACCGACAATCTAAACGATCTAAAATTGCAATGATTCTATCAAAATCAAATGCTCCAATAATCAAGCATCTGCTAAGAAACTCAAACACAATAGTAATCAAAACCTTTATGGTAATTACAAATGTATGATTTTTATCTACATACGGGATAATTGCTCATGAATTTTTCACTCCTTTAAGCTTTCTAATTGACGCATGTAGTGAGCTTAAGGTTGATAACTCCCCAATGTTTTTACCATATGCTAGATATCTAATCTCATATTAATTCTCTCATTGCCTTATCTTGTAGTCTTTTTACTCGAGTGATTAAACTTGTCGGAATATTTAAAAACTTTGTACCTTAAGTTTTAAACTTGAATATTACCAGCCCAAAACTCGCTACATGAATCAAATAGAAAGCTAAATGAGTAGTATAAAAAAAAAATTGCATTTTCTTACTACTCCTACCTCACTTCGTAGTCTTTTTTACTTGAGTTATTAGGTCCGTTAGGGTATTTCAAAACCCGATTATATCAAGCATGCGTGAAATCAATGCACGTCTAAACTATCTCCTTTACCGACTCTACCACCCCCAAACTTATCTCACAATTGGATCAATAGATTGAGGGTATTAGAGATTTTTTTGGATAGGTTGATAAAAATTTAAAATACAAGTTCATAGCCTAGCTCTTCTAGTTCATAAATCTCTCCACCCTTCAACAATCTCCAAACATCGCCAACAATTAATCATGACTATTGTGCTCACGATAACTTAGGATCTTACATGGATAAGCAGTTTGTAAAAATGGGACACAAGTATCATATTTGGTCATAAACTTATGAATTAATAACAATTTTAAATATCAAGTCATCCTAAGCCAGTAAGGCTATATAACATGTCAATATACAAAGCATATCTGCTTAGGATTTCAAAAAAATTACCTACATAAGTTGACAATTAATTAAATGAAAGCAAAGAAAAGAAATAAATCATACACAAGTAATCAAAAAGAGTAGAAATTTTGGTTGTCTTTCAAAAAGCTCTTCGTCAAAGTCATAAGCTTGACTTTTGAGCTTTTTCATTCCGGATCATGAACGAGAACGGATGACTTCTGTAACGCCCCAAAAAATTATAACTTGTTCATAATTACTTAATAAATTTATCTTTAGGATTTATTTAATTCTATGGAATTTGGGAAAGAAAAACGAAATTATTTTGAAAACGAAAAGTTACGAAAAATGTGATTAAACGTCTTTCTTTAAGAGATCCGCTTGGCCACTTCCGACCTCTGATAAATGCGTATTTTATATATAAGGATAAGTACTCGAAGTCAACTTCAAGAATCTGAAATCCATTTGTAATTTCAATTAATGTACAGCTCTTGATGAATTTTTAAAGTTGGCTCATCAACCGTACGACCCAAAAAGACAGTTTCGAAGGGTCAACTTTTTGATGCCATAACTTTCTCCTCGGTTGATCAAATCTTGTGAGGTAAATTCCATATGAAAGTAATTTGAAATGGTACCAAGAACACTCAATTTGGACTCATTTACTATCTCAAATCTGACATCAAACATGGCATCCTGCAGCCGTGGAAAAATTAGAAATTTTGAAGCAAGCAATTAGGAACTAGCATTTAGACTCCACCTCAGGTTCCTAGCCTGCAAGAGTCATCTCCTACCTCCTTTGGATTCCTCCATCTTGCATGGGATTAGCCTTCCACATCCTACTATGAAATCATGAGTTGAAACTTAGCCTCCAAGAAAGATCTCCTACAATAAGAGTCAATCCTTTAATTCGTGCAATTGTAATTAGTTGATTGATTACAAATGTAATTAAGTTACAATTAAAGTTGTAACTAAGGTGAATGTAACTAATTCAATTAATTTTTACAATATATATAGATATGTCATGTTTTGCAAATTCGTTAGTTATAAATGTAATTAATTGTAAAATTAAAATAAAGTTATAATTTTAATTAATTGTAATTCATTACATAATGTAATTAAGTCGCAATTGCAATTTTAATTATGGTGAATATAAATAATTTAATTAATATTATCAAAAAAAATTGTCATATTTTACAAATTCATTAGTTATAATTATAATTAATTATAAATTTGAAATAAAATTACAATTGTAATTAATTGTAAACTGTAATTGATTACAAAATGTAATTAAATTCCAGTTACTGTTGTAGTTAAGGTAAATGTAAATAATTTAATTAATTTTAGCAAAAAAAATATTATGTTTTACAAATTCGTTAATTATAATTGTGATTAATTGCAAAATTGAAATAAAGTTACATTCGTAATTCATTACAAAATTAAAATAAAGTTACAATTGTAATTAATTAAAGAACCTGATTTTGATAATTACTTTTACACTTTTATAATAAATTACAATTCACCTGATTACAAATATTTCAAATTTTAATGTTTATAATTATTAACTTAATCACCCCAAAAGCCTAAAAAAGGTTAACATTATTCATTTAGTACCAGATATTTAGTCACTATCTAGTATAGATTAAAATAAAATTTTGTAGAAAAGTTGTGAGTCCCATAATTGTTGACTTTGATTTGAGATTAAAATCAATTTTTTGTTAGAACCAAACATGGGTTTAGAATGAAATGTAAGACAAGCGTGTGATGTGTGTATTTATTTGCTTTCATATATTCTATCAAAATTTTTATAGTCAAAGAAGGTCAAAATCAGCTTTGATGATGGGTTCGTGGCCTAGCTGACATTTGTCATCAGCGCAATTCACGTTTCGAATCCTTTAAGAGGATTTTGAGACTGGACTAGGGATGAAAAGAATACCATATCCAACATGAATAGAGCGAAAAAAATTTTGATCCACGGATCGACAAGTGGATTTGGATCGAGACCAATCTGCCTCGTTTCATTAAAAAAAACTTAGTTTTTTTATTTTTATTTATTTATGTTTTTAGATTTTAGCCTAAAATATCTAAAAAAATAAAAAAATTCCTGGGCCGGATCAAGCTTCGACCCACCCCAAAATTGACAAATCATGAGGTAGATGTAGATCAAACAAAACTCTTGCGGGACGAATCAGCCGATCCTCCCGTTGACATAGCTAGATGGGTTGTGTTATTGGCCCAAATAAATAATCCAATGGCAATGAGGAGTGGAGATGTGAATTGGAGGAGTTGGAAAGAGATAAATATATTATTTTAAGTGTAAGGTTTGAAATAGGATGTGGAGAAAAAATGAGTGGGAAAAGTGAAAAAGAAGAGATAGGTAGATACAATTTTGAATAAATGAGTAAAAAAGTAGCGGAGGATGTGAGATAGAATGTGGATTTGTAGAAGGAGTAGACTACGAATGTACGAGAAAGTGGAGAAAAGTGGGAAAAAGTGGAAGAAGGAGAGGAAAAATAGATGTTAAAGTGGGACATACAAATTTTTTTGTTTCTACATCTCTCATCACATGGAATTCCCAATCCATGTTACCATTAGAATTGCTCTTAGGCAGAAACACAATTCACATATTGAAGCAATGAAGACTAAACAGAAATAAAAACTGAAACAACAAAATATCGCGGGTCTACCCTGTTGCTACTCGTTGTTGCTGGCGCACCTCCACCTCTGACGACTCCACAATCCGACGAGTTGGGCCTTGGCTAGTTTTGTTTTGTTTTTTATTTTAGCTCCTCTTTTATTGAGCTCTATTTTTTTTTTTTTTTTTTTTTGAGGTAAAATATACGGTTGAAAAGTAAAGAGGAAAAATGTGTGTGGTTAAAAAATGATTTGAATAATTGTGTTATTTAAAAATATGTTTTTAATAAGTTTGTCAAACAGAGGCTAAATGATAAATTCTAGCTTTTCTGTATTTTCGTTTTTTATATTCTTGTAATATATTTTTGCTTAATTCTTGTCTATGTTACAGTATTAAGCATTCTAATTTAATTTTGATTGGTTTGAATTGTGTATTTTTGTTAAATATAATTATAGAGTTTGTTTTGTGATATAGGCTAATAATAATTGAAGGGATTTTTGGCTTTTTCCATTGCTTACTACACAATATGCTCTCTTCAAAAATCCTCTATTTATAATTGTCACTAATTCGGGGCTGTTTTGTAAATGAAATTCTTGCTTTTTTCCTACTTTCTTCATTCTGTACTTTTGGGCTTTCATTATATTTAATTAAGGGAAAAGTGCACAGCACCTAAATTCTAAATTACTCTTTAAAACTAAAACTCAAGTTTTTTTTTCTTTTTTCTTTTTTCAAATTCAGGTATTAAATAGTAATTAGTAAACGTAATAAAAAATAACTATCATTTAAAATGTGATCTTTAAAAGTAGATCTCCATGTAATTTTACCTTTAATTAATGTATATGAGATTATTTCTGTAAATGAATTTCTTGTCTTTTCTATTCTTCTCCCGATTCCACTTTTTTTTTTAAATTAGCGCTAGGTACTATTTGGAGTTAATTACAAAAATTCCTATTGTAGAAAGTATTTTTGCAATGAGTATTGATGCTGTAAAAAATCCTAACCTTGACATGGCAGGATCTGGTGATACTTGATTGCTGGAAAAGAAGAATGAATTCACCTTGGATGACCTGCAAAAAAGGCGAGGAGGATTCTCCCCGTCGCCGCTCCGGTGTGAGAATTAGTTTTCTGGAGTATTGATGCTGTAAAAAATCCTAACATTGACATGGCAGGATCTGGTGATACTTGATTGCTGGAAAAGAAGAATGAATTCACCTTGGATGACCTGCAAGAAAGGCGAGGACGATTTTCCCCGTCCCCGCTCCAGTGTGAGAATTAGTTTTCTGGAGAAAAGTAGAGATAGAATATTTAACTAAAAACGCAAAGAATAATGAATGAATTATATGTGATTAATAGAGCTGTATTTATAGGGCTGAAAAAAGCCCATAACCTTCTTTAATTGAATAAGGAGTCTTTTTATATAAATTTACCTTTTAAGGGAAATCTATCATTACAAGAATAGAGTTCCCTTTTTTTAGGAGGTTTCCTCATAAGATACATCTTTTTATGGAGGCCCAAGGAGAAAGTCCACGAATGAAGCTCATTAATTAAGAAGGTTCGAAGTCCTATCTATGCTGGGCTTCTAAGCGTGATATGGCCGGGACAGGCCGACCATATATTTTATCATCCATGAGATTTTTTGATGAGGTCAGGATAACCCGACCTATGTGGCGAGGCAAGCCTTAGCATTTAGATTGCCCTTAAACACAAACAAATCGGAGATCGGGAAATATTAAGTCGGGCACATAGGCCGGCCATATTATCAGGACGGGTCGATCTGCTTACATTCCAAATACCCGGCCTATTTTAGGACGACTTAAAATTTCCATGATCATTGGCCCCCGTACATCAGGGATTGGCAATTGATACCTGAATGCATTTAACCTCTGACAGCTGTCATATTTATTAATGACGCGTTTTTCCAATAGTTATCTTTTGATTATTGTGTTGTAATTAATAGTGTGCAAACAAATTGCCGCCACGTGTCCAAGGTGAAAGGCTGAGATTCAAAAATTTTCCCGCCTATTTCCGCCTATATATATGTGGCCCCTATCCTCTCATTTCTTTTACTTTGCGATTTCATGAGAAACCAGAGAACTCCTCGAGCATCTAGCACAATCTCACTCTGAAACAACATTTCCTTT
This sequence comes from Ligustrum vulgare, assembly GCA_963555705.1. Lineage (NCBI taxonomy): Eukaryota > Viridiplantae > Streptophyta > Magnoliopsida > Lamiales > Oleaceae > Ligustrum > Ligustrum vulgare. Next base: position 17,850,599 of record OY743189.1, on the reverse strand, counting down.
AGGTAAGCTCGTCCACGTCCGACCTTTTTAATTCCGTAACTTATTCTTAGGAAAAATGGCCAGACAGGTGAACATAACCGACCTTAGGGAAGTAGAGAACCTAGATGAACCCTTAGAGATCAAGCCAATAGGTTTCTACCATCCCCCACCTTCCCAGGATGAGGAGTCGGGTGGTGAGGAAGGGGTTGAGGATTATGCTGATCAAGGAAGAGGGTCGAGTGAGGCCGAACTTGAGCTCCCGACCTTTAACAGTAGGATGAAGGAGCATATGGTGGATGCTGATATGAGGAAGTTCGGGCTGTCCGAGGGATACATAGCCCAAACTCCGGAGGCAGATGATGTTTCTTCCCATTGCCGGGAGGGGGAGATGGTGGTATTTCACGAATCCCTCGTGGCCGGGCTTAGGTTTCCTCTGCACCACTTTTTCATTGATTTTCTTCTTACTGCTGGTATAGTCCCGGGCCAACTCGCACCCAATGGGTGGAGAATCCTAGTATATTTCTTTGTTTTATGTAGAAGTCTAGGAATTGAACCCACCGTTGACTTGTGCAAGTGTCTTTTAGATTTGAAGTATTTTCCTCGATGCAACTTCTTCGTCTATTTAAGTGGGAAGGGACGTTTTGAAGTTCCCTGGGTTCCTTCCTCTATAAAATACTGGAACGAAAGATTTTTCTTTGTAAAGCCTCGGGTCGGGAAAACATTTTTTATCTACCTTTAGGAAACCAGACATAGATAGCTTCAATAGGATGGGGAATAAAAATGAGGAGGAGATGGCCGACCTTCTTGCCAATGTCATTAGGGTGTGTGATTTTGGTCTGTTGGCCGAAGAGGCCTCTAACTTGACAACCAATGAGATTCTGGGCCAGGCCGGTCTTGACCTACAGCCCAGTAGTTCTCGGCCTTGTAAATTAAGTAATAAATATTATTCTTTTACAATTTTTACAACCTCTAGCACTTGTTCCACTGCTCATCCTCTTCTTCTTATTATTTTGCAGGGATGGATTTTGACGGCGACAAGCTTAGAAAAGCGGCCGAGGAGAGGGCACGAAATGCTCCCCAAAAAAGAAAGGATGATGGCGTCGTGCGGCGCCGTTATCAAAAAAGGCCCCGTAAAGATTCATCCGGGGTAGGAGAGAACTCTAGGAGGGGTGCAGACGTCCCTCCTTAGAGAGAGAGTGGTCGAGACACGCGCCGTCCTCCTCCCCGTGATCAACTCGTGCATGTCTCCCCCTCACTAGAAGTTGTTCCTGAAGGCCCCACTTTGGCCGACCTTAAGGAGAAGCTAGAGGAAGGCTTTCATCCCGGCCTTCTGGAGAAGTACTCCGATGAAGTGGCTATTGAAAGCGGAGTAGACCACTTCCTGAATGCAGTCGTGAAGGTACATCCCATCCTTTTATCCCGACAATTGATCTTTTTGTTATTATTGTTATTGAAAAAGATGGCTAAGTTTTTGTCTCAACCTGCAGCTGATCAGCATTGGCCGGGGTCTTATTAACCAGGGTGTTAAACGAGGAGAAACGTCGAGTCAACTCGTACACTCTGTACAGTACGAGGCTACCCGAGCCAATAATGCTGAAGAAAAATTGGCTAGGGTCGAATCTGATTTGGCCCTGATGACCCAAGATCTGGACCTCGCTCGATCAGAAAATGCCAAGCTTGTTGACAACCTTCGTAGGGCTCGGGAATAAATTGAGGCAGCCAAAGTGGAAGCGGTCGAGGCCTACAAGAAGTCAGAATAGTACGATCTAGCCCTGGGAAATCATGAATATTACAATTATCACGCATAATTCCTCAAAACGTGAAAAATCATGCATATGATTTATTTTTAATAGGATAAGAGCAATGAGGTTAAAACAATGTGATGCAAAATTGTAAGCTCATGGATGATGTATGAATTAGAACTAAAAATGCACTTGAAGATCAAATCAAGGAAGTTAGTGCTAGGGATGCTTACTTCAAGAACTCTAATAAAGAGAAAAAATGCAAGTACTACCTGAAAATTTAAATGCAAAGCTTTAAATAAAGTAAAATAAATGAAAAAGAAAGAAAATTGGGTTGCCTCCCAATAAGCGCTCCGTTTATAGTCTAAAGCTCGACTTTTTGCAAACTTTCTTATGGTGGCTTAAAGGATGCTCGTGATGCCCTGCACTCCTTGCAATTTCCCGCCTTGCATTTCTCAACATTTTTGCGCACTTTCTTGAATTCTTTATCGTTGATTTGAGTCCCACCTAGTTTTTCTTCTTGCTTCAAATTATTACCAAGTTCTTACACACTTTTTCCAGTTTGAAGCAACTTTCTGTTTGATAATATTTGTTAGGGTATTGAGTGACACTGAAAGTCACTTGATCATCCTGAACCTTTAAGATCACTTCCCCCTTTTCAACATCTATTAAAGCTCCTCCTGTGGCTAGGAAAGGTCTACCAAAAATAAGTGGCGTTTGACTATCCTCTTCAATATCCAAAATCACGAAATCTACTGGAAAAATGAATTTATCCACTTTAACTAAAATGTCCTCAATGACACCATATGGATGCTTCACAGATCTGTCAGCCAGCTGTAATGTGATTTTGCTTGGTTTAGGTTTCCCTAATCCAAGTTTCTTGTAAACTGAGAGAGTCATTAAATTGATACTTGCTCCCAAATCACACAAAACTCTATCAAATTTGAAATTTCCAATATCACAAGGGATAGAGAAACTCCATGGATCTTTGAGTTTTGGAGGCAATTTATTTTGTAGAATTGCGCTGCACTCCTCAGTTAAGGATACAGTTTCAAATTCCCTCAACTTCCTCTTTTTAGAAATCATCTCTTTCATAAACTTGAGGTAAGCTGGCATCTGAGCCAAAGCATCTGCAAATTGAATGTTGATATGCAATTTCTTGAATACTTCCAGAAATTTACTAAACTGCTTATCCATTTTGTGATTTTGCAGACGTTGGGGGAATAGGATTGGTGGGATATAGGTCTTGATAGGTGATTGAGATTCTTCTTCTTTCTTTTGAGTTTCAGATTTGGTTGATTGATTAGGTTTCTCAGATTTATTCTCTACTTCTCCAACCACTTGTTTGTCTTCCCTCTCAGGTCTTTCTTCATGTGTTTTGGGCAATTGAACACCATTTCTGGTATTGACAGCCTGAACATCCTTCTGTATCCTATTTCTTAGGAGTGTATGAGGGAAAGGGATTGGAGGTACATTTCCATTTGGTGGAAAATATTCCTCTGCGGGAATGTATGATTCACCCTCAACAGCTACCTTAGAAGCTGGAGTATAGATTTTTCCCATCTCTACTGTAGAGATCATGTTGACATGCTCCCTTGGATTTTTAACTGTGTTACTTGGGAGTGTTCCAGGTGCCCGCTCAAAAAGTTGTTGAGCGATTTGGCTTATCTGATTTTCAAGCCCATTAAGTGCAGCAGAATGATTTTGTATGGTTGTTTGATGCAGTTCAAACATTTTATCAGTCTTCTGCATGTGTTGTTGAAACATTTCCCCAAACTTGGTCTTCTCTCCTGCATTGGTTGGTTAAACTCATTTTGATTGTTAGAACATTTGAAGTTTGGGTGTTGTCTCCAACCAGGGTTGTAAGTAGGAGCATATGGGTCATTCTGTTGTTGATGATTGTTTTGCACAAAATTAACCTGCTCCTCTTTTGAAGCCAACAACATGCAATTTTCGGTTGAATGGTTCGCGCTACAATTCTCACACACTACTGGTGATTGAATAGCGTGAACTCCTTGATGATGTGAAAACAACATGTCAACCTTTTTTGTTAGCGCAGCAAGTTGTGCATTTGTACTGGTCAGTGCATCTACATCATGCACTCCAGCAACTCTTTTGTGTACTACTCTTTCAGACGGGAACATGGTGTGTGTTTTTGCAATGAGTTCCACCAAGTCCCATGCTTGGTTGACACTTTTATTAGTAATGGACCCACCAGCTGATGAGTCCACTATGGATTTGTATTGTGGTGACAACCCAGAGTAAAAGTATTGAACTTGAAGGCCTTTATTAAATCCATGATATGGGCATTTTCTAAGAAGATCCTTAAATCTACCCCAAGATTCATGAAAACTCTCACCGTCTAGTTGTTGAAAAGTAGATATCTCCAATTTTAGTTTAGCTACTTTAGCGGGTGAAAAATATTTGTTACAAAATTTTCTAGCTAAGTCATCCCATGTAACTATACTAAATTCAGGTTCAGAATCAAGTCACTCCAATGCACTACCTCTTAAAGTGTAAGGAAATAGTCTCAAACGAATGGCATCATCGTTTATGCCTTGAAATTGAAAATTTTGGCACATTCTCCCAAATCTTGCAACATGAGCATTGGGGTCCTCGTGTGCCTTTCCAGAAAATTGAAGATTATTACTGAAAATGTTTATTAAATCTGCTTTTAATTGAAAGTCATTCCTTCCAAAAGGCGGATATAATATACTAGAACGGTTTGCAGTGGCAACAGGAGTCAATAATTGACCCATAGGAAGATCTCCTACATTTTCATCTTGAACATTAGGTTCATGGACTTGATTATTTTGTAATGCTGCATTAGGAGCAAGAGCTCTTGCAGCAGCATTTAGCTCAAATTCAAAGTTTTCGTTTGGATTAATAGGATTAGCCATTTGGTTCAAATTTTGTTGTTCCCTACGTCGTTCTCTAAAGAATTTTTCAATTTCAGATTCCAATGGTAGAAGATTTCCCTTTTGAGAACGGAGCATAAAAGGAAAAAAAAAATAGAATTTTAAAAGTTTTTTTTTATAATGAATCAAAATGCTAAAAACTAAAGGTAAACTAAATCTAACAGTTAAGAATGCTAAAAATCAAAATAAATAAATAACAAATTAAAATAGTCCCCGGCAACGGCGCCAAAAACTTGTTGGTGTGAAATCTCGCAAGTGTACGATATCGCTAACAAGTAGTAAAAGTGGACTTTTGAGTCCGGGTTGTCGATCCCATGAGGACTATTTATTTGTTATCGATTTACTTTGATTCAATAGAATTCCTACACTAAAACAAAAACTAACTAAGAAAATAAAATACCAAACAATCCAAAAACGACAATAAAATTGAGAATAAATGAAATAAACAATGCAATTAAAATGAAAAGAGAAAATTAAACTAAAAGCAATTAATAAAGCAAGAAACAAAGTGATGATATTTCTAGCAATTGAATGAATATCGGGACTAACGATTTCGAAATAACGTTCTAGCTCAATTTCTCATCTCAAGTTGTTTTCTAAAATTGTATTTGGTCGAATTCACGCATATATCTAATTTACCTCTCTCGAGTTCAAATTAGACCTATTTAACTAAGTCAACCATGTATCTCTACAGCGGGTCAGAGTTCTCCTTAGTTAAATGCATTAAATTTCCTAAGAATTCATAATTGACCACATGCAACTACAAATTCATATCTCTATCTTTTTGTTGAAATTACCTGATTTTATTACGTGATCTAATTGTTAACTCACCTCTCGGATTATGAAAACAACCATTAAATCATGAATTGGTGATCAAGCATTAAACGCAATAATAAAATCAATACATGAAATAAAAGCACCAACTTGAGAATTAAAATCAAACAAGAAACATTAAATCTATATCGTCAATCCCGAATTAAAATTTAGCTACTCATGTTATTGGGAGAAAAATCAATAAATAATAAAAATAAAACTTGGAGTTTGAATAATTGAAGAATTAACATCACCACCAATATCCACCAGCATCCACTGCAATAGCACCAGCAGCCTCCAATTATATCACCGGTCGGCTGTATCACTTTTTCTTCCAAGCTCCACCTCAAAAGCAGTGTATGTATATATGTGTATCAAAGATAAATATCACATCTTTTTCCTTATCTCCTCTCTCACGGCTCTGTTCCTCAACTCGGAAGTGTCTCTCCTCTTAATAGAAGTATTCTGCCTTTTTTATTCTAACCCCCAGCTGCTCCTTTAAATCCTACCAAGCACTACCTTTGTTGCTAGAAGAAAATTCCAGCCGAGCCTTTCCTTTTAATAGCCGTCTGTATATATTTATTATCCCAGAATTCCTAAAGCTGCCAACTTTCTTCTTTTTACTTTCAAAACTCAACAGCCCTCCACTCAGCCGAGCACCAATGTTAACCCCTTTCACTTTGTCTCCCCCAAGTATATATATTATAATATGTATGTCTCAGCCCACTTTTCTCTCCTCAATTCCTCGACAGAAAAGGCAACCTTTTTTCTCCTTCAATCGGCTGACCTCCCCCATCTTCTCTCACTCGGCTGCTGAGTTTATATATTCCCAAAGAATTCCCAGCAACCTACACTTTTTGGGCCAAAGAAGTCATATTAATTGGGTTTATAGAAGCCCAATTATATATACCTAACTTATACTTTAAAGCCTCAATTGTTCCAAACAATTCACTTTGATCCTTTAATTAATTACACGCTCGGTCCTTTAGCTTTTGTCTCCAATTGCATCTAAAATTGAGTTTTTCCATCCAATTATTGTGTGATTGCTTCAATTCCTCATTTTCTTAGTTTTGGGATAAAAACCTGAAATAATAATAATATACACAAACTAAGTAGAATTTATTCAAGAAAAATATTATAATATCATAATTTCGACAGATAAATAAGTGTATAAAATACACTTATCAGACAGCAGCTTCCATCCAAAAGGCAAGCATGAACGGAGTCTCCCCTGTTGCAGTTTTGAATGTTGTTCAATTGGCCCAAAGTATTTCTGGGAGGAGATCGGGCCAATCACCTTTGCCACTGCCAAGGCGAGTCCTCAAGTCTTGCAAGATGAGTCTGTTTGTAACTTCAGCTAACCCATTACTCTGCGGGTGTGAAATGGAAGTTAACCCGTGTTCTATACCCAGGTTCTTACAGAATTGTTTGAAGGCTTGACACTCGAACTGACGTCCATTACCAGTGATTAATGTCTTAGGAAGACCAAAACGGAAAATAATTGACTTCCACACAAATGTCTCCAGCTTTTGTTTTGTGATCACGACAAGCGGTTCTGCTTCCACCCATTTTGTGAAGTATTCCACAGCTACTGCTAAAAACTTGACCTGACCACGAGCTATGGGGAATGGCCCAAGAATGTCAATTCCCCATTGAGCGAAGGGATATGGGCACATAACTGAAGATAGTTCTTCAGCGGGATGATGTAATCGGGCTGCGAACCTTTAGCATTTATCGCAAGCTTTCACATAGCTGAGTGTGTCCTTCTTCATGGTTGGCCAATAGTATCTGTATCACATTAATTTCATAACCAAAGCTCTTGCTCCCTGGTGTCCTCCACAAATTCCTTCATGAACCTCAGCCATAGCAAGGGCTGCTTCTTTCGGAGTTAGGCATCGTAGGTAAGGAAGTGTAAAACTTCGACGGAACAAGGTATTCCTCGGAGCCCTTGCTTTGACTCTTCTTGCCTCTGCTTTGTCATTTGGAAACTTTCCCGATGTCAAATAATCAATGATTGGATCGAGCTGATGTGTAATACTTGGCTCATGAAGAGTTCTCATGATACGGTTCTTTCTAAGTGGTCAAGATTGGAGAAAGTTAATCTTTATTGAGCATCTGCTTTGTGGTTGGTGGACCTTGGAATTTTGTCTATGCGGCAAGACTTGAACTTCCTTTGCAAGTCCAAAATCATCATTCTGTAAGACGATATTTTTTCATCTTTTGCTTTAAAAGTGTCGTTCACCTGCTCTACCACCAACTGTGAATCACTTAAGACTTTGACATGCTCGACCCCTAGATGTCGAGCTGCTTGAAGTCCGACGATAACTGCTTCACATTCTACATCATTATTAGTTGCTGGGAAGTCAAACCTTATTGCACACTGAGTTTCCATTGTGCCATCATATTTCTTTAGTATAATTCCGACCCCGGAGCCTGCGACATTCAATGCTCCATCCACTTGCAAAGTCCAGGTGGCCTCTTCCCTGTCATGATCTGTTTGCCCCTGAGGTCTTGGTGCGAGTAAGGTGACGAAGTCAGCCAAGGCCTGTGCTTTGATAGAAGGTCGAGGTTTGTACTCGATGTCACATTCCCCAAGCTCGATTGACCATTTAAGTAGAAGACCGAGACATCCAGTTCCTGCAAGATTTGTTTAAGGGCTGATTTGTGAGGACAGTTATAACATGGGCTTGAAAGTAAGGTCTTAGCTTTCTGGCTGCTGTAACCAAGGCAAGCGCAAGCTGTTCTACTAGTGTATATCGAGTTTCTGCGTCTAACATCATCTTGTTGATGTATTACACCGATTTTTGGGCTTTCCCTTCCTATTTAACCAAAACGACTCTCACAGCATGATCTGAGACTACTAGGTACAAGAACAGACTGTCCCCTGGATGTGGCTTTACCAATATTGGGGGAGTACCCAAATATTCTTTTAACTTCCTGAAAGAGATCTCGCACTCTTTGTCCCACCTAGAGGCTTTGTTTCCTCTGAGAGTCTTGAAGAAGGGAAAACATTTATCTGCTGCCCTTGACATAAAATGGCCCAGTGCTGCCACTCTCCCTGTAAGCTTCTGTACTTCCCTGATATTCCTGGGAGGTTCCATTGATGTAAGGGCTTTAATTTTATCTAGATTAGCTTTGATGATTCTCTGGGTGATCATGAATCCTAAAAATTTTCCCGAGCTTACTCCGAAGGCGCACTTGGCGGGATTCAGTTTCATTCGATGTTCTCTGAGTGTACAGAATATGTTTTCTAAGTCAGCAATGTGGTCTTTCTTTCTCGAGCTCTTTACAACCATGTCATCAACATAGACTTCAATGTTCATCCCGATGTGCTTGGAGAAGACCATGTTTACCAATCTTTGATAAGTAGCTCTGGCATTCTTCAATCCAAAGGGCATGACCTTATAACAATATATTCCTTCATCTGCCATAAAGCAGGTTTTTTCCTGATCTTCCTGTGCCATCCGAATCTGATGATATCCTGACAACGTGTCAAGGAAGCTGTAAGCCTGTAAAGTTCAGAATCTGATGTGGAATCTACTAATATGTCGATCCGGGGAAGAGGATAATTGTCTTTTGTACACACTTTGTTCAAATCTGTGAAATCTATACAAACTCGCCACTTGCCATTTGGTTTCTTCATCAGGACCACGTTAGCTAGCCATTTCGGATACTTAACTTCTTTGATGAATCCTGCTTTCAAAAGCTTATCCACTTCTTCTTTTATTATCTGCCTCCTTTCTGTGGCAAACTGTCTTCTTCGCTGTTTTACGGGCTTCTTTTCGAGCATGACGTTAAGCCCGTGTTCAACGAGTGCGGGGTCAATCCCGGGCATGTCTTCAGTGCTCCATGCTAATATGTCAATATTTCTTCTTAAATATTGTGATATCTCTTCCTTCATTAATTTGGGGAGTTCTTTCCAAATCATGAAACTCTTCCTTCTGAAATCTGAACTTCTTCTAGCTCTTCAACTGGTGACATGCGATCTTCCACAGGAAGTTCAATTGACATCTCCGTTTTATTCTTCCAAATACAGCTGATATAACAACTTCTAGTGCCTGACTGATTTCCCTGTACTGTCGCTATGCCTGCGGAAGTTGGGAACTTGATCGCCAGGTGATATGCCGATACTATTGCTTTCAAGCTATTTAGGAATGGTCTTCCAAAGATAGCATTGTAGAACATAGGGGTCTTCACGATCTAAAATGGAATCATCTTCGTTACCAACTTATCTTCTGAATTAAGTGAAGTAGGAAGGTCAATTAGGCCTTCGGGTTTCACTGTTCCCCCACCGAAGCCAGTTAGTGGGGTAATGACCCGTCGAAGCCAATCTCTGGGGAGTTGCATCTTGTTGAAGGCTTCCAAGGAAAGGACATTGGCTGCACTTCCATTATCAACTAACACCCTTCTTATATCAAAATTTGCGATTATGGTACTGATGACAATGGCATCGTAATGGGGATATGAAATTCCTTCCATATCAGCATTACTAAAGCTAATGCTGCTTGAAATCTCATGTCATGATCTCTCGACCTTTCTTCCTGATCACCTAATGCCCGGGCATAATTCTTCCTTGCATTATTTGAATCGCCTACAGAAGCTATTCCTCCAACGATAAAGTTTATGGTGCCAGTGGATCTATTTTTCTCTTCCCCTTTACCCTGATCTTTATCATCTTTCTTTATGTAATGTCCCGAGAAGCCTCTTTTTATGTAATGTCCCAGGAAGCCTCTTTTTTTATATAAACTTACCTTTTAAGGGGAATTCTATCATTACAAGAATAAAGTTCCCCTTTTTTAGGAGGTTTCCTCATAAGATACGTCTTGTTATGGAGGCCCAAGGAGGAGGTCAATGAATGAAGCCCATTAATGAAGAAGGTTCGAAGTCCTATCTATGCTGGGCTTCTAAGCGTGATATGGCCGGGACAGGTCGACCATATATTTTATCATCCATGAGATTTTTTGATGAGGTCGGGATAACCCAACCTATGTGGCGAGGCAAGCCATGGCATTTAGATTGCCCTTAAAACACAAATAAATCGGAGATAGGGCAATATTAAGCCGGGCACATAGGCCGGCCATATTATCAGGACGGGCCGATCTGCTTACATTCCAAATACCCGGCCTATTTTAGGACGACTTAAAATTCCCATGATCAAGTATTGTAAATGATAAATTGCGCAATCAAATAGGTGATGAGTAGATGAATGATAGCATCGTTGTATTCGTGAAGAAAAATAATTTTGAAGCTTGATAGTGAAGTCATTTTACAATGATTTCAAAGTATTAGAATTCGAAAGGAACAATTGTAAAGTATGTCATTTTTAGTGTTGCTTTATTAATATATTACTTTAAATTCTTGTCTTCATTAATTTAAGTCATAAAAATCTGACTCCATCCTCTCACCCCTACTATACATACACTGGATTTGAAAATAAATAAATTAAATTAAATAAAACAATTGGCATTGCTATCCTTATAACACACAACAAAAGACCCTCGTGATCATCGGGGATTTTATTGAAATAGCTAAATGAAATCCTTATTTTATGAAAACTAGTATCACAATCGTGCGTTGCACGGAAGAATAATATGAAATGATTTTATTGTAAATATCATTGTTCACTAATATCTCGCGATGCAAAATACCCCTGCAAGTGCACGGGTCGTGAGAAGTAATAAAGTGGACCTAGGAGTCCGGATTATCATCCCACGAGGACTGCTATTAATTACCGAAATATTTTAGTTCTACACTTTATTTGAACGAACAAATGAATTTGAGGTTTTAAATTAAAACTAAGAAGATGAATTAAATAATTAAATTGTGAAATTGTTTTGTTTTAAAAGATGATTGTAAAGTAGTTGGGATTTACGATTTCACCTAACCAATTAAATTAACTCCAATTCCAGTTTTATTTCCTAAATATGCATTCGGTCAAATTCACTAATTTAAATTGAAATTTCTCTCTCGAGTTTAAATCAACTCTACCTAAATAAGTCAACCATGTATCTCTACAGCGGGTCTGAATATTCCTTATCTAGATGCATTATATTCAAGAATTCACACATGACCGCAATAATTACAAGAGTATATCTCTATCTCTCGTTCAATTACCGGATTTATTACCTAGATCTATGTTATTAACTCACCTCTCGGATTATGGAAATAACACATAAAATCATGAATAAGTGGCCAGTTCATTCACGCATTAAACGCAATAATAAATCAACACATGCATTAAAGCGTTAAAACAAGGAATATGGAATTAAAATAATTAACTAGGCTACATCGTTCATCTCAACATCAAATTTAGCTACACATCATATTTAAATAGCAAAAACAAAATATAATGACGTTCATTGAAAATAACAACGAAGAATGGAAAGATTGCACCAATTATCAATTCTTCAAGTATCTTCAATTCACGCCCCTCTGCGATGCTTGAATCTCCAAGAATTTTAATTCAAATTTCTGTTGTGGCTCGTTCTATGGAGAGGCAAAGGTCTGATTTTTCGTGCCTCATGTGTTGTATATATAGGTTTTGGAGAAAACCTAGGTCAAAAAGAGAAAAGTCTGATAAAAATCGCGAGAAAAAACCCACAGTTGGCCCAGTCGGAAAGCCACGCGATCGCGTGGCTTACACCCTAGCGATCGCGTGCTTGACCCAAAAATTCTCAGGTTATTTTTTCACACCTTCTCGCGGTCGCTTGGTATGTAACCAGCGATCGCGACTTCGCTCTTTTCTCGGCTGTACAAGTTAGTCCCCGACCTTTAATTGCACCTTCAATCATCAACTTCCAATTATTGCAATTTAGTCCTCGAACTTTATCTTCTTCTCGATTTGCCCATTCAAGCACTTAATTTATTCAATTCGGTCCTCCAACCTATGATTCGTTCATTTTGGCACGTTGCATCTTTTCGGTTGACGTCACAAACTCCTCACTTGTCCAATTTAGCTCCAATTAGCAATCCAATTATACGTTTTTCCCATTGATTTCATCATTCTTCATCTTTTGGGATATTTTCTGAAAAGTAAACGATAAACACAAATTAAATAACACAAATTCCTAAACGACAATAATTACACCTAATTTAGACATACAAATAAGTGTATAAAATACACTTATAAAATACCCCCAAACTAGAATTATTGTTCGTCCTCGAGCAATGAAAAATAAACTACAAAAATCAAAGAAATAAGAGAACAAATATTTTTGTTGTGTCAACATGTTTACCATATGCCTCCAAAGTCCAAACCAATTTAAGCTTTAAGCAAGCGTCATGAACAACAATGCAAAATAATTTCTAGTTATATCTGCCAGATTTTTAAGTGTGTGTGTGAATAGCCAATGTCAAACGCATACTTATACAAAAGATATACTCAACACTGTGTGGCTCATTACGCATATTCAAGCCCAAATCCCATGTGGTCAATCTATGAATTCTAATGAAAAATTCTTTCAACGCTCATAGATGATCACCACTTTCTGCTTTTTTCTCTCGCATCCCGGATTTTTATCTATGTGGGTTCTAAAAATAATCTTTGCTTTTTACACACAAGGTAGTCAAAATCAGAAATGAGTGTGCATAACAAATCAAAAGAAAGCAGTCCCCAATTCTACAACCTCAACCACCACAGCTCAGTCAACAAGGCTTATACCATGCAATAGTTTTTAAATTTTTTTTTTATGGACGACTTTTTCTTTTAATGTCCCTGTCTTTTACCATCTATATGACCCCTGTAGCGGGCTTTCAGATCGTCATCTCCCAAACCAGAAGACTTTAGGGTACCAGGTTCAAAGAACCCCTCAGACGTACTTTCCCGAGTCATAAAGGCTTAAACAGAAAAGTTAAAGATGTTATAATGTCTTATGTGTAAGTCCACTCTTCGTACTTGCTTTCTAATTGACCCATGTAGCGAACTTTAGGTCGATGACTCCCAAGTCAGTTGGCTTTAGGGCACCATGTTTGAAGGACCCCTTGGACTTACTTACTCGAGTCAAAAAGGCATTTGAAGAGCAGAATAAGACCTTCAGCATTTTTCTGTTTTTATGCTGGAAGTGGTTTATACCCGTTGACCAAACTGTAATGACTAAAGTGCAAAACTAAGAACCACAGACCTCCAACCCGTCAATACATACAAATTCCAACCATTTTACCCCCAAACTTGCCTCTTAGCATGATTGGTTCTAATTTAAGGGTGGGATGTCTAATGATCTAAGTTCAGGGATTTCTGAGTCATTCCTAAGTTCAAATTGCATAAAATTTTGCCCTACATGTATTAAACAAAAGCCTTCACACAAGCAATTATCTAACACTGGCTATGTGCGCAATAAGTATGAATCTAGCAAAATATAACTAGTTCAAAAATAATTTCATTCTTTCATGTTGTCCAATTTTCAAACCTAAGCACAAATTGATTCATACTATATCCTAGGCAATAAACATGTCAACAAAGTTTTCAATTTTTTTTTATCCCAATAGAAATTGAATGAGAATATTAAATAAGTATGGAAGCAATTGATATGAATGAAATTCTGCACCCCCAAACTAGAAAGAAACATTGTCCTCAATGTTTGTCAAAAAGATCTAAAAGTTGTAATTCAAGACAAATAATAGAGAACGAAAACTTCCCTGGTGCATTGGAGATGTTTTGTAGCATTGAAGCCTCCATATTGCATTTGAATGAATACGACCCTTTTCTTGCTCTGCCCAACTTGATTGGAAGTGTCTTGATTGATGTTTACCTTGAAATTAAGAGAAAGTAACATTAAAAATCATAAGCACCAATAAGAAATAATGGAAGTTCAGTACCACACCCCCAAACTAAAGTTAAAGCAAAATTTTGAATTTTCAAAATTGGTCGACCACACATTCAAGCCTTGACATCGCCTAGAAAAACATAAATTTTTCCGAGCCATCTTTTGATACGTTAGAGTTCACAGCATGATCGATAATATATTAAAAATTCGGCTCATTTGAAGATCAATAGGGTCATAAAACAATGTGGAGAAGTAGGTGACGTGAGACAGTTTCTGGGTACAATGGCTTGCAGTGGCCTTGCAATGGGGCTGCCTTGATGCAATGTTGGTTTTCATGATTTTCATGCAATGTAGTGAACTAATTCTAGAACTAAATACACACAATCAATGATGAACATGTCATGAAGATAAATACCGGTATGAATTTCTAAAATTAGCACAAGAACATCTTTGTGGCATTTCATCAAACACTTAATGGGCATTGCAAAAATCAATGGATATGCATAGGGTTGGAGGCATGAATGAACCCAAAATTTTTGTCTACTAAACCACAAATCACAATCTCCAACCACTAACCTAAGCCCATTCTTCTCCATTCACAATTTCTAAATCCAAGAACTCAAAGAAAATTTCAAAATTTTGAGTAAACATGGATTTAAGTGAAGAATTTCATACCTTTCATTGATTTGGATTTGAAAATAGCACTGAATTTGGTGCAACAAAGTGTTGATGACATGCACACAAGATGTAGAATCAAATATGAGGTGATTGGGGAAGAGAAAACGAATTTATAATGTTTGAAATTGAAAACATTAGAAACAACACTTAAACTGCCGATTTTGGTCCCAGTACAGCCACGCGATCGCCTGGCTGAAGTGCCAGCGATCGTGTGGTTCAAGGTGTAAAAATCTGTTGATTTTTTAATGCAAATTTGCGATCGCCATAGCCTATTGGCACGCGATCGCGTAGTACACGGCAGTACTGAAAATTTTTCCTATTTTTGATTTTCAAAATCATTTTTCTCCCCCTAATCACTTCATGATCGATGCAATGATTTTCCAAACATTAACCTCATGATTCAAACTAGTGTGTGTGTGTGTGAGTTTGGAATGACGATAAAAACCTAGCCTAATGGAAACATGCAAAATCAAAAACATACTAAATATGCAATAATAGAATATTATGCACAAGTGCTCTTAACATGAAACATGCAAAATACTCAAACACAATTCCTACCATGCATATATCTAAAATTTCAATAATAAAATAAATAATGAAAGCGTAATAAGTAAAAGGGAAGAAAAGTTGGGTTGCCTCCCAACAAGCGCTCCGTTTAGAGTCCCGAGCCTGACTTTTTGTGTAAGACACTTTTCATTTCTCGTGCAATTTTAAAATTTCACGTAATACTGTGATGAATGTTATTATAAATTATGATTTTTTTTTATCTTTAATGTCTATAATTGAAATTATTTTGCAGTGGAAGAACTTAGACGCCGGCTCGATCAATGTACCAATTTAAAAGATTATAAATTGGTTATTTAAATTAGTTACATGCAATTCTATGTAAATAATTGTTTTATTGCCTCAGCATGTTATTTTCTATTTTATTATGCCAATTTGAAATTTGGGGGAAAAGTGTAGTATCAATCGAGGGTAAATAGAACTTATAAACTTACTTAAACAAAAGAGAAGAGTTGAGGGACTGATTTGAAAATTCCAAAAGATTAAAAAAAACCTTAACCTAACCTAATCACTCTCTCACTCACGCCTCTCTCTCACTCACGCCTCTCTCTCACTCGGTCTCTCTCTCTCTCTCGAATCCGATCTCTCACCCTCGGCTCTCTCCTTCTCTCGGCCTCTCCGTCTCTGTCTCGCCCTCTCGCCGCTCCTCTCCCGGCGACTTCGACGCCCACCACCGGCCACCATCCTCATGGTAAACTCCTCCCGAACACACACCCGCACTCACAGTCAACGCACACACACCCACACACACGAACCGCTGCACGGTTTTTTTACACGTGCACACACGGGCTTATATGTATTGATGTATATTTGTTGTATGTATATATTTATATGAACATTTCAGATTTCTCAGTTTGAGTTGTAGTCAAATTTCGAATTTTTAATTGTTAACTTCAGATTTGGGGCATATATGTATATATGTGTGTATGTATATGTATGTGTGTATGCACCTTTCAGATTTGGTAATGGAAAATTTATATAGGTAAATTTCAGATTGTATATATATAGATATATCGATTCAAAGTTTTAGTTAAAATTCAGATTTTTGATTTCTGCTTAGATTTTAAATCATAGATTGTCAAATTGATAATTTTGTTTGGAACCTTGATGAATTATTTAAATTTTTATTGTAAATGTATAATGTTAAAGTTGTGAAATTGGAGTTTAGTTAACTGTTTTTGGTAAAGGATTATGAAATTGGTATTTTGTAGGTTTAAGAATTCATTTGGAACTTTAAGTTGGAATTTCAGATTTTGGAAACTATTAAAATGGGTTTTTTTGATTAATTTTAGTTAAATTGAGACCTGGATTATAATCTTACATTCTTATGCATGTTAGGGATTTAGAATGTAATGTTTTGGGAGTTTGAAGCATGAAACTCTTTCTTATTTTATGTGCTTTAATCTAAACGTGAGGTCACATTGTGAATTAAAAGTTGTACTTATTAATGAATGTGAAAAATTAGGATATTTGGTACATTGACGTCACGGGCATCCGAGACTTTTCTACTTGCAAATTCAGAAACGGTAAATTAGTAAGGACATCAGGTAAGTAAACTTCCCCTATTTTCATAGAAGTTAAATGTAAATGTAAATGTAAATGTAAATGTGAAACGTGTAAATGGCTGTTTGCAACTTACTAGCTTTGATGAATTTCATTTACTTTATGAAAGTATATGTATTAAGAAGAATGTTCAAGCATGCACATTATCATGTCATTGCATCATCAAGCATGCATTGGCATTGGCATCGAAAGTGGAAAGTCAAATGATTTTAAATGAAGAATGTGGTAAGTTTAAGTTTTCTCAAAATGCATGTATCCCAAGTTTTAAGAAAGAATGAGTGTACTTCTATGCCATGAAAGGTGAGTGGGAAATGGGGCGCAGGAGATCGGCGTACCCGAATTAAACCGTTGTTGCGGTGGCAAATATTAAACCGCTTTGCGGTGACGATTGCTAAACCGGTTGACGGTGGAAAATATTAAACCGCTTTGCGGTGACGATTGCTAAACCGTTTGGCGGTGGCAAATATTAAACCGCTTTGCGGTGACGATTGCTAAACCGTTTGGCGGTGGACAATATTAAGCCGCTTTGCGGTGACGATTGCTAAACAGGTTGACGGTGGCAAATATTAAACCGCTTTGCGGTGACGATTGCTAAACCGTTTGGCGGTGGCAAATATTAAACCGCTTTGCGGTGAAGATTGCTAAACCGTTTGGAGGTGACAAATATTAAACCGTTGTGCGGTGACGATTGCTAAACCGGTTGACGGTGGCAAATATTAAACCGCTATGCAGTGGAAAAATGATAATCTGGTCCTAAATAAGGGATAAGACCCACTGCATTGTAATTGACTAGAAGATACACTAATTGAGTTCACGATAGAAATGAAGTTAAAGTTTTTGGAAACGTCTAAGTGAAAGTCTTGAAACGAAAGTCTTGAAATGAAGTGAAAGTCTTGAAATGAAATGGAAGTTTTGAAATGAAATGAAAGTCTTGAAATGAAGTTAAAAGTTTTTAGAAATGTTTAAGTGGAAGTTTGGAAGGTATGAATGTCTTGAAAGGTAAAGTAAATGAGGGTAATTACTTTGAATGGTTTAAGGAATTTCATGTCATGAGCATGCATCACGTGCATAAAGTTTACTTACTGAGCTTTAGCTCACCCCAATCCCTCCCCAACATTTCAGGTGATGAAAGTTAGGTGACCCGAGGAGAGCACACGGCAGCTGACTCAGGCTATCCCCGCTTCAACCCTTTTAAAATAAAGTTAAATTAGAATTTATTTCAATTTCTCAATATTTATTCTTTAATTCATGTATTATTGAGGTTAAATTACCTCTTATTTCATTTGCTAAAGTTTATTTACTTGGAATTATATTGTTGAGGAGTTTGGGATTTATTGTAATGGTTTGGATGATGTTTGGGATTGAATGAGTTGAGATGTGTACTTTAAAATGATTTTGATGTCCCTCTACAGGTTGGCTATGTCCAATTTACAGAGGAGACTCTGTCGAAATTTCTGTAAAATTTCATAATAGATAAATGAACATTTTGCTTGTGTAAACAATTTGAATTCCGCATTTAATGTGAATGGAAGTTAACACGCCTAGGTTTAAGGTTTGAAACTTGGGGTGTTACATTTTGTACTTTCAAATCATGGAGGTTTGAAAGATGATTTCACAGCCTTACACATCTTGCAATTTCCAGCCTTGCACTTCTCAACTCGTTTCTTCACTTTCTTGTAGTCCAAGGCCTCCTTTTCCACTTGTTGAGGGATGTTAGGCTTTTCTTCCTTCTTGTCCCTCCATCCATCTTTTACCTTCACACACTCATGTTTTGTGATTAAAGCCTCCTCAATCTTAATCTCATTCTTCATGCAGCCATTTGGTTTCTTGACTTCTTCATCCATCTTGAAGCAACTTTCATTTTGAATCTTTGGATCCTGTCTTAGCTTAATGCTGAACGTGACTTGTTCCTTCTCGACCCTAAAGATGATTTCTCCCTTTTCAATGTCAATCAGTTATCTTCCAGTAGCAAGGAATGGTCTTCCAAATATTAGAGGCATCTGAGTGTCTTCTTCCATATCAAGAATCATAAAGTCAACTGGGAAGAAAAACTTGTCAACCTTCACAATCACATTTTCAACCACACCATATGGGTACTGAATGGATCAGTCAATTTTTGTGGTAATTTCTTTTGAAGTATGGCGCTGCACTCCTCACTCAGTGCTACTGTCTCAAAATCAACCAACTTTCTTTTGTTTGACAGCATCTCCTTCATAAACTTTAAGTAGAGGGGCATTTGAGCTAATGCTTCAGCAAAATGAATATTAATGTGCAGTTTCTTGAATATTTCAAAAAGTTTTCCAAACTGCTGCTCCAACTTATGCTTTATCAATCGTTGTGGATAAGGAACTGGGGGCACAAAGCTTTGACTGGTGGTCGAACTCGAACTTCTTCTTCGACTTTTTCATGAACTTCAGGAGTCGATCTTGTTCTTTCTCACTTTCCTGTTCTTCCACCACCTCTTCCTTTTGGCTCTTTTGCTTTTCAAATTCCTCTACAGTTACTTCAGATAGCTGAACCCCGCTCCTTGTTGTTATTGCATTAACATGCTCACGAGGGTTTGTTTCAGTATTGCTCGGTAACTGTCAAGGCTGTCTTGTTGAACTGCTAGCTGCCAGCTCTCCCATTTGTCTCTTCAAATTCTTAATCTCAGCTGCTTGATTCATAATTTCACCATTCTAACTCTTAACTAGCTGGATTAACATCTCCATATTTTCTGCCATGGTTTTATGAGATTGTTGTTGCTGCTGTTGTTGAAAACCAGGCTGACGCTGAACATTTTGATTATTAGTCCAGGAGAAGTTGGGGTGGTTCTTCCATTCTGAGTTGTAGGTTTGTGAATAAGGACCACCCTGTTGCCCATGAAATTGACTTGTTCTGAACTTGTTTGATTTTGTTGAAGTGGGCAGAAATTTATAGCATGATTTTCAAAACAAAAATCACACAAAGTTATTTGAACAAAATTCACTTGCTGCACACCCATACTATCTATCTTCTTTGTCAACGCATCTAGCTTAGCAGTTAATGCTGTAATTTCACTAACTGCAGCAATTCCTCCAGACTTAGGCGCAGACCTCTCTGAATACCATTGGTAACTATTTGAAGTCATCTTCTCGAAAATCTCAGAAGCTTCTTCATAAGTCATATCCATTACTGAACCCCCAGCTGCTGAGTCTGCGTGCTTCTTATTTTCATTTGTCAACCCATTATAGAATGTCTGAACTAAGATCCAATCTGCAATTCCATGGGTAGGACACTGTCTGATAAGCTCATTGAACCTTTCCCACGCCTCAAAAATGGATTCCTCAGGCTGTTGACTGAATGACAAAATTTCACGCCTTAGCTTTGACATGCGGCCAGGTGGGAAAAATTTATCTACAAATTTCTGGCTCATAACTTCAAATGTGGTGATTGTGTGTAGGGGCAAAGAGTAAAACCAGGCTTTTGCTTTGTCTTCTAAAGAAAATGAGAAGAGCTTTAATTTTACGGCGTCATCTGAAACTCCATTCATGCGTTGCATATCACATAGTTCCAAAAATGTTCGAAGATGGGCATGAGGATCATCAGATGGAAGTCCATGAAAAACACATGAATTTTGGATCAAGGATATCAAGGAAGTCTTGATCTCAAAATTATTAGCTCGGATTGCAGGAGGTACAATGCAGGTTCCAATGTTCCCCACTGGAGGAACCATGTAATCTCGCAAAACGCGCCTTCCATGATTTTGTTGCTGTCCATTCATAACTGCTGGCAGATTTTGTTGATTTCCCTGATTATCCTGAATTACGTCATCTGCCATGGCTAAGTCTGTTTATTGATTCGCTTCCAACTGTTGTCTACGCCTCTGTCGAAAGGAGCGTTCAATTTCTGTATCAAAAGGAAGCAAATCAAATGACTTAGTCCTTCTTAACATAAATTAAATAAAACAAAAATAAAAAATAAAAACAGAAAATAAAGATGAAAATAAAACAAAATAAGGTTCAAAGTAAAGTAAGAACTAATGGGTATCGATATTAATTAACAGTCCCCGGCAACGGCGCCAAAAACTTGTTCACTGATATCTCGCGATGCGAAATACCCCTGCAAGTGCACGGGTCGTGAGAAGTAATAAAGTGGACCTAGGAGTACGGATTATCGTCCCACGAGGACTACTATTAATTACTGAAATATTTTAGTTTTACACTTTATTTGAACGAACAAATGAATTTGAGGTTTTAAATTAAAACTAAGAAGATGAATTAAATAATTAAATTGTGAAATTGTTTTGTTTTAAAAGATGATTGTAAAGTAGTTGGGATTTACGATTTCACCTAACCAATTAAATTAACTCCAATTCCAGTTTTATTTCCTAAATATGCATTCAGTCGAATTCACTAATTTAAATTGAAATTCCTCTCTCGAGTTTAAATCAACTCTACCTAAATAAGTCAACCATGTATCTCTACAGCGGGTCTGAATATTCCTTATCTAGATACATTACATTCAAGAATTCACACATGACCGCAATAATTACAAGAGTATATCTCTATCTCTCGTTCAATTACTGGATTTATTACCTAGATCTATGTTATTAACTCACCTCTCGGATTATGGAAATAACACATAAAATCATGAATAAGTGGCCAGTTCATTCACGCATTAAACGCAATAATAAATCAACACATGCATTAAAATAAGGAATATGGAATTAAAATAATTAACTAGGCTACATCGTTCATCTCAACATCAAATTTAGCTACACATCATATTTAAATAGCAAAAACAAAATATAATGACGTTCATTGAAAATAACAATGAAGAATGGAAAGATTGCACCAATTATCAATTCTTCAAGTATCTTCAATTCACGCCCTCTGCGATGCTTGAATCTCCAAGAATTTTAATTCAAATTTCTGTTGTGGCTCGTTCTATGGAGAGGCAAAGGTCTGATTTTCGTGCCTCATGTGTTGTATATATAGATTTTGGAGAAAACCTAGGTCAAAAAGAGAAAAGTCTGATAAAAATCGCGAGAAAAAACCCACAGTTGACCCAGCCGGAAAGCCACGCGATCGCGTGGCTTACATCCTAGCGATCGCGTGCTTGACCCAAAAACTCTCGGGTTATTTTTTTCACACCTTCTCATGATCGCTTGGCATGTAACCAGCGATCGCAACTTCGCTCTTTTCTCGGCTGTACAAGTTAGTCCCCGACCTTTAATTGCACCTTCAAACCTCAACTTCCAATTATTGCAATTTAGTCCCCGAACTTTATCTTCTTCTCGATTTGCCCATTCAAGCACTTAATTTATTCAATTCGGTCCTCCAACCTATGATTCGTTCATTTTGGCACGTTGCATCTTTCCGGTTGACGTCACAAACTCCTCACTTGTCCAATTTAGCTCCAATTAGCAATCCAGTTATACGTTTTTCCCATTGATTTCATCATTCTTCATCTTTTGGGATATTTTCTGAAAAGTAAACGATAAACACAAATTAAATAGCACAAATTCCTAAACGACAATAATTACACCTAATTTAGACATACAAATAAGTGTATAAAATACACTTATCAATCATTACAAAATAGGGAAAAAAAAAATTGAACACATAATTTACTTTGATTAATTATACAGACTATCAACGAATGTTCAGAATAAAAATAAATTACAATTATCATCAATTTTGATAACCTCTTTAAATAATATATTTGTTTGTACTGTTTATAGTTGCTCACACCCATTTGATAACGAAAGTTGTTAGAGACAAAACATATTTAAACAATTGCTCAAATTTAAATTAAATAATGCAATTTCTCAAATATATGTTGTATAGAATAAATAAAAAATTTCGCCCAAATATTATTTACTAACGTTAATAGAAATAATAACCCTCAAAATATTATAATTTACATAAAATAAAGTAATTGTAACAAATTAAATATATGCGGTCTTATATATAAATAAATGTAACAAATTAAGCAATATTGACGATGCACGAAAGTGAAAAACGACCTCATGATTTGTGATGTATGGACGTAAAATTCAATTCAAGTGATCTTTCGCGTGATTAATAAATTTTAATTTTTAAATGCAATACATTTAATTGAACATAATTAAATGCATATTTAATTATATGTCAATAAAAAAATTATTAATGAAAATATAAATAAAATATATAGTGAGCCTTTTTGTCTATATATGTTAATAAAATTAAGAAATAAAGTTTCACCATTTTTTACATAGTATAATTATTTTTTTAATATTTTAATAATATTGTAAACTATTGAATTATTTTATCATTTTTACGGGAAAATAAACAATGAATTAAGTGTTTTAGAGATTGTACCGTGAACATATCAACTCCATTTCTGAAATTAACATTCAATAAATGAAAACTTTTGACCTATAAAATTAGGCTCATACAATATATGTGCAAAACTCAACTTACATATTCTCCTTAAGATCGACAATTTTCTTTTCATATATTGTTCTTCATCATATTCTTCTCAAAAAGATGTGCAAGATATACTTTTTAGTATAATTTGATTATTTAAGAATTTATTATTAATTTCAAGTGCTTTTTCTAAAAAAATTCATTAATTTTAATAAATATTGTTACATTAATTGATTCTTCTTTCTTCATACTGACAATTTCTTTATTCATATTGTTACATTATTATTTTAATAAAAATTACCGATCAATCAATTGTTTAATAGAAATATATGAACTAATTGTTAAAATCTATAATATATAAAAAAATATAAAATAAAACTTTACCTTTAATTTTTTATAAAATTTTATGGATAATATATATTTACAACTTGCTCTCACTTGTTAGCTTTCATTAAACTTCTCACTGTGATCTTTAATTTGACACATATATTACATATCTTTCGATTCCAAAATAATAAAATAATTATTAAAAGAATAATAATAAAATAGAAAAAAATAACATTTTGATGTTATTAATAGCATAGCACGATTACCAATACAATTAATGACACAAGTAAAATAATAATTGCTAAAATATTTAGCTCTTGTTTGGTATTCTTTAAATCTTTCTCTTTTTCTACAGTACTCAATCTCAACCATAAATTAAAAGTCAAGCTCACCATATTTGACTTTTCAACCAAATCTTAATCATCCATTCTCTTAAAAGTCACTATTTATTTCAAAAAGCCTCTTTTTAAACAATATCAAATACACACTTAATATACTATTTTTTAGCAAAAAAATTCCAAATTTAGAAAGTTTTTATTGAGGGAAACTATGTGTGTATTTTTGTAACGGTTATTCTATTTTTATATTAAGAATTAAGATGACCACCTATGTGTCAAATGTCTATTTTACCCTTAATGAAATAAACTATTTTCTTTGCAAGATATATCCTTAACTTAGTTAGGTTGATTTAATTCAGTACTTCTTATTATATTTATATATCTTAACCATTTAAATTCTTCTAAAAATGTTCTATATTGTGATAATTTCTCAAAAGATTTGAGATGATCTATATATATATATATATATATATATATATATATATATATATATATATATATATATATATATATATATATATATATCTAATGTTATTTCTTCTGAAACTTTTTCTTCTATATCTTCGTATTTTTTTTTATAATTTTATGAACTATATTTATATTTTTAACTGTTTCGACATAATCAAATTATATTCTATTTAAGCAAGCACAGTCAATATTTTCGTATATATTTTTCAGTTTAAATTGTCCAACAGAATGTATATTTTTAGATTTTTCAGCAACAGCTAATAAGAACGAAATATCTTTGTTCTCTAAAGTTTATGATCAGATCTATTAGAAGTTGATGCTTGTAAAGTGTCCATAAATTCAAATTATCAAGTTTATAAATTATTATACAAATTTTTTTTATATAAGTTCATTCTTTAATCTAGTAAAATACAATAATCTACAATATGTTGTTTGTATTTTTCTAAAAGTCTATTATATTCTTTAGAAGATATATTTTCATTTTTCATTTGATGTTTAATATATTTCATTTTTTCAGTCAATTTATCCAAAAGGTTATCTAATCCCCTTGATTGTATAACCTGGCATTATATTAAAACTGCATTATTATTAATCATAATTTTATTATATAAATCCATTCTTTGTTGTGATATATTAGAATAGTCTATAATATACGGATCACAATTTTCTGAAAGTATATAATATTCTTCAGATGATTCATCTATATCCATCAATCGAGACGTAATTTTATTTATTTTTTTCATTATTCTTTCTAACAAATTATCTAATCCTTTAATTGTATATTCAGGCATTTTATATACTGAAATCAAACTGTAAACATAGAGGTAAATAATTTATAAAGTTTCAAGTAACTTTTCAAATTCTAACAGTGTTTGGGAATTGATAATATCTATATCAGTCATGATATCTATGCTAGGTTCAAATTGTATATTATATTTTGAAATATTTTTCTTTCGTTTTTCTAATTTATCAATTATATCTTGTATTATTATAGATCTTATAGTACCTCTAGCAAAGTTTTCTATCAAATTTTCTTTAAAACTTTTTAATATCTCTTGTGATGTATAAAGTTGGTCTTGATATCCTATTTTATCAATTTTATTTTCATATTCAATACCTCTTTTATTTATAATATTCTTTTTAACTTTATATGGACCTCTATTAGATCTAGGTTTTTTTCATGATATAATTTCTTTCATTCATGATATCAAAATTTTCAAAAATTGGTAAAGAAAGATTCATCTCTTCCATCACTATCATAATCTAATATGAAATCATAATCATTATCACTACTAAGCACATAGTCTAAATAAAACTCATTATTTATTTCAGTATTATCACTATCAAGCCAAAAGTAAATGATTGATTTTGTAATTTCTATTCCTAATAATTCTTTTAATTTAGGAAAAATAGCTAACAAACATGGAAAATAGACAAGATATAACTTTTTTATTTCATTATTGATCTAGTAAATTATTTATGCATGAATAAATGTACAATTATGCTATGATATTCATCCTTATAAGGACTGTTTTGATAATTAAACTTAATAATCCTAAATTCTGACATGATAGAAGCTCTTCTTCCTTCTAATTTCATAAATATAGATATATTAAAAATACTAACCTTTTTTCATGTTCTTTGTACCTTTGTATTCTCCTTCTGTTGTTAGTGACCTTTAGGCTCACAGGCTTTTGCTATCACACCCTCCAATGACCTCCTGCCTTCATGGATTATTAGCTACACCTGGATATATGCCTTTACTGTATAATACTTAGATGGAAAATATTTCGGACATAGTGTAGGGAGTTTTCTTAATAATATATCTTCTTGTAGAAAATAATATTCGGAAGACAAAAATTTATAAATTCATCATGTTTTAATAAATTGATTGGAATTTTGTTGATAATAAGGATTGATACAAGATTGATATGAGAACTTTTAAAGGACATAAGACTTCTTTGGCTTTCTCACATATTGAGGGCTCAAGCAATCTCTGCCTTTTCTTAGCCTAAAGGCTTCTATTTATACAACTTCATGAGGCACACCTTTCCAACCTCTTACATCATTGCTTACATAATGGATACAATAATTTGAAAATTTTCATAATATCACAGAGATACACAAGGATACACTTGTCCCTATATTATTTATTACAAGGACACACCTGTCCCTCTATTAGTTATTTCCTCACATGACCCTAACATGGGACTGTCTATTTTTTGGCACGCTATATCTTCCTTTAATAAAGCAAATTCCAGCTGTCTATCAATTTTGTTGGCATGCGGAAAATTTCTGACAATGCACGCCTCTTGTAAAGTTGCAAAACTTCCATGGATCTGATGAGTGTCAAACTTGTTGATGTATTTTTTCAAGATTGTTGACTTTTATTTTCCTCCATTAGTGAGGAGAGTTCATCCATTATATTGACATATGCATTTGAATTTGTTATCATACAGGTTTTTGACAATGTTGTAGAGAACCTTAATTCCCAACACCCTTCGAGATCTAAACCATGATCTTGTGAATTTGATACAGGCTTGGTATTTTTCCCAACTTCTATCTGGAAGTTTCGAGCAACATATCCAATTGTGATAATATGCTTAGCAGGATAATACATCATTCCATCAATTTCAGGACTAATTGTATAAAATTTTAAATATATAGATCTTCATTGTGCAAATTTTGAAATTTCTCCTTTTAATAAATCATCAAAATTTTCAATTTCTTTCAAGTCTTTTCCTGGATAGGTAAGATCCAAAAAACTATAATTCCCTGTCATTTTTTTCATAATGAAATCTCCTCCCTAAGTAAAGATCTATCGTGGATATACATGATCTTCAGATGGGATGTAATAACAATCACATTCTTGGAGTTCATATATAATTCTGGCAATATTTTTATATTCGTCTTCTCTTGGTAAAAAAGGGGAATCATCTTCTTCTTCGACACGAATTTTAATTACCCTTGTATGTTCGTCTTTGGCATTGATTGTTAATTTTCGGTGACTGGCTGCATTTATCGTCACTTTCTTAGGACTTGGATTTGGTTCATCTCTTTTAATCGTTGGTCAACCACTGCTTCCAGAAAATGTACCTGTTTGTTATTTTTTATATAACTTGTTTGGTAATTAACGATTCAAACTGAGATTTAATCTCAATTATGTTATCACTCAATTCTTTGGTATAATTGTAATGCGAATTTCAGATATACGTCAAGTGCTTGAAATCTTCTTGGAGAGTCTCTGCTAGTTGCGTAATTCCAAGTTTTATATCTTCAGCTTCCTCAGTGAGGAAGTTTATTCGCTGTTTGGCGTGTATCAAATTTTTTTTGATATTATCCACCTGCAAATTCAATATTCCTACTTAAAAAATCTGCAAGATAATTATTGATACATTTAATATGAATTATATCAAAATTATAAAATGCTAAATAGGCTTGCCATCTATGTAGCCTCCTATATTGAGGTTCTGGTGGTAATTTATTTTTGACTAATCCTTCAACTTGAGAATAATCAGTTTCAACAATGAACTTTTTAGATAATAAAAATAGTGAAAACTTTTTAATTCTTTTGATAATTATCAATAATTCCTTTTCATGGATGGTATAATTTATTTCTGCTTGGTTAAAAGTTCCATTTGAATAATATAAATTTCATTAAGATCTATTTTTAATATTGCTGCCCAATATTTATTAGAGGCATCAGTGTTAACTATTATATTATCTTTTTTCATTTGGTAATCTTAATTTTGGTAAATTTTTACATTCTTCCTTGAGTGATTTGACAATTTCAGCGTGCTCATTACTCCACCCTTTGGTATTCGTTTTTCTCGGTAAAATCTGGATTTTATGTCTCTTTTTCGAAAGATTTTCAATAAATCGTTCTGCATAATTTAAACATCCTAAAAAACTTTGTATTTGTTCTTTTGATTCTAATTTATGTAGAAAATTTTCTATTTTTTTAGATATGTGGATTTGTAGTTTTATTCTTTTTTTTTTTTATCTATTGTCAATCCAAGAAAGTCAATTTCTTATTTTTTTCTATTATAGTTTTGTTTTTTGAAAGAACGATTCCTTCCCTTTTACATTCATTTACGAATTTTACTAAATGATTTCTATGTTCTTCTTTATTATTAGAACATATCAATATATCATCAACATATACAATTAAAAATTTATTAAATTTTCTAAATAAGTTATCCATTTTTCTTTGATATATTTGTGGTGCATTTTTTAAACTAAATTGCATAACCATCCATTCATACTTACCTTGGGGTGTACATTCCTTCCTTTTTACATTCATTTATGAATTTTACTAAATGATTTCTACGTTCTTCTTTATTATTAGAACATATCAATATATCATCAACATAGACAATTAAAAAATTATTAAATTTTCTAAATAAGTTATCCATTTTTCTTTAATATATTTGTGGTGCATTTTTTAAATTTAATAGCATAATCATCCATTCATACTTACCTTATGGTGTACTAAATGTTGTTTATTGAATACTATTTTCTTCCATTTTCACTTACCAAAATCTTGATTTACAATAAATTTAGAATAGTATCGTTTTCCTTTTGCAAGGTTTATTAATACTTCTTTATTTGGTAAAAAGTATCCATCAAATTTGGTATATTTGTTTAATTCTTTATAATTTATCATTATTCTAACTTTTCCTCTTATTTATTCAGAATGTTTCATTATCATAAAAGCTAGACTACTATGAGGTCCATTACTAGGCCTAATGAGTTTTTGATCAAGCAATTCTTTTATTTGGCTTTTGAATTCTTGTATATCCTGTATAGTATACATCATTGGTCTCACTCTTATGATAACATTTTCTATTAATTATATTTTGGCTCTAGGGTGATGTGGTTTCCGGAATAATAATGGATTTTCTCCATAAACTTTTTCCAATGGTTCAATAATCATTTCTATAGTTGTCTCTATTCTAGTTTTTAGGACTTTTTTTTATATATCTTATGTTTTTATTTGTTATTTCATTTTGTGTAATTGGTTTTTTCTCTCATCTATCACCACGCTAGGCTGGTTAAACTCTGTAAAGTCGAAATTCTCTTGGTATTTTTAATAAATGTCCACAAAGGGTTTGTAACATGATCATGTAATTATTTTGTTTGTAATATTAAAATTGTTATATAAAATCATTTCCTAATAATATATCACATTCTAATTTGTTGTAACTATATTTCTTATTTACAACTATTTGTTTACTTCCAAGTAATATATCAATTTTATTAGCACTGTCAATTATTTGAGTACTTTATCTCGTAACTCCTTTTATTTTTATCTTTCCATTAGTATTCAATGATTTTACTAAGAAACTTTTAAATATTGTTATATCACTTCGTGTGTCAATTAATGCACAGGTTGTTATATTTGTTTCAACAATGGTAACTTGTATATAAATGGCTGATGGAAAACTTATTTGGTTATTCGTTTATTCAGCTTTTCTACATAGTATAGTTTGACCATTATGGGTTATGTATAATTCTTCACATTTTATACTATAATCTTCTAGTTCATTTAGGAAACTCATTCCTAATAATATATGAGGATATACCATAATGTTATCTATATGACATGGAACTAAGAGATTTATTCCTCCTATTTCTATTGGTACTTTGACTTCAAGTTCAGTAATATGTAATTGTCCATCAAAATTTATATACCTATATGGATCAGTTCTATGAGATATTAATTCTCTATTTCTGTTTGAAGCTATATGATACTGTATCAATTAATATATTTGATCCTTTCACATGTTCTTTTCCATTAAAATATTCACCTTCTATTTTCATATTTCCAGCATTTCTATGAAGTTTTATTTCTCTTATATTACTAGTCTCTCCTAATTGTTTTTTATTAGATAAACTCGCTGATCTTCTAATTAGTCTTCCATCTTCGAATGTTATTTTATTATTAGGGTATTCTTCCTCTCTTAAATCTATTATCTCTGATTTATTTTTGTTATAGTAAGTTCATAGTCTTCTGGGACTAAATTTATTTGTTTATTTGGTTCCAAAATCTTACTAATATCTTTACATTCTTTATGAACTTCAATGTATGATTTTTTAGAGTAAATATTTCCATAATTAGAATTAGTAAATGTGTATAACGCTCTATATTCTATAGTCATGATTTGATCTCCTAGTTGCATTATATCATTTCTATGTAACTTGAAATGTAGTCCTAAAACTTTTATTAAAGTTTCTATCTTTCAATCAGACACAATATTTTGGATAACATATAAATATTAGTTTCTGATATGCTAGATTTCCTTCTATTATTCCTAAATGATTATCTTTTAGATTTAATATTCCTCAATCATGTAAACTCACAGTCAAAGGTGAATCTATTCATTCCTTAAATAAGGATTTAAACATTATTTGTATACCTACTAAATAAATATATTGAAATTTTTCACTTTGTTTTTTATTGATCTTTTTTAAAAATTTTGTAACTGTATTTTTTGTTAAAAGATTTAATTTATGTGTTCCTTGGGTTGTTCTAACATCTATTGTTTTTTCAATTTTATGATATTCGTTTATTACTATTCTTTCTCTTTTCCATATTTTATCCAATATTTTCCATTTTCCTATTTTCAAATCTAAAGATAATTTTTGTATTTTCTTGAACTTATTATTATCAAAAGTTACTTTTAATCCATAACCATCTATTCCTTCATATTCTTGTATATCTATATTATTGTTTTCTATTTCTTCTATTTCTCTATTCTGATTCTGACTCATTGCTTTCTGAATCTGTTTCACTTATATAGACTTCTTGATCATAATATTATTCAATGTCAGATATTTCGCTTAGTTCACTTTCTATTTCTAGGTATTATTTTTGTAATATTTTAACTTTTTTTTTGGTACAATCAGGGCTTATATGATATATCTCTACACATTTTCAACATTTGCATTGACTTTTATCTTTTTTAAGGTTTTTTTTTATTTGAATTATATTTTCTTTTGTAATATCTTCTCCTAGGTTTTATATACATTTTCTTAAAATTCCTGAATTTTTTGAACTTTCTACTTTTATATTTTCATTTTGTTTTTCTTCTTTCAGAGTTACATCCCAATTGGGTAGGTTTTTTCATA
This sequence comes from Ligustrum vulgare, assembly GCA_963555705.1. NCBI lineage: Eukaryota > Viridiplantae > Streptophyta > Magnoliopsida > Lamiales > Oleaceae > Ligustrum > Ligustrum vulgare. The sequence goes on along the minus strand of OY743189.1, from coordinate 17,818,945 downwards.
TCTTCGCAGCATATTCTAATTAATTTTCTTGATTTCTTTAATAATTGTCTTTTTTGACATATATATGCTAATCTATAGAAATTTTATTCTTGATCCTAATGACCTAGGAATTCCAGGGTTATCTCTAGCAAATATTTCAAATTCTATCTTACTTCCTCTGTCACACAAAGATATGCCACTTTCCTTTTTGAGAGTATATCAATGTCTTCGTTTTCTAATATACCCTATTTAATATTCATTGTTATCAACAAATATGAACAACTTATTATTTAATTTAGGGGTATATTAGGTAGAATATAGGTAAATTTATAATTCCAACATATATTAATTATGTTTTCTTAATCTGTGTGAAAATAGAAGTGAGCCAATCTTTGTGTGACGGAGGGAGTAAAATATTTTCCCCATGAACTTGGTAATTTATTATAGTATATATCTTGATATACTTCTTGATTTTCATTACTATAAAACTTGACATAATAGTAATCTTTAAATTCACAAGTATATTATTCGATTTTACACATATCACATTTTGTTAAATTTATCAATCTGACTCTAGCATTGTCCTATTCTCTTATTGATTCTTGTTCTGCAATACTTATCCAATTTTCTCCTATGAATTCATCTGCAATATATTCTGTTAACCTTTCTACACCTTCTCTATCTGAATTTATTATTTTTGTTGAACATTTATTCTTATTAAGGCTTTTGCATTATTGCTAATTCCTTCCCATCAATTTCTAACATTTCCTTCAAATGATGAGACTAGGAAGTTTATTCTTCTTTCAGTACTTTCCCATGTATCATCTTTTTTTATATAAAAAGAATAACATCATCGAATCCGCCCAAGTCAATAAGGCTTTTTTGGTATCTATTTTACAATCTAGATTTAATTTTGTTCCTCCATGATTGATAGGTTTATCATAATTATCATTTGGTTTAAATCTATCCTCATATTTATTTCTTTTAGGTGGTTGTCTATCATTGATTCTATCATAATATTTTCTATGTAGTTTACTATACAAAGATGCATAACTTTTATCTGGATCCGGTAATTTAGAAGTTCCTATGGGAGCTGGATCAGGTGCTCCTCCAATATTCATTAAAACTTGGTATTCACTTAAATTATCTAAGCTTAATTGGTCAAAATTTTCTATAAGTAAATCTAATTCTTCATTCATTTTTATCTTGTTTTTCTTCAATTTTTCTTCGACTTTTAGTTTTCCTAGTATTTTTGGTAATATGTTTTTTTCTAAATTCATCATCCATACTTCCTACTTCTATTAAAATATTTTCTTGTTTAATATGTTTCTTTCCTATTCTAGTCATTTCTCTTTCTTTTTATAAGTTTTTTGTCTATCTTCTTATCCTTATTTTTATTATCTTCTTTTAACTCTCTAATCTCAAGTTCTTGTATATTTATATCATTTCTTGCTTCTTTTAATTCATTTTTTTTTACTTCTTGAACATCACTTATTAATGATTTTATTAATATTTTCAGATCTTCAATATATTCACTTATCGACATTTTATACTCTTGGTTTAATAATTTGAGTTTTTTCTATCTTAAATAGTCTGTAATACATATCATCTATCTTTATTTCTAATATTTTGATTCTTTCTTCTATTGATATGATTTTTTCATTATCATTCCTTCTTATCTTTTCATTTAACTTTTTTATTTTTCTATAATCATTCCAATTTTATTTAGATTAATTAATTCTTCTGATTTTCTTTGAAATTCTTTTAAAATCTCTTCATCTATGTTTCTAACATCTCCTAGCATATCTTTTAATTCTTTGAATTATATTGTAATTTGTTTTGGATACTATTAATTTTTCTTTGATATTATTGTCTTGTATATTTAACTGTTGTAATTTTCAATAGCCATTTTATCTTGTGGATTTATGTTTTTATATGTTTGCCATAAAAAGACATTTATCCAATTTAATTGCATGTTGAAAAATTCATTAGATTCTCGTATGAGTTTAATGGTTGAAACATAGTTTTATTAGCTCCTTTTATTTGATATGATCCTACAAGAAGTCAAATAATTTCTATTTTTTTTTTTTCAAATTTTATTTCTATAAATTCTGTCATTCATTTCTTCCTTCGATATATTCAATTTCTAGAATAAGTTTTGTTTCACATTTTATTTCTTTATATATCATTATATTATATTCATAGAATTCTTCGATTGATCTTAACATTAGTTTCTTTTGTTGTGCTCTATAATATTTTGCATAATTTTTCATTTGTCCAATTTTATTATATTTCTCTTTATTAGTTCTTTCTTTCTTTGTTTTCAAAAATTATTTGTATTCTAGGTAATTGTTTTAATATTCTATTATAGTATTCTTTTTTTTTCTCTAATGATTTTAATCTTAGCTTTTCTTGTCTTTTTATATTTCTTTCTTCTCCAATCCGATCCATTAAATTTCTTCTTTATTCAATTAATAAATCTAATTTTTCATTTGCTTATATGTCTAGATATTTAGTTAATATATGATCTGCTCTATGATAATCCATATTCTTCTGTGATGTCATTTGGTACTAATTCTTCTATGATATCATTCTCTATTAAATCTAATATTATATTTATTATAAAATCTTCTTTTATTATATTGAAATTTGTTAGATCATATACATCTCTTCTTATGTCTTCATTTAAATTTTTTAAACCTTTTAAGATTTCTATTTTATAATTATCAGGTAATATTAATGTTCAAGTGATTATATATTATGGTGCATGTATAATATATTTATTTTTATTGTTTGTCATATAATATTTATCTTCTTGATCTGCCATATGGCTCTGATACCAACGAATGGGGTGCTACAGTGAGTGAACAAAAATCAAAGGAAATCATGTAAACAAAATTGATTAAAAGTATATAGATGTAAATATTTAAGGACTTAATTGTAATTCTTCTAAATTCTAATAGGTATAGTTGAAATATGATATGTAAGGGTATTTTTAGTAGTTTATAATGTCTAAGGCTGTTTTTATGATTTGATAAATTTTTTGGCTATCTTCATAAAATGGCAAATTTGTATGGCTATTTTGAGTATATACCACGTGATAACCCACGGCCATCCACGTGGAGGCATCCATGAACTGATTTTAATTTTAATTTTTTATTTTTCTTAACCAGGTGACTGTTGGGTTTATTATTATTATTATTATTATTATTATTATTATTATTTTTGTTCAATTACAACAGCTATTTTCCCCATATATATATATCTTCATTTTGTACTCAACTTTCACACCAAAAATTTTCATATTCTCCTCAATTTCAATAGAATTATTTCTTTTTCTTTATAAACAGGATTGTTCCAAAATTTCAACACCAAAATTTTCCATATTCTCCACAATTTCAATATAATTATTTCTTCTTCTTCTTCTTAAACACAATTGTTCCAAAACTCGATAAGTAAATGGATATCGAAAGTAACGTGTTTGTGCTACAAGTAACTCTCGATTATGTTAAATCACGTTATTCATTATTTCCAATTTACGAAAATCAAACCACAAAACCAATTTAGTAAAATTAAATAACAAAATTTTAAATAAATCTTCCAAAAAAATCGTGAAATCGAAAACCGAACCTAACTTGTTGGTTTGAGACCGCATGGACCCGTGATTTTTTTTATCTGAAACAGAACCAAACCGTTTCAAAATGGTTTGATTTAGGTTTTGATTTTCAAAAATCGCAAAAAATCAAAGTAAATCACTTTTAGTTTTTTAATTAAAAATTAATTTTATTAATTTGAATTTACTGCCCCCCCCCCCCAAGTCAACTTTAACAATTAAATAAAATTTTGGTTTATATCTTTTTTTGTTTATAATTTTTTTTGTTTTCATTGCATTTGATGATCCCAGAAAAGACTGTACAAAAGTTTTCTAACTTGTAGTTTGGGTAATGCATGCATTGTAGTCCGTAGGAAAAAATAAGTGTTAAGTAAGAAAATTGAACAAGATAATGCAACAATATACCGTTACTATAATGAATTGCTGAAAATGAAGAAAAACTCAAATCCTTGACTAGAGCTATCAAATCATCAAATGATGTTGAGTGTATATTGACAATTAACAGTCTGAAAATCATGCTCCCATATTTCAATGAAATTATTCGCTTATCATAATGCTTTTATTGTCAATCCAATGCAAGGGTAGCGAGGTAAAGAATAAATCAAAGAATGTTAACATATTTTAACTTATATTAACTCATACTTTAGCTTTATATACTAAAAAATATGAATAAATTTGACTTCTAAAATATGTCATATTATGTCGATAAGTAAACCATGGATTAAAATCGAACCAAACCGCAAAAAATAGTTTGGTTTCTAAAATGAAATGATCTTGTTTGATTTGAAAAAATGTCAAACCGCTTAAAAATGGTTTTGTTTGAAAATATGTTCCAAATCGTCCTAATCGAATCACGTTCACCTCTAATATAAAGAACAAAAATAGAAAGAACAAAGAAAGCCCCCAGGGCACATCTCCAAGCGATAAAAGGGGAAGGTAGAAAAATCCCAACTTTGTTTGAGGCTGTCGCGTCAAGGGTTCGAATCCTGAAATTTGGATTTGGTCCTTGAGTAAGTGCAAGTGTACAAGCATCCTTCCACCCTTTACTCTTGGAGGCATAACCTGCGATTTACACCCTTCACCAAGGCCCATGGTAGGGCAGATGGAGGCCGTCAAAGTTGAGGCTCAACCTTTTTTTGAAAGAACAAAGAAAAAAAATGGTAAAATTGACCACGTGGGTCTATTGGGATAGACCGTGGGGATCAGTTCTGCAACAAAAAAAATACAGTTTTTCCCTTTATTGTCTTTCTTTCTTTTTTTTTTTTTTTTTTTTAATCATGGTATAAAAGCTAAGACACATATAACTGTAAAAAGTAGTGTGATTCTTAATGGGTATATTCAATGTAAATTTTGAAAGACTTTTTTAATTTAGACTTTTAAAATCAGGTTATTTTAAACTATTTTATAAAACAAGATCCATATATGTATAAGCTGTAATGGGATTACAAAGGTCGTTGGCGAACCCAACACAAAGCCAGACTCATCTCTAAACTGTCGTTGACATCTACACCAAGTTCAGCAAACCAACAACAACCACCACAAAAGGGATCAAGCTCTAGGTTTTCACGCTCCTTTAGCGTTTACTTCCCCTGCTCCTCCACTCCATCCGCCCCTGGACATACCATGCTCGTCCGCCTTGTCGAAAAGTTACGTGAACGAATGTCCCTCCCAAAAATTGAACTTTGGAGCAAAAGCTTCTCAGAGTATCAGCCGCCATTGTCCCAGTTCTTGAAAATGAGATTTTAGTCAAGGATTCTGAAATTGAACGCTCCGTGAAAATGAATACATGTTTTTAGAAGCAAAAATGATGCACTCAGACAAGAGGTTGAGATTTTACACAGAATTATCGAAACAAAACCACTATTTATTGGGCCGCTTTGTTTAAAAAGCGCAGTCAACAAAGCGACACATTACATTGTTTTTTAGTCCAATGGCCTTAGTTTTCCAAAAAAAATCAGAAAATGATATATACAATTACCAAATGACCCTTCCATTTTCCAAACCTAACCTAGCGGGTCTTCTCCTCTCCCACAAACGAACACATCACCGCCAAAAATGTCCTCTCCTCTTCTCCTTGCCCTTTCCTCTTCTCTAAAATGGAACCCAACTGCACTTCCTTCTTTGAACTAAGAAATACATTATCTTCATTTGAGTAATAATCTTGTTGAAGGTTGAAAATCTATTTTGCAACATTGATATTAGGCATTTCGAGAAGAAGAGAAGGTAATGTTTAATTTGAACAATTCGTAACCATTTTATCTAAGCAGCGTCTGAATCAAAACCGTCATAATGTATTTTTGTTTTTATGTTGTGATTCTACGCGTAACAATTTCGAAGTCGTTTTGGGCATACTGATGTCATTATTTTGAATTTTTTCTTTTCATCGATACTTGTGATAGTTGAAGTAATAAATATGTTGGTAAATACATGCTTCTCATCATATCTAAAAGTTGGAACAATATCTCCTTCTTTAAACCAAGAAATATATTGTCTTCCTTTGAGTGATAACCTTGTTAAAGGTTGAAAATCTATTTTACAACATTGGTAATGGGCATTTGGAGAAGAAGAGAATGTAACATTTAATCTTAACAATTCGTAACCATTTTATCTAAGCAATATCTGAATCAAAACCGTCATGATGTAATTTTGCCTTTATGTTGTGATTCTGCGCGTAACGATTTTGAAGTCGTGTTGGACATACTGATGTCGTTATTTTTAATTTATTCTTTTCATCGATACCTGTTATAGTTGAAGTAATATATATGTTGGTAAATACATGTTTCGCATCATATCTAAAAGTTGGAACAATATCTGAAGCATGTTCTTTGCATTTGTGTTTCACCATTGTTAGATATTGTTTGTTTTACTTAAAAAAGTTATGTTGAATTGTAGTTATGGACAATGTGGAGATGGTATGGATATTAGCATGTTACCCAGTTGAGTTTGAGCAAAATCTCGAAGGTATATGGATATGGAAATATGTGGGGAATGCAAGAGGGAGAACATTTCCTATTCTTGTTTCGAGGACAATTTCGTATGTAGAATTATATGACAAAGTGAAACAAGAGCTGAACATTGATTCAAGGCTACATGAAATGGAGATGGAATGTCTTGTCCCAATGATGTCTAAGGCTCCAATAGCACTGATTGTCATTGATTGTGACAACAACTTGAAGTGGTTTATGTGAGTATGTAGAGAAACAGCTCTATGCATAACCCTTTCGAAAAAATATTTTCAAAATTGAGAATGGATTGATGTTGATACATGTTTATCGCGAGTTAGGTGTGCAAAACAAGTTGAAAATATGAACAGAGAGGGAGATCTTGTGCAAAATGACAATGTTGCGATCGATGGCAATAATTGTGGAATGTTGCTAGATTGGAACGATTTTCATGTAATTCGAGATAGCCCACAAAGACCAACTGCACAATGCTTGGGAGCCACGGATGATTTTGGGTTGCTTGAAATTGAACCTTCTAGTCAAACACGAGCAGATAGCAATAATGCTGATGTGAGTGAACCTGAACCCCGTACTCAGAATCTTGCAGTTGACAATATTGATGATCGCACAAATGAGGCCTATTCGCAAGTTGTAGTTTCAAGTTTTCCTTCTGTCCATTGCGGTTCTTCTGTAGGAATTCTAGAAGACGAAGATGTTCAAGCAAAACAATTGTTTCCAACAAAAAAGGCCTTGCTAGAAAAATTGCAGTGGCTGGCTCTGAAGTGTCACTTTGAATTCCAAGTTAAGAAGTCAAATAAGATCATTTATATAGTTGTTTGTGTAGAGGAAAACTACAAGTGGCGGTTGCGGGCAACGAAAATGAAAAATTCTAATATCTTTGAAGTTCGAAAATATCAAGGTCTTCATAATTGCTCCATGCGTGTTCGTCTCAAAGACCATATGCATGTGTCCTATATGGTTATTGGGAATCGCATTGTCTCTAGGTATCAAGATGCTAATCGAATTTATAGGCCGAGAGATATTATTAACGATGTTCGTCGAGAATTTGGCATAACGATAAGTTATACTAAGGCATACATGGTGAAAGATTATGCTGCCGCATTGATCCGCGGGAATCCCTATGAAAGTTGTGCTAAATTGCCATCGTATTGTCATATGTAGGAGTTGCAAAATTCGGACACCCAACATTCATTCACACTACTAGAGATCAGTGTTTTAAATACTTTTTTATGGCTTTGGGACCAAGCATAATTGGATTTCTTACCTCGATTCGATGAGTAATTTCTGTGGATGGAACATTCTTGACATCGAATTGAAAATGTACTCTACTTTTAGCAACTTGTCAGGATGCAAATTACCAAATATATCCGCTCGCTTGGGGAATAGTTGATTCAAAAAATAAAAGTCATGGATATGGTTCCTCGCTCCTCCACTCCAGCCCCGCCCCCGGACGTCACCATGCTCATCCGCCTTGTCGAAGAGTTACGTGAACGAGTGTCCCTCCTAAAAACTGAACTATTGGAGCAGAAGCTTCTCAGAGTATCGGCCGCCATTGTCCCAGTTCTTGAAAATGAGATTTTAGTCAAGGATTCTGAAATTGAACTCTCTGTGAAAATGAATCCATGTTTTTAGAAGCAGAAATGATGCACTCAAAAAGGAGGTTGAGGTTTTACACACGAAATTTTCGAAACAAAACCACTTTTTATTGTTGAAAATCAATTTTTGGAAGCGAGCATTAGAATGTTGAAAATGAAGAATTAGCTTGACTTTTTTCCCCTGAGAATGTCTGATTTTTTGCATAGGTGAAGTAGGAATTTTTACGATTAAGTATGGTGTTTGCTTGTGTCAATTCCATTGTGGTTGGTGGTGATGGTTTTAGGTGGTTATTAGTGGTGGTTGGTGCGCCGTGGTGGTGGTGGTAGTAATAGTTACAATTGCAATTAATTAACAATTGAAATAATGTTACAATTATAATTAATTACAATATTGAAATAAAATTACAGTTGTGTTTTCGACAATTGTCCGATGACGACGATTGTGACGGTGGCTGATTACAAAATTGAAATAAAGTTACAATTGTAATTAATTATAAAATCTAAATTACTTGATTCTGATTAAAAATAAATAAATAAATAACATTTGATTCTGATAATTATTTTGATACTTGTATAATTAGTTACAAATTACATGATTAAAAATATGTCCAAAACATTTCAAAAAATAAAAATAAAAAATTGTCCAAACCTAAATGTGTGTAATTATGTACTTAAACCCTTTTGTAAAAACTCAAAAGTGCTATTACAAGATACAAGTTTGTTTACCTCTAGTTGACGGAAATTAATTTTTTTTTATAGATTTTGATAAAAATATATGATTAAGTGCCTGTTTGATGAAGAAAAAATTGGAGAAATTTTTGAGTGTGTTTGAAAAATTGTTGAAATTGTGTAAAATGGTAGATCCCACAAAAATATGTGATTGAAAATGAATTTTTAGAAAAATTCGTCCTCTGTTTGGCAAACTTAAAAATAACATATTTTTAAACAACACAATTTTTTAAATTATTTTTTAATCACACATATTTTTTCTCTCTACTTTTCAACCATATATTTTACCTCAAAAACATAAAAAATATATTTTTAAACACAAAAATTTTAACAACATAGCCTGGGTAACTTTCTCCTCGACCATACAGTCCCTGAGGAATTGTGAATGTCATGAAACTTGTCGATAATATATGCTAGTTGCTACTATTTTTTATTTTTTTTATTTTTTAATTTCTAGAAAGAGAAAAATATATATTCTGGCCTCTAGGATTGGTCTTTGGAAACCTAATCGTAGACCTCCCCTCACCAGATCCCGTTAAAACCTAATTTCGTGAAGAGAAAAAAACCCTAATTTCAGTTGGTTCTTAATCAAACTATATAGTTGGAAAGAACAACATTTGTAGAATGCCTCAGAATCAGAAACACGGAGCAGATCAGCCGGACATTGGTGGGCTCACCCCGAAATCACAGCGCGCCAAAATCGTTAAATCTGCAGATGATAATGAAAAAATGGTACTAGTAATCTGCACTTCCAGCTTTAAATTTACGCCCTTCACTGTAATCATGAAAATAAATTTGCCCATTAATGAAAAATCACTTCTTTCCTACTAAAAGTTTTATGATTATTTTGGTAATTATGTTTCATTATGTTTAGAATTTGGGTAAGAAGCTTAAAGATTCAGAAATTTGTGTCCCAATTGTGTATGGTAACATTGCGTTTTGGCTTGGAAAGAAAGCTAGCGAGTAAGTTTGCTTTGTTTTATTATTTTTTAGGTTGATGAAATTGTAATTATCTATAAACTGTTTGATGAAATACTTGTCTGATTTTTATTTTATTATTTTTGTTGGTTTAATTTTAACTAGGTACCAGTCTCATAAATGGACAGTTTATGTGCGTAGCTCTACAAACGAGGACCTTGGAGTGGTGATAAAGCGAGCTGTTTTCCAACTGCATTCAAGTTTTAACAATCCCACAAGGGTTGTTGAAGGTCCGCCTTTTGAATTATCGGAGTCTGGATGGGGTGAATTTGAAATCGTCATTACCCTTCATTTCCACAGTGACGCTAGTGAAAAGCCATTGCACTTGTGAGCTGCTTTCTTTGTCATGCTTGTGTTGTGTTATCAGTACATCCATACATATGTATGTATGTATTTATGCATAAGGTCAGATATCTTTTACAACATTAGGTGTGAATGATGTGAATGTGATTATTAGTCCCTAATACCAAGAATTATTATGTCAAAGATTTACGAGTTTACTCTCTCTCTCTCTCTCTCTCTCTCTCTCTCTCTCTCTCTCTCTCTCTCTCTCTCTCTCTCTCTCTCTCTCTCTAGTGTACAGGTTGATTAAAATTCTCATTAGAATCAAAAAGTCTTCTTGATGTTGTAGTATATTATGTATAAGAAGTTGTGATTAAGTGTGAAATTGCTTATAGGTATCACCATTTGAAGTTATACCCTGAGGAGGAGTCTGGTTCCATGTCCATGAAGAAGCCTGTTGTTGTGGAATCCTATGATGAAATTGTGTTTTCCGAGCCTTCAGAGGGTTTCCTGGCACGTGTGCAGAATCACCCTGCCATTATTATGCCTAGACTACCCAGTGGCTTTGCTTTGCCTCCTGGTATGTTTTCTTTGTCTTCTTGGTTATCAAAGGATTTCCCTATTTACTATTGTTTTGTATGCTATTTTTTTTTTTTTTTTACTTTTCTATAGTGCCAATGGAGGATGTTGACAGTGGGAAGAGGGGTGATACCAAAAATAATCCCCTAAACCAGTGGTTTACCAATTTCTCCGAGGCTGATGAACTATTAAAACTAGCTGCCGCTCGCCAGCAGGTTAGTATGAATACAAATTTACTCTTCTACTAAAATTATATGCTCTTATTGGAAGAAGGATCGAAGTTTTACATTATAATGCTTCAATATTTGTACTAATTCCCTCTCATGACTCATCTGGTTGGGAAAAATAGAAGGGTGTATTGCACTTGTTTGACCCATTTTGCAATTTTATACCCAACCTTTTTGGTTGCCCTTTAACTCCTTGATTGTCCATTTAGGTGCATCTTCACCTCTGGTTTTCATCCTGATAAGTTGATATGAAAACGACTTCTTTAAGGGTATTGTTCTTTTTTACCCAAAGAAAAAGTAGAAAAGACTATCTTTCCCCCATCAACACACAACCCAACAATCCCAGCCCAACAGCGTCCACTCTTGTCTTTGGTATTTGTGGAGAAAATGTACTATTATTGTCATCTCCAGTTAGCAATGACTTGGGATTTAAATGGTGCACATTTTTTGAATTCGTGGCTGCCAATTTTGAAGACCATTTCCTTGAAAATTGAAGAGATTGATTGGTGATGTTGGAGTTTTGGCAATCTTTCTCTTGCATGAACCACTACCGTAAAAGTTATCGGTGAAAAGATTTGAGGCAGTGTCGTTATGTCATTCTTGTGCATAGAAAGTGTACTCTAATTTGAAAGCAAGCCCGTCACTATCGCATTATTATTACCCTGGTACATAAACAGTTAAGTTGATGCGTATTCTGCATTCAGCCATGCCTACTAAGCTAATCTCTCTTGTGAACTTAAGCTTTATGGCTTGTTTTGATTAGATTATAATTATGGAATAAAAGTTTCTGTTTGATTTATAACATTAGATGATTTATTTTACACATCACTCGTGTTTGGATGCATGATTTTGTTATCCACACGGGGAAGGAGGGAAGAGAACATGCTTTTCTATTGATGCAAGTACTAAATGATAAGGAAAAACCATTATATTCCACTAGATCAGCTTGTATTCCAGCCTATTAGACTATTATTAACTAAAATATTGTTGATAATATTTGAAAGGTGCAAGGGACTTGAAAAGGTTCAGATGTTTTTGCTCAAACAATGTACTTTGAGATTTAGTAGACATCAAATGTTTGGTAAAGATGAATTTAACAATATATATAATGTATGCTGGTGCTGCAGGTGCAAGCTCATATTGCGAGACTCAGAAGGCAGTTGAGTTTGATAGAAGGCCAGCAACAATTGAAATCTGCATCTGACATGTAAATTTTCATGTATCTCATCTAACTTATTCAATTTTATCATTCCAATAGATAAAGAGATCAAGAGTTTCAAATCATGTGTGATTGAACTCATTCCTTTGCTCCTTTTGTTGTCATTTTTGACATGTGAAACCTTCAATGTATTTAATTAAGGAGAAGATAAATTGGTAGTCAATCGGTTCTTATACATATGAAGAGAAGATATACTCCTTCCTACTGTGCTTTCTATAATTTGTTGGAACTCAAGCGCTTTCACCATACATATTTATAGGAGTAAAGGGTTCGTTTGGTTTGTGTTTCAGTTTTCCATTTTCAATTTTGAGTTTATTTTAAGTTCTCACATATGGTTATAACATTTTAAAATTATGTAGAATGATATTTTAGAGTGGGCAACATAAAATCTACCCACTTGCCAAGTGGTATGTATGCAAGGAATGATATTTTAGAGTGGGCAACATAAAATCTAGGTGTGGGTAGTGATTGTCAGGTGGGACCCATGACAACCCTTCAATAGGGGGGAATAAATGTCCATTGTGGGCACTACCACAAGGGCACCATAAAATTTCTATGATGTTTTATACACGACTTTGCTCTCTTCCCTGTGACGGGAAACTCGTCTCACACATGGGTGGGTGGGTCACGGAGAGGGGGGTATTTAGATTTTATGCATATTACCGGCATTGCCGCTCTCATTTTTTCAGCAGTCGTTGCTATGTTTGGAGCATACAAAGTCTGAATTCTTATCCTTAAATCTGTCAAATTCTTTTCAAATATATTGTGGGCCATGTGATATAGCCCTGCACATTCACCTGTTTCAAATATGGTTTGTGTAGTGTGTGTGTGTGTGTGTGTGTGTGTGTGTATTTATTGCAGATCCAGGCTTCTTGTACTCCAGCTAAAGTGACCTGCAATATGTGCTGAGTTGTTTCATTTGTCTGAGTAAAGGACCCCATATCTGAGTAAGGGACCCCATAATGTTGTCAAATGACAGCGCCCCTTCCTTTATGTTATATACTCTCTACGGTCGAATAGAAGTGCCATATGTATTGTACAACCAAGCCCGGCATGATCGTGCCATGGGTGGTCTGCATGTAGGGGCGGAGTTGACAGTTGGAAAGGGGTTGGGGCTTCTTCTTTTTTGAGAGGTGGGCCGACTTACATAAGCCTTTGTTCGGATATGTTGATTTTTTAGGTTTATAAACCAAATTTTAAACTAAATAATTTTTCAATTTAATCTTTAATCATACATATTTTCTTTCTTCACTTTTCAATCATTCATCTACCTAAAAAATCGCAAAAAAAACTGATTTTAATCCATTGATAACCTCCGAATAGAGGATAAAAAAACAAAAAATAAAGGATTCTTTCAAACGAGGTGTGCGGTGTGCCGAGCCAGTTTGACCGCATTGTCACATCCTTACATGGGCAATCTCTTGCGCCCACCAGTATTTAAGAATGTGTTTGGCGAATATGTTTTTAAACATATTTTTTCCTACACAAATTTTCAAATCACTTTTTATTCATACACATTTTCTCTCTCCATTTTTTAATCACACATTTTACCTAAAAAACATAAAAAAAAATATGTGTTTAAATAAAAAACTTTTAACAAACAGAGGCAAAATAAAGAAATTTGAGTAAAAATGAAAGTTGTAGGTGTAGAACAAACTTGCTAAGTAGTTAACAAAATGCAGTACAAGTAATAAAAGAAATTACAGTGAACTAATCAGAAAGGAGATAGAAAATCAAGTTAATGTCTAGAGCCGAAATTTATGTTCAACACGATTTTCTTAGAGCAATATGCACTCTCACTGAAGTAATTCAAGCGCTTGCTTTCCAGGATACATCGACGTGGACTGTAACTTTACAGTCGAACTAAAATAGTGCCAAAACAAGATCATCAAGCTAACTGGAACAAGAATGAATTTTTGACAGAGGGAGGAAGACAGGAATCTCGTTGTGATTGTTGTGTCTGGATTGGAGAGATGGTTATTGTATATATATAGGTATGGGAGGAGCCTTTGCACTTATTACAGTCATTGAAGTGCCATAATTTTTGCCATTGAAGTGCAGAGTTCGCGTTCAAGTAATAAAGTGATGAGAGGTTATCATAATCTACGAGAATTGTTTGATTTGTAACTAAACTTGTTGATTTCGTTTTCAACGAAAAGTCAAGTAACACAAAAGGTTTTGTTTGATTTTGAATTCCTAACTAAGTGGCATGATTAAAGACATGATAATATAAAAACTAGTTAACCAAAGCAAAATAAGCAAAAATATAAAAACTAGAATTAATAATAATAATAATAATAATAATAATAATAATAATAATAATAATCCTAACTAAAATAATGACAACATAGACTTCGTGATTCAAAAGAGTTTTAATAATATGAAATGAGGTAAATTTAGTTTTCTTAACTACACTAATTTCTGTTTTAAAAAATCAATTAATACCAGTTAATCAATAAATCAAATCACATGTGAAATTCTAAGTTCAACCTAACATGTTGGTAACTTCCAATCACAACACAAAATATTAACAAATATTTGGAAGTTACATAAACGTAAAATCATATTCATAATCATAAATACATAAACATAAATAACTCATAATCCATAAACAACACAAAGTGATTTAGTGAAGTTAAACTAATTCAACATTCCAATAAAATAAAATTAACACATACTAAAATAACAACAACATTTAAAAACATACATTTCAATAACAAACTAATTAAAAGATTAAAAACAAAATAATAACGAAAACTCCCCTTTAGTTAAGTTCTTGAAATGAAAACTCCAAATTTTTTTGACTTTGAATCAAACATTTCCATCAACCATTAATATTTCCAACACCCAACACAATAAATAGTTGAGAAAAACAACAATAATAATAAAAATTTCGACAACCACAATAAGCTTAAAATGAAGTAAAACAAGTAAAAACATAACAATTTTAAAGATTAAAAATGCATTAAACAAATAAGGAAATAAGAGTAAAATTACAAGAAAAATGAAAAATGGGCAAAAATAAAACCTAAACCTAGTTGAATACATTTTTAGGTATTTATTTATATTTCTCTCAAAAACCCTAATATTGCTCCAGATCTACAAGAATTTTTGTATGGGCCGAATGACCCACAATAATTTTTTGGCAATTAACACTGCGCGATTGCGCGAAGTAAAGTCGCGCGATCGTGCAGTGAAGCTTTCAGAGCCAGCTTGAAGTTCTGCCCAATTCCATGGGCTAGGTCGCGTTCCCATCCTTGTTCGAACCAAGCGCTTGCTTGGTTAGTTGGAGAGTGACCTTGCAGCTTAGTCCCTTTTAATTGCAATGAAGTCCTTTATCTTTTAATCTCGATCAATTTGATTCCCAAATTTTCAGATTTCTTTCAAATAGGTCCTTCAACTTTTGAAAACTTGCAATCTGGTCAGTTAATTGCACAACGGGTTCAAAACTTTCGAAAAGTGACAAATTGATCCCCAAAGTTCTGATTTCGGCATATTTTGGTCTTCTTTTGTGCTTTTCACCTCAAACTTGAATGTAAACATATTCAAATACAAAATATGTATAGATGAGTAGATATTTGCCCAAGATAAACTAAAAATACTAATTTAAAAGACATGAATGTGCATCTAAAATGCACTTAACAACGTAGGTCACGAAAAAGTCTCTATACAACAAATAACTATATCTTACAAATTGTTAACCATATTTAAGTTGGTCCACAACCAAAATCTCTATACAACAAATGACTACATCTTACAAATTGTTAACCATATTTAAGTTGGTCCACAACCACTTTTACTTCCAGTGTGAGATAGCTATTGAAGCATTCCCCCACATTGTTACTTTTATCCATTTTTCAATGTGGGATGACAATATTTATAGCCCCATTTCCTCCCACTTTTCCTTCATTTTTCAATGTGGGATTGTAATTCCTTTTAAAGTTAATTTCTAGATCTCACGTTTCTTTCTCACGTGGGATCAATTTCACATTCACAAGTAAAATTTGTTTTGCTACTATATATTTTCCAACAGTAGGCTTGGCACCAGTTTACGCATCTACCTATAACCGGTTTTTCTTATTTTTAAATCAATAATAACATCGTGGCCTTGATTTATTTGTAAATACAATTAATTATCATGTTTGAGGCAAAAGTATCGTGATTTCAATGCAGAAGATGGGAAGGGGTCAATGTGAAAAGTTAAGAATCTAGCTACCATTAAATCTTGTAGAATTGAACCAAATAAAAAAAATATATCGACCCTATATTTATTGCGAATGAGACTTAATGTTTAGCTGTTTTCACTTTTGTGGAGAGAGTAACATGGAATTCAATGCAATGGGGAATGCATTGTCACCATCAAATGAAAAAGGGAAATGAAGTTGATTATGTAGTTTTTCTGCTCCATTTTGATCAGAATTGAGGGCCACTTCCACCCTTTGATTAGTCAATTCTTATCCAATTTTATTTATTGAACATGGGAATGTTGCAACTTGCAAGATCATATCCCTTTAGTCTGAGAAAAATCAATTAATTAGCTTAAGCTGGTTTAAATTTAGCTAATTTGCTGTAGAAATATGGATCGGAGTTTGAAAAAAGGTTGGGAGAAGCTAGGAACACAAATAATGTGTTTGGTATGCAATGCTAAGCAGGACTTGACACTACGTACATTTACCTTTTTTTTTTTTAATTAAAAATAATGAGTACTGTACAATTCATCTCATCAAACATGTCGAAATAAAAATTCCTAAAATGAGCTCGAACAGGTTTGTTTTATTGTTGGTAATGCAGCTATTAACATCACTTTCTATGATTGATATAAGTATGGACATGAACATTGTGGGGGGTGGTTTGTACTATCAAGGACTTTAGGGTATACTTGGGTAAACCAAAAGGACAAGGCCCATACAAGGTGTAACCCACACCTTGAGGATCTGAACCTACCCTATCCTGGGTCATTAGTTCAAGTGGTAAATCGTAAGATGTGCCTTCCAAAGATTAGGGTGGAGGGTACTGAAGGTCCATATGAGTGGTGGTAACTCCTGCATGCCACAAGGTCAAATCCATTTTCAGGATTCGAACTCTGCACTCGACTGTGCTGAATGTTTTATCAGCTCTTTTCTTTTTCACTGGGAGGTATGCCCTGGGGGTGACAAGGCCCATACAAAAAACATACATGACTTTGCTAGGTGTAAATACTAATGTAATGGGTTGCATCCTAGACACGTGGCGTGAGACAAAATAGTCATTATAGTAACCCATGTGTATGGAATGTAATCCAATATCAATAATTCTAGAGAAACATTCATTTTAAACATTTTAAAGTGATGTTGTGATGTGTCATTTTCTCATTGAATGATGAAGATGTGTATTAAATAATGAAGTCATCATCAAATGAATCATCACCCAATGAATAAGTGATAATGACATGTCACTTTAAAATGTCCAAAGTTTATGTCCATCTAGAATTACTCAATCCAATATGCATATTAATGTGTACAATAGGGCTGGAAGTTTATCGGTTTGGTTCGTTTATTAAAGGAACCGGAACCGAACATTCAGTTTGGTTCCTTCAAAGACAAAAACCAAACGGTTTCGGTTCAATTTTATGTTATTTTTCAAAATTTGTTTGGTTCCAATTAAAAAAAAAAATCTAATTGTTTGCAAAAATTAAAGTTAAATACAACCAAATAAAGCTTTCAATTAAAATTAAACTTCAAATTTATGTAAAATATACCACGAACGTGAATATCAGAATCTTGATAGTTAAAACATTTTTTCTATTCTAAAACCATTCTTATTTGTAAAGGAAATCACGTCAAGAAAGTTAGAACATTTGAATCTCAGTAAAAGTAAATTCCACAAAAATAATAATACTATAATAATGTATGAAATGACTTAAAAGTAAATTACTAAATTCCATAATAATAGTGTATGAAACAGACAATATTTCATACACTGTCTAAGGGCGGTGTCTGGATTTTAGAATTCCATGATATTTCACGTATCCTCAATTTGGAATTTTATAAAATCCAACAAAATCTAAGGTCCACAAGATAGATTTCAATTAATTCTATAAAATTTCGGTGTCCTCAAAATTATGTGGATTTCAATGAATTTCTAATTTTATTGGAATTGAATGGATTGTGATGAGTTTTAAACAAAAAATATGAAGATAAAATTCTTCAACAAATCCGATCTTAACCCCTCGGAATTCGAATTCCACGCCTTTCATTTAATACGGTATTACCCTACATTCATCCCTTTATTATTATTCGTGTATAGTTCCTCTCAAACCAAGACCTAGATAAATCTGCAGGTTATCACCTCTCTAGGCCAAAAATCTATGTGTTATCAAATGTTTTTCTGGTTTATACTTTAGAATTTGCAGCATGATATTTGGTGTCATATCAAGATAAAGAAGATTTTAGAATTGCTTGATAGTAGAAACTTAGCCCTAGTTTGGCACCAATGTTTGAAAATTCATTTATGTTACCCACAATTTTTATCAACTTTTCATTTACCCATTTCATCAATTTTTAGCCAAAAAAAAAAATTAAATTATTTTTAGCAAGACCAAATAAGGGCTTATACTAGACTAATGACTGTTATAAAGCATTAATTAATGCTAATGTCCATTCCAAGTAGACTTGTGCATGAAATTGTTTATGATAAATTGGATAGTGAAATAGGAAAGACCTTTATTATTTATGTTCTGCTAGACCTGAAAGAGAAGCAGGAAAAACACAAGTCTCCTCTAATGTTTCTTATGCAAATTACCTCTTTGTTTCGATTGTGGTAGGTAGGATTAGATAGCATTTTATTTTATTTTTTAATTAATAACATAGTTTGAATATTTTTGCTTTTTTTTATTTTTATTTTTTTAATGACCACTTAAAGAAATTATGCTAATTTATTTTTACTTTGCCTCAAGTTCACGTTCAACTTGCAAAAAATAATAATACATAAATTATCCGACAAAAGATAAAAGTAGATGGAAAAAAAAAATCCATAAAAATTCCATATTGAGAGTAAATTTATATTCTTTTGACTCACTGTCTACACATTGAAGCATGGGAATAAATATATTTTGTTGTATAATTCAATAAAAAATTTTAAAAAATACATTTTTATCGGTTTTGACTTTGAGAACCGACGGATTTCGATTTTTTTAAAATCGGTTTAGGTTTCAGTTTTGAATTTTTTTTTCAAGAACCAAAATATTTCGATTTTTCAGTTCGATATCCGTTTATTTTGTCCATCCCTAGCGTCCAACTACCATTTTCAAATTAAAAATGATAGTGACCCCGCGGTAGATAAAAATATAAGTCAAAGTCTATTATTTATTTTAACATATTTTTAGAAATAAATAATTTTTTCCAACTTTTCAACCACACATTTCATTAATTTTTACAAAAATCTAATCTCCATATGATTTTAACTAAATCAAAATCGAAGAATTTGATGGTTTTCTCAGCCTTAGAACATGCATATTCAACTTTTCCGAAGTCAAGCTCCCGCACAAAAACACAACTTTTCTTGTGTTGCGTGATTGTTTTGAGTTGTAAATTGGTAATGCGGTGTGATTGTGATTGATTTTGTTTCAATAGGGACCAAATGGGTAGCCCCACTTTGTACGAAAAGTAATGTTGTTATTCGTATTATGTATTTTTTACTCACAATCCGTCAAAACTCAAAAGTAATGTTGTTATTCGTAGTAGTATGTATTATTTCACTCGCAATCTGTCAAAGTAGAGTTTTTATTTGTAGCAAGCGTGTACCATTTCACTCACAATCTGTCAATCAAAAACTATATTCCTTCGCTACCAGTTTAGACTTTTAGGATTAGGTAAACTCAAAAGTAGGTGAACAATGTTACACTCCTCTCGACATTCACCTCGGGGATGACCCCTCACTCCCACACCCATGTGAATGAAGGGTCATCCTCGGGACGAGCGTCGAGGGAAATGTAGTATAATTCAAAGTAGGTTACCAAGAGCTATCACTCAATTTCGGTTTGGATTAATGTTGGCAATGGAAACAAGTACAGTAAACATGATGTTGGAAACTAGAAATTGATTTCATTTCATGAAAGGGAAGTTAGAGGCTAGGATGAGGAGAGGGATTTATTTCTTCTACATAGAGGATTTTCTGCTTGAAATTTTGAATGTTGATACACATGTACATTGACATTCTTCTATAAAGGGAGGGGGGTGGGGGACAATGTTCCGATAATTAATGAAACGACTTATTTATATATATATATATATTCAACCCCCCCCCCCCCCCCCCCTCCAACAGTAAGCCTAAAGAGACTTTAATTCTTATTAACAACGCGGTTAAAGCAAAATAGGTTAGACGTCGGATGAATGAACTATAATTAATTTTGTTTCTTGTTGTGGTTGGTTATTAAGAATATAATGTCTATTTATTTGTTTTGAATCTCAACATAATAAGTTAGAGAGATGAGTAGATTAGAGTTCTAGAGCAATTTTGGGGAGACATTTTTTGGGGATATTTTTAAATGACAGTGTAACATATTATATATTTATTGGGTAGTGAAAATAACTATCACACAATTTGATTTTTCATCACCCAATAAATGTACATCACGTCACATTGTCACTTAAAAATGTCCCAAAATAATGTTTTCCTATAACTATTGCTAAAATTAACATGATTTGTCACGGATATAAGATCTAACTAGAACAAAGGTCACATAACTAATACTTAATTTATTAAGAGCAAAAAATATTTTTATTGTTGTTAATAGGGTTTGAGAAAATATATTTCTAACTCTGTTCTATAATATTTTAACAATTATAAATTGATTTATTTATATTTTTTAGGTAAAATACGTAGTTAAAAAATGGAGAGAGAAAATGCGTATAATTTAAAAGTGATTTGAAAAATTAGGCGATTTATAAATTGTAATGATTGCGTTAAATAACATAGGGTAAATAGTGTGCCGTGAAAAAAGTTACTTACATTCGTTTGATAACACTGTTTGATTTATAAACTTATTTATTTATGATTTTGAGTTAAAAAAGTAATTGTTGAAAATGAAAAGAAAAAATGCGTGTGATTGAAAAGTAATTTAAAAAATTATGTTTTTTATATATTGTTGTTGAAAATGAAAAGAAAAAATGTGTGTGGTTGAAAAGTAATTTGAAAAATTATGTTTTTTATATATTGTCTTACTGTCTAACGAAAAACGTAAAATTATTTCAAATGTAGGTAAACATTTGACGCTTAGCCAAACGTGCTATATGAAGAACAAAACAAGCAGGGGAATGGGAAAGGAAAGAAAAGAGAGAGAGAGAGAGAGAGAGAGAGAGAGAGAGAGAGAGATCTGATGATGGCAGTTTATGTTTAGACAAAACTAAAGGGTCTGTTTGATTCATGAGTTTTTCATGGAAAATGTTACGTTAGAGAATTCGGTTTCCTACTTTTGTTGTTTGGTTCAGAGTTGGAAATAGAATTCTACATTTGTTTGGTTTTCATTAATTTCTTTTTATTTTTTAGCACTCAATCTCCATTAAAAGTTAAGTCTACAATATGTGACTTTTCAACCAAATTTCAACTATCCATTCTCTTAGGAATGACAACTAAGGGTGAACAAATTAACCGTTAAACCACAAAACCGAACCAAACCGCAATAAGTTGTTTGGTTTGGTTCGATTTCAAATGTGAAATTGTTTGATTTTATTTGAGAAAATTTCAAACCGTATTAAAAGATTTGGTTTAGGTTTCAATTGTCAAAACCACGATTTTAAACCGCCAACCTGCTAATTTTTAAAAAATAAGGTAAACGTTGAATTTTAAAAACATGCAGCACACTTTTTATTCTAAACAAACCAAAATTAAGGAGTCAAACATTGATTTGTTCAAATGCATAGCCATTTGGAAAGAGTTCTTGCTCCTAAATTTCATAATCATCATCTAAAACATTTTCTTAAAATAACATTTTTAAGTTAAGAGTTACTAACTAAAGTTTATTTAAGAAAATTTTAAATGTTTGCTTCTTTATAATTAGTTTGTCTTTCAACGTGAATTCATTTACTATGTAACTTGTAGATGCTTAAATAATTATTATTTGATCTACTTTCGGTATTAGATCTACATGTAATTGTCATTTATTGTAGACTTTTTTTCATATTTGCATGATAGAAAGTTAGTATATAATCATTTTGACAATTGTTTACTTTACAAAAAGACATCCTTCTGTGCTGTGTCACAGTAATTTGTGACTACATGAGTGTTTAATGTATTTATTGTTTCTTATAAGATGTTATTTGTTACCAAACAAATTCTTATTAATTGAATCTCGAAGATATTTTTTTGGGATCGATCATGATATGATTGATACATTGAGTTTATGGAACAATTATATATTGGTAAGCTGCATGCGATCATATTTGTGTCTTATTTTATGATATAATGTCTTTGTATCGGGTTTAAATGTCGGGAATAATATAAGAGTTCATACAATATTCACAACAATGCACAGAATGAGAGTTGGATACTACCATTGAGCTAGTTTTACTCGAAATATCAACTCGGAGGTTTAAACGAATATGTGCCTTTGAGCTCGTTTGGAATCTATTAACTCATTTGTTGGTAAACCGTGGTTTCAAACCGCACAAAATGATTTGGTTTAAAAAATGAAATAGTTTGGTTTTGTTTGAAAAAATTTCAAACCATTTTAAATGATTTTGTTTGAAATATCGCTACAAACCGCTCAAACCAAACCGTGTTAACCTCTAATGGCAACGGGGCGAGGATGCCATTCCCGTCTCGTTGGGGATTTACCATCCCCTAATCATCGTTTATTATTATATATTTTTTTTGTCCATTAATGCATTTTAATAATGGTTATCTAATGTCATAATTATACAAATTATTTTCTTAAAGTATGATTATTTTACGAAATTTTCATTTAGCTCTAAATAATTATTAACATTAAAAAAAAAACTCATAATAACTTTTATATAGTAGTATATACGTTTAATTATGTTAAGGAGTATGTTTGGAGAGAATGAGATCAGACTTGAGAGTGAGAGAAGAGTAGTATAGAGTTGAAATGTATGGTTTTGAAATATATATAAATTTGGCTGTAGCGTGATTTATGAAACTTTTAATTTGTTTGAATTTTTTTAATTGAACTTATTAAACGGAAATGGTTTCGGGGCGGGAATGAGAATTTGATAACAATCCTCATCCCTGGTCGGGGATGCTTTTTCATCCCCGTCCTTACCCCATCCCCGTCATTGTCGGGGATTCCCTGTCCCATTCGGGGCGGAGAATTTAATGTCATGAATCATGTTACATGTACAAATTTGTGTACAGATTGGACTACCACCCCCCCCCCCCTCCCCCACATGGAGGGACTCCATAGACAATAAAATAGTATTGGACCCCCTTCGTGTGAGGAGGAATAACTGCGTGTGTTCGGTAATTATTAAAAAATGATTTATAAATTACAAAATTTTTCAAATAATTTTTTAATCACACACATTTTCGTTATTCAAATTTTAACCACTACTTTTTATCTCAAAATTATAAATAAATTAATTTATAAATTAAATAGTGTTATCGGGCGAAAACTCAATTTGTATACTTGTACAAATACCCAAAATCATATTGTCACTTGGAGGAACAAAATTCAAGAGTACAGCCTATGGGTATTGGGCCCTACATTGTCCTTGCAACAATTAAGCACAAACCCCTTGTCCTTGACCCAACCTCTCTCTAAATAAAAACTTGGAAAATTTGCACCAAGTGTCTTAACTTAGCCCTTGTTTGATAACAATTTTATTTCGGATTTTAATTTAAATCAAAGTCAATAATTAATTTCAACAATATATTTTATGACTTTCACATATTTTAAAATTTACTAAAAATCTAATTTAATCTCTACTAAACATGAGCTTAATATTGCTCCATCACCAAATCGGTTGATTATTATACTTATATACAGCTATATAGTGAAAAATTGATAACCAACTTATTGACAATATGATATATTAAGGACCAATATCGTAATTTTATCCTAAAACTTTGATAAATACCCCATTCATACATCTTCAATCCTCACCCGTCACCACCTCCACTACATTTCCCTTCAAACTCATTCATCCATTTCTTGCCCTAATACTTTTTACAAAAAAATGGCTATTAGAAAAGCAAACAAACTTCCACAAGCAGCAGTTTTGAAACAAATTCTGAAAAGATGTTCAAGCTTAGGCAAGAAACATGGGTACGATGATAATGGTCTTCCACTTGATGTCCCAAAAGGTCATTTTGCTGTCTATGTTGGAGAATACAGAAGCAGATATATTGTTCCCATTTCTTTTTTGACTCATCCTGAGTTTCAGTGTCTTCTTCAACGCGCAGAAGAAGAGTTTGGATTTGATCATGATATGGGACTCACTATCCCTTGTGAAGAAGCCGTTTTTCGATCTCTTCTAACCTCGACGATCAGATAATTTTCATATATAGTCAACTCTCAAGCCCGGTAAATTAAGGATCTGTTGTTGAGTTGACGACCAAGACTTTGTCAAATCTCATGACACATTTGTTGTCGTTTTGAGAGAGATGATCAGGATGAAGCTGCAGAATTGCTGTCTGCTTGTGCTTCTCTTTTTTTAACATCTTTCTTCACAGTAGCTAGATTTAAATTTCTTATTTTTAGAAAATTCTCAAACCTTTATGGTGTTTGTATTTTTCTTGTGAGTTTTTTAGTCCCTCACCCCAGGATAGATAACCCATGAATATAAATTTGTAAAAAGTTTTGAATTTTTTTTTTCCTTAGAATTGTTTCCTACATTTTGAGAGAGAATTTAATGTTTAAGGAAAGACTCTGAATTAATTAAGTCCAATGATTGAATTTTTTGAATGTTGAAAAATACTCTTGGATCCTACAAATTTAATAAGATGAATCAGATAAATATGACAGATATTAAAAGCCAAAAAAAAAAAATTGTTCGCATATGCACCAAGAGTCTTGTGTTAGTAAAGAAAATAACGATTATCATTCTTTATAGAAACAAATTTACTCATTTTATTGATATAAATTCAAAGATATAAGAAATAGAAATTGGCTTAGAGCGTGTTTGATAACATCCTAAATTCCATGAAAATGTCACATTTAAGTAATTGTTTTCTTACTTGTTCCATTTGATACAAAGTTGAAGTTCGATTTCTAAGGTACGACCATTTGAAGTTCAAAATTGGCTAATTCCATGGATATAAATTCTTTGGGGAAGGTGATTTTTGTTTTTCAACTAACAAGGAAATGAAATCATTTTCCACATTTAGCTGTCAAACACACCTTTAGAGTTTATTAATCATCTTCTTTCTAATTCGTTGATATTGGACATATGACTTTAATTCACTACAAGAAAAATAAGCGAAAAAGACGAGAAATTCGAGACGACACGAAAAGTCGTTTTTATTGATCGATCAATAGAGACGATTTTTTAAATTGTCTCTATTAGTTGACAACCAATAGAGACGACAATATGTAGTTGTCTCTATTGTCCAGACAAATAGAGATGACATTATAGATTCGTCTCTATTGTCCCGACAAATAAAGACAACTTTATAATGTCGTCTCTATTGGTTGTCAACTAATAGAGATGACTTTACGTTATCTCTATTCTGTTTTTTAATTTTTTTATTCTTATTTTTTTAAATTTATCTATTTTTTTGTTGATTTGTTTGATTATTTACATTTATTAATATTAAAGTTAATTTATTGAGAAAATATTATTAAGTGAACTAATATATATTATTTAAAACAAAATTTATCACAAGAATTCAATTGTCTTAGTGGTTGAGACATTATCATCCAACACTTAGGTCTGAGTTCGAATCCAAGCCATGCACAATTATCATACGAATTAAATAAAATTCGCGGGTCGACGGTTCGGATCGATTTTTGGGTCAGATTAAAAAGGGATTGAATCGGGTCAAAATAAATAATCAATTAAATATTTTCACAAATAGAGACGACATTATCGTCTCTAAAGGTTGTCCCAATTACCCTGGAGGAAAAAGAGACGACAGGATCGTTTCTATTTATCTTCAGCTACGGACATACAGGGACGACTTAACCAATAGAGACGATTTTAATCGTCTCTCTAAGGCAGGATTCTCGTAGTGATTTGTACTTGTCATGCATTTAGTATAAAACAATTTCCAGTAGGTTGGATCAATTTTGATCAAGTGCCGATATCATTACCTTTTTAAAAGAAGATACAATTTTATGTAAAATTAAGGCCTTTTACATATAGAAATCAAGACTATTTTTTACTATGCACGTTATAACTTGACGACAATGGGATATTCGCCCATATTTATGGGACAACAACGATTAAGGAAGTTTCCTTTCCATCAAGGATAGGCATTTTGAAATAAAGCCAATGAAGAAAGTTCAAAAGGAAGAAAGGGCCCTATTTATTTATTTATTTATTTGAAGTGAGAAAGGGCCCAATTTGAAAGTCTAAAATTGGGATTTTATCAAGAAAAAAATACATAAATAAGGTAGTTATAAATGTAAATTTCAAAATTGAGGTGAAACATATATAATTACAAAAATCAGGTTTTAATTAAGATAAATTAAATAATCATTAATAATTTATTAATTAAATTATTAATGTCACAATATTGTAAAATCCCAAGTCACGTGTCTAAAATCAAGGGTTAGGTCACAATTAATCGGGATAACAAGTCACAACCATCATTTTTTTTTTTTTTTTTTTATCATAATAGGTCAACCTGCATTTTTAAGGTCACGTGAACAATTTTCTTTAAGACCAGTCATCGAACCTATGTTTAGGTCACACTCATAATTTTTAAAGTCACAGCATAATAGATTATCAATCACAAAATGCCAAATTAATCGAGATTTAGGTTTATTAGGTCATAATTATATAGATCATAAAAATATTTTAAATTCACGTTTAAATATTAGGTTACAATTATGAGATCTGCTCCATCGCTATCTCACAACCACCACACGCTGTCCACCACCAGAACACTCACGCCATTGCCAGATTCAAGTACCAAACCACCACTACGGTATACCTGAATATTACTCCCACCTTTGTCGCCTTGACCTTCGTCACCATGAAAAGCAGCGGCGTCGTTGCTATAAAAACACCACCAAAAGCAGCGGCGCCACTACACGGTTAGGTCACAGGACCATCATGATTTTCGATCCCAACCACCGTTTTCAGTTCACAAGAACCCCTCCCTCACTACCACCATTCTCGCCACCGCTTCAGGTCGACATCAACAGTAGTAGATCGAGCGTCAACACAAATTATATGCAAAATCCCACTTGATATCGAAGCAGCACTACACAGCGGTGTCGCATCTAGATCTGTGCGGAGGGGCCGGTGCTTAGATCTAGCAGCGGAGTTGCTTCTAGAGGTGCGTCGCTGTTACCTTGAAGACCTTTCATGAGACTTTCGAAGCATTGGTTGAGTTCGACAGGCGTGTGCGGTGGAGGGGCGTTGCCGCTGAATGAGGTAAGAGTCGGTTACATTGAAGCAGTGGAGTGAGGGCATCGCCGGTGAAGATGGAAGTAGAGAAGGAGGCGAAGGTCGAAGGCACGAGGTGTGGCCGTGGGTGAAGGAGTCTCCAGTGCTTTGTTTTGTAGGAGAGGGTGCTATGGAATGGGGGAGCCGCCTGTATTGTGTATGGTGGATTAGAGAGAGAGAGAGAGAGAGAGAGAGAGAGAGAGAGAGAGAGAGAGAGAGAGAGAGAGAGAGAGAGAGAGAGAGAGAGAGAGAATATAATTAGGGTTGAAAGTGGTGTATGATTGAGATGTGTTTGAATAATTAATTTAATTTTAATTTATTAATTAGTCATAAAAATTAATTAATACCTGATATTTGTATTTATACATGTTTCATCTCATTTTTGAATTTGATAATTTAAAAGTAGGGTTGTGTGTAATTTCCACTTTTATCAATGGAGTTGGCAGGGTCGAGTCAATTGGCTCGAAATTATCCAGTTAGGTGGGTGGTGTTGGCTGCAAAAATAATTGTTTCACAACCCGTTATTAAAGAGTATTTCTAGAGAGACATTTTAATTGACATTTTTAGTGACACTATGAAGTGGTGCAAGTACATTGAGTGATGAAAAGGTAAGTGGTAGAGTAGTTATTTACATCACCCAATTTATGTGCGTTATGTCACAATATCACTTAAAAATATCAATTAAAAATATCTCTATACAATTAATCGTTCCTAAAATAATTTTATATTTTTTTTAGTCAATATTGAGAACAAGTTTTGGAACATTAGGTACCACTTCAATACTTCTTCTAGAAGTGACTCGAGTTTCAGTTACGTTATTTGTTTTAACTTTTAAGACTGAAGAGACAATGAGGTTGCTGACCACATGGAGAATGTCGACTGAGGTTGTGAAGAATGAAGATGGTGATGGTTTTACTTTTCTTCTTTTTAATTGCTTTCGAAGAATTAAACGTGATTGATTTAGAGGGAAAAAGGAGTGATTTGTGCAGAGATCAATAGTCAATATAACAAACTATGATAACATGATAAAGATAATTTAATAATAACATAATAGAAATATGAGAGTAAGAAAAGCAAGTTTTATGGAGTCACGTCAAGGACGATGTCCTAAAGTTGTGTCGTCTCCACTTTGTGTGGGTACTTTTGACACTATATGGCTCTAAGATAAACCTCACATAACTCACAACCGGTTCTCCTTCTATGAGTATGACGAAAGGGAGATAAAGAACAAGACTTTTTCGAGTTTGTTACGAATATATCTAAATGGAATTGACACATCATCCATAAGGGCCCACGTAAGACCCACAAGCATCCACCATTACTCCGGACTCTACAATCAGAAGTCCATTAGTCTGAACTCATTTCAGGGTCATCACTCCGGACGTATCTGGGCTCCATTTTGTCCAAACTCCAATAATTGGACTTCTTATGGCGGACTGGAACTATCCGAAGTCCATGCTCCGGAAAGGTGTGGAAAGGTTATGAGATTGGTCAATATGTCAGCAATGTGCAGCTTGATGTGACAACGTCTTAAGGGGATATGACAATAATCATAAGTCTATACTAGGTCATAATGATTATTACTAAGAAAATGGTTTACCTCATGAATGGTTATGAACTCACTACATGTAAAGGGTAACATATGTCACAATCTTAAGCAACAACTCTGACTATAAATAGATGACATTTGCCTCCAAGAAAAATGTTAGCAATTCAATACTCAAACAATATATACAAATCTCACTCATTTTTCTCTCTTTTACACATATATTTCTTGTACTCAATTTATATTTACTCACAATGTGTCCTAACTTGAGCGTCAGAGTGCAAACGGGAACCACCTCGACCCCCGTTGCATACTGACTGTTTGTTCAAATGTGCAGGAAGTCCACGTGTTGAAGAGAGTGGAGCGGAAACTTGTTGATACAATATCCCACCAATTTTTGTGGTTAACAAAGTTGCCAAATGTAGTATAAAATTGTATATAGAACAAGGAGATTGCTTCCCTCCCCGTCACGGGGAGGGGAGCAATTTTCCCCGCTCCCTCACAATGGGGCGAGGTTTTTTCCTCTCCCCGTCACGGGGAGGGGAAAAACCCCGTATAGAACAATCCTTCTACCTGTCTTTTCTAGTAATGATTAGCAGTAAAATATTCATTCCAATTTATAGTGCGAAGATTAACCCCATGATAATGAGAATTTTCCTATTAAAATAGAAGTTACACCTAAAGGCTAAAACTATGGTGTTGTAATTTTGTTTTAAAACTATAAAGTAAGCCTCTATTTAGTAAATTTTTATAAATGGTTGTTTATAAATAACATTGTAACAACATTTCGTTAATCAATTTTTGAAAAGTTAAAAATGGTGAACGGGAATATTTGACCAGACTAAATTGTTGACCTTTCAACAAAATTAGCAAATAAGATGTTGTCACATGTCGTTTATTACCAAAATATATAAATAAATTTTACCAGACGGAGAACAAAAACACCAATATTTTTGAATATTTGAAACTTATTTTATTTTAAAACAATTTAGATGTGACAATGCGCGTGGTTTTGTGCAAAGGAACAAAACTATTGAAACAAAGTTCCAAAAAGAGGTGCAATCGAGAATTTAGTCAATGCCTTCAAGGGGCACAAGCCCACATTTACAGGAAAGTAGAAATTTGTTGTAAATAAACATATAAAGGAATTATATTCTTTATTTTGTTAGTTGATTTTTTTTTTGTCCTTCAAAATGTCTTTATTTCTTGCTTTTATATATCTTGTAACCACATCTTTGAAATTGCATTTTGGTCTTGTAATTGTCATGTCCTTGTTTGAATGATTCAAATACTAACACTTAGTCACCGCTTCCCATGTTCTACCTAATAACTTCTCTTCTCAATAACTACCAGATCATGAGAGAATTATAAAAAATTATGTGTAACAACTGTTTCATTACCTTGCCAATTTTGCTCCATATTCTCCTCTCTTTCTGGGACATGTTTTGCTAGAATCTTGCCCAAGATGTATGTTCTTTTTTGCTTTCCTCGCCTTGGTTGGGTGAATCTTGCTTCATCTTGTTCACCCTAATTGGGCGTATTCGCCTTATATGCAAGGTTACATTTCTCCAAATGTTAATTATTTTTTATGTCCAGCTATCAATGTTGTCTTCACCTTTATGTTTGGACAATTTTGTTTGTCAATAATTACCCTTAATGTGGCTTATTTACTGTATTCATCATTAATTTAGTTGTATTAATTAACAGGGAAGGCAAACATTCTCTTACCTCTTTAGTTCTCAAGTTGTCTTTTCAATGTTCTCAACTACGGCTACATTTAATGCTTTTACACCTATGAGACGTCACTATCATTATTTGCATGTCGTTTGACGTTTCAGTCATGCATCATAACTCTAAAATCTCAGCCACGTGCATTGCTTTGAATTCCAAAACTCAAATGGCACCTCTTAGTCTCCCACTGATATATGAACACGTAGCTCGTTTTATCCTATAAAAATAGGATCTTCTTCATTACTTTCACCTTCTTTGAGTGCCATTTCGTAAACTCTCCTTATAGCCTTAACTTCTTCTTCTAAGTTTCATTCTCTCAATACACTTTTGCGATAATGACTTCATCTAATGTTCCCACTTTCAAAGATTGCCAAGATTTCTTGGCAAAGCTTTTGGTTACCGACGAACATCTTTTAGCTCTGAGTCCTGGCTCTGTCTGTCTCTCTTTGGGCCTTGCTTTTACTAATGAAGATGAAGTGGATAGGGTTTCTCAATCCCAAATGTTCCCAACTATGTAAGCTCTCCCTTTCTTGACTTCAATGGTCCTAGGTCTTATTTGCTTGCAAGGTTCCATCAAAACTTGGCCAAGGTAAGGTTTGTTCTTCCACAAGTGGCTGAAGCATAAGGTCGCTCATCCATAGGGATGGCAGATGGAGTGAGCCGACTCGACCCATCCCATCCGCCATTTGTTTGCTCGTGTATGGGAAACGAGCTGAGCCGACTCGTTTCCCACACGAGGTGTTTGGGTTCGACTAGTTGGCTCACGAGCCCGACTAGTTGGTAAAAGTGGAAAATTGAATTGAATTAGATATTGAGATATAATATTACATTATGTGACATTTGTAACATTAATATTAGTAACATTTTATTTGGGCTTAAAATGTATCATTCACGTAAGTCTGAAGTCGATTAAGAATTTAAAATGTAAACGCTCCTCCTTTAATTTGAGTTTGGGATGGCTATATTTAATTCCTTATAGGCAGAGTTAAAATTGTACACGAATAAAATGTTACATGTACAATTTTATTATTTGAAAGAAAGAATTGAAAATACGAAATATGAAAAAAGAAAAATGCATATAAAATAAAGCCATAAGGAAAATATTAAATAACTACTTATCAAAATGTTAGTTCTTCGAATTCCTCAGCCATAACTTTCCTTATTCTATCTTTTATCCATGTCTCCGCAGACTTCCAAACCTTTAAATACATTAAGCTCTCCAGTATATTTTCTTTAAGTCTTGACCTATAATCAGAAAAATTATATCACTTGTACTAAAAGCAACCTCCAATGCTGCAGTTGATGCAGAAGGTGATAGTAGATATTGTGCTATCATAGAAACAATTGGGTATTAACTCTCGTTTTGTCTCCACCACTTAAAAATGTCAAAATTATTTCTCTCTTCATCTTCTAAAAACCTACGAATGTCGTGTGAGAAATACCTAGTTAACTCGTTCAAAATCTCATCTAAACTATTAGGAAATGCACTAGAAGAATTAGAACCACTAGGAAATGTACTAGAAGTTCCCTTAATAGTTATAAGGTAGGAAAGTAAATCATTGTCCTCATTTGGTATCACATTAGGGGTGAGAGTGGTTCTTCTAACATTTTTACCTGATATTTTAGCTTTGATCTCGTAAATTTGACATAAACATTTTTCTAAATTTGAGCATGTTATCGGGTCCTAAAAGTTAATTTATCCTAGAGTCCAATACCATTGCTAATGGAAAAAATATGGGTAAATCTTCCTAATATTTTCTAAACTTAGTCTCCATTACTACAATAATTTGAGAAAAAACAGAAAATGATTTGTACTTGTTAAAATTATTAACAATACAATAAAAATGCTTCAACAGCAAAGGACTAGTAGGATAATAAAAACTGAATAATTCGTTTGTAGCATCGTAAGAGGGTTTTAAAAACTTTTTAACATGAAATACAAGTTCCTAATCATTGACTAGCAAATCAAAATGTCAGCTGTGTGAGTGTCGACCGTTGTAATAATGACATAATAAATCCTAACATTCACAACGTTCAAGCATTAAATATGTTGAGTCCCATTGATGTCCTATGTCTGTAACAAATGATCATGTAGACTTACCATGTTCTACACAATGTGTATCAAAAGCTTATTTTCTAGAAGGTGATATCATAATGAGATTGCAAGCATTCCTAATTTTTTTTCAATTCATTTTCTATAAGCTTGAGGTCATCTTGAACTATTAAATTAAAAATGTCGCACACTCAACAAACATGAAACAAAACTCCACCAAATTCAAGATTTATGTGGCTAGCTAATCTATCTACCATTGCTTTATTAAAAGAAATATTATCTATTATAAAATTATGAACTTTATTATCACAACTAAATTCTCTAAGAATTGAAAGCAATGCATTGAAAATATTTGTTGCATTATGTGGGTAATTAATAACTTTAAATGCCATAATAATTCTTTTGTGCATCATCCAAGTATTATCTATGTAATGACAAGTAATAGCTACGTAACCTCTATGATTATTGACAGTTCATAAATCTAAAGTAAATGATAAGTTACCAATATATTTATTTAAAGCATTTATAAACTTTTGTTTTTTCTCAAAATATCTAGCAATGCAGTCAATGCAGTCAGCTCGTATCATAAAGTATTTCTAGAAAAGGTTTTGTACCTAGGTTGGAGATACTTCAAAACGAAAGTCATGAAATGAGGACTTTCTACAACTGAAAGTAGAAACTCACCACTCAATACAATCATAACATTCCCTTCCCCGTGCGCTAGATCTAGTTAGTAGACTCAATTATTTAGACTCGATTGACCAAACTGTAGTTGTATTTGGTTTACTTCAACCGAGCCATGCTTTTGACATTGTTTTTAGTATTTGTTGAGGTGTGTTGTGGCCCCACCCGTCTTCCAAGAGAAAAGTCCATCACAACTTTTACATTTCGCCTTCATTATCGGATTTCCTTCACCGTCTTTAGTAGTTGTTTTTGCCATATTGAAATAATTCCAGCACTTCACTTTTAGCTTCCTTTTCGAATTTATGTTCGAGCCTGCCATCGTACCATAGCTAGTGGATCCATATGCAGTAGAAACATCTTCATCAATGTCATCCAAATTAATAGGAGTTGTAGTATTTTCGACCTCATTTCCCAAATCCACCAAATTGTCAGGAATTGTAATATCGTTGAGACCAACAAATTCACGAAAAAATTGGGTAGAAGATTAACCATGAGATTGTGAGTGTGTCATTAGAATTGGAGATGAAAAATGAAATATGAGATTTGAGAGGAGATTGTATGTAATACTATAACACTTGGAAATTGCAATTAAGAGTAGTATAAATAGAATGATAGATTGAGAGGAGATTAAAAGTGTAATGATTTTGGAGAAAATGTATGCTATTTAAAGAGTTTTTTTTTTTAAAAAAAAACTAAAATTCTAAAAAATATATGGGATCCCAATAATCAATTGAACCGTTTGACAGCGATCATAATGACCATTGTCAAATGGTCAATAAATGGGCGCTAGGCATTTCAGTTTTTTTTTTATGAGCTAGACTAGGTCGAATCACGAGCTGGCCCATTTTCGACTCATTAGGATTGGAAGCTGGGCCATTTCAAGCTTGTTGGGCTTATTCACGAGCCGACCCATGAACTTCACAAGCCAAACCCAAATTTTCCAACATCCAATTTTTCTCTAAGCTCAAGTCCTTTTTTCACAAATCGAGTTGAA
Source organism: Ligustrum vulgare (assembly GCA_963555705.1). NCBI lineage: Eukaryota > Viridiplantae > Streptophyta > Magnoliopsida > Lamiales > Oleaceae > Ligustrum > Ligustrum vulgare. Next base: position 17,784,225 of record OY743189.1, on the reverse strand, counting down.
CTTTTAACGAGTTGAACCTAGCTGAATTCACTAACTGTCTAGCCCATTTGCCACTCCTACTCATCCACCTTCTAGAGAAAGGTTTGTGAGAGCAGGTATTCTAGACTTTCTGGAGCTTTCGGCCCGAATTCATTCTTTCAACCATTTACTTTTTCCAATTGCCTTGAGCTTTTGGTAAGTTGGATACAACATATTTATTTCCAACTGTAGCATTCATAACAGACATACTTTTCGTAATATACAATCCAGGTGCGTTAACTAGAACTTTTTTAATGTACTACAATCTAGTGGCTTCAAGAAATTTTAATATTAGATGTTCCACAAAGTTGGGGAGAGAGTGAAAGAAATATAGGTATTATGACTTTGTAATTGGATAGTTTTGAGTTCTTAATGAATTTGACTATTTACATATTATTTTGTCTCACATGCAAATTATAAATTTGATGACAGCAGTTTCTTTAGCTTTCAATGGCATATTGAATGTGTTTAGGTTAGATTAAGTTTGAAACCTTTTTCTTGCACTTTTTGTTCCACCTTTTGTCAACCAAAATGGAATGGAAACAAAGTATTGTAATCTTCGTTAAAATTACATTCTTATATTGTTAGATATACATTCTATTTAACGTGACACTAATTATGAAGGAAATATGTTTGATTAAATGATGTGTAATTTTCATTACACGTATTGTAATATTTATTACACGTGTGATATAAATATTACACTTAATATAATAATCGTTAAAAATATTGTAATCGTTATACATGTATCGTAATCTTCATTACACATGATCTCAAAAACGGGACATAGTGAGAGATGAGTGAGGAGTGAGAGATTTGGATTTTTTCAAATTGATAGGTGGGAGAAAAGTAGTTAGAGATTTTTAGTGAGAAATGAGAGAAGGGAGAAGGGAGAAAAGCAATAATGAGAAATGAAAAAGAATGTACAACATGGTAGAAATCTAAATAGTATAAAAATGGGTATTTATCTAATGACATTAGATAAAATTAGTGTGGAGTATAAGCAATCCTTATTGTTATTGTATATATCCTTATTTCATTTTCAAATGCTAATGTGAAATATTACATGTACATTACAGATCCGATTCGGTCTACGAGCCATATGGACAGTGCCGACTACGACAAGACATGGCATGTATTTACCACACACTACTTATTTAGATAAATGTAGCAATTTATATCTAACTTTTGTTGTGTGGCTATGTACTTCTTCACGTCTCAACTAGCATATTGAGCTACTAACAATTTATATTATGTATTTTGACTCACTAAATTTATATTTTATGTCAACGGTGATAAAAAAAAATATTGGGACATTAAGAATTATTCAATATTGATTCTCAAATTACCAAAAAAATTAAAATTTGTTTCATTTGTATATTATATTGACCACTCGAACAAACAAAATATGTAGGTGATTGAAGTCGTGGCTATTCATTAAATACAATAATAGGTGGAATCTAACAAGCAAATAAAAAAAGAAACCAAAATAAATTAATCAAAATGTTTACATATGACTCACAAAAACATAACAACAACTAAAAAGAAAAAATAAAGCAAATATAAAAGGAACCACGTGCACTCTCACTTACAAGCTGGTCAGCGACGTAGCGTTTCGAAACGGAACTGATAGATACCATATGTCATCTATTGGTATAAATATTCGCATTAGTTTGTGTTCGATAACTGTTATAATACCTCATGATTGATGTTATTTGTGTTTTCGAAGTAAGATGTGTGGTTAAAAATTTAAGAGAGAAAAGATGTGCAATTTAAAAGTGGTGTTAAAAATTGTATTAATTATAATCAAAGTTTACCAAACACAAGCTTAGTTACTCCCAAAAGTAAGATAAACGTGCGTGAAAATGGGAATGAGGTCTATTGACAATATGGTGTCATTAGATTTCGAGGTCAACCAATATGTGTTATGATTCGATCTATGAGTAGACCACACAAAAATCACATCTTTTCAAGCGATTGACATGGCCTTATCCGAACCATTTATCGTGAGATAAAGCAATTCAAAATATCGCGATAAATTGAAGTTATTGTATCTAACTATCTGAGAGAAAAACTCACACCGATTGTTGTCCTAAAATCAAAAATCCTCTTCACACGACTTCCCAACCCACACCACCACCACCACCACCCACCCACCCATCGGAAGCCGCCGATATCTACGGTTGCAGCATCACCCACCAGAACACGTCGATATCTCTGATTGTAGCACCGCATCGGCACCCAAATCTTCTTCCCAATGTCAATATCTTCAGCACCGCATCGGGATCCACATCTTCTTCCGATCATCAATTGCAGGACACTTCAGCAATGGAGACTTGAAATAACATGCTGACCAAACCATATCTTTTATAGATAGTACATTAGAAACAAGCAATGAGGCAGCGAAAAATAGGGGAGAGCAGAGTAGGGAAGAAACGAAAGGCAATAGTGGCCTTCTATGTGCACATTACACATTAACAAAATTGAATGTTGCATTTCTGATTCTCTTCTATGTAGCACCCCCACCCCTATTCTTTATATATAACATTGGTTAAGGATGACACAATTTTAGAACACACAAATGGGATCTTGACGAATGCCACATTGTAATTTTGATTCAGTGGTCAATTGTTTTGCTAAGATTGTATCCAAATTTGAATCTGTTATTGCAAGTGGTTCTTTCAAATGAAATGTGTTTTCAGATTACATGTGTTATTAAACCTGTTGTTGAGTCTTCTTGTTTGCAATCTGTTATTGAAAGTGGAAATTTACTGTGTTGGACTCAAAATACAGAGGGGCAGAGCAGAATGGTTGAGAAGGAGAATAATGATATCAAACTACTATGATAACAGAAAATTGATATTGATGATGGCACTCTGGGAATTTACTGTGTTGGACTCAACATTTGATGACGCCACTCTGTCAAAGAAAATCAATCTGCCCGTGGATAAACATCCATTTGTTGCACAATTTCAGATTACAAACATTTTCCAAACAGTTGTCTCATTCTTCCACCGCTCCTTACCTTTATCAGTCAAGCTTCATTTACAATGGTCACTTCCAATGCATATCTTACTGCATATCATACCAAAGATAAATAATGTAGTGGTGAGAAATGTTTAGCTATATTGATCAAAATAGGTATTCAAATCACTTTCTTCCACAACAATTCAAGATCTGGAATTTCAATTCACATACCGTTAATTTGCACACACTGCCCAGTCGTCTTCTGAAAAACGTAGTCGGCTCGCCAAAATAAGGTAAGCTCAGAGCCCTGAATCGATTGAATACGGGAGAAGGAGGTTCTGGTTGGGTTCGATTGAAGAAGAGAATGTGTGTTGTTTGGTTAAAAATTGGTATGTTTAGCCCATGTTTGAGCCATGTTATAATCTCTAATAACTTTCTGAACAACACACATTCTCTTTCTCACTATTTCAATAAAATTTACAGAAATCAATTTACGTCAATCAATTATGTCCTAACAAAATAAGTATCTACTATACAAAAGTCAAAACGAAATGTTTAATAAATGAGCACATGATACATCATAAGAAAGATGGTTGAATTTGGAGTTCAACGCAAAAAATGGAGTGCAATTCGGAGTTGTAGATCAAAAGTTATACACGTTTGAAGACAATTACCTTTAAATAAAATACGGAATGACTAAATTGAAAGAAAAGTAAAATTTGGGGACTAATGAACAAGAAAATTTAAAGGTAGGGACGTTATTCGCAAAAAAATAAACGTAGGGACGTTTTTTCACAATAAGTGTCAAAAGTAGGGACGTTTTGTGCCAATTACCCAAGTATGAATGGGCTGCTTTTTTTTGGACGAAAATGCCCTTGACATTTACTGTTCAATTTGAAGTTAACGGTTAAATGGGGTTAAAATTGACAGAAAGGATGTCTTTTACCAAAAATTGTAAAGGTTGGGATGTTTAGCGTTAAAAATCAAAACGTTGGGACGTTTTGCACAATACATGTCAAACGTTGAGACGTTTTGTGCTATTAATCCTTTGATTTTAGTTAAAATGATTTTTTTTGAAATGAACAATTATTTTTTGGAAAATGGATGGTTGAGATTTGGTTAAGAAGTCAAATATTGTGGGCTTGACTTTTAATGGATTGTTGAGATTGAATACTGTAGAAAAATGAGAAAACTTTGATGAAAACCAAACAAGATCTTATTAAAAATAAGTCATGTTCTCTTTATTGTTTTGAAGTCGTTTTTTTGTTTTTATTATCGAAAACACTAAAAACGCGTTCTCTTTACCATTTTCGAAAACACATTTTGGAAAAAAAAAATTGTATACAAAACGCAAAACGTCCAAAACTTCGTTTTGAGTGTTTCTTGTGTATTTCAACAAAAAAAGTTCAAAACGCGGAAAACGTGTTTTTGAGATTTATTTATTTATTTATTTTTTGAAAATTATCCTAACTTGAAACAAAGCTTAAATAAAATTTTATTGAATTCAATATCAACATTAAAAAAAAAAATTAAGAGAAAATTCTTGTTATATTTCAAAAAATGCCTTGATTAATGGACTCTGGTGGTTTTAAAAGAACTTACATTTTCTGGATTTTGATAGAACTAGAGTTTCCTCAAATCTCGAAATTGACCAAACTGTGTTAATATAGACTCTTAATGCTCACATTACTGTTGCATGTAACCATATTTTCAGTGTATTGTGAAAGGAAATTTAAGTTTGAGCTAGTAATTTTCTGCAAGCAAATTAATTAAAAATAGTTTAAGTAATATTCTGTAAAATTTCAAACATATCGTGTTTTTCAATTTTTTATTTTCAAAAACAGTTTTCAGAAATGACAAACCAAACGCGTTTTTAGCAAATTTGAAAACAAAAATAAAAATACAAAACACAAAATATTTTCAAAAATAAAAATACAAAATAAAATACAAACAGAACGTATATTAATTTCCACTTAAACTCAAATCGAGGGACCAAGTGTGTTGTGCTAGTGGTATAGACGTGTTTCGAATTCGAGTCATGATCTCTCCCCAAAGTTCCCTAATACATGTCCCCAAAAAAATAAAAAATAAAAAAAATAAATTAGGGACAATTATTGAAATTCCAAAAATACCCTCATTCAAGAAGCGGATAAATACGATTAGTTCCCACCCCTACGAGCAAAATTCCCACTCTGCAAGGCTTCTGTAATGTCGCACCTTTTAATTAACAATCCAATCATCCCAAAATCATGTTCAATTCCAACGTCCAGAGGATCCACACTGTCGATTTGCCCAATCGCGTTTATGCCTTTACAGCACCCGCCGCGCCGGATTATTGTCCCCAGCACTTTCCATGGCCGGAACACTATAATCAAATGTATGGCGAATCCTAGGAGAGTGAAAATGGTGGCGAAGCAAATAATGAGAGAGCTTTCTGATATGTTACTTACTGATAAGGTTTTGCAATATGCGGTTTTGCCCGAAGCTGCTTTGGGCGCGGATAGATATATGTCCTCACTTACTACTATCAGTGATGTTGAAGTTTCATCTGATTTGCAGGTTAGGTTATTAGTCGTGAATTTTTATTTTTATTATTATTATTATGCCTTTGATTATTAGTTGGCTAGGTTGCACAGTAAAGTAAATCGTTGAATTTCGAAAAGTTTTAGTTGAGTTTTCGAAGAGCTTTGGTTTCTGAAACCTGGACAGTAAGCAGAATGCTGCATTTTAGAATTTTCGTGCAACATAGATTATTAGTACAATTGTGGGTTTGAATTTCTATATATTCGTTAAAAATAGAAGGCTTCAACATATGGGTTATTTTATTACAAAAGATACGTAGAATTTTCAAGGCAAGTGATATGAATGTTCAATTGCAGCAGGATTTGGCTTGAGAGACAGGACTGGGTTTAAGGTCCAAGTATTTTATTACAATTGTTCTTTAAAAAGAAAAAAAATCATTTTCAATTTCTAGGATTTTACTGTTTCACTAATACGTAGTACTTTAATTACATAGTTCATGATATGTACTTTATTTATCAATTGCAAATCTTATTTTGGAGTTCAGAGGGATCAAATTCTTGTAATAGAGAGTGTATTAGGTAAGAGGCCTAAAGAGCCCATCACATATCATAAGGCTGTTGGTCCATGGAATTTGTATACTACTTTGTGAGGTGATTGACTGGGAACTGAATTACTTTTGCATGACTTTTGCATTGTAAATGCACTTCTAACATCATAATCTTAATAGCAAGCTCGTTGTTTTTATGTGCAATTTCGTTTTCCTGGAAGAGACAATAATATTAGGATCTTATTTGAAAAGTTTTGTTTGGCAACTTAAGACAAAATTATAATTCTATGGCATGAGAAATGCACTATCATGAAGGTTATATTCAGGTCTCACTCTTAGAAATATTGCTGACTGTTTAAAGGCAAATAATTTATTCAAATAATTTACCAGAAATATACAGCTCAGTTGTGGTTGCTTTCACACAGCATGATGAAATCTGGGAAGAGGATAATAGTGAAGTAAGTTCTATGTTTTGCATTAAAATAAAGATCCATAGTGTAACACTACGGCTGACAATATAATGTATCCTGGAAGCACAAAACATTTAGCATTGTGGGGGTGTGCATGTGCATCCTATCATATTTATATTTGGGGGTGACATTATAATAGGAGTTGAATTAAATTTTTGAACATATGCTTTAAAATGACACTCTTCATGTCATAAATGAAGTGTTTTGCAGTCTCAAGACACATCAAAGATCCCTCTTTCCCTCTTTCTCCTTCTTCATTTGGGAATTACAAATGCACGTTCACTGAGATTTCTGAAGAGATCTCTTTATTTCCTGGCAATATTCTAGTAATTTTGTTGTTTTCCTAGGTGGATTTGGCTTCAGTAATATAAATTTCACGCCTCAAACTTTCTTATTTCCTTTCCTACACATTTTTCAACACAATGACTTCTCAATGCATCAGACAAATTTTGGAGTATGAAAGTTCTTTCAAACAGAAGGAAGTCCCACTTCATTCCAAAATGGTTTTGTTTTGTCCCATTTCCTGAGTTACACGAATTCCAACCTCTCAATGCATCAGACAAATTTTGGAGTATGACCTGCCTTTTCACCATTTCCTGTATGCAGTATGTATTAAGGGATTGTCACCGTAATGTCTCCCATAAGAAGATTCTTTATGTCCTGCATCTTTATGTTGTATTATTTATACAAAAACTTAATCAACTGTTTCGCATTGCCCTTTGTAGGTTGTGAAAGTATATGTATCTGTTTTTGGCGATGAAAGAGGAAAAGAAGTAGCACTGGCTGGTTTGAAGTCAAAAGCAAAATATGTTCGAAGTAAGCTGGGGAAACGTATGAAGTTGCGGCTGACTCCCGAGATCCGTTTCATAGAAGACGAGTCTCAAGAACGAGGAAGCAGGGTTAGAAATATCTTAATTTTACTTTCCCAGTTATCTTGCAGTTTTCTTTTAGGTTCTTTCTTCAAATTTAAGTTTCTCCTCTCTGGTTGCAAATTTTGATTGATCTACATTTGTTTTTTATTTAAGCAGCTTACTTGCGTTGTTTTGTTGAGAGTGACAAATTGTGCTGACCCAATATTATATGATAAATGTTCTTCATTCATCTATTCATAAAATGACTGCATATTGATGCGCATAGATATGACTAGCTCAAAGTCGTTTTTTGTGTTTATCAAATGTATTCTAGAAATAATTTTAACACTTCTCTAGCATGATTCTGAAATCCCTCTTTGTGCATGTGTGTTTGTAGATGAATAGATTTCTATGGATATCCATAGATACCAGTAATTATTATGATAAAGTACTGACAGCTTAATTGTTGTATACTTTCAACATAATCTATTTCTAGAAACCTAGACTCCATTTATTCAAAAATTCATCAGTTTTGCTTCGTCTTCGTTTGTTTCCCGTGATCTATTTCTAGCTTTTCATGTTTTCTCAGATTTATATACGGTCTTGTCCACGTCTGAAGTCCAAACTTATGCTTCATGTGTCCACTGTCATTGCAATATTTTCCAAGAAAACTAGAGCTGCTAATCTTTATTGTTTATCAGTTGTTGCTCCATCATCCTCTCTTTTCCTAGTCTGATTTTCAACTTTTCATACTTTGGCAGATTCATATTATGTCTAGTCCATAAAATTCATATTTTTCTCCATTTGTTGAAGAAGAAATTGTTAGTCTACAATATATTGTGTTTTTATTCGGGTGTTCCTGGCAGATATGATGTAGAAGTTTTATGGTGTTATTTTGGCGATAGTGAAACTTGGCAGTTTACTTTACATTTGTGCTCTCTCTCTCTCTCTCTCTCTCTCTCTCTCTCTCTCTCTCTCTCTCTCTCTCTCACACACACACACACACACACACAAACAAAAAAAAGGGTTTCTTGGTGCTTTGTGATTGTCCTTAATTTGAATTCTGAAAAATACTGAGTTTATCTCAACTTTGCCTACCTAAATGCAAGTTCTTGCTTTTATCCTTGTCTCCAAGAATCTATGATTTTGCAAGCTGATTGAGATCACACTTTGTTTATTGACCCTTGTGTTTTGTTAATTAAACTTTTGCTACTGTGGAAAGAGTTGTGCACGTGGGATTTGATTGTCGCTGTACTTTCGAAAAGCCAACATGTAGTAAATTCTTGTTTAAATAGCTTCTTGCGTGGCATCCAAAACCAAATAATAATCAAAGGATCATTTTTATTTTTATCCTTAACTATATGTGCAACCTGTTTTCCCCATATATATATTTTTTTTGGCACACATTTTCCCCGTATTAACTGTAGGGTAACATACACTTTCAGGTGCTTGCTATATTAGATAATATAAAGGATGAAAATGATAGGAAAGCTAGAGGAGGTCAAGCTGAGGATCTGCAGGATTCATCTGGTCTAAGCAATGATGAGTGGGAAGGCGATGACCCTGATGATGAAGGCATCATTTATATAGAGTAGTTTTGTGCAGATTCTCAGAATTGGTACGAGTTTGAGATCAAGCGTGAATTTGCTTCTTCACGGGTAAGTATTTACACACAAAAATTTACTCTGGCTAGAGCCTTATTTCATGATAGTTAGTGGCGTACATATTTTTATTCCATCACAGTTATTGTCATGTCTTAGTAACTCAAGTATTTTTCAAAAGTAGGAACTGCAAGCATCATCATGATGTAAAAACTCGTATTTTCTAGGCATTAAGAAGGGATATTGTCTGAGAAGGAGAACAATTGAAATGAAGCATTTTTTTTGTGAAAATCCCATTATACCCTTGTTCTACCCCACTTCACCTCACTGTTTTCTTCTCCACCCCTCCCCCATTTGGACTCACTCGGATCGCAATGAGGATTAGAAGTATTTCTGTTGCTATTGGTGGTTTAATGCTTCGATAGCATGCCTTTGCCTCCCGTTTTGCAGGGTTGAAGATTTTCATTCGATCCTTTTGGGCATCTGCTTCCAACCCGTCTGTGTGGTGGGGATTTAACTTGAGTTCTCATCTTATTTGATCCAGACTGGACACAAGAAGAAATCTTAGAATACACGGTAATTCATTTTCCTTGCAAAGCAAAAACCCTTTGTAAAATGTGATCTCTGAACAAATAATTATTATTGAGAGAATCTCTCGAAATATCTTTGTATCATTCAACATCCAGTAACATTCTTCACATGCGTAACTTTTATAAGCTGTTCGATTTCATTACCACTTGGCAAATATTCTTTTATCAACATCAACGTTGTATATAATGTGGAAATTGCCAAAATTGTCATAGGCAAAGGAGAGAGGGCTGATCGGTGTCACAGCTCTCTACAAAATTGAACAGTTACGAATAGAAAAATATGGTCCTGTGCATCAAGGCCAGAACGAAAGCCATTTTTCTCTTTCCTTTTATTATTTCTACTATCGGACAACGCACCATAATGCTCTTCCTCAGTGATGCGCACTGGCTTCAGCTTTTTTATGGGACTTGGCCTTAACCTGTAAAAATGACAAAAAAATTAAAAATAAGTACTATCTCCACTATTACATACATGGAAATGTCACTTGCCCACAGTGCATGGAAACAATCACCTATTCACGATGGAAATGTGCTATTGTGCCCACCGTGGATGTAATATTGATGTGTCTGATGTTTTAAAATTTTCAAACATGTATCAACATCACATTCACGATAAGTACATTAATATTTGCTACGTGATAGAGACTAGTTACATACAAAGGGGTCGAACTAGAATATAAAAATATAGTAGGTTGTAGAAAATGTGGGGGTGAAGGGGGGAGATTCCTTTCCCGGGGGTTTGCCCCCTGATTTTTATTTTATTTTTTTTAAACCAATTGTCCATAATTCAATCAACAAATTCTCATTACAAAAATCAAATGGTACAATAAATCAAAAAAATAAAGCTAAGCCCCTCGAAAAAATATAAAAAAATAAAATATAACTACCAATCTACCACAAAAAATCTACCATTTATAATAAATAAATTAACTACCAAAAATATCCATAATTCTAAATAAACCTAAATAACTTAAATAAATTAATCAATAAATTCAACACTGATAACAATTAATAAGAAATAATTAAACTACAACTACCAAATTTGGGATTACCCCCAGAACGACTGCGGCCACGGACCGCGAGTTTCGCGCAGCCAGGAGAAACGCAGGCGGGCAAAACCAAAACTTCAGATGGCGAGGTCGTCAGTTGTCTGAACCGGAAGGAGAAGCTGAGCTGAGCTGCCTAAGTCTCGGTATTGGATTTGGGATGAGTTAGATGAAATGGTTTGTGATTTGGGCTTATTCTAGTGGGCTTTGCTTGGAAAATTGATCAACTGAATTGGGGGCCGAAAACTTAACTTCAAATTTTTCAAAAATTCCTAGTGGGCTTCAACTGATTACAGCGGATGGCTAGTTCTGCCCCTGCATGCAACAGAGACAACAGATTCATGCAAGAAATGCATCTGTTGAGAACCCTATTTGATTTTTCTAAGTAACATATTTTTTAAATTTTGATAAAAGTATATAAAATGCACGAGTAGAAAGTTGATAAAGATTGTAGGTCCCATGAAATTTATGGTTGAAAATGAGGTCGGGAAAAATCAGTTATAAAAATGAGGACCAAATTAGAAAGGAAACAAAAGCCTGGTAGAAAAATCACAAATCCTTAGCAGTTAGCATAATTGGAAATGGTCAATTAAGTCGATTACCTTTCAATCGAACAATAGATGTATATTGAATTACAATCAGGTAGCAACTTATATAATGGTTTGATACAAATTATAGATTGAATATACGCATGTAAATGTGAAATGCATACACATTGTACGATAAGCATGTAATGTTATTAGCATTATGCTCTTTTGAGTCACTTAAAATTTAAAAATAGTGATTTTCGAATATGCATTTCTAGTCACAACATATTAAAAAGCGCAGGGATCAAAAGGTGAATAACATGACGTCAATATGTAGCAACTAATTCAAAAGTAATGTCACGGCAACACAAGGAGGTTGTTGCCTTTGTGTTAATTTGAATAAGCTCATAATTGAGCACTGAGGATGAGGTTTTTCTACGGTCCTCAAGTGTAGAGAGACTGAATTTCCTTCTATACTTAGCCATGTTTGGTTCATCTAAAAAAAGCGAGTTAAATTTCAAGTCAAAGTTAATAATTAATTTTATACACATGTTCCATACTTTTCAACCAAACAGTCCATCAACTTTTATCAAAATCTACTAAAAATTTGAATTGTTATCTAAACCAAACACGGGCAAATATTTATAAGGCTTGTTAATAATGTTTCGAAAAATGCACAAACCTACACACAAAATGTTAGAATTGACTATTAATTTCACCCCGTTTGATTTAGACAAGATTTTACTTCTAAGAATTAGAGCGCATCCTTCCCCGGTTATTTGAATTTTCATAACTTCTCTAGTTGGACCTCTATGGCATTACGCAATGATCTAATAGTCAACAAAATTCGTGGGTTCAACTGTAATATCTTATTTTTCCCCTCTTCCAGTTTTTCCCACTTTTCTCCACTTTTTCGCACATTCATACTTCACATCTTTCACAAATCCACATCCCATCCCACATCTTTCACTATTTTTTTATTAATTTATTTGAAGTTGTATCTGTTTCTTCATTTTCACTTTTCCCTCTCTTTTTTCTCCACTTTTTCTTACATCCTACTTCAAATCTTATATTTAAACTAATATATCTATCTCTTTCTCTCTCGTCCAATGGACATCCGCAATCTTAGAGGTGGACAAAAAAATCAAAACCGAACCGAAAAAATCGGAAACGTATGGTTTTAAAAAAATAAAATAGGAAATCGGTTTTGAAATCGAAAAACGATTGATTCTCGGTTCAATTCTCGATTTCGCTTGTAGAATCGAAAAATTGAAGTTAGAACCGGTCTTTAATCTTTATTTTTTATTTTTTTTATGGTCTTAATTGATTGTCCTAAAACTAAAAATCAAAAGAATTTATAATTTTTTGGGTAAAGTTTAAAATGATTATTTTTTTTTTAATGAAATTTGTTACGTCTCTACCTCATTGTAACATTTAACTTCACACTTGGATTGAAATTCTTAGTAAATGAAAATAGAATGAGACTGACTTATTAATAAGCGAAGTTGTAAATGATCATGATGGAGTTAATTAAATATTTAAATACAAATATAAAACAATTAATAATAATACATTTAAAACTTATTATTCATCCCACAAGTTTACTTTACAAATTTATTTGTATGACTTCTTGCCATGCTCGAAAAACCTTCTAGGCGATTTGTTTCTCATTTTGGTTTATAAATATCCTCTATTTCATGGAGAATCCTATACATTTTTCAGGATGAAAGGATTTTCGAAATCCTTAATCTTGGTATATTCGTTATAAGTTTATTTAAAGTTATTGGCTCGCTTCCCGAAGCTTGATACTTCTCGATAAGGCCCCACAAAAATAATTATTATTGTAAAATCGAATTAGAATCGAAACCGAACCAAAACCGAATGGTTTGGTTCTGGATTGGTTCTTACGATTCAATAGAACCGAATGGTTCTATTTTACAAGAACCAAAAAGTATGATTCGGTTCCGGTTCCTAAGATACCCGAACCGAACCACCCGACGCCCTCCCCTACCCAATCCTCATCTCCATTGATGCTCCAAGGGGTGCATTCTACCCATTGTGGTATGTATAAAAGTGGTGGTTACACATGTTTGGTAGGATTGCACAGAATTACAAAAGAAAAAATAAGTTATTATTCTTGTTCATAGTATCCTGTATTGTCGAGTACAATCTACCAAGAGCCTGGATTACCCTTTGCGAATTACATTCTGATTTGTATGATTGTATCTACTCTTGTTTAATCCAACCAAAAATAGAACAAATTTGCAGAATTTGTAATTCTACCATCATTTCAAAACACAATAATTAAACCCATGCAAACCAGATCTACAAATCACCAACGCCTTCCACCCTTATTAAACCCCCAAAACACTATTCAAATATCTAGAATACAAAATTAAAATCTCAAATCATGAACAGCAGTTACAACACTTACATTTCCATTTACATGTCCCAAAAAACAAAAATCAATCGAATTAGAACGAGAGAAATTACCTTCAGAATCTTAAGCTTCATGCTTCCGTAAACGAGTCCGAACGAAAAGGCTGACACCCGAGCCACCTGCGATACATTGAATTTCGTTTTTTTTTTTTCCACCAAAAATACACAGGATGTGTAAAATATAAATTGGGACAAAACAGTAAAATGGAGGTACCAAAGCAAGGGTGCTGGTGCCGGAGTAGGGTCCAGGAGGAGGCGCCATAGTTGAGAAATGACAGAAAATGTAGGGAAAAATCTCACCCTTCAATTTGTCCTGCTTAAACTTCAGAGATCTTTCGGTAGCCCTAATTTTTTATGTGTTCGTTTGTTCCTATTGTTAAATTGGAAAAATATATCGACACCATAAATATCGATAATAATATCACACTTTTTATATTTATTAAATTGACTACAAATAAATTGACTTAAATAATTTTTCATTATATTAATTTTTTTTCTTTATTTTTTGTGTACTCACAAATCTCAAAAATCCTAAATTATATATGTATTACTTTTTTGAAAAATCCCAAAAATTCAAATCAAATGAAGCAAAAGGAATCTCAAGATCAATAACATGAGCGGTGCTTGTATCCCTCTATTTTCTACTTTTCTTCCACGTAAGGGAAACATAGGAATATTTCACTCCGTAAACCTTCCCTTGGTCATAATTGTCTTTACCATTATCAACAGTACCTATGTTCAAGTCCCAGTGATTGAGATATGCTTCTCTTGGATTCTTTGATACTAAAGGAGCCAGTAATTGTACATTTCTTAAAACTGTTGTATGTAATTCTTGTCTGTTGCTTCTCCTTCATCGTCCTTGTTAGGTTCATCTACCTATTATAATATGCAGAGTAGGGGAATGATCTAGTGCCCATGATGGGCACTAGTTATAAAACTCATCCGCCACATGACGGATGGAGGTTGGATAATGGTGGGCGGGCTCCACTGCCCACCCACCATAGGGGGTGGGGTGTGGGTTTCATAAGAAACCCACGATGGGTTTTAGATCATTTCTCATGCAGAGTATTCATATAATTATATTAGACAAGGATACATACATATGCATATATCTTTTAAGATGGATTGATATGAAGTGTTTCTTTTGAGTGTTCAAATTTAATTGTGGTGTACATTTTTTATTTTCATTTTATTTAGTGAATGTCATATTTGTAAAAGGAATGTGGTGTCATTATAAATTTCATGTTTTAATAAAAGTGTATATATAATGTGGTGTGGTTAACAAAATTAGTGGTGTCAATATAATTATCCAATTGAGTATTGCAACATAGTCTCTTATTTATAGCACTTAGTGCTAGTTAGTCCCTAATATGTAAAAAGACAATTACACCCTTTATTTTCTACAACAAATAAATAAAAATAAAATGGAAAAGGGAAAAATAGAAAGTTAAGCGGTATAAGTTTTATAAACTAGAAAAGTAAAAGAGAATAGAATAAAGAAGTTAATAGACTTTTGTGTATTTTATTAAATATTAATTCTATTTATAAGGTCCAAAATGAGAGGTACAATCAAAGTAGAATAAATAATTTTTTACTAGATAAGACGTATTTATCTATTCTAATAATCATCCTACATTTTACAACACTCCACTTTGATGATTATTTTGCACAATAACTGTCTAATTGAAAATCTTGTTTGGTAAAATTCAATGAGAAAAAAATCAAACTAAAGAAAAAAGTACATTTAATTGATATGAGTATAAAGAAAATCAACAGTTGGACAAAACATAGATTAAGAAAAAAGAATATAGTTACACCTCTAATATTGATCATCGTTAATCATTGAGTCAACCCATTTCAATCTTGTGAACTAATTTCTTAAATGTATATGTTGATAGTGCTTTTGTGAATAAATTAGACACATTGTCACTTGGCCTCTGTTTGGTAAAAGTTTTCTATTTATAAATAAAAAATGTGATGTTTTCGAGGTAAAACATGTGGTTGAAAAATAATTTTGAAAAATATGTGTGATTAAAAAATGATTTGAAAAATGCGTTATATATAGACGTGTTTATAAAAAGGTTACCAAACGGAGGCTTGAGCGAATTTATTGAACATCAATATCATCTATCTTATGAGATACATATATGCATGAAAGTCCTTCTTTATATATTCAGCATTACAAATTTTGAAGTCATTCTTCAAATGATATATTGTACTTGACTTTCTTCATTAATCGCAAATATTTCAGTATAATTTAAGGGTGTGATTATTAAATAATAGCCTAAAATAGTTGTAATAATGTCTTATTAAAACTTTTACTAAGAAAAACCTATGGGGGGGAAATCACAATAAAATAAAAATAATACATTACCGTTATCAATATGTCATAATAGTTGCATCATTAAAAATCTTGCTATAAAATCCCTGTGAGATAAAACCTCAGTTAGGTGCAGCGCGTAATAGCTCACCCTCATGGGAACATTACAATTATATTTATTTTAGATAACAATATCTCTATTGTTAATCTTTATAATCAAGAATCCGTTCACCAAATGTATCATTTATGATTAGCACCGTATAAATTTCTAATAGCTATTTAATTCTACATTTCAACTTTGAAAAACTATATCTTATTTTCAATCATTATTTAACATGTTACACCGAGTCATGTTTTATAATCAGTATTTACTGATGCACCGAATGCATTTTTCAACTCTTGAAGTGACTCATCAACTTCGGTGAACAGTCAAATATAATTCATTTATTGTGAATATTTAATTATGATTTTGCATATTAAAAATCAACTGCTACCATATTCAAATATTATTCACAATAATAGGACATCACAATTTCAACATTTTGTCATATAGGGTCATTTATATCATTTTTCATGTGATATAATTCTATACGCCAGATCACATTCTATTCTTGAATGATTCTATTCTAGACATATTAAATCTTTCAATGATACATGTATATTTCAGACATCGTTTATATCGTAATTGTCAATTGACTGAAGTATAATCAATCGTTTAAATAATATTATGTCTCACAAATATAATTTGTAATCATTTTGCTTGAAATCTCAACGTATCGCTGTCAACTATTACATCAAAGAATACTCTCAAAATACTAGATAAGATTCAGCGATTTTGATCTCACTCATTGGTTCATAAAGAGCTCAAACTAGTTATTAGATTATAATTTCATCAAAAACATATCATGTCAGTTCTTTGAAAATCTTTGTGTGCAATGAGTTGTGTTTCACGAGTTTATAATATTTTTCCATCTACACAAATATATATTGACTTTACGCTTTTAAGTGCTTAGACTAAAAGTCTAATAACAGTAGTCCTTACATTAGGGATGGAAATGGGTAGGTTAGCCCCACAAGTCTCGTGGCAGGGCAAGGCGACCTCCTGCCCCATTTAGTGTCACGTTTATATTTTTTAAATTATTTTTCCCTTTTTTAATAGGATATGAAATTTCAGAAATTAGTAGGTCCGCGGGTGATTTCGGGGCAAGAGCGGGGCACCCAATTGTTCGGGACGTGCCGCAACCACCATAAGACCCATTATCTCCACCATTTCCACCACAAGACTCTCCCCTATCTCCCACCATCCCATCACTTCAACAACCTCTTATCCCATATCCTGAAAACTAACCCAAAGCCCCTCAACGTAACCCACTCTCTTACATCATCTCCTACGAGTTAATTTAATTAGGGTTCTAAAAGGCGTAATGCGTTGCGAGCGGCGATATCGAGAATCAAGAATTACAAGTTTAAATGTGTCAATGCGAAAAATATGTGTCATAATACGTTTCATATTATTAATATTATTTTAATTATTTTAAGACATTAAATAATTTTTTTATATAAAAATTACATTTTTTTCACATAAAAACTATAAAATTTCAGAATTACCAATTAGATTATTTTATACAAATATTTGAAGATTTGAATTAATAAAAAATAATGTAAAGAAAAAATAATTTCCAATGTAGAGAGATTTTTTTTTTTTTTGTAAAGGGAAAAGCAATATAAATAATATAATACATATAATATAATAATAATATAATAGTAAATAATAAAAGGTTAAAATAACAAAACACAGCACTCTGTGGATCAAACCCGCGTAACATTACATAGCAAAAGGCGCATAACTCGATTTTAACCCTCCAAAACAAGTTTTCAACTGATTGGACCGGAAAAAATATATTTTTAACTGGTTGGACTGAACAAATTTTGATTTTTGTTGTTCTAAATGCATTGGTGCGCGCATTGAGCTAAGGCGCGCTGCGCCGCCTTTTAGAACAATGAATTTAATCAATGATCACTGAACTTGGTTACTACTTGCTCAATGAAATTTAAAAAGTTACTCGTTGCTCACTAAATTTTGTTATATGTTACTGCTGGCTCACCGAGAATTAGAAAGTCGCCGATCGCCCAAATTCAAACAAAGTTACCCTATCCATCACTAATATCATAGGATATAAGTAACTTTGTTCAAGTTTGGGTGATGAATGTGTAACTTTTTTCTAAGTTTGGGTGAGCAATGAGTAACCTTTTAAATTTTTGTACGCAAATAGTAATCTATAGCAAAGTTAAGTGAGTAACGAGTAACTTTTTAAAATTTGGCGAGCAAGTAGTATGTAGTAAGTTCAGGGAGCACTGATCAAATATACTCATCTCATACTAAAAAAATCCCAGATAATGATTCACTCAATTTCAACGATGATGACGATAAACCCCGCTAAGAGTGTGGAGTGTTTGGATTTACGGAGATCCAGAGCATCCTGGCTCTACTATCTAGCTAGCACCAAGGCCAGGAGGGCGCCGGAATTGTCTTCATTCATGTAACGTGCTTCAGTCGATCACCGGCGTCAGACTTGTATCAAAAGTTTTCATTGAAGCGAAATTGGATAAGTTACCATCGGATATGGCTATAGGACATGTAAGGTACTCCACTGCTAGATCATCTATGCTTAAAAATGTACAACCTTTTGTTTCAGTTACAGATTTGGGTCAGTTGGGAGTAGTTTTTATGGTTGAAGCTCAATTTTGTAGATTTCATCCAATAACAAGCAACAACCCAGCAACACCAATTAGCTTATAAACTGAAATTGCTCCAAGCACAACAATCAGAGGTAATACATGAAACTGAAATTACTTGAAATAAAGTTGATTTCCATTCATGACTTGATAATGCATTACAATGTAGGAAAATACAAGGAAACCTGTAGGAATTACAAAAAAGGATAAAGAACAGAGAAGAGAAATGGAGGACATGAGATGAGAGATTCGAAGTTAGAGATTAAGAGAAGCAATTGAGAGAGAAGAAGAGAAGAACAATGATGAGTAGAGAGAAACTTACAAGAGAGAAAGGGGAATTGCACCAGGTTAATCATCATTTCTTCACCCTCTTTACATCCATTTGCCAGCTTATTTATAGGTAGGAGAGACATGTTTTTCCTTTCAACTTTCACATAAAACGTGAAATAGAAAAAGAAATATAAAAGTGGTATTAAGTGATGTGAGGGTCATGACATCCATCCTCCTTGAATTAACCTTGCCCTCAAGTTTAGAGTGATTAATATAATCTTGTGGCATCGAGGGAAGTCTAAACATGGTAGGAAAATGGAGGAAAATTGGGAGGTCTTTGAAGTGATAATTTCTCTCTAGCTCGTTCATCTTTTGTTCGTTCTCATACATTTGCTCTCGAAGCTCGATCCCCATATGTTGCAGCTTCTCTCTTTGTTTTGCCATGGCATGAAACAACTAATGTAGCATATCATTTTCTGACCTTCCATCAACTGATAAAATAGAAGAAAGTAAGGTCTGCCAGAGGGACCACTGTTGATGCAGGAAGCTAAGGAGCTCCTTTTTTCTCAAGAGTATCAATTGTTTCAAAAGATACTGAAAGATTTTTGTTGATGACAGAAGTTGATGCACGCTTATAACTAACAACCACATTATATCCCAAGGCTAGCAATCTACCTAAAGTCATCCGGCCAACCTCGGATTCAACTTTTGGCCGAATAATGAAATTTTTATCCATAATCCTCTGATCGCCTAGTGACAGATAGTATATGGTACCAGATTGTTGCACCTTGATCTAATCATCTATTCATGCCTCTTCACTAGCTGAAGGGGATCTAAGGTACATCTTGATATAACTGTCCAGTTGTGCTTCCTTTCCATGAAAAACGTAGGAAGAATGTCCACTTTATGACTCGCTCTTGCATTTGAGTTTGTATATTGGTTCCCTAAATGATAAAAACAAAACTGTTGTTGATTCTGATCTGTGCATGATGAAGACCAGGCTCAATGTGCCTTTTGAAGAGTGATAAGATGTTGTCAATTTGGAGGTCTAGTGAACAAGACTCTCCAACATCATATTCGACTTTGGAAAGAAGACTAAAGTAAACACCACCAACCACTACAACTCATACGTCTAGCAAAGACCGTCGTTTTACATGTAAAGCAAAAGTTCCATCAACTATCACCACCCCAGACTAAATACTTTTCATTGCCTACGAACTAATGTGTTTTCTTCCTTGAAAATCGAACACTGGGATCAATGTATATCAAATCCTCAAGATTCTGGATAAGAAGATCAAAATCAATTAACTCTATATCATTCCCATTGTCAACTCCATTGCGATAGTTCTCCATTGAGATAAAAATGCAACCAATTACAGATGCTACCTTTTCAGCTAAGCAAGATTTACCTGACCAACTTGAACCTCCAATTCCAACTATTACTACACCTACAGGCTACATTGGCAAGGCTATATTATATGCAGGTTGGGAAGTACTTGAAGGAGCAGCATATGCAGTTGAAGCGTCGATTAATGAAGCCTTGTTCTTACACAACATAATGACAACTAAACTTTTTCAGCAATGTTTTTCTCCTCTAGTTTGGTCTCATCGTAAAGAACTTCCCCTTGATGAATAAGTATTTGCTATACAGTGGGATATACATCTGAACACCGACTTTTTTCACTATTCTTCATTACATTTACCACCAAAATCTGATCACGAGAGAAAGTTATTACATTTTCGTCTTTTAGCTCCAGATCCTCCAAATTTGCCTTCGGAGATTGCCTCTGTATTGCATATATACTGGAGAACTCATAATCGGATTCTACATCCTTCAAAGCATTTTCTATAATAGCACACTCATACCCATTTCTGATAACAGTAGTTCCATTGCCATCTCCAATGAGTTTTTCTAGCCGCTTCCTCACGGCAAAGTCATAATTTGGGGAGACAGAATTTTGTTGTCCTTTCTCTTTCCTTGCACATGTCCAGGATGCCCATTGAGATACAGAGGTTTCTATATTCTCTTTCGCAGTCTCCTCTTCATCCAGTTCATCTGGTGAGTAAATAACCATGGTGGGAGGTAAAGTCTAATGATCTGGGAAGAATCGTATGATTCTTTCTACCACCAACGAGGGTCTTCATGGCCAGATTTTGGAATGTGCCATAAAATATATCCATCAAGCTTCCCCTTCCAATCTCCAAGCCTAAATTTCATTTGCAGAACTTCTCTAACAGTCTCAACCTCGTGTTGTTCCTCTTCCGTACCCATTTCTTCTTCTAATTTCTCCATACTCTTCACCACTTCTTCATTGACATTGGAGAACCTTTTACGAATTTCAGTTGAAAAGAGCTTCCAGTCTAAATTATGATGGTTGTTGATGAAGTAATGGAACCAGATGTAAGCACTACCCTCCATGTAACTTTTAACAATCTCCATCTTCTTCTCATCATAAAGCTAGAGAATTAGAAGGGATTTTTCAAATCTTCGAAGTCATTCCTTAGGGTCTTCTCCTACAAATTTTAGGAAATTAATTTCTGGGAATTTAAGACACATGCTATTGTCTCCTACGATATGATCTTCATCCATAAGATAAGGCACAAAGTCTTCAACCTTATCTGCTTTGGAAGCTAATTTCTCCCCCAATCATTTCAGTCATCATTGATAAGACAAAATCATGTTTCCTATTAATTTTTTACATTATGATATCCAATCTATCTTGGCCCTTGCACATCTTCTCCGATGTTTTAGTCATACCCGTCCCAATCGACTGTTTTGATCGAGATACACCTAAGAACTATAGCTGCTCTAACACCATTTGTTATGGTTGAAGTACAATCTTGTAGATTTCAAGCAATAACAAGCAACAACCCAGCAACAAAAATTAGCTTATAAACTGAAATTTCTCCAAACACAACAATCAGAGGTAATACATGAAACTTAAATTACTTGAAATAAAGATGATTTCCATTCATGAATTGATAATGCATTATAATGTAGGAAAATACAAATAAACTTGTACGAATTACATCAAAGGATGAAGAACACAGAAGAGAAATGAAGGACAAGAGATGACAGATTCGAAGTTAGAGATGAAAAGAAGCAGTTAGAGAATAACCCCTTTTTCTTTAAAATGAAAATGACGTGTATACCCTTAATAACCATATTTCTCTTATACCCTTCATTTATCTCATATTCATATTTATATTAAAACGAAAACAATACAATTCTCATTTTTCATTATTCTCTCGTTTTTTCATCTGTTTGTGCTCAATACGCAAATAAATTATTCTCTCATTTTTTATCTGCTTGTGCTAAAAAAATCCGCAAAAAATATATTAATCTCAACTAAAAGATTTCATTCGCTACTTCTTATCGATAAGTTGATTTAGCAATATTTATTATACTGTATTTAATTTTGTTCTCGTTGTGTTAAACTTATTCAACAGATCTATAATTTCAGTAACCAAAAATTAACGAAAAATTCATATATTGTTAATTTTTAGTTAATAATAGTTATAGATCTATAATTATGTAGACTAAACAATTAAAATTAATATGGTGAAGTGTGATTTTTATCAGTTTAGTAACAAAATCGAAAAAATTGAACATTAGAGCGGAAAAAAGGTGCCTGCATGGTCCTGCCGGACCATTGCAGGGTCCGGCCGGACCAATTTCAAAAATAATTATTCTAACTTATTTTTTTACATTATAAATAAATTATAAAATTCTAAATAATTTTTTTATTCTTAATATTATTTATCATATGTTACAAAAATAATTTCATTACTAAATAATGTCATAATATGTTAATAATAATTACAAATAAGATATGTAATTATAATTTCTTAATAAAAATGAATTAATAATTTCATAATAATTAGAAATAAGATATGTAATTATAATTTCATAATGCAAATAACAAATTTATTAATAATATCAAAATAAATATAATTATAATAATTAAATAATGTTTAATTTTCCTACTTGTTCATTTACGTGCGGTAGTCTACAATGTAGAATGGTTAAATATTGCGGAAGCATGGTGCGGCCGGACCGAGGCTCCGGCCCGACAACTATTTTTTTTACAATTATTTTTTATCCTTAACTTGTTGTTTTGAAATTTTATTATTTTTAATTAATGCAGATATGACTTTCATACCAGTTTCTTATTTTGGTGAATTCGTGGTTGATGAAAATCTGCGATGGTCATGGAAATATACAAGTGATCAAAACATTTCTGTAATTTTGTTAACTCTAGGTATGTCATTTACAGACATGTACAACAAACTATAAGATCAACTCGAAGTTAATCCATCTGAATATGATATGAAATTTGGATTTCTATATAACTCTAATTCTACTGTTGCATTGCCACCCTTGTTTGTTACTTCTGATGTGCAAATTACGTGGTTAATTGAGGCGAATAAAAAGGAAACTATTCCTCTCTGTGTAACTTTAGTACGAAAGGATACCCCCGATAATCAGAATGAAGAATTTGATGGTGGGGATCAGAATGTGAATGATATTTGTGACACATTAGAAATAATTCGTGAGGATGATGATGTTATCCCTGATACAGTTCCTCTTATCACCCATAGAGGTTACGATGTAGTCGGAGACAATCAGGAGGACATTCCATTTACAAACAATGATCTGATTAATTTATCCAGACGTCAACATGAGTACTTCGAGAACTCACAGGCTGGGCCAAGTTCACAATCGACTAATTGTTCACGTGTGGTTCCAGATGATGAAGATTTGGAAGTCCAGCAATTATTTAATACCAAGCAAGATCTCCAAGAAGCGGTGCACAGTATTGCTCTTAAGCACAATTTCGAGTTTAGAGTGAAGAAGTCAAACAGGAGTACCTACACAATTGTCTGTGTAGATGATAATTGTAGTTGGCGTCTGCGAGCAACGAGGATGGACACAAATCAATTCTTCGTAGTTCGCAAGTATGCACGAGAGCATACTTGTCAAGTGGGCATTCGTCGAAATGATCACAGACAAGCTTGTTCATGGTTTATAGGAGGACAGATAATGCATAAGTTTGATGACCTAAGGACTATTTACAGACCCAGAGACATCATTAACGATGTGCAGAGAGATTTTGGGGTGACCATGAGCTACCAGAAGGCCTGGAAGGCTAGAGAATGTGCGTTATAGGATTTAATGGGTTCACCTGAGGAAAGTTATGCGAAATTAGCCAGGTATTGTCATAACATGTCGAGAACTAATCCTGGTTCGACATTCTTTATTGAGGCTGACGATGACAATCGCTTCAAGTATTTTTTCATAGCTCTTGGACAATGTATAAATGGATTTAGAAGATCGATGCGACCTCTAATTCTAGTATATGGTACAACATTGAAAGCTAGATATGAAGGGAAGTTAATTATTGCTACGTGTCAAGATGCCAACATTCAAATATACCCTCTTGCGTTCGGCATAGTGGATAGCGAAAATGATCTAGCGATGAATTGGTTTTTCTCAAAGTTAAGGGAAGTAATTGGAGATGTCCATGAGCTTGCTTTTATAACTGATAGCGAAAATTCTATCATAAATGGTATAGCTGAAGTTTTTCCCGAGGCACACCACGGTTATTGCATGTACCATATACAAGGAAATTTGAAGACGACGTACCGTGGTACTGGGATCGTTGCCTTGTTTAAGAGAGCGGCAGAGGCTTACACTTTTGAAGATTATAATAAGTTCATGATCGAAATAGATAACAAGAGTAAGAAAGCCTCGGAGTACTTAATAGATAAATTGGGGATTCAACATTGGGCACGGTGTCAATTTTCAGGACGTCGATACAATATGATGACGTCAAATAATGTGGAGTCTTTGAATGCATTATTTAAGAAGGATCGAGAGTTACCAATTCTGGCAATGATTGAGAACATTAGGGAGAAGTTACAGGTTTGGTTTCACGATAGACGCGAGGAATCTCAATCATGCACATCTTATCTCACCCCTGCTATGGAAACCAAACTCTTCAAGACATTAGACCTGGCTAGAAGGTTGGGCGTGGAGCCACTGGATCAGTTTAGATTCAACGTTGTATGCGAACGTAATGTTGGTTATGTTGTGGACTTGAATGAGAACACGTGCACGTGTAGACAGTTTCAGCTTGAGCGCTTTCCATGCGCTCATGCAGTTGCAGTTGCTAGACATAGGGGTTTTTCACCACAGTCATTATCAACTGAGTACTATACCACTGCTTTGTGGAGAGAAGCATATGCTGAAACTATATTTCCTCTACCAAATGAGGGTGAGTGGGAACTTCCCGAACACTTACTCTCGCTTGATAATTTACTGCCACCGAATGTCCGAAGACGTACTCCTGGACGTGTACGTACGTCTAGAATACCATCTATTGGAGAGTTTCCCAGACCGCGAAAGTGCGGCAGGTGCGGCGCAGTCGGTCATACTCGCCAAACTTGTACTAGTCAGATTCCCTTGAATAATTAATTTTATCACTATTAAAACTTTTACTGTAATTGTAGTGTTGTTGATAATAAATTATCTTATTTTGTCTATGTTAATAAAGTTCGTGAATTGCTTATTATACGATGAAAGATGATAAATGTTTCTTGGGGAAAAAAAAAGATATTTTAGGGTTTAGGGTATAGTTTTCTATTTTGGGGTTTGGGGTTTAGGGTTTATATATATATACACTATTTTTTTGTTCCAAAAAATATATTGTTATCTATACTTGTGAGGCAATTTATTCAACTAAAGAAATTGACAAATAAAAACTATAATAAATAAATTGACAGCAATAAAGAAATTGATTGATCACAATTACATATAAAAACTATATTTTTACATTTCTAAATCTTATGGATCACAATTGTAGGTAAATAAATCAGTAGTCAACTTTATTCTCAACTTCTGTATATGTTCTTGATTGATCATCTTGACATCTCGTCCGATGCTCAAGAACTCAATATATTTTATTTCAAAAATCCCGCAATCTCCACTGTAAGTTAAAAAAAAACTTTAGTGAAATAAATGAATATAGTTAAGAATTTAATTAAATACTTGAATACGAGTATAAGAAAATTTACCTGACACCTTGTTTGGAAATCCCCTTGATCCTCTCAATGGCTAGTACATCATCAACATGAATTTCAGTACGCTTAGCCATTAGAGGAACAATGAATGCCAAGGGCATCAGAGTTTCTTGGAGCTGGGTCTCTGTGAAACAACCATGTTCGGAGTCGTACACATACATTTTCGATTCGGCGAACACGACCTCAACAGCAATGATGTGCGAGTTCCCGATCACCGAAATATAGATGTGTGTACAACTCGTCCACGACTGGCCACACACGGGCTCTGCCCCTACCACGTAGTCCAACATGTAATCTGGCAACTCGTACGAGGTAGGGTTGCTTTCGAGCATTGAGTACTCAATGTCAACAGTGTTTTTAAAGCCGCAACACAAGATCACTCGCCCAGGAAAGCCGAACGATTTCGGGTACCTACTAGCCCGATCGCGCAGCAACTCCATCGCAAGATCAACATGCTACAACATAAAATATAAGCGAATTAAATATTATTTAATCAACAAATAATATAGTGAGTTCACATAATTATGATTAGCACTCACATCGTCGGCAAGCCAAGATCCACTTCTGAGGACTATTGCGAACCAATCTTAAGCATCCGATATTGTTGTCTTCCCAATGGCGAAGCGAAACCTGAATGAATAAATAATTAGAGATTCATATATAATCATTTTAACAGTTAAGAAATAAATAAACAAAAACATAACAAACTTACTTCGACTTAAGTTGAGAGTACCACATATCGAACACCTTTTGCTTCGCCGGATCGACTTCGCGGAATAAGTTGACATAAGTGCCGTCCACGAATGTCCTCTTCTTCGCCTCGACCGTGAAGGGAGAAAGAACATGCTGTGAGGGTTGTCTTGTCCTCTTACTTATAATATGCTCCTTCACCTCGACAGTACGTTTCCGTCCCCTCTTCTCGACCATATCCGTCAGCCGCTCATTCGACTCATCCTCCGGCACCTCCGACACCTGAGGCACCTTCTCCTCCTCCGCCTCCGCCTCCCGATGCACCTCCTCCTCCCGAGGCACCTCCTCCTCCACCCGAGGCACCTCCTCCGCCCCCCGAGTCACCTCCTCCTCCGCCCCCCGAGGCACCACCACCTCCTCCACCCGAAGTCCCTCCTCCTCTGCCTCCTGAGGCACCTCCTCCTCCTCGCCCCCCGAGGCACCCCCTCAGTCGGAACCCCGTAAAAATCTTGCTCCGTCATTCGAGCTATCATATCATCCAGCTCATCATGCTCTGGCATCATATATGAGGCTCCATGCCCACCTCGGAGCTCATCCCTAAGGGCGTCGACCTTACCTCCCAGGGCGTCAACCTTCACTTCGAGGGCGTCGACCTTACCTCGGAGCGCATCCCCAAGGGCATGCATCTCATCACGAATGACCCCCACCAGACTCTCAAACAAATCATCAATGTGAGGTACTGGGCGCTAAAAACAAAAATGACAATTGATTATTTAACTCAAATATTATAACATGTAAATGTGATCATTAAAATACTATTGTTTATTGAAAACTGAATCCATTAAAATACCGGGGAAGTGGGGGTGCGTAAAGGTCTGCGAGATGCCCCCGGTGAATGAGATCTCATGAGCGGCGGGGACATGTCTCGTATTGGACTGCGTTGATCCTAGATATAACAAAAATGGAAATTAAATGTCGAATATTGTTTATTTAAGATTCTACAAAATTTTCGACAGAGTCTCCTCTTAAAATTGGACTTAGCCACCCTATAAAGGGACATCAAAATGTCATAATAAAGCAAAAACATTCAACCACTCAACCACGACAATTCAAAACACCAACCACAACTCAATAATACTCCCATATCACCGACTACTCCAAAAATAATTCTCAATTCAAAAACATATCAAATTCAAATTATAAACTCCAAATAATATAATAGGAAATAAACTAACCCCAGTAAAATATTATAGCTTATTGAATCCATGAACGTACCGGGGGAGTGGAGGAGCGTAAATGTCCGCAAGATGCCCCCGGTGAATGAGATCTCATGAGCGGTGGGGACATGACTTGTATTGGACTGCGTTGATCCTAGATATAACAAAAGTGGAAATTAAATGTCGAATATTGTTTATTTAAGATTCTACAAAATTTTCGACAGAGTCTCCTCTTAAAATTGGACTTAGCCACCCTATAAAGGGACATCAAAATGTCATAATAAAGCAAAAACATTCAACCACTCAACCACGACAATTCAAAATACCAACCACAACTCAATAATACTCCCATATCACCGACTACTCCAAAAATAATTCTCAATTCAAAAATATATCAAATTCAAATTATAACTCCAAATAATATAATAGGAAATAAACTAACCCCTAGTAAAATGTTATAATTTATTGAATCCATGAACATACCGGAGGAGTGGAGGAGCGTAAAGGTCCGCGAGATGCCCCCGGTGAATGAGATCTCATGAGCGGCGAGGACATGTCTCGTACTGGACTGCGTTGATCCTAGATATAACAAAAGTGAAGATTAATTATTTAACCCAAAAGGTAAATAAAAATCTAAAATTACATTACATACCAGTTCACGCATGTAGTCCTGCTCCTCCTCTACGGTCGAAGCCGTCAACGCATGAAGGACTTCGAGCTAATATATTAACATTAAAACAATTTATAAATCATGTGTCAAATATTAAATTACATTAATAATAATTTTTAAACGCTCACCTCAGGATCATCGAGGATGGCCGAAAGCTTCCTAGAACTTGGCGCCTCCGTTGCACTCCAATTTAACATCCGAGGAAATCGCGTCCCCCTCTTAACTTCCCACCTATCACCTACGGCGGGAATAACCTCATACGCCCATATCTGTGAAACTTACAATTATTATGACGATGAAAAACATAATAAACTAATTCAAAATGAAAATTTTTAAATTAATACCTGCAGAGCAAAAGGGAAACCGTACGCATCATACTTCCAGGGGCCCTTCTCCGCCTTGGGCATCGAATGAGTTTTCTTAAATATGTTAACGGTATCGACATAAATTATAGACCCCCATGGATAGTTGTTGAAGGCTTCAATATCATCAACAAGTTCCAAACCATATAAGTCGATACCATTCTTTGCTTGCTTGCCCTTCACGAAGCTCTCCAGAATATAGACCATGCATAATTTCAATCTGTCCAACATATCGGGACAAGTCTTTAAAGTATTCCAGAGCTCCTCCCTGTAAATAGCCTTTTGTTCTTCGAAGTATTTCAGATGAAGCCTCGATTTTGACAGTAATTCGGGCATTTTTTTCGTATGGCCATCACACTTTAATCTCGTGATGAGGGAAAACTCAAACCTCGAGAATGTGACTATCTTGTCATCCCCGAAGCAAAAACTATATGCACTACCGTCTACTGGCTTCAGAAGTCGAAGTACCAGAGAATCTATAATCTGAGGCGCAAATTGCATCTTGACCAATTCTTTGAATCGCCATAGGAATGATCGCTTCAAGATATCTTGATGATACTCATCAAGAGTTTTTAGAACTGCGCCAAAGTCACATTCCTTGTACTGGGAAACTTTAGCCGGAAGCCCTCTCAGTTCAAGACTAATAGCATACTCCATTCTGCAATAATTTCAAATGTTAAAATCAAAGTTCAAAAAAGTATGCCGCAATATTTAACCATTTTACATTGTAAACTACCGCACGTAAATGAACAAATAGGAAAATTAAACATTACAGGAAAAACTTTATTATTATTATTATTATTTATTATTATGGTTTATATATAAACATTATTAATTATTATTGTATTATTGTATTTTTTTTTTTATTAAAGTTGTGTAATTATAATTATAATTATTACTGTTATGAAACTATTGTATATATTTTTACATTTATGAAATTATAGTTCATATTTATTATTTCTAATTATTATGAAAAATATTAATAATTTTTTATCAACAATATTTATATAATTATATTTATTTTGATATTATTAATAAATTTCTTATTTGCATGATGAAATTATAATTACATATCTTATTTCTAACATTGAAATTATTAAGAAATTATGAAATTGTAATTGCATATCTTATTTGTAATTATTATTAACAAATTATGACATTATAATTACATTTTCCAACATTGTGAAATTATTAAATTTTTGTTACAATTATGAAATCATAGTTAGCCATTTGTTAATTCTAATTATATTTAGTAATGAAATTATTTTTGTAATAAATGATAAATAATATTAAGAATAAAAAAATTATTTAGAATTTTATAATTTATTTATAATGAAAAAAAGATGTCGTCAAAAACTTTATTATTATTATTTTTATTATTATGGTTTATTTATAAACAATATTAATTATTATTGTATTATTATTTTTTTTATTAAAGTTGTGTAATTATAATTTTAATGTTATGAAACTATTATATATATTTTTACATTTATGAAATTATAGTCCATATTTATTATTTCTAATTATTATGAAAAATATTAATAGTTTTTTTATCAACATCATTTAATTATTATAATTACATTTATTTTAATATTATTAATAAATTTCTTATTTGCATTATGAAATTATAATTACATATCTTACTTCTAATTATTATGAAATTATTAAATTTTTGTAGAGGTGTCAATCTGGGTGGTCCGGGCCGATCGACCCGCCAATAAAAAGCCCGGTAAAGGCCCGCTTGAAAAAAAGCCCGCCCGCTACGGGTTACGGGCCGGTTGGTCAACTGCAAATTTTGAAATACAACCCAGGCACGCCCGCTGGCCCATGGGGGTCGAGCCCATGCGGGTCGCGATTTGTTCTGATTTAGCCCGTATGAATAAAAACATAGATTTTTCCTATTTATAGCATGTTTTTTATCAAGTTTCTAAATACAAAATTATTAAAATGATAAATTCATATTTATACCATAAAATATTTACATAGAATTTAAAATTATAGTTTATGTTATATGAATTACTTATAAATTTACAAATTTAAATAAAATATAAACAAATAACAATTAAATGACGAATGTATTTCTAATTACTATTGTCAAAAACATTATTTTCTTAGCTATTAGGGAGAAAAAAAAATAAGATTTTACTTTAAAAATTGTATTAGAGTTTTTAAAAGAAGAGAGATTTTCAATGTTACCATATTTAATAAAAACAGTTTTTTATTTTTTTATTTTTACGTGCCAGCGGGTTAACCGCGGTCCGCGAAGTTTGACCCGCAAAACCCGCGGTTCACAACTTCTTGACCCTGAACCGCCCGCACAGGTCATGGGTCGGCCCGCGGTCCCGGGTCAATTCGGGCCGATTTTCACGGGTCTGGTCGGTCCGTCCGTCTTGACACCTCTAAATTTTTGTTACAATTATGAAATCATAGTTAGCCATTTGTTAATTCTAATTATATTTAGTAATGAAATTATTTTTGTAATAAATTATAAATAATATTAAAAATAAAATAATTATTTACAAATTTAAAATTTATTTATAAATAATGGCCGGACCATTTTCAAAAATGGTCCGGCGGGACCACTTTCACAAAAGGTCCAGCCGGACCATTTTGGTCCTGCCAGACCTTTTTCAAAAAGAAAAGGTCCGGCCGGAATACTTTAGGTCCGGCTGGACCTAATACTTCATCTTCTTCACAAATCACAAGCTCCAACAATGGTGGATCAAGAAAAAATTTTCTATGAACCCAAAAAAACTCGATTTTCATAAGAAAATTTTCAAACTTCAAGCTATAAATCTAGGAATCAAAGCTAAAAATGTAATCTAACCTTGTCTAAAGTTTGAATCTTGAACAATCCGGAGTGAAGTTCTTCTTCTTTGCAACGACCGAACTATTCAATGGAGAGGAGAAATTTCGCCGGACCGAACAATACAAATGGTGAGGAGCCGGACTCTTTTGAATAAGTTATAAGGATATTTTGGACTTTGTAAATAATAAATCTATTTCGCTTTTTCTTTTTAACTTACAAATGGGTCAAAGGGTATTTTGAAAAATGGGTCGGAGGATCCGGCTATTGGCCACTAATTCCTCAAAACAACATGGATGAGTAGAGAAAACTTATGAGAGAGAGAGAAAAGGGGGAATTGCACCAAGTTAATAATAGCGATGGCAAAAAAAATTCGATCCGCTCCACAGATCCGTCGATCCGATCCGATCCGAACCGAACCGAAAAAATCCTGACTCGTAGATCTGGGCGGGGCGGATTGGCCCCTATCCACCCCATTTAATTTTTTTTTAAAAAAATTAATATTTTTTTTTTAAAAAAAGATTTAGTTTAAATTATATTTAAACAAATAAAAAATATATATAAAATAATTCCTCGTGGATCGGGGGCCTATCCACCCCGACCCACACCGAAAATTGATGGATCGCGGGGCGGATCTGGATCAGTTTAGCAGATTCGGGACAGGGCGGATCGGGCCCCGTTTCCAACACTAGTTAATCATCATTTTTCACTCTCTTTTACATCCATGTGTAAGCTTATTTATAGGTAGGAGAAACGTGTTTTTCCTTTCAGCTTTCACATAGAATGAAATAGAAATAGAAACAAAAATATAAAAGTGGTATTAAGTGAGGTGAGGATCATGACAGTGGCCCACAATGCGGATTTGGTGAATTATCAAGTGTTGGGGGAGGAATTGGAAGAAGATGGGTCAGTTTTCATAACTATTTCGGATAGAGGTGGTTCTTCATTCGATTTCAATATGAAAGGCTGGGCCATTCCTCTTGAGGATTTTTAAAGCTTTTGAGAAGCTTGAAGGGGCTTATTCTATGGTGTTTTTACGAAGGATAAGTAAAGCTTTTGAGAAGCTTGAAGGGGCTTATTCTATGGTTTTGTTTACGAAGGATAAGCTTGTTGCAGCTCTAGATCCTTTTGGTTTTAGGCCATTGGTTATGGGTAGAATGAGCAATGGGGCTGTAGGGGCTGTAGTTTTCGCCTCGAAAACTTGAGCTTTGAATTTTATTGAGGCTACACTTGAAAGGGAGTAAGGTTCTTGTGGTAAATAAAGAAGCGGTCCAATCTCTTTTTTAGATGCCTCATCTTGAGCCTAAGTCGTGTATTTTCAAGTATATATACTTTGCATTACCAAATCCGATAGTGTTTGAGAGATTGATGTACAAGTCGAGGCATGATTTTGGAGAAAAAATTGGCCACCGAGGCTCCGTGGATTGTAATGTTGTGATTGTTATGCCCGATTCCAAGGATCGTGGCTGCACTTGGTTATGCTGCAAAAATAGAGGTTGATTAGGTCACATTATGTAGGGGGGAGATAAATTTAACAAATGAAATATGCAAAATAAATTATTGGGAAGAATTATATTGAATGAATTTTTAATTTTTGTATAAATACACTTGGAAAAAAGGATCCGGACCTCTAATCTAAAAAGTACACGTGTAGACTAAAATATAGGGGTCCTTGAAATTAAGGGAAGAATGATCTTGCAGAATACCAACAGAAATCTGGTAACCAGGTGTGTGAATTAGGTGCCAATGTGTGAGATGACCAGAAAGAGTGAAACAGAAAGTAAATATACGAGTTGTATAAAACTTTTAAGAAAATGTGAAATGAAATGAAAGTGCGAAAAAGGTTATTACAACTTTTGAAGTTAAATACGCTTTTCCTTATCTTCTTTTTCTTCTTTAGATGATTTCATAAACTTAACAGACGACATCCTTTCAACTCCCCCCATAAGCTATGCGACAGTGAAGCGACACCAAGCTTACTCTTCATCATCTCAAATTTGATATTAGAAAGAGATTTGGTGAGAACATCTGCAGTCTGATTAGCAGTTGGTACGTATCTTATCTCCACCTTCTTGGATAATACCTTATCTTTGACGAAATGTAAATCAAGTTCAATGTGTTTAGTGAGTGCATGATAAACTGAATTGGATGCCAGTGTGCTAGCACTCTAATTATCACACCACACTACCAACACTGAGTTTAAATCAAAGTTGATTTCTTTAAAAAGAAATTGTGTTCAGGCCATTTCAGATACAACTGAAGCAAGTGCTCTGTATTCGAATTTAGTGTTTGATCTGGATCCAACACTTTGATTTTTGGAAGACAAAGATATAATATTTTTACCCCAAACAAACACAATATGCACCTACTGATCTTCTGTCATTAGAGCATGATGCCCAGTTAGCGTTTGAATAGGTATTGAGATGTAGAACTTCATTATTCTTTAGTCACAGCCCTTGATTAGCTGTTCCTTTCAGATACCTAAACATGCGTTTAAGTGCAAACCAATGTGCTATGGTAGGAGACTGAGACTATAGATATTGACTCAGCTTGTTGACTGAGTAAGTGATGTCAGTATAGGATATGTATTGAAGTCCACTGTCCACCCATGGCACTTCTGTGAATTGAGGGATTAGCAAGAGGATCACCACTGTCTTTAGACAATAATGTGCCCGTAGAGGTAGGTGTAAGGCAAGGCTTAAGAAAGTTAAACCTTTTTAGCAGATCGGTAGTGCACTTAAACTAAGTCGGATACATTTCTGCTTTATTTCTTATCAATTCAATCCCCAAGAATTGATGCAGCTCACCCATGTCATTAAGAGAGAATTTAGTGTTGAGTCTCTTTATTATCTCCTGTTTCTGAGAACTATCTTTATCTGTGATGATGATATCATCAACATAGATTAGAATAAATACAAGTCCTCTGTCATTCCTTGTAAAGAATAGTGATGAATCTGCATTTGACTGTATGAAACCCTAGTTCAGAAAGGTGACCTTAAGCTTATCATACTAGGCTCTTAGGGCTTATTTAAGGCCATACAATGCTTTGTTTAGTTTACATACATAGGAAGAGAACCTAGGATCAAAAAAGCATTCTGACTGCTCCATGTAGACTTCCTCCAACAAATCATCAATCAAAAAGGCATTGTTGATATCAACTTTCCTTACACTCCAATTCAAATTGATGGCTATTGTTAGAATAACTATGAGTGTTGATGGTTTTAGACTTTAGAACTAGACTGGAGGTTTCATAGAAGTCCACCCCTGGGGTTTGATGAACCCTTTGGCAACTAACCTTGCTTTCAACCTTTGTACTAAACAATTACTATTTCTTTTCACTTTATACACCCATTTATTTCCAACTATATTGAAGTTGTTCTTATAAGGCACGGAACTCCAAGTTTTATTTTCAATTAGAGCATCAAATTTTGCTTTCATAGCATTCATCCAACATTTTGATTCCTAGGTTTCTTTAACTTTGATAGGTTCTGATATATCATTAGTGTAATTCATTTCAACAAATGCTTTAGGTTTGAAAATTTCATCTTTGAATCTAGTTATCATAGGGTGACTGACTATAGGAGCATGTATTAGTTGTGGAGTCAGGTGCAGTTGTTCTAATTCTGTGGTTAAAGATCTAGTATTAGGCATTTCAGGATATGTAATAGGAGGAATGTCATTCAAGGGTATTGAAGGGGAGTGAATATTGAAGGGTATAGGTGAAGGTATTGAAGTTAGGTTTTTGTTGGAATTTTAAAGTTGTATATTTGGTGTGTGAAGGTTGTTTTGTGAGTCCTGTGATGCTTCTGTGGCTACACTTTGACTGTCTCTACCAGCGCTTTGAGGTTCTGTATTCTTTTTAAGAAATGGAAGATATAAATGATAGAGTTGTATGAGTTTGAGATGTTTGAGTAAGAGTTAGGATCAATTTCTTGACTCATGAGTGTTTGGAAAGGGAAGTCTTCTTCATTAAAGATGACATGGCTTGAAATACAAACTTTCCCTTCTTTACTTAGACATTTATAACCTTTTTGTACTGGACTATATCCAATGAACATACATTTTTTTATATGGAAACTGAATTTATGTTTCTGATATGGCCTTAGATAGGGAAAGCAGGCACAATTGAAGGGTTTTAGGAATGTGTAGTCAACAAGTTTTTGGTGTAGGGTTTGGAATGGAGATTTCATATTAAGAGTTGGGGTTGGAAACCTGTTTATCAAGTAAATAGCAATTTGAAATGCTAGACCAATGAGTGAGTGTCATTTGGGCTTAAGAGGGTAGTGTGTGTCCAGTTTCTATCAAGTGTCTATGTTTTCTTTCCACTCTACCATTTTGGCTTAAGGTGTAGGGGCATGAATGTCTAAGAATGATCCTTGTGTAGTTAAGAGTTTGAACAAAATTTCTGAATTCAACCCCCAAATCAGATTTGAAAATCTTAATTCTTTTATCAAATTGGTTTTCAACAAGGGTTTTGAATGGGGAAAAAAGATGTAGGGCTTCAAATTTCTTTTTCATAGAATATAATCGGGTATATCTGCTAATTCATCAACAAATGCAAGGTAGTACTTGAATCCAGAATTAGAAGCATCTGAGCAGGTCTCCACACATTTGTGTAGATTATTTCACGTGGAGTTTTAGCGTGGGAATTAGAGAGATTAAAAAGTAAACAATGATATTTCTCTGATGACGATCTTCATAGAATAATTTTTAATTTATAGGAATTTTGACATTACAAGACTTGAGTACTTTTGAGAGAACATAACTAGAGATGACAATTTCTTCCGCGAGACCTGATCTCTGCAAGGACCCGCCCCAAATGAGCTGGTAGAGTCCACTTTTAAGTTTGCTTTCCAATATCACTTCCCTCTTTGATTTGTCCTTCACACAACAATAATTAGAGTGAAGTTCCATGAAAAATTAGCAATTTTTTTTTTGGAACACATATAGTTTTTGAGTAAGAGGAGTTTAATTTTAGACAAAGTAGGTAGTGTAAGGTTGCCGGTGTGTGAGATGTTTAATAGATTACAATTTCCAACCATTATCTACTCTTGTCCAGTATATAGTTCGGCCAATCGGCCAGGTTGAGGTTTTCACTATTGGTAATAACCTGATGGCTTGCTCCAGTATCTGCAAACCAAGTTAGGTCATTGAGGACAGCAAGTGAGGCAACATAAGCAGAGGGGAAATTTGTAGGGTTATTCTATTGAGGAGGAGCTCCATGGTATGATTGGTTCATTCTGTAATAACAGACATTGGCTTTGTACCATGGTTTAGCACAAATTTGACAAAATAGGTCTGTCTCCTTGATTGAATCTTCTCCCTCTATTTCTACCTCCTCTTCTTCCTCCCCTGTTGTACTCGTTCCCAGATCCACCTCCTTGATTGAAAACCAACTCCTATTAGACTAATGAGAGTAAGGAGGTATTTGAACCACATTTGCAACTCCTTGGCCATGATTTATCTCAACCATGATATCATTCCTCATAGCATTTAGTTGCTCTATCTTGCTTTAAAACATCATTATGGTAGATTGTAGATCTCCTCAAGTCATATTTTCTCAGAGTTTAACTCTGTTCGGTTTAAAAAAAAAAAAAAAAAATCCGTATATTTTTCTCAAAACCGAGGCACAGTGTTTCCAAAAGTGGTCAAGTGCATGATAATGAAATGGAAGAATTGAATTGTGAGGTGACTTGATTCAGCATGTGTCAGAATAGATTCCGGTCACTATCTAATTCAAATTACAACATTGCACTGTGGGGCCTGTACTGAGCGAATAGAATCTTATAATAATGCAACAAGCTTTGAAAATGGTTGACACGGTCAACCTTTGGGAAGAGGACACGCAAAACATATTTCGATTTGTGTTTGGCAAACATATTTTTGAACATATTTTTTCCTACACAATTCTTAAAAATAACTTTTTAATCATACATTTTTTTCTCTTTCCATTTTTGAACCACACATTTAACATAGAAATCATAAAAAAAAAAAAAAAAAAATCACAAAATAAAAATTTTAACGAACAGATTATTAACAACATTGCAATTGACAGGAACGGAAACACAGAATAATAATAGGTACTCAACGTGAAACTACATATCCCATAATTCATTCATAATGCTTTCACGAAATAAATCCCACACATGACGGTCATGAGCGGTTTGATGCGCAAGGCTTCTTTCTCGTTCCTGGTCCTCATTATAGTCAGGTTCGCGTGGAATGTAGTTCGGACTTCCTGCGGCAACAAAACCGGGGTCGGTCGAATCGATCTTCCGAATGAAGTTGTGAACAGGAACAGTTTCCAACACAATTGATATCTGTGTCGGATATTCATACTCGGGCATACGTTGAAGTATTAAAAATCTTTTCTTCAAGACTCCAAAACAACGTTCCACTACATTTCTACAAGAGGAGTGCACATAGTTGAATAACTCTTCACGATTCCTCGGTTGTCGTTCCTGTGTAGTCGACGCTCTGTGAAATTCTTGCATATGATAGCGGGCATTAGGTCCCCTGTACGGACCCAGGAAACCACGACGATGAATGAAATCGGAATCCACGACGTAGAATTTATTGCCAGCAGGGAACGGGAAGTTACTACTTTGGTCTACCATCGCCGCGTGCAACATCCTGCTGTCATGTGTCGAACCTTCCCATCCAGCACTAACAAATGTGAAGCACATATCGAAGTAAAAAACGGCCAACACATTTTGCGTGTGAACACCGTGTCTGTTTCGAAATCGCTCCGCTGTGGCCGTTGGTGGGACTGCAGGTATGTGCGTTCCATCGATTGCTCCAATACAGTCATGTCGAGTACACAACAAACAATTGTAAATTTACCCATGCGCTAGACAATTTTTTAATTTACTAAAAAAACAAAACATATTCCTTACCCGAAATGGTCCATGTCTTGGGTTTGTTGGCGCATGAGCGCCTACTCCATTAAGGTAGTTCGGATGTGGTCGTATCATCTGAGTGGAAAACTGCTTAAGCTTCGCCAGGGTAGTGTGGAAATGGGTATGGATTGTCGCAATGGAATGACCAAAGAAAATATGTGCTAAGGGCATTCCCACCGAATGCCCCAATATGAAAAGGGTGAAACACATCTTTTCTTCAGCAGAAATGTATCGTGAATCGATGAATCCATAATACTCTCGCAAATGGCTAACTAGTTCTCTAAATGCAAGCGGTCGCATGCGACATAACTGCAAGAAATCTACCCCGCTTTGTTGATTCAGCATGCGATCTACCAGTTGTTGCCCAACAATCCCATGCACAATGTTCTCGCCGCGTGAGTTCACAAATTCGTCATAAATGAACTGAAACATGTGATTAGCAATATTGCAGAACTGGAAGAAAGATGCATCTTCCTCTTTAAGTTTATGAATTTCCTGCAGGAGTGTGTAGGAATTCATGAGCAAGTATGAAAAAATGTTGCTGTAATATACGAAATTCTAGGAAAAGAAATGTATGCTCTATGTGATAATGTGCTCCCCTCTTTATAGACTCCGTATGGATTGTCCCAAATTATTCTACTGTTTCACCTACCTTGTCAAAGTACCATCTACATTTCAGTATCCTTTATGAAAGAAGTGTACATGTTTAACTTTCTTGCTTCCTATTTGCATATGATTTTGAAGGTGTAAATTGAATTGGGTGAAATTTTATGTTTATATACTAGTTCATTTATGATTTTGATGTCAAATTTTTTTGGTTCAACACTGGAGTATGCTATAGTTGAATCTGCAATGCACACGTGATAGACGTACGTTGAAATAGCTAAGCTCCATCGTACAGCAACATTACCATTTCATAGTTCTCCAACAGAAACCATTAAAGAAATTGAAAGAGAAGCAAATAACTGTAAACAGGTTCAATGATGTCGAGAACTACAATACCGAAACACAAATGAGAACAATGGAGTCAATTTCCAGGTTTACTGGAAGCCATGGCGTTGCATATACAACAACCACCGTACCTTCATCTCCATGGTATCCATGCTCAGGAACGTTACCCTATGACCAACGTTGCTCCCCAATAACGTTGCACCATACATAAAAAGGTCATCATTATATTCCATGAGTTCTTTCAAGAACGACATACATGAAGACATATGTGGAATCGGTGGTTCTTTGTTCATCTTCGACTGACAGGCATCGTTGAACGCTCCAATTAACTGAGCTCCAAAAATAGCTTGTTTTTTCCACACAGGACTTGGACCAGCAGCGGTGGACTTGCGCTTGCTTCCTGCAGTGCTTCCAGTGCGAGGAGTCGGACTAGACCGTGCAATTTCGTTTGGCCATGCAGCTGATTGGAGGCAGTCCACATCCTTGTGGGGTTGGTTGGGGTCGAAATTCAAGTCAAGCCGCCGGGTTATATCTGGTAAA
Organism: Ligustrum vulgare; assembly: GCA_963555705.1. Classification (NCBI taxonomy): domain Eukaryota; kingdom Viridiplantae; phylum Streptophyta; class Magnoliopsida; order Lamiales; family Oleaceae; genus Ligustrum; species Ligustrum vulgare. The sequence continues at coordinate 17,744,102 of OY743189.1, read as the reverse complement.
TCAGTAGGACCCCCGCAGTCGATGCATACACAACGTGTTCCCCAGTTGAGGTCACGCTCTTGAACAAAATGTCTCCATATTGAAGCAATTCTGCGACATTCTTGTCCTTCAACTTGTGGACGTCTGGATTGACCTGCACAACATATACTTACAAATGTGAATGATGCTATAAATAAATTACCGGACACGCACAACACTAATCAAAAAAAAAAATCGTTCCAAGCAGCCAAAAACATTAGTAAATGAATCAGAAGTTGGTTGAATCACTTGCACCAGAATTTTCTTGAACAGATTCAAGCTTTCACAAACAAATTCATTTAGCTGAAATCCTAAAATAATTGAAGACCAAGAAATCAAATTAGCACTGGGCATTTTATCGAACATGTGTCTTGCATCAAAAATCCTATTGTTTTCTCCAGTAAATGCTTGATTGAAGAGTCACAATTGAATAACTATCATTTCTCATTAATAAAATGAATTACTCTTTTAATTAAAAATTGGTTAAATGGCACTTTCTTCTACACTCTTTGTCTTAGCTAAAAAGCCAAAATTTCAACTTGAAAAAGACTGCAGCCAAGTGAAGTAAGTTTCTCTCTCTCTCTCTCTCTCTCTCTCTCTCTCTCTCTCTCTCTCTCTCTCTCTCTCTCTACATGTGTGTATATGTGTGTGTGTGTGTGTGTGTGTGTATATATATATATATGAATTGTTCTAGTTGTCAATTTATTCTCTTTCTAAAAATCTTCTTTTGGATTCAATTAGTCCAAACTTCTGGTGTTTTCTAGTTCAGTTTTGACTTTAAGGGTTTGTGTTAAGTTACTGTTATGAATCCCATTTCTTCAATCCCCAAATTCGATAAGAGAATTTGAGTTTGTTTTTGATAAAGTGCAGTACCCATCAATTTATTCACTGATCAAAGCACAAGCAGCACAGCCAAATACACAGCCACAATTCACAGAACAAGAACAATTGAAATTCCCAAGGTGTGAATCCACAATTGTTAACATATTTAAACATCAAGCAACGATAACAATGAAAATTCACTTAACATCATAAAATTTCTCTTCAAATAATATCACCACCAAGTGCAGTTAAAAGTATAAACACAAGAAACAATGTTGTGGGCTTAAAGTTGCAAAAACCACAAACTGACACAACAGGGATAATATATCCAGCAACATTGAACTTTTCCCCCACTTAAAAAACCAGATTTTTTTTTTTTAATGGAAAACTTCTTCATAATACAAAATTGAAACTCAAACACGCCCATGGTTTTAAGTTGATTTACATTCCAGAAATTGACATTCATAGCCGTATTACTAGAAAAGAAAATGTATGGATGACATTTATCACCAGATACTGCATAAACCCACTCATCAAATGGTAGCTCAAATGCAAGGCATGGAAAAACAAAGAAACATGTATAAGGTAACAAGGTAGAACCTGTGACCTCTTTAAGAGATGGTTATTCTCTCCATAAAATGAAGTGATAATCAGAAAAAATTCCCTCATTCAGCTAAAACTTTGCTTACCATTTCACCACAGTAAACTAATTTTTTTCTCAGACAATAATCCACCCTTCAACTTTAGCTTTGATGCCTTGATCAAGCATACTGTTGGTTTCCCCGCACAAATTAAGAAGCAACAGTTCTAAATGTGTAACACTTTGAGCCTTAAATTGTATGCTTATTGCCACTTGTAATTAGCCATTTCAGATTTGCAAATAGTGCAATCCAGTTGACAGCCGACCAGATAGAAATGTCCCCACAGCATGTGTAATGAAAAATGCTCACAGCATGTGTAATGAAAAATACCTTTGCCGTTTCCTCCCACCAGGCATCATCAGCGGTGATAGTTTCTGTATAAGGGTCGAACCCGAGCCCAGTTGCCGAACGGAGGGAATTAGCAATGCTCCAGAGGCTCTTCTGAGAATGCCAATAGTTACGAACTTGGGTGTCGGAACAAACCTTGCCAAAACACGCGGATAGTGACTTTCCGGCTTCAAGCTTGAACCAGATCTTTTCCCGTCTTCAAGTTCCTCCACACAGTGGGCAAAAAAATGTGTTCGTCGAGCAGCATCCCACTTCCAACTGACGCGCTTGCCATCGTCGTTGACCTTTTCCTTCTTCTTTGGAGAAGACCGTGTGTTGTAAGGGACTTCCCGTCCGACCTGGAAAAAAATTGTAAAAGAGATGGAGGCATTTCATAGAAGAGGCTATATGAGAATGAGCTACATGTACTTGGCTCACATACCGTGAACAACGAGGGATCCATCTTTCGTACAGTGAGCTTCTTTCGCCGGCGTTCCTTGTTCAAACGGGTTTGCCGCCGAGTGGTTGGTCTCATTAGCCTGCCAGTCCTTGTTGGAGATGGGGAAGTCTGGGAAGCAGAGGGTAGTCATTCTGGCAGAGAGGGAAGCTTTTGGTAGGTGAACGAATTAAAGTGGCTTTAACGTGTAATGAGATGAGATGAGGCCAACAGACATGGACAGGCTTTTTTTCAGTGTTGCACTGTACATGACAGGATGCATTGGGTCTCTAGCTGACAGGCTTGCATCGGTTACAGTGAAATTGCAAAAAAAAAAAAAAAAAAAAAAGAATTTGGACAACCGAACAGAGGCTAGTTGGACTACCATGGGGGTGTAGCAATCATCTAGTACTGCTAGAATCTGAGTGAATAGACCAGTTTCTGACACTTTTCTTCTAGCTGTTCCAAGGTCAATACTTTGTGTTCCCTTTTTGCCTTTTTGGAATTCCCCAATAAAAAAGATAACTACAGCTCTGTTATGGACTCCACAACTGTCTTGTATTGATTTCCAGAGTTCAACTGAAGTTGCATCTCCCATGACATACATTACAATTTCAGCACTCATAGTAGAATACAGTCAACTAATCAAGAGTTGGTCTATTGATTTCCATAGTAGAAAGTCTAGATTGGTTTTCACCTTTGTTCCTGTATCTTCCTGTATAGTAACAGTTTCAGCTGGACACACTTTGCTGCCTGTAAGGAAGTCCTCCAGATTATGACCTCTTATTATTGAAAGAATCATGTTCTCAAAGATTGTTAGATTGATTGAGGAAGTCGAGGCAAAAGACTTTCATATGAGACTCGCAAGCCCTCCAATTATAGGTTCTTGTTACTATGGCAATGATACTCCTAGTGCAGATAAGTTAATCTCGAATGGGATGAGTGTAGAGGAGACCAGGGAGTTCATTGGCTCAGATTCGATTGGTTTCTGCCATTCGATAGTTTGAAGAATCAATTGGGCAATGATTCACCAAACTATTGTTATGCTTGCTTTTTCGAGGAGTATCCAATCGAGCCCAAGGGTAAAGTGAAAAGGGTTGGTGATTTTCTCGAAGACGGATTGAGCGAGAATTCAAAAAGGTACCTAAAATTGGAATCAGGCAATCAATTCCTCCATGTAATTTATAAAACTATCTAATTACTTAGAGTATTTTGAAAAAGATGATGACGAGAGTTTTGGCTATTATGTATTTTCTCGTCTCTTAATGATAAAACGTTGGGCTTTCTTTGCCTTGTACTTGTTTGCTGACTTTAGATTATCCTATGGAATGGTATCTAGTATGGAATCGAACTACATAGGACACAAGATAATGGACATTATTTGCAAATTTCATTTGTTTTTGAATCTTGTAACAAGAAGCAACCTTTCATTGAGGTTGAACTCAAAGCCAATCCTCTCTCGTTTTCCCGGTAGTTTTCTATCCAAAACAAACACAAATGCTTATTGGGGAGGAAAAAAAAAAAAAGGACAAGTCGGTTAAAATGTCCAATTATCTGAAACAAATTTAATTCTTGGTGAGAGTTCAAAATTGACAAAACGAAAATAAGTAGTTGTTTGTTCTTGGTGAAATTTTTCTCAACTGGGGGACCCTACTTAATTATAATGTTTACTTTGTAAGAACATTCAAAGTGTGTTTGGTATTGTTTAAAAAATAATAATTTTTAAATGAACTATATTTAGTAGAATAGATGATTGTGATTTAATTGAAAAGTCAAATATTGTGAATTTGATTTTTAATTGATAATTGAGATTTAGTACCGTAGAAAAAAAAAGAAAATTTTGTAAAAAATCAAACAAGGGTTCATTGTAATATTTAACCGTTCAACCTTTTTTCAACAGATAGAAACAATTAAATTCCATATATACCCTTGTCCTTTGAAGTTATTATTACACTTTTATTTCAAATTTGTCTTTATCCAAAATTTAAAAAAGGGTAGATTTGTCCGTCAATGAAAAATGTCTGCAGTGTTCTGACTTGACTCTGCAATAGTCAGACTTTTTCAATTTTTTATTGCTTTTAAGGTGTTGGGTCCCACGAGTTAGGGTGCGTTTGATAGCGAGGGTGGAATTTGGATGAAAAGAAAATAAATTCCAGGGAATTAAATTCCTGGGAATTGAAAATTTAATGTGTTTGATTGGTTTAATTTTCTAGGTAGAAAAAGTGGAGAATTTTCCAATTTTTGTTATTTGGTTGACATTATTTTCCATGGAAAATAAAGTAAAATTTAGCTATTATAATATTTTTTATTTTTTTTTATTTTTTAACAAGTTTGTACTTAGTAATAATAATGTTAATTTTTGGGAAAAAATAAATCAATTAACAATAACAAAAATGATCAAACGTAACAAAAATAGTATAAGATTTTTCATGGAAAATAAAACATCATCCCCTTTGAAAAACGAATTCATCCAAAATAAGGAAAATACCGGATTTCGAAGCAAGTGGAAAATTGAATTCCATGAAAAACTTAGGCAACTAAACAACGCAAAGTTAGAAAATCACGTGGAAAATCATATTTTTCATGGAAAATATGGCGAACCAAACTCAGCCTTAGTGTAAAATTTCTTACTTTTGCATATTTTTCCAAGTAGCAAACAAGCTCATCTAAAAAAAAAAAAAGATTCTTGTACGTATGGGATTTCTTAAATGAAAAGATTCCTTTCACTTCAAATAGGAAATTTCTCAAAAACAGGAAATTTCTCAAAATTTAAGCACGTATTTGGTACCCATTATTCAAAAAAAAAAATTCTTCAAAACTCATTTTCAACCATATTTTACTATTAAAATAATTTATACATAAATTCAAAAATGATCTCTACCTATTAACTACACATTCTTCGAAAATTTACTATCATAAATCATATTATTTCAAATAATGGATCTCAAACTCGGGTTGAGGGACCATCAAGATCCACATAATCACAAGTGGCCAATATTAGCCAATTTTTGGTGTGGTATATCACGAGTGACCAAGTTGATGTCCAGTTTGATTGTTCGGCCACACAAACCCCTAGATGCCGAATATATATTTGTTAGGAACTTGGGTGTGTTTGATTGACCAAAATTTTTCAAGAAAAATGAAATTTTTTTTCAACTTTTCTAATTTACTCCGTTTGATTGCGAAAATTTTAAACGGATTCCACCCACGCGCTCCTTTTCTTTGTTTTGGTGAAAAATATTTTCTTTGAATTTTGATGAATTTTTATTTTTCATGATAAATGAAAAATTATTTTACACACATTTAATCAATTTTATTGTTGTTAATTAACTTATTTTCTTTCCAAAAAATAATATTATCATCATCAAGTAAAAATATATTAAAAAAAAAAAAAAAAAAAAATTGATTAAAATAGCAAAAATTTACTTTATTTTTCATGAAAAATAATGTCTATCAAACAACGAAACTTCAAAAATTCTCCACTTTTTCCACAAAAAATTAAACTAATCAAACACTCTCAATTGATTTTTCAGGAAAATAATTTTCAAGCAAAATCATTTCCTTGAAAAATATTTTCTTCCACCCATTTTTCACTTTCGCAATCAGACACACCATTAGAATCCTTGAGTTCCAATGATTGACAATGTTTTAATTCAAGCAACACATAGATGAACCACAGCACAAAGAAAATATTTTCCTCGTTTTCAAAACAAATCACTGAAATCGGAATAAGATATAAAATATTTTCCGACCAACAAAATTGCAATAAAAAAGCACATTTTCATTTTCCATAGAAAATGGGTGTAGCAAACACAGCCTTCATGAAATTTAAACATAAAAATCTTCATCTTCCAGCAATGTACCCTTTTCCACTCCCCTCTTCTCTATTTTGCATGAACTAAACAAGCAGGCCTTCTCTGGAAATTTAAAAACCCTTTTTTTTACAACTCAGCTCACTAAAGGGGAAGACAATCCAACAGTAAGAGCAAACAAGAGAAGACAAATCTCATAAGCATTTGGTACTCAATAATCACACAACATATTCAATAGATACAGTATCATTCCTAGTATAATTTGATGCTTAAACATAAAATCTTGTGTACTAATAGATGGGGCGAACATGCAAGACAGGTAACAAGTTTGGTACAGAATCCTGTATCAAACATGTCATAAAAGTGCAAACTAATGAATGAATGCATTAATAAGCAAGAACTGCTTAAATGTGTGAAAACCGATAAATTAAATAATATGAGATCAAATGCTTTCACGCCATCACATCATAAAAACCTATTGCTTCGATTCCTGCTGTGCAGATGTACTGCTATTTTGCTGCTGAGACTGTTGCTGTATGTTCTGTCGAGTTGCCTGCTGTTGGCGTAACTGGAACTGCTGGGGGTTAATCGAAAGCTGTTGAAACTTGGAATGATCTCCGCTCAGTTCAGCTGATGCAAGCTTCAAACGTTGCACCTCTGCTGTTAACGCTTCATTAAGCGCTGTCACAAGAAAACCAAATTAAGCAAAGAAATCGCATAAAGAATATTATAAATCCCATTTGATACCATTTTGCAAATAAATAAGAGATTTTTTAACATATTCATATCATCTGAAATAAGAAAATTGATCTGACACGCCTAAACCAACAACAAAGAGGAATGAAGTTCCATGTACAATCCCAACAACCAGATCATAAGAAGACTTCGAAATTAGATTCATTATAAAACATTTTAAAAGAGCACTTTGACAATTGCTGCAAAGCATCTCAATGGATTATGCTCCTGTTTGGTTCCACTAAAAGGTTAAATTAAAACCTATGTCAAATCCAACAACTAATTTTAACCGGGTACCTCATGGGGCCCAAAATACAATTTTTCAACCACATATTTTATCAACTTTAATCAAAATCTACAAAATTTGATTTTTTTCTAAAACCAAACAGGGGCTAAGTAATATCAACCCTAACAATCCCTTCACAGATCCTTCCACTAAAAAGGAAACAAGAAATTGTTATAGCATAGTTCAGAAATGGATCGACTCCGGAAAAATGCAGATTCTTGAATTTCTCTCTTTTTCCTCTATGTTATCATATTTCCTTAAAATTTCCAAGCAGAAAAAGTATCGGGAACAACTAATGAGACCCACTAGATGCTCTTGAGATGGATGTCTAGAGATGTATCTTATGCATAAACGGCTGCTTATTTACGAGCCCTCTCCCGTTGTTGTTCCCGGACCACCCATACCTTCTTTCCCCTTCACCCGACCCGGTACCGACAATTTTTCTCATCCTGCTTTTCTCAGGGATTAAATATATATTAGAATAATAATTAATGTAGGCCAGAAAGTCTTGCAGACAAATGTTTCAAGAGGAAGTATAAATGACATGTCATTCAGGACAGACCATAATCGATACTAACAAAGACACAATCCTTCTAAGGCACCAGATTTCCAAACAAGAAGCAGTGAATTACCAAACTCAAGTATACATGCCAGCATCAAAGAGCTGACTAGACTTGCCCATTTTTATTCATAGAATTCCCAATGAAAGGTATATGCGCTAGAATAACCATAATTATGCATGGGATCATAAAACAAATTATCATAATGTGTACCATCACGGAGTTGAGCCTGTTGTTCCATAGCTTGCAGGCGAAATTTCAACTCACTGTTGTGGCTCGTCAGTCCAGCAGAGTCCCGCTGAATAAAAAGGACCAGTTTTTAAAGACAAAAAGAAAGATGAAAAAAGTTAAGATAATCTCAGCATTAAAAATTATAACCTGCAACAAAGTAAGCTGGGCTGACAATGTTGTTGCTTCAGTCTGTAAAGTTTGGACCTTGTGTTCCAGTTCAGCAATGTATCTCATCTTACGCTCCTTTGAACGAGCAGCAGATTGACGGTTTGCCAAAATTCTATTGCAAGATATATGAACCCTTAGGGATTAGAGATCTATCATCCATGCACACGAAGGGGAAAGGGATAAAGTATGTTCAGATGTCATGTTGTATAAGTGAAGGATACTTTTACCTTTTTGCTCGTTTGGGATCAGATAAAGCAATCTCTGCAAGTTTTTCATTTTCCATAATCTTCTTGATCTCAGCCCCATTAAACTCACCATTACCAAACTCCATGCTAAAGTCCGCATCAATTGAATTGGTTGGTGAGAGTTGTCCCGGGCGAGTTCCAGGAGATGGAGGCAATCTTGGGGGCTCTTCACTAAAGTTCACGTTCCCAATAAAGCTATCCATGGAGAAACTCCTGCAGTGTCTTGAGGTTGGAGCAATATCACCTCCAGAACTCCTTTTGATTCCTTCCTTTTTCTCAGTCAATGAAGATATTCCTTGTTTCCACGTATGGTTTCCTCTCTCATTAACACCGCTTGTGGCTTCATTATCACTGCTGTCACCCCCAGTCAACTTTGTACCACTTGCTCTACTGTCCAAATCTTCGCAATTCTCATTACCCTGTTTCTCATCCGTACCAGATGAGTTCAACGCATCAATGTTGTCCAAATTCATGTAGGCAGAGAACAGGTCATCAACAACTTCCCCTTCAGATTTCCTCTCTCCCATCCCTTCTGCATAGCTATCATCGTGTTTCATCCAACAAGACTCCCGTTTAACTAACTGCACTGGCTTAGCCCCTATATTCTCTCTTGCAGACGCTGACCTCTCAAGAGCACCAGGAGGATTCCCCAGCAGACTAGATGATGGCTGAGGTCTAAAACCAGAAATTCCGAATGGGATATCGCTATTGGACCTTCTATGTGCCTTACGTGGAGGCAGAGTATCCCCTGTCCTCGAAAAACTACCCCTTGTGAATGGTGAGGGAGGCAATAATGAATGTGAATTAGCATCCCTCTCCTCCACTGCAACATCGCCAGACACTTGGTCCACCATTTCGGTGGACACATAAGACAAAGCGCTCACGGGCGGCAAGGAATTGAGCGGTTGTGACAAAGATCTCGAGTGCGACTGCCCCTGACTAGGACTAAAATTCTGCTGACCTTGTTGCGAGTTAACATGACAGGTTACTGGGATCTTTGAGTAAGGAGTACGGGGCGTTTGCGGATGAGAAGGTGGTATACCGCCCCTCTTACTAGTATTCTCAACACCAAAATTGGGGGAGAGCTGTGGCATCTGACCGCGAAATTGAAGAACATTCAACTGTGGTATGTCTAGTTGATTCACTGGAATGTGTTGTTGTTTAGAAAGTGAAGATGATGATGTCCCGAACGAGGATTGAATTCTTCGTACAGAATCACCATTACCTTGCTCAATATCACCAGCCATTTGCTCAATAAGTTACCCGAATTCACAACTCTATAAACTTACTTAACTAAAATTCTGGAATTGTCCATTCAACCCAATCCCCAATTCCCAAATGAACATAAAAACCCTGATCGAAACTAATCTTAAGAACACTACCAAAAGATTTAAAAACAATAAAGCTAAGCATTGAAATTTTAAAAGGAAAACGAAAAATGCATTTTTGTACCGACTAGGGTCGAAGCACGTCAACAAGAGTTTATCCCCCACATTTGGCGGTGAAGTGTCCCTTTACAGTGGGGACGAAAACAACAAAGCTGAAGCCGCAATCTCTGCCTTTGGAGTGTTCATACAAGTGATTACTCTCTCTAGAAGTCACTATTTTCGCTCTCTAATCTCTATACAGGAGGTTGCAAGTATTCCATTACGCTTCTACGCTGCTTGCACACAACTACACAAGTGAATACGCGTTAATTTAAATTGAATTTCAATTTCATTTGAGCTGAATTTGCATTTGCAACAAATTTCAATTTCATTCCGACCACATTTGGGCTATCCCCGCAACTTATGCAGCAATTCAATCTCTGCGTATTTTTTGTCCAGAAACTATGTCTATAAGCGCGTGCAATAAAAGCGCTGAATTTCCTTTGTTTTTTTGGGAGGTGTATTGCAATTGCTCTTCAAAAGATGGAGATAACACAAAACACATGAACTCGTCAGAAAAATATCACAATATTTTGTGATTATTTGGAATATTATAGAGGGAAAAAAGGCAGCGAAAGTCCCCCTTTAATTGCTCTTTTCTTCTAAAAGAAATCATTTTTGTATTGATATGTTTAGGTCCTCAATATATCGTTAGTGCATCATCTCGTCCTTTAAAATTTATAAATCAATTTATAAACAATACAATTTTTTAAACTATTTTCTAACTACACGTATTTTCTCTCTCCAATTTTCAACCATACATCTACCTAGAAAACACCAAAATAAACGAAAATAATAATAACGGCATAGGCTGCTAAACACATTGTAATGTTTAGTCTTCATTGATAAACAATAAATAAGTTTATAAATAACATATTTTTTCAAACTAACTTCAATTCACATGGAATGGATGTGAGGAAATTTTTAAATATGTAGTAGAAAATAAATGTAAAAAAATTTTGAAAAAAAAAAAACATTATACTAAACGGGCACTAAATCTCAATTATATACTAACACAATAGTGGAAGCAAATAAGATTATAATAAGAGTACTAAAGAACCAAAAATATTTGAAGAAACATATATTGACACAAGGAATGGAGAAAAACAATGAAGGAAGATATCAGCAACAAAATGAGACCGAAGGATTTAGAGCTTCCAAAATTTGAAAAAATTCCGATGTGAATAATGATTAAGCAAGTGTTTGGTAAATATAATAAATCGATATATAAATTAATTTATAAATAACATAATTTCTTAAATTATTTTTAATCACACACACATTTTCTCTCTTCAATTTTTAACCACTAATTTTTATATCAAAATCATAAATAAACAAATTTATAAATCATACAGTGTTACCAAATAGGGGAACAACTAAATTAAAGAGTTGGCGATCAAGGTGCGAGAAGCCTCCGTTTGGTAATCAAAATAAATTAGTTTATAAATCAGTTTATAAATTGCACAATTTCTCAAACTGTTTTTTAATCGAGCACATTTTTTCTCTCCAATTTTAACCACCACTTTTTACCTCAAAATCATAAATAAACAAATTTATAAACTAAATAAGGTTACCAAACAGTTTATTAACATGTAAAAGAAAAAATCGAAAAAATATATTTTTAAAGATTGGTAATCGCAAAGATTTATAAAAAAGTGATCAGCGTCTTTTTTGGATGCGCGTTCCCTTATTTTGATAGTTGTTATATATTTTGAAAAGAAAGTTTGTAGTTTTTGTGAGCTTTTTCGAAGTGGTATATTAAAAATTTAGCTTTGTCTACGGTGCATATATTGAAAATGAGAAAAAGTAGACTTGTGAAAAAAATGAAAAATATTTTGTTAATATACCACTTTAAACTATTATAACTTTTAGTCATTTACTGTGATTGACAATTTTGTAATTCGAAAATAATGTGATAAAGTACGTGAGAACTTGACATTCTTATCGAGATATTTCTATTACGACTTCATTTGAGCCCTAAAAAATGACCAAAGAAAAAAGACAAAATAAAGGACAAAATAAGGGTGTTTATAAATAAAATAGATTTTTTTACCAAACGGATGCTAAAAAATGAGTTTTGAAAATATAAGTTTGTGGTTTTTATAAGCTTTTCGAGGCAGTACATTAAAAACTTAATTCCGTATAGAAAAATGAAATAAAAATTGAATAACATAAAAATAAAAAATACATTGTTATGAGACCATTTGAAGAACTATAACTTTTGCCATGTTTGAAAATTTTGCAATTCAAAAATAATGTGGTAAAGTACTGTGTGATAACTCAACATTAATATCAAGATCTTGTTATTACTACTTTATTTGAGTTCACAAAGTTAATCAAACAAAAAAAAATCACAAAATGACAAAATATGGTCGCTACTGTTTTTCAAATTATGATTCATCAGCAGCTATATAATTCTCAAGACGACTTTGTAAGTTTTTTAGAGTCCTTTAAGTAATATATTAAAAGTTCAATTATATCTAAAGTATACATGATTTTAAAAATAATATGAAAGTTAAACAATTAAAGGAAAATCGAAAAACATATTTTTAAGGACCGAAAGCCACACGAATTTAAAAAATTAGTGTTTATTTTTAGATGCGCGTTCACCTTATTTTGACAATCGCGCGTTCACCTTATTTTGACAATCGTTATATGTTTTGAAAAGATAAATTTGTAGTTTTTTATGAACTTTTCAAAATATGGTACATTAAAAACTTATCAGTTTGGTAACAACACATTCCCCAAAATAACTTTCTAACAACACACATTTCTCAAATTACTTTTCAATCACATATTTTACTTCAAAAATATCAAATTTTTTGTTTATAAAAAAATTACCAAATATGATTATTTTTATCTAGAGTGCATATATGTTGAAAATTAGACGAAAGTTGATTTGTAAAAAAATAAAAAATACATTGTTAAGGGACAGTTTTAAATTGCTATTATTTTTGCTATGATTGATGATTTTGTAATTTGAAAATAAGGTAGTAATGTACTATATGAGAGTTTTACATTGATAATGATATCAAGATTTTGTTATTACGATTTAATTTGAGCTCGCAAAGTTAACCAAACGAAGAAAAACAAAGTAGAGAGAGGGTGCCACTAAATGACAAAACAATATTGCCATAAATGAATAGTGACATAAAACTCACTCTTATAATAAAGCCTCTATCGGTTATCTTGTTTAAACAAAAAAATTTAATTGTATAATTTCTTAAACCACTTTTTAACTATACACATTTTTTCTTTCTAATTTTTAACCACAAATCTTACCTCGAAATATATTAAATAAATGGCAGGTGCTCATTATAATGAACAGATGAATAGTGCCATTATTATTAATAATAAAGTTATGATTAAGAAGAAGATCTTATGAACAAGTGTTAAGTTGAATATTTGTTGGAATTGATACTTTAAATCACATCTTGTAATTTATTTTTATTTATTTATTTATTGTCAATCAATATATTTTTTATCCTTTCTTTTGTATTTCCTAATAAATAATAACCAATAATTGGTTTTCTTCAAATCTATTCTCAGAATTTTGTTTCAAGACTTCTTGTCTACTATTATGAATTTGCTTTAACATGTTATGGTCGTATTGCATTACTTGTGAATTATGGATTTGTATTGTTTCAAGCTTCAATTTCATGTAATGTAGGCTATAATTGTTCAATTGTTTTGTTTTTTTTTTTAGTTGGCCATAATACTAATGTGAAGAGCAGGCAAAAATTCCACTTTTTTTCTTTTTTTTTTTTTGAAAATTAAAATTGGATCAAAGTCCAAAGCAATTAATTTAATTGATTTAGGTTGGTTAGGTGTAAGAATTGGATTCTATCGATTTGAGTTGGAATTCACCCAAACTGACTTAGTTGGTTTTGGTTTTGGGTTATGGTCAAAATTGACCCAGTCCAAAATGTGTCCGCGCCTATGTAATACAAATACATTTGTCTCGGTACAAGCTTAAATCAAGCCTATGTTTGGCTCTCATTTTTTTCAAACATCTTTTTTCTCAAACTAATTTTCAATCACACACAATAAAATATTATACATATAAATTCAAATTTCTTACTTTTTAACCACATATTCTAAAAAAAAAGGAGCATTCAAAACACCACACTCTCATTATAATGTACACATCAAACAGGGACTAAAACTTTCTCCAAACAATTTTTTATTTTAAAATTATCTGAAAGGTTTGATATGATTTTTAAAAGATTTTCAATAATCAAAACCAAAATTAAACTATTCCCAAACAATTCGGTTCAATTTCCTCCTTTAAAAGTTAGGACGAAAATCGAAAGAAAGTAATAGTTTGATAACCTCCACGTCTATTTTTCCAGTTGAGAGGGAGAGGGAGATTGTTTTAGTTCAGTGAGAGAATTATTGTCTTCTTTTGTCAAAATTTTTATCTTTTGTCAAAAAATTTTAAAGTCAGGTTAGGCATGAATTCTTATCAGTAGGTTTGACACTACGAACGTGAGCCCTGAGGAAGTTTAGAAGCTGAACATTCAATAAAGGAATGCACGCGTCGGTAAAGCTTCCGATTGATGAATGTACTATTTTTGGTTTATAAATCAATTTATAAATCATATAATTTTTCAAATCACTTTTTAATCACACACTTTTCTCTCTTCAATTTTCAACCACTATTTACCTCAAAATCATAAATAAATCAGTTTATAAAACAAACAGTTTTACCTTATTATTTTCTTGACTTGTTTAAATTCTCAAGCAAATTGTTAGTTGCATTCTTCTAGAATGAATTTCATTTCATACTTATATGGTCAAAATTATTTTTAAATTTAACCCAAAAAAAATCACTTTTTCTTTAAATGAAATTTTAACTCATGTCTCGTTGATATAATTCGAATTTGAATTGAACAATAGCCTCCAACTTTTAGCACATATTTGATGGAAATTAAAATCAATTTTTTTTTAACTATACTCATTTTCTCTTTTCACTTTTTAACCACAAATTTTATCTATAAAAATTTTGTTTTTAAAAACATGTGTTTTTTCAATATTTAGAAAATCGAAAACCGATTCGAACCAGAAAAAGTATTGAGTCAAGGGTTAAAATGTTCAACTGGGTTGAACTGGATTCAAACCTATTTCAATTAAAAAATTATTCCAAAATCTCAAAATTTTATGAAAAAAAAAAGTTATTTTACAAATAAACCAACATTTACTCATTTTTAAAATAAAATCATACACAAAAGTAGTTTAAAAAAACAAAAAATAGCTTAAAACAACTAAGAATAATAATTTCAGCAAAATAAAATGTCAAAATTGGGTTTAAAATTAGGACAGGTTCCCCTAATTTCCAGTTTTTTGACCGGTTCTTGATTTTTCCGGTTGAACCAGGTAGTCAAGTCCGACTTTCTAAACACTATTTTTTATGTTTTCGAGATAAAATATACGTACTTAAAAAGTAATTTTAAAAGTTGTGTTGTTTAAAAACATATTTTTATACCACAACAGCAAGCACATGTTTTGCATGTCTTATATATAAGATGAATGATATTCATAATTTTTTGAAGGATTAAAAATAATTTTGAAAGTATTTGGGGTTATTAATATTATTAAAAAAAAAGTTAAAGTTAAAGTTAAAGTTAAAGTTAAAATTGTACATTAACTGTAGTTTTTAGAAAGTAAAATTTCCCAGAATTCCTCGAAATACATGCTCGGTAATTATTTAAAATAGCATTTTTAATAAATAAATCACATATCATATATCAAGAAGTAATCTTATTTAATTTATTTATTTATTTTGTTTTTTTTTTTTTTTTGGAATTACCCTAACTTGAAAATCCAAGCTTAGGATAAGAATTTATTAGAATCACAAAGAATCACAAAGAGGGGGACAAGCACCTTAACTCCAAACTTTCACAGAATAACCCAAAAATACAAAATATAATACAATCAAAATGAAAACAGAGAATCGGCACAAACTAAACCAAGCCAAAACAAGACAAAATTATTCTTCACACATTTTGGATCATAGGAATCCTTGGCTTATCCATTCTGAACATCTCCTTCACCACACCGTGATATCCTTCTCCACCATCAGCCTGAACTTCTTCTCCTTGACACCCAGATCAGCAAACCAGTCTGCAACGCAATTCCCTTCTCTCCATATATGAGAAACTCTCACTTCCATGTTCTTCACAATTGATCTGATAGCCTCTAGATTGTACTGAATGTACCAAGGTCCTCTATAACTTGAATTACACAGTGTACATGCAACAAATGAGTCAGTTTCAATCCATATATGTTTGATACCCTGTTCAATACAAATTTGTAATCCTTTTTCGATTACTTTTAACTCAACCTTAAGAATTGTAACTTATCCATAGTAATCATGGAATTCCCAGATCACCTGCCCAAGATGATTCCC
The DNA here is from genome assembly GCA_963555705.1 of Ligustrum vulgare. Lineage (NCBI taxonomy): Eukaryota > Viridiplantae > Streptophyta > Magnoliopsida > Lamiales > Oleaceae > Ligustrum > Ligustrum vulgare. The sequence goes on along the minus strand of OY743189.1, from coordinate 17,727,985 downwards.
GCACACACCACCCCAGACACAAATCCATCACGTTTAAGCCACCATCCATATTAATTTTGAACCAGCCTTCCTCAGGTTTGGACCATTTCACCAACACGGCCTTTCTGCATTTCAATTTTCTCACAAGAGGGTGACCAGCTAGCCCTAAGATATTTAGAAGATATTGAGTTCGATTAATGATGCTTTGAGCAAACATTTTCACAATATCATATTTGGCATTATTTCTATTGATCCAAATGAACCAGAAGATTATAAACGGCACCAGAGAGATAAGGTCACCAAGTTTAGGTGACGTTCTATTTGTATTTTATTTTATATTTTCATTTTCGAAAATATTTTATGTTTCCTATTTTTATTTTTATTTTCAAATTTGCTGAAAATGCGTGTGGTTTGTCATTTCTGAAAACTTTTTTTGAAAATAAAAAGTTGAAAAACACGTTCTATTTGAAATTTTGCAGAATACTACTTAAATTATTTTTAATTAATTTGCTTGCAGAATACTACTGACTCAAACTCAAATTTCTTTTCACAATACACTGAAAACATAGTTGTCTGCAACACACTAATGTGAATACTAAGAATCTATATTAACACAACTTGGTCAGGTTAGGGATTTGAGGAAGCTCTGGTTCTATTAAAATTCAGAAAAATGCAAGTTCTTTCAAAACCACCAGAGTCCATTTATCAAGGCATTTTTTTAAATATAACAACAAGAATTCCCACTTAATTTTTTTTGTAATGTTGATATTAAATTCAATAAAACTTTATTTTAGGCTTAGTTCCAAATTTAGATAATTCTAAACAAATAATAATAATAATAATAAATTCAATAATATATATATTATTTTAAGCTTAGTTCCAAGGTAGGATAATTCTTAATTAAAAAAATCTCAAAACGCGTTTTTCGCGTTTTGAACAATTTTTGTTGAAATACACTTAAAACGCCCAAAACAAGCGTTTTGTATACAATTTTTTTTTTTCAAAATGCATTTTTGAAAATGGTAAAGAGAACGTGTTTTTAGTGTTTTCGAAAATAAAAATAGAAAACAACCTCAAAACAGAAAAAAGAATAGGGTCTTAGCTATTGTCTATATCAACTAGGAATTAATCACCATTTTAGGACTCCCTACAGATATGGCCAAAATACCAGCTTTGATGCACATATTCTTCCAAACCTCCTTAGCTACTACTCCTTGGACAAATAAATGATTTATGGTCTCTTCTCCATTGCAACAGTGACATTTAGAAGCTAGCTGAATGTTGAACATTTTTTTAATAACTTCAGCAACAGAAACTCTGTTTTCCCAAATTCTCCAAATAAACATAGCAATCTTGGGAGGTAGCCATTTATTCCAAATGGATTTGTAAGGCAATTGTGTCTCATTCTTCTGTCTAAACTGCTCAATACAACTCTTGGCACTGAAAATACCATAAGAGTTATTTTTCTAGACAATTTGGTCATCATCCTGATTGAGCTGTATGTTGAGTATCTCCTGTAAAATATTAAGAGGAACCACTTTTGTGACCTGCTCGACATCCCAATGATTTCCTTGGCTGGCTGTATAATGTGTAACTAGCTTCATCACATTAACATTAAGTAGAGTTCTTCCTTTCACTGTACTAGATCTGAGCCAATGATCAAGTTTAAAGTTAACTTTGCCTTTGTTTATTTTCCAAAATATATTTGGTTCCACATACTCTCTAGCCTGGACCATTCTTTTCCATAAAGGGGTATCTTGGCTCCTTACTTGAACCACAGATTCATGACTTTCCATACAACACTTAGCTTTCATTACCCAACTCCATAAGGATCCTTGCCTTCTAAAGTTCCAACACATTTTACATTCAAACGCAACACCCAAGTCCTCCTTCTCTATATGGAAAGCAAAGTTTATTCCACTCAGTCTAATGTATACGTTTCTATTGAGCTGAATCACCCCAAATGTATGCATTGCATAATTTGGAAATTTTGTTGATAATTTCCTTAGGGGGATTAAGAATTTGTAATAAGTGCAAAGGCATAGATGCCAAAACGTGCTTCGATTAAGAATTTGTAATAAGTGCAAAGGCATAGATGCCAGAACGTGCTTCACCAGAATGAGTCTTCCACCAGCTGAAATCCATTTATGTTCCCAACCAGTTAACCTGTTTCTGATTTGGATAAAAGATCCTCAAATATGAAGATCTTCTTATGTCCTTTGTACAAAGGGACTCCCAGATAAACCATCGGTAATTCCTGTTTTTGAAAACCAGTACATTCCTTAACTATCAGCTCGTGTTGTTCTTTATTTGTAAGAAAAGAACTTTTGGCCAGATTGATAGATTTTCCAAAACTTTTACAATATTTCCCAAGGAAGTCCATGATGCTGTGTAAACTCTGCCTACAACCATTTGCAAAAATAACATCATCTGCAAATGCAAGGTGAGATATAGGAACTTTACCTCCATATTCGTAATCAAATCCCATCCTTCTAGTGTACAGATTATCCAAACCTCTTGATAGGCTTTCCGTAAGAATGATAAACAGAGCAGGAGAGATGGGATCGCCTTGTCTAATGTCTCTACTGGACTTGAAAAAACCTTTGAGCTCACCGTTGATCGTAATAGAGAATCTACTGCTCCTTATAGACCTGTTGATCTTATCAATCCAATCCACATCATAGCTAAATTTTTCCAAAACCTTTGATAAAAATTTCCAATAAACTCTATCGTATGTTTTTGCCATATCCAATTTAGGGATCACATTTCCTCCTCTAATCTTTCTATCAAGTTGATAAACCAACTCTTGGGCAAAGAGAATATTATCCGCAATAGAAACCACTTTGAGAGTGTGAAATTATTTTAGGCATGACCTTGTTCAATCTCATTAACATCACCTTCGTCAGAATTTTGCTTATCAAGTTGCACAGACTGATTGGTCTAAAATCTTGCCAGTTGGTTGCATTTTCCTTCTTAGGAATCAGGATAATGGTAGTTGCTGCTGCCCCATTTGGTATTATATTTCCATTGAAGAAATCAATGACTGCTTCAAGGAGATCATCTTTGATAATATTCAACTCTGATAAAAGGCTCCACCAAAACCACCAGGTCCTGCTGCACTGTCTTTATTGAAAGAGAAGATCACTTCTTTAACCTCATCAAAAGTAGGTACTCTGTTAAGCATCATATTATCATCGGCAAAATTTTTTTTAGGGATAGGAATTAGTAATTCTTCACTGTCTTCTGTGTATTCCTTAGTAAGAATTTTGCTGAAATACTCAATGGTTGATCTATGTATCTCCTCTGGTTCCTTAAAAATCTAACCATTCTCCACAATGATTTGATTGATTCTACAATTGCATCGATTTTTCCTTACCATCGCATGTAAATATTTTGTATTATCATCTCCTTCACAATTCCATTTGACTCTAGTTTTTTGTTTCCAAAAATTTCTTCTCTGCATAGGAGATTATTCAACTCAGCATAAGCTTTATTAACACCAGCTCTAGCCTCAGGGGATTTTAGATGGGCATACACCTTTTCTTTTTGCAGAGCATCATTCTCAACCCTCTTCAAATTAATAAATAGATCACCAAATGAATTTTTATTCCATCTTTTTAAGAACTTCTTCAATCTTTTGAGCTTATACACAAAACCAAATGGACCTCTTGAATATCAAGAAGTAATCTGCATCATAAAATATTAAACATATTGAAATTAATTTATAAAAATATTTATGATAAATCTTAGAATAAATATAAAAATCGTGCATAGGAAAGTTAAATTAATTTAGAAAAGTATTTTTATAATGAAAAAAAGTTTAATATTATGACTTTATTTAGTTCAGATTAAAATTTGATTTTAACATCAAGTCAAAGTCAACAATTAATTTTAACCACATATTTTATGGTGTCCACAATTTTTCAACCACACATCTCATTAACTTTTATAAAAAAAAAATTATTGAAAATCTAATTTTAACCTATACCAAACAGGGGCTATATAAGTTTAAACAAATATTTCTTTTTTTTTTCCAAGGGAGTTTTTAAATTAGTTATTTTGTATTCTTAATTAGAACATAATTAAAAAAATAAATTTATTTTTATATACTTTTTTTTCTAACAATGCGTTCGGCGGCTTAGGCCACCTTTTTTTCTTTTTTGCTTATTTTTGTGTTTTCTTGGTAAACATGTGGTTGAAAATTGGAGAAAGAAAATGTGTGTGGTTAAAATGTAGTTTGAAAAATTATATTATTTACAAATTTATTTATAAATTATAATTATTGCATAAAAGAATGAAGTGTTGAAATTATTTATTTACATTCTTAATTATCAAAGTATCTCAACTTAAAAAAATGCTAGGAATAATATTGATTGAAAAGATAACAATTTAAAATTTAAAATGGACAATCAAAAGTTACATTGTTGAAAAGCCGTTTAAAAAATTTATGTAGTTAAAAATAATTAGAAAATTGTGAAAAATATAAATTGATTTAAATCACCATCATTGTCATTATCGAATTGAGGATTTATCCAGAAACAGCATTGCCATTCCGGTAAAAGGGAACAAGTGGATAAGGAAGATTGGGACCAGGATCCATGATTTGTCTTAAATAGACAAATGCACCAATTTTGAACAATTATTTGATTTAGACACAAATCTTTGTCGTGTAAGTTGCGTGGAGCCCATGTGTACGTGTTGATGTCTGCATTACTCTCCCCTTCAAAAGAGAAGTTTTGTCACGAATGCTTGGCTAAGGACTTTTGATTAGCATTTGTTTGACAAATTGTTTAAAAATATGATTTTAAATATAATTCTTCAAATTACTAATTAATTACATATATTTTTCTTCACTTTTTAATAATATATTTTGTAAGAATATTAGACTCAAATTAAGAATGAAATATTCTGGACAATTGATTTCTCTACTGAAGTGGTTAACTTGAAAACCAAGTTAATGGTGAAAAGGAAAATAAAAGACTTTTTTTTGGTATTCTACTTCAATAAGGAAATTTACTTGGACACGAATTCTACATATCTAGGGGTTATTTTTACCTATAAATATGTGTGTTAAGGAGCCTTAATATTGTGAATCTTATGTGAAACTAATTAGAGAGAATTGAAGAGTTTTATCTTTGTAGTTTCTTGTGAACTCTTTGTGAAATAATTCAAAGGGTAGAAACTTGAGTTAGATAGAAATTCATTATTAGTATTTTCTCTGTAATCTATGGGATTGGATTGGTGAGTGAAATTCTATATAATTGTAATAATTTATTATATAGTAAAAGACTTTGGCGATCCGAAAATTTTGCGTTATTATTATTTATTTTTTTGTTGCTCAATTAATTCTTGAATATCAAAAGATCACGTGGGTTAAAGCAAGGGAATCAACGTGTAATTCCCAACAAGTGGTATTAGAGCGTCAGGTGGTTCGAAGATTTTATTGGAGCAAAAGAAAATATGTCTGTCAAGTACAATGTGGAGAAATTTGATGAAAGAATTAATTTTGGCTTTTGACAAGTACAAGTTAAGGATATTTTAATTCAGGCGAGTCTACACAAAGTTTTGAAAGAAAAGCCAACCGTTAGTTCTGACAAAGAAAAAGAAACTGAATCCAGCAAGAGTGATGAAGATGAGGAAGATTTGGATTTGAGAGCTGCTAGTACAAGACGACTTTGTTTCGCCAAGAATGTTCTTGTAAATATTCATAGGATATCTGCTGCTAAGGAACTTTGGAAAAAAAATGGAAGAGTTGTATCAGACGAAGAACTTGTCAAATCACTTGTATCTGAATGAATAGTTTCATTCGTTGAGAATGAGCGTAGGTACAAAAATCTCCGACCATATTAGTGTTTTTAACGGGATTGTTTCTGAACTGGAATCTATTGTAGTCAAAGTTGAAGATGAGGATAAAGCGTTGAGGCTCATCTGGTCTCTTCCATCCACGTTTGAGCACATCAAGCTAATTTTGATGTACATGAAAGAAACGGTGGACTTTTGCAGAAGTTACAAATAAGTTGATCTCTGAAGAACGGAGATTAGGTGGAGGCGATAATTCGTCTGAAAATAATTTGCTTGTTACTGAAAAATGGAAGAGGGGTAACTCCATGAAGAAGAATGTTGTATTTTGGAACTGTGGACAATCCGGTCACGTAAGAAGAAAATGTCCAAAAAGTGGAGCAGACTCGGCTGACTTCTCGAAGGTGGACAATGCGACTCTCCTAGTGGAGAGCGGCGATGATGTACTCTGAGTAAGATGTGACATCCTCATGGCATGATGCCAGTTGCCATGATAGAGGATGCGTTCTTGAATAAAGCATGTCCAAAAGACAGTTATCCTCTTCCTAGACGCCTTCTTGGGATATCATCAGATTCGGATGGCACAGGAAGATCAGGAAAAAACTTCATTCATGGCAGATGAAGGAATATATTGCTATAAGGTTATGCCGTTTGGATTGAAGAATACTAGAGCTACTTATCAAAGGTTGGTAAACATGGTCTTCTCCAGACATATCAGGCTTAACATTGAGGTCTACGTTGATGACATGGTCGTAAAAAGCTCAAGAAAGAAAGACCACATTGCTGACCTTGAGGACATATTCGGTAAACTTAGAGAACATCGGATGAAACTGAATCCTGCAAAGTGCGCCTTCAGAGTAGGCTCGGGAAAGTTTTTGGGATTCATGATCACTCAGAGAGGTATCGAAGTCAATCTAGATAAAATTTCGGCCCTAACATCAATGGAACCTCCCCGAAATATCAAGGAAGTGCAGAAGCAGATAGGGAGAATAGCAGCATTGGGCCGATTTATGTCAAGGGCAGCGGACAATTGTTTTCCATTCTTCAAAACTTTTCGAGGAAACAAAGACTTCAGATGGGACGAGGAATGCGAGGTCTCCTTCAGGAAGCTGAAAGAATATTTGGGTACTCCTCCAATATTGGTAAAGTCAAATCCAGGGGACAATCTGTTCTTGTATCTGGCAGTGTCTGATCATGCTGTGAGCTCTGTTTTGGTTGAAGAGGAAGAGAATGTTCAAAAAATCGGTATATTAAGTCAGTAAGATGATGTTGGATGCAGAAACCCGATATACATTGGCAGAGCAGCTCGCACTTGCCTTGGTTACAGCAGCTAGAAAGTAAAGACCATATTTTTAAGCCGATGCCATAACTGTCCTCACAAATCAGCCCTTGAAGAAAATCTTGCAGAAACCAGATGTATCTGGCCGCCTACTCAAATGGTCAATCGAGCTCGGGGAGTATGACATCGAGTTCAAACCTCGACCTTCCATCAAAGCACAGGTCTTGGCTGACTTCGTCCCCGAACTCGCCCCAAGACCTCGGGGGCCAACAAGTCATGATAGGGAAGAGACCACATGGACCTTGCAAGTGGATGAAGCGTCGAATGCCGCAGGCTCAGGGGCCGGAATCATACTAAAGAAAGATGATGGCACAATGGAAATTCAGTGTGCAATAAGGTTTGACTTCCCAGCAACTAATAATGATGCAGAGTATGAGGCCATGATTGCTGAACTTCAAGCAGCTTAACATCTAGAGGTCAAGCATGTCAAGGTCCTGAGTGATTCATAATTGGTGGTAGAACAGGTAAACGACACTTTTGAAGCAAAAGATGAGAAAATGTCATCCTATAGAATGATGGTCTTGGACTTGCAAAGAAAGTTCAAGTCTTGCTGCGTGGACAAAATTCTGAGGTCCGCCAACCACAAAGCAGATGCTTTATCAAGACTTACTTCTTCCAATCTAGACCACTTGGAGAGGATCGTGTTCGTACGAACTCTTCATGAACCTAGTATCGCACAACAACCCGAGGTCATGGATATTTTAGATCAAGAGCCCAGTTGGATGGATCCGATAATTGAATATCTAACATCAGGAAAGTTGCCATGTTACAAAGCAGAAGCCAGAAGAGTCAAAGCAAGTGCCCTGAGGTACCTTGTTGCAGAATACCTTGTTTCGTCGAAGCTTCACACTTCTTTACCTGCGACGCCTAACTCCAAAAGAAGCAGCCCTTGCTATGGCCGAGGTTCATGAAGGAATTTGTGGGGTACACCAGAGAGCAAGAACTCTAGTAATGAAATTAATACGATACGGGAACTATTGGCCAAACATGAAGAAAGACACACTCAATTATGTAAAAGCTTACGACAAATCCCAAAGATTAGCAGCCCGGTTACATCAACCTGCGGAAGAGCTATCCTCGATTATGTGCTCATATCCTTTCGCTCAATAGGGAATCGACATACTTGGACCTTTCCCCATAGCCCGGGGTCAGGTCAAGTTCTTGGCAGTCACTGTAGAATACTTCACTAAGTGGGTAGAAGCTGAACCGCTAGCCGTGATCACAGAACAAAAGTTGGAAGCGTTTGTGTGGAAATCAATAGTCTGCCGTTTTGGTCTTCCTAAGACATTAATAACAGATAACAAGCATCAATTTGAGTGCCAAGCCTTCAAGCAATTCTGCAGGAACCTGGGAATAGAACGCAGGTTGACTTCCGTTTCGCACCCGTAGAGTAATGAGTTAGTTGAAGTTACGAACAGACTCATCTTGCAAGACTTGAGGTCTCGCCTGGACACCGACAAGGGAGATTGGCTTGATCTCCTTCTAGAAATACTATGGACCAACCGAACCACTTTCAAAACTGCAACAGAGGAGACCCCGTTCATGCTTGCCTTCGGAATGGAGGCCGGTGTCCCAGTGGAAGTAACAATTCTGAGCTTCCGTGCTCTGGCCACAGGATCACCCAACCATATCAAGGGACAGAGAGAAAGTCTGGATCTTTTGGAAGAAGTTAGGGAAAATGCATCATTAAGAATAGTAGCTTACCAACAGGCCATGTCTAAGAAGTTCAACATTCGAGTAAAGAAGAGGGAATTCAGAATGGGAGATCTTTTCCTTCGCCGCAGTGAGGTTGCCGGTCATCAACCAGGAAAACTTAGGCCTATTTGGGAAGGGCCCTATGAAGTCATCCGAAAGGTGGGAAAGGGTTCATACAGCCTCCGCACAATGGATTCAAAACCTCTTACTCGGCCATGGAATGCTGAGAATTTGAAGTCATACTATAAGTAGTCATGTCTCTGTTGATATCAAGTCATTTAGTTATAAAGAAGTCGGGCCTGCGCGCCCCTTTTTATGTTTTTACTTTCGGACTTGCAAGTCCATCGATGATTGTTAAGGTTGGGCCTGCGTGCCCATTGTTCTTTCTTTCAGCATCAGGGACGGGTACTCTTTTTCCTTATCCAGATTTTTTCCCATTGGATTTTTCTGGGTAAGGTTTTAACGAGGCCCATCGTTCAGTCCCCCTCAATAAAAGTACTTCTTCCAAAAAATGAGCACTACAAAGATCAGATTTTGAAGTAACTTACAAGGTCATTCACATGACTTTACAAGTTATTTCCCATCGAATAATTTACAATGTCTCATGGTAAGACTTTACAAATTATTCTTCCACGAATAATTTACAAGGTCTCATGGTAAGACGTTACAAATTATTTTCCATCCAATAATTTACAATGTCTCATGGTAAGACTTTATAAATTATCTTTCCACGAATAATTACAAGGTCTCATGGCAAGACGTTACATATTATTTCTCATCCAATAATTTACAATGTCTCATGGTAAGACTTTATAAATTATTCTTCCACGAATAATTACAAGGTCTCATGGCAAGACGTTACATATTATTTCCCATCAAATAATTTACAATGTCTCATGGTAAGACTTTACAAATTATTCTTCCACAAATAATTTACAATGTCTCATGGCAAGATTTTACAAATTATTCTTCCACGAATAATTTACAAGGTCTCATGGCAAGACGTTACAAATTATTTCCCATCGAATAATTTACAATGTCTCATGGCAAGACTTTACAAATTATTCTTCCACGAATAATTTATAAGGTCTCATGGCAAGACGTTACAAATTATTTCCCATCAAATAATTTACAATGTCTCATGGTAAGACTTTACAAATTATTCTTCCACGAATAATTTACAATGTCTCATGAATAATTCGTAAAGCTCATGAATAATTTACAAGGTCTCATGGCAAGACGTTGCAAATTATTTCCCATCAAATAATTTACAATGTATCATGGTAAGACTTTACAAATTATTCTTCCATGAATAATTTACAAGGTCTCATGGCAAGACGTTACAAATTACTCCCCAACAAGAAAATCAAAATAATTATAGGTCGGGTTAGCCCGGCCTTACATCTTCAAACCAGCATTACCCGACCTTATAAAAATCTGCCTCCATTTTACCAAGTTATGGACTCGACTCCACCTTGACAAACAGACCCTAAAGGTCGGTATAACCCGATCTTATCAAACAATTCTCGCAATTTCGCCAAGTAAAGAGATCGATCCTATCTTTGAGAAAATCGACATCTGAAACTAAATCTTGATACTGGGAAAAGTTAGACCCGTTCTTGTAACTATAATATAAGGTCAGCGATTACCCAACCATACAATCATCAAGATGCGGAATCAAAGCTACTTAATATTTAAAGGCAACTTGCGAAAGGCTTAAAAACCAAATTCATTCATTCATTAAGTTTTACAAAAATCTACGGGGCATACCCAGGGCATAACAACGTAGATTTACAATTGCTTCAACCCTCGGGGTCAGACCCCTCTTCTGCTTCCTCGAGCACTTCGCAGTCATCTTCCTCCTCAAAGGGGCTGAGGTCGAGATCATCAGTACCTAGTGGGAAAGCGGCCATTGGGCTCATGTCGAGCTCGGGTATCTTCTGAAAGCACCAAGCCCTTGCATGTTTTATTGCTTGATAGTAAGACTCCAAAGCATAGGTACCCAAGGCAAGCTTGTAGTCTTCTGAGCCTTTGAAGGACTCTATGGCAGAAGCTTGGAGTTGAGGCTTCCGTGCCCGAGCCTGCTCGAGCTCTTTTGCGAAGTGCCTAGCCTTAGCCCGAGCATTGTCCCGCTCTTGAAAAGCATCCTCGAGGTCTGCCTTAACTTTGCGAAGCTCCTCCTCGACAGCATTGGCCCGGGTGGCTTCGTATTGAACGGAGTGAACTAACTGACTCGCAGTCTCACCCCGCTCAATGCTTTGGTTGGCAACTCCTGGGTAATGCTAAACATCTGAAGATCGGGTAAATAACTTGTAAAAATTTTTTTTTTGTAAATATATATATTTGCTAAAGAATGACAGCAAAATCTCAAGAACTACCTGAAGAGCCGCGCTCATTATGTGCTGCACTCCCCGCTCCAGACCTATTTCATATTGGTATTTTTTCACGAGGTCTGGATGCAGGGAGTCTTGCATCTTCCTCCTACAGTCGGCTAGAGATGGATTGTAGGCCTTGAGCTCGGAATCAGAAGGAGGAGGTGCTCGACCCCTGGGAGGCCTTTCCTCCCTTGGTGGCGGGATATCTTCTTAAGATCAGGATGTTTGTCCCAAGCTTGAAGTATTGGCTCTTCCCCTCTTTTGAGGTCGCCTCCTGGTCACTCCGTCAACTGCCCTCTTCGTTCGGGCACTTTGAGCCTTGGCAAGTGCGGCCTGCTTCAGAACTTCATAGTCAAAAGTCATTCCTGAAACAACGATGAGAAGTGATAAGTGTTATATTAACGTTTATTTTATGCACTTATATCCTTGAATAAGCCATAATGTGATTCTATCTAAGTATTATTAATGCATTTTATGTTTTATATTGTATAGGATCATAAAAGAAGAGAAAAGAAGAAAAAAGGACCAAAATGCACTCAAAACTGAAGTTTGGGGACCTAGGTGCAAATAAAGTTATGGACGTAAGGTAACACATTCACGGCCGTTAGAGTGTTAACCGTGTTAAGAGAAATCAACAGAAACACATTCACGGTCGTAAACCAGAACTTACGGTCGTAACCTTCAAAGGGTGAAAAATATGCAGAGACATAAATACGGCCGTAATTGGATATGTCACGGCCGTAACCTCAAATTAAGGAAAATTTGCAGAAATCGAGTTACGGCCGTAAATCAGAATTCACGGCCGTAACTTTCCAGTCAAAAATTTCCATATTTTAATTCTTTCCATAATTTTGGGATTTCTTAAGCCCAAAGCTAGGGCACGAAATTGAGGTTATAAAAAGGGAATTTCACGACAGAAAAAGGTATGAAATAATTGTTGAAGGAGGAGCGGCTTGCTTGAAGAATTGAAGAGGAATTAAGCAATTCGAGAAGGTGAATCAAGAAAGAAAATTCCAGAATTCTTCATGGCTTTAAGCGGCTAAGTTCTCTACCTAGTTCAAAGGGGACGTTGTATTTTAATTCTTTTGTTTATCACTTTTCCAAACTAGTAACGAAGTTCTAAATTCTTTACTTTGATTTGTTGGATTCTTATGCGTTTTTAATTCAATCAATGCAATTCCTTATTTGATTAAGGCTTTATCATTTAATTTGTTGTATTGAGATTTTCTATTTTGAATGATTGGATCCGTAATCGTCTTTTGTTCAAATCATAGTAGCAAGTGGAAATTTAATAATTTTCATAGAGAATTCCAACTTAGGTTAATTGTCACGAGCTTGTGTGATTGATAACCTAATTTACCCTAATTCTTCTCAACCATTATATAGTTGTTGTCTTAAATCTAAAGAGCTTATTTTAGGTTATTCAATGGCTAATATTTGATTAGAGAGCTTATTCTAATTAAATGCAACTAAGGGAGGACATGAATAGTTAGAGCTTATTAACTATTCACGGGTAATAAATCGAAGAAGAAATTGAACTCACGTTACTTGGAAAGTGATAACATTGTGATGAAATACAACTGAACCTGAGAACTAGGGTTTGTCAATAATTGATTTATATTCTATCCAATTTACGTTTTTATTTTATTTTCACGTTATTTACAATATTTGAACTCGAAAACCCCCCATCTATTCCAATTGATATAGCACTATTTTAGTTCCCGTTCCTCGTGTGATCGACTCTTACTTCCGCTATTATAATCAAATCTGATAAATTGCGAGTAAGATATTTATTTATTATTTTGGTGCATTGCGACACGCATCAAGAAGATTAAAGCCTCCTGAAAAATCCACGAAGATAAGAATAAAGCAAAGAAGGGCATTTTTAATTACGTAATTTAAGAGACCGAACCTTACCGGGCTGAAGGTCAAGGCCGACCTGGTCCAGAATATCACTATTTTCTAAGTCATTGGCTTCCTCAGCCAGCAAACCAAAGTCACACACCCGGACAACATCGGCCATAAGTTCTGTCATGGCCTCCTCACTCAGACTACCCATCCTTTTAAAATTATCTACATCGAGTCTTCTGAAGGTTGGCCAGAATAAGGTCTCCCCCTCTTTGGGTTTGATAAAGAAAAACCTTTCTTTCCAATACTTTATGGAGGAAGGGACCCATGGAACCTCGAACCTACCCTTCCCTTACAAATACACAAAACTATTGCATCGGGGCAAATAATTAAGCTGCAACAAACACTTACAAAGGTTAACGGTAGGCTCTATTCCTAAGCTCCTACACAGTATGTACAAATATACAAGGATCCTCCACACATTAGGAGCAAGTTGACCAGGCAATATGCTCTCGGTCAGTAAGAAATCCACAAAAAAGTAGTGTAAGGGAAACCTAAGCCCGGCCAGCAAGGCCTCGTGATACACAACTATCTCCCCTTCCTGGCAATGATAAGAATACTCGTCCCTATCCGGGACCCCGACAGTATATCTATCTACTAATCCGTATCTCATCATGTCTACCTCGATCATATGTTCTTTCATTTTGTTGTAATGGGCTGGTAGCTTGAGCTCTGTCCGCCTAGGTTCCCTCACTACCCGAGGATTGTCCTCGACCTCCTCCCCATTATTAGACTCGCCCTCATCAAAATCGAGTGAGGGCTCGTAAAATCCTAATGGCTTGACTTCTAGAGGTTCATCTAAATCTTCTACCTCCCTAAGGTCTTCCATTGTCATACGTCTAGCCATACTTTCCTATAATAAATAATAAAAGAGTTAGAGAGGTCGGGGTAGGCCGAGCTTACCTAAGATGCTAGAAAAATTTTATTGGAGTAGAGGTCGTGTAGGTTGCCCGACGAGTTCTCTGATTTCTCGAAAATTTGCAAAGTAAACATAAAGAGATTATGGGGACCACATATATATAGGAAAATTAGGCGGGAAAATTTTCAAAATCCAAAAGTTATTTTCTGCCATGTGTCAACATCATAAGATAATTCTTTTATGACTAAAGCAATAAATGTGATGAGTTGGCAAGTCACAAGTAACAGCTGTCATGCGCCCAGAAATCTTGTCCCGATCTCTGACGCATGGGGGCCAATGATCGGTGCTATTTTCCTGATCCCTAAAAATAGGGAAAATTCCATGATCCGGCCTATTCCTTTTCCCTGGCTCCTATGGTATGGTCGGCACTTTCCCGACCTTACCGTTTCTCGACCAGAAACATGCTGCGCTTTGACGACATGCTCGACCTCAAATAGGTCGAGTATGTCCCGATTTGATGCTCCACTCTCACTATTGAAGAGGAGGCCGGACATTCCCGGCCTTTGGGCCACGCTGGCAGGCTCCGTAATCTCTTTGGCTAATGGGCCTCGTTAATGGGCCATATACTTGAGCCTCAAGGCAATACATGATCCACAAGGAAACCTTTTACAAAAAGGAAACTTAATCCTTACAACTTTGGAATTCTTCTTAAAAGGTAAGTTTATAGCAAAATGACTCCTTCCTTAAATAAAGGGAGTTATGGGTTTTTTCAGCCCTATAAATACAGCTCCTTTGATCAAAAAAATTCATTCATAATTCTTTACATATATTCCAGCTATATATTCTCTATACTTCAGATAACTAATTCTCACACCGGAGGGGCGACGGGGAGTTTCCTCCTCGCCTTTTTTTCAAGTAATCCAAGGCGAGTTCATTGGTCTTTTCCAGCAATCAAGCATCATCAGATCTTGCCACGTCAAGGTTAGGATTTTTTACAGCATCACATTCTATACAGATTTGAGCAAAATTAGATCTAGTTTTCATGGCATTCTGCTCCTCAATCTTTAAGGGAGTACTAAGAATCGAAGCAATTGAATATAAGATTGCTTTATCATAGAAAACCAAAGGCAAATTTGGCAACGAAATCCAAATAGGAGCAATTGGAGACTCCTTCTATGGGTTAAAATTGTAAGTGTATTTCAAACCCGGCATAGGGGTTCCAAGAATGTACCAAATCGGCTTAGAAAACAATCTGCGGTAAACTTTCTCTCTTTAGAAATTTAGTAAAACATGGTTCCCTTCAAGATTAATAGCCTTTACTTCCCCTCCAAATTCAAAGGAATTAAGGGTCTGAACATCAATTTCAACACAGACTTGATATGTGAAAATTTTCCGACTAAACCATGCTTGAACCATTGTGAGAGCTTTTGAATTTCTTCTTTGGATACATGGATGTAAGGCTCATTCTTAAAAATGGAGGCATCCCTAACATCAATCATCTCCGATTTTACATCCCTAGCAACGTCTTTGAATTATCTACTTTTGTTAGGAGCAATAGTACACTTTCCCATCATGTCTGCATATGTCTTCTGTGTTGGAGGTTCACCCACCTGGGTCATCTTCTCAAAAAAATTGTTCTACCAACAAGATTCAGTTATGAATCACCAACTGTATGAAAACACCGGTCGATGTGTGTGTTCTTCGCAGAAAATAGAATTCCTCGCCAAAATTAGAGAGAACCTAATTATTTAGAGAGAATTTTTCAAATTGTTTTTACCATTTACCATTTAATGATATGTTGTATGCTTCTAATATGTTATGTATATGATTTAAATTGCAATATACATATTATACTGAGGTGATTGATAATCACCGTAGTGGTTTCAATTTAGTGCATGCATAATGTTATCCTGTGTGATATTCATATTATTGGTTGATGTTCATTACAGTGGACTCAAATTATGTTGATGAATGTTAGACTAAGTAATGTCACTGTTAGTTTACTTACTTGCGTTATGTGTTTTCCACAGGTATACCATGCATTAATAGTAGAATAAACATTATGGGGTTGATTTATTTATATAATTAAACAAGTATAGGATATCCACAGATACCATGCTTGTTTGATTACTAGTTTTGATCACTCACTTATGAATAAATCTTAGTCGTGTATGTTTATTGTGTTTATAACTCAAAGATTAAATGTAGTGAGCTTGTTTCTATAATGCAGTTCCACATCCTGCTCAACTTAATACCTATATCAACTTCGTTCTCGAACTAGATGGAACTAACTACTCCAAGTGGAAGGAGCGTGCTGAGTTCAGTTTGAGGGTTCTTGTTATTGATTTGGCTCTTACTGTGGACAAACTTGATGATATTACTGTTTCGTCCACAGAAGATGAAGTTAAACCTTCAATACTTGGAATAGAGCCAACAAACTGTACTTGAAATTCATGCGCCTAACAACTGCTTCCAATATTAAATCTTCCATCAAAGAAACCGAGATAGCTAAGGAATACTTATTTACCATAACTGAACGCTTTAAGACTATTAATAAAGCAATTACTGGAAAACTTATGGCTGAACTCACCACAACCAGTTTTGGATGATATATCCAAAACTATGCAACAACATGTACTTGACATGACTAATTTGGCTGCAAAATTAGGTAAATTGGGCATGACAATGGCTGATTCGTTCTTTGTCCAATTTATCCTAAACTCATTACTCCTTTTTCAAATTCATTATAACACGATTAAGGATACGTGGAATGTAAATAAATTGACCGACAAGCTGGTTCGAGAAGAAGCTCGAATTAAGCAGAAGGGTTGTCATTTTGCTCAAGCAAATTACATGTTTCTTGATAATGGGACGAAAAATTTTGGAAAGCAAACTGGGGGCCCATCCAATGAATCAGATTGACCTTTACTGAAGAAAGCTAAGAAGGATGACAAGTGCTTAGATTTAGAGCAAACTCTTTATGTTTCTTCTATTTCTCATAATTTAATCTCCTTGTCTAAACTTGATAAGGAAGGTTTCTTATTTAAAATAGGTGGTGGTTGTTTTATTTTATACAAGAACAATGATTATGTAGGTTCAAAAATTTTGTTCAATGGCTTATATCAAATTAATCTTGATTCTTCTTTTTCTGAATCTCTTCTTGTTACCTTGCATTCGAATGTTGGTTTGAACGTAATGTGACAAATGAAAGTTCTTTATTTTAGCATAAAGAGTTAATTTAAAAGTAAAAAATGAGATTCTTCCAGAGTCTTGATTTTACTGATTTTGGTATTTGTGTGGATTGTATTAAGGGCAAACAAATCAAACATACCAAGAAATGAGCCACAAGGAGTAACGAGCTGCTTGAAATAATACATACATACATCTGTGGACCTTTCGATGTTCCATCAATTGGTGGAGAAAAATATTTCATCACTTTTATTGACGACTTTTCACATTATTGCTATATTTACTTGTTGCAAGACAAATCTCAATCTATAAATGTTGTAGAAATTTACATTACTGAAGTTGAGAGACAGTTAGGTAAAAAGATGAAAATCATTAAATCTGATAGGAGTGGTGAATATTATGGAAAATATGATGAATCTGGACAACATCCTGGTCCTTTTGCTAAACTCTTAGAAAAGTTAGGAATTTTTGCTTGGTACACAGTGCCGGGTTCTCCTTGGCAGAATGGTGTAGCTGAAAGACGCAATCTCACACTTATGAAAATGTTTAGGAGTATGATAAGTAACGGTAATTTACCGATATCGTTGTGGATGCATGTCCTTAGGACCGCTGTGTATATCTTAAATCGGGTTCCCAGTAAAGCTATTCCTAAGTCACTTTCCGAAATGTGTAAAGGATGGAAACCAGATTTAAGACATTTGCATAAATGGGGCTGTCCAGCGAAGACACACATTTATAATTGATAAGTATGTTTTTCGTACTTATCTTGACTTTAAATTTAGACAATTATAAGTGTTTTAGGATATTATATTGCTAATTATATATTTATTTTAATTGTTTTAGGAAAAAATATATTTTGGATGCGTTGGGATGCAAAACGAAGAAAATGGACTAAAACCGTAAAAAAATGGCAAAGTGGGACTCAAGTGCAGCTTCCAAAAAAATTGAAGATCTCGAATTGGAATAAATGGGGACATGGGCTGAAAAATTAAATACTTAAGGATCAATTTGAATTATTTGAGAAAATTGAGGGTTGAAATTAAAACCTATTTTACACTTGTGATTGGGCCTTGAAACCCAATTGAATGGAAAACCCCCCCTTATATACACAACCGATTGCCATATTTTGAAGGGAGGCCGCCGAGAAAATTGGAGAGCCGCCTTGGGGGCTGCTGGAAACGAGAGAAGAGCCTCACGTGAGGGAGTTTCGGTGGAGAAAACATATACATATATATAGGGCTGATATATATTGGTTTGAGGGGGAGAGAAAAGAGGGTCGACTGGTAATTCAAGAGTAGCCAATTGGAAAAGAGAGAGAGGAGGCTGGGAGTGAAATTAGTGGAGGAATTAATTGAAGATTTCTTGGTGGATTAAAAAGGAGACCAGTTAACTTGAGGAGACTTTCTGTGGAAATAATAAAAGAGCCGAGGGCGGAAAAAAATAAAGAGGCTGCTGGAAGAATTAATTTGGAGCTGCCTGGGGAGGATTAAGAATTGAAAAAGGGCTGATTAGATTAGATACATATATATACATTGTGAGTTAGGCAGTAAGAATTGGAAATAATTGGCTGGGAGCACAAGAATATACAATAAGAGGGCTGGTAGGTTGAATTAGGGAGGTGATTAGAGTCCAGGCTGCTGTGAAATCTTTGGGAAAAAGAGGAGTCGGGTGAGAGGAAATTAAAAGGGGGCTGATCTATATAATTCAAGGTAGTGGTAGGCTGTATTGAAGAAGATTTTCCGATCACTACAGGCAAAAGAAGAGTTGGCAGTAGAATTCTCAGTTGGAAGAAGCACTGGTGTAGTCGGCTGGACTAGAAATTCAAGAACCAAAACTTGGACTCCTTGATCGGGTGATGGCTTCCTTTAACTTCTCGTGTATTTCCCACTTTAATATGCTAGGCTAATCTCTTATTTGTATTGGACGAAGATGAAATTTGTTATTTATTTATTTCAAATAAAAAACTAGTAGTTTAATAATTTCTTGTGTTGTCTTGATTGATTTTGCATGCTTTATTGTTATTATTTGATTGATTGGCCACCAATTAAATATATAGTTACTTTTTGTAGACTTGGAAAAGTCGCAATAAGTTGGAACATTGCATGATCAACACATGAACACTAGATGTTAGGAATAACACTATGACATGTGCAATCCAATTGATAATTGTTTGATTTAATGAGTTCTAAACATTCGTGTTCGGACTAAGAATAGATTTGTTTCATGTTTAGAATAGATTTAATTTGTCTTGGAAAAGAAAATTAATTGCATGTGAATTATCGATTGTCATGCAACGCATAAATGATTTAAATTACAAATTGATGAATTGAGATAGATGGTAACAAGTGGATTCTGATTCCAATACATGCTCCTCATTTATATTTTACTCCCCAACATTGTTATTTTCTTTTATTTATTATTTTGCAATTTTTTAGAATAGATAGACAAACAAAATCATCTTTTTATTTTAATTGTTTTCATTAATTGAGTCGACGATAAACTAGTAATTAGGACTAAACATTATTCCTCGTGGGAACGATACTCTCAACTCATCACGATTATTACTTGTCAATGATCCCGTGCACTTGCGGGATTCGAACCGAACAATAATCCACAAGAAAAGAAACTGGATCCAAAAACCATTAGTGGTTATTTTATTGAGTATCCAAAAAAATCAAAAGGGTATAGGTTTTACTATCCTAATCATAGTACGAGAATTTTAGAAACCAGTAATGCTAAATTCATTGATAATGGCGAAGTTAGTGGGAGTGATAAAGTTAAAAAA
This sequence comes from Ligustrum vulgare, assembly GCA_963555705.1. NCBI lineage: Eukaryota > Viridiplantae > Streptophyta > Magnoliopsida > Lamiales > Oleaceae > Ligustrum > Ligustrum vulgare. The sequence goes on along the minus strand of OY743189.1, from coordinate 17,708,057 downwards.
TTGATTATTCGAGAAATTCGGGTACCAATTCCCTTATCACAAACAAATTTCGAACAACATAGTTTTGCCTAATGTAGTTGATCGAATCAATAATGTAGAACAAAATGTCAATAATCCTGAACTCCAAAAATGAGACTATCGTCGTTGAACTGAACGTAAATGCAACCCAGAAGTAGCGTTACGAAGATCCTAAAGACCCAAGAAATCAACTATTTTGGATGATTATGTGTTGTACTTATAAGAATCTGAATTTAACATAGGGATGAGAAAAGATCCAGTTACGTACACACAAGCCATTAATTTTTTACCATCTGAAAAATTGATTGATGCCATGTTTGAGGAGATGAAATCTATGGCTGCTGATAAAGTTTGGGATTTATTTGAATTACTAGAAGGGCACAAGAAAGTTTGTTGTAAATAGATTTTTAAAACAAAATGTAACTCAATATAAACTATACTTGTGGCCAAAGGTTTTTATCAAGAAGAAGACATTGATTTCAATGAAACCTTCTCTCCAGTTTCTAAGAAGGATTCATTACGAATCATTATGGCGTTAGTTGCTCATTTTGATTTAGATCTACATCAAATTGATGTGAAAACAACTTTTCTGAATGGGAGTTTGGAAGAAGAAGTCTACATGGCATAACTAGAAGGCTTCATTACATATGAAAAGGAAAACATGGTTTGTTTGTTAAAGAAGTCAATATATGACAATGGTATATCAAGTTTCACAATACCATTAGTTCTTTTGGGTTTACTGAAAACAATGTTAACCAATGTATATACTTGAAGATCAATTAGAGTAAGTTTGCATATTTGGTTCTATATGTTGACGACAAATTAATTGCCAGCAGTGACCTTGGTGTATTACGGGAAACTAAGGATTTTCTTTCCAAAAAATTTGAAATGAAAGATATGGGAGAGGCATCATACGTGATCGGAGTAAAAAAATTCCGTAATAGATCACTTAGATTTTTGGGACTGTCTCAGAATGCCTATATTAATAAAGTTTTGGAAAGATTCAATATGGCGTCTTGTGATCCTAATGTTGTTCCAATTTAGAAGGGGGTTAAGTTCAGCTTAAACCAGTGTCCTCAAACTAAATTGGAACGTAAACGAATGAAGAATTTTCCTTATGCTTCTCTTGCAGGAAGCTTATGTATGCATAGGTTTGTACTAGGCCAGACATTAGCTTTGACATTGGTATGTTGGGCCGTCATCAAAGCAATCTAGGAATTGATCAATGGAAAGCTGCTAAGAAAGTGTTGAGATTCTTATAGGGAACAAAGAAACATATGCTCACATTTAGCCATACTGATCACCTTGAGGTGATTGGTTACAGAAATTTAGATTTTGGTGCCTATGAGGTGTTGTATCATGGAAGAGTGCCAAACAAACCATAATTGCTTCATCCACTATGGAGACTAAATTTGTAGCATGCTTTGAGGCTACAGTTCAAGGATTATGGTTGCGAAATTTTATTTTAGGATTTAGAGTTGTGGATTCCATTGCTAGACCGCTGAAAATCTATTGTGATAATGCCACAATAGTATTATTTTCGAAGAATGATAGGTATACAAAATGAATAAAGCACATGGAGATGAAATATCTATCTTTTAATGAAGAAATTCGGAATAAGCAAGTGTCAATTGAGCACATTAACACAAGTGCAAATATAGTAGATCCACTAACTTAAGGGTTACCACACAAGACATTTAAACAGCATGCTGACACAATGGGTCTTGAGAGTAACGAATAGTTTATTTTCTTATATGTGGATTGCTGTGTGTTCTTATTTTGACATTATTTTGAAATTTCATTATAGACAATTCTGAATTTTTATATTTCCATTATGTATACATTATGTAAATGGATAATAATAATAACAGAAATATTCTTTTAATTAAGACATTCGGGGACTATTATGATTGCTTCGCTATACATACTTCGTTAAGTAAATTATTGATCAGTAGTACATGGAAGGGACCATGATTTTTAATTAACATGGAGCCGTTATGACTCTTATCAGTGATTCAATTAACTAAGGTAATTACGATAAACCTTTTAAGTATATTAATCAGCATCTATGCTCGCCTTATGATTCCTATACGAAACCATAAATAGGATTGTCATATGGACCAAGTGGGAGACTGTTAGAAATTTTGTGATACGTCAATCCCTATTATGAGATTGTGTATATCTCAAATTTCATAAATATCTTCTCATTATGTGACCCATATTACGTATCCTGATTTAATTAGAAGATTTTCCTATTAATACTGCAAATTTGATGGACGGTTGAGATTAAAAGTGATGCGAACCCCTTTGGTATTTGGACCAAAAATTTCACAACAATTTAATACTAAACCCAAGAAAGCTAAAGTGGTAAACAAAGCGATAAAACACATTAACCCAAGTTTAAATCTAACCCAAAATTCAAGGATTAAACTAACCCTAGCCCAATGGGTATCAACTAAACAAATTACAAGGTGGCTAAAAATAAATAACAACACAAGAATAAAATATACTCAAGCAAAGTTGATTAAATTTCAAGAAGAAACAAGATAAAAGGGTTTTAACTTAACCCAAAGAGGAGTCTCATGAGTCATGACCAAGCTCTCAAGAGCATTCAAATGAACAACCAAGCTAATTAGGGTTTGAAGAATGAAAGTGTATTTAATGTACCAAATTTGGGTAAAATGAGTAAATTCGAAAATTGCAAGAAAACCCTGTTTTTTTCAAAAACAGCATGTTTCGATCGATCATAGGGTCAACTGAAATGACACTTTCGGTCGACCAGTTCTCAACCAAACACGACTGAGGCTGCACCCCAAAATCTCTGCAGAGTTTCTGTAGACCGGAATCACTTTCGGTCGACCGAAATTGGCTGAGTCCAATTTCTTCTTATTTTTAGCTCCAACTTGATTCTTAGCTTCTTTTCTTGACTTATTCACATTGTTTAGCCTCGAATCTTGAACCTCCTTGGCATTGGATCTCGTCATGGGTCCCACAGGTGTGCATCGAGGTTTGAATTTCTCTATTCTCATCATCCCCGCCCTCTTGAAAAGGATTCGACCTCGAATCTTGCTTGGATGCACTGTCGTGAGACTCCTTGAACTTGATCTTGCAACATTGTGGGTCACAAGTTCGTGCAATGAAGTTGGACCTTCGCGATTCTCATCATCTCCTCCATCTCGAAAGAGATTCGATCACGAATCGACACCTACAATAAAAGAGAAAAATCAGACAAAATAAATGTAACTGAAATTTCATACTCACCGGATAAAATCAATTTGTAGGCGTTGCCAAGAGCTTGGATCGAGCCGACACCACGGAGTTGCAATTTGGATTTTATTTGATCGGGGGGTCGCTCATTCCACGAATGGAAACACATCCGGCCACCCAGATCAAAGGGAAGCTCGAGCCTCCTGCAAAGGGGCTTAACCAAAGGTGTATTCTCTTGCCCAACAAAACCAACTCTTTCTTCAATAAACAAGTGCATCAAGCTCAAAGGTAGGCTAGGGCCATAAGCAACATCAAGTGGAGAAAACTAGCTAATAGGATGAACAATTAAATTGCAAGCAAATTTAACAACTGCAAAATTAGCACCAACTTTGTGCAAATGCATGACTTCCCAAAAGAAAAGATTAGCTAAGTTGATGACCTTGTTGGTTTCATGACATGCAATCAAATGTGACATTTTAATACTCCTACCAACAATCACAAAAATAGTATCATTTTCTTTCTTTGTTCCAAGTAAACTCACTATAAAATTCTTAGAATTAGTAATCCAAGGTTTACTCATGGTGGGAAAATATGTATGGAATTAGCTATTTTGCAAGTTCGGCATTTACTACAAGTGCAAACATGTTCAACACCAGTCTTCAAATTAGGCTAATAAAATTGATCAAATAATACCCCTAAGATCCCCGTTGATTTTAAATCGCCTCATCAAACAACCATCACGTGTCTCTCCCACTAGCAATTCGCGCATGGCACATTTAAAAAGAAACAATCCAATTTTCCAAAACTAATAATTATCATGCCCATAGAATCCATCAAGATATTGCTCACAACATTATTCATAAATATTTAACAAATTCGGATTATTAACATGCATGCCCTTAACATGTTCAATACAAAATGAGTTGGTTAAGGAGGTTAGAAGGAAAATCATTTTGACGCCAAAATGTTTGATTATATCTCCCTTATAGACTTTCCAAACTAGAAATTCCCCATAGGACAAGTAGGCACATTGAGCTTGTTTTCACAAAATAGGAAGCCATCATGCATATGAAGGTTATCAAGTATAACATTTTCACACTCCAACAAAATATTTGCCAAGCCTCCATCGATGTCATACAATCCTCTAATGTATTCAAAATATAATAACCTTGCGTTCAAAGAGTTGTTAGGAGCATACCTCCTTGATATGACATCGGTTATTTCATTTTGTTTACCTCGGTTGTACTTATTGTTGTAAGAAAATGTTTCCAAGAATTTCTTCCATAAGGAATGCTTTTGGAGTTCTTTGTTGCTTTGATAAGTTGGCCTCACAATTTTCTACAACAAATAAATAACCAAACTAGGGAGGGAAGTGTTAGAGTATTCAAGAGTAAAGAACATTTTGGTGGAATCTCTGCTCTCAATTTTCTTGATGGCACTCATCACTTCCTCACCTTTTTCTGATGTAGGAACCTCAACTCTCGGTTCTTCTCTTACCTCTCATTTTTCTGGAGTCGTGGCTCTAACCTTCATTGCCTCACATTTTTCTAGGAACGTGACCCCAACTCTCATGCTCTCATTTTTTCTCTCATTTTTATTTTCTTCAATTCTTTCAATTGAATTTTCTTTTGATTTCCTATTCTCCCTTTCTCTTTCTTCTTCCTCGAATTCCTTCTTGAGCTTCATTTGGTCCTTACATATTTCTTCCGGGCTCAAAGATAGGATCACAACCTTTTTTCCATTCATTTGGAAGCTATACCGATTCTTCCTCTTATTATGTGCCACACTCCTATCACTTTGCCAAGGTCTCCCCAAAATTATGTGTGTAGTGTGCATGGGAACTACATCACATATTACTTGGTCACTATAGATTCTAATGTGGAAGGTAAGAAGAACTTGTTCACTCACTCTCACTTCTCCATCGTCACCCAACCCTTGCAATACATAAGGATTAGGATGCCCCATAACCGGTAATCCCAATTTCTCAACTCTACTAGCACTCACCAAATTAGTGTCAACCTCCCCATCTATCATGAGACTACATGGTTTATCACTCACTAGGCACCTAGTGTAGAAATTATCCTCTCCATGTTCCTCCATCTCATTAGCATGGGCCAAAGATTTTGGTGGCCTTGCATTCATCTCCTTCATTACTTCTATACTTTCACTACCTCCTCTCCTATGGAAAGATGGAGTCTTCATTTTCTCAATATCAACCTTCTCATCCATCACATCTCTATTCCTATCTACCCCTTCTCTTCTTCTTCTACCCATTCTCCAATCACCTTCAGCTTCCCCTTCATTATCTAATACATCTCCAAATTGATCATCCACTCTCCTTCTATTTTTCCTCACCATTCTCCCAATTTGTTCCCTACCCCCATCTCTATACACATTGTTTCCAAATTTGTCCCTCACTCTTCTATTATTATCCCTTCTTTCTTCTCCATTACTAATTGATGAATTCTCCCCCTTTGTTGCTAACTTTCCAACCCTCCCTCAATCTCCTCAATTTTTCTAGCCATGGTGATTGAAAAAGTTTGTGACAATTCCTTCAAGTCTTGAGTTTGAGCATTGGAATTTGACATGGTGTGCAAGTGTGAAAGTGTTCTCACGGGAATATTTTTTTTCACTCGCGTTTCAGTCAATTTAGGCTTTTACCCTCTAATGAGCTCACCACTCTTGCCTTTTTCGACTCAAAATCTCATTTCTCAAGTTCTCCAAGGAAGGTAATCAACTAAACCATAAAGTATAATTCTTGTGGAGTCAAAGAAATTACAAACAAGGAAGAAGGAATTTATAACAAATAGACACAATAGCAAGTAGAATTTATGTGCTTGCTATACTCAAAAGGAACAATTGTTATGTGGGATAAGATGCTAGGAACACAATTTCGACAATGGGATTGAATAACCACAAGTAATAGACAAGGCATAGATGTAGAGAAAATCAGCACAAGAGTGTAAATTTTCAATGAGGCAATTTAGCAAACACTTTGTACTCAATCTTGAAATGACCTTGAATGGATATAATGTGGATATATGATAAATACCCAACAACCCAAATGTGGTAAGGAATGAATGAATAATAATTACCTGATGTATGGAGCAAGTGATATATGGGATAAAATGTTGATAACACAATCTCAATAATGGAAATTGGGTGGCCTCAGGTAATTAGCAATATATGAGCATTGAACAACAAAGCACTAATTGAGTATTTTCTTTGAGGAAAATTATCAAACACTTTGATAGGCACACTTTTGAACACATAGAATTGCAAGTGTATGACTAATGGAATTCCCCAATAAACTCAACAATCAAAATGCCTAATATGTGGAGTTCAACTTCAACATATGCTCAAGAACATGAAATTTCCCCCAAATTTTTTGTGATTTTTTTTTTGAATAACAACAACAATAATGTAAAGGATAGGTTTACCAAATTAGAGCCAAATTCTGATACCAAATGATGCGAACCCCTTTGGTGTTTGGACCAAAAATTCCCGCAACAATTTAATACCAAACCCAAAAAAGCTAAAATGGTAAATAAAGTAATAAAACACCTTAACCCAAGTTTAGATCTAACCTAAAATTCAAGGATAAAACCAACCCTAGTCTAATGGATAACTAAACAAATTTCAAGATGGCGAAAAATAAATAACAATACAAGAATAAATTATACTCAAGCAAAGTTGATTAAATTCCAAGAAAAAATAAGGTAAAAGGGTTTTACCTCAACCCAAAGAGGAGTGTCATGACCAAGCTCTCAAGAGTATTCAAATAAAAAACCAAGTTAATTAGGGTTTGAAGAATGAAAGTGTATTTAATGTACAAATTTTGGGTAAAATGAGTAAATTTGAAAATTGCAAGAAAACCCCTTTTTTTCAAAAACAGCGTGTTTCGGTCGACCTAACACCGAAACTATTTCTGTCAATCACATGGTCGATCGAAATGGTACTTTTGGGGTACCAATCCTCATCCGAACACAACTAAGGCTGCACCCCAAAATCTCTGCAGAGTTTCGATCGATCGGAATGACTTTCGGTCGACTGAAATTGGCTTTTTGGCTCCAACTTGATTTTTGGCTTCTTTTCTTGACTTATTCAAACTGTTTGGCCTCGAGTCTTGAACCTCCTTGGCATCGGATCTCATCATGGGTCCTACAGGCACACGCATCGAGGTTTGACTTTCTCGATTCTCATAAAAAAGGATATAGGAAATTCAGCCCCCCTCTCTACCTATATATACTGAATTCGAATTTCATCATTAGAGTTCAACTTATGAAACACAATTAAGGTTAGGTTAAGAGAGAGAAGGCGAATCTCAGATCAAGTTTTTCTTCAGGATTCGGCAAAACCTTTAATGAGATCTCACGTCTTCTACACTTTGCTATAGATTCTGGTATAACTTTTGATTTACAGTAACTAATTTTATGGTCAAGATTCTAAACTAAAAGCATGTTTAAATTTATATGTTTTGTATCAAGATTCTAGTTTACAGCTGGAGATCAGATTTAATGACATTTTCTATCTTACAACAAGCACGGATTAATTTTAGCATGCTGGTTCTTTGTTCTTATTTGTAAAAATGACACCATTTTTTTTATCTCCTTTGGTTTGATGTAATTGTCAATCTCGTGAACAAAATAACTCGTTTATAAATTCGAAATTAGAATCAAAGTGCTAGGTAGGTATTTGGGATGAAAAATGATGAATTATGGACTAAGGAGAAAAAGTCGGCGCAGATCTGTTCGCAGATTGCTCGATGGACGCTCGAACGTCTTTAGAAGGAACCAAACTGCTCGAGTTCTGCTAGAACTCGAGCGGTGGCAACAGATAGGCAAGTTGTTCCCAATTTTAATTGTCCTAAAAGCCTTAAACCTCTTCTACTATATACCCACACCCTATTTCGTTGTATTGTGTGGTTGGTCATTATATTTGATAAAGATAATATTCTACCAATTTCTTGATCCATTATTTGATTAGTCAAGATCTATTACAACAAATTTTTGAATGTAAATTCAAGATTGTTCAATCATAAAATACCGAACCTAAAAATCATTTACCAATAAGTTTTCAGAGCTCTGGACGTGGGGAGAGATCACGAGAGTTAATAGGGTCTTCAATGATTTACAAGTTGGGATCAGAGTTAACTATGTGCTAGTGTGTCTGAACCAATTTTTGTAAGTCAAATATTTTCTAGTGGATTCATTACTGGCACGTTTGCCCAGAGATCGTTTCTCTTGAAGTGTTCTTCAAGAGTTTTTCCTTCGTCACCGATCTTTATGTTATTTATGTTTTCGTATATTTATTTATTGTGGATTGATCTTATTAATTGCTAATAAATTATCTAGGTTTCACAACTTGGGTGATTAAAATTGAAAATTCTGAGTTAAACACCTAATCACCCCTTATCTAGGTGTAGTTGGATCAACAAAAGATATTTCAAGTGGTATCGGAGTCTTATTTCGATCGTTGATCCTAAGCCTATATGAGTCAATATTTATATATTCCTCCTTATTTTGATGGTAGTAATTACACTTATTTGCTGGAAGGTTATGACGAGATTGTTTTTGAAATATATAAATGTACATGTTAGGCGAAGTATTCAGCAAGGTTGGTCAGAACATTTCACTAGTGGATGGTGTTGTTACTCACACTACTATGGTAATTTGGACTAGGAATAAAAAGATGGGTGTAACTAGAATAGAAAAGTTATTCATGCCATCCTTATGGCTATTTGTCTCAAAGACTTGAAACGAGCGTCCATGTGTGAACGTGCGAAAGAGACTTTAAAATCTTGGGTTTCTCTGCAATAAAAAAAATTATTGCCATTTGTACAAAATCGTTTTTATGAACCAGGTAGCATGATGTAATTTTTTGTAACTAACTACACTCTATTCTAGATGAGTCAATGACCATTAATTTTGCAAATTGCAAAATTTATAATCTTTTCATTTCATTGTTATCAAAGACAATAAATCCTAAAATTAGAGCCAATATAAATTTACACAAGCAAACAACAATGGCTTTAAAATAAAATTCAAAACTATGGTACTTCGAATATTTTTTGTAACTAGCATTATTTAACTTTTATGTTTATTATGAGTCAACTTGTATGGATAGAATAAACTTTCAGGTCGTTTCTATTTTTAATTTTCGAAACAGCAAAAACTCGTTCTCTTTTCTGTTTCTACATATTCATTTTTGAAAACCAAAAAAAAAAAAAAATTAGGCATAAAACTCAAAATATCAAAAACATCATTTTGAGCATTTTGTGTACAAACCACTACCAGATCCAAAACGCGAAAAACGGGGCCTTATGAGATTTCAGTCTTCTCTCCCGCTTCTCTTCTCCTAAATCATCTCTTATCCATGCTTCCACTCCTCTCCCTTCTCTCCTTTCTCTCCTCAACACGCAAGATCCAATTCCAGGAAGAGTGTAGAAACGACGACGTTGAACACCACCACAGCAATGTCGAGAGTAACATGCGGCGAAGATCTAGTGTCGTAATAATATCGGATTTGGCCTTTTTTCTTCTTTTGGGAAAGCTAATGTACGTCGATCTCATTAGGATTTCATCACTGCCAGTTTATCCATTTGAATCAGTCAAAGTTCCATCTTGGTGTCCCACGATTTCACATGCTCCGTTAGTGAGATCCGATTGTTTTACACTGCTAGTGTAATTGAGGTATTGATGTAAGGGAATTTTCGTGCCTATTTCAAGTGACCAACGTGGATAACATACAATACACAATCAAGAATCAAAAAATAACGTAAATCAAAGAAAGAAACAACCTCGATTTCGTACCCAGTTTGGTGTATTACACATACATCTGGGGGGCTCAGGACCGAATCCTTTCCACTAGCAAATAACCTTCCAAAGAGAGTTACAAATACAAGAATTCACGCAACCAAGTTCGTCTCAAGAAATCGACGTGAACAACCCCTATTTTTTGCAAATAAACCGCACCAATTGCGCACAATAATATCAACAAGATGATCTACACAATGGCCTAATCACTAATCTAAGTAGATACAAAATTGGTGCAAATATGGAGCTAAAATCGAGAGAGAAATCAAGACAAATTACGCAACAGAGAAGAAGAAGAAGCTGTGCATTTTTTAGAGAGAGAGAGAGATGTGTGTCTAGCTTTTGCCCAAATGAAGGAATTAAAGCCTTTATTAACACAAACTGCACATGAGTTCCTCAAGGTTTCACCTGTTGCCATAAGTTGTCCCTCCAAGTTTGAAACACTTGCAATTTGGGGATCACAATTTAATGAACTTCACCTTGATCTCCAAATTCCAATCTCTTACTCTCTTGGTTGCTATAGGCTAAGTGGGTGGGCTTGATCATTACCATCATCGCCCGGTACCTGCACAAGGAATTCAGTCATAATCAAATTTTAGCATTGATAAACAAGATTTAAATTTACAAGCAGATATTATATTCGTCCCCATATCAGATAGGTTTCTATCAGTATGTATTTTCTCAAGTTTTAAATCACCCGAAGCTATTTTCTCTCTTACAAAATGATACTTAACTTCTATGTGTTTAGATCGCTCATGATAGACATGATTTTTATTTAATAGAAGTGCAATCTGACTATCGGTGTGTATTACAAGAGTATCATGCAGAGAATTAAGCTCATTTCAAATGCCAGTTAACTATATACACACTTTAACGGCTTCGGTGATTACCACATACTCATCCCCTGTACTAGACAGAGAAACTATGGGCTATAGTTGCGATTTCTAGGTAACACAAATGTCTCCTAAAGTGAAGAAATAAGTCATAGTGGACTTTCACTGGTCTTTATCACCGGCAAAATTAGAATCCACGTATCCTTTAAGAGTCAATCTATCTACCATTCTCTCATAAACTAACCCAACGCTCGTAGTACCCGCTATGTACCTTAGCAGCCACTTTAACCCAGCCCAATGAGGTTTCCCTGGGTTAGACATAAATCTGCTTAAGAAACTTATGGCATAGGCCAAGTCCGGCCGTGTATTGATCATGGAAAACATCACAGACCCTATTGCGTCATCATAAGGAATGTTTTCCATCTCTTTGAACTGACACTGAAATGATAACAAGTTCATATGTACAGTAAGAGGAATAGAGACAGACTTGGCATCTTTCATGCCAAATTTGGTTACTACTTTCTTCAAGTAAACTTCTTGTAGAATAGACAGTCTGTTCTCCGTCCTATCTCTCTTAAGGACCATTCCAAGGATTTTCTTCGCACATCCTAAATCCTTCATGTCAAACTCGGATTTTAAAAGGTTTTTCATCTTCATGATCTCACTTTTACTTGGGCTAGCTAATAGCATATTATTCACATATAAAAGTAGGTACACTTCACTTCCATATTTGCTATTATTGTAGTAAAGGCATAAGTCATATTCACTCCTTTTAAAACCTATCTTAATGGCATAAGTATCAAACCGTTTATACCATTACCTCGGACTTTGTTTCAAACCATATAAAGATTTCTTGAGTTTACAAACATAGTCCCTTTTTCTTTCACCTCAAAGCCTTGAGGCTGACTCATATATATCTCCTCCTCTAGCTCTCCATGTAGGAAAGCAGTCTTAACATCTAGTTGTTCCAATTCCAATTGAATTGAACAACTAAAGCATGTACCAATCTGATGGTCTTGTACTTGATCACAGGAGAAAATATCTCATTATAGTCAATGCTTCTCTTTAGGTGAATCATTTGGCTACTAATCTAGCCTTATATCTCAAAGGATCACTGGGATTTAATCCCTCATTTAACTTGAAGATCCATTTGCATTAGGTTATCTTTTGCTTCTCGGGTACCTTGACCAAACTCCAAGTTTTATTTTCACTTGGAGATTTCATTTCTTCTCTCATTGCCTCTAACCAGTTTTCAGATTTAGGCCCACTCATCCTCAAAGGAAGTAGGCTCTACATTCTCAATAGCTTCACCTAAAACTAAGGCAAAATCCGTCAAATTCTGAATTTCATACGTAGGGTTAGGTCTCACTTGTCTTCTTTCCCTATCCCTAACCAATTGGTAGTCTTGTATGGTGGTATCAATATTTATAAGGTTAGATATCTCATGTTCAGCCTCAACATGGGGTTCTACATCCCCATCACTTGCATTCTCAGTCGGTGCAACTTCTTCCTCTCCAATCGGAGGAACAACGGGCTCGAGAGTCTCACTATGGGTGTCAGTAAACCTAGTCAACTTTACTACATTCTTAATCCCATTACTAGCCTTAGGTTCATCAGCCTTAACACTCTTCTTCAAACAAGGCATCTTCGATTCATTGAACACTACATCACGGCTAATAATAATTTTAATACCCTGAACTCCAATTATCCACAACCTATACCCTTTTACCTCGTCCGGATACCCCAAAATCACACACTTCGTAGCCCTCGGCTCTAACTTACCCTCGTTCTGATGTGCATATGTAGCACATCCAAATAGGTGGTTTACCAGTCCACAACTCTTGTAGAGTCTTAAAATCGACAGAACTCGATGGGGATCGATTGATAAGGTAAGCTGCAATACTAACAGCTTCAGCTCAGAAGCCTTAGCTAGGCCTAAACTAATCATCATACACATAACCTTATTCATCAAGGTTCTATTCATTCTCTCAGACACCCCATTCTGTTGCGGTGGATATTTAATAGTTCTGTGTCTTTCTATCCCATTTTTCTTACAAAAGTTGCCAAATTCAAAGTTACAAAACTTAAGCCCATTATCCGTTCTGAGAGTTTTTAACCTTCTGTCTACTTTGTTTTCCACAACATTCAACTAGACTGTAAATTTAGAAATGTCTCATGTTTAGCCTTTAATGAGAATACTCATACCTTCCTAGAGTAGTCATTAACCAGGGATAGAAAATATTTGTTTCCACCGAATGTCGGATGTTTTTCAGGCCCCCATAAATTTGCATGGACATAGTCCAGGGGTCTCTTAGAACATTGGGAACCAACTTTAAATGACACTCTATGCGATTTTTCGAGAACACATGTTTCTCAAAAGTTTATGGGTTCAATTACTTCTTTGCCAAGTAATTTCTGTTCATTTAAGAACATCAACCCTTTATTTCCTATATGTCCCATCCAATTATGCCACAACTCGGACTTACTCTCAGTCACTGTGAAGGAATTGCAGTTCTATGAAGACACAACTTCACCTGCAAGGTAGTATAGCCCATTTCTCTTAGGTCCCTTCATAACAACCATTGAACCTCTCAACACTTTCAAAGTGTTCCTATCAGACTTAAATACAGGTCCCTCATCTTCTAGAACACCCATTGAAATGAGGTTCCTTTTCAGATGTGGAACATGTCTAACATTGTGCATGGTCCTGACAATGCCATCATGCATCCTGATAGCAATGTCACCAATTTCGATAACAGTCTGGGTATTATTATCCCCCATATACATTTTCTTAGGTTCAATATCTCTATAGTTGTAAAACCATGACCTCACAGGACACATATGGAATGTACATCCTGAATCTAGAATCCATTCCTCACTCATGTAATTACCCGTCACGATCATGACATGTAGACTGTCTAAGTCTAGACCAATAGCAGCATTACTTGTTTCTTCGCTAATTTGGTCTCTTTGTTGCTTTCATTTCAAATAAGGGCAATCTTTCCAAAGGTCTTTCCCACAATGGTAACACTTCCATTAAACCTCTCGGTCCTCTCTCTTTATTTAAACCTACTCTTAGACTTATCTCTACCTTTCTTAAAGTGAGGGTTCTTGTCTCTTTTGTCAGGTCTGCCTCTAACAAACATGCTTATGTATCTATGGCTAGCTTTTTGTTCTTTCTTCATTTCAAATTCTTTTGCTTTTACAGCATCTATTACAATAGCTTGAGTCAGTTTGTCCCTAGAGTATTTTATTACATTCTTAATTTCGCTATAGGATTCGGGTAACGAATTCAATAAAATCACCGCTAAGTCCTCGTCGTCAAATTTACTATTATGCTAAAGTCACTTAGGTTCGATTCTATTTCCTTTCCAGGGTCCATTCTAAAACCGAATAATTTTTTAAGAAGGTAGATCTTATTGGGCAAGGTCTTAGTTAAGAACATGGTGCCAAGAGCTTCCCACAAGTCTCTAGCAGTCTTATATTTATCTACTTGTCTAACGATATTATCAGATAAGTGCAAGATAATAGAACTGTAAGCAATCTCATTCATATCAGCAATAAGATCAAGTTTAGCTTTAAGTTCTTCAGAAAAATTATCGGGATCTTCAATAGCTTTCGCTACTCGTTGTTGGACCAAAATGGTCTTCATTTTCTGTTTCCATTTTGAGTAGTCACCCTTACCATCAAATTGTGACAATTCGACCCTCGATCCCATAATGGGTTCGGCAAATGGGGAATGACTACTAGATGCCATTCGTGAATTTATAATTCAAATTCACAAATCAACAGAAAAGGTTTTCAAGGAAAAAATCTCAAGATTCGCGAATAATTTTTCAATTTTAAACAACAATCCAACACTTAAGAAAACAGGGTAGCCAAGTAATTACAACATGCACAATTCACAAATCACAATTTATGAACTAATCAAGAAAACATAGATTATAGCATGCCAAATAAACACAATTACTATATGCCCTAATATCAACTAATACCAAGAGTTTAATTCTTAAAAGGGTGAATTGAAATAATCTCACCAATAATCAAGACAAGAAGAACTAATCAAGAATGAACACTGCCTGGAAATTTAGTCACTGCATTGTCCAAGTTCACCCACTTTGAGTTTTCTGGAAATAATTCACAAGAACCACACAATCAGTGTAATACCAATTCAGAAACACAATTAATTCCAAAAACAATCAGAAAAGCCCTAATTTTTGTGAACCTTAGAAAAATAGCAGAGAACTCGAAAATTACAGTAGTGGCTCTGATACCAGTTGTAAGGGAATTTTCGTCCCTATTTCAAGTGACTAACGCGGATAACATACAATACACAATTAAGAATCGAAAAATAACGTAAATCAAAGAAAGAAACAACCTCGATTTGGTGACCCAGTTTGGTGTATTACACCTACATCTGGGGGGCTCAGGACGTTACCCTTTCCATTAGCAAATAACCTTCCAAAGAGAGTTACAAATACAAGAATTCACACAACCAAGTTCGTCTCAAGAAATCGACATGAATAGCCCCTGTTTTCGAAAATAAATCGCACTAATCGTGCACAATTATACCCAAAAGATGATCTACACAATGACCCAATCACTAATCTAAATAGATACAAAATTGGTGCAAATATGGAGCTAAATCGAGAGAGAAAACAAGACAAATTGAGCAACAGAGAAGAAGAAGAAGTTGTGCATTTTTGAGAGAGAGAGAGAGATGCGTGTCCAGCTTCTGCCCAAATGAAGGAATTAAAGCCTTTATTAACACAAATTGCACATGAGGTCCTCAAGGTTTCACTAGTTGCCATAAGTTGGCCCTCCAAGTTTGAAACACTTGCAATTTGGGGATCACAATTTAATAATCCAATAAGTTATTTAAACGTTAATACGTTATCCTATTTAGGGATTTTGTTTTGTTTTGTTTCGTTTCGTTTCGTTTTAATTTTATTTTTCTTTTATTATTTGTTGAGCTATTTGTTTTGCTGGATTTACGATATTCTTCATCAGCTAATTGGAAATTGGGGATTTCTCTGGTAGATGGATTTTGAATTGTTAGTTGTCTTGACTGTTACATTTTTGCTGTATAATAAATTATATTTTTATTATCCAAGAAAAAAAGGTTTGAATTTTTAAGGTTTCTGGTTAACTGAAACTATGATTGAATATAATGTAATTTTAACCACAACCTAGTAGATTGGAGTTTGAGGATGATATTTATATATATTCTCAAATATAGTGGTGCTTGAGGCAGAGCCACGCAGGCCTCTTCAACCTCTATATAGTGGTGATTGTTGTTGTAAATAGCAGACTTATTAGTGAGAACTTGATGAAGGTGTGTCTTTTCGAATTGCATTTCCTTTTGATTTATGAGCTGGTAACCATACCTTGAGTATTTTAGCCATTTCTAGAGCCATGACCACCCATATGCCTCGTATTATTCATACTAAGCAAATTTTTCGACTGTATTCGAATGTTCAAAAGGGATATTTTGATGCTTATGTTGGTGGTGGTGAAACAAGAAAACTTGTCTTTCCCATATGTTACCTAAACCACTCTTCATTTGAAGACTTGTTGATTCAAGCTGAAGAAGAATTCGAGTTTGATCATCCAATTGGTGGCCTAACACTTCTTGCAGAGTGGATGTCTTTATTGATATCAATACTCATTTGAACAGAATTTGAGATAAGATTTGTATAAAACAAAATTTTGTGTAGAAGATTCATTTAGAATTTATTGTTATTTTGTACCAAGTCGATATGTTGTTATTTTGAAGTAAATTGCGTTAATGTGGCAGCAACAATTAGTGGTTGTTTGCTCCCGGGAAAAAAAAATTGCAAAAGTGTGAAAATTTTCTCCAAGTGTGGGACCAATGATTTAAAAGCAATAAAAATGGAATAGCCTGACTTTTGCACAGTGGCAGTCCGAGCATGTTGGCAGAATTTCTAGCCCTTGACGAATCTACCCTTGGTTTCAATTTTGGGACCAGGTTAGTGCTGTGTAATAACTTCAAGAAAACAAGGGTGGAAATGAAAATTTAATGGTTACAGCCATTGTAAAAAAGTTGATTGATTG
The DNA here is from genome assembly GCA_963555705.1 of Ligustrum vulgare. Lineage (NCBI taxonomy): Eukaryota > Viridiplantae > Streptophyta > Magnoliopsida > Lamiales > Oleaceae > Ligustrum > Ligustrum vulgare. The sequence continues at coordinate 17,691,109 of OY743189.1, read as the reverse complement.
CATTTCTGGCAGTTCAATTTTTTAATCATATAGGGTCCACTGGTTTAAGAAAAATTACACGAAATCTGAAAATTTCACGATGAGCAAACATGTTCTGGATGAGCTAATTTCTTAAAATATTTTTGGGACTTGAACATTAATGACCTTATCTATTTTTGTAATATTCTTCTTATCATTATTAAATTTATCCAACAAAAATTAAATAAAATAATTTCTTGTAATATAGATTAAATCTTTAAAACACAAGAAATTTTATAATTTAATCTACAAGCAAATTAATTACAAGTAGTTAAAATAGTATTATGTAAAATTTCAAACAGAACGTGCTCTCCAATTTTTCATTCTCAGAAATGGCAAACCAAATGTGTTTTCAACAAATTTGAAAATAGAAACATAAAATAGAAAATAGAAAGCATTTTCGAAAATGAAATACAAACAGAATGCCACCAAACTTTCCATGTAACTGTATTTAGAGGTTGGAGATCAAATTTAATGACATTATCTATCTTGTAATAAGCATGGATTAATTTTAGCATGCCATCTGTTCTTAATTGTAAAAATGACACCATTTCTTGTCTTCTTTGGTTTTGATGCAATTATCAATCTCGTGAACAAAATGACTCATTTATAAAGTCAAAATTAGAGTCAAAGTGGTATGTAGGTGTTTGGATGAAAGATGAAAAATTATGGACTAAGAGAAAAAGTTGGCACAAAACCTCTCAAAGATAGCTCGATGGACGCTCGAGCGTAGCAGGAACCTAACCACTCGAGTTCCACTCGAACGCCGCTCGAGCGGTAGCGACGAATAGGCATCTTTGATTCCCAATTTTAACTGTCCTAAAAGCCTTAAACTTCTACTATAAACTCAGTCTCTATTTCATTTTACTGTGTGGTTGGTAATTATATTTGATATATATATAACATCCTAACCAATCTCTTGATCTATTTTTTTGATTATTTAGAATTAAATACAACAACTTCTGGAATTGAAATTCAAGATTGTTCAATCATAACACCAAATTCAAAATCTTTTATTAATAAGCCTTCAGAGTTTTGGAGTTGGGGAGATGTCGCCAGAGTTCTAGTTGAAGAAGATCGATGTTCATTCTTGACAATGCTCACGGAAAGAAAAAAGTTCAAAGTTACTAGAAGGGGCAAGGAACACAATCGAAGAGGGTCTTCGATGATTTACAAGTTGGGATCAGAGTCAACTATGATTAATATGTCTCAATTAAAAATTTTTAAGTCAAATATTTTCTTCTGGATTCAATACTGACATGTTTGCCCAAATATTATTTCTCTTGAAGCGTTCTTCAAGAGTTTTTCATTTGTTGATCTTTGTGTTATTTACGTTTTTTTACATTTATTTATTGTGGATCGGTACTTTTAATTGATAAAGATTATCTAGGCTTTACATCTTGGTAATTAAAATTAAATTGGAATTTAAACACCAATTCCTTCATCTAGGTGTAGTTTGATAAACATAGGATATTTCAACTGGTATCGGAGTCTCATTTCGATCGTTGATCCTAAGCCTAGATGAGTCAATCTTTATCTATTCTTCCTTACTTTGATGATGGTAGTCACCCTTATTGGAAGGTTAGGATGATAACCTTTTTGAAATTTATGAATGAAAATGTTTGGCATAGTGTTCTATAAGGTTGGTCAGAACCTTCCACTACTGTGGATGGCGTCGTTACTCCTACTAATATATTAATTTGGACTAGGAATGAAAAGATGAGCGTAACTGGAATAACAAAGTTATTTATACAATCTTTATGACTATATTTTCCTGATGACTTTAAACGAGTGTCCACATGTAACATGCGAAAGAGGCTTGGGATATTAGCGGCTATACATGAGGGAACTAAAGCCATTAGGAACTCAAATTTTCAAATGTCATCCACTGGGTTTGAAGATATTATAATGATGGATGATGAATCGTTTGATGACTTTTTATGCTTAACTGAATAATATAGTCAATTCTAGTTTCAACCTAGGTGAGAGAATTTCAGATTAAATTGTTAGAAAAGTCCTTAGATCCTTACCTGAGAGGTTTAGACCCTACGGTTACAACCATATAGGAAAGCAAAATTTATGTTAAGCTAATGAATTAGTTGAATCCTTGCAAACTTATGAACTAATATATCTCACACTATGAAAAATAAGTCTATTGCGCTAAACACTAATAGGGATGAAAATCGTAACACCAATAATGAGGAGAGTCTAAAAGAGGATGGGCTTACCTATTTTGTTAGGAAAATCAACCACACCTTTAGAGATATCTAGAAGAAATATCAAGATAAAAATAAAGGTAAACTTATTAAATTTAAGAAAGATCGAAAAGAATACTAGAGAAGGTGGTAAGAAGTCTCAATCTATCAGATATTTTAAGTGTCAAGATTTTGTACACATTATATATGAGTTCTCTAACTATAAGAAGTCTCTGGATAAGGATAAGGGAAAGGCCATATAAATGTGACATTAATTGAGATGAGTTCAATTCTGATAATTCAAATGAGTCTTCCAGTTCTGATGAGGGCTCCAATTACATGGCTTTAGCCTCGAGAATGAAGAGTGATAATAAGAGAGATGATGATACAAATCAAAGTGACTCTACTGATGATGAATATGGCACTGCTACAAATTGGCAAGAGTTGTTTTAAATTATATCAGTTTTTCCTTCTTCACAAATCTTTGTTTTATTTACATTTTCATATATTTATTTATTTTGGAATGATATTATTAATTGTAATAAATTATCTAGGCTTTACAACTTGGTAATTAAAATTGAATTCTGCGTTAAACACCTATTCACAATAGTTGGATAAAGACATGTTATTTCATCTCTCTCTCTCTCTCATATATATATATATATATATATATATATATATATATATATATATATATATATATAACTAATTGCATGTAGTTAAATATCTTGATCAACTAGAATGAAAAAAAGTTAACAAAGAAATATATCGATTAAGGAGAAGAACAAGTATTTAGAGCATTCACACATATACCAGTATAATATCCCCAATTTTTATTTTTTTTAGAAAAAAGAAACACTACTAGGATCCTAATATGGAATATTTGATATTTGACTTTTGAGCAAGAATTTAATTACTTGATTCGGTATTTAAATTTTAATATGGAATACTTGATATTTTACTTTGAAGATCAACTATTTTTAACACTCCAAGGGTCACAAAGTAGTAGTGGTGGTGGTGGTGGTAATAGTAGTAGTAGTAGTAGATTGGGAAATAAATAAATGTTGTATTCTTTTGTAAAACTAGTGTTAGAAGTGCATAACACAATTTATCTTCAAGTGTAAATATTAATAATATTGTTTGATTGCGTTCTTAAGTGAAGTATTGATAATGTTTTTATTTTGTTCACAAATTGTTGTTTTGAATTTTTAGAAATTTGTATATATCTCATTTATCTGATTAATGATTTTATATAATTTTATATTAGAAACTTTGTAAGGAGAAAATTCATTGAATTGTGTTAGGTTTGTTGGAAATGTATAGATTTTATTTATTTTGAAGTCAAACCTTTTAACTTGAAAAGAATAAGAAGAAAGCTATGAAAAAAATAGTAGTCGAGTAACATTTTTTTAATACATGTGTCGAGATTACCGTATGTTTGGGTATTATTATTTAAATAATAAAATATAAGTACATATTTTTCGAACTACTTTTTAACTGAACACATTTATTGAAATTATTTACAAGTTTTTAACTACATATAATTTTTTGAACCTTTATTTTGATCACACCTTTTAGCTTTAAAAATTAAAAAATAAGAAAGCTTTAGTCACTGGCCCCTTTTTAGCATATGTAGTTTGCATGTGCTAGGTTTTGTCGCTATAAAGGCGGTCGGCATTGTGAAGCTTGTTGAAGCCTTTTCGATTTGGTTATGAGATCTCTTCGTACCAAATCAAATCAAATCAAACCGATTTGATTTGGTTCGTTTCGATGTCAACGGCTAGATTTAGCCCCTGCTGGCAATAATTAAAATCGTATTCTAATAGATTTTAATAAATTTTGATGATATATATGATTGAAAATTTATGAGTATCATAAAATGTGTGGTTGAAATTAATGATTAACTTAGTTAAAAATCTTGATTTTAATTAGACCAAATAGGGGCTTAGTCGATCGAAATTGCAATTTATCCAATGGAGTAATACATAACTAAAGGCTCTCAAATATACATTTTCAAACTTCTAAAAACTTAAAATTTTAATCTAAAAATCAAGTCATAATTAATTATTCAATGCATTAAATATATTTCATTATTTAAATATGTTAATGTCACAATAATATACAATATATATGATCACAATAAAAAATCATAAATTTTATAGATTGCAAATTAACAAATTAATTGATCATAACTTAATTATCAATCATAACTTATAAAATTATTTGGTCACGAAATTATAAATTCATTGGTCACAACTTATTTTTCAGTCATAATTATCAGTCATAATTTATTACTTAGTCACAAATTACAAAGTTGATAGGTCACGACTTATTTTTGGGTTACATATTACAAATTTTATGGTTATAACTCACCCTCCGTTGTTTAGCTTGTTTAAAAATAACATACTTTTTCAAATGATTTTTTAACCACATGCATTTCTCAGAACTTCTTTTCAACCACATATTTTACCTCAAAAATATCATATTATTTGTTTATAAACAATATTTTTTAATTTAATTTTTATATATATCACAATTTATTTATCGATCACAAACTTTATAGGTCATAAATTAAGAAAATAACCAGTTACAACTTTTTTTTTATCATAATTTACACTTTTTTTGAGTAAAAACTTATTTCTCAATCACAAATAACAAATTTAATATCATATTTTATTTCTTAGTCAAAATTTCGAATTTTATAAGTCATGACTTATTTATTGCCACAATTCACGAATTTTACATTTTATAACTTATTTCATAGTCATAAATTTCAAATTAATTGATCACGGCTTTAAAAATATGTGTGTCAAAATTACAAACTTAGTCGTAATCTCAAATTTATATTGTTCACATATTACTTAGCATGTGTTCGTTAGTGCAATCATTACAATTTATAAATTTATTTATAAACAACACAATTTTCAATTCACTTATTTCAATACTTATTTACTACCACGAGAAGGCTCGGAGGTCTATGGAGTGGGACGACACTTGGGCCATGTCCAACAATTGGATTGACCATAGTTAGTAGACCGAGGCGGACCTCATCACGTTTTTACTCGCTCGGTTTTGGGAACTCTTCTAATGCAAAGTTTAGTTTTACGACTTTTTAAGTTAGTTCATTTTCCACCTAATTTAACAAGTGATGAATAGACGATAGTAAGAGACTATCAAGTCAACAAGGTAAAAGAAAAGACCAAATTTTATTTAAGTAACTAATGATGAACAATTTAATTTATTAATTTTCGACCATGAATGTACAACTTATATTTTATTACCAGGGATACTTCTTTTCTAAATTTCCAGAAGTACTATACTTAAAATAGATGCCATCAGTCTTTGCTACCCAAAGACATAAACCATCTGGACAACCGTAGTTCCATTTGTCATTATAAACTTCGAAAGCTTTATTCTTTGAACCCCACCAAAGATGACAGAAATACAACGTATTTTGGGTAAAAAAGTTGGTACAAAACTTCCAACTAAAATCTTGATTTACGTTTAGTGTATGAAATCCAAGATCATCATCCCCAGATGCACAATGCAACCTCAATGGTTGGGGGAGTCCGTTGTGAACAGTGACCCTGTATGCATTGGTAATACATGATTTTGTCTTGAGAAGGCTGGCTGACAGGATGAGGATTTGTATAAGGATTTTAAATAACATGGTATGATGACAATTCATTTTTTTGATATTTGATGATGCTTCTTCAAGAAGGTAGTATCCTTTTATAATTGTTTGAACACAATAGAATATGAATTGTAGCAATTGGAATTTATTGCCAAAATCAATTATGATTTTTGAAATCTATATTTGCATAGATATAGTCTGGCTACAAATAACTGTATAATTTTGGAATAATTAAATGTAGATTATTATGCGAATAATATATGTGGAGTCACATTGCTTAAATTAGAATTTGAGTTTTCTATAATAAATTGCCTATAAATCCTCTTAGCATCAGCCAATCCGTTTCATTTTCTAAATTGATTGGTCTTAGATGGGAAGTAATTACACTCCACTAATTTGTATTATATGCAGTCCATTGACTATTTTAATTACAAAAACTAGAAACAAAAAAAAAAACTTATTACTATATTTGGGTTTGACTCCCAGGAAACTTTTCAGGGTATGGATATATTTTAAGGATCGAAAAGAATATATTTTCGGGAAAATTACGTAGCTACCTAGATGTAATGTACTGTAATTGAAAAATACTTGATTTTCAAATTATTCGTAATATTACTGGATTTCTTGTCACGATTTTAGAAAAATGCCGGATTCTTAAGAGAGAGAATATAATATTTGATTGACATCATTAACTAGAAATCCTTTTATTTAGGAAAGTTGTTACCAATTATTTAGGGATTTAAATTAGGTAATTTGTAATTACTGAACATTACGACACAAATCAGATCAGTATAGCGAGTGTAATAAATTTCTTTTGTGCAATAACCGCGTTGTGATTGTAAACACAACTATAATATTACAGTAAATATAGTTGCAATGTATTACATGGTTTGTAATGTTACATAACTACAATGACACAACATTACAATGACTCTAACACTGCATCAAATTTCAACCGACTAGAAGAAAAATAATAGTAATGAATATTACACAACTGTGGTTGTAAATTACAACACATTACATAATAATATTACAGAACGATAACTATTGCACAACGACTGTAATATATAACATTACATTAAATTATTGTAACATTACACAACATTATACAATGCAATCGCCTGAAAATCTGATGCTATTCGTCGGAAATTGGTAGAAGTCGTGAACAGTCGGAAGGAAGAATATCCAAACCACGATGTAGGAAGCAAATCATTAATTGTAGAGTAATTATTAATAATTACAAATTACCTAATTTAAATCCCTAAATAATTGGTAACAACTTTCCTAAATAAAAGGATTTCTAGTTAATGATGTCAATCAAATATTATATTCTCTCTCTTAAGAATCCGGCATTTTTCTAAAATCGTGACAAGAAATCCAGTAATATTACGAATAATTTGAAAATCAAGTATTTTTCAATTACAGTACATTACATCTAGGTAGCTACGTAATTTTCCCGAAAATATATTCTTTTCGATCCTTAAAATATATCCATATCCTAAAAAGTTTCCTGGGAGTCAAACCCAAATATAGTAATAAGTTTTTTTTTTTTTTTGTTTATAGTTTTTGTAATTAAAATAGTCAATGGACTGCATATAATACAAATTAGTGGAGTGTAATTACTTCCCATCTAAGACCAATCAATTTAGAAAATGAAACGGATTGGCTGATGCTAAGAGGATTTATAGGCAATTTATTATAGAAAACTCAAATTCTAATTTAAGCAATGTGACACCACATATATTATTCGCATAATAATCTACATTTAATTATTCCAAAATTATACAGTTGTTTGTAGCCAGACTATATCTATGCAAATATAGATTTCAAAAATCATAATCGATTTTGGCAATAAATTCCAATTGCAACAATTCATATTCTATTGTGTTCAAACAATTATAAAAGGATACTACCGTCTTGAAGAAGCATCATCAAATATCAAAAAAATGAATTGTCATCATACCATGTTATTTAAAATCCTTATACAAATCCTCATCCTGTCAGCCAGCCTTCTCAAGACAAAATCATGTATTACCAATGCATACAGGGTCACTGTTCACAACGGACTCCCCCAACCATTGAGGTTACATTGTGCATCTGGGGATGATGATCTTGGATTTCATACACTAAACGTAAATCAAGATTTTAGTTGGAAGTTTTGTACCAACTTTTTTACCCAAAATACGTTGTATTTTCTGTCATCTTTGGTGGGGTTCAAAGAATAAAGCTTTCGAACCGAGCGAGTAAAAACGTGATGAGGTCCACCTCGATCTACTAACTATGGTCAATCCAATTGTTGGACATGGTCCAAGTGTCGTCCCACTCCATAGACCTCCGAGCCTTCTCGTGGTAAATAATAAGTATTGAAATAAGTGGTTGATGAAAATCCCACCTCAACCTCCACCCACCACCAGCAACAACAAATCATAGCCAAACACAATCATCACCAATCACTACATACACCTGCACCACCAGGGGTGAATGGACACTTGGGCAATGTGGGTCAAATGCCCCAGTAAAATTTTAGGAAATCTAGGAAAAAAAGGGTTAGGCCCACTAGTAATTTAATTGGCCCATTAAACATTCCATTTCCTACATCACTAAAAAAAATATGTGGCCCATACCCTACATCCCCAAAGACAAAAGGCAAAAACTCTTCCCTTTCTGTTTGATGCTCCTATTTGATCCTTGCCTCTCGCTCTCTCGCCACAATCGATACCCACCTCTTCTTCGTTTTTCTTGCCCTCTCGCCACACTTACCTTAGTATGAGCAAGTATTTAATTTGTTTGTAATAAAAAAATAGAAATAGATTCGTTGGGGGAGGCGTCACTGCCGTGAGTTTTTTCTTCCCCAATCATTTTGGAACAATCTTCTAGCCGTAAATTTATGTTAGGAAGTTTTTTTTAATGCATTTTACACTATTTTTATTAAGTAATCTCTTGTGATTTCATTCAATTTTTATTTGAAATATCACTGTATATTTTTGTTTTCAATGTTGGAAACCTAGTAGATTATGTTTCTTATTTTTTAATGAAGAGCTCTATATAAATTATAGATTAAGACTTAAAAATCTGATTATGTTTCTGCTTAGTTATAGGAGTTTTCTTGCTGTAGATTATTGATGAATGTACAACTTAATATTTTTAGGAATTGTGAATTTGAAAAGGAAAGCTTCATTATCTAGTGAAGAGCATATTACTAATGTTAGTGAGACCGTTCAAGATGAAAGGGATGGATAAAATTGATGTTGCACACCTTCCTACAAATCCTGGATTACGAATTCCAATAATGGAATAAAATGTTAATGATTAGGATGTGTTTTGAAGAGCATACTTGCAGTTGGGTTCTTATCAACCTCTCAAGCATGATTTTCCACAAAAACAATTTAGAAAAACAGGATTGAGACGATTTTAATCAACTTAGTTGAACAAATTCCCTCCTTGGTTAGAATATAGCATAGAGAAAGATGTTGAATTTCGCTTCACTTGTTACCTTTTCCAATCCGGCAGGGAGAGAGGTAGAAGTGACTCTTTTGTTGAGAGGGGGTTCTCAAATTGGAAACACTTCCAAATACTTCAAGAACATGTTGCAGATCACAATAGTGCACACAATAAAGCTCGTATTAGATGTGAAGCCTTCATGAATCAAAAGAAAAGTATTTCATCATTTTTTTGAAGAAGTCAGAATAAGAACGAAATGAGTACAATATTCGTTTGAGTGCATCAATAGATTGTGCTAAATTCCTCCCACGTCAAGGGCTATCATTTTGAGGACATCATGAATTTGAAGGTTCAAAGAATCAAGGTAATTTTCTTGAACTATTGAAGTGATTGTGTGATCATAATGACGAGATTAATGTTGTTGCAATGAAGAATGCTCCATAAAATAACAAGTTAACATCATCTGCCATTCAAAAATATATTGTGAGTGCTGCTGCCTTTGAAACTATCAATGTTATTATGAACAATATTGATGATGATTTATTTTCTATTATTGTTGATGAATCTCGTGACATCTCAATTAAGGAGCAAATGTCTATTATTTTGCGTTATGTAGACAGGAATTATTGTGTAGTTGAACGATTTGTAGGTATCGAGCATGTTTCAAGCACGACGTTCCTCTCACTTAATTTTGCTATTGATCGTATGTTCTCTAGACATAATTTAAGTATGTCTAGGTTGAAAGGTCAAGGCTATGATGGGGCTAGTAATATGTAAGGAGAGTTTAATGGTTTGAAAGCGCTTATTTTGAAAGAGAATTCGAGTGCTTTCTACATTCATTGCTTTGCTCATCAACTTCAACTAGCTCTTGAAGGAGTGAGAAACAAGCATGTGGAGATCGATGCATTCTTTGATTTGGTAGATAAGGTTGTAAATGTTGTTAGAGGTTCAACTAAACGTTGTGATCTTCTTCATGAGGAACAAAGACTCAAAGTTCTGGAAGCTCTTAATCATGATGAAACATTAAGTGGACGTGGCCTTAATTAAGAAAGTACACTTAAGCGTGCAAGTGATACACATTGGGTTCACTATGGTTTTGTGCTTAGCTTGATTGTAATATTTTCATATATAATTGATGTCATTGATATGCTGATGATGTTTCAAGTGCTGGAAAAATATGTAAAGCACTTAACTTGTTGAGTTTGATACAAACATTTGACTTTGCCTTCAAACTACATCTCATGAAAAAGATCTTAGGAATTTTAGACGAACTGTCAAAGGCATTACAAAAGAAGGATCAAGATATTGTCAATGCCACGAGATTAGTGAAAATTTGTAAAGCATGACTTTAAGAAATAAGGGACAATGGATGGGATTCTTTTCTAGAAACGATTAGCTATTTTTTGTCAGATGCATAATATTGTTGTTCTTAACTTGAATGATATTTATATACCTCCTGGTCATTCACAGCGTAACAATGCATAAATGACAAATTTGCATAATTTGCACGTGGATTTCTTTTATGTCGTCATTGATATACAACTTCAGGAACTGAATGATTGTCTTTCTGAGGTTAATAGTGACTTGTGTTATTGTGTGGCATGTTTGTATCCAAATGATTCTTGTTGTGCTTTTGACAAGAGAAGATTAATTCAACTTGATGAATATTATTCCGAAGACTTTTCACCAATAGATTTCTTGTTACTTGATGAGCAACTCGAACCTTATATTTTGGATATGCAAGCTGATGAAGATTTTAGTCGATTACGAGGCCTTAGTGATTTTGCACAAAAGTTGGTGTTGAAGAAAAACCATGAAGTTATCTATTACTCTATAGAGTATAGGCTTGTGACGTTGGCATTAATTCTTCCAATTGCAACAACTATAGTAGAGAGAATATTTTCATCGATGAATCTTGTTAAGACTCGAATGCCCAATTGGATTGGAGATCAATGGTTGAATAATAGTTTGATTGTATATATCGAGAAATATATATATGATGGAATTGATAATGATGCAATTATACGTCATTTTTAAGGTATGAAAACGCGTAGGAATCAAGTGTAATAGTGAATCAAATTATATTTTGATTATATATATTGAATTTTCAATGTATTATTATTTATGACTATCCTTATATTAGATTTGATACTCAATATTATTGAATTTTTAATGTATTATTATTTATGATTATCCTTATATTAGATTTGATACTCAATATTGTAGATTTCAATCCTCTTGGTCCAAAAAAATTTTCGAGGGCAGCCTCCAGCCCCTATTTTTCGCCCCATCAATGTATGATTCATGGCTCTGTCACTGTGCACCACCACAACCAACCGCCACTAGTTGTCACCACCACCACCACTCAGCCAACAGTTCTCCACAAACATAATCTGACCACGACTGCACATAGCGATGCGCAACTAGATCTATATTGTACAACCAGAAACACCGCAAACTAATTCCAGATCCTTAACATAAAGTAGCTGACAGCAGAACACCACCAGATCCACATAGGCTATGAAATCCTTGAACCTGTGCTGCAATAGCTGCTACACGACAGTAGCACGGCTGTGGTGGCGCTATAGGGTGGGGGCTTCCGGTTTGGTGGAGGTGAGAGTACATCACCACCGGCTAGGTAGGGTGGCAGTGGTTTTCGATTTGGGCCTATTGATTGTTGAAATGTATGGTGTGATGTAATTTTCTCTTTATCCAAACCAACCAAGTTGATTTCGAGTTGGTGGGCCCAAAATCGATCCAATTCAAACCATGCTCATGCCTATTTTTTCTTGTGGAGACCAAAGTCTAGTTCAAGAGATGAGGGCGAAGTCTTATCATGTGATAGATAAATAAGCTTATGATTGGTAAAAAAGAATTGTTTACAAACAAAGGAGTTTATCGTTTTCGCAGCAAAATATGTAACACCCCAAATTTTATAGAAACATTGTGCTAATAGTCTTAATATTTGGTAATTTAAGTTTTTGCATGAAATTATAATTTGATTAAATTTTTTTTTAAATATTTATTTATTTTTGAATTATTTTAATATTCATGCATTATTGAAATGTTTGTTTTCACGATTTATCGGATAAATGTTTAAACGAACTTGAGTAATTATCACATATCCACATTAGAATTTAATCTTATGCAATTAGAATTTCTCTCATATATGAATTTTATGCATTATTGATTGTTATTAGAAGTCCAAATAAAGTTAGATTAAGACTCCTATTAAAATTCTATTTATGTGATTTATCTTAATTTAACATACCATACCTGCGTATAGTATTATCAATGATCACGTCAAAAACCAATCCCATTACCTAATGGATTTGCCAATTTGCATGGAATTCACGCCAATTCTAATTATTTAAAGAAACCTGCTGTGCACAATATTTTTTATTATTCACACTCATTCTATAATAGACCATTCCTGTATGTGCATGGTGATTCACACAATCCTAGGAATTTGATAAAGAAGAGAATTATAGATTTTTTCGACGCGTTCGAGATCACTTTGGCAATAATTTTTATTCCTTATTACCCAAGTTTACAATCAATTTAACGAACAAGGTATGGATTTCTCTATGTGCCAAGTGGTTTGTGTTTTCGCTATTTAATGTTTTAAGTTTGAGTATTTTATGCGTTATTATATGATCCAAATTAAGGGGATCTTGTGGGTAATACCAAAAGATATTATGTAGATCTACAGAAATCAGTCAAAAGACTAGACCCTAGATTGAGAATGGGTATGACCTAAATCGAGAATGAGATGGTCAGGTTTCTATTCCACTATGAAAGTATGTTATGTGCCTAATTTACTTGCTTTTTATATTAAATTGTGAAAATACTGGTATGAGATCTATACTGAGTATATTTATATGCTCATTCCATATATTTTAAAATATTTTACAGATGCTTGATTGATCGGAGTTGGAGGTTGAGACTGCTGGCAGAGCCGTGTCGCTGGATCAAGAAGACTGAATTTTTCTTTCAATATTTAATTAGTCAATTGTTTTATAAATTAAAGTTTATTTAGATCTCAAGAATGATGTTGACTTATTTGATGTTTAGTTTAAATATGTTATTCCGCATTATTAATCTTTAAAAATGTTATTAAATCATATTTAAAGTTAATATTTTTATGAACGGATGAATGATTTCAGTAACCTCCGAGACATAGGTTTTGGGGCGTTACAAAATATGTGGTTAAAAAATATACGTGATTAAAAAGAAATGAGAAAATGTGTTTTTTATAAATCACTTTACAGAGATGATAAAAAAATTTCGATCCGATCCGAAAAAATCTTGATCCGTGGATCGAAGAATCGAAATTGGATTAGGAGTGATCCAATCCCGTTTATTTTTTAAAAACTAAAAAAATCTATAAAATATGTAATTATTAAATCTAAAATATTCAATTTTTGATCGAATCGAATTTGACATAAAATCTCTAATTCTCTGTATACGTACTTTTTGTTGTATGAATTGGATATTATATTAGTCGTTTTATGAATTATATATTGATTTATTTTTCGTTAACGAAAGTATAAAATGAAAAATTATTCATTTTTGTTCTCATCTGACCGACCCGACCCGATCTGAAACTTTTACTGTTTAATCCGATCCGAAGTCTCGCGAGGTGGATTTAGATTGACACTGATCCTCCCCATTGCCATCACTATCACTTCTATATCTATACATCTATATAAAAGCAACTGAGATTTTGACAAATTAATTTTGACAAGAATCTCAATTGTCAACCGAATCTTTAATTTCCTTCCATTTAATTTTTTTTTATACAATTACCATAATTTTTTGGGAGTTCTTCAATCAATGGGTACATAACTACCCACTAATTAACATGTAACTGTCCATGTTTATTTTACTCAAAACTTAATCACATAATAATGTAGTTGAAACAGGGAAATTCCTTATTGAAGAAGGGTACGAAGTACATGGCCTTATTCATAGTCGTCCAATTTCAGCACCCAGAGGATCAATCACATCTATATTGATCCTCACAAGACCAAAAGGCAATGATGAAGCATCACTATGTTGACCTCACCGACGCATCCTCCCTCCACCACTAGCATGATACCATCCAGCCTTATGAGGTTTATAATCTCGCCACCCAGTCCCATGTCGCAATTTCTTTTGAGATCCCGAATTACACTGTCAACATCGTTGCTACTGGGTCTCTTCATTTTATGGAAGTAGTTCGGTCCTACATATCCGCCCCTGGAATATCCAATGTTCGGTATTACCAGGCGGGATCGTTTGAGATGTTTGGATCCATTCCTTTGCCGCAAACGGAGTCGTCTCCATTCCACCCCGAGTCACCTTTTGCCGTTTCCAAGTGCGCTGCCCATTAGTACACTGTCAATTTCTGCGATGCTTATGGGATTTTTGTGTGCAACGTGATTCTATTCATTCACAAGCCCCCTCGGATGGGCAAAAACATTGTAACCCGAAAGATCACATGGGCAGTTGGATGTAGTAGTACTGTCAATAGATACGAATTGTGCTCGTCTGAAGATATTGATATACGATGACGACGTGATGCGAATCTTAGTGGGCTTGATGGGAAAATTCAAATATTCAAGCCAAACAAGAAATCACTAAGTATTAGAGTTACAACCATGAGTCCGCATTGTATGATTATGGCGCGGCGATGCGAAACATCCAGAATAACCCGAGAGCAAAATGCCTTCTACGCAGCCACGAGAATTTACCCTGTGTGGCTGCGCCACTTTTCGGATTGGGGTTTTTCCGCGTTTTTATGTTATTTTCGTTTTTTATTATTTAATTAGGGTTTTGTACATCTATAGCGGCTATCCTAATTGTTAGGTCGTTTAAAGTCTTGTCATATTTTGTTGGGGAAAACCATGAAGATGTAGGAGGGAGACTGTTTATGATAAGAGTGTGCACATATACAGATTCCTCAAGAAAAAGAAAACATGCACACTATATAGGTTGACCTTAGAAGAAGCACTAGAAGATTTGAGGAAGTTAAAGAATGAGGGTAAAAGGAGATATAATAGGAGACATTGTGGGGATATGATAATTGAGAAGAATGGGGGAGAATTGAAAAATGAGTGAGAAGATAAAAATATTAAAGAGGAGGTGCAAGAATTGAAGTTAGAAGTAGTTCCAAAATTTGAGGAAGAAAATGAGGAGTTAGGTAGCAAGGTGGTGATTGAGAATAACATTATTGATGATGAGATGCATGACTTGAAAGTTGGAGTAGGAGTACAATTTTTGAACTTTGGAGTTGAAGATCCACATTTGAGTAGTGGTAAGTAAGCGTATGAAAATAAAAATGTGAAAGAGGTGATTGAGCAAGAAGTTGCAAAGAATGAATGATGTGAATAGAAGAGCCTCATTGTTGGGCATGATGAGATGGTGATGATTCATCAAGAATACAAGGATCCTCACTTATTTTATTTAAATATCTTTTGTAGGTTGGTTACACGTGGGAGTTTGAGCCACACCACATATGGCTAAAGAAGCTCATGATTCGATCCATTCATGCCACCCAAATTACATAATACTATTGGTTGTTCCTATGGCATGGACGCAGAAGTTTCCATTTAATCCAGGAGGTGAATTGATACACCATGAATAGAGCTATAATTAGAGACGAATAATCCTAAAGGAGGAGTGAATGATGTGAATCATAGTGGGCTTGATGGAAAAATTCAAATACTCAAACCAAACAAGAAATCACAAAGTATCAGAGTTACAACCACGGGGCTGCGTGGTATAATTATGGCGAGCTACGCGAAACATCCAGAATAATTCGAGAGTAAAAATGAATTCTAAGCGGCTAAGAGAATTAACCCTGCACGGCCACGCCACTTTTCGGATTAGAGTTTTCTATGTTTTTGTGTTATTTTCCCTTTCTATTATTTACTAGTGGTGCCCGTGCGTTGCATGGATGCGATAAGAACTGTATATATAATATCGTATAAATTTTATTGTGTTGTATCTTGACTCAACATTCAACAGAGAGTTTTAGTTATTGACGTATATTTTGCCTATTTAATAATTGGTTGTAGAAACTGTCAGAAAAAATATCATTCCAAAATAATTGGTTGTAGAAACTATTAGAAAAAAATATTATTCCGAAATGACCATATGTAATTTGTAGTCGACCTTTGTTCATCCTTCTAAGAGGGAAAATGCATATAAATAGTTTACAAACAACTACATCAAACTAAAAGTACATTGGAGGCTTATCTATAGATTAACTGAAATTAAAAAAAAAAAAAAAAAAATATTTGACGTCAGCCATATGAATAGTAAATGAACACTAAAGAGGATTTGCCTATTTGCCAAAATGACCATATGTAATTTGTAGTCGACCGTTGTTCACCCTTCTAAGAGGGAAAATGCAAATTAATAGGTTATAAACAACTACAGCAAACTAAAAGTACATCGACGACTTATCTATAGATTAACTGAATTTTAAAAAAAATGACGTCAGCCTTATGAATAGTAAATAAATAGTAAAGAGGTCTTGCCTCTTTTATATAAGTTATTAATTATTATTATATTATAAGTTATAATTATAAAGTTAAGCTATTATTAAGTTATATTATAGGAGAATTTAAAAATAAAAAATAAAAAGCCTCTTTGATATAAGTTAAGTTAAATTATTATTAAGTTATATATTATAAGAGAATTAAAAAAAATGACGTTATTAGTAAATGAACATTAAAGAGGCTTTGCCTCTTTTATATAAGTTAGTTAAAGTTAAGTTATTATTAAGTTACATTATAGGAGAATTTTAAAAAATAAAAATAAAAAAGCCTCTTTTATATAAGTTACGTTAAGTTATTATTAAGTTATATTATAGGATAATTTTTTTAAAAATGACGTCAGCCTTTTTCATATAAGTTAAGTTATTATGAAGTTATATTATAGGAGAATTTTTAAAAATAATAAATAAAAAAACTTAAGAGAAGTTAAATTTTTTTTATATAAGTTAAGTTATTATGAAGTTATGTTATAGGAGAATTTTTAAAAAAAAATTTAATTTTTTTTTTAAAAAAAATGACATCATTAAAAAGAAACATGATATAAGACTTATGAATAGTAAAGAGGCTTTGCCTCTTTTATATAAGTTAGGAATTATGATTTTGTGCCTCTATAGCGGCTACCCTAATTGTTACGTCAGGTTTTTTTTATTTTTTATTTTTTTTTATAAATATGTCATTCTTCATTGTAATAGTTAGTTTTTGGTTTAATAAACATTTTTATTGAAGATTTAATAAATTTAAAGGTGGATTCCTTTATTTTCCTGGAACTTATCAAGATTGATTATTGTGGCGCGTTCATCTAAACTTATCAAATACTTATGAATATTTGTGGCGTTCAAAATCAAAAACCTATTAAGGAAATTAGACAGCTTATTGTGGTGTTTCACAAATCTTGATTATTTCTTCCGCATCGTCAAATTTTCACGTTGTTAAGTTTGGGACAAGATTCTCCTGTCTACATTTCAACCTACATTCAGAACTCATCGGCATTTCTTCTGCTCTTTCGTCATGTTCCCGAACAGGTTCACATCACTACGGGAACCCAACAAACATGATAACAAATGTTGTGTATAAGGATGCTTTCCAAAATTTATAATTTTCTTAATAATAGAATGCTTATTATTATTTAAATTGACATTGATTTTTGTTAGTTTTTTCTGATTTTTTCCCATTGTCCTGTTTTAATACATTATTTCTTGTCAATAGAATAAGTTCGTGCATCGCACGAGTATAAATACAACACAAATTTCTAAATAACCTTTTTAATCAGACACATTTTGTCTTACTAACTAGATTTTCATCCCGTGCGATGCAAGGTATTAAATACAAAAAAATATATTACATTACAATAACTATTAAAATTTTACAAACAACATAACTAATTTTCAAATTATAATAGCTTCTTTGAATAGTAAAAGTCAATTTACATATTTATTTAAATAATAAATGACGATTTTTTGAATCTCTTAATCATAATCAAAATATACAAATAACAATAACAATCTGTTTATTAATTTTATTCACGCTTATGTTGAAAACGGTATTTAAAAATTACATTCAAAGTAATTTATACAGAAGAAAATATGATAATGTTAACTAATTATTTGTTAATCAATAATTATATCATGTTTGATGTAATATTATATAGAAAGTGACTACTAAATTTTTATATTCGTGTAATTATTTTAACTAAATATCTGTTTTGAACGCTAATGATAAATCAATTTATAAACAACACAATTTTTTAAGTCATTTTTTAAGAAGAAAAATATTTTCTCTTTCCACTTTTCAATTTTAGTTCAATAAATCAATCACAATAATATTTATGATCACATATCATTTTGTTCCATGCAAAATTTATATCGATATATGTTAACATATCAATCACTATCATTTTGTCCAATGCAATATTTCAAATTTTCTGCGCATTCATCTTCAACCACATATTTTTGTGGGACTTATGATGAGATCCGAAGTCGGGGAATCTCGTCGAACAACGCGAAATAACGAAATTAAAACCTAGGAAAGATCTAGATCAGATTTAAACACGAAATTGAACAAGAATTAAAATACTGGAAAGATAAAATTGACGATAGGATCTTGACCCAAGATTCACGACGCGAAGATTGGCTATGCGAAATCGAGATCCAAGGTTTTTGAAACACCACAAGGACTTGTCAGTTTCCTTGATAAGATTCTAATTGGAAACGCCACAAATATTCTCGCGAATATTTGATAAGTTCAACGCCACAAATATTTTCACAATATTTGATAAGTTGGATTTGTTCTCGAAGAACACCAAAGGGACTCCTCAACCTTTCAATTGGAGAAAACTTTCTCAACTTTATTCATAAACTCAAACTTATCTAAACTGTTTTTTTACAATCATGGAAAAGAATATATATAAGCAAAATAACCTAGTTGCTAATTTACTCAAAATATAATTCTAATTAAACTAGAATACTAAAATAGGCAAACAATTAATTAAAAAAGGAAAAATAATCAAAAATCCCCTAAAATCCGGAAATCCTCAATTACGGCCTGATGAACACTTTTACGGCCGTAAATGGCTTTCTGCTTAAGACTTACGGTCGTGACCATATTTCTTACGGCCGTAACTATGAAATTTTGCAATTCTTCATCTAAACCCGAGGCGGAGTTATGGTCGTGATAATAACTTTTACGGCCGTGATTATAAGAGTTACGACCGTAATGACATTTCTGCCCAAATAACTTGGATCACTCGTCTCGGCTTGATCCTTTCGCCTTTTCGACTCGACTCCGACATGAAACTTGCTCCGTTTTGCACGTAGATCACTGTCATATTGTCGATGGCTCGACTTCGCCATTCGACGCCTGGTCCGGATCATATCAACTTATCATCTTTTTTGTTTCTAAATATTCATTAAAAAACATCAATCTCAATAATAAAACAAAATACATTTTTATTTTTGCTTTTAGTCACGCATTCTCCTAAAAATAACTATTCAAAATACTATTTCTTTTAAAAAAAACTTTTTTAAAATCAATATCAAACATGGGGATTATATATAAAAATTTACTCATAATTATTAAAATTTATTCTATTACCATAATTATTAAAATTTAAAACATAACTTAATCAATCCAGATCATTAAAAACTTATTTAGATAGTAAATGCCAATTTATATATTTAATAAATAAACGATCATAGACTTCAATAATTTTTATACATTATTGTTAACTTCATTGTAAATGAAAATTTACACAATTTTCTGCATTTGACTTTTGTTAACATTTTTTTTAGTTTTCAATAAAAAATTTTGCACAACAATTATAAATGTGTATTGTAAAAATGTTTAGCCTATGTTTGGAAAATCCAAAAAAACATATTTTTAAACAACACAATTCTCCAAATTATTTTTTAGCCACGCATATTTTCTCTCGATTTTTCAATCATATATTTTACCTCGAAAATATAAAAAAAATATTTTTAAATACAATTTTTTTTACAAACGGATTTATTTGAGAAATTTTGTGATTTCTAAAAATGTCTATAAATTATTTTTTCAAATTTATCGAATACATGCTTATCCATATCGAATATTCAAATGAAGGAAAAAAATATATAATGTAGCGATTGTCAGTTGAAAGCCGCTTTTATTTTGATTTTGAATTCAAATTGCCAAATTTTTTTATTTTTATTTTTATTTTTTATTTTTTTTTACCTTGGGCGGGAATTTTGGGGGGAAATTTTTTTGGTACTCTTCTCCTTTTATATAGTATATATATATATATATATATATATACTAGTGTTTCAACAGTGCGATGCACAGCATCATGTCGAAACATATAATTGTGACTTCAATATTTTCTGATTTTTTTTTAATTATATGTCAAACATGTGTATAATGAAATAGATAGAAAAATAATAAAATGATATTGTAATTAATAGAGTTCTAATGTTTCCACTATAAGTTTTGAAAAACTTCTATATAAACTACATTAGTATTTGAGTTTGTTTTATTTTCATCTTTGTTGCAAATGATCATCTTCAAACCATTGCGATTCGTCACTCTTGAGACTGCAAAGTACAACTGTTCATGACTGAAAACTGACTTCTTTAAATAAAGATCAACCTTGAAAAATGATTTTTCTTGACTCTTGTTGATATTTATAGCATACAAAGTTATCAACTGAAATTGTCGACTCTTGAATTTGAAAGAAAACCTTGCATGTATTTGATTGAAAAAATGGAAAATGGACGGTAAGAAAATATTTTCTAGGAATTGATTTTTCTGAAAAATGTCAATTGGAAGTGTCGGGTAAAAAAGAAGGAAATTTTCCTAAGTTTATTGTTTGAATGATATTATTTTCCATTGCAAATAAAACAAAATTTAACTATTTTAATTAATTTTTTTTTTTCACTCATTTATACTTGATAATAGTAATCAAACGCGACGAAAAAATATGTTTTCCACCCAAGGAAAATGTTTTCTCACCAAATAGGTGAGAAAAGATTTTCAAAGCAAATGAGTTAAGTTTGCTTTAATTGGTTATATCTTGAATTCAAGGTAAAATTTTCAACCAAACGCCAAAGAAATACAAAAGGGGTAAAACATTTTTCATGATCGGACATTTTCCAGGAAAATGACAGCGAATCAACATGTAATATACAAATGTAATAGTCGTACATGAATTTATAATTCGTTTAAAATTAAAATTTCTAATTACAAAAGGATACAAACAAACAATGATAAAAATTAATATAAAAAAGTTAAGTGAAAAAGTTGTAAATTATAATAATATAAAGATTTAATCATTAAATAATAAGTTTGAAAATAAATTTTGTTTTTACTTACAAAAAAGAAAATAATTTTAAAAATATACATTCAATTATTGCTACAAAATTACTTTAACTATTTAATTTAAAAAATAAAAAAATATTTTAAAAAGTAAAATATTTAATAAGTCTAGGTTCAATAGTAGTTGTTCGAATATAATTCAAATATAAACTTAAATAGTCAACACATGAATTAACCAAATAGTTAACCATATTGTAATCAAACATTTATTAACCAAATAAATATTAATCAATAGTTAACAACATTGTATAACACACTATGTTCACACCGAACCACTAAATATTAATTAAATAGTTAATTATATTGTAGTCAAACATTTATTAAACAAAATATAGTTAACATAAAGATTTAAGGGGAAATTGTGCTGTGTACTGTAAAAATTTCATCAAATTGAAGAATACGTTTGCATTGGAAGCAGCAAGAATCTTTGCAGCCTCCAAAATACTGTCTTCCCTGGCTTCACTGGTCTTCTCCCCGACCTTGATTTCACTGGTGGTTGTGGGAGTGGACTGATTCTGTTCAATTCCACTGGCCCATGGCTAAAAAAATATTGCTGCTATCAGATTTTCGTTCACTTTCCACCGGTGCTCTGATTCAGTTCCATGTTATTTTTATTGATTTTTTTTTTGCTTGCGCTTATTGGGAATAATGTTGAAAGATGCAGCTGTACTGTTGTAGCACATCTCCTACTCCGATTCTGCTTGACTGAAAATAAGAAAATATTGCGTGAAAATCGTTTGATTCTAGTTTGAGACAAAGTTTCATAATTAAAAAGTGTAAAGTTTCAAGTTATGATATTATAATTCCGCTCAAAGTATCATAAATAATTAATAAAGTTTCATATCTTGATACTAAAAATTTGAAGTCATATTATAATATTTTACGAGTATCCTATGATACTTTAAGTGTGCTATTGTGAAATTTGTAAAGTATCACAACGTGATACTTGTGAAAACAAAAAAAAAATATTTTTCAGTTTTTTTAAAAATGAAGTAAATTTCAATTATGATACAAAAATATGGATATTTTTGCAAACGTATCAAGATTTAATCATTACATAAGAAGCACATGTCTGGTATTCATTAAAAAGATGAAAATATATTTTTATTATAGTATTCAATTTAATCACACATTTCAATATTAAAGTATTTTACACATAAATTCAATTTTATTTTTTTTCATTTTCAATCATACAAAATCACATTAATCACTATTCAATTCAAAACATTTTAAAATGATGTACATCAAGTTTGAAAATAATTTTAATTTTTACTTAATAAAAATAAAAGAGAGATTTCCAACCACCAAAATATAATAAAACACGATTTTAATCAGACAACTTCAAACAAAGCCTTTATTAGTCGGTGAAGTACCTAGCTGCGGTTGATCGGCGCTGTGACAGTGTGACTCGAAGACAGTTTTGAAACTCTGCCCTAGCCGTATACCGTCACTCCCACCTCCGCCGAGTGACTGAACCGGTACTCTCAATTTCTACTAAGGAACGAGCTGCCGCTGGTTCTAGGGTTTAAATTCTGAAGCTCATTTTCAAATTTAGCATTTTCTCAATTCAAGTCCCGTCAATGGCAACTCCAACTACAGCCGATCAAAATTCCAACACTACAACAAAAACTGTCGATGCCTCATTGTGGTGGGACCCCTTCAGTTCTTTACTGGCTGACCTCGAAAACTTCTCTCTGGCTTCCGAATTCCCCCCATATCTGGTAAATTTACGCGTATTACTAACATTTGGTTAAGTTTCTAAAATGTGCCCATTTTTTTATAGATGAATGAAGTGACTTGAACCCAAGAGTTGATCTATCTAAAATTTAAGATGATTGATAGCGTTACAAGATTCAAGAATTCACTTCAATATTGCTTTTAACATGTAAAGATACATGTGTGTGTTCCTGTAAAGAGTTAACTGAAATTGGATGAAATTTCCAGGAAAAGCAGTTGAAGGACAATCATGCTTGGTTTTTGAACACCATTTTGCTATTTAAACCTCCAAATCAGAAGTCAAAAGAGGCTCTGGACGCGCAGAAAATAAAGATTGGTTCTCACGAGGTGAATGTACAGCCTGAACTGAAAGACGTGGCGCTCAAAATTAGTTCAGTTCTGGTATAATTTCAGTTAGCTCTCTCTTTATTAGAGCTGGTTATAATGTTTACGAGCTGTAATTAATCAGTGTGATGTACTCGGGGCCTGCTTGTATTTCTTACATTAATTTTCCTTCTTTTACTATAAAGATAAAGAGAATAACATAACTTGCATTTATGTCAGTGTTTAGATGAGGTGCAGTCATACATTATTGTCAGAAGATCGATCAAGAATAATGATTCGGAGATTGACGGCATGCATCAAGATATTCTTAATTTGGTTAGTATATTTCTTGCTCTGAACTGTTGCATGTTAATTAACTCTGGCTTCATTGTATTTCCTCTTCCTCTTATGTTAATATCTAGAAATAATTTGCCGACTTTCTCATGAATAATGGACATTTTTAGCATATAATAGTTATAAAAGAATGCGACTGGATTACACACAAGCATTTTTTACCTCCTGTTGTCTAGCCTGATTATCATCAGCTGCCATGGTAATAGCTTGTGTCTTGAAAAAAGAATTCTGGTTTACACTTTACAGTTATGGTCAACTTCTTTTCGCCTGTAAATGTTACTGTAAACATAAAATAATACGAGCTTTATATTCATGGACATGAAATTGCTGCAGTGCTGAAATCTGTTTCCTTTAATCTTCATTAAGTTAATTATTATGATTTCATGCTAAAATCTGGGTTGCTGAGAACAGTCCATTTGCCTTTCCGCTATATTTTCAAATTTTCTTTTCCTTAATCCTTTTCACTTTCTTTTTAAAGGTTATGCTGGAATACTATGTAGAAAGACAATGTTTGTTGAAATGCCTGAGGCAGATCCTCATGCATGCATGTAAGTCCGACTCTACTTTTGGTTTCTTGTTACATGAATGATACAAACATAAAATCAAATATAAGAAACATGCTCTTGGTGTCCACAAGATCACTATATACTTAATGGGGTTTTGATCTAAAACCCATTGTGGGTTTCTTATGAAACCCACACCCACCCCCCTATGGTGGGTGGGCAGTGGGGCCCGCCCACCATTATCCAACCCCCATCCGCCACATGGCGGATGGGGGCTTTTATAACTAGTGCCCATCATGGGCACTAGATCATTTCCCATACTTAGTGTGTCAGCCATCACTTTTGTTGCTATCTTTAAGATTATCTGAAGGCTTTGCTGCGTGCAGTGAATTGTATTATTGACTCCATGTGAATATTGATGTTTACTTCTCTTAATGAAACCTACATTCACATTTTACATGAAATATCAGTTTATTATTAGCTTCCAAAAGCTTAGTTTGGCTTCTTTTAATCCACTAAATGGCTTGTAAATAAGCTGAGTTGCAGCAAAAGCTATAGTTGAGATTTATAAGCAAAATAACTTTGGTGTCACATTGCTGATATAGTACTTCAATTCAACGCGTGATAAATGTTTCTTGGTTCGTGTAGTTTCTGTCTAGATGTTGACCTGCTGTAAACTTCAGTAGCTATCAATTGGATGAATAACACAGGTTATGGAATCATAAACACGTGGTTATCAGTTGTAGAAGAATTATCTATAGCCTGAAGCTCAAGCAGTATCCATGATTCTGGATTGAATTTACATATTGTTCCTTTTCAACTTAAAGTAGTTTCTGTTGAACGTGTTATATTTATAGGATTGTGGTGCTACATATGTATTTTCATCTTAAACATTAGGCATAGAGCAGAAAAATTGCCTGTGGATCACAACTTGATTTTTGTTACAGCTATTAATATTATAATCTGAATGTTACTTGAGGTTCAAAGCAGTTTAGATTAGTCAAAATCCTTGTATGCTTTGAGGTTTCATTTATTTATTACCATCAACTCAAGAAATAAAGAAGCATGTTTCATACAAACCTCTCAAACAATCTAGGACAAATAAAAGAACTGTAGATATGAGGTACACAATTGTCAAGAATGGTGGACTTTTTGGTGGACTTGATGAGTTCTAAGTTGATTGAAATATCTGCTACTGATTGCAGAAATAGTGTGTATAAGAAGGTTGAGTATATACTATATAATTTTGGTGTTCAATATGCTAAGAAGTTATCAGAAACAATTAGTTTCAAATTTTTTCTAACAAAATTGCAACTGTATCTAAGATAGCTAGCTAGCAAAGCTTCCCTTAGCTTTTCTTGTTTAAACTAAGCCTCTTTTTGGTAAAAGATTTTTGTTTATTAAAAAAGAACGTGATAATTTCAAGATAGAATATTGGTTGAATAGTGGTTTGGGGAAATGTGTGTAGTTAAAAACTGGTTCGGGGAAATGTGTTGTTTAAAAACTTGTTTATAAACAAGTTTACACAACGGAGGCTAAATGCTTAGAGCATGAGGCACTTTTAAAACTTAGAAAAATGGGACAAACAGTTGACTTTTATTAGAGTTTTTTATGTTACTTTTAATAGCATCTGATTTAGTACTGGCAGTTGCTTAACCTAAGAAAAATGGTATCAGTAGTATTTATGACAATCCCAGTTGTGAATGTTGATAATCCTTTTGAGATTTCGTTCATTCTTCTATTTCGTTCTTACATATCAGCAAATTCAGCTTTATCATGATAGTACCAAGATCTGGTCAATCTTTCTTTCACTCATGTAAGGCGTATCAACAAAGCCCAACTATTTAACTTGACAGTACTTGTCCATTAGCTGGCAGAGAATATTTTAAAACAAAAATGACTGTGCAGTGCCAGAGCAGACCTTAACACCAATTTCTTCTAGCCAACATCTAATTAATGAGCTTTCACAGTTTCTCTGTTATCTTAAGAACAAATCTATATATTTTTTTTTTTATCACACTGTTAGTTTAACATTCGTTTTTGCTCAGGAAAGATTGTTTCAGGTGAAAAATGACGTTTGTGGAGAATGATTGGTTAAAAGTTGGGAAAAGTTATGGGTCCCATAAATTTTTTGGTTGAAAGTGATTTTGAGGAAAAATGATTTTTAAAACATCTCTGCTAAACAAAGCCTTAATTTGTTTAGTGACTTTTTGTTTTTCGAAGAAGAAGAAGAAGAAGAAGTTGCTTTTATGTTGTTTTTATTTTCTGTCAAAAGCAACGGGTCAGTTGGGTTGCTAACTTGACCATTTTTGTCAATACAGTCTTTCATTTCTAGTTTTCATCCTATTTTGTCTAAACTTGGTGCTTTTATTTTATTTTTCATTCATATTATTTAAGATATTATGATACACATCCTTCAAGTGCTAATGTTGATATTCTAATACAGTATACCTTGGAAGGCGATCGGAAGGGCCTAGTGTATTAGAGGAGGCTCAGATGTTGATTTCTGATGGACTTGAAAGTAAATTACTTTCTGTCTTCCAGGACCTTCTATCTGCAAACTACCCCGAGCAGATGGTAAGTTTATTGGAAGATTTGGAGATTTGGAGATTGATGCTCAATATTTTTCACTTAATTTCTAGAGTTTGGCCATCACACTTTAGATATTAACTCATTGTTCTTATTGCTTACTATTTGTCTGGTCCTAAATCTTGACGTACATCTGAGTACATGCCTCACAGGATGTTGACCTCTGCACTCTATGGGCTGAGGAGATTCTTATTGAAGAGAATTTGATCCTTGAGGTTCTTTTCCTAGCTTATTATGAGTCCTTTTGTACTTGTGATGCCAAATGCTGGAAAAAGTTGTGCTTGCTTTATCAGGTAATCTTTTATTGAGGTGATTGCATTTGACATCATATATGTTTCTCATCTATTTTAATTTGTGTTTGATCAATTTCAGGATATCATTGCTGGTTATTACAACTTTGGGAAACTGGCAGTATCACCTGAAGCAGTTCGTTCTATCTATCATGTCAAAGTGCAACTGCTACTTATTCTCATAGAGGCTTTGGACCTGGAATATCTCCTTCAAATGGTCCACGATGAAATTCCGTTCAGGTTTTGACTTTTGAGCAATTTGTTTGTTCCCTTTCTTGTCATCTATACTTGGATTGCATGACAAAGTTATTTTTTCTCTTAACAGGAAGACTTGGAAAATACCGTTATGATATTAGATTAATTTTTTATTTTAAGGAAAGTGAATTGACCAAAAACCATTTGTAAAAGCATGTAAAGAGGAAAAGTATGTGCAGAAACAGATAGGTGAAGCTGTGATAATCGTGCATTGTTGATATATTGGTTGTTCTTCAAATGACAGAGAATACAAAGTTTCTCTATGGGCCCATAACTTGAGTGTCAATGTCATGCAAGTTGCATACTAAAAGAACAAGCATAGAAAGTGGGAGCTATTGGGAGAGTTTGAGTGTCTTCTTTTAGGAATTTATTAATTTAAGTGTTGTAGAGGCTCACACAAGTGCCTAGTGCATAGTATTTGAAGTTTTTATAAGATATGCAATTCTCTAGATGTTTATAAGGAAGTTGTAATTTTTGAAGTCTTGAAGGAATTAAATGCTATCCTGTTGCCTTGCATTTGTTTTTCGCTTTTTTGTACATTGATAGCCACAATTTCGAAATAAACAAAGCAAATAGCAAAAAGAAGGTAGCAACAAATCCCTTAGACCAACACCTCCTTCTCTTACAATGTTCCTTTCATAGTTGACCACAACCTTGGGCTGAGATCAAAAGGTGTAACAGCGATGATTGGAGGCCCAGGGGTGGTGGCTAAATGGAGTTATTGGTTGAGGTAGGTCTCTTGTTGCTACACAAAATTTGTGATTGGTCTCATTTGAGGGACTATTAATGTATTGAAAGCTTATTATGTGTGACAATGGCTTGTGGAGAACCAGTTCTGTCAATATTTCATGTGTTTAATGGCTAAATATTATACGACATGGATGCAATGTTTTTAATTCTAAATTAGCTTTTGTTATGGCTAGATATGGTCCGCATGTACATGGTTTGAAAAAACGTAAATGGGTACCGAGGCATTTTTATGTCAGGAGGCGAGGTGTAAGCCTCACCACAAACAAAAAAGATTTAAGTTGAAAAATTAGAAAACAACATAAAAATAAACCTAATGGTTCCAATTAATCATAATAAACAAAAGCATAAAAGTCTCCAAAATGAAATATAGTACATGTGCCATCTATAGAGAACAAACAGGACCAGACTACAGTTGCAGCCTGTAGGCTTGCAGGCTGGTAGCTTTGTAGAGACTAGGGTATAAAGTTGTCTTTCAGACTTACTCTAGCCTTTTGCATACTTTTCTTGTGATTTGGTTAATAACTTTTAATATATTTATAGGGTTGCAGGTGTAGTGTTGCCCTAGTACTATTAAAATTAAGCTTTTGGTCTTTTCTAGTAACTTTTTTTTGCCCAAAAAAAGAACAAAAAAGCAGATATGCACTGAGGCGAGTTCTAAGGTGTGCACCTAAGTCAATTGAGGTGCACGTCTTTCAAAAATAGCCTCAAAATTACTGCCCTGAGGCATTTGTCCTGTGCCTCACATGGGTTTTTCATACCAGGGCACATATTCCTAGGAATGTTGTTTATTGAACTTATCAACCAATAAATAATGGTCTGTGTACTTTTGTACATTCAGTATAGATGAAGATTTCCCTCCTTCTATAGTCGCTGAATATCTGCTATTTTTACTCAGGCAGGGTTCTGTGGCTTTTTCCGTAACTGAGGTTCAAGAAATGGATTCAATGATATCTACTTTTAATGCTTTTGAGACCAAAGAAGCAGGTCCTCTGATTCTTACTTGGGCAGTGTTTCTCTGTCTCATTTCTTCTCTTCCAGAAAAAGATGAGAATAATTTGCTGATGGTACATATTATTACAATGTAACATCAATAAATTCAACATGTTTTTTTGGAACAATATATTTTCATTGCTGTCTCTCTCCTGTTGATTTTTGTCAGGAGGTTGATCACGTTGGTTATGTTCGTCAAGCTTTTGAGGTTTCATCTTTGAGTTATTTTCT
Organism: Ligustrum vulgare; assembly: GCA_963555705.1. Lineage (NCBI taxonomy): Eukaryota > Viridiplantae > Streptophyta > Magnoliopsida > Lamiales > Oleaceae > Ligustrum > Ligustrum vulgare. The sequence goes on along the minus strand of OY743189.1, from coordinate 17,661,430 downwards.
CGAAATTCTTGAAAGTGACACATTGAAGGATTCTGACGTGAGTAAAATCTCCCTTGATGGTTGTGAATATATTTAGGTTGCTATTTTATATTGTTTCTTCCGTGTAGTTCACTGCTAAACTCTTTCATTTTCTATTTTATACTTCAATCCTATTTTGATGCATCATGATGCATGTTTAGCTTAACTATTGTTTTCAAGTATGACTGTTCCTTTTTCTCCTATTTTCAGGGTCCTATTGCAGGTTACCAAAGTGTTTTGAGAACATTTATATCAGCATTTATCGCATCTTATGAAATCAGTCTCCAGGTATTTCAATAAGCAAATACTAGCAAATTGTAGTATGTGCTTACAACTTGATCCAACTTTCTCTATGCTGCAGTTTGAGGATAAAAATCTAAAATTAATTCTGGAAATCCTTTGCAAAATCTATCGAGGAGAGGTTTGGATATGTAATGTTTTTTCAATCTTTAGAAGTATTATATCCTCTTTCTTTACATAGATCATCGATATGGTGCAGGAGTCACTTTGCATCCAATTTTGGGATAAGGAGAGTTTCATCGATGGTCCTATTCGGTGCCTTCTTTGCAATTTGGAGGGTGAGTTTCCATTCAGGACTATTGAATTTGTGCAGTTCTTATCAGCCGTTTCAGAAGGAGCTTGGCCGGCGGAATGCGCGTAAGTGACACTTGGTATTGTGTTTCTTCCATTTTCTTACCTTGTGCAACCGTCTCTGTATGATAAAGGATTGCAGAGTGTAGTGCACATATCAACACTGAGATACTTTCTATTTGGTCATCATGGCAAGTCAGGGTACGTCTAAAACTATTTTACCATGGGGTTGATTTTAGCTTTAGGGAGATGGATTTAAGATTTAATTATTATCTAAATAATATCAAATGGGGGCTACTGTCCAGAATACTACAATTCTTTGGTTTGGGAGGTGGGGGATTTTGATGGTGAGGTGGCTCAACAAAGGAACTAATTGAATGGTTTGTATTTAGATTGAACCATAACATTGGTTCAGTAATAATTTGAAACAAATGAAGAGAGGTTATTTGTTTTGTTTATTCTTTCTTTATACAATTTAAATGGGTGCCCCTCTCCCCCTTTTTTTGGCAATTAAGTTTGTTTACTGAAATGCAATGTATCAATTTCTAAACCAGTGGAAAGTAAGATTGATAAGTACCTGAATATATTTGAATGTTTATTTGATAGAAAACTGAATTGAAAGAAAGAACAATTAATTACAAGCTTTCGAGAGGCTTGCTCTCTCCTATTTCCCCCTAAGGAATTATTACATCTCCATCCCCAAACTAATTCTACTCCCCCCTATTTGTAATGTGAAATACATTTATTTAAGATTCTACCCATAATACCCCTAACCCCTAAACAATATACTACAAGTTCCTATCAATACCCTGTTCCTCTAAATTCACCTTGTCCTCAAGGTGAAAGTCAAGGCCTATTACAAATTTCAAAATAGCGTACAACCAAATACTCTCGTTTGCAAAATTCACAATCATTGTCGAACAGCAAAAAAATCAGTTTCCACCCGACGAAATGGTTGAGCTTATTCAGATGGACCATTAATATATTATGCATGAAAACTCCATAACCGGTAGCCACGCACAGAAATCTATGATTCTGAATCCTGCCTGCGTGAAACATTAATTATGTATTCCACCGTGCTGCCAACTCCATTTGGGCCATTTACCATTAGTTTATTCCAGCCAAACCCGTCTTGGGTTTGATTAAATGAAACTATGTAATCCACCCGTTGGCCCATATTTACAACCAAGCCCACTGGTCTTATCTTCTGAATTTCAGCCAAGCTTTCTAGCCCATTTTGAAGTTTCCCTTCCAAATTCACCTTCGACACTTCAGATGATGCAATTCCTCCAATTCGTCCATGGAATTCCTTCTTTGTCTTATACCACTGGTGGATCCAAGGTTCGTGGTGGTTAGAATTTGCATTTTCTCGTGGTGGTGGTTGGAATTGTTTGATCATCAGTAGCTTCAATTCACCCTACGTTTGCATACTTCGAAGCCGATCTACCCTTTCAAACCAAACCCAGGCCTCTCCGTCGAAATAAGCCGTCGCTTCTTCCACCATCTCTTCTTCCATTAACGGATTCTCAGCAAGGTATTGCTCCGCTCGGATGCTGTTGATGTTTCACATTTCTCGACCTCGTTCTTCATCTCTGGCGATTTTAATATCTGATGATTTATTCTTCTGCTGGTAAGATTTATTAATTCTGCTGAATTCTTTCTGCTTCTGGTTCCAAATTTCAAAAATTTGATCCATGCTTTTCTTCATCTCCTTGCTGTAATCTGTAGCCATCTCCCCTAGAATTGTTGCTCTGATACCAATGATAAGTACCTAAATATATTTGAATGTTTATTTGATAGAAAACTGAATTGAAAGAAAGAACAATTGATTACAAGCTTTCGAGAGGTTTGCTCTCTCCTATTTCCCCCCAAGGAATTACTATATCTCCATCCCCAAACAAATTCTCCTCTCCCCTATTCATAATGTGAAATACATTTATTTAACATTCTACCCATAATACCCCTAACCCCTAAACAATATACTATGGGTTCCTATCAAAGATCTTCTAAGTTTTTATCCCTTAATATAATGCTATGGATTTTAACACTAATATACATTGGCCACTTCTTCAACAGATTTAATTTTCTTGATAAATTAGTTGGCTTATCATCTCCATTTGAGATAAGTAGCGACTCTGTGGTGGATGCTTCTTCAAATATCGTTGAAGCGCACTTGCCTGTACGTCTTCCTGGTGTTGAAGGCATTGAAATTCCCAGTAGATCTCGTGGTCATATGTTGAGAATGATCGATAGTAATACTGCTCTAGTACGATGGGAGGTAAACAACGAGCTGTAGTTTTTAATTCTGGTCCTCTCTTTGTTTAATTGTTTCAGTATTCTCATGTCATGTAATTATTTCCAGTCAAATTGATTTATGTCAAGTTTCTACTTATTTTTGGATGCAGTTGATGAATGCATCATTGTAAAAACTTGTGGTCTGTAGTCAAATATTAATTTCAACCACACATTCACAATTATTACCCACTCATTATCACATTTCGTGGGATCTGCTACGTCTTTTCATCATTAAATTTCATAATTTCTCCCAAAAGCACATTTAGAGTTTTTATCTGGATAATGATATCTAGTTTTTCATCTAATTTTTGATGTTTGAAATGGTTCTCTAGTGAAGTCACAAGGAATAATTAACATTTTGCAATGACTGAGATTTAAGAAGACCACAGCAAATATTATTAACAATGTCATCAAAAAGCTTAAACTATTAGAGGGGTCACATTTATTCATTTAAATTATATCTTCAACAAATGTTTTCTTTTTCTAGATTAAAAAAGGTCGTAACTCATTTACTTTTCATTTCCTTCTGAAGCAATTGAACTCTTGTTGGATGTGACTGTTCACTTTCTTTATAGAGGTATATAAATATTAGATGTTTTGCACACGTATTAGGTTGCCCTAATTTTACATTCTTATATAAAAAGGGAAGAAAAACCTCTTTTTAGGGTATATTTGGCAGTTTGCACATGTACTAAGTAGTTGCTTTGGTATTTCTTTCCTATATCCGGGGTTTCTGGACTAATCTTATTTTTCTGTCTGGGTGTAAAGATAACATTATAGAGAGGCGTGAGTTCAGATACAAATATTATGATTTCCTATGCTTTCTTATAGTGAAAATCTTACAGCGGCAAGTGGACGTAGCTCATACATTGAGAGTGAACAATGATAAACGACATGCTCTATACTTGCTTTTGTTTATTGTTTCAAGTTAATAATTGCTCTTGGTATTACATGGTTTTCATTTGATCTATAACAACATCCTTTCTCGGGATATGAGAGAAAAAAAAGGAATTTAGATAGACCAAATCTATTCTCTTCTAGATCTATTTATATACTAAAGTCTTTAGTAGAAGAAATAAAATGAATAAATTGGATATAGTTTATAGTCTAAAAGAAGTTGGATTATAGTAGTTTATAGTGCTCACTGCATCTGCATATATATTTGTGTGTGAAGCTCTTCAATAGGAGTGGAAAGGATCTTTCCAGGATAATACTCTCCTTGCACTATTTCCCTCCCTTTTGGTGTAGCAGCATTGGATGAAGGGGGTCTAATGCTAGCTTTACTCCTGCCCCTTCTCTGTTAATTTTTGTCTGTTAATCAATGCTGAAGTCAGCTAGCTCTACCCTCCTCTGTTATACCTTCTCAGTTTTGGCAATCAATGCTGAAGTCTGCTGGGGTCCTCATTGTGTGTTGTTTGTTATTTGTTTTCTAATCTCTTAATTATGTTTGTCATCTTTACATGGACGGGAAATGTGGCTGCATGGTTTTACTAACTTCGATTTTTTTGCCTAAAGGTTTGGTGGTGCTATAATAGCCTATGTATGGCATTCCATTGCCTGTTTCAAATTTTTTTTCTTTTGCTCTTTAAAATATTGTGCACCAGTCGTCAAATATTTAATATTTTTTATTTTGCCTCAGAGTTTCCGACAGCGGATTATTACAGAAGTTCTGGTTTCGATTAGATAATGTTTGTGCTAAAAACTGTATTTTCTTGGTACTATTATAATTGTTCTTTGTGTTGACAATGATTTTAATGTGCATTGTGATATATTCTAATAATTTCTGTTTTTGAGTTTAGCCTTCCCACTATTCTTTTCACATTTCTGGTTATATTGATGTTTAGATTATTTGTACAGTACACTGAATCTGGAGTGCTTGTGCTTCTTATGCGTTTGGCTCAAGATGTGTATTTGAAAAGCTTTGAGGAGAGCACTGTTACTCTCGATTTCTTGAGTCGATTGGTGACTTTTAACACGGTAATCTATTTTGAAGTTGATAATTATTGTCTGCCGATTTATTGTCGAAAACTTTGTCCTTCTCATCCATTAAATTCACGTAGCTCCTAAAAATACATGTCATTGTGATATGCTATATGAAGTTAGGAACATCTTTTTCTCAATCTATTGTTGGTTATTGGTTTGTTTGAGTTGATTAATATTCATTGAGTAATTAATGAAAACATATACTGAGTTACAGTAATTTAGACATGCCACCATCTATAGTTAACATCATGTGATAAACACAAAACAAGGTTTGCATCAATTTTTTATCTTGACTGAAGTTTGCAGTTTTTTCTAATGGTCCATACTTGGAAGTGCAAACGTTGTTTTCTTCTTTGGCTTAATTTTTATTTTTATTTTATTTCTCTCTTGTTTGGGATGAGAGGGTAGAAGAGTGTATTGGTGGATTTAGGAGGAGGGTAGTTGGTTGTGGCTTGAGAAATGATGCCTTGATAGCGTCACATTTATCTATCAAAATGATAAATGTCATATTTGTTGTTCCGCCGGTGTTTTTTTTTTTTGGGGGGGGGGGGGGGGGGGGGGGGGTAGCATTTGCAGTCATCTCTGTTTACTTCTTGAGCAGCATTTATTCTTTCATATCGGCTTGAAAGATAATGTAGAAGTATTCTTAAAGTTTTTTTTTCAAACGAACTTGTCATAGTCTTGTGATTTGTCTTGAGCAGCATTTATTCTTTCATATTGGCTTGAAAGATAATGTAGAAGTATTCGTAAAGGTTATTTTTCATAGTACTGTTTTTGTTATTATTATTAAACGAACTTGTCAGAGTCTTGTGATTTGCAGGCCATATGCTATGCTCTAATGGATGCTGGGAATTCTTCGCATGGTGAAGTAACTTCAGCAGGAAAACCAGAAAAATATCCGTTGTAGAAATCTTGCATTTCTTCCTTGTGTTGTGGGCTATAATACTTCTCCATTTTATGTTGGACTTGTTTGCTTCTGGGTTTAAGTTATAAATTCTTGTCTTTTGGCAGTGTTAATGTGGTTGAAATCCTATGTGCTTTGGTCAAAAGCCTACCTCCTAACTGCAGCGGTGCAATAATGATGTCCATGGGAGTTACTGTTTTGTCAAAAATGTTAAAATGGTAATCATGTCATTTCTCTTGGTCATCTCAAGTTTCCATGTACTTGCTCTTTACCTGTAGCTGGCCCTGTATACATAAGCTTAAAATATTGAGCAAATAATGTCTTTAACTCTCCGAACTTGCTGTCTGAAAATGTTGATATGTTGTTTTCAAATATATCAGTTAAATAGCATTTAACAGGTGTCAATGATTCGCCTTTGTATCGTGGTATAGGCATTTGGCACATGAATTGTGCAAATCTAGATACAGCCTCTGCAGTTCATCTAGAACTTTGCACCATTATCAATTTTTTCACTTTTCTATATTCTAATTATTGCCTTCACCCTTCCCCAAATCTCCATGCAGCTTGCCTTCTCAATTAGCAACCATGATGATGAAGGCAAATATATTTGATCTTGCCTTGAAGACAAATCCTTTTAATGTTAGCTCCGATGGTTTATCAAGGTGAATCTGCTGAGATTTACTCTTATATCGAATTGCAAATTTTGATGTTTGTAAGGTTTATAAGCTAAAAAGGTTCTGTTTGTTGCATATTTTTTGGTTCTGTTCTAATACTGTTTTTTAAATCTACAAGTCCATACCTCTTCACCAAGTGAACCTGTGTGCATGTGTTTGTGCTTGCCCGCGCATGCATGCATTCATGCACGCCTGTATGTATGTATGCATGAAAGTCTATAATAAATGCAATGTATGTATGTGTGTATACGTACGTACGTATGTATGCATGAAAGTCTATAATAAATGCACAGTATGCATGAAAGTCTATAATAAATGCACAAGTGCACATAGTATATATGAAAATCAAATGAAACTTATATTGTGGTTGTTTCCACATGAATTGCTGCAGCGGATCGTGGTTGCTTTCTGGAACACTTGCCAAGATGCTCTCAATTGATTGTGAACAAAGTGATTGCTCACTGACACTTTCAGGCACGTTATTTATCTTTCTCGTATTATCAACTCATTTGACTTTGGATTTGAAATGAAAGTATTAAAACTTGCACTTGGTTCAGCAATTGAGCTTGAGCCTTAATCCCAGTGATTCTGCAATAAACTACCCTTCCTATCTGTCTCCCAACTCAGGGCCATGTTACCACTAACAATAACCCGTGGAAGTAGTACTGGTTCCTTTTTCCTTTAATGGAAGATTTTGCATATGCTTATGAGTTACAAATACATATTTGTGTATAATTTGTCCTTTTTTTCTTCTCATTTAACAATACCATTGCTTGATTAGCTGTATTTTTGAAGTCTTGTTAGATTTCCTTGTAACTGATTTTCTTCAATTGATTTCATTTTAGACACTATCAATAGAAGCATTCTCTCTTTATTATTTTTTAATTTTTAATTTAATTTAATTTATTTTTTACTGAATCTATCCTGTATTGAATCTAAATATCTGTGCTTCTTAAGGTGGATAGGGTGCTGTATCCCATGTGCTACTTGTCTAGTAGGATATGGTTTGGGAAATTGGCGCACAAAAAAATTCAAATTTTTATTAGGTAGGATTGGGGACTGCTCTGACCCTAATCTTTTGATTGGAATTTCGGTCTTTTCCAACACGAGTTCCATGTAATGCTCTTCATGATTGTGTATTTTGGTTTCTTAGTTACTATTGATATTTTTCTTATCTGTTCCTCGTGGTATCATTTGAAAAACTATCTTGTTATTTGTTTCCTTGAAAAAAATTGTCATTCATTAAATTTCAATAACCTTGGAAATCTAATTGATTGTTTTTTTACAAAAGCTACGGTCCAATTGTTTTTAAGTTGTGTGTTTATGATTCTGCAGTGCTAGACTTCACAATGAGGCTTGTGGAGATTGGCTTTGAAAATGATGCTGTTCTTGCACTTGTTGTTTTCTCTGTTCAGTATGTTCTTGTTAATCATGAATTCTGGAAATATAAGGCGAAGCATGCGCGCTGGAAGGTGACAACAAAGGTATGCATCTTTGTTTTGCTCCCTCATGAAAATCTATAATGTGTTCGGTTTTTCCAAATGTCTTTGTTGGTAACATAAGATTAAGATGATGCTCAACTCAGTTTTAAGTCTTGTCTCACTAGGAAAATCTGTTCTTCAAGTTAGAAAGTGTTGGTGAAGTTTGAACTTCAATGAGATCATAGCAAAGAGTATGTATACCAGAAGTTTCCATGGTGATAACTGTCTCAATTGATAGATCATGGATCCTTACAATCCCCCCTCCTTACAATCCCTCCACGTATGCCACATCTCAGTTCAATTAGAAGCTCAGGGAAACCGTCTAGATCTACTGAGCTGATGTCTCATCACAATTCACAAATTTAGCAAAAATTCTGAGATATTGCCCAATAACTAAAGACTGTATTTGCGTATTGTATGCAATTGCAAGTCATCTGCAACTTCATCTGAAACACCTTGCTCAAAACATTGCTTTGGGCTGCCCTTTGACTCTTACTTTGCACGTTAATCTTCAACATAAAACAGTGAAGTTTCCAATAACATAATGGTGCATGAGACGTGTGTGGTTCATAACCATCCTGATTTAATTGAAAACCTCCCAACTCAGCAAAATAAAACAGTGAAGTTTCCAATAACATAATGGTGCACAAGACACATGTGTGGTTCATAACCATCCTGAGATAATTGGAAACCTCCCTACTCAGCTCAATAATCATCATAATAACTGGTTTAGCCTGTATATACAACTGCAGTGTTCCTCACAGCCATTCCTGTGATCACCAAAAATGTCCAACACCATGTATGTACAAGGATCCCTACCGTTTTTAACAACCATACTGCATGATACAGAAACTCTTCTTCACATTTTATTTCCTTTCCTTTCCAGGCTATACACAATTCCCTAATCCAAACGAAGTATTTCCTTCGTAATCCAATAAACAACATCATTTGGTTGCCAACATCTGCTACTCTTGGATAGTTAAGCATGTGAAGGTCTTGGGCTTCACAGGTTTAGCTTAAGTTAGTGGACCACCCATTTTTGTTCAATGTTTGAATCAATGAAGAACTGTAGGGGCATATAGAATTGCCTTATTTAGTTTGATAAGGATCTATATTTTTCATTCATGCTCTTATTTGTTTCGTATGGTAGAAACTAAGATGAATATCTAGATTTACAATTCCAAATTTCTGTTGAAATGGGTTTCATTTCCTGAGTAGTAGGATGTGGAGGTTATTGTTGGGCCTCCCAGCCTTTTGACTTCACAATGCCCACTGTTGTTTAGTGCTTGTATAAGAAGAATTTAACAAGTAGGTTTATGTGTTTTTTCTCTGTTACGAAACGTTCTAGATTGTGGCAAAATTAATCTCATAATTTGTTCTTTTTTTAGGTTCTTGAAGTTATGAAATATATTTTGTCAGTCTTATACCATTGGAAACTGGGTGAGGTTGTTCGAGATATTCTGCTTTGTGATGCTTCCATCCACAATGCACTTTTCCGAATTGTTTGTACAACTACACAGGGCTTGGAGGTTGACCATGCTGCCCATTTTTCCTTATCCTAAAGTGCATTGTTGAACAATCTGAAAATCATAGTCTCCATATTAATCTCAATTCTTTCTTGTTGTCTTTTTTCACCTTCTGTCCCTGATAGAAACTTCATCTGAGCCGCGTGATTGAGATGACAGATATTGAAGAATTGCAATTAGCCATATCTTCTGGCTTGGATGTTCTTGTCAGTATGGGATCTGATCTCTCAAAGGTACCCTTTAGAAGTTATTGTATGCGATATTTGCTTAGTTTGAAAAATTATGAAAGCCGAACGATGGTGCATGCCTTCATTGCAATATTTTATATATAAAAAATATCTGATTTTTTGGGGGATTTTGTTTGTAAATAAAAATCTAATACATAAGTTGTGCCCCTTAACCTTTCACTTTCTTTTCACAGTGGATTCACATTCCATTTACTTTTTGATTTAGCTACTACCCTGATTGGCCTGGGGACCGGGGTCGCATTGTCTGCTCATGTTGAAGGGCACTGCTTCTCCTCGGGGGCAGAATGGGGTGGTTGATTAATTTCTTTATCGTCTATCTTGCTTATTGCTATACTATAGTGAGCTGAAATAGCCTAACTCTGAATCAGTTTTACAATGTTTAATTATCCGTAGTAATCTGTCAAAATGACTGAAGGATATATGGAATAGCCTCAATGCCCGTTAACAGAATGACACTGATTTTTGTATATTCTTAATAAGAAAATTTGAATAAACTCACACTTAGACTAGTTCTTTACTGAGGGAGTGATTTTAAGGGTTCAACTTTAACAAGAAAATTGAGGGGGAGTGGCTTGTTTATTTCTCTGATTGACCGATATTTTGGAGTCCTCTAGTAAAGATATTCATCAATGCATACATGGTTGATATATTTAAAATTCTTATCTCAGTACAAAATAACATTTGCTCATTCAATTTTCTCAGGATCTTACGTGTATTTCAGTATTTCATCAAGCAATGCTGTCACCAACAACAAAGCCAATACCTGTGGCCACTGCTGCCATGTCGTTGATATCTTACTTCCACAATCCTGTATGATCTATTTTCTGTACTATTCATAAATGACAATTTTCATCATCGTCTTTAGGTTATATACTTTTAAAACATATCAAGGTGTTCAAAGATAGACATTAATTAGATTTCAGAGAATCACTACTTGGTGTTATCTTGCACTATCTGGGTTCCCATTAATAGATTCTGTGGGAAATGGCTTCCGATGTTTCTTATTCAGCTAGAACTGAAGTTGGCATGTGCATTTTTTGCTTCTATGAAGGGAAAGATGCCCGAGACTGACATCCTTTGGTCATACTAATTCAAGCTTCACTGACTCATTAAATTGCATATACGTCTTAAGTTTGGAATAGTTGTGTGGAGTTATGCAGGCACCTGTTTGTGTATTTGTTGCATCTCAGGATATTATGGACCAATAATATACTCAGTGGCTTCCCATCTGCACTTTTGATTATCATGGTTTGTGCTGCATTTCTTTAGTTGGTTACAATTCCTTTTTCATTGTTTCACACAGAAGATACAGGCTAGTGCTGCAAGGTTGCTGTCCATGTTATTTTTCGTGGATTTTTCGCATTCATCTACATTTATCAATGCCTGTTTCGGTCTGGATGAAAAGCAGGTTTGGCCAAGCTTATGAAAGCGTGTGATTATTTTCTTCAGTTCAGAAAATCTGTTGACCATCATAGGTTGACCAAATGTTTGTGGCAGGTTGACATTTGTAAGAATTCGCTTTATAGAATTCTTTCTGAGCAGTCACCTAGGAGTGAAGATCTCATTGTCGCTACATTGAAGCTGCTCATATTTTCTGCACGCTATCAGGTTTGAAGTGCTAAGTTTCGTCTTTTGATTGAAGTCAGCATTCCTCAACTGCCACTATGGTGTAATAAGTATTATCCACTTACATGGTTCAGTATCTATAGCCTCCGTAGGCTATCCTTTTTTTTTGTATGATTAAGAGATTGAGCTTCAGGATATCTTGTTCATATAGTCTTTTATCACTTAATTTCTGTTCGATCGCTAATTTAAGTTTTAAAGATTATGCTGATTCGAATTGCACACCTTCATTTCTTTGATTGATAAATGGCTGCTTGCTCCTTTTCCTATATCCATTTGCATAGCATCATACTGGAACAAAATTATGCAGTTGAACTACTTCCACAGCTACACATGCACTTGCTTTCCATTGACTAACTGTTCCTCTGTAAGAGCTTTTGTCAATTGCTGTGATATTTGCTGCAGCTTGCAGTCAGCTATACAACTAATTGTGAACTGTATGCCTCCGCATTGATAGCCTTTCTGGATATGTAGTTGCAGGAACGGCGGAAATCATAGAGATCTACTCTCTCTCTCTCTCTCTCTCTCTCTCTCTCTCTCTCTCATTTCAAATTTGAAACTGTTTCCACATTTATGTGTAAATTGTTAATGTATGTTTCGGCATCTCCATCTATGGGGAATGTATTGGTGAGTGTTTGATGTTGCTACACATCCATGTAACATCAGCTCTAACTTATTTTACTAAAATCTCCCGTGGTCTGTCTTATTGCCATTGGCTTTAAGTCAGGTCAAGTCTCTCAAGACCAATAACTCATTGCTGGCAAAGATGTCTTCTATCTTCGTTATCTGTTGTGTTTAGATTTTATTGAAATTCTTTTGATGCTGATGGTTTCCAATTGCAGCCTGCTTTTTGCATTGCCGTTTTTGCTTCCAAAGAGAATTTATATGCCCAATTTGGCAATTCTGACTGTGATCAGCAGCCATTTAAAGCTGACAATGGATTGTTGGTCTCCAAGGAAGTTAGTCTTTTAGATGCAATTTTGCAATATGTTAGAAGATCAGAGGATCTAATGAAAAGGTCTCCTATCTTTTTAAATAATTATTTCGACCTGCTAGTTCTCTTTTCTTTCTTAACTACAGTACATCTTTGATTTGATGATTTCTATTTCAGCAAACCCAGTATATTGTTAAATGTGTTGGACTTCCTCAAGGCACTGTGGCAAGGTGCCCCTCAGTTTACAAATATTTTGGAGCAGCTAAAAAAATCGGATAAGTTCTGGAGACATTTGACCAATTATTTCACGCTTATTTCCAGTATTAAAGATGATTTGTCTGGAAATTTGACAAAAATGGAGCTTCAAAGTCTAGCTTACAGATATCAATGTCAGTCAAATGTTTTTGAAATATTGGCTTATGAGATATTCCTGCAAAAGAAGTTTATGCATGCTGCATTACTTGTAAAGCAATTGTCTAAATTGACTCATGGAGGAGAAAAGGGAGATAATTCCCGAGTTCCAAAAGATGCGAATCTTACTAACCTAAATGACAAATTTTCGACCTGGTGCAAAAGTTCATTGTTGACTGACCTAGTCAAGTCCTGTGTTTCATGTGGATATGATAACAGTACTCACATCCGTGCAAAGGTGAGTTATGTATGCTTTGTCTGTATCCCTTTCATCTGCATCCTTAGATGGAACTGTTGATACATCTGATATGTTATGCTTTCTGTTGTGTTTTTTCATCATATACTGAGATTTGGTCCAAACAGTGATTCGTTGATTCTAAAGTCGTATGTTCATTTTTTAACTTTGCAGGTTGCTGCTGGTTTATTTGCTGTGCACATGATGCGAAAATTAAAAACTGGTGACTTTGGAAGTTTGTCTGTATTGCTGGTTGAAAAAATAACTATTTTGTCACAGAAGGTTTCTCTTTTGCTTAATTTGTTAAGTTACATTTTCGTGCAATATCTATAACAGTTTAAGCCCCATATCCTTAACAGTTAAACAATTTCCAAATTCCAATTGAGTTATTAATTACTAGGTCATGAAAATTCTTATGCAGCAATACATTGCCTTTTAACTTTTCATTACATTTGATGAGATGTAACCTTGCCAAAACTTCTAATTCAGATTTTTTTTTTACCTGTATGCAGTTGAGCAACTTGCCAGCCTTTTCAGAACTGTTAACACAATACACAGAGCGTGGTTATAGGTACTTTGTCATCATTCTCTCGTTCACATGAAATATCATGCAATTTAGATTATTCTTAGCAATGTGTTCTTTCACTGATATTTCTTTTGTTGTAAGAGTGTTTACCACTGTTAGTCTATAATTTGTTCTTGTCGCTTCATACCTTGAAGGTTCAGTTTTTTGAACCATGGAATGATTATGTGTTGAAAGTCAGCAGAGTGATATCTCACTGATGGCTTGGGCCTCCAGGGAAAGAGGCTTTATTCGGCTTTTACCTCTGCTATCTATGCAGAAAGGGCTTCTCATGAGCTCTTAAATATATGCTTTGATTGATGGCTTCTTAGCTTCAACATTGCTCGTCTATTTCTTTGATTTAGTGCTAGTTGCTTTCAGAACGACATATTGTTGTTCCTTTTTCCTCCGTATCTCTCTGTCTAGGAGCTGAAGCGTGCATGTTTTGTTTCCCTGTTTCAAGCATATTGACTCAAAACAGGAGTAATAGTAGCTTGGTTTATGACCGGGATTTTTCTTCTACACCATTTGTTTAATTGTGTATTGTTTTTCCCTTTTGTTTTCATACCTGTCACACGGAGGTAGTGACAGTATAAGCCTCTGTTTGGTAAAATTTTTTTGTTTAGAAACAAAGAATGTGATGTTTTCAAGGTAAGATATGTGGTTGAAAAGTGATTTTGGGAAATGTGTGGTTAAAAAGGTGATTTGGGAAAATGTGTTGTTTATAAACAAGTTACCAAACAGAACTTAAGTAGCTACTTGCTTGGGAACCATGCACTAAAAAGAATACTAAGGTTTTTAGCAGGAAGATGCATAGAAGATTCAGTAAATTTACGTTATCTGGCTTATGTTATGCACCTGAAATTCAGTAATGATGTCAATTTCTTTGTCTTTGTTCTACAGCTACTTGTCTTGTGCTGATGTCTACCTTTCCTTTTGTTGAATTTCAGTGAAGGAAAAGAATTGTACAATTTAATACTCAATGATCTATTTTACCACATGCAAGGAGAGCTGGAGGGCCGTCAGATTGACAATAGACCATTCAAAGAGCTCTTGCAGTATCTGCTAGATTCGAGCTTCTTGGACACATATAAGCATAAGCGTGATTGTTTTTTACCAGGGTGCAGGGATGTCTACTTGTATGACACTGTTCGTTTACGTGCAGATTTGGGATTAGAATTGTGGGATCTATCAGCATGGAAAACTTCAAAAGAAGTTGCAGAAACTATGTTGCATTACTTGCAGGATGTGAATTTGATGATGTTCCTATCAAATGCCAAGGTTTCGGCATTGAGAGGACTAATAACCATGTTATATATGCTAGATGACAATGTGAGTCTCCTAATTTCTTGTAGTGATTCATGTACCATCTTTATTTTATTCATTTTATTTTAGGTATATAAGTTTCGTAAATTGAGGACTTTGCAAGGATTAAGTACCCGACTCATCCTAGTTCTGGATCTATTTGTTCTCAGATACACCTAAATATGAGGCTTCTTATTCTCTCACCCATTGTATTAGCGTCAGAGACATTTTATATACTATGTTAAAGGTTTTCTTGGTGAACTGAAGTTGTTTACATATATCCATGCTCCTTGCTTCCAACACGGTAAATTGACTTGACTTAAATGTCCATGTAATTAAATTTGCTTTTGGATCATGATTCCTATGTCATTTTTTGAATCGGTCTAGGCTGATCAACCAATAAAAGATGATCTGCACAAACCAATGTGGGGGCAAAAAGCTAAGGGCCACATGGCACAAAATCATTGGGTGATGTCATACAATGTGGGCCATGTTTGGAGGGTCTATTCTCTAAATTTGGTCCAAATTTGGCACCGAATCTGGAGAATTGACCCCCCAAATTTGGGTATATGGCACTTTATTTTATACATTATTTGGCATACCAAGGGGACATTGGTTTTGCTCTAAGTGCATCCGTTTATGGAAGTATGATATGTTGGTCTTAACATGATTAATTATGGGAAATATGTAAAAATTTTAAAAAAAAATGTCAGTTATTATTCCATTACTGTTCGCTACTGTCCAGTCAGAAGTGCCTGTTTGAACATTGAAAATCAAACGTCCAAGTATTGGACAGAGTTTATCTTTATGTTTGTGTGTGCCCTTGAACCTGAAGCTGTAAAGATATATGAGCAATTCATAATATTTGTAAATGGAAGAATAATGAATATTTATTAGTTCTTTGCAACTAACCTGATTATCTGTTCATGCAGTCAACTGATAATGAAGCTTCGATTGGTCTAAAGATTCCTGATAAATTAGTTTCATCATGCATTGATCATATATGTCAGTGTCTCCATAATACAATAGGATCATTAACCCCTGTTCATGATGCTAATGATGATGCTCTTGATATCCTTGCTGCTCAAGCAGAGCTACTTATCACCCTCATCAGATCAGAAGACAAAAGGTCTTCTCCAGCTCATGTTCTTGTATTGAAGACCTCAGGTTATGGTCTTAAAGTGTTGAGTGGCTGTAGGTCATCAGCTGGTGTTAGGACATCAATGGAACATTTTCTTATGTTGATTCTCTGTTCAGTCAAGGCTACTTGCAAGAATTCACTTTCAGGCAGTGTTAGTGGGAATGAATCTGTTTTAGACTTTGCTGAGACATCTAATTTGTCTTTGGGGCTATTACCCGTTCTTTGCAACTGTATTGAACTCAAAGGTCATTGTGCATTGTCCTTAACAACTATCGACGTAATACTGAAAGGTTTCTCAACACCCTCTTCTTGGTTCCCTATCATACAGAAACACCTCCAATTGCAGCATGTTGTTCAGAAACTTCAAGATAAAAATTCATATGGCATTGTTTCAATAATTTTGAAATTTCTTTTGACCATTGCACAGATTAGACATGGTGCTGAGATGCTTATAAATGCTGGTTTTCTACCATCTGTGAGGATTTTGTTATCCGACCTTCCTGGTGGCATGCCTTTCTCAATGATACTTAGTGATGGAAGTTTCTCTAACAAGTTGGACAAGACTGAAAAGCCTCAACACGTTTGGGGACTTAGCTTGGCTATAATAACAGCGATTATTCACTCTTTAGGAGAGAGTTCTACAAGTGTCGTGGATTATGTGATGGCTTGCTTATTGGTTGAGAAGGCCCCTCTAGTTTCTTATTATCTTAGTGCTCCAGATTTTCCATCTGATGGTAATGAGAAGAAAAGAGCTCGTGCGCTGAAAACGAATATTTCTCTTAGTGAACTTAGAGAAACAGAACATACAGTAATGCTTATCTGTGTCTTGGCCAGACATCAGAATTCATGGACTAAAGACATGAAAGAAATGGTGTCACAGTTAAGAGAGAGAAGTATCCATATGTTAGCCTTCATTAGTCGAGCAACACAACGCCATGGAGAATCCCCTAAAAGGGTTGCCCCTTTATTGTGTCAACCTATGCTCAAAGAGGAGTTTGAGTGGCACAAGATGCCATCATTTATAAATAGCAGAAATGGCTGGTTTGCTCTTTCTTCTGAGACACAATTTTCAGACATGATAGCAACTGAGATATATAAAGTTGCATTTCTTCTTCTGAAGTTTTTGTGTCAACAAGCTGAAAATGTGGTTAGAAGGGCTGAGGAGGTTGGTTTTATTGATCTTGCACATTTTCCTGAGTTACCAATGCCTGATATCCTACATGGCTTGCAGGTAAACCAGTCATATCTTTCTTCCACCTTGTCAGGTATCTTCTTTCTGTTTGGAAGTCAGATTTATGCAGTTTGGATGGCCACGATCATGTTTGGTTATACTTCAAAATAAGTAGAAGTTACTTCAAAATAACTCTGTTTCAAAAAACGTGTTATGATGTAATTTATTTTTCTTACTTATGCGTGTACGAAAATGACTTATCATGAAATTAACTTTTACTTATTTCCTGAATAAATCATTATAAAATGTTTATATTATAACAATCTTATATACTTGTGATTTTACATTTTTAAAGCTTAGTCAGACATGTTCTAACTAGTGCAGCTACAAGTATTTCAATCAATATGATGCTTTTTTGAAGTAAGAGTCACATGTTCCTTTTTTTGGGGGGGGGGGGGGGCTCAAATTTTTGACAGTAGTATTACGTTGATATTTCCAGTTATTTGTACCCATTGCTAATTATTTTGTGATTACTCTTGATGTTAGGATCAAGGGATCGTGATTGTCACCGAGTTGTGTGAAGCCAACAAGATGAAGCAGCTTACCTCTGAGATACGAGGCACGTGTCTCCTTCTGATGCAAATAACAATAATGGCGTTGTATTTAGAATTTTGCGTCATACAAATTTGTGGAATGAGACCTGTGTTGGGACACATTGAAAATTTCTCCAAGGAACTTAGGTTATTAATAAGAGGTACGTGTTTTCTCCTCCACTCCTTTTGTAAGGGTTTAAATAGTAGTCTAATAAATTATAATTTAATTTCTATTACTCGAATTTTACAGCAACTGAGGGGCATTCATTTTTGAAAGCACCAATCCAATCCTTGAAGCAAATTGCATCATTTGTATATCCCGATTTACTACATGCAGAAGCACTATTTTGACATTTATTATTATTATTATTTTTTTGTTAATGTAGTACGTTTCACTGCAGTTCTCTGTTGTAAAATATATTTTCCTAATTGATCCTCTAGACAATATCTATCTGAGTTGTCCTTTGATACTCTTGGAGAGAAGAAAATTTTCTTCACTTCCATACATGTGCATGTTCATCCCTGGTTCCGGCGAAATCATGGTTGGATGTACCTTCTTGTGCCTGGTGTGTTGTTTATATTTTTGGGTCCGTTTTGTGTTGTATCCTTTTCTTAGATATATTTTGTAGGCAGGTTTATCATATCCTTTGGTTGGATATTTTGTTGACAGTTTAATTGTATATCGTCCAGTATGCGGTGTTTTTTGTGTCTGACTTTGAGATATATGTATTTTAACATTTTTTATCACAAAATAAATAAATAAATAAATAATGTACGTCTCATTGTGATTACATAGAAGAGTAGTAGTAGGAATGTTAATTGAGTAATTTTTTGATTTGTGAAATATGAAGTGACGGAATGGTGAAATTTTAGATTTAATTTAAGGGGGTGTGGTTGGGAAAGGTGGAAAAGTAAAGGAATTCCATGTAAAATGAAAAGTTAATTATAACCTCTTAAGAAAATATTTTTCATAGAATTAACTAAAACATGCATAAAAGACTTGTACCTTGAAATTTTTTTCTTGTAAAGTAAAATCAATCAAACACAGTGAAAAATAGGGTGGAAAAGTAGAAAACATTTTCAATTTCCATGGGAATTCTTTACTTTCAAACAAGCCCTAAATTCAGTTAGGCTGTGTTTGATAGAAAATATGGAAAATAGATGGTAGGAAAATATTTTTTAGGAATTGATTTGGTTGAAAATTATTTTTTGAAAAATGTTAATTGGAAGTGTTTGATTAGATTAATTTTTCGAGTGAAAAAGTGGGAGATTTTCTAAATTTTGTTATTTGATTGATATTATTTTTCAAGGCAAATAATCAAAATTTAAAAAATTTAATAATATTTTTTTTCACTCATTTGTACTTGATAATAATAATGTTAATTTCTGGAAAAAAATAAGTCAATTAACAATAATAAAAATGATCAAACGTGACGCAAAAGAATTTTCCACCTTAGCTGGAAAATATTTTCTCAACAAATATGTAAGAAAATATTTTCAAGACAAATGAGGCAGTTGTGCTTTAAATGATTGTACCTAAGAAAATATTTTTCAAGGCAAATTTTTTCAACAAAACACTCAACAAATGCAAAAGGTGGAAAATATTTTCAATGATTTGATATTTTTCTGGAAAATAAGGCTGTATCAAACACAGCCTTATTTTATTTTAATTATAGATGATATTTGCTCAGGTAAAAAATACAAATGGTCTCCAATCTTTGGATTTCTTGTAAAAATAGTTTCCAATGTTTAGATTTTGGCATTTATATTCTTAGAATCATCAAACGTTGCGAAAATGGTCCATGTCGTTAGATTTCGATAGTTTTTACTGTTAAAAATGTGTAAATAGCACCAATAATTTCTAACATTTAAGTTTCTTGTGATAATAGTCCATAACATATTAAAGTTATATTTGACATATTTAGTTTGTAACTTTCAAACGTTTGACGTATTTAGTCCATAACAAATTAAGCTATTATTTGAGACCAATTATTTCAAAAGATGTGGTTTGTAGTTTAATTTTTGAAGAATTTGTGGTTAAAAAGTTAAAAAAAATAAATTTATTTATAGATTATTTTATTGATAGAATGTGGTTGAAAACGAGTTTTTAAAAAATAAAGTTTATTCTGAATTTTTAAAGTGCATAATAAAATATTTAACAAAAATTCTCCGCATTAACATTTCAACCTATTGGTTAAAAATAAAATAAAATTATGGAAATAAACAATCAAATACATTGGACATCATTTCAAGAATTGAATAACAAATATGTTTTTATAAGTTATACTTTCCATTTTGAGAATAGATCGATTTGAAAATAAGTTTGGAGAATTTGAGTTAAAAAATAGCCCGGTTCTCTTTACTGTTTTGAAGTCGTTTTCTGTTTTTATTTTCGAAAACATTAAAAACGCGTTTTCTTTACCATTTTCGAAAATGTATTTTGGAAAAAAAAAATTGTACACAAAACGCAAAAACGTCCAAAACCTCGTTTTAGGCGTTTTGTGTGTATTTCAACTAAAAATGTTCAAAACGCGGAAAATGGGTTTTGAGATTTTTTTTTTTTTTTTATCCTAATTTGGAACTAGGCCTAAATAAAGTTTTATTAAATTCAATATCAACATTACAAAAAAAAGTGAGAATTCTTGTTATTATATTTCAAAAAATGCCTTAATAAATGGACTCTGACGGTTTTGAAAGAACTTGCATTTTCTGGATTTTAATAGAACTAAAGCTTCCTCAAATTCCAGACCTGACCAAACTGTGTTAATATATACTCTTAATACTCACATTAGTGTGTTGCAGGTAAATCATATTTTCCGTGTAATATGAAAGGAAATTTGAGTTTGAGCTAGTAGTATTTTGTAAGCAAATTAATTAAATATGGTTTTAGTATTCTGCAAAATTTCAAACAGAACGCGTTTTTCAGCTTTTCATTTTCAAAAACAGTTTTCAGAAATGACAAACCAAACGCGTATTCAGCAAATTTGAAAACAAAAATAAAAATAAAAAACATTTTCGAAAATGAAAATAAAAAATAAAATACAAACAGAACGCCACCTAAGTTTTTTTTTAATTTATGCATAAATTAAAAAAAAATAAATTAATAAAATGTGTGGAAGAAAACTAGTTTTAGAAAAAATGAAATTTTGAAAATCGATATTGATTGGTTCTCAAAATCGAAAATCGAAAATATAATTGATAAAAACATATTTGTCATTCAAATCCTAAAATGATGTCCATTATATTTGTTTGTTTATGTTCCATGAATTTATTATTTTTTTACCAATAGGTTGAACTGTTAATTTGGTGAATTTTTGTTAATTATTTATTGTGCACTTTAGAAATCCAAAACAAACTTTGTTTTTCAAAACTCGTTTTCAATCAAACATTTCATCAATTAAAGAATTTACAAATAAATTCAATTTTTCTTAATCACAAATTCATCAAAAAATTACAATTACAAACCACATTATTTGAAATAATTAGTCTCAAATAGAGACTTAATATGTTAGGGACTAAATCCTCCAAACTTATATGAACTTAATATGTTAGGAACTAAATACGCTAAATGTTTGGAGGTTACAAACAAAATATGTTAAACATGACATTAATATGTTATGAACTATTATCGCAAGAAACTCAAATATTAGGAACCATTTGTGTTATTTACACGTTTTCAATAGTGAAAATTAACGGAATCTAATGATAGAGACCATTTTTGTAACGTTTAGTGATCCTGAGAGTATAAATGTCAAAATTTAAACGTCGAAAATAATTTTTACAAGAAACTCAAAAGTTGAAGATGACTTGTATTGTTTACCTTATTTGCTCCTATATACATAGGTTCTAAAGTAGGAATAATTGAACGGATCGAGGATGGGACATAGGTTCCATTCGATGATTGCTGTTTAATTTCATGATTATGCCCCTGGAGAATAAAATTAGATTTTTAATGTATTTTGATAAAATTTGATAAAATGTATGATTGAAAAGTTATAAATTTTAAATATGTGGTTAAAATTGATTGTTGACTTTGACTTAGATAAAAATTTAGATTTTAATTGGTATCAAACATGCAGTATATTTCTTTTAATTAAAATAAAATAAAATAAAAGGTGATATGAGAATTGGATAACGTGCTTGGTTAAAAAAATGTAAGCAATATTTTTTTTTAATTAAAATCCCCAAGGGGGCTGAGGGAAGGCCTAAAAACCACACTTTTGGGATTTCTTAAAAAAAAATATAATAATAAAAAAAAATCACATATTATAATTGATGCATTGAGTTATATGTCACACTATACATGTTCAAGTCGCATTTGATACATTAGGACACGAGTCACATATGACTAGGGGTGGGCATAGGTTGTGTCGATTTTTTGTCCAATCCGAACTCAACTTACTATGGTCGGGTTGATAAAAAATCAACCTAACTCAACTCAGGCATAAGTTCAAACCCAACCCAACTCAACACAATCAAGTTGCTAATCAAACCCAAATGCCAATCAATGAATAAAACAAAATTGTTAAAATCAACATCCAATGCAGATTAAGTGATATATAAGTTCCATTATTGAAGAAAACATACAGAATTGATGAGCTCTTGAATATAGAAAAACTCCCGATTGTTATGAACTTTCTTGAGAATAGTAGAAATAGCTCACAGGGTTTAAGTACAAAATTTTAAGAAAAAAGAAATGCATGAGTTCCCCAAAAATCAAGTATCGTCAAGCAGGGGCGGAGCCAGGCTCAAGACATGGGGTGGGCCTGGAGGACTTTTGGGCTAGGCCAATGAAGATTTTTTTTTTTTATTTTTTATTTGGCACTAAAGGTTTTTCAGATTTTGGGGTGGGCCATGGCCCAGTATAGCCACCCCTTGCCTCCGCCCCTGTCGTCAAGAATATTCCCTAGTTGTGGAGATAGATTGCTACTTATTCATATATTTTGAAATTTAATGGCCAAAAAAAAGTCCCAAGCAAGACAATTCTTCAATGCACTAAAATTCGAAGAATGGTACTCTCACATCTTAACGAAAATAATTTAGGGATTGAAGATGATAACTTCATCAAGACTTGCCATGTTTTATTCATGAAACTAAGCACAAACAATTTAAGCTCCTCAAATCCAATCCCAACATCCAAGAATCACAATCAACATATTAAACTAGAGGCGTGCTTTATCTGAGTTGGGGGAGGCATGTCATGTAGGTTAAATGACTTGCTATTTAAGTTTATCAATCAAAAAGAAATACAACCCAGTGATCCCAGATTCCCAGCCAAGCTTATCAGGCCAAAGTGACAATATTGAGCATGAGTACTCTACTTTAGTTCAAAACTACTTTTTAGTAAGGTTGTAGCAGATTCTTCATCATGTCACAAAAATAATGATTCTAATTACGAGTTCTTATTTCGAATTATGCATTTCATAATAATAAACTGAAGGAGCACTAAAAGAATCCTAGTTACCCATTCTTTTGATTATGGTTCATAATAATACACTAAATGAACAATAAAATGCTCATCAATGTGACTCGGGTTTTTTTATTATCTTTTCTTACAATCATACATTGATTTAAATCTTATCAAATACATGGATCAAGAAGAAGCTGCACGTAGACAATGCCCTCGCTCCACAATAAGAGTCAACGGAAGATGGAGTTATGGCCAATGTCTAGATGCACTTCCTTTGGATGAAAATTCTCACTAATCCTTTATGCTTTTCCTTGTGTATTTCTTCTTGTCTGCGTGCTTTTAATCCTCCTTCTACTACTTAGTGATGGTAACGGGACGGGTTCGGGGCGGGGAGACCCGTCCCGCGAAATTGGACTTCACTGGAAATTGGAAAAAGCATAGCCTTAGAAATGAAGAAAAGTACATCTTATACATTTAATAACTAGTTTTACATTTGTACGATGCACGGATATATTCCATTGAGAAGACTAACAGACTATTCTTTTGATATTTCGATTTTCAATTTTGTGATTATGAGTTTTTTTCGATATTTGTTTTAAGATTACGGAAAACGTGTTCTTTTTTTCTTTTTTAATAAAAAACACGTTCTTTTTGTGATATGAAAAATGCGTTTACTTTGAAATTTTTAGAATCATTATTTTATATATAAAAAATGATTGATTTGTTTAATTATGTTAATTTTTAATTTCAATATATCAATTAATGCTATATTTTATTCATATTTTATTATTCTGACAATATTTCATTTCCTACCAAAAAGATAATATAAAATTTGAAATTTAAAGTAAAGAGTCAATTACACAAAATACCACTTATGTTTCAACAAAATCTCAAATCTACCCTTAATGTTCAACACTTATACAAAATACCACTCATGTTTGGGTTACTTACTCAAATTAACACTCAAGTGCAAAAACAATCAAAGTTAAAGATAAGGACTCAAAGTACAATTTTGAACCCAAATGAAAATTGCTGGACAGGCCCCCCGTCACCACCACGGCACCTTTGGGAAGTTTCTGAAACTCACTGCTCACAGAGGAGATAATGGGGTTGCAGAATTAATTCATCACTACTGCCTTTTTATATACACTCATTTCACAAGTGTCTTCTCCATCTTGAATTGAAAATATAAAAATAAAATAAAAAATGGAAGCAATTTATTGAATTCAAAAACTCTAGCTTCATCTCTGGTCATATTGGTGCAATTTGGTGCAAAATCCGGTGTAAAATTTGGTGTAAAATCGCACAATTCTCGATCTTAAATCGAAAAACTTGAAGCAACTGACTGGATCTTGAATCGTTTGTTTGAAATTTGAAATCTAGTGCGAGAAATTGAAAAAAATCTTCACCTCTGGTCATATTGCCAAAAACGGTGCAAATTCCGGTGCGATTTTGCACCGAAAACTGGTGAAAAATCGTGCAAGTTTTCGGTGCAAAATCGCGCACACTTCTCGATTTTGAATTGAAAAACTTGAAGCAATTGATTGGATCTTGATAATGCGAACTGAACAAATTGAAAAACTCTTCACCTCTGGCCATATTGGTGCGATTTTGCCGAAATCTTGTGCAAAATTGCCCCAAGTTTCTGGTGCAATACCTCACGAGAATGGGTGCGATTTTGGGCAGGACAGGGGTGGCGGCGGAGGTCGGAGAGGCAGCGGCGCGATGGCTGGAGAGGTGGTGGTGACGGGGCCTCCCCTACACTTTTCATTTGGATTCAAAATTACACTTTGAGTACTTATCTTTAAATTTGGTTGTTTTTGTACTTGAGCCTTTTGATAATGTGATTTTTATTACCTTAAATTTTTAAACTCAATCTCAACCCTTTATTCTTAGTGAAGTCCATATTTTTTGACTTTTCTAACATTTTTAAACCATACATTCATAATTAAAAAAAAAAAAAAAGTACAAAAGTTTCTAAAAATCACGTTACCAAACAGGTTCTTAATACTACCTCCGTAAAATAGTCATCTTTTCATTTTTTGTCTGTCCCAAATTATATTTCACTTACCTTAATAAGAGTGAAGTTAATATTTTCTTTTCCTAATATGTCCTTAGCCTAATCTATATATTAATAAAAACAACAGATATTCTGGGAATCTTTTCTTCAATTTTTAATTTTGGACCAGAATCTTTAATGTGAACCGAATCTTTAATTTCCATATTATATACATTTTCCCCTATTACCCACGTTTACCGAAATGGGAGGTTTTATTAGTGGGTGGATAATTTATTTTAACCCACCCCCAGTATCAGCTTCACACGAAAATCGGTGTTTTTCCATTTCTTCTTTCCAATTGATTTGTTGCCCAAAGTTCTCTCCTCGGTCCGACATTTGTAGTAGGCGATTTTTTAATTTTTCTCATTGATCCATATCAGTACATTATACTTTATCACTGAAATATGTCCGTGCATCGCACGGGTGTGAAACTAGTTACCTAAATGTGTGATGCATTAAATTCAATTAGTATTGAATAAGGGTATAGTGGAAAAGTCATTGTAAAATTTATATTTTCAAGCACATTAATTAACATTTCTTAATCTGTGTGAAAATTGATATGTGACTATTTTCATGGGAGGAAGTAGTATTAGAGATTAATTCAATTGTAATAACATTTAACCTCTATATGCGAATAAAAATATTACATAAACCAATGAGGAAGCAAACAAAACCATTTTTTCTATGAAGATACATGCTTAACATTAGGAATGGCAATGGGGCGGGGAATACTCGAACTCGACAGGGACCCGCCCCGAACGGGGGCGGGGAATCCCCGATAAAGACAGGGATATGGATGAAAAAGCATCCCCGAACCGAGGACGGGGCGGGGATGACCGTTTTACCCCCATCCCCGCCCCGCCCCGCCCCGCCCCGTCCCCGATTCTCAATTAACAAGTTCGATTAAAATTTAAAAAACCCAAAAAAAGTCTTCTATTATTTATACAAAAGTATTATGATGTCAAAATTTCTTGCAACAAAAATTTATTACTTATCAAGTCATAAACTTTAAATACTTATTTTAAAAAAAGTTACTGATTATTAATTATTAAGCTTATCGAGTTGTATTTTCTCGTCTAATCAAATATAAAATAAAGACACAAATAAAGATGAATATATATATATATATATATTCGATTAATGTCCAAATAATGTGTAAAGATTATTAGATTTATATTGTCTGCATAAAATTATTTTAAAACTTAAAAAAAAAAAAAAAAACAAATGGGGATGTAAACGGGGATTTTTCCATCCCCGCCCCCCCCGGCCCCGGCCCGTCCCCATCCCCATCCCCATCTCCGCCCCATCCCCGATTAAATGGGAATGTGGCGGGGATGGGGATGGTAAATCATTAACGAGACGGGGAAAGGCATCCCCGCCCCGTTGCCATTCCTATCTAACATCATAGAGTTTTTTCTGGTGGAGATGTACTTTTGAGTACATTCTTTGCAGCTCCAAAAAATTCTTGCTTGCGAAGACGAAGGTAATACAAATATATAACAAATGCAAATGCAGGCATTTAAAATGGACTGAATTTTCAAAGATTAAACTAAAATAAATTATGGGTTTAATTACATGTTAATGAATAATTTAAATTGACTTTATAATAACAGAACATAATCCAGAAAATTGAAATTACAGTTAATTTGTGAGTAAAATAAACCTGCATGACCTAGCGGTTTAAAACACTTGTTTCC
This sequence comes from Ligustrum vulgare, assembly GCA_963555705.1. Classification (NCBI taxonomy): domain Eukaryota; kingdom Viridiplantae; phylum Streptophyta; class Magnoliopsida; order Lamiales; family Oleaceae; genus Ligustrum; species Ligustrum vulgare. The sequence goes on along the minus strand of OY743189.1, from coordinate 17,634,569 downwards.
CATTCTGATTATCAGCATTGGATCCATGAAATAAGCATAAGAAAAATATTTTTGTGCCAAAAAAATTCAATTTAAGCAAAATTTATTGCTCATAATCATCAACTGGAGCAAGGATATTGAGATCTATATTCAAAGTTTCACCAAGTTTAACACAAAATCATTCAGAAAAGTCAAAACGGTGCCCAAGCCTATAAACATCACAACTCAGTGTCTGCTCTCCATTTCTACAAGCTATCTTACTTCAAAAGTGAGATTTGGTTGAGGCCCATATCCCTACCTTTACCCACTTGTATGTATTCGGGATGAGTAACACTGCCTTCACGTATTGTGGAATTGAAACCTTCACAAAACAAATCAATAAACAACTAAACAATAAGAAACAAACCATCACCAAAAACTTCTTGACATAATATCCTATGTACTAAAAGTACATAATACGGCTAGAACCATCAATTCATCTTGTAGAAAGGGATTTGAACATGCTATATGTTTTCAAGTCTTGAATGCTCATAAAATCAGTGGTTCTAAAGGAAGAGAAGAGGAGGGACACAGATAAAAAATACCTAGAAGTCAATTCTCCAGAACAGTATTAAATCAAATAGTTAAGAGAAATCAAATTGAGTAATACGTAAATAGAACATAATGAAATACTGACGAGTGCATAAAGTTTGTAATTTTAAACAAAATTGAGTATAAAGGCCATAATTTTCAAAACTGGGAAAGGATTATGTTGAAACGGCTTTATTACAAACAACAAATCGATCAAAATGAAGAACAGTGCATAAAGAATGTAAAAGAACTGAGATATAACAAATTCAACCCGGAAAACAAATTGGTGAAAAAGGTATTTAATTCACAAGTACAATACACAAAGTAAACTAAAAACGGAGAATAAAAGCCGTAAGCATTCAAATCCAAGAAGGAATCAAACTCTCCCTACACACAAATACACAGTATCTACCAAGGATTCAAAGAATAAATCCAAAATTACTCAATATTATCGAGAGAGTGACGATTAAGAGAAGTGAGATAATCGGAGCCCTAGAATTAGGCATCAGATTTGTATAATCTGTTTACGCAAGTCGCAAATGCCCAAGATTTTGCATCATAATCTAGATAGGCTAAAAGATGGCTTATTCTCGACATAAACATAACGGCTTTTCCTTTAATGTTTGGTAGAAGTAAGAGTCTCGAGTAAAGCAACTTACCAGGATATATTTTCTATTGGAGAAAACCCAAGGCTATGAAACAAAACTCGCATAAATTTTAGGTAGATTTTTCTGGTGGAGAAATAATGCAGAAATGATGAGGTAGGATAGGGGGTAAGAAGATGAAGTTGGATGGCGATGGAGTTCGGGTAGCAACCGCCTTCGGCAAACGCGATTGGAGCCGCCGGTAGTTGCCATGACTAAACTCATCGATGAAAGGTCTTGATGTAGTGAGTCATCGGGTTGACACTGCGGCAAACTGAAAACATTCGTTTGAGAATTCCCATCGATTATGTGCAGGCGGAGGCCGGAGGGTGAATTTCGCTGGATTTGAGAGGAATCCACGAGAGAAGAAGAAGAGAAAAACATGTATCTGGCAACTGCTCAAATCAATATTGAAAAGAATAGACAAGGAATTTGAGGGAGGGAGGGAGTTAAAAGAAGCTCCTGTTTGGGGCTTGTCCACTAATTTTATAACTAACTCTCAAATGAAAACTACCAAAATATTTAAAAATCTATTTTTTTTTCAAATCAGAATATATTGAAAATTGATTCAATTGAAATTAAAGATTCCCAGAATCTCTTATGCTTTTATTAGTATATAGATTTGAAAATGAAACACAATACCAAGTTGCATAAATGAGAAGCAGGAAATGTAAGGAAAGTGTTTAATAAGGACATACCAATGAGTTTTATCTACCCAAAAGAATTAGAAATAGGAACAGTTCTGGGATATACCTTTTTTTTTGTGTACTTGCTATGTATTTGATTAATCACAGCCAAGCTAAACTGTGCATATCTATTCCACCCATACAGCAAGCTAACTGAATCTGCCACATCTAAATACATAGGCAAAGAGTCCACATTGTTTCCTTTGGGAAATATAAGCACTCGCCTAAGCAAACTTAGGGAAATATTTTTCGAATTTAATTGACAAAAGAACAACCAATAATTTGGAACACGATGATATAAATATTGAAGAAAATCAAAAATTGTAAATTAGAGTAGAATCTGGAACCGAGGCCTATGCGATCACAGTTTTCTTAAAACAGATACGCCCCTCACCAATCTGTACTTGAGGTTTGTCTGAGTGAGCTGTCTCCCAGCGGAGATTGAGTAGTTAACCCAGCACAAAGTTACCATTCCGACGAATCGAACTTATGTATGAACGCAATCACCAAAACCAAGGCACAATAAAATGAAAAAAATAAATAAAACCATTGACAAGAAATGAAAAAGTGTCTTGACCCAAAACAAAGAAGTGAATTTTTTTTATTTTTTTTTAAAAAAGTGGGGAAATGGGAGTTAAATAGCATGAATTGGATTTACAAAATAACGCCACAATTAATCCTTGATTAACTGCCATATTTGAGAGTTACATGAGTTACAAAATAACTCCACAATTAACATCCATAACTCCTACACATAACTCTCCTCAATCAATTGTAAGACGTGGGCATGAGTTGAATTTTTCATTCACATTTTCCAACACAAACCAACATAAGTCAAAATGCAATTAGGTCATTCTCTTGACGACTGTGAAGCAAGTAACATAATTAGAAGTTTTTTTCTTTGTAACACATAACATAAAAAATTGCTCCCTTAATATCTTCTAACTAAACTAACTAATTCCTTCAATCATACGAGGAAAATGTAGATAAGAAAGGTGGAAACAACTTTACAGCTTTAGATTACCATTTATAACCACCAATTGTAAAGACATCCGAATATAGTTTATTGGCATTCAAGCGGGAAAAGTTCTCAATTGCCTATGTGTACCGCGATGCTTGTGGTTCTTCACTAGCCTGGTTTTCTACTGTCCCAGAACTGTTCGTTGGAGCCACTGTTAACTCCAAAAGAAAAAACAGAAATTTGAAACCCAAACACAGAACAAAACTTTCGAAATCTACCACCAAGAAAAATAAAAAAATTCTACAAGTGCAATCATATGCCAAATGTATCCCACACGCATTGCTGATGTTTTTAGATACATATACATAAAAAATTAAATCCATAGGCTGATGTGTTGGAATTAATCTTTTATGTGGGCTACATAGTTAATTACAATTATGTTGGCCTATCTAAATTAATAGGGTCAATTAAGTGATCTAAATATTTGGACCCTAGAAACATCTATTGGTATGGGCTTTGCAATGTGTAGAAACCTGATAGCCTAATGAGGGTTGATGGAAACCTAATTAGCTATTATTAAAGGACAACAATTGTGGTTATGGTCCCCAAGTCAAATTATAACCGTTCGCATCCTTCTTGTGTCCATCGCGAGAGGAAAACATGTTGAAGAATAAGGAATTTGGCTATGGAAGATCAAAACCTCATTTAATCAAATTCAATGGATCCAGGTAAGTTTTCAGGTTATTATTCTTGGTAATTTAGCATGATTGATCTTGGGCTATATGGAGATTTAATTCTAACAAGTGGTATCAGAGCCTCAATCATGTTGAATTATCAGATTATTCATTCGTATATATGATTATTATAAATTATATACACACGCATGTCGCTGCAGAAGAATTGAAAGTACATATACATACACATTTGACTGCCATTACACGAGTATTATATGTATATATATTCATGCCTACTGCATACAGAAATCAAGAAATGCATTCCTACTTCCAAGAAATATACCCTACTGTCGTGTGTGTAAGATGAACTGTTTGTATGAAATTGGGACACCGCCTGCACATTTTGAATTGAGTATTTTGATTTTGGGGTGGTATATATGGACTCGATTGTGGGTTGTATTTGGATTCAAAACCTGTAAAACTTTTGATTCGATTTGGGGATTGAATATGGATTCGATTACTGCCTGTGAATTTGTCGCCTCTATCACATCAAAAAAATCGCTTGCATTTACATATGATGAAATAGCTCAAACTGCTGATTCTCGAGAAATGCGTCATTTCGGTTCCCAATTCACGACTCTAGCAGGTAGCGCTTCCCTGCCCCTTTGTGGGGACAGGAATGAAAGACTCAAAGTAGAGGAAATATGGAACTCAAACCCCAATATCTTTTATAGGGATAAAACAGAAGTACATCCAATGTTCTCCGTTGGCGGCATGGCACCACTTGTAATTGCGTATTAAGGAGACCCTCTTTGAATAGAATCGTAAAGGAAACCGCTCTATCGCTACACCCGATCTGTTTACTTATACTTATCTAATGCTACCTTTGTCAAACAGGAAACTTCCGATCTACTTATGCGGTTGCTCGCTTCCAAAGCCCTAAGCAAGAGGTCCCATACTGTCATGTCCTGAACTAGAACAGCTAACTCGGATTTCAGGGACACTTCTGACTTGTTAGCAGCAGGTACGAACGTTGAAAGTTTTATAGGTCCCATTCGGTCTACAAAAAGAGAACTCGAACGCGAACTTCGCTTGACTTTTTAGCTATAGGGACAATTTCAACGACCTAAGAGCCAATAAACTACAGTAGTTAGAAACTTCCCGTTGATTGAATGTCTATTTCATATTCCTGTCATGCAGGTAATAGATCCAGAACAGTCTTAAGGCATCCCAATAAAATTTCAGTCGTTACGCCGACAAGTAAGGAAGGAAATAGTCAAAAGGCTATGCCCCAATGTTTGGACTTTAGTAGCAGCATTTATTGACTGAATTCTCCTTGCAACTTATTCCTCAATACCCGGTCATGCTCTTACTACAAGGAAGTTAGGGTAGCGGGCAGGCAGGAAGTTCGGTCAATCAGTCGGTCAGTCGCTCAATCTACTCGAGGCAAGGGATCAGAGGGAAGGGCCGAATAGTTATTGGCTAAACCCAATTTCAATAAAGGGGGTAAAGGGATGAGATTGGGGCTTAGACTATGTATCCCATGAATGCCAGATCCGGATAAAGAGGGCTTGATGAATAGGTGCCCTATCTTGAGCTTAAAGAAGAAGAAGGAATGACCAGGGTAGAAAAAGGGAGAGCTAGCACTTTCATTTTCAAGCCGACGCCTGGAACTGATGAAGTAAAGTATTTCACCTTCTGAATCTCGGTTAATTTAATCTCTCGAAAGAGGGAAAGAAAGCCCTTTGTCCCCCGGATAAGACAGGGAAAAGTGGAAGAAGATCTAATACATTCTCGTCTGTCCTAGCTTATCTATCCTCGAAACCAGAAAAGAAAAGGCAAAAGAAAGAAGAAAGAAAACTCGACAAGAAGCGAAGAAAGTTCACAAGAGAGAACAGAAAGAATGGTTGGGAGTGCTCTTTATACTAAGAAATTGGGGATGTGTATTATGGATTAAGTTGGTTTTGAACTTGGATGAAGAAGGTGGCTTTTGCCTCCGTCGGAACAGGTCTGTACTGCGCGCGCCACTGCGGCGCAGCGCCAGGAACTGCATTGCGTCGTGCAGTTCTAACAACGCTGGCTGCTGCTATAAGGAGCACTACCCTTTCGTTTTCTTGGAGGGCTACGGTGGGTTGAGCTAGGGTTTGACAAAACCCTAGCTGCAATTCGAATTGGAGAAGGGCAAGGCCTTTGGTTGAAAATTTGAAGATTTCGAGGGCTCCTGTGCAATTTCTTTCTTTTTTTCTTTTTTTTTTTTTGGTTTATTGCACGGTCAGTTCCTCAATCTTATTAATAAATTGATTTTAATCCCTGAAAATTATGGAACTTATGACTAAGCCCTCTAAAGTTATAAATTATTAAAGTTGGGCCATTAAAGTTAAGGGTCATATAATTCAGCCTCTAAAGTTTGAAAATTTTCTAAATCAGCCCCTTAAGTTTGGAAACTTTCTAAATTGGCACCTAAATTTTGGAATTCTTCTAAATTGGCCACTAAGGTTTTGCAGAATTGCAAATAAGCACCTGAAAATAAGGATTTCTTTTAAATTGGGCACTAAAGTTTTATAAAATTTAAATTTAACCCCTAAAGTTAAGGATTTCTTCATAATTAGCCTCTAAAGTTTTGATTTATTCAAATCTGATCCACAAAATTTTGAATTTTATAATTTCAAGTCCCTAAAGTTTTGAAGTTTCAAGTTTTAGGCCCTCAAGTCTCAGATCTTCAGTCTCAGATCCCTAAATTTTTGAATTATTAACCCTTAGGTCTTTAAAGTTTCAGGAATTAGAATCAAACCCTTAAAATTTTTGGAATTAAATATTAGGCCCTTAACGTTACAGGAATTAAGAATTTGGCCATTAAAGTTTAGTATCTTGATCTTCTTACTCTTAAAATCCTTCAGATCCATCAATTGTCTTGTATTTTGAGATAAATTAATTGAAACGACACATTGACAAAGTAACCTCTGTCGTGTAGATTTATTTATTTTGAAATATAAAGACGAGCGTGTCTGTTATTTTATGAGAGTAGTGATCGGCCCAAAGGAAGGTTACTGTTTGGCCAAATGACAGACACAGATGCGGTGATAAAATATAAGATGATCATTGGATTAATCATGTGAACAATGAGTCGGTCCAAAGAAAGGCTTATTGTTTGACAAATTGAATGGTGTCTACTATTTATGCGAACAGTGATCGACCCAAAGGAAGGTTACTGTTTGGCCAAATGACAAACACACACAGAAATATAAATATATGATTATCATCAAGTTAATCATGTGGACAATGGGTCAATCTAAATAAAGGCTTATTTTCTGACAGATTGAATACTGATATTTGATTACTGCGTTAAGAGTATCCTGGCCAGATGAAATATGAATATTGTCTTATATTTCAAAATAAATCGATTGAAATGACATGTTTCCAAAGTAACCTCTGTAGTGTAGATTTGTTTAATTTTGAAATATGAAGATGCATTGTGTTTGTTATTTATGCGAATTTTGATCGGCCCAAAGGAAGGTCACTGTTTGGGCAAATGACAAATACATCTATGGTAATAAATATGAGATGATTATAAAGTATATCATGTGGATAATAAGTCGATCCAAAGAAAGGCTTATTGTTTGATGGATTTATTGTCTATATTTGATTAATGCATGGAAAGTACCACTTACAAGTTGATATTTCTGTCCAAAGACTAAATATCAATGTTGTGCTAGGTATCTTGTAATTGGGCCCACCATTATTTTAATTTTTCCTGATTTCGATTCAGTTATTGATTCTGCTACTACAATATCTGTCATTTAACTCGATTCTCATGTTTAATGGCATGAAATTTCAAAATTGGAAAGAGGACGTTATGATTGTTCTCAGTTACATGGATCTTGACCTTGCACTTTGGACAGGACCACATGTTCTTACTAATATAAGTTCCATGAAAGGAACGTGGAGAAGTGAGGACCGTTCTAATCGCACAAGTCTTATGATCATGTAATGTTCCATTTAGAAAATTATAGTGTCTAGTCTCGCTTTCAAATTAAAGGCACTAAAGGTAGAGGTTCTGGGGACTTGCTCGTGCATCTTGAGTTATTTTCCATTCATGCATAATACGGTCAATTTAAAGTGAGTTACAACACCCAACTGTATAAATGGACTCTTAATGAGTTCATATCTCACTGTGTGCACGAAGAGAAAATAACTAAGAGGGATAGGACATAAAGTATTCACTTATCAACGATCAAGATAAGAAAAGGAAAATGGGGAAAGGAAGCTACAATTGAGGCACCACAAAATGCAAAATAACGGGATAAGAAATTTACCTGTTGCTTTTGCAATAAGGATGGATGATAAATAAGGAATACCTCAAACTGGGTGTTGAGAAAAGCGTGCTTCTCGTTTTTTTTTTTTTTTTTGGATTGATTTGAAGTTGATTAACTTTTGTACCTATACACACTTGGTGAATGGATTCTGGTAGTACCACTCACATGATTGTGACTATGCATGGTTGCCTATAAAGCTGACATCCAATTGATGCTGAAAGATTCATCTGTTAGGGAAACGGTAATACAGTTACAATTGAGGCTATAAGGAATTTTAGGTTATTATTAAGGACTGGTCTTTATTTGATTTTAGAAGAGACTTATAAAGTCTCGTCTTTTAGACGAAATTTTATTTATGTTTCTCATATTGAACAAATTCGGTTATAATTGTTCATTTGGAAACAACACAGTTAGTCTTTTCATAATTCAAATCTTGTTGGACCGATCATTTATCTTTGAATGATAACCTATATTTATTGGATAAACTTGCCTCGTATAATGAAACTTTGCATATCAGTCAATATGGTACAAAACATAAATTAACTAATAAAGATTACGCTGTATTGTGGCACAAGTACAAGGATATATCTCTAAACTGAGAATTGAGATAGGCTTGTGCCCTACAGGGTTCTTGAACCCTTTGACTTGATAGACTTCTAAGTCTGTCATATCAAGTGCATAAAGGAAAATAGACAAATATTAGAAAATTGGGTGCCAATGACAGTTCTGGCGTCTTAGAACTAATTCATACTAATATTTGTTGTCCATTTTCTATGGTTTCTTGGAATGGACAATAGTATTTTATTATGTTCATAGACGATTATTCAAACTTTGGATACCTTTATTTGATTCACGAGGAGTAACAATCTATGGACGTTGTTAAGGCCTTCAAAGCTAAATTTGAAAATCAACTTGGCAAGAAGATTTTAAGTCGTCAGATTTGACAGTGGTGATAACGTCCAGGAGCTTTTACTAAATTCCTTGAGGATATTGAGCTTGGAGGAGAAGATAAGGTTAGAGATATTGTCTTTAAAGAGGATTTTGTTTTCTCTTCTTGTTGTTTCTATTGACAATGATTATACTCTGACATTGTTCAAGATACAAATTCGGATTATCAAGACAATGTTGGATATTTCCCGATTCGGAATGAAGGAATTGTTTCTGATGAACAAGCTCAACAACCTCAAGAACAAAATGCCATTGAAAAGATCACTTAGAGAAAGGAGAAGTGTGGTTTCAGATGATTATATCATCTTTCTCCAAGAACATGAGTTTGACATAAGGTAATTGAAGATGATCCAATCAACTTCTATTTGGCCGAACAAAGTTCTAATTCTCAGAAGTGGATTGATGCCATAAAAGATGAGATAAATTCATGAAAGACAGTGACATTTGGAATCTCGTCAAATTGCCTGAAGGCGTGAACCCCAAAGGTTTCAAATAAATATTTAAGACCAAGATTTGAAAGCCAATGTTGAGAGATATAATGCTCGTCTTGCTGTCAGGATTTTAATCAGAAAGAAAACATCGATTAGAAAGAGACTTTCTATGGTTTTATCGAAAGACTCTTTCAGGATAATGATGGCATCTGTAACTAGATGGATGTAAAGATTATGTTTCTCAATTGAGATATTGGAGAAATAATATGTATAGTGCAACCAAAAAAATTTGTATTATGTAATACAAAGAAAATGGTTTTCAAACTAAATAAATTCATCTATTGTATCAAACAAGCTCCCCATCAAATATATGACAAATTTTATCAAATTATTATCTCATTTGGACTTGAGATAAATGCAGTTGATAATTATGTTCCATAAGTTCAGTGGGAGTAAATGTACCATTTTTGGTATGAAAGATTGTTTATTAAAATATACACTCAGCGATAAAGGAGACTAGTTTAGTCTCATTTAGTGCCCCGAGATTGAGTTTAAAGTGATAATGGATTAATATGCATGAGACATCTTATGCGTTGGCTATAGGAAGTATTGTATACACTCAAGTATGTACACATCAGGATATAGCGTCATAGTGGGAGTATTATTCAGATATTTAAATAATCCTGGGATGAATCATTTGAAATCATCCAAAAGGATTGTGCAATATTTGCATAGAGCTAAACATTATTTGCTCACCTAAAAGAAGTCATGATATTTGGAGATTAATCTTTATTGTCAAAGAATGAATTCAGAGTACTCAGTTGTCTTTAGAGCGTAGGGACACAAACTACATATTGCAGATCTGCTCATCAAGGGTTTACAACCCAGGTGGTTCATGAGCACACTGCTCATATGGGTGTTGTATAATTTGGCATAATGCTGTTTTAGTCGGAGTTTTTACTTTGGTGCTCTTTTAGTGATAGACATATTCTATTGTTGTTTTCTGCAGAAATAAAGATATGACTTATTTTCAAATTTCTGAATTTGATCTTTTCATTTACGGTTTAGCATCAAGTTTGAAAAGATTTAACATGATCTCATTAAGGAATAAAGTTGGACCAGTTGGAAATAGGCATGTTTATGATCGCATTGCATGTAATTTCCATGCTACACATCCATACTTGATCTATGTCATTGAATGTGTTGGTACAATGACCATTGATGGGTTTAGTTACCAATATAAGTGTAACGAAAACCGCTTTGATCCCATGTTGACATTGGAGATGGACCGGATTGTAACTAAGGAGATGTTTCAAGGCAAGATAGCATTTTTGGTGCGCGCCTTAAGTTATACAATATAATTGCTTCGGATTACTCATGTAGCCCAATTGGGAGATTGTTGGAATTAATCTTTTATGCGGGCTACATAGTTAATTACAATTATGTTGAGCTATCTAAATTAATAGGGTCAATTAAGTGATCTAAATATTTGGGCCCTAGAAACATCTATTGGTATGGGCTTTGCAATGTGTAGAAATTCGATAGCTTAATTAGGGCTGATGGAAACCTAATTAGCTATTATTAAAGGACAAAAATTGTGGTTATGGTTCCCAAGTCAAATTATAACTGTTCGCATCCTTCTTATGTCCATCGCGAGAGGAAAACATGTTGAACAATAAGGAATTTGGCTGTGGAAGATCAAAACCTCGTTTAATCAGATTCAATGGATCCAGGTATGTTTTCAGTTTATTATTCTTGGTAATTTAACATGATTGATCTTGGGCTATATGGAGACTTAATTCTAACATGAGGGGCTTCGAAGACATCGGAGTGTGGCACCAGCATCTCTTCATCATCTTGTTGATAAACCCCCCCCCCCCCCCAAAATAAACAACAGAACTTAAGCTTGATCCAGAAAAACCCTAGCATTTTATCCTAAATACATACCAATTCCAGTGTACAAACCAAAGCCATCGGTGAAGCCACTTCCACCACCAATAAAGCCACTTCCGCCACAAGTTCCAACCTACAAACCACCCCCACTTCGTGACTGTGTGCGAGGGTTAGTGTGCGTGGGTGTGTGGGTTTCGTGTGGCTGCGTGATGAAGGAGGGAAAGGAGGTGCCTTACCGTTATGATTGGGGCGCCGGGGAGAAGAGAGGAGAAGGTAGGTTCCGCCACAAGTTCCAATCTACAAACCACCCCTACTTCATGACTGGGTGTATAGGTTTCATGTGGTTGCGTGATGGAGGAGGGAAAGGAGGTGCTTTATCGTAGTGGTTGGGGTACCGACAAGAAGAGAGGAGGAGGCGGGTTTTGGGGCTGCCAATTGAGAGGTCGAGAGAGAGAATGGGAGAAGTGAGACTGCATTTTTTGAGAGATGATGATGAGGGTGGGTAGTGTCTGGGTATGGGGTTTGGGTAGGTATAGGCGTATAGCTAGCGTATAAGCGTAGGTTTCTTAAAAGAACCGACGCTTTTTACTTGTATAAATACGTCGCTTCTTTTCTTAGAACCGATGTCTTTTCTTCAAATCTACGTATATCGGGTCTTTTTAGAAATCGATGCATATAATTTTTAAAAAATTACAAAATTGCCACTGCATTTTTTTAGGCGTTGATTTTTCCAAAAATAACTCATATTTGTTATTTTTTTGGGTAAATTTGTACTAGAGATGCATTATGTTACATGTCACACTTCAAATGTTTAGGACATAAGTTACATTTGATGCATTAAGTTAGACATTACACTTCAACAATGATCAGGTCAAAAGTTGTTCGATGCATTACGTCATAGGTCACACTTCAAATGTTCAGGTTACATTTCACATTTGATTCATTAAGTTGCACACCATACTTCAAGAATGTTTCAGGTCTTCTTCTTCTGGATTCTCAATTCTGCAAATAATCCCCATTTTTTTATAGTTTGGTTGGTGAAGTTTGTTGTTTTCTAGGTGAAGAAGTGGGCGACAGAGGCAATGATAATATTTAGAGAGCATCGTGGTGATACGCCGAAGATGGTGGTGGTGATGGCAGAAGTGGCGAAGACGACGACGAAAGTACGTCAGAAATGATGGCGGCGGCGATGGTGATGTGTCAAGGGCATTGATGATGATGCGATGGAGGTGGAGGAGGAGGTTGTGGTGGTGGTGGTGGTGACGGTGACGAAGATGACGAACTGGCCTGAAGATTCGAATTGAATTGGGATGGGGCGGGGTGGGGAGGGGTGGGATGGGTTTATATAATATATTAATTATATGAAATGCCATATGATGTATGCAATTTTAAACTTATTTCTTTAGAATTGAAATTGTGTACAATAAGCACATTATTTATGTATTTTTTCCCCATATAAAGACTTTTAAAAGTCTTTAAAGGTCACGTGTTATTCAAAATTTCAATGACTTTAAAAGACTTCTTCGAAATCTTCTATGTAGTAAACTTCTAAACAAAAATTACTACTATAAAATCTCTTAATTTTGTCTCTCATTAACCTTCAAGATTTTGAAAGACTTTAAAAAAATAATAATATTTTTCTGTCTTTTCAACTTGTTATATTTTTTCTTTATATTTTCGTTCTCTTCTTTTTCATCGTTTTGAAACTTTATATGAAAATAAATCCAAGTAAAGTTTTTAAAATTTTTATAGAAAACAATAATTACTAAGCCTTTGTTTGGCAAAAGTGTTCTTAAACATGTTTTTAACAACACAAATCTTCAAATCAGTTTTTAACCACACATATTTTCTCTATCCACTTTTTAACTACATATTTTTTTTCTAGGAAACATAAAAAACATGTTTTTAAATACAAAACTTTTAACAAATAGAGCCTGAATTGTTTGAAAACAAATAATAATTAGGCAAAAGGGATTCTAAAATTTTCTTCAGAAAAATTTGTATATTCAAAAATTTTAATTAAAAGTTAATCAAAATCTATAAAAATTTGTATATTAAAAAATTTAATTAGAAGTTCAAATTAAATACACCATCCTTAATGGAAGAAGTACAATTATGAACAAAGTACAATTTTTTTAAGTCGATATCAAACGTTACTTTATTTTTTCCTCATTTTTTTTATCACGACAAATGTTTATCTGTCCTAAAACTATTTATCTTTCAAGCCGCATTTTTGATTCACTTGACATAATTATTATTGATAATTAACGTTCATATCATAGAAAAAATAATCTATTAATATTCAAGTTATCAATTGAAAAATAAAAGTCTGTAAAAAATTTTGAAAATCTATACAAATCCTTAAAAATCAATAAAATTCAATGAAATCGATTAAAAAAAAATCCTTTAAAAAAGTCTTTATATGACTTTCAGCAGTCCCGATCACCCACCCATGATGGGCAAATGTTAATGCGCACATCACGAGTGTGATGTTGACACATGTCCAGAAATTTTAAAACACCAGACATGTGTGAGCATCACATCCACAGTGAGTACATTAACACCTGGCCACTATGGGTAGGTGATCATTTTCGCGACTTTCAAAATATAAATATAAAGAATGACTATAATGCCACCATAAAACTTATTTTCTACACCACATTTCAAATATTTTATTTATGTATAAAAATAGTCATAAATAAAATTACGTAAATAGCCTTTTAATTTTCCTTCACCAATTTTTATTTACACCACAATCTATCAAATATACTTCTTCTCTTCTCTATAGTTTTGATTTCTAAATTATCTTGTTCTTCTTGTTATTTTTAATTTTTGCTTTTTAATACCAAGTTATTTCGAATGGATACTGATACAATAATTTCATGATTTCTCCAATAATGTCTCGTAGCCATTAACACGAATTGCAGTTCATGTAATTGATCGATTTTTAGTGTATCATAATTCAATTTGTAATACTATTCCATATGATTTTTATTCTCCATCACCTGTATAAACAGTCAAGAAATAAATCCGAATTGTAGCGGCCACACCAGTTATACCTAATTTCTTTGGCGCTTTCATTAAAAAAAAAAAAAAAAAACTAATTACCTTGGCAACCGCCCCATTTCAAAAATGAAAAAAAGTGTCCTAGATTTGTTTAGAGTTTTTGCAATATCCAGAAGATGAAAGCACAATTCATTAAACTAAGAATCAATGAAAAACAATAATAATTAACTAAATTGAATTTGTACAGATTATTGCCTGAAGTGGAATGGAGGAGCCAGGAGGTGAAAAGCTGAATCTGAGATGACAGATTATTGCGTGGTGTACTCTTAAATATTTTAGGGTTATAATTATAAATTATTAGTGATGTATGTATAAAAAAGGTATTTTTAAGTGTTGCGTATTTATCATGTATTGTGATAAATATAATATATTTACTCAAGAATTATGCTAAATTCTCCTCGACGCTCACCTCGAAAATATTTCCCTACTCACATTGGTGTGAAGACCACAGAGGATCATCCCCGGAATGAACGTCGAAATGAGTGTATCACTGTCCATTTACCCAAATATAAATTGAATAAACCTCCCAAATGAACGGTTACTTTTTGCACAAGTCTTAGCGTAAATAAGCCCATCTTAAGATCAAAAATCGAAAGATCACTATCTCAGATTAGAGAAGAGCCAATGGCAAACCCTAAGGTATTCTTTGACATGACAATTGGCGGCCAACCGGCCGGCCGGATCGTGATGGATCTGTTCGCCGACGTCGTCCCTCGCACCGCCGAGAACTTCCGCGCTCTTTGCACTGGAGAGAAAGGCGTTGGGAAATCCGGCAAGCCACTTCACTACAAAGGCTCCGCTTTCCACCGAGTGATCCCGAATTTCATGTGCCAGGGAGGTGATTTTACTGCCGGAAATGGCAAAGGTGGAGAGTCGATATATGGATCCAAGTTTGCCGATGAGAATTTCGTGAAGAAGCACACTGGTCCTGGTATTCTTTCCATGGCCAATGCTGGACCTGGAACCAACGGATCTCAGTTTTTCATCTGTACTGCGAAAACCGAATGGCTTGATGGGAAACACGTGGTGTTTGGGCAAGTCGTTGAGGGTATGGATGTGGTAAAAGCCATTGAGAAATTTGGATCTGGTTCTGGCAAGACTGCAAAGCCAGTTGTGGTTGCTGATTGTGGTCAAATGTCCTAGATCTATTATGAATTATCTTTTCTTCTCATTTTTGTTTTAGAATTTATAAGAGGTTCTTCTAATCTTCTTGGTTGTTGACTCTTTTGTTTTTCGTTAAATTGGAACAACCTTTGAAATAATTAGGTTTAATTATTTTACTCCATTAGTTATTTGTTGATCTTCAATTTCGATCCTTTATTGGTTTTTAGATTACTGGTCATTCATTATACCTGATGTTTTCTCGAAGGCATGGATTGTACCTTTACCTTATCCTTAAGTTATTGTACAATAAAATCACAGCATGGATGATGATTGATCGGTGATTTTGAATTGGGGAATTTACAAAAATAGCCATTTTCTAACCCCTCAAACTAAGTAGTCATTTTTAATAATTGTTATTATTGCAAAAATGACCAATTTTAGGATCAAAATGTCTCTTATGCCCTTATTAAAATGAAAAGGTTAAATTAATATTAAATACTACACAAATCTCAAAATTGATATGTTGCTTATATTTTTTAGATCTTGATTATTACCTATTGGATATTACCTTATGTTAGAATTGTACAGTGGGTGTTGACCAAAATTTTTTGAACAATGAAGATGATTATATCAAAATTTCATTAACATTAAGAACAAGTTATAACTCAAAATTGTCAAAATCATATCATTTTCTTTGAAAAATATACAAACATTGAAGTTCGATAATTCTTTAGCTCATAAATCTTGGAACAAGGTAATTTGTTTTTATATATTGTTTATGTTTATAAATTTTCTTCAATATTTATAGGTTTGTTTACAATAAAGAATTATTAACCTATTTGAAGTTATATTATTTGAGTATTTACACTTGAATCCATGTTCTTTAATGTGTGTACCTTCAACATTGTCACATCTTTCTTAAATGAATTAGATAGATAGGAATGTAAGGTAGTTGTATATTGAGAATGTCATTAATGGTGGATTTGATGGTTGAAGAAGAAGATAAAAAATCTTGTTGTGCAAATCGAAATACCATTCTCGATATTTAATTAATGTCGAGAACGATGTTTTGTAAGTGGCAGAATACCTGAGGAGAATTAGAATGCACAAGTGTAACCCGTCATGTCGATAATGATACTGCAAATGTATTTCATGACTTCTCATTACTTAAATCTCGAGAACAGGGAATAACGGCTCTGTTATGAAAGAAAGCGACAGACAGACTTACCTCTGCTAACTACTACGTTTTAAATAAACTGGAAGCTAGAGAGATACTAGAAAGCCCATCTCCTTCCTAGCTACGCTACCCTTCCTCACCCATTACCTTCCAAACATTCCATATAAGATATGCCTTTACTTTCACTCCCTACTGAACTGACTCTTCCTCTCCCTTTGAAGCTAAAGCTCCCCTTGCCCACGTCAGCATTTCCTCCTATAAGATATTATATTTATTCCTACTTCCTTCAATGAGCTACTTGACTTCCCTTCCCTCAGGCACAGGAACACTTCTACCGGCTGACTGCGAGAAAGCATTCTTTGCTTCATCTTTCTTTGTTACCGTGGATTCCCTTTTTTTTTTTGTCTTTAATAGACTATTTAATTATTCAAATTGAACTGATCCCGCACTATAACCTTATGAGTCTTTCAGAGGAGGGTGAGGAACGAAGACAGTTGTTTGACTGCTGGGATCCCAATCGGCCTGCATCAACGAAAAATGGAACTATCAAATCACAAAAGAGTTGTTCCCATCATTCCTTCCTTTCCAAAAATAGTAATTAGGCATAAAAGATTTGATTGAAAACTCATTGGTTCGTATATGAAATCGATTGAATTTTATGTCTTACATATTTACTTAGGTTACCTTTATCAGTTATAGTTATTATTTTTCAAGCTTATATTTTTTGTATCCATACGTCCAGATATGGGGGATGTCATGAGATTTATTGTCTCTCATGGTGGTGACTTCGTACGCATCAGAGTTGATGATGATAGGATTGTCAATCGATGAGCTTGGTGCGGAATTGTTGTGGTTCAATTCATGCTGAGGAGTTTGGTGGTTGGGCACTTCAATGTTGATGTCGTTTCCATTGGAAGCTAAAAAATCACTAGAAGAACCATGAGACATGGTGGATGTAGTGTGGCTGAGGATAATCACAGATTTAGTGTATAGGTAGTAAGATTTTCTCAAGGACCGTGGAAATGCAATCATTGTTAAATAGGAAGCAAGTTTGAGAGATGTATGAATATTAATTCACCAACTAAACTTATCCCTCATTGAATTCAATTAGACATTTGATTGACATGAGAATATCTGGGGTATTCAATGCTATTCTTGTATTCCTAGTGCAATTGTTGTGCCCATTGAATATACATTTGAGTTAAAAAAAAATTGTGAGTCTAGCTGCATTCATATGCTTCGAAATGTTGCTGAAACTAGTTTGTTTTTATGTTTTTGATGATTTGTATATTTTTCAAGTTACCTAGTTTGGGTATTTTATGTATTTTCTCGGGCACCACTCGTGTATGCACATGTATTCAGGTAATCTAGACATTTCATTACAATCTCGACATTTGAAATATATATCTTGATACTTAGTCCCTGAAAATCTAGACAATTGATATTTCATTTATCTAGAACAAAATTATAATCATAAATAACTCAAAATCCTAAGGTATATCAGTTCCATAGATGACCAATACATCGTTGCAACTTGCAATCACTACATATAAGTTTTGGAAAAATAATTCCTAGCACTTCTATGACAAAATAAGTTCCGTGCCAAGAGTTTGGTAATACAAAACAAAATAATTCCTAGCACTTCTAGGACAAAATAAATTCTTCCCCGATAGCTTGGTAATACATAACAAAATAATTCCTAGCACTGAATAAAAGAAAGATTCATATAAATGAATGAGACACTCATTCAATCATCGGCCAGCTCTGTTACCTCTCTTGTGACCACTCCTAGTGTACGGGGTCATAGTCCTAGCACTTGGAAACTTCGGCCTAGACGAATGTAGCCTGCGACTGGGAATAGGTGCCTGATCTTGGTTGGCATCCTCCATGACTGTTGGTACAACATGCTCTCTCACTTCATCTTGACTTGGCTCAAGTTGTGTTCCATCACTTGCAACATTTAAGAACATGTTGTCAATGTTCTGACCTATAGCAGATATATATATCTACCTCTTGGAGCCTCAAACCCACCACCAAATGGCTCATGTTCTGTTGATTGCTCCACTTTGTCAGCATTTGATGGTGGTATACTGTGAACGTGAGTGGTCTTAGGCTCAACTACATAACAAGCATTTGCATGAGTAGTGGTATACGACTTCATTTGCTCAACAATGTCAGCCAAAGCAGAATTGATGACATGCAAATTATTTGATGCTTGCTGATTGAGGATGAACATATGGTCACACATTTGCTTCCCAATAAGATCAAACCTTGTATTCATTTCAGCCTTGAATTCTAGAAGACAATTCTCCAATGCATCCCTTTGTACGTTGAGCAGAAGTTCAATCTCTTCCAAGTGAATGTTCATATTATCTCCACCACCTCCAAGGTTTGATGCCCAGTGACTACCTTCCCCTTGATTAGCATGTCCGTCATCATCAACACCCTCATCCCTCACACAACGTCCATGTACACCGGTGTATCTTGGAGTCTTAGGTCGCCTTTGGTCATCTTCGATGCGTATTATTTCATCATCCTGGGGGCAGTCTTGTATTTTCACTAACTCTGAAGCAATAGGGTCGAGCACACAGTCTTCCTCATCAACTAGAGGAACTAAATCCTCATAGTAAGGTCGAGCAGCTTCTTCTTCATTTGCCCTTAGAGTCGCCCATATATGTAGCTGTAATGAGAATAACATAATAACACAATATTACACACTTTCAACAATAATAAAAGGTTATGAATGAGGTAGTGTACTCACATGAGTTTTCTCAAAGAAATCTGAGTATGTGCTCGGCTGTGGTTGTCTTGTACCCGTCCATCGCAGAATCCTAGGAATGTCTTCACAATTTTGATTTCAAAACCGACTTCCTATCTCTGGAATTGCTTCGTATATCTATAACTACATTGCAAGATTATAAAGTGTAAGCAACTACAACATATGTTTCAGCACGCATTATGTAATAACAAAGTTGATATATGTTTAGAAACTACCTGAATTGCAAGAGGGAACCCATATATTATTATTATTGTATAAGTCATCCTGTCTGTATTGAACTGATTTCATTAACAAGTTGAAAGAAACAGTCCCCCAAGGATATTTGTAGAAGAATTCAAGGTCATTGACAATGGATAGGGTGTCTAGATGAACTCCAACATTACGGTCTCGGGCATTAAAAACCCCCTCCACAGTCAAAGCTAGTCCCAATTTATAGTGATCATTTCTATTTTAACATTTCAGGAAAACCGTTCTAGATCCATACATGTGACACACTCAAGATTCTCAAATAATTTTTCAACTATAAGTTCCTTACCCCAAAGTGGCCCATTAATCCCCCGCCATGGGCCTCCCTTACCATCAACTCCCTCAATGAGCAATTTGGCACACAAAGTTTACCTTCTCGAAATAAAAACCCCTCATGCCTATAATACTTACCAAATCCAACCCTCTCACATGATTAAAATATACTAGCAAAATCCGCATCATGCGCATACAAGTCCTTAATGCTCTCAAAACCCAACAATTTAGCACTCAAGGTAGTAATAAGAGCATACCTTCGAGAAAGGGCGTCGGCTACCACATTCTCCTTACCTTGTTTGTATTTGATGACATAGGGAAAAGTTTCCACGTACTCCACCCATTTGGCATGCCTCTTGCTCAACTTCCCTTGCCCCTTCAAGTGCTTCAATGACTCATGGTCGGTGTGGATGACGAACTCTCTAGGCCACAAGTAGTGGTGCCATGTTTCTAACAATCTCACCAACGCATAGAGCTCCTTGTCATAGGTGGGGTAGTTCAGGGCGGCTCCACTGAGCTTCTCGCTAAAGTAGGCAATCGACCTTTTCTCCTGCATCAAAACTGCTCCAATACCTGTGCCTGAAGCATCACATTCAATCTCAAAAGTTTTATCAAAATTAGGCAAGGATAAAACCGGGGCGGTGCACAATTTGTTCTTTATTTCATTAAAGGCATTTTCTTGCGCCTCCCCCCATTTAAACCCAACATGCTTTTTGACAACCTCGGTAAGGGGTGAAACTAGTGTGCTGAAATCCTTGACAAAACGACGGTAAAAACTAGCTAGCCCGTGGAAGCTTCTTACCTCGGTGACACTTGTGGGAGTGGGCCATTCCTTAATGGCTTTGATCTTCTCCTCATCGACCTCTATCCCCTTAGTACTAACTACAAATCCAAGAAAGACCACACTCTCCATGCAAAAATTACACTTGTTGAGGTTAGCATACAATTGTTCTTTTTTCAAAACCACAAGTACACTTCTCAAGTGTTCAATGTGCTCATTCAAATTTTTGCTATAAATCAAAATATCATCGAAGTAAACTACCACAAATTTCCCAATGAATGCACGCAAAACATGGTTCATTAATCTCATAAAAGTGCTCGGTGCATTAGTGAGACCGAAGGGCATAACCAACCAATCATATAAACCATATTTAGTTTTAAAAGCGGTTTTCCATTCATCTCCTTCTCTCATCCTAATTTGGTGGTATCCACTTCTCAAGTCGATTTTACTAAAAATGCAAGAACCATGCAACTCATCTAACATATCATCTAACCTAGGAATGGGGTGTCGATACTTTACCGTTATGTTGTTAATGGCTCGGAAATCGACGCACATTCTAAAGGTTCCATCCTTCTTGGGCACTAGTAGCACGGGAACGGCACAAGGACTCGTGCTCTCACGAACATATCCTTTACTCATCAACTCCTCAACTTGTTTTTGGAGTTCCTTGGTCTCCTCCAGATTGCTTCGGTATGCCGGTCTATTTGGGATGACGGCTCCGGGGATGAAATCAATTTGATGCTCGATGCCTCTAATGGGTGGAAGCCCACTAGGCATCTCCTCCGGGAAGACATCCTCGAACTCCTGCAACAAAGAAGTAGCTAAAGTGGGGAGGGAATTGTGAGGGTCATCAAGTGTAAGGAGGGACTCCTTATACACCATCAAAAGAATTGAATGATTTTCTTTTAAAGCTCTCTCAACATCACCTTTACTCGCACAAAAATTCATTTTCTTCTCAATATCTTTTGCTCTCTTTCTTTTTTCTTGCATCCCCTCTTCTTCTTTTTTCACTACTTTTTTCCCCTCTTTTTTTCTCACTTTTTTTTTGTCCCTCACTCAACTCCATCTTTTTTTCTTCTTCTTTTTTTTTCCTCCTCCTCCTCCTTCTTGAGTTTCAATTGGTCCTTGTAAACTTCTTCCGGACTCAAAGGTAGGAGTGTTACGGGTTTTCCATTCATTTGGAAACTATACCTATTTCTCCTATCATCATGCAATACCCTCCTATCATATTTCCATGGTCTCCCCAATAATATATGTGTAGCTTGCACGGGCACCACATCACAAAGTATTTGATCCTCATAGGTCCCTATGTTGAAAATAAGTAATACTTGCTTGCTTACCTTCAACTCACCATAATCACTCAACCATTGTAACTTATAAGGATTAGGATGTGGCATTAAAGGTAATCCCAACCTCTCTACCACACTAGTGCTAACTACATTGGTGCAACTTCCCCCATCAATGATGAGACTACACGCTTTGTCCTTCACAAGACACCTAGTATGGAAGATATTCTCCCTTTGCTTAGCCGCCTCATCCACCTTGGCTTGGGTGTTGAGAGATCTAATGGTGACTAAAGACTTGGGTGGACTAACAACTCCCTCCACCTCTTCTTCCCCGCAATCACTATCCCCTCTACATGGCTTCCCCTCTTCGTCCTCTTCATCTTCCGAGTACCACTCCCCATTTTTAATAATCATCACCCTATTATTAGGGCACTCTCGAGCATAATGCCCCCGTCCTCTACACTTGAAGCATTCTATATCCCGACTCCTAGAAGCGGTAGGAACAACCTTGGGTCTATCCTTGACGAAGCTAACTTCCTTTCCCTTGGAGGTTTCAATATTGTCCTTAAGTGGTGCCTTATCCACCTTTTTCACTTCCCCACTTAGACTTCCAATTGGAACTAGGTCCCCCCAAGAATCTTTCTTGTCCCTTTCTTTTAAATTGCTCATTCTTCTTCAATTGAGCCTCCACTTTAATAGCCATGTGTACCAACTCCTCCATCTCAACATAATGGTGTAATTCAACCACATTGGCTATCTCCCTATTCAACTCACTCATAAATCGAGCCATAGTGGCTTCTCTATCCTCCTCTATGTCGGCCCTCATCAAAGCTTTCTCCAACTCCTTGTAATAATCTTCAACCCCTTTTGTTCCTTGAGTAAGAGTTTGTAGTCTTTGATAGAGCCCCCTATAGTAGTGACTTGGTACAAATATTTTTCTCATAAGGCTCTTCAATTCATCCCAAGTATCCACACTACCCTCTAAATTCCTTCTCCTAGTGAGTAATAAATTATCCCACCAAGCTAAGGCATAGTCGGTAAACTCCACTACCGCTAACTTAACATTTTTATCCTCGGAGTACCTATGACATTCAAAAATCAATTCCATCTTCCTCTCCCACTCTAAATAGGCATCCGGATCACTCTTCCCATAGAAAGAAGGAATTTTCATCTTGATACTACCAAGATTACCATCCACTCCATCCCTACCCCTAGGGTTCCTCCCATGACCTCGACCAACTCCCCTCACATTCCTTCCTCCTCTATTCCTACCCATGTTCCAATTTTGGTCACTATCTCCTTCACTCTCCAATTCATCATCATCAACATCATCATCCTCATACTCATCCCTAGGCCTTCTCCTATCACCCCTCCTAACATTATCATCCCTTGGGGGTGGAGCTTCCTTCCTAGTTTCCAACCTTGCTAACCTCCCCTCCAATCTTCCCCCCATATCCGCCATGGTAACCGTGAGAGCTTGTATCATATCCCTCAACTCTTGAGTTTGTGCATTAGAATCTTGTCCACTCGAAGTATGTGCACTAGCCATGGAGTGTAAGTGTGCAAGTGTCCTCACAAATTATGTTTGCTAGTGTTTCACTCAATTAGGCTTTTTCTCTCTAATGAGCTCACCACTCTTGCCTTTTACCACTCCTCACTTTTTTACCCAAACTTTCCAAGGAACGTAATTCAACTAAATTGAGAATTCAATTCTTGTGTAGCACAAATTCCACAAACAATAAAGGAAGCAAAGGGAGGATTGACACAATAGCAAGTAGAATTTAGTTGTTTGCTATTATACAAGGAAGTAAGGAATTGAACTTGACCAATAAGATTTTCAAGGGTATAGTCACAATAACTTGATGTAAGACACAAGGAATTCAATTAGGAATGTGTTTGGTAGTTGAATGGTAGGTTTCAATATGAAAACGCTCTTTGAAACATTTTGTCAAACACTTAGGATGCAAACTTGAATAGTTTGGAATTTTCAAGTGTTTGTTCAAATGTATTCCCAACAAACTTTCAAATTGATAATAACAACAATGCCCAATATGTAGGAATCGTGAAATATTCATGGGAAAATAATTTCTCCCAATTTTTTTGTAATTTTCGTTTTTTTTTTTTTTGACTATCAAGAACAACAACAATGAATGTAAAGATAGGACTACCAATTTTAGAGCCAAACTCTGATACCAAATGATGCGAACCCATTTGGTGTTTGAAACCAAAAATTCCCACAACAATTTTGTATCAACCCAAGAAGGCTAAAAAAGATAATAAATGAAGAATCTTGACCCAAGTTTAACCCAACCAAAATTCTAAGAAAAGTTAACCCTAGCCCAATGGAGAGATTAAGACAAATACCAAGATTTTTGGAATAAACAACAACAACCAATACACAAGATAAACTCTCAATATACAAGTTGAATTAATATTCCAAGAAAAGTTACAAGTGAAGAA
Organism: Ligustrum vulgare; assembly: GCA_963555705.1. Classification (NCBI taxonomy): domain Eukaryota; kingdom Viridiplantae; phylum Streptophyta; class Magnoliopsida; order Lamiales; family Oleaceae; genus Ligustrum; species Ligustrum vulgare. The sequence goes on along the minus strand of OY743189.1, from coordinate 17,610,298 downwards.
AGGATTTACCTCTCTTAAATGCTCTCAATAGAGTCTTCAATGTCCCAAAAACTAACCTAGGGTTTGAAGGCTTTAAAAAAGATATACAAAGTGAAAGAAAAGAATTTTGCGAAATTGCACAAAAAACCCCGCATTTACATTCGGGAAACTTTCGGTCGAACAAAAGGTCGACCGAAATAGCACTTTTGATCGTACAAAGCTCAGCCGAACCCTCCTGAGGCCTGCTCCAAAAATCCCTGCAGATTTTTGGTCGACCAGATTGATTTTCGGTCGACCGAAATGTCTCGAGCTTCCAAAAATAGGCAATTGACCTCCATCTTGTTTTCTTCCATGTGGACTTGGTTTCGGAGCTTGAAAATGAGTCCCGCCATCGACTCTTGGACCTCTTTAGCCTTGGATCTTGTCATAGGCCCCACCGGTATTGTTATCGAGGGTTGACTTGTTTGACTTTGACTCGGTTGACTCCCTTGATTCTCATCAAACATATTACCAAAAATTCTAGAGGAAGAATTAAAATTACAAAAATTTATAGAAAAAACTTTAGGAAAATTAAAAGCTGAAGAAAAAGTAGAAGAAGATCAGGACAAAAATGAATGAAGAGTTAGATTTGCTTATAGAAAATTTTGACCAGTTAAGCATAGAAAATTTTAATGAATACCAAGTTTTAATGAATACTGGAGGAGCACCTAACCCTGCTCCAATAGGAACTTCCAAACAAGAATTACCAGATCCAGATGAAAGTTATGCACCCTTATATAGTAAACCACACCGGCAATATTATGATAGAATCAGAGATAGACAACCACCTAGAGGGAATAAATATAAAGATATGTTTGAACCAAATGATAATTATGATAAACCTATTAATCATGGAGGAACAAAATTAGATTTGGATTGTAAAATAGACACTAAAAAAGTCTTATTAACTTAGGCAGATTCAATGATACTATTCTTTTTATACAATAAAGATGATACATTGGAAAAATACTGATAGAATGATAAAATTTTTAGTAGCATCCTTTGAAGGACATGTTAGAAATTGGTGGGAAGGAATAAGTAGTGATATAAAAGCATTAATAAGAAGAAATGTACAGACGGAACTAATAAAATCAGATAGAAAGGGAATAGAAAAGTTAGTAGATTATATTGCGGATGAATTTTTAGGAGAAAATTGGATAAGTAATTTTGAAGTAGAATCAATAAGAGAAAAAGATAATGCAAGAGTAAGATTAATAAATCTAACAATATGTGATATGTATAAAATCAAAGAATATACTTGTGAGTTTAAAGAATACTATTATGTCCAATTCTATAGTAATGAAAATCAAGAAGTATATAGAGATATGTATTACAATAAATTACCAGGTTCATGGGGAATATACTTTAAAATAGAATTTGAAAAATTTATTAGAGATAAACCTGGAACACCTAGAACATTAGGATCAAGAATAAAATTCTTATTTGAAAGATTAGCATATATATGTCAACAAAGACAATTATTAAAGAAATCGGGAAAATTAACCAGAATATGTTGTAAAGATATGGAAAAACCTACCCAATGGGGATGTAACCCTGAAAGAAGAAAAAATAATAAAAGAAAATATAAAAATAGAAAGTTTAAAAAAATTCAGAAACTTCAGGAAAAAATATATAAAACCTAAGAGAAGATATTACAAAAGAAGATTTAATCCAAATAAAAGACAGAAAAATAAAACTTATAAGAAAGACAAAAGCCAATGTAAATGTTGGAATTGTGGAGAAATGGGGCATATAAGCCCTGATTGTAACAAAAAGAAAGTTAAAATATTACAAAAAGAATATCTAGAAATAGAAAGTGAACTAAGTGAAATATCAAATATTGAAGAATACTATGATCAAGAAGTCTATATAAGTGAAACAGATTCAGAAAGTAATGAATCAGAATCAAAATAAAGAAATAGAAGCAAATAAGAACATAGATAAACAAGAATATGAAGGAATAGAAGGTTATGGATTAAAAGTAACTTTTGATAATAATAAGTTCAGAAAAATACAAAAATTATCTTTAGATTTGAAAATAGGAAAATGGGAAATATTAGACAGAATATGGAAAAGAGAAAAAGTAGCAATAAATGAATATCATAAAATTGAAAGGGCAATAGATGTTAGAACCACTCAAGGAACACACAAATTAAATCTTTTAACAAAAAATACAGTTACAGAATTATTAACAAAGATCAATAGAAAACAAAGTGAAAAGATTCAATATGTTTACTTAGCAGGTATCCAAATAATGTTTAAATCCCTATTTAGGGAAGGATTAGATTCGCCCTTGACTGTAAGTTTACATGATGGAAGAATTATAAATTTAAAAGACAGTCATTTAGGAACAGTAGAAGGAAATCTAGCATTTAAGAAACTAATATTTACATGTTACCCAAAATATTGTATATCATTAAAAGATAGAAATTTTAATGAAGTTTTAGGATTACATTTCAAATTACATAAAGATGATATAATGGAACCAGGAGATAAAATTATGACTATAGAATACATGGCATTATACACATTTACTAATATCTCATAGATCTGATCCATATAGATATATAAATTTTGATGGATAAGTACATATGACTGAGCTTGAAGTAAAAGTGTCAATAAAAATAGGAGGAATAAATCTCCTAGTACCATGTCATGTAGATAGTAGTGTGATAAATCCTCATGTATTATTAGGAATGAGTTTTCTAGATGGGCTAGAAGATTACAGTATAAAACGTGAAGGATTATATATAATTCATAATGGTCAAACTATACTATGCAGAAAAGCTGAATAAATGAATAACCAAATAAGTTTTCCATTAGCCGTTTATATACAAGTTACAATTGTTGAAACAAATATAACAACCTGTGCATTAATTGACACGGGAAGTGATATAACAATATTCAAAAGTTTCTTAATAAAATCATGGAATACTAATGGAATGATAAAAATTACAGGAGTAACAGGAGAAAGTACTCATGTAATTAATGGTGCTGATAAAATTGATATAATACTTGGGAGTAAACAAATAGTTGTAAATAAAATATATAATTATAACAAATTAGAATGTGATATATTACTAGGAAATGACTTTATACAACAATTTCAATATTATAAACAAAATAATTACATGATAATGTTACAAACACCTTGTGCATATTTACTAAAAATACCAAGAGAATTTAGACCTTACAGAGTTCAGCCAACACAGCGTGGTGATAAATGGGAGAAAAAACCAATTACACAAAATGAAATAAAAAATAAAAGAACAATGTATAAAAAAATCTTAAAAATAAACATACAAACAAACATGGAAAAAATCATTGATCAACTAGAAAAAATTTGTGGGGAGAATCCATTATTATTTTGGAAACCACATCATTCAAAAGCTAAAATAGAATTAACAGAAAATGTTATTATAAGAGTTAGACCAATGATGTATACCATACAAGATACACAAGAATTTTAAACTCAGATAAAAGAATTATTTAACCAAAAATTAATCAGACCTAGTAATGGACCCCATAGTAGTCCAGCTTTTGTGGTCATGAAACATTCTGAACAAAAAAGAGGAAAAGCTAGAATGGTGATAAATTATAAAGAATTAAACAAATATACTAAGTTTGATGGATACATTTTACCAAATAAAGAGGTACTAATAAATCTTGCAAAAGGAAAGCAATATTATTCTAAATTTGATTGCAAATCAGGATTTTGGCAAGTAAAAATGGAAGAAGATAGTATTCAATATGCAGCATTTAGTACACCCCAAGGTAAGTATGAATAGATGGTTATGCCATTTGGTTTAAAAAATGCACCACAAATATATCAAAGAAGAATGGATAACATATTTAGAAAATTTAATGAATTTTTAATTGTCTATGTCGATAATATATTAATATGTTCTAATAATAGAGAAGAGCATAGAAACCATTTAATTAAATTTATAAATGAATGCAAAAAAGAAGGAATTGTTCTTTCAAAAAATAAAGTTATAATAGAAAAACAAGAAATTGATTTTCTTGAATTATCAATAGATAAAAGGGGGATAAAATTACAAACACATATATCTAAGAAGATAGAAAGTTTTCCAGACAAATTAGAGTCAAAAGAACAAATACAAAAAATTTTAGGATGTTTAAATTATGCAGAAGGATTTATTGAAAATCTATCATAAAAGAGACATAAAATTCAAATTTTACTTAGGAAAACAAATACCAAAGGATGGAGTAATGAACACACAGAAATTGTCAAATCACTAAAAGAAGAATGTAAAAATTTGCCAAAATTAAGATTATCAGATGAAAAAGATAATCTGATAGTTAATACTGATGCCTCGGATAAGTATTGGGCAGCAATATTAAAAACAGATCTTAATAAAATTTGTAGATACTCAAGTGGAACGCTTAATCAAGCAGAAATAAATTATACTACTCATGAGAAAGAACTGTTAGCAATCATCAGTGGAATAAAGAAGTTTTCATTATTTTTATTATCTAAGAAATTCATTGTTGAAACTGATAATTCTCAAGTTGCAGGTTTAGTAAAAAATAAATTACCACCAGAACCTTAATATAGAAGGCTCCATAGATGGCAAGCCTATTTGGCATTTTATAATTTTGATATAGTTCATATTAAAGGTGTTAATAATTATCTTGCGGACTTTTTAAGCAGGAATATTGAATTTGCATATGGATAATATCAAGAAATCCCTGATAGATGCCAAAAAGCGAATGAACTTCCTCATGGAGGAAGCTGAAGATATAAAACTTGGAATTGAACAACTTGCAGAAACTTTCCAAGGAAGTTTCAAGCAATTGATGGAGATCTCAACATTTCATCACAATTATACTAAAGAATTGAGCGATAACATAATTGAGATTGAATCTCAGTTTGAATCGTTGATTACCAAACAGGTTATGTCAAAAATACAAACAGGTACATCTTCTGGAAGCAGTGGTGGACCAACAATTAAAAGAGATGAACCAAGTCTCAAAAAAGTTGTTATAAATGAAGCCAGTCCTAGAAAAATCACAATCAATGCCAAAGATGAACATACAAGGGTAGTCAGAATTCGTGCTGAAGAGGAAGATGATTCCCCTTTTTTACCAAAAGAAAATGAATATAAAACTACTGTTGAAGTTATATATGAACTTCAAGAATGTGATTGCTATTACATTTCGTCTGGAGACCATGTATACCCACGATTGATCGTTACTCGGGGAGGAGATCCCGTCATGACAAAAATGGCAGCTGATTATGGATTCTTGGATCTTATCTATCCAGGAAAAGATCTGAAAGAAATCGAAAAATTTGATGATTTACTAAAAGAAGAAATTTCAAAGTTTGCTCAAGGAAGATCCATATTTTTAAAATTTTATTCGATCAGTCCTGAAATTGATGGAAGGATATATTATCCTGCTGAGCACATTATCACGATTGGGTATGTTGCTCTAAATTTTCAAATTGAAGTTGGAAAAAATACCAAGCCAGTACCAAACATTACAAGATCATGGTTTAGATCCCGAAGGGTATTGGGAATTAAAGTTCTCTACAACATTTCCAAAAATCTGTATGAGAAAAAATTCAAATGCATATGCCAGTACAATGGATGGACCTTACTCACTAATGGAGGAAAAGAAAAGTCAACAATCTTGCAAGAATACATCAATAAATTTGATACTCATCAAATCCATGGAAGCTTTGCCACTTTGCAAGAGGCGTGCATAGCCAGGAACTGTCCCACATGCCAAAGGAATTGATGGACAGGTGGAAGCCACTTGATGGATCTGCTTTACATACCAACAGAATTGATGGACAAGTGGAAGCTGTTTAATAGATCTACTTTAATTCAACAATGCAGAACAATGTAGGGGCCATGTCAAGACCAAAAAATAAAAGGATAAGTGTCCCTATAATGTAATGGTCATGTGATGAAATAAATAATAGAGGGACAGGTGTGTGCTTAGGTGAAAAAAAAAACTGTGAAATTGTTAGGATGATGATGTAATCAGTGATGTAATTGTGTCCAATGTAGAATAATAAATAGAGGCCTCCGGGCTAGTTGAAAGACAGAACTCTCTTGAGCACTCAGTTTGTGAGAAAGCCAAAAATCTTTTGTCTTTAAAAAATTCTCATACCAATCCTTTGTCAATCTTCATATTATCAATAAAATCCCAATTTACTTATCATATTATGATGAGTTTCTAAATTCTTGTCTTCTAAATCCTATTTCCAAAAAGAAGATATATTATTAAGAAAACTCCTTACACTCTGTCCTAAAATATTTTCCATCTAAAGAATTATACAGTGAAGGCATCCAGGTTTAGCTAATAACCAGTGAAAGCAAGAAGCCATTGGAGGGTGTGGAGCAGAAACCTATAAGCCTGAAGGTCACTAACAATAGAAGGAAAATACAAAGGTAATGAGAACAGGAAAAGAGGTTAGTATTCTTAATATATCTATCTTTACGGAATTAGGAGGAAGAAGAGCTTTTAACATGACAGAATCCAGAATTGTTAAATTTAATTATCAAAACAGTCCTTATAATGATGAATATCATAGCATAATTGAACTTTCATTCATGCATAAACAGTTTACTAGACCAAATAATGAAATAAAAAAGTTATATCATGTCTATATGCCCTATTTGTTAGCTATCTTTCCAACATTAAAAAGAATATTAGGATTAGAAATTACAAAATCAATTATTTATTTTTGGCTTGATAGTGATAACACTGAAATAAATAATGAATTATATTTAGGATATGTGTTTAATAGTGATAATGATTATGATCCTGTAATAGATTATGACAGTGATGGAAGAGATGAATCTTTCTTTACCAGTTTTTGAAAATCTTAATATCATGAATGAAAGTAATTATATCATGAAAAAACTCAGAACTAAGAGAGGTCCATATAAATTTAAAATAATATCAAAAGTAAAAAAGGTATTGAATATGAAAATGAAATTGATAAAATAGGGTACCAAGAACAACTCTACGCATCACAAGAGATATTAAAAAGTTTTAAAGAAAATTTAATAGAAAACTTTGCTAGAGGAACTGTAAGATCTATAATGATACATGATATTCAAGATATAATTGATAAATTAGAAAAGAGAAAGAAAAGTATTTCAAAATATAATATACCATTTGAACCAAGTATAGATATCATGACTGACATAGATATTATCAATTCTCAAACATTGATTAAATTTGAAAAATTACTTGAAACTTTATAAATTATTTATCTCTGGGTTTATAATGCCTGGATATACTATTGAAGAATTAGACAATTTGTTAGAAAAAATAATGGAAAAAATAGATAACACTATATCTCATTTAATAGATATGGATGAATCATCTGAACAATATTATATACTTTCAGAAAATCATGATCAATACATTATAGATTATTCTGACATATTAGAGATTAAAATAGATTTAGAAAATAAAATAATGACAAATACAGTCCAAACCTAATGCCAGGATATACAATAGAAGGACTAGATAACCTTTTAGAAAAATTGAAAGATAAAATGGAAGATATTAAACATCAAATGGAAAATGAAAATATATCTTCTGAAGAATATAATAAACTCTTAGAAAAATACGAACAATATATTGCAGATTATTGTATTTTACTAGATCAAAGAATGGACTTATACCAAAGAATTTTGTATAATAATTTACCAACCCGATAATCTATGGATACTTCACAAGCATCAACTTCTAATAACTGTGATCATAAACTATATTTAGATAATAATGAAATTTCATTTTTATTAGCCATTGCTGAAAAATCTAAAAAGATACATTCTGTTGGACAATCTAAATTAAAAGAAATATATGAAGATATTGACTATGCTATCTTAAATAGAATAGAATTTAATTCTGTTGAAACAACAAAAAATATAAATACGGTTCATAAAATTATAGAAGAATACGAAGATATAGAAGATGAAGTTTCAGATGGAATAGCATTAGGATATATAATAAAGAAAGAACATCCTAAATCTTTTCAGAAATTATCACAATATAGAGCATTTTTAGAAGAACTTAAAAGATTAAAGAATATGAATATAATAAAAAGTATTGAATTAAATCAACCTGACTAATTCAGGAATATATCTTGCAAAGAAAATAGTTTATTTCATTAAGGGTAATAAAGACAATTTGCAAAAAATGGGCATTTTGAAAAACTACATATCTAAAAGAGAGCTATTTCAACAAATCCCCCGGATAATAGTGCCATTTCTCTTGACAAAATCTCTATGCCAATTTTGGATAAAAACTTGTTGTTTAAACCCGAGGGCACGAAGAACAACCAAGATAAGCCTGTTAATGTTGAAATGAAATCACAGTTCACTTGTTACCATTGTTTTCAAACCCGGCCCGGCCCGGCCGGGTCGAATTGGAAACCAGCGACGTTGGCCAGAAACCTGGCCGAGTAACCCTAGAAACCCAATCGAGTCAAACACCGGGTTGACCCGGGAAACCCAGCCGACCCGGTCGACGTGGGTTTGACCCGGGTTTCATATTTTTTTAGTTTTTTTAATTTTTTGATTTATTTAATATTTATTTAATGTCCGGGTCGATCCCTAGTCGACTCCTGGTCGACCCTCTGACCCTTAACCCAGTCTCTCGACAGGGTCGATGGCCGGTCTGGTTCTGAAAACATTGTTTGTTACTTATTCAAGTCACTGTTCACATGTTCAAGTCACAGTTCACATGTTACTTATCGAAGTCACAGGTCATACGTTTAAGTCATTTGTCACATGTCACATATTCAATTCACGATCCACATGGTCAAGTCACATGTTTAAGCTACGGGTCATATGTCACATATTTAAGTCACAGGTTACATGTTCAGATCACATCTTCAAATCATAGGTCACATAACACACTTCATTACATCATCATATGTCGTAGTTCATCCAATCACATGTTAGGTCACATAGGTCACAATTCATATCTTGCAAGTTACATGTCACATTCCAGATAGCACGGATCCAAGAGAATTGGTGAAAGATGCAATATGTAAGTTATAGATCTTATTTTTCATTGATCTTCACATTCTTTCTTTATTTTTATTTTTTTTATTTTTTCATATTTTTATATATATACACATAAGTTTCTCTGTGTGTATCTTCAAGATGTGGTGGTAAGTCGGAGGCTGCGGTACGTTAGAGATGGGTGGTGACGCCGATTTGTTGAAGGTCTTGATGATTATGTGATGGCGACAATATGTTGTTGTTGTTGTTGGTGGTGGTGGTGGAGTTGGTGAGGATGATGATGAGGAACTGCTCGCTAAACCGCAAGTGAATGAGTCGCTCAAGTAATAAAGTGGACGTGAGTCCAAGTATCGATCTCACAGATATTTTTGTAAATTGTACTTTAGATTATTAACTTTAACTAGAACAAATGAACTTTGGGGTTTGAGAATTTGTTTTGAAAACTAAACTAAAAATTAAACTAAAGAAACAATGAAAATTTGATTGTTAAAACTTATGAAAATAAATGCGTTAGAATCATGAATCCATTTTGACTCTATCATCCATATTTTAACCAAGTTATTTAAATATTATCCACATGTTTTGAATTCACATATTTCAAATGTAGTTAAAACTCTCTTTCGGACAAGTATTAACACATATTCCTACGCAAGACCCAACTATATTTCTATGTTGAATGTGAATGTGTAAGAAAGCATTAAAAGATTTGTGAATGCTATAGCAGAAAACACAAAGTATAGGGGTATATTATATCCCCTATCGGACTTTATGGCAATTGGAACAAGTCTAATGAAATCCTAACCTTTCGAACTTAAGAAATCATAACATCAATCACATAATAATTGGCCAGAAAATTATATGAGAATCAAAGCACGAATCAATTGCATCAAAATCATGAATTGCATAAAATAAATAATAGATTAAAACATGGAGTCAAGAATTCAAAATTTCGTCACAATTTTAACACAACTAACTTAGTATAGATACATAATTGAATAAAAATCACAAGAATAATGGATAGATGTCGCCCTATTCATCCTTTGATCTTTGGTCTTCAATTGTGTTCTTGGCGTGGCATGGATCCCTCGGTATTTTGACAGCGTTTTGGCATGAATTGAGCAAGTTGGAAACCCCTAATTTCATGCCTTATGTCATGTATTTATAGATTATCCCCAAAGCTTAGGTCAAAAATAAGAGAAATCCGCTGAAAATCGCGCAAAAAGCCCAGCTGCGGCCCAGAATATAACCGTGCCATCGCATGGTACAAATCCATGCGATCGCACAGACTTTCGGAAAACCATTTTGACCATTTCTTAACAGGTCATGCCATCGCACCATTATAAATCTATGCGATCACATGGTTATCCGGCTAGAGTGCAATTTTTATCTTTAAAAGTGCTATAAGTTGGTCCTCGTGGTTTATTTGCATCATAGATCCTCCAACTTCTGATTGTTGCAATTTGGCCCCTAAACTTCTAATTTCTTCTAAATTTGATTTTTTTCTTTGAATATTCTTCCAATTGGCACCTTGGTCTACTTCATCAACTCTTGATTTTCATGATTTGACATTTTTATCATCCAATTGCTTGATTTTAGCTTCAATTCCATTGTTTTCTCAACTTTGGGATTTTTCCTGAAATACAAACAAATACTAACTAAAAAAAAATAGCAAATATTCTTAACCAAACACATAAATTCCTACTTTTAGGATGGAAATAAGTGTATAAAATACACTTATCAGGAAAAAACTGTAGGTTTGATTTTATTTGAATTGTATTGGGTGGGGAGATTTTTTATAATATTTTAATTAAATATTTAGCACATGATGTTTGAGATTTTAAACTAGTTTCTTTAGTTTTGAAATATGTTATTGTGACAACATGATTTGTGTATTTTTCCCCTTTCAAAACTTCGTCATCTAATCTCATCTGATTTTCGATTTCTCAGCTTGGAAAATTATTATTACGCGATCTTCACTACGCAAGCCTACTGCACCAAAATCATTATTAATCGATCTTCATTACTCACTACTCAAAACTCCATCGTTGAATATTAATTTGAATTGTTTGATGGATGCGGTGGGGGTTTAGGTAGGAGTGGTTCGATAGATGTGGTGCATTGTTGTCTTTGTATGGTGAGGTGAATTTGATTTTTTGTTTGTATTTTGTGCTTAGCATTTAGGTACTAGAAGACACATTATTGTTAAGTTGTGAAGTCGAATTATTTGTTTAAGCCTAATTAATGTCAACCCTAATTATTGTCACTTTGCGAAACAGAACTTGGTTCGACCTCCCTGGTGAGGTGGACATGAGGTTTGGAAGGGGGTATACAACCTCCTCCCGGACAAGAATCCTTGTTAAAGACTGTTTCAGAGATTGTGTTCTTGTAAAATTTTATTACATAATTAGAATCCTTGTGTAATCCGAATTTGCCCCAATTCAATCTTAAAAATATGGCGCAATAAGACTTTTATCATACATAAAAAATAAAGAGAAAATCTAAGTTAGAGAAGATATGTGTATATTTTCTCTTGTAAAACAGTTTTTCATTATAATAAATTCCTGCAGCGACATAAGAGGACGTAGTCTCACACTAGGGCGAACATCAATAATCCTGTGTTTTTTTATTGCTTTTTCTTTCTTGATATTAATTATTTTCTATAAAATAGAATTAGAGTTCCCTATGTCACAACAAGTACAACGCGTTTGACGTGAACAAAACAGGATGTGATAACCCTCTATCGTCTTTAGAAACCAATTCATTTAAGACTGATGTACATGATATTGATGGTGCAAGGTGGGACTTTCTACATCAGTATTCTAACATGAATATCATCATTTTTAGTTTATGTAGTTAGGAACTATTAATTTTTTATTTTATTTTTTTGGTTGCTAGCTCATAGTACATTGGTTTGAAATTCTTCATCAAAAAAAGTTCACAATTAATGTTTGATTGTGGTTATTCTCTCTAAACAAATTTTGATGTGGAATTAACTTCAAATTGCATTTGATTATCAAGAAGAATTTACATACATCATCTTACACGTGACTTGGTTACAAAGAAAAATATTGATAGATGTTGAAAATATATTTTTGATAATAGGCCACAGTCAAGTATCAGGCAAGTCACATTCAACACATTACAGGCCACAAAAGACATTTAACATAGACTTGATCACAATTAACAAAAATTTGGTTACAAACAGTCACATTTTTATACAAATATGGTCACAATTAACACATATTTGTCACAAATAGTTACTATTTACATAAACCCAATCACAAACAATGCATTATAGTTCATAGACAAACACGTTGTTCATATATTTGGTCACAATAGTCTCAGGTGACATGGGTATGATTACAAACAGTCACGGTTGACACAAATATTGTAGCAAAGACCAAAGAGTCAGTGTTCACACAAATATAATCACAAACAACACATTACAAGTTACATATAGTCATTATTTTCTCAGTACTGGCCACAAAGAGTCACAGGTAACACGAACCTGATCATAAATGATCAATGTTCACATAGAACTGGCTACAAAAAATGTATTACAGGTTACAGACAATCAAAGTTTTCATAGACTCAATCACAAAGTGTTACTAGTAACACATATATGGTCACAAACATTCATATTTAACACAAATCTGGTCACAAACTTCAACAATTCACACAAATCTGGTCAAAATTAGCTACTTAATATAGATCAATAACATACAGTACAAAAAATCCAATAGATCACATTCAACAAATCCAGTATTACCCAGACTTTTAATAAATCGAAACAACTTATAAAGTATAAATAATATCCTGCTATTATTACAAAAAATGATAAAATATGTGAATTAATTTTGTTGTTTCTCTACCTTCAATTTCCTCACTTTTTGATTAATAAGCCAGAAAGGCTGTGTAATCACTTAAATAGGTGACAAAATAAGCTGAAACTTAATATAGAGATTCAAATTAACCGGATTCTTCATGAAACTCATTCCAACAACCCCAATTGGATGAACTTCAGAAGTTCTCATCGTCGTATGACCTAGTCAGTGAAATTTGGTGTTGACGAAGTAGTCATCATTTTTTGGCAAATTCATATGATGATTTTTGGAGATTTTGAATTTAAATATGTGAATCGTGTAGTTAGAGAAGGAGAGAATTTGTTTTAAAAATGGGGTAGTTACTATATTTTAAGATGTGATAATAATAGTTAATTATCCTTATTTAAATTGTATTTTATAATAATCGAAATTAATATCATATTTATAATGATTTAACATATGTATTGAGAAATTATTTTACAAGTTTGATAATTGTAAGATTGTATTATTAATGTATAGTAGTTATGTTATGAACTAGAGAGAATAGAAAAGAAATAAATAGGCGAATAAACTTGTATTTTATTATGAACCAGAGCCCCATATATGTATGGGAGAACAAGGATACATAAGGTAATAATATGTAGGTCCACATGGGTATAAACTTCATTCACTATAATATTTACAGCACTCCCCTTGAATAACATATTGTAAAATATTTGTCTTATTAAAACATTGTTTGATAAAAAACATAATGGGACGAAAAATGTCAAACTAAGGAAAAATAGTACATTTATTTTGGAGTATTAAAACAAATGCTTCATTGTTAAAATATGGCCAGGTAAATTCAATGGGAAAAAACCTAGACTACGGAAAAATAGTACAGCTTCTCCCTTTGATGTTGATTACTGTAAATCATTAAGTCGATACATCTCAATCTTGTGAGCCAATCTCTTGAATGCAGGTGTTGACAGTGCTTTTGTAGATAAATTAGCTACATTGTCATTTGGGCGAATTTATTAAAAAATTTGGAATAATTTGATGCTACCTCGTTAAAACTTTGTCACAAAAATCTAGTGGGACAAAACATAAGCAAAGGAAAAAGAGTACAGCTACTTCCCCTAATTTATTCGGTACTGAATAATTCATATCTTGATCTCTTTAGGAATCTTGTATAGGAGAGTATGTCAATAGATATAATGAGATATATGACTTATACATTATGATGATCGTAATAATCATAAGAACACTCTCCATCTAATGTCATTATACAAAAAATATGCCTCATGATTTACTTGAGATTTGTATATTATGTTTATCAATTTCTCAAGTGTTTTTGAAATCTCTTCAAGGATCTAACCATATTTAAATTATCAATGATGATAATAACGAATAAAAATATTGATCTTTGTATCATATATGCATTTTTATCATTCTTGTACTTATATTCAATATATATCCACTTATGATAATCATACAGCATTTATCCAAATTGCAAAATATCGGTGTATTTTGATTGAAATTTCTGTAAATCTTGAATTATCTATTTCAAACATTTAATCTTTCAAGAATTATATTGTAGGTTTCATGCATCGTATATGTTCACATTACAATTATCAAATTTAAGTCTCGAAACTTTAGATAAGTAATGGCTCCTGTATTTCAAATGAATTTTCTCTAATCAATTCACCGCAATCCCAAAGTATTGAGGTGTTGATTACCATATTAAATCCTACTTATTGGTATTTCAAAGAATACTCCCAACATGTCGAGTTGTTGATCACATATTTTGATCTCACTTATTGGTACGTCAAAGAGTTTAAGCTAGTAATTAGAGTGAATCATCTTTGACACTATGATGCATTGTCATGAAAATAAAATACTACATCTATTGCATATCATTTCATAAGCAATGCCAGTTCTTTGAAACATTTGTTGCACAACAAGTCATGTATTACGACTATACAATTTTGTTTTCTATTTGCAAATACTTGTCGATGTTTTACTGGCTTTATACTTCTAAGTGGTTAGACTGCAAGTCCCAAAATTTTAGTTTTGTAGTAAGTTTAATTTAGCCTAGATGCTTACATTAGCCAACTATTTTTATATCGATTTTTTTTCGATCAGTTTTCGTTTATTATCCTCGCTATCATTCATATTATCATACGTCCAGCTTCGGAGCTTGCTTTTACACAAGCGCTTTATAAAGTGAGTCGACACAATTATCATTTAATTCGATTTCTTTCCCCATATGACATAACTACAGATATCTCATTTTTAATATTTCAAGTACTTGAACGTCTTCTGGAGATTTTAAATTAGTTATATCAATATATACTCTTTCACGAGTATATGTCTCCTTAATGAGACCATCATAATCATTTGCTCCATTTATATTTATTTGGAGATCTTTATTTGAATCAGATATCGCTAAGTTTCAGGTGTGCCTTACACCAATATGAAATGGAGTATCTGTAGCTACTATATGAGATTTTGTTAATCTCTTATAGATATTGCATCTTGTGATTAAGTTATCTTTTGAACTTTTTGTTCACGTTTTTAATCGAACTTCTAGTTCATAGTATCAAACGGGAGATATAAATAAAATAATATGATACATTTGTATGATTTCAGCTACTAATCCTCCATCTAATGCTGAGAAAATTGTCCAATCAAATTGACAAATAATTTTTTATCATTATAAAATATCACCCATTTGGGATGTGAGTTCAAACTACACATTTAAATCTCGGTGCATCATGATGGATCAACTTTACGTATACTGCACTATCAAAAAGACAGATCAAAATCTTATGCTTATCCATAATCCTATTATAATATAGAGAAATATGATGTTAGCATGATGCATAGCAGAATTCCATAAACAAAAATGGTAAATACTTTTTTCTCATTTAAATTAATTCGAGGCGTTTAACAAGCCACAATGTCAAGCCCCTCTTTGGTGCAGATAAAAATAATTTTTTTAGTTTACTTTGATAAAAGTTAATGAAATATATGGATGAAAAGATGTGAGACCAACAAAATGCGGTTGAAATCAGATTAAAATTCAGATTTTAGTCACAAACAAATAGGGGCTAAACCATTTATCGAAATCCCAACTAACACTTATTAAAATGTTGAGATTTACATTCACCAGCATTAGCAAGATATAGTCTTGATTATATAATTTTGAAAATTACGCGCATAATTTAAAATTTAAGTTGTAATTTCGCAAACTCTTGGTTGCGAACATCATGCAATCATCCAATATATGTATCAAATCTATTATATAAAAATAATATTTTGATGATTAATGTGGAGAATGATGGGGCCTCATTTATCACCTTAATTAATTTTAAAAAATATAGAGAATTTAATCTCTATTTGAGCTAGTGACGGTTAATGAAGATTTTTCATGGAAGATAATAAACATTGTACAAGATTGAATTGAAAAATCTTCTAGTTCTTCATTGAATATCCATTTGAGTTTTTAATTTTGCATCATTATCGATCCAGTGATGGTTCAACTAATCATGCCAAATAATGAAATCAAATTGGATTTTTGGTTCAATATAAAATATAATTCAATTATTTAATTTTAAACAATATAATTAAACATTATATAATCATATATCACCCAAGTAGTAAAAATAAACAATGACCTTATGACGTTAGTTATATGTTTTCCTTTAGGGATAAACATGAATTTAAAATGATATATTCTTAGAAGCATGTGCTACTTCGAAAGCACGTTGTCAATATGTCAATATTCTTCTGGAATGTTTAAAATTATCATTCAAGATTTTTAGGAGCAAACAAATATTATTACAATAAATCATACAAGAGTTTACTCTTTAAGAGAAAAAAATATAATTTATGTTAGATTGTATGTAATTATATTTTCCGAGAGCAAGTAAAATCTAACTAGAATATTAATGAAAATTATAATGTGCTATTTCTATATCACACTTTATTTTACTATTGCTTCTTTAAGAGCAATAGATCAATATTATTCTGAAATATTGAAATTACAATATCGTGTTCTTTTGGAGCAATTAATAATAATAATAACGTTGGTTTTGTGGCGAACCCAAACCCCAAACATTAAATAATAATAATAATAATAATAATAATAATAATAATAATAATAATAATAATAAAATCAAATTTAAACATTTTGGCACAGAAGACCCTATGAGTAGACACCATAGACTTACACCAAAGAAGTCTAAAAGTTGCAGACATCTTGGTGTTGACAACAATACATGGGGTGTCAATACCAGCATTGTTTCCAAGACAAAATATTTTTGGTGATGATGTCTAGGTTTTGGTGTCGATACATAATAGTCAAAAACCTAGTTTTTGTGTTGTAAAGCAATTTTGAACACCTATTTTCCAAAATATAAAACACATAATATTGTGGGCTTCATGCATCGTATATGTTCACATTGCAATTATCAAATTACTACCACCAGTTTTAAGTCATGAAACTTTAGATAAGTAATGGTTCCTGAAGTATTGAGGTGTTGATTACCATATTTAATCTTACTCATTGGTATTTCAAAGAATACTCCCAACGTGTCGAGTTGTTGATCACACATTTTGATCTCACTCATCGGTACGTCAAAGAGCTTAAGCTAGTAATTAGAGTCAATCATCTTTGACACTACGATGCATTGCCAGGGAAATAAAATATTACATCTATTGCATATCATTTCATATGCAATGTCGGTTCTTTGAAACATTCGTTGCGTAGCAAGTCGTGTATTGTGCCTATACAATTTTGTTTTCTATTTACAAATATCTATCAATATTTTACTAGCTTTACACTTTTAAGTGGTTAGACTGTGGGTCTCAAAACTTCAGTTTTGTAGTAAGTTCAATTTAACTTGAATGCTTACATTGGCCAACTATTTTTACGTCGCTTTTTTTGATAAGTTTTCATTTATTATCCTTGCTATCATTATGTACTCTCTCACGAGTATATGCCTCCTTAATGAGACCATCACAAATTTTTTCTCCATTTGTTTGAATTCGATAATGCTATGCTTCAAGTGTGTTATACACCAATATGAGATGGAGTATTTGAAGCTACTATATGAGATTTTTGTTAAAATATCTGAGAAAATTGTCCAATCAAATTTACAATCAATTTTTAGCATTATAAAATATTACCCATTGTGATATGAGTTCAAACTACGTATTTATTCTCAACATTTTTTGTTTTCATCTCAGTGCATCTTGATGGATCAATTTTACATATATTGCACTATAAAAAAAATAAGATCGAAAACTTAGGCTCATAATCCAATTATAATATAGAGAACTGTGATGTTGGCATGATACTTAACAGAATCCCCTAAACAAAAATAGGAAGTACTTTTTTCTCAATTAAATTAATCTGAGGCGTTTAACAAGCAACAATGTCAAGTCCCTCTTTGGTGCATATTAAAATCAGATTTTTAGTCTACTTTGATAAAAGTTGATGAAATTTGTTCACTAACCGCAAGTGTATGGATTGCACAAGTAATAAAGTGAATATGAGTCCGAGTATCATTCCTACGAGGATTGAGTAAATTGAATTTTAGATTAAAAACCTTAACCGGAACTAGAAAATGCTTTTGTTTGAGGATTTTAAATTAAACTCAACTAATTAAAACAAAATATTTGATTTATGAAAACTATGAAATGAATATGTTAGAATTATAAATCCAAGTTAACCCTATCATCCATGTGTTTGATTTAAACATTTCACAACAATTTATAGAGTATCAAGAATTCGTGTTCCTAAAGTTATTTATGTCCCCTTTCGAGCAATGTATAAAATCCTTTTTTCACAAGAGATTAGACTATATTTCTATGACTAATCCAAACATGTAGATAAGTATTAACAAAGTATGAACACTTTTTGGGATAACACAATGCATAGGAGTATATTTCTATCACTATCGAACTTTGTGGCAATCAATTCAAGTCTAATAAATTCCTACTATTTCGAACATAGAAATATATCACAAACATCAATAATAACGCGTCCACAATTATAGATAAAAATAAACACATAATTGATTGCAACAAACCCATAAATTGCATAATGTAAATGTAAAATCAAAACATGGAATCAATAAGTTAACGTTTCATCACAATTCTAACGATTATAAACCTAGCCTAAATACATGATAATTGGATCCCCTAGCACTTCAACAGCGCTTTGGCATGAAATATGACAATTGGAAACTCCCAAAAACGTGTCTTGTGTCTTGTATATATAGGTTTCCTTGAAGCCTAGGTTAAAGTAATGAGAAATTTGCCAAAAGTCCCAACGATTGGCCCAGAAAATGATCGCACGACCGTGCAATTTACACTATTTGGCTACATTTTGCTCTGCAGACTCCCATGCGATCGCTTGCCTTTGACCCATGCGATCACGTGATTATACGCCTAATAGCAGTTTTCATCTTTTGATTCCATTTAAGTTGGTCCCCCCATGGTTTTATTGCACAACAAGTCCTTCAACTTCTGATTGCTATGATTTAGTCCATGAACTTCTGATTTCTTCCAGAATTGATTTCTTCTTCAACTCTTCTTCAAATTGGCCCTTGATTGACTTCATCAACTCTTTATTTGCACACTTAGTACTTTTATCATCCAATTGACTTGATTTTGCTCCAATTGCTTTGTTTTATCGACTTTGAGATTATTCTGGAATATAAACAAATAATGATAAAAACCAATAGCAAATATTCTAAAATGAACATATAAAATCCTACTTTTAAGATAGAGATAAGCATATAAAATATACTTATCAAAATGTGTGGATGAAAAGATGTGGGACCTACAAAATGTGTGGTTGAGATCATATTAAAATTTAGATTTTAATCACAAATAAATAGGGGCTAAACCATTTTTCGAAATCGCAACTAACACTTATTAAAATATTGAGATTTAGTATGCTTGGATGAATTTGTTTCATATTCGATGTCTCTGTCTCTGTCGAGTCTATCTGATTTTCAGTGATTTGAAATTTGATATTTTGATTTCTCTATAGAACTTAGAAGTGATTTGTGGAATGTGGTGATTAGAGATATATGTTATGATTTTATCTATTTGTTTTTTCACTGTTTAATTGAAATTTGAAGCTTGATTGTTGAATTGAATGTGTTTATTTGAAACTTGATTGTTGAATTCAATGTTATACAGAAGTGATGGAGAAATATTTCAAACATAAGGGTTGGTCATTATTTGATTTTAGAAGAGACTTGTAAAGTACCGTCTTTTAGACGAAATTTGATTTATGTTTCTCATATTGAACAAAATCGGTTATCATTGTTCATTTGGAAATAATAAAGTTAGTCTTTTCATAATTCAAATCTTATTGTACCGATCATTTATTTTTGAATGATAACCTATAATTATTGGATAAACTTGCCTCGTATAATGAAACTTTGCATATCAGTCAATATGGTACAAACCATAAATTAACTAATAAAGATTCCGCTGCATTGTGATACAAGTACAAGGACATATCTCTAAACTGAGAATTGAGATAGGCTTGTGCCCTACAGGGTTCTTGAACCCTTTGACTTGGCAGACTCCTGAGTCTGTCGTATCAAATACATAAAGGAAAACAGACAAATATTAGGAAATTGGGTGTGAATGACAGTGCTTGTGTCTTGGAACTAATTTATACTAATATTTGTTGTCCATTCTCTACGGTTTCTTGGAATGGGCATAGTATTTTATTATGTTCGCGGAAGATTATTCAAACTTTGGCTACCTATATTTGATTCATGAGAAGTAACAACGTATGGGCATTATTAAGGCCTTCAAATAGAGATGGCAAAAAAATTTGATCTGCTCCATTGACCCGATCCGTGGATCGACGGATCGAAATTTATGTGATCCGCCCCGATCCGAAAATTCACGGAACGGATTTGGATCGGGGGTGATCCGATCCGCCCCGATCCGACAATCCTTTTTTTTTCTTTTACTTATTTTTTTTAATTTAAAAAAAAAAAAAAAAAAAGAATGAAAGGCCAATTTCCCTTTCACCTTTCACAGCAAACAACCCAAGTCTCAAGCCCAATTACTTAACCCTAAAATTACCCCCAACCTAGCAACCCCAAAGGCCAAATTCCCTTTCAATTCACGCATTCTGAGTCTCTGAAGTAGTCTGACCTTCTCTTCTCACCTTCATTCCAACAATCAACATCCGTCTGCAATTTCTTCCCCAAATTTCCCTCCACATTTCAACATCATCTCGTCTATGCTCTATCTCTCATCGTCGCCGCAACAGTCGCCAGTTACGCTTCACTCACTTCTCATTCATCCGGGTAACTCGCAGTCGACAGCCTCTCCTCTCTTTTCTCCGTTTCAGTTGCTGTCGTTGCTGCCTTTCAGAACAACCTCCAACCGGCCGCTTCCCTTCAGCACAACCACCCGCCTCTACCTTTCATAGCAATCTCCAACTGGCTGCATCTCTATTTTATTTTTGTATTTTCAAATCTAGCATCGATTCATCATTCATGCTACTGTAGTGTTCTTTGATTTTTTAGATCCAGCTTAGTGTAACATTTTTTGTTGATTTTTTTCATTTTTGATTGTTGCCTTGGATTAATGTTGTGCAATTGTTCAATTTTTTGGATGTTTGTTCACTTTTTTTTTTAATGACGGATCAACGGGGCGGATCTGTAATGAGATCCGCCCCGAAAGTAGAGGATCACAGGGCGGATCTGATTCTTTATGTAAATTTTCGGGGCTGGGCGGATCGGGGTGAAATCCGCCCCGATCCGCCCCGTTGCCATCCCTAAGGTCAAAGCTGAAGTTGAAAATCAACTTGGCAAGAAGATTTAAAGTTGTCAGATCTTACAGTGGTGATGAATACTCCGCTAGGCATGATGAATTCATTAAATAACGTCTAGGACCGTTTGCTATATTCCTTGAGGATGTTGAGCTTGGAGGGGAAGATAAGTTTAGAGACATTGTTTTTAAAGATGAATTTTTTTCTCTTACTATTGTTGCTATTGAGAATGATCATACTCTGACATTGTTGAAAATCCAAATTCGGATTATAAAGACAATGTTGGATATTTTCCAATTCAGAATGAATGAATTTGTTTCTGATGAACAAGCTCAACAACCTCAAGAACAAAATTCCATTGAAAAGATCCATTTGAGAAGGGAGAAGTGTGGTTTCGGATGATTATATCATCTTTCTCCAAGAGCATGAGTTTGACATAAGATAATTGAAGATGATCCAATCAACTTTTATTTGGCCAAACAAAGTACTAATTCTCAAAAGTGGATTGATGCCATAAAAGATGAGATAAATCCATGAACGATAGTGACATTTGAGATCTCGTCAAATTTCCTGAAGGATTGAACCCCAAAGGTTTCAAATGAATATTTAAGACTAAGAGGGATTCAAAAGATAATGTTGAGAGATATAAGGTTCGCCTTGTTGTCAGGATTTTAATCAGAAGGAAAATATCGATTAGAAAGAAACTTTCTATGGTTTTATGGAAAGACTCTTTCAAGATAATTATGGCATTTGTAACTAGATGGATGTAAAGATTATATTTCTCAATTGAGACATTGGAGAAATAATATGTATGGTGCAACCAAAAAATTTTATGTTATGTAATACAAAGAAAATGGTTTGCATACTAAATAAATTCATCTATTGTATCAAACAAGCTCCCCATCAACGGTATGACAAATTTTATCAAATTATTATCTCGTTTGGATTTGAGATAAATGCAATTGATGATTAAATACCATTAGTTCAGTGAGAGTGATGTACCCTTTTTTGTATGAAAGATTGTTTATTAGAAGATACATTCAGTGATAAGGGAGACTAATTTAGTCTCATTTAGTACCCCTAAGATTGAGTTTAAAGTGATAAAGGATTAATATATATGATATTTCTTATGCGTTGGCTATAAGAAGTCTTATATACACTCAAGTATGTGCGCATCAGAATATAGCGTCATATTGGGAGTATTAGTCAGATATTCAAATAATCCTGGGATGATTAATTTGAAAGCATCCAAAAGGATTGTGCAATATTTGCATAGAGCAGAACATTATTTGCTCACCTAAAGGAAATCAGGACATTTGGAGATCAATCCTTATTGTCAAAGAATGAATTCAGAGTACTCAGTTGTCTATAGAGCGTGGGGACACAAACTCCATATCGCAGATCTGCTCACCAAGGGTTTACAACCCAGGTGGTTCATGAGCACACTGCTTATTTAGGTGTTGTATAATTTGGTGTAATACTGTTTTAGTAGGAGTTTGTACTTTAATGCTCTTTAAGTGATAGACACATTTTATTGTTGTTTTCTGCAAAATTAATGATATGATTTATTTTCAAATCTCTGAATTTGATCTTTTCGTTTGCGGTTTAGCATCAAGGTTGGAAATATTTAACATGATCTCACTAAGGAATAAAGTTGGACCAGTTGGAAATAGACATGTTTATGATCACATTGCATGTAATTTCCATGCTGCACATTCATACTTGATATATGTCATTGAATGTATTGGTACGGTGACCATTGATGGGTTTAGTTACCAATATAAGTGTAACGAAAGCCGCTTTATTCCCTTGTTAACACTAGAGATGGACCAGATTGTAACTAATGGGATGTTTCAAGGCGAGATAGTATTTTGGTGCGCACCTAAGGTTATACAGTATAATTTTTTTGGATTACTCGTGTAGCCTAAATGGGAGATTGTTAGAATTAATATTTTATGTGTGCTACATATTTAATTATATTTATGTTGGACTATCTAAATTAATATGGTCAATTAAGTGATCTAAATATTTGGGCCCTAGAAATATTTATTGGTATGGGCTTTGCAATGTGTAGAGACCTAATAGTCTAATTAGGGTTGATGGAAACCTAATTAGCTATTATAAAAGGATATCTTATGTGGTTATGGTCCCCAAGTCAAATTATATAATGTTCACGTCGTTCTTGTGTCCATCGCGAGATGAAAACATGTTGTACAATAAGAAATTTGGCTGTGGAAGATCAAACCCCGTTCAATCAGATTCAATGGATCCAAGTATGTTTCTAGTTTATTATTCTTGGTAATTTAACATGATCGATCTTGAGCTATAGAGATTTAATTCTAACAATAATACCCCAACCGAACGCTCTGTTAAAGTTTTTTAAGTAAAATGTGATTTTGAAAAATGTATTTACTTGAAAAGTATTTAAAAAACTGTGTTGTGATAAGCGTGCTTTACACACTTATTTAGTTCCTAAATTAACACTTTAATTGATAAAAAGAGCAAATTTCTACTCACAATTATGTATTATGGCTTTTGTAGGTAAAAATCACAAAATGATAGAGAATATGCAAAAAAAGGAGTGAAGAGATACCAAAATCATACAAAAAGTGAAGTTGGGGACCAAAGTGCACAAGTGATGAAAGTTGAGGACCAAGGTTTACTACTCAAATTCAAGAAAAAAAATTACAAGAGAAGCAAAATGATTGCTTAATTGATGATTTTAAGTAAAAATGGATCCATTGCATACAAAAACATGATTTCTTTTTATTGTTAGAATTAAATTAATTAAAGTTGTGTAATCTAAAGCAAATATTTCTCGTGGGATCGACAATTCGAACTCAAAAAGTTCACTTTATTATTTATACACGACTCGTGTACTTGCGATACACATTTTATAGCGAACATGTTGTTTATAAATTGATTATAAATGATAATTATTTCGTTATAAAACTAAGGCTATTTTACATTTTGGAAGGGAATATTCACGGGATTTTAGGCATATGACCATGTGAGTTCGTAGCTAAATTGTTTGTACTCAAAGTTTGGTTACGTGACTTACGTCCAAATCCAAATGTCCAATTTCATGTATTGGGGTCTTGATTAAATTTCTTGAAAAATAAGTTTTCCCATTTTTATGTTTTACTAGTTTTGGTGCAACATTTGTACTCAAAGTTTGGTTACGTTTACGTGACTTACGTCCAAATCCAAATGTCCAATTTCATGTATTGGGGTCTTGATTAAGGGGATTTATTTAATTAGGATTTGGAAAGAAATTTAAAGACTTTGATGGAATTTAAAAGTTTAGGGGTATTCAATCTAGACTTTTTTAAATCCATTAAAATCTTGAGTTATTCAATCTAGATTTTAATAGACTCTTAAAATGTCTTTTAAAGTCATGGTGTATTGTATAAAGACTTTTAAAAGTCTTTAAAAGTCCCGTGTTATTCAAATTATCAATGACTTTTAAAAACTCTTACGAAATCCTCTATGTACTAACTTCTAAACATAAAGTACAACCACAAAATTTCTTTATTTGTCTCTCATTAACCTCCAAGATTTTGAAAGACTTTTATAAAAAAAAAATTCTTTTAAATTGTAATTTTA
The DNA here is from genome assembly GCA_963555705.1 of Ligustrum vulgare. Lineage (NCBI taxonomy): Eukaryota > Viridiplantae > Streptophyta > Magnoliopsida > Lamiales > Oleaceae > Ligustrum > Ligustrum vulgare. Next base: position 17,585,036 of record OY743189.1, on the reverse strand, counting down.
TTTATTCTATATTTTTCTTCTTTCATATTATTTTTAGAAACCTTAAACATTTGACTAAACTAATCATTATTTCTCTTCTCTTCAACTTGTTATATTTTTTTATTTTAAATATTTTTTCTTTATATTTGGACTCTCTTTTTTTTCATCTTTTTTTTCGATTTTTTTTATGAAAATAAATCTAACTAAAATTCCATAAGATCTTATAGAAAAATAATAAATAAATTGTGTCAAAACAAATAATAATAAGTAAAGTGATTCAAGAATTTTCTCTAGAAATTTTTTTATGAACATAGTACAATTTTTATGTCGATATCAAATGCGATTTTATTTTCCCCTCATTTTTTTAATCACAAATGTTTATCTGTCTTAAAACTATTTATATTTCTCACGTTTTTTTTTAATTCACTTTACATATAATTATTATTAACGATTCATATTCACATCATACGAAAATTAATCTATTAGCGTTTATGTTTTTCAATTAAAAAATAAAAGTCTGTAAAAGTATTTGAAAGTCTTTTAAATTAATGTATAAAAGTCTTTGAAAGTATATGAAAGTCTTTTAAATAAATGTTCACGAAAGTCTTTAAAAGTCTATATAAATCCATAAAAGTCAATCAAATTCAATGAAATCCATTAAAAAAAGTCCATCAAAAAAAATCTTTAAATGTCTTTCGAAATCCCAATTGAATAAATCCCAAATTTCTTGAAAAATAAGCCCCTGTTCTATTTGCTGTTTTGATGTCGTTTTCTGTTTTTATTTTCGAAAACGCTAAAAACGTGTTCTCTTTACCATTTTCGAAAACGCATTTTAGAAAACAAAAAAAAAATTTGTACACAAAACGGAAAACGCCTGAAACATCGTTTTGGGCGTTTTGTGTGTATTTCGACAAAAAACGCGGAAAACGCGTTTTGGGAATTTTTTATTTTATTTTTTTTTTAATCTTAACTTAGAACTAAACTTAATATAAATTTTTTATTTTTTATTATTTTTTTTTTAGAATTATCCTAACTTGGAACTAAACCTAAATAAAGTTTTTTTTTTTTTTTTTTTTGAAAATTATCCTAACTTGGAACTTAGTTTAAATAAAGTTTTATTGAATTCAATATCAACATTACAAAAAAAAAATTAAATGAGAATTCTTGTTGTTATATTTCAAAAAATGCAATGATAAATGGACTCTGGTGGTTTTGAAAGAACTTGCATTTTCTGGATTTTAATAGAAGTAGAGTTTTCTCAAGTCCCGAACCTGACCAAGCTGTGTTAATATAGACTCTTAATGCTCACATTAGTGTGTTGCATGTAACCATATTTTTAGTGTATTGTGAAAGGAAATTTGAGTTGGAGTTAGTAGTATTCTGCAAGCAAATTAATTAAAAATAGTTTAAATAGTGTTCTGCAAAATTTCAAACAAAACGTGTTTTCCAGCTTTTCATTTTCAAAAACAGTTTTTAAAAATGATAAACCAAACGCGTTTTCAGCAAATTTAAAAACAAAAATGAAAACACAAAACACTTTGCCCCTGTTCTCTTTGCTATTTTGAGGTCGTTTTCTGTTTTTATTTTCGAAAACGCTAAAAACGCGTTCTCTTTACCATTTTCGAAAACGCATTTTGGAAAACAAAAAAAAATATTTGTACACAAAACGGAAAACGCCCGAAACATCGTTTTGGGCGTTTTGTGTGTATTTCGACAAAAAATGTCCAAAACGCGGAAAACGCGTTTTGGGAATTTTTTTTTTTTTCGAATTATCTTAACTTAGAACTAAGCTTAATATAAAGTTTTTATTTTACTTTATTTTATTTTTACTTTTTTTAGAATTATCCTAACTTGGAACTAAGCCTAAATAAAGAATTTTTTTTTTTTTTTTTGGAGAATTATCCTAACTTGGAACTTAGTTTAAATAAAGTTTTATTGAATTCAATATCAACATTACAAAAAAAAATTAAATGAGAATTCTTGTTGTTATATTTCAAAAAATGCAATGATAAATGGACTCTGGTGGTTTTGAAAGAACTTGCATTTTCTGGATTTTAATATATGTAGAGCTTTCTCAAGTTCAGAACCTGACCAAGCTGTGTTAATATAGACTCTTAATGCTCACATTAGTGTGTTGTATGTAACCATATTTTCAGTGTATTGTGAAAGGAAATTTGAGTTGGAGTTAGTAGTATTCTGCAAGCAAATTAATTAAAAATAGTTTAAATAGTGTTCTGCAAAATTTCAAACAGAACGTGTTTTCCAGCTTTTCATTTTCAAAAACAGTTTTCAGAAATGACAAACCAAACGCGTTTTCAGCAAATTTGAAAACAAAAATGAAAACACAAAACACAAAACATTTTCGAAAATGAAAATACAAAATAAAATACAAACAGAACGCTACCAAAACATTTTCGAAAATGAAAATATAAAATAAAATACAAACAGAACGCCACCTAAGTTTTTCCATTTTTTATGTTTTACTGGTCTTGGTTAGGGGTGGGCATCAGGTGATTCGCTTCGGGTATCTCAAGAAACGGAACCGAACCATACTTTTTCGATTCTTGTAAAATGGAACCATTCGATTCCATTGAATCGCAAGAACCAAACCATTCGATTTTGGTTCGGTTTCGATTTTAATTCGGTACGACAATAATAATTATTTTTCGAGAGCCTTATCCAGGAGCATCAGACCTCGGGAAGTGAGCCAATAACATGAAATAAACTACTAACGAATATACCAAGATCAACGATTTCGAAAATCGTTTTACCCAAAGAAAGTATAAGATTCTCCATGAAACGGAAGATATTCATAAACAAAAATAGAAAACAAATTGCCTAGAAGGTTTTTCGAGCATGGCAATATAGTAAACTTGTGGGATAAATCATGAGTTTTAAATGCATTATTATTAATTATTTTATATTTGTATTTAAATATTAATTAACTCCATCGTGGTCATTTACAACTTCGCTTATTAATAATTTAGTCTCATTCGATTTTCATTTACTAAGAATTTTATTCCAAGTGTGCAGTTAAAGGTTATAATGAGGTAGAGACAAAACAAATTTCATCAAAAAAATTAATCATTTTCACTTTACCCAAAAAAATTACAAATTATTTAGATTTTTAGTTTTAGGACAACCAATTAAGACCATAAAAAAATAAACAAGGATCAAAGATCGGTTCTAACTTCCGTTTTTCGGTTCTAAAGGCGGAACCTAGAACCGAATCGAAAACCAATCGGTTCTCGGTTCCAAAACCGATTTCCTATTTTATTTTTCTAAAACCATACGGTTCCAATTTTTTCCGTTCGATTCCAGTTCTTTCATATCGGTTCCCCTTTTTTTGACCACCCCTAGTTTTGGTGCAACCAGTATTTTCCTATCAGAGAAGTTTCGAATAATGATTTCTTATTTGATACTCCTCATGTCCCATAAAGATAGACTCGTTTCTAATTTTACACAGATTAAGAAAGTATAATTATTATATGTTAGAACTATAAATTTGCTTACATTTTACCTAATATACCCTTACATTAAATAATAAGTAGTTCATATGTGTTGATAACAATGCATATCAAATAGGGTTATATTAAAAAATAAAAACTTTATCTCAATAAGAAAAGTAACCTATAATTTGGAACAAACCAAAAAGGAAAACGAAAGAAAAAATGAATGAAAGATGAAATGCATTGCTAATGGATCATTTTAAATGATTAAAGTTTTTGCTACAATTTAGTAATTCGAAAATATTATAACAAAGTATTGTGCAAAAGTTTCACATCAATATTAAGATACTGCTATTACGACTTTATTTGAACTCTCATAATTTAACTTAACGAAAAAAAGTAATACAAAACGATAAAAATTGGGACATGAGAAGGTCTCCATAAAAATGTCCTGAATAATCTTTGGACAGGTGACCGAATAGTACATTAAATCCAATTGTTGCCCGCATATATAGTGTTTTAATTGGATAAATAGTGCATAAATTTAATTGGATGAATAGTGCCTAAATTGATGGAAAATCTGGACAATTTGCCTGCATAATGTTAGTTGGATGAATAGTTTTTAATTGTAGTTGGATGAATAGTTTTTAATTGCAGTTGGATGAATAATTAAATTGGATGAATAGTATGTAATTACAATTGGATGAATATTGTCATGAATAGTGCCTAAATTAGATGAATAATGTTTAATTTTAATTAGATGAATAATTTAATTGGATGAATAGTGAATGGTGTTCAATTATAATTGGATGAATAGTGCCTAATTAGATGAATAATATTTAATTTTAATTGGATGAATAATGTCAATTAAGTGATTCAATCTTTTATATATATAGATATAGAGATAGAGATGTTTGGTGGAAATAAAAATTAGATTTTCATAGATTTTGATTAAAATTAATTATATATAGGGTTGAAAAATCGTGATCTCATAAAATATGTAATTAAGATTGATTGTTTACTTTGATTTTTTAAAATTAAAATCTAAATCTTTTTTATATCAAACACATGAACATATGGGTACTTTTTGTACAAAATATGGTACATGTTAATACTTCTCAAAAATGATCTGAATTTCTTTACTGTTAAATAATTATACATGTTTTATAATTAGAGAGAAAAAAAAAAAGATAAAAGAGATTGACAACTCTCCGATCTCATTTCAACGACAACATGAACATGTGCTAAATGTTAAGTCTCAGGATACATAACATTATTATTTCTCAATTCCCATACAGATGCAACAATTGACTCACTGACCTCCGTTTGAAAATACTGCTTGATTTATAAACTGATTTATTTATGATTTTAAGGTAAAAATTAGTGGTTGAAAATTGAATGAAGAAAAGTGTGTGATTAAAAAGTAATTTGAAAAATTGTATAAATCGATTTATAAATCAGAAAAGGTACCGTTACCAAACACAGGCTAAATATTTTTGTTAGTTTTTGTTAGTCTCCGAATTTATATTATTCCAATAGTATTACACACCATTTTTTACGTAATTATTACAATTTATAAATAAATTTATAAACAACATAATTTCTCAAATTACTTTTTAATCATACATATTTTTTTCCCTCCAATTTTTTTCAACCATTGATCTACCTAGAAAATATCAAAATTTCAAAAAAAATAAATAAATTACGGCTGTATACGCCGAACAATCCGTTATTTTGTCGGGTTTATTGAGTGTTCTATTCATTTACATCACCCGATTTTCTTTTCTCAATATTTCTTTAAAAAAAAAAAAATCAATTTCAACTACACTCATAGTTTTTACAATAAAATAATTTTCTATGTAAATTAAAAATATTTTCTTACTTTTTACTACAAATGTTTGACATAAGGTAATTGAAGATGATCCAATCAACTTTTATTTGGCCAAACAAAGTTCTAATTCTCAAAAGTGGATTGATGCCATAAAAGATGAGATAAATCCATGAACGATAATGACATTTGAGATCTCGTCAAATTTCCTGAAGGATTGAACCCCAAAGGTTTCAAATGAATATTTAAGACTAAGAGGGATTCAAAAGACAATGTTGAGAGATATAAGGTTCACCTTGTTGTCAGGATTTTAATCAGAAGGAAAATATCGATTAGAAAGAAACTTTCTATGGTTTTATGGAAAGACTCTTTCAAGATAATTATGGCATTTGTAACTAGATGGATGTAAAGATTATATTTCTCAATTGAGACATTGGAGAAATAATATGTATGGTGCAACCAAAAAATTTTATGTTATGTAATACAAAGAAAATGGTTTGCATACTAAATAAATTCATCTATTATATCAAACAAGCTCCCCATCAACGGTATGACAAATTTTATCAAATTATTATCTCGTTTGGATTTGAGATAAATGCAATTGATGATTAAATACCATTAGTTCAGTGAGAGTAATGTACCCTTTTTTGTATGAAAGATTGTTTATTAGAAGATACATTCAGTGATAAGGGAGACTAATTTAGTCTCATCCAGTACCCTAAGATTGAGTTTAAAGTGATAAAGGATTAATATATAAGATATTTCTTACGCGTTGGCTATAAGAAGTCTTATATACACTCAAGTATGTGCGCATCAGAATATAGCGTCATATTGGGAGTATTAGTCAGATATTCAAATAATCCTGGGATGATTAATTTGAAAGCATACAAAAGGATTGTGCAATATTTGCATACAGTAGAACATTATTTGCTCACCTAAAGGAAATCGGGACATTTGGAGATCAATCCTTATTGTCAAAGAATGAATTCAGAGTACTCAGTTGTCTATAGAGCTTGGGGACACAAACTCCATATCGCAGATCTGCTCACCAAGGGTTTACAACCCAGGTGGTTCATGAGCACACTGCTTATTTAGGTGTTGTATAATTTGGTGTAATACTGTTTTAGTGGGAGTTTGTACTTTAATGCTCTTTAAGTGATAGACACATTTTATTGTTGTTTTCTGCAAAATTAATGATATGATTTATTTTCAAATCTCTGAATTTGATCTTTTCGTTTGCGTTTTAGCATCAAGGTTGGAAATATTTAACATGATCTCACTAAGGAATAAAGTTAGACCAATTGGAAATAGACATTTTTATGATCACATTGCATGTAATTTCCATGCTGCACATCCATACTTGATATATGTCATTGAATGTATTGGTACGGTGACCATTGATGGGTTTAGTTACCAATATAAGTGTAACGAAAGCCGCTTTATGCCCTTGTTAACACTAGAGATGGACCAGATTGTAACTAATGGGATGTTTCAAGGCGAGATAGTATTTTGGTGCGCACCTAAGGTTATACAGTATAATTGTTTTGGATTCCTCGTGTAGCGTAAATGGGAGATTGTTAGAATTAATATTTTATGTGTGCTACATATTTAATTACATTTATGTTGGGCTATCTAAATTAATATGGCCAATTAAGTGATCTAAATATTTGAGCCCTAGAAATATTTATTGGTATGGGCTTTGCAATGTGTAGAGACCTAATAGTCTAATTAGGGTTGATGGAAACCTAATTAGCTATTATAAAAGGATATCTTATGTGGTTATGGTCCCCAAGTCAAATTATACAATGTTCACGTCCTTCTTGTGTCCATCGCGAGATGAAAACATGTTGAACAATAAGAAATTTGGCTGTGGAAGATCAAACCCCATTCAATTAGATTCAATGGATCCAAGTATGTTTCTAGTTTATTATTCTTGGTAATTTAACATGATCGATCTTGAGCTATAGAGATTTAATTCTAACAATAATACCCCAACCGAACACTCTGCTAATATTTTTTAAGTAAAATGTGATTTTGAAAAATGTATTTACTTGAAAAGTATTTTAAAAATTGTGTTGTGATAAGTGTGCTTTACACGCTTATTTAGTTCCTAAATTAACACTTTAATTGATAAAAGAGCAAATTTCTACTCACAATTATGTATTATGGCTTTTGTAAGTCAAAATCACAAAATGATAGAGAATATGCAAAAAAGGAGTGAAAAGATACCAAAATCATACAAAAAGTGAAGTTGGGGACCAAAGTGCACAAGTGATGAAAGTTGAGGACCAAGGTTTACTACTCAAATTCAAGAAAAAAAATTACAAGAGAAGCAAAATGATTGCTTAATTGATGATTTTAAGTGAAAATGGATCGATTGCATATAAAAACATGATTTTGCCACGGTTAAACGAAATCATGAATCACAACTACGTTTTCTTCCAAGATTTTCAAGTAATTTTATATTTCCTTATTTTGTAGATTTTTAGTTATTTTCCAAAACGAATTTTTAATTGTGTGTTTCTTTTTATTGTTAGAATTAAATTAATTAAAGTTGTGTAATCTAAAGCAAATATTTCTCGTGGGATCGACAATCCGAACTCAAAAAGTTTACTTTATTATTTATACACGACTCGTGTACTTGCGATACACATTTTATAGCGAACGTGTTGTTTATAAATTGATTATAAATGATAATTATTTCGTTATAAAGCGAAGGCTATTTGACATTTTGGAAGGGAATATTCACCGGATTTTAGGCATATGACCATGTGAGTTCGTAGCTAAATTGTTTGTACTCAAAGTTTGGTTACGTGAGTTACGTCCAAATCCAAATGTCAAATTTCATGTATTGGGGGTCTTGATTAAATTTCTTGAAAAATAGGCTTCGTTCTCTTTGCTGTTTTGAGCCCGTTTTGAGTTTTCGATTTTTGGAAATATCGAAAACGCGTTCACTTTGCTCATTTTCAGAAACGAATTTTCCAAAACACAAAAAAAAAGTACAAAGGAAACTCAAAAGGAGTTTGTTGCGTTTTGGATATTTTGTGTTAAAAAGTCCAAAACAATGAAAACGCGAGTTTTGATTTTTTTTTTTTAAAATGTGAGACACTTCCTTCACTTGAAATTCTTATATTATTTTGTCATTATATATAGATCTATGTTAAGATTTTTTTTTTTGTAATTATTTATTTATTTATTATTATTATTATTATTATTATTATTATTATTATTATTATTATTATTATTATTTTAAATGTGAGATACTTCCTTCACTTGAAGTTTTTATGTTATTTTGTCATTATATATAGATCCATGTTAAGATTTTTTTTTTTTTTTTTTTTTTTTTTGTAAATTATTATTATTATTTATTTTTTTTGTAAAAGTGAGAGATACTTTATTCACTTGAAATTCTCATGTTATTTTGTCATTATATATAGATCATGTTAAGATTTTTTTTTTTTTTTTTTTGTAAAAGTGAGACACTTCATTCACTTGAAGTTCTTATATTATTTTGTCATTATATATAGATCCATTTTAAGATTTTTATTTTATTTATTTATTTATTTTTTATTATTATTATTATTATTTTTTTTTTTGTGTAAAAGTGAGATACTTCCTTCACTTGAAGTTCTTATATTATTTTGTCATTATATAGATCCATGTTAAAAAAATTCTTTTTTTTGTAATTTATTATTATTATTATTATTTTTTGGTAAATGTGATACACTTCCTTCACTTGAAGTTCTTATATTATTTTGCCATTATATATAGATCCATGTTAAGATTTTGTTGGTATGAGATTAAATTTTTGTTTAGCTGAAACAATATTAATGATGAATTTATTGACATAGAGAACTAACTGATTTATTAACATTAAAATTAATGATATTCAATAAATCAATCTTTTTTACATATAAAATATTACAAAATAAATATATCAAAAAATTACAAAGTAAATGCATTTTTCAGTTTTCTATTTTTGAAAACAGTTTTTCAAAATCACAAAGAGAACATGTTTTCAGCAATCCCAAAACAAACAACTAAAATCCAATATTCAAAACAAAATCCAAAACTCAAAATCCAAAATCGAAACACAAAGAGCATGACCTCTAAGTTTTCCCATTTTTATGTTTTACTAGTTTTGGTGCAACATTTGTACTCAAAGTTTGGTTACGTTTACGTGACTTACGTCTAAATCCAAATGTCCAATTTCATGTATTGGGGTCTTGATTAAATTTCTTGAAAAATAAGGTGGCGTTCTGTTTGTATTTTATTTTGTATTTTCATTTTCGAAAATGTTTCGTGTTTCGTGTTTTTATTTTTGTTTTCAAATTTGCTGAAAACGCGTCTGGTTTGTCATTTCTGAAAACTGTTTTTGAAAATGAAAAGCTGGAAAACACGTTCTGTTTGAAATTTTGCAGAATACTACTTAAACTATTTTTAATTAATTTGCTTGCAGAATACTACTAATTCAAACTCAAATTTCTTTTCACAATACACTGAAAATATGGTTACATGCAACACACTAATGTGAGCATTAAAAATCTATATTAACACAACTTGGTCAGGTTCGAGATTTGAAAAATCTCTACTTCTATTAAAATTCAGAAAATGTAAGTTCTTTCAAAACCACTAGTGTCAATTTATCAGTACATTTTTTGAAATATAATAACAAGAATTCTCACTTAATTTTTTTTTTTTTTTGTAATGTTGATATTAAATTCAATAAAATTTTATTTAAACTTAGTTCCAAGTTAGGATAATTCTCAAAAAAAAAAAAAAAAAAAAAAAAAAAAAAAAAAAAATTATTTAAGTTTTGTTCCAAGTTAGGATAATTCTCAAAAAAGTAATAAATAAATAAAAAAAATAAAAACTTTATATTAAGTTTAGTTCTAAGTTAAGATAATTCTTTAAAAAAAAAATAAAAATTTCCCAAAACGCGTCCGCGTTTTGGACAGTTTTTGTCGAAATACACACAAAACGCCCAAAACGAGGTTTTGGACGTTTTGTGTTTTGTGTACAATATTTTTTTTTTTTCAAAATGCGTTTTCGAAAATGGTAAGGAGAACGCCTTTTTAGCGTTTTCGAAAATAAAAACAGAAAAGGATATCAAAACAGTAAAGAGAATAGGGGTTAAGTTTTTCCATTTTTTATGTTTTACTGGTCTTGGTTAGGGGTGGGCATCAGGTGGTTCGCTTTGGGTATCTCAAGAATCGGAACCGAACCATACTTTTTCGATTCTTGTAAAATGAAACCATTCGATTCCATTGAATCGCAAGAACCAAACCATTCGATTTTGGTTCGGTTTCGATTTTAATTCGGTTCGAAAATAATAATTATTTTTCGAGAGTCTTATCCAGGAGCATCAGGCCTCGGGAAGTGAGCCAATAATATGAAATAAACTACTAACGAATATATCAAGATCAACGATTTCGAAAATCGTTTTACCCAAAGAAAGTATAAAGATTCTCTATGAAACGAAATATATTCATAAACAAAAATAGAAAACAAATGGCCTAGAAGGTTTTTCGAGCATGGCAATATAGTAAACTTGTGGGATAAATCACGAGTTTTAAATGCATTATTATTAATTATTTTATATTTGTATTTAAATATTAATTATAACTCCATCGTAATCATTTACAACTTCGCTTATTAATAATTTAGTCTCATTCGATTTTCATTTACTATGAATTTTATTCCAAGTGTTCAGTTAAATGTTATAATGAGGTAGAGACATAACAAATTTCATCAAAAAAATTAATCATTTTCACTTTACCCAAAAAAATTACAAATTATTTAGATTTTTAGTTTTAGGATAACCAATTAAGACCATAAAAAAATAAACAAGGATCAAAGACCGGTTCTAACTTCCGTTTTTCGGTTCTAAAGGTGGAACCTAGAACCGAACCGAAAACGATTTCCTATTTTATTTTTTTAAAACCATACAGTTTCAATTTTTTCCATTCGATTCCAGTTCTGTCATATCGGTTCCCCTTTTTTTGACCACCCCTAGTTTTGGTGCAACTAGTATTTTCCTATCAGAGAAATTTCGAATAATGATTTCTTATTTGATACTCCTCCTGTCCCATAAAGATAGACTCGTTTCTAATTTTACACAGATTAAGAAAGTATAATTATTATATGTTAGAACTATAAATTTGCTTACATTTTACCTAATATACCCTTACATTAAATAATAAGTAGTTCATATGTGTTGATAACAGTGCATATTAAATAGAGTTATATTAAAAAATTAAAACATTATCTCAATAAGAAAAGTAACATATAATTTGGAACAAACCAAAAAGGAAAACGAAAGAAAAAATGAATGAAAGATGAAATGCATTGCTAATGAATCATTTTAAATGATTAAAGTTTTTGCTACAATTTAGTAATTCGAAAATATTATAACAAAGTATTGTGCAAAAGTTTCACATCAATATTAAGATACTGTTATTACGACTTTATTTGAACTCTCATAATTTAACTTAACGAAAAAAAGTAATACAAAACGATAAAAATTGGGACATGAGAAGGTCTCCATAAAAATGTCCGGGATAATCTTCGGACAGGTGACCTAATAGTACATTAAATCCAATTGTTGCCCGCATATATAGTGTTTTAATTGGAGAAATAGTACCTAAATTTAATTGGATGAATAGTGCCTAAATTGATGGAAAATCCGGACAATTTGCCTGCTTAATGTTAATTGGATGAATAGTTTTTAATTGCAGTTGGATGAATAATTAAATTGGATGAATAGTATGTAATTACAATTGGATGAATATTGTCATGAATAGAGCCTAAATTAGATGAATAATGTTTAATTTTAATTAGATGAATAATTTTATTGGATGAATATTGAATGCTGTTCAATTATAATTGGATGAATAGTGCCTAATTAGATGAATAATATTTAATTTTAATTGGATGAATAATGCCAATTAAGTGATTCAATCTTTTATATATATAGATATAGAGATAGAGATGTTTGGTGGAAAAAAAAATTAGATTTTCATAGATTTTGATTAAAATTAATTATATATAGGATTGAAAAATTGTGATCTCATAAAATATGTAATTAAGATTGATTGTTTACTTTGATTTTTTAAAATTAAAATCTAAATCTTTTTTATATCAAACACATGAACATATGGGTACTTTTTGTACATAATATGGTACATGTTAATACTTCTCAAAAATGATCTGAATTTCTTTACTGTTAAATAATTATACATTTTTTATAATTAGAGAGAAAAAAAAAAAAAAAAAAAAGATAAAAGAGATTGACAACTCTCCTATCTCATTTCAAGTTTCAACGACAACATGAACATGTGCTAAATGTTAAGTCTCACGATACATAACATTATTATTTCTCAATTCCCATACAGATGCAACAATTGACTCACTGACCTCCGTTTGATAATACTGTTTGATTTATAAACTGATTCATTTATAATTTTAAGGTAAAAATTAGTGGTTGAAAATTGAATGAAAAAAAGTGTGTGGTTAAAAAGTGATTTGAAAAATTATATAAACCGATTTATAAATCAGAAAAAGTACCGTTACTAAACACAGGCTAAATATTTTTGTTAGTTTTGGTTAGTCTCCGAATTTATATTCCAATAGTATTACACACCATTTTTTCACGCAATGATTACAATTTATAAATAAATTTATAAACAACATAATTTCTCAAATTACTTTTTAATCACACATATTTTTTTCCCTCCAATTTTTTTCAACCATTGATTTACCTAGAAAATATCAAAAATTCAAAAAATAAAATAAAATAAAATTACGTCTGTATACGCCGAACAATCCCTTTTTTTGTCGGGTTTATTGAGTGTTCTATTCATTTACATCACCCGATTTTCTTTTCTCAATATTTCTTTAAAAAAAAAAAAATCAATTTCAACCACACTCTTAGTTTTTACAATAAAATAATTTTCTATGTAAATTAAAAATATTTTCTTACTTTTTACTACAAATGTTTCAAAAAAATCACTATTATTTGTTTGAGTTCAAATAATGTGATTTTAAATAGTATTTTTAATAGAATGTGTGATTAAAATTTATTTAAAAAGTTAAATATTATGAATTTGATTAACATGATGGTTAAATTAAATCACAACGAGATCGCGCAAGCATTATCGGCCCTAATTTCCTTTCCTTATTTCCTATCATTTTTCTCAGCAAATAACCAATCAACGTGCATGTGAGACCTGGCGAGCATAAAGTACCATGAATGGTGATGATCCCAAGTGGGTCAGCTCAACTCCAAGTAGTAAATTGATTAATCTTAAAATAGTCGAAAATACAGCTTCAACGTGACCTGTACAGTTTGACAGACTGAGACACTACCATAAACCTCAATGAATACGACGACATGGCCACTCAACCATGTACTACAAATCAAGTAGGGACAGAAGAACAAATTTTTCGGCAAGAAGAAAGAGTCTTTTAGAGAATAGGGGAGATTTTTTTCAGATCCCCATTTCCTTTGTTTTTCTTGATTTGTCAGTCCAAAGAAGTTACACAGGAATTTACACAATTTATTCTCAATAAAAGCAGAATTTGTTGATTACCATTTTTTGTTTTTTTGCGGGTTTTGAAATATCTTGAAATATTGGGCACCTATTTTTGAGTTCAATTGGCGGGAATTCAAGTTTGTCGCATCTATTGAAGTATTGTTTTATTTGTGAATTCAAAGTTTTGGTGGGCTATAATTCACAAACAGTAGTTGGGTGGGGTTCTACATTATAACTCAAATTAAGCGTATACAGATGTATTGAATATCTAGAAAGGAAAGTGGGCAAATGGGGGTTTCGGATAATACGAGAGGGCTCATATTGGCAATGTTGTCGAGCTTGTTTATCGGGACGAGCTTCATCTTGAAGAAGAAAGGTCTTAAGCGTGCTGCTGCTTCCGGTACTCGTGCAGGTCCGATTTATTCAATCTCGATGAGTTTTTTGAAATTATTATTTGGTTTTCGTGTTTAAATTTGCTCGGTCAGTTAGATGTCTGCTTGATTAATTGACATCTAATCTAATCTCGAGGGAATAGTTTGTTTCTGATTGTAATTACTGAGAATTTAGAATATGCATATTGCGATTACATGATGTGATGATATTTAGAATTTGCCTATGCTTTTCATGGCCTTTTCTGAATCCGGTTGCAGGAGGAGGATACTGATAGCTTGAAATACTTTTTCGAATCTTATGACACAAATCCAATACACTTTTCATGTGTTGTTATGATTTAAAGTTGTGGAATTATAGTACAAGAATACAATTGCTTAAGACAAGGAGAATAACCTCCATTTGTGGGAATGCATTCCTGATTCCTGTAGTATGATGATATTGTTGCCAATTTTTGAAGATTTGTTGGACTTCCTGGGATGTTATTAATTGGTTCTACCTTAGTGAGAGTGAATGATAGTTTATGACCGCCTTTAGGAGTTTCGAAACAGAAATGCTGTTTAAGCACCTGGATTTTCTCCCATAACTGAGGAAATTGGTCTAAAGCTTTATCAACTTGCCTTGAACGATGAATTTGGGGTGAAGCTGATTAGAAATTGATGATTGATGACTTAAATTTGAGGTTGATTATAAGAGTTTCTGGTTCCCCTGCAGGGGGTTGGGAGGTTGGTGTCGGTTGTATAGATAAAAAATGGAAAACATCAATGGGCAAATTATTTGCTAGAGGAAATTGAATTATATCACTCATATTGATATACTGCCCAAAAAAATCGAATTGCATAATTATTCTTGAAACAATTTCATATGAGGAAATAATTTAATATACATTGTCTCGATTTCCTATTCTTGTACGATCAACATGTTAAATGTTACAAAACATTTTTATGCTACTAATCCTGCAGGTACCGGAAGCTACACTTACTTGTTAGAACCTCTTTGGTGGGCAGGCATGATTACAAGTAAGTATTTGATATGATTTACTTCTTATTGGTTCATTTTGATCAACGAAAGAACCAAAGTATTCTCATTGCTTTGGAATTAATTTGTAAATTGCACTTATATACAGTGATTGTTGGAGAGATAGCAAATTTTGTTGCTTATATTTTTGCCCCAGCAGTTCTTGTGACTCCTCTTGGTGCATTAAGTATTATTGTCAGGTATTTCTCTGAATTATTTGTGTTATTACACGTGATAATTTAAATTCTATAAGAAATTCTTGATGATATATTACAATTCTAACCTCTTTGATGAATCTGAATAGTGCTGTTCTAGCACACTTTATGCTGAAGGAACGATTAAGGCAGATGGGTATTCTCGGATGTTTGTCCTGCATAGTAGGATCAGTAGTAATTGTAATTCATGCACCTCAGGAACATACACCGAGTTCTGTGCTAGAAATCTGGACATTGGCTAGCGAACCAGGTCCCTATTTCTTGCCTTCAAGAAATTTTGCTTTTGTCCCCAAAAAGAGTCATTTCTCACTTCTGCTTATTGCTTCTATCTGCAGCTTTTCTGATTTATGTGGCAGTAACATTGTCAATGGTTCTTGTTCTGATTATGTACTTTGAGCCCCACTGTGGACAGACAAACATTCTGGTTTACTTGGGAATTTGTTCATTGATGGGTTCACTTACGGTAATAGTTTTTCTTTGAAGTATTTTTTGCGCTATTTGTTTGAGGAAAAATCTTTTATCTCCCATGCTTAGAGCATGTGTGACCAAGTATACAACTAGGTTTTAAAATAAATAAATCTTTTATTGTTTAAGTTGGATATAAGTCACTTATTTCGACGGTAAGAGTTACTATTTCCTTAAAAAGAAGAATGTTAGTTATCCAAGTATGTTAGGAGAATAAATTAAAAAGTAGCTTCACCGTTTCTTAAGTTTGGCCATACACGATCACCATTTTTTTTTTTAAAAAAAAAGAAGCCACCGTGCAGGTCATGAGCATAAAGGCTATAGGAATTGCAATAAAGCTTACTCTGGAGGGGATCAGTCAAGCAGCATATCCACAGACATGGTTTTTTCTTTCGGTTGCAGTAATCTGCGTGATCACCCAGCTAAATTATCTTAATAAGGTGCTCATAATCATAAAAAATAACCTTTTCTTTTCTGCATGATAATAAACTTTAGCAAGTGCTTCAAAGATTTTTTTTAACCTCATGAACTCTTCAATGTATGAATCATAGCGCTGTTAAGTTTGAGGAACTTGTGTATGTACCACGTCTTATTACCGATGATTGCTAAATGTCTTAGTGCTAGTTGTTTTCTTCTGATATCAATCTGGCCATATGTATGGTTGAAAATTAGCATTGATCTTAGTGTTTCTTGGCTCAATATTAATCATTTCCATAGTTATGAATGTCTTTCTTTTCCTCTTACTCACATTTCTTGATCCCTATGTCTTTTTTGTTCAGGCACTTGATACTTTCAATGCAGCAATTGTTTCTCCAATATATTATGTGATGTTCACAACTTTAACTATCATCGCAAGTGCCATAATGTTCAAGGTTTTTCCATTCTCTTGGAATGTGCCTTTTCCATTTCCCGCTTTATTACACCTCCAAGTTAACATGGATAAGTTATTACTAATGTCTAATGTATTTGCAGGACTGGTCGGGTCAGAACTTGAACAGCGTAATATCTGAGATATGTGGATTCATCACTGTCCTTTCGGGAACAATAATACTTCACGTGACACGGGAAGAGGAACCCGCAACACTGCCAGGTATAGTCCAAGGTGAAGTTCTATCCCAATATCTATCTAGATTTCTAGCATAAGATACAGTGTATGCTATGCCAATATAACGTGTTCCATACTTAGAGATTACAGTCTATAATCATGGCTTACTAACTTCAATGGCATGTTCCATAAGGTAGAATAGACAAAACTGGAAAATATTGAATAATAAATAGAATGTACAAATTTTATCCATTATATTATCCTGAATGACTGGATACTTAAAGTGTGCAAATACGACGAAAGTGCAATGTTTTTACTTCGAAAGTTATGCATGCTATATTGAATGAGCTTCCTTTTATATGAATATGGGATGCATGTACATCCATGGCATGTTTTGTCAAGAGGATTGGACAGACCAGAAGGAAAAAAGTTCAAATTTTATCCTTCCAATTCTCTTGTTCAATCCCTTGCTGCGCACCAACCAGGCTTTGGATTTGAATAGACAAGCAGATTGTTAAAATCACTCATCATTGAGAGCTCATTTTAGGAATTTTGACTCTCTTTTCAGTCCTGACTCCTGATGTAGATTTTATCAGCATATATGAGTTTGAAAACAGAATTGGGTGGCTGGAGGAGCATTTTCTTGCCCAGCTACCTTTCATTGTAGCTATGATGTTATATATATATATATATATAGCTGACACCATGCATTGACTTATTTTTGCAGGAACCATAATATGGTACGATGGAGATCCAGCAAAAGGCTTGGAAGATGCACATTATATCACATTGCACTCTCCGGATTTCTTCCATTAATGATTTTTTGAAGAGACCCAAGCAAGATAAGTTTACTAGCACTTGAGCTAATATGGCAGCAAATGATTTATGATTTTGGGGATACAAGTTTCTCAAAAAGATTGTGCGGAGTCAAGGACTGGATAGGCCGACTCTTCCTCCCTGCACATTTCCTTAGACATTTAGGGACAAGGGCTGTGTAAATTGCAGATGCATTTTCGAGTTGCATTGATGGATCTTCCATGGCTATCTCAAACTGTGCTGGAACAGACATAAGTAAATATTCCCTCAGATTATGTTGATTGGTGAATGTACATATTTGTCCTTAGTTTCATTTCTTGGAGTTCATATTTGTTTCATTTTATTATTGTTGCGTGTAAGTTGTAACACTATCACCCATTTTTGAAGACATTTATGTTGTCATGCAAGATATCACTTTCGTATTTGTAAGTATACTAAACCACCAAAAATTTTGGAAATTCATAGTGATTGAATTGTTGAAGTTGATGAACACGAAAAGCCATGATTTTAATGAAAAGACTTGAGAAAAAATAGATTCTTAACTTTCCACTATCAAAACTGACTCCTAGCGGACTCGAAACGAACCCCCTCGCGATTGAGATAAAATCCTCTTGCGATCACAAAGGGTAAAAAAATTGTCACAAAATAGCCTTGCGATCGCAAGGGTTGAATTTTCATTTTTCATTTTTCATAGCTTGCACCACTTCATAAAAATGTTTGGAAATTTATAAATTGAAGATATATTTCAATACAAAAACACTACATTCATCAAAGATCATTTCATATCAAAACTTTGTCCAAATACATACAAAATAAATCCAACTTTTGTGTTTTTGTATTCTTAGAAATAAACTTGAGTGCTTGAATTTTCTTCTACCTTTGTTGGTTCCTCCGTTTGGCAACACTGTTTGGTTTATAAACTGGGTTATTTATGATTTTGAGATAAAAAGTAGTGGTTAAAAATTGGAGAGAGAAAAGTGTGTGGTTAAAAAGTGGTTTGAGAAATTGTATGGTTTATAAATTGATTTATAAACCAAAAAAGGACATTTGCTAAGTTTTTCTTAAGTACCATGGAGGCAAATATCATTTGAGGACAACAATTACGTGATCAAGTCTTTTGATACAATTTTGTCCATTTCTCTTCTTTTGTCTTGAATTAATTTTTAGTTTATCTTTTCTTGTTTCTTCATCTTTTACATATATTTCAACAATCTCAAATGATAATCTATTGATGGAGAAAGAAACTACGATGACTATTATCAAACTTTACCAGGTGACAAGACAAGATTATATCGCTTCGATGGTATAAACTTTACAAGGTGACAAGACAAGATCAAGTTCCTCATAACAGCTAGGGCTGGGCAAAAATCAAACCAAACCGACGAACTCGATTGACCCAACCCAAACCAACTCGTACTATTGATTATTAAAAAAATCCTAAAAAAAACAAAAATCAGTGGTGGTTTGTCAATTTACTAAGTTCAACTACTGCAAATAGAAGAAATAAAACAACTTTTGTGTACAAAATCTTATTGCCAGTTATTTTGTATTGAGTTCTACCAATAATTTGTTTTAAAAACTCAAAATCCCACCAATATGTTTCCTAGAACGTTAGAACCGCCAAAGGTAGGAAATCGTTTCAACGAATTTAAAATAAATTAGAAAAAAAAAAGTATTATATTTGTATTCAATGCTTACAAATTGACCAAAAACTTGGGACAAAAATTAAACAAATAAAATAAATAATAATACAAACATACAATTAATTTAATCTAAGGTCCAGAAATTTAAAAAAAAAAAAAAAAAAGGCCCAAAATGAAGTCCAGACGGAAAACCAACCCGACCCAAACCGCTTAATGTTGGTTTGGATTGGTTTGAGTTTTAAAGTTTTGATTAGTTTCATTAGGTTGATTTTTAAACAAACCAACCTACGCCCAGCCCTAAGTAACAGCATTGAAGATTTTTTTATCCGGAATTGATAGCACTTCTAGAACCAACTGAAGAAGACACTGAACAAACAAGGGTTGGACGAAAGAAGCGAGAAGAAGATGAATTAATACGCCAAGGCCACATTTTGAATGCACTTTGGATGGTCTCTATGATCTTTATACGAATACTACATATGTAAAAGAAATTTGAAATGCATTAGAGAATAAGTACAAAGCCAAGGAGGAAGGTACGACAAAATTTCTTATCTCTAAGTATTTTGATTTGAAATTTCTTGATAACATTCCACGACTCCCACAAGTACTCGAACTTCAAGTTCTTGTGAACAAACTTAAGGCGGTCAAAATTGATCTCCAGGAATCAGTTCAAGTGGGATCTATAATAGCAAAATTACCAAGCACTTAGAAAGGTTATTGGAAGAAGAATCTTCATAGTTCCGAAGACTTCTCTTTGAAGCAATTTCAAAAATATTTGAGAAAGAATAAAAAACAAGAGATAAGAGTGATAACTCTTATGAGGGCACTTCAAAAGCCAATTGATGCGTGTCGCAATGCACCAAAATAATAAATAATTCCTTACTCGCTAAATATTAATTAATAATGTAGTAGTGAGAGTAAGGGTCGATCCTACGAGGAACAGAAACTAATTTTAGTTGTTCGATCAATTAGAATGGAATGGGGGGGTTTTATTGTTTGAATGAAAACTACTCATAAAATAAATAATTAAATATGACTAGAGAATTAATATGAGACGAAATCTTGTTCTCGGGTTCGGTTGTGCCCTCAATTAATGTTATACTTTTCCTTGTAACGTGTTTCTATTCCTAATTCAATTATCAATCATAAATAATCAACAAGCTCTGATTATCTAAATTCTTCCTTATGTGTATTGATTCAAAATAAGCTCTTTGAACCAATTCTAGCCATGGACAATCCTAAACAAGCTCTTAGGATTTAATGCACGACTAGTATGAAAATTTAGAAGAATAGATTGAATTGGATCGTTAATTACACAAGCTCGAATTAATCAATCCAAGTTGAATTATTACTAAACCTGCACGAGATTTATTTGCTACTAAAGTAAAGATTCAATGACAATTACGGATCAAGAATCTAAACATAGCATATTCATGAATCCAAAGATCAATAATCCAATTGGCCAAATTAAACTATTAATCAAATAAACTCAATTGAACATTCAAAACATAATAATCCAACAATTGAAATAAAGGAATAAATTCACGCTACTAATTTATAGGAAAAGAAAATAACATAATTAAATTGACACAACTTTCCCTTTGAACAAGATATGGAATTTAGCCTAGCATTGTTGTGGTAGATTCTTCAAGTTGCTTCATGAATTCCATTGTTGTTGATATTCTTGCACTTGAAAATCTCCCAAGAATGCTCTATATTTTTCTCTCAATTTTCCTCAATGTGTAGCCTCTTTCAGAAATAATAAAAGTCTCTTTTTCTTGTCATGAAATTCCCTTTTTGTAGCCTCAATTTCGTGCCCTAGCTTTGGGACCAAGAAATCCCAAATTATGGAAAGAATTGAAATAAGGAAAATTTTGACTTGAATAGTTACGTCCGTGAATTTTCTTTTACGGCCGTAATTATGTTTCTGGGCATTTTTCACCCTTTGAAGGTTACGGCCGTAAATCCTCCTTTACGGCCGTAAACGTGTTTCTGCTTATTTTCTTCTTGATTCATCATACTTTTACGGCCGTGACTTTATTTCCTTACGGACGTAAGCTTATTTGCACCTAAGTCCCCAAACTTCAGTTTTTAGTGCAATTTGGTCCTTTTTTCTTCTTTTCTCTTCTTTTATGATCCTATACAATATAAAACATAAAATGCATTAATAATACTTAGATAGAATCACATTATTGCTTATTCAAGGATATCAGTGCATAAAATAAACGTAAATATCACACTTATCAAATCCTCCCACACTTGAACCATTGTTCGTCCTCGAACAAAGATTTGCAAAGAAAAGAATAGGATTCAAACAATAGATTACAATTCAGAGACTTGAGGTTGCAACCCACTTTTCTTTAACAAAAATGTTCCATTGCATGATCGGATTGTGTTCGTGTGTGCTAGAGATACAACGCCCTTTATTTCCCATCCCAATCATGGCTCGATATGGCTTATTTCCTTTCACCTCTCGTGTTCACTCACCTCCCAACCATTATTGAGTGACTATAAGGAAAATAGTTTCCCCCAACTCTAGAGGAAATCAGTCGCATAAATCGAGTTAATTATGATGTGAATTCAGTCAACACAGTATCCCCGACCACATTCATAGTACCAACCCTAGACCAAGCAATTCAAACCACTCATAAGCATATGTAATGGGAGTTAACACCCTCACAAGATATTTCTCTCGTCGCACAAAGTGTATAAGGGGTTGAATTTTCGTTCAGCTCTCTGCATGGATAAGTCAGTACCACAGATTGCCTAACTGTCATAACCGGAGCCAACAATAACACAAGTGCAAAGCGAAGGTCTTTATTTGGTTATAACGGGGCTTCGGGTCAGGTAGGATAAAAGGATATATTTAGGCTGAGTCGAGAAGGAACTTCGCAAACCAAGTCAATTCATAATGACATTACTTCCTTCACCCCTTAATATGAACTTCATTGTTTCCCGCTACCCAACTTTGTTCAAACTTGAATCTCTTCTTTTCTTTTCTCTTTTTTTTTTTTCACAAGTTGAGTGTTTGATATCCTCAACTACTAATTTTCATGGCTAAACTCCATTTTCATTGCTTTTTCTCTTTTGATTTTTTTCGAGTATAGACTGCAACTTTTTTTTTTCAAATCATTACGCAGTCACCAATTGGCCCAAGATATAATTACATTCCCCTGAATTCAGTCCATTACACAACCGTCGCCCCAACACAAGATAACCATTTCAACTTCTTAGACTTAACCCATAGCACAATCCTCAATCAACAAAAGCTTGCGAATCCCTTCTCTATGGGTTCAAAACAGAGACAATGCGAAAGAAAGGGTATTCGTGGCTTGTAGCGTGGCAAAAAAAATTCAACGAAAGGCTAAGGCTCAAACAGGTTTCTAATGGTCCATGTAGCAAGGTAGACTCTTTTTAGCAAGTCAAATTTGGTTTAACATATTGCCTTTGCTATAATTTGCACTTGAATCAAGAAGCTACAACGGTATGCACAAGAAAGCACATCCAAGCATAAACCAACCATACAGGACACACATAAAAAATAGAGCTTAATATAAAGAGTAAAAGTAGCTCATAGGCTCAAAAGCTCACAAATTACGGATTATATGTGTTCCTCCCATCCAATTATGAGTTATAGGTCATTGCTCAGTCTTAGTTCTGAACTCAAAATCTAGTGGATAAGGATAGAATGAAGTTACTCGGGGTGGTATTTTATCATATCAGTTTTGGTTTGACTCAATTAGGTTGCAGAAATTTTTCGATTTGTCCCCATTTTCAAGCTAATTCAGAAATTATTGAAAAACTCATCTCTATGTGCTCATTGTTTGTCCGATTATGCAATTTAGGAAGTTGGTGGTTCAAAAATTATCATAAGTGGGGCTGGTTCCTATTAAACCGAAATGTGGGTCTAAACACAATTAAAGCTAACTAACAAAAAAAATTGAATGAAGATGAATAAAATAGGGATAACAAAAGATAATAGATAATCATTCCCCCCCACACTTGAATTCCACATTGTCCTCAATGTGGAGCGTGACAATACAAAACAAAAGAGGGGAATGTGAATGGAATTAAAGGAAGGGACATTTTTTTTTTTTTAATAATTACGGCCGTGAAGATATTAATTACGGCCGTAAGTAACAATCTGAAAAAATTTGAAAGTGTCAACTACGGCCGTAAACAATATAGTTACGGCCGTAATTAGGCCTCTGGATAAATTCGATGGAGTAGAGTTACGGCCGTAAAGTTTTAACTTACGGCCGTAACAAGGCCACTGATTTTTTTTTTTATTTTTATTATTATTTTTTTTTGTGAATGAAATTAACTAATAAGAAAAATGAAAAAAATGAAAATAAAAAAATAACAATTTGAGGAAGTAAAGAAACTCCCCTCTCGGGTTGCCTCCCGAGCAGCGCCTTTGTTTACTGTCGTTGGCTCGACAGGTTGTTTCCTTCTTCAACCGGGATTAGGTGGATTTCCAAAGCTCAACTTCTTTTTCATATTTTTCATTAGGGCCTGCAAGACAGGGGGCAAAAGCATGTCATCAAAAGTTGGCAATGTAATACACGAGATTTTACCTGGCTTTTCACCATTTCCACCAAGTTTGAAAGTTTCCTGTACTGAAGAATCAATAACATTAACATAATGAACAGGATTATCATCATCAAGGTAGTTCACGGAATCATAAATATTAAACTGAATCATTTCACCATCAAATTCCATGGTGAGTGTGCCACTACTGACATCTATCTTGGTCTTAGATGTCTTTAGAAATGGTCTACCTAACAAAATAGGAGTAGAGTTGGGGGAATGGTCATCATTCATGTCCAATACATAAAAATCTGCAGGAAATACTAACCCGCCTACTTGCACTAGAATGTCTTCAACTACCCCGTCAGGATAAGCATTAGAACGATCGGCTAGTTGAATTATAACATTAGTTTCAGTCAGTTTGGCAAGTTTTAATGCGGTGTAAGTGGACCTAGGCATTACATTGATAGATGCTCCTAAGTCTATTAAAGCACGATTTATTTTCTTATTGCCTATTTGACAAGGTATGGTAAACATACCTGGATCCTTGCACTTGGGAGGTAGTTTCCTCTGAAAGAGCGCCGACACATTCTCTCCCATTCTTACCTTTTCATTCCCCATCAGTTTTCGTTTGTTGGTGCACAACTCCTTCAAAAACTTTGCATACCGGGGTACTTGCTTGATCGCATCCAATAGTGGGATGTTGATCTCCACCTTCCTGAATATCTCCAGTATATCCTTTTCCTTGCCCTCCTTAGTCACTTTTGCTAACCTGCTGGGAAAAGGAGGTGGAGTTAGTTTAACAATTGAGTTAGAGTTGGATTTTACCTGCGAGTTTTGCGAAGTTGTAACTTCCTTTTCAATTTCCTTCTCCTCTTCCTCTTCATTTACTGGGGCTTGCTTTCGCGAACCTTCAATCACTTTTCCACTCCGCAGGGTTATGGCACTCACGTTTTTAGGATTTATCTCGAGTTGAGATGGCAATTTACCTCTGGATTGTGATTCCAACCTATTGATGGCTGTAGCCATTTGACCCATTTGGTTCTCCAGATTTTGAATGCTAGACTTGGTGTCCTGTTGAAATTGAAGTGTATTAGATGCCAAGGCTTTTACCATGTCTTCAAGAGAAGTACCTGAGCCTTGAGGTTTTAGCTGATATTGCCCCTGTTGTTGGAAGGTTCCTTGTTACTGAAATTGCCCTTGAGGTTTGTTGGAAATGAAACCCGGGGGCTTGTTAATTCCGTAGCTTAGGTTGGGGTGATCCCTCCATCCTGGATTGTAGGTATTAGAGTACGGATTGTACTGCTGTCTTTGGAACGGGAAACCTTCTGCAGCATTCACCTGGGCACTGTTTTCCTCTTGCAACACTGGACAAGTATCTGTTGGATGTCCAAAATTCGCGCATATTCCACAGGTTTTGGCTTGTTGTAACTTTCCTGCTGCAAGTTGTTTTACAAGATTTGTTAGTTCAAACAATTGACTTTCAATATTGGAACTACTTACCTCATTCACGCCCCGAACTTGCATATCCCTGTTGGAGTTGAACTGCTGAGTGTTCTCAGCCATATTGGAGATTAAAGCTCGTTCTTGTTCTGGTGTCTTGTCCATCAATGCACCTCCGCTTGCGGCATCTATCATGCTTCTATCCATCGGTGCCAGACCTTCATAAAAATATTGCACCAAGAGTTGCTCACTGATCTGATGATGGGGGCAGCTCGAGATGAGCTTTTTGAAGCGCTCCCAATACTCATATAATGATTCACCATTGTTTTGGCGCACCCCACATATTTCCTTTCTGATCGTCCCAGCTCTTGATGCAGGAAAGTACTTCTCCAAGAAAAGCCTCTTCATGTCATTCCAAGTAGTGACTGTTCCAGACGGCAGACAATAGAGCCAGTCTGTGGCGGAATCCTTCAATGAGAATGGGAAAGCTCTCATTTTTATTTGCTCATCGGTAATGCCCGTTGGCCTCATACTGTCGCATACCACATGAAATTCTTTAAGGTGTCTGTATGGGTCCTCACCGGGATGTCCTCGGAATGTTGGCAAAAGATGGATCAGTCCGGATTTTAGCTCAAAAGTTATGCCTTCTTCCACTGCCGAAAAAGTGATGCATAGCTGTTGTTGAGCAACATTCGGGGTAGCTAGTTGCTTGAGAGTCAGATTATAGTTAGCTACTGCCATTGGTTGTGCAGCTTTTCTTTACTGTTGAAAAGTTCTCTCGATTTCTGGGTCAAGATAAAAAAGTTCACAATTAGTTGACCGAATTTTAAGCATATAAGCAAAGGAGCACAAAAATATTTTTTTTTTTTTTTTTGAAAAATTATAGAATTAAAGTGAAAATAAAAAAAAAATGCAGAAAAAAATAAAATTCTAATTGATTAAACACAAAATTGGTTAACCGTTCCCCGACAACGGCGCCAAAAATTTGATGCGTGTCGCAATGCACCAAAATAATAAATAATTCCTTACTCGCTAAATATTAATTAATAATGTAGTAGTGAGAGTAAGGGTCGATCCTACGAGGAACAGAAACTAATTTTAGTTGTTCGATCAATTAGAATGGAATAGGGGGTTTTATTGTTTGAATGAAAACTACTCATAAAATAAATAATTAAATATGACTAGAGAATTAATATGAGACGAAATCTTGTTCTCGGGTTCGGTTGTGCCCTCAATTAATGTTATACTTTTCCGTGTAACGTGTTTCTATTCCTAATTCAATTATCAATCATAAATAATCAACAAGCTCTGATTATCTAAATTCTTCCTTATGTGTATTGATTCAAAATAAGCTCTTTGAACCAATTCTAGCCATGGACAATCCTAAACAAGCTCTTAGGATTTAATGCACGACTAGTATGAAAATTTAGAAGAATAGATTGAATTGGATCGTTAATTACACAAGCTCGAATTAATCAATCCAAGTTGAATTATTACTAAACCTGCACGAGATTTATTTGCTACTAAAGTAAAGATTCAATGACAATTACGGATCAAGAATCTAAACATAGCATATTCATGAATCCAAAGATCAATAATCCAATTGGCCAAATTAAACTATTAATCAAATAAACTCAATTGAACATTCAAAACATAATAATCCAACAATTGAAATAAAGGAATAAATTCACGCTACTAATTTGTAGGAAAAGAAAATAACATAATTATATTGACACAACTTTCCCTTTGAACAAGATATGGAATTTAGCATAGCATTGTTGTGGTAGATTATTCAAGTTGCTTCATGAATTTCATTGTTGTTGATATTCTTGCACTTGAAAATCTCCCAAGAATGCTCTATAT
This sequence comes from Ligustrum vulgare, assembly GCA_963555705.1. Classification (NCBI taxonomy): domain Eukaryota; kingdom Viridiplantae; phylum Streptophyta; class Magnoliopsida; order Lamiales; family Oleaceae; genus Ligustrum; species Ligustrum vulgare. The sequence continues at coordinate 17,557,819 of OY743189.1, read as the reverse complement.
TTTTCTCTCAATTTTCCTCAATGTGTAGCCTCTTTCAGAAATAATAAAAGTCTCTTTTTCTTGTCATGAAATTCCCTTTTTGTAGCCTCAATTTCGTGCCCTAGCTTTGGGACCAAGAAATCCCAAATTATGGAAAGAATTGAAATAAGGAAATTTCTGACTTGAATAGTTACGGCCGTGAATTTCCTTTTATGGCCGTAACACGGTTTCTGCATATTTCCTTAATTTGAAGTTACGGCCGTGACATGTCCATTTACGGCCGTAATTATGTTTCTGCGCATTTTTCACCATTTGAAGGTTACGGCCGTAAATCCTCCTTTACGGCCGTAAACGTGTTTCTGCTTATTTTCTTCTTGATTCATCATACTTTTACGGCCGTGACTTTATTTCCTTACGGCCGTAAGCTTATTTGAACCTAAGTCCCCAAACTTCAGTTTTTAGTGCAATTTGGTCCTTTTTTCTTCTTTTCTCTTCTTTTATGATCCTATACAATATAAAACATAAAATACATTAATAATACTTAGATAGAATCACATTATTGCTTATTCAAGGATATCAGTGCATAAAATAAACGTAAATATCACACTTATCACCAATGCTGTTGAAAAGACCCAGCCCTCTAACAAAAGCCTCAAGCATAAATTTCTAAGTGAGGAAAACAAAAAGTTCAAAAAGAAGTCCAAAGGTGATTGTTTTGTTTGCAGAAAGTTTGGATACTATGTAAAGGATTGTCGACATAAAAAGTAAAGGACTAAAAAAATTGCAAAGTAAACTCCATGAAAGAGAATACTATAGTCGCTATAATAAGCAAGGTGAATGCTTATCATCGGAAAATTCCTGGTTGGTGGTATGATACTTGTGCTACGGTACAGGTATCATATGACAGATCACTATTCAAAACTATCTATGAGATAGAAGATGGTCAAGAGATTCAAATGGATAATGAAGTACGCTCTAAAGTTGTCGGGAAGGAAAATGTTAACATTATCTTCACTTCCGGAAAGAAGATTACCATAACCAACGTGCTACATGTCCTCGACATGAATATAAATTTTAGAAAGCGGAGATTTATTGAGTAAACCAAACATCAAATGTGTATTTGAGTCTGAAGAATTTGTACTATCCCGAAATGAGAACTTTGTTGGAAATGGATACTCTTGTGAGGGAATGCTTAAACTATGAATTGTTAAGATTAATATGAATAAAAATATGAATTCTGTTTACTCTATTGATTTATTTACTTTATGGCATGCTAGATTATGTCATATAGTATAAGCACAATGAATCGTATGCTTAAAAACAATTTAATTTCATATGACACGAGATGCGCATAAATGTTAAATTTGTGTAAAATCTAAAATGACTAAGAAGCCTTATAAAAGTGTGAATATGCCTTCTAATATTTTAGAATTAATTCATTTTGACATATGTGAATTAAATGATATCTTAACTCGAGAAGGTAATAGATATTTTATTACTTTCATAAATGTCTATTCTAGATACACCTATGTAGATTTAATGAAATATAAATATGATACAATTGATATATTTAAGGCGTACAAAAATGAAGTAGAAAATCACTTAAGTAAGAAAATCCTATCACTTAGAAGTGATAGAGGTGGTGCATATTTTTATTGACTTGAACATTTTTTGTGAACAATATAACATAGTGCATCAATGTTCTACACCTAGGAATTCAGAACAAAATGGTTTGGGTGGAAGGAAAAATAGAACATTAGGTGACAGGGTTAATTTTAAGAAATGTCACTTAAGTTTCAGTGAAATTTCAAATATACCATTAAAGTTCAATCGTTACATAATCTATCACTCAAGTTCAAATTAATTACTCAAAATGTCATTTTGTTGATTTTCTTATCCAAAAATAGGCACAAAGAGTCCCTAATGTTTGGAAAAATTGCTAAAATGGTTCTTAATATTTTATTTTGATATAAAAGTCCTTATTTTTTTTTTTATCTAAATTAACGAAAGTGGTCCTCTTTATTGTATAATCTAAATATCATTATAAAATAAATTAAATTAATATTTATTTGGTATATATTTTTTAAAGAAATTGATTTTTGAAAAGAAAAAATCATTTTTTTGTTTGAATAAATCTCTTCAAAAATCAAGTGAAAAATATTTTTTTTAATATAATTTGTGTTTGAAAATTAAGAAAACAAGATTTTTGTTCGAAACTGAATTTAGGGGAAATGATTTTCAAAACTGCTGTTACAATCAAATATTAATTTAATTTATTTCATAATAATTCATAGATAGTTTTTTTTTTTTTTATAATCTTTGAATTATTATGAACTAAATTAAATTAAGATTTGTTTGTAATAGTTTTTTTCTTCATTTCCCCCAAATTCATTTTCGAACGCACACTTTAAATGGACCCTTAACATTTTCCTAATTTTCAACCGCACCTTATAATTAAAAAGAATTATCTATTTTTTTATTTCATTTTCAAGAGATTTATTCAAGTACGATAATAATTTTTTCGTTTTCAAGAATTAATTTCCTTAAAAATATATTCCAAACAAATATTAATTTAGTTTATTTCATAATAATTTTTAGATTGTACTAACAAATTTATATGCATAGTAACCATTTGATCAATAAAATCCTAGTGAAAAAATCTAATATACTAATTTTTGTTAATTAAATATATAAAAAGAAAAAAGTTATGAACATATTCAATTGTACTTTTGCAAATGTTATGACACAATTGTAAATTTTATATTAGAAAATAAGAATATATTTGATATTTAAATAAAAAAGGACCACTTTTGTTAATTTAGAAAAAAATAAGGACTTTTACATCAAAATAAAATATTAAGGACTATTTTAGCAATTTTTTTTAAACATTAGGAATTTTTGTGCCAATTTTCGGATAAGAATGTCAACAAAATGACATTTTGAGTAACTAATTAGAACTTGAATGGTAGATTGTGTAATGATTGAATTTTAGTGATATATTTGAAATTTCGCTCAAACTTGAGTGGTATTTTGTGAAATTAACCCTAGTTGACAAGATAAATTCTATGTTTAACGTTTAATTATGCTAAATTATCATTTAATTTGTGGGGTGAAGCCCTATTAAGTGCTTGTAGAATAATAAGCCACAGTTTGGTATAGATCAAAATCAGATTTCTAATAGATTTTGATAAAAATTTGTGAGATGTATGGTTAAAAAATTGTGAGTCACATAAAATGTGTAGTTAAGATTAATTGTTAACTTTGACTTTATATTAAAATTAATTTTTAATCTGAAACAATCAGGGGCTAAATAGAATTCATTCAAAGGTTATAAATGTTTCACCATATAAATTATGAAAGTGACGTGAACCTAATATTGACTATTTTAAAGTGTAGGGGTGCCTTGCATATTGCAAGAACACGAGTCCAAAAAGTATATTGTTAGTTATGATATTTTGGTCTAAATAATAGCAAAATGTACATAGAGAAATTTTTGGATTTTTTTTATTACAACTCACGTAATAAAAATGGAAATTTTGCAATTTCCCATAAATAAATTTTAATTACCACTCCAATAAAAATATGGTTAAAACCAACTAGTGGCCATTGGACTTTGATCAACTCACTCTTTAGCCACCCAATTTTGAAAGGTTTCTGAATACACACACAACTTTTCACGAAATTACTCGTACATCAATCAACATCTAATAATCTTCAATTCTTGACGGAATGTCCTAAGTGACTAGAAAATTTCAGCAAGTGACATATGACAACGTTAATTATTGTCCAATCATCAATCTGCTTCAACAAAACATGACCTTATTTGAGCCATGGCACGTGATGCAAATTGATGTGACTACGTTATTTCCTGTCGAATCATCAAATTTCAGCCATAACATGTGATGCAATTTGAAGACTTGACGAGAATTAACGTCGTCATATACTACGAATAAAATTTTCTAGCCTCATAAGACGTTCAATTAAAAATTTGAGAACTATAAGACGTTGAGTGGTAAGTTCCTTTGTGAAAAATGGGGTGGGCGTCTTTTCAAAATTTGGTGATTAAGTAGTAGCTTCATCAAATTTCAGTGGCCACAAGTTGGTTTTACCCATAAAAATATGGAATAAGATATTTATACAAATAAGGATGACAAACCCTTCACATGGGTGGGATATTTGTGGCCCCTCCTTGTAAGGGATTTGTCATCCTGTTTGTCATTCAATTTGTACGACTAGCATGATCTAAAAATATATACTCCATCGTAACAGTATTGCCAGTATATCAAATATCAATATTTCCAATTGAGTAATGCTACTCTCACAACCTTTCTCACAACCATGCTGAGATTACGAAATTACCCTTAAGTAACTCACATTTTACTCATCGATGCCAATCCCTTTTCAACCAAACTCTCTCTTCAAGCCTCTCCAAACCGGCACACCCATTCCAATACCCAGGTAGCTCGACCACTCAACTCGTCGGCGTATCTAGATTTCAGACCACCCAAACTGATTTCAAAGTTGTGGCATAAAAAGTTATGGTTTTGGTCCCAACCAATTCCGACCACGCATCTTGCCAACGAACATCTTTTCAGCGTAAGACTACGCTAGTGTTCGGTAAACCAATTTATTTGGTTTATAAACCAATTTATAAACTACACAATTTTCCAAACCACTTTTTAACCACACACATTTTCTCTCTTCAATTTTCAACCATTACTTTTTACCTCAAAATCATAAATAAACCAATTTATAATCCAAACAGTGTTACCAAACGGAAAAGTACATCTCGCTCTTGGTCCAAACTGTTTCAAAGTTGTTTTAATGTGTATGTATATTTGGATTAATTGATTTTCCTTGGGTCTTTTTTGGCTAATAATCTAATCCCTGAATATCATTCATTATGTTGCATTTTTTTTTTTTTTTTGTGGGTTGGGGGTGGGGGGGTGGTTAATCTAAGACTTCAAAGTCAGCAATTCAAGGGAGTGACTTAAGATTTCCTGCAAAGTGGTCAATTGGGTTCTCATTCATTCACAATACAGTTTCTTATCTATGTTAGGAAGCCACAACATTTTGAGCACATTACCTGTGTTTGGTTGTTTATGCATAGTAGTTTGCTTGCTGATAAAAATGGTATATATTATATATAGATTTGGATGTAACTTGAAGCACTTCACTGTTTAGGAATGAAATTCTTTTAGGAATGTTCAAATCTTGAGTGAGTGTTATTGTGTTAAAAAAACCTAAAGAGTACATGTTCATAGTCCTAGCGTGGTATATAAGTAGACTTTGTTATAAGCTTATCTACAGATTCAATGCAGCATGGTAGAACTTAAAGTGTGTTATTTTTTTGCACTATATTAGATTAGATTAGATGGTATCTTTACAAAACAACCTTTCCTCAATTTATGCCCATGTTTATGTGCAGCAAAAAAGCCAGAAGGAGAAACTGGAGAGAAAGGAAGAGCTGGAAATTAAAGCAAAAAAAAAAAGGCTGCAAACAACATGGTACAAAAATTATGTGGTAATGACAGTAAATCGAAACCTGGTACAAACAAGAAAATCTACCCAGCCAACAGCTTTGTGCATGAACCAGGTTCCAATTAAGGTGAGCCCAAAACAATATATGGGCATGACAAGGATGAAGAGAAGGTGCATCAATGATCGAGATATTTAGTTATTTTAGAGTTGATCAATTGGGTTTTATTGTCATTTCTAGTAAGACTAGTTTGTAAAAAGGGTTGGACGAGTAGCTAATATGTTTTGTAATAGGTTAAAAGTCTATTTTTATTATGTAAAAACTGATTTATTGTTTTTGCAAGAAATCAGATTTTCTCCTTACGTTTTTTTCCCTGCTCCGCCTTCCCATGCTTATGTTTTCCCCTTCTTTGCTGCCTGTTTTCTTCTTTCTTACTGCTGCATCATTTTCTACTGATTTACATCAGATTTCAGGTCCTATATAGCTGTGATTCCAATTCCATGCAACTATGGAAGCAAATTAGAGGGATTGACTATGCAAGTTCATAAAGTACTCTCAAGATCTCCTTTAATAAAAACACTACAAATATAAAAGTAAATAACATCATAATCTAGCTAACCAAGATGAAGACACTTTTGTACTACATATATAAACATAGGACTCCAGGGTCTGCATATGTCAAAAAAACCATTGCAGAGGCCACAACCGACTTCAAACTAAACCTGGATTACAACATAAAGATCCTAGAAATAAACCAACTAAAGAAAGTACTTAAAAGCATATGACATATTATTACAAAGCTTCCCAATCTAATCTCCACATAAGGATATTTCTGAATTCACTTGTTTCTGTGAATTACCCAAGCTTTCACATATCACTTGAAGCTTGGCGTCAAAAGAGAATTCTGGGGCTTAAAATCACTAAATTCCTGGCTCAATTGATGCCTAAGGTTGGGGAAATTGAGCATTGCAAACTCTCCACTTCGCTTATAAGCAGACTTATCATATGTTAAAGTCGCTTCCTCGCCTGTATCATAAGTCCCAAGCCAAAGCCTAGTTCTGTTCCTTGGAAGTCTAATCTTTGCAACCCATTTTCCTCAATGACGCTGCCTCACTCCTTGGTAAAGCTTCATGGTCTTGGGGGAAGTTCTAGCGTGGTTCATTTGGATAGGTTTCGGAGCAAGAAAGCTTGAAATGCTGGAAGATCAAGCAATGCACTATTCTTCCAATTTTTTGGCTTCTTTTCGGACGCAGATCAACACAAGTTCCTCTTTCGTTTTTTGAGTTGTCGGAGGAGTTTCTTGGAAGAAATACTTTTGGAGAATCATCGACATGGAGGTCACTCGTGGAAGGGAGGGAAGGAAATGGTAGAAAGTAAAAAATTATTTGCCTGTTTGAGATTTCACAAGATTTTATAAGAAATCTCGTGATAAATTGTAGATGAAATCTCGCGATATATTAAGATTGTAAGAGAAGTTGTAAGAAGGAAGTTGTGAGAGCAGCGTTACTTTTTTCCAATTATATCATGAAAATTTCTACACAATCCCAATCGTTGGATCAAATCTCTGCTTTTTTGTAACCTTTTTCGCCAATTCTCTGTTGGCTTAACAAAGCCCATCTCTGCAGCGAGATTGAGAGAGAGAAATATAGAAAGAGGGAGTTTAGAGAACGACAATGGCAGCATCAGCGGGCGCGTGGGCCAAACCTGGAGCGTGGGCATTGGATGCCGAGGAGAATGAGTCAGTGCTCCTCCAGCAGCATAAGGAAGACTCCGTTAATGGCCACTCCAATGGAGGTAGCGACAAGGTGGAATTCCCTTCCCTCGCAACTGCAGCTGCTACCAAGACCAAGAAGAAGAAGCCTCAAGCCCTATCCCTTCAGGAGTTCACAACTTACGGCGCCGCCAAGTCGGCAGCCCCCAAGCATCTTACTTCCGAGGAAACGTTGGCCCTACCCACGGGCCCACGTCAGCGGTCGCCTGAGGAGTTGGACCGGGCCCGTCTCGGTGGCGGGTTTAGATCATATGGTTCTTCCTATGACCGTCCCTCTAGGGTTTCCTCTGATGAGCAGCCGCGTAGACAAGCAAGCTACAATAGGGATTCAGATCGTGAATTTGCTCCTTCGCGGGCTGATGAGACTGAAGATTGGGCAGCGATGAAGAAACCAGTGCCTGGTAATGGTTTTGAGAGGAGGGATAGGGGAGAGAGAGGTGGTTTCTTCTCGGATTCGCAGTCTCGAGCTGATGATTCTGATAACTGGGCTCGCGATAAGGCTTTCGTGCCCTCCGAGTCTCGGAAATATGAAAAAAGAGGGGGATTTGGATTAGAATCAAATGGTGGCGGAGCAGATTCAGATAATTGGATGAAGAAAAAGGAAGTGGAGGGATGGAAGATTGGTGGATCATTTGATAGTTTGAGAGAGAGAAGAGGGAGTGTTGAGTCGGATGCTGCAGATTCTGAGAATTGGGTGAAGAAAAGAGAGGGTAGTGGTGGTAGGCCAAGGTTGAATTTACAGCCTCGGGCACTCCCAGTGTGCGAGGGACTGAAGAGTGATAAAACAAGTACAGTTAAGCCCAAGGGGAATAGTCCATTTGGCGAGGCTAGGCCAAGAGAGGAAGTTTTGAGGGAGAAAGGGCAAGACTTGAAGGAAATCGATGATAAGCTTGAGTCAGTGAAGATTAATGACGTTTCTGCAGTGTTGAGCGATCAACCAGCTACTTGGAAAAGGAGTTCTTGGAGTGGTAATGGGAGAGAGAAATCGCAAGAGGTCAGGACAGGAAGGGCTTGGCGACAGCCAGAGCCTGTTGATTCTCGACCTCAAAGGTCAGTGAATTTAGGTTTATGTATCGTATGAACTTTGAATTGTGTTGTGAATAATGATTAAATTGTTTAATGTGCTATTAATCTGATTGAATAGTTATGTTCCTTTAATTGTTGTGGAAAAATGTACTCATAGAAGATTTTTTAATGGTGTGTCGTTTTACATAGCTAACCTTAAATAATTTGGAAATAGACTGTTATTGTTGTCTGGTTTCATGTGTCTATATTTTTGCTTCTTTATTGTTCTCATGGCTATAGGCAGGCTTAGTTTTGATATTTTCGTAGTAACTGATCACTGATGATAAGTAGAAAGGTCTTTCATAAAACATGAAAAAAGAGAAGAGAAAGTGGGATAGTTACTTATTGAATATTGTTTCCCATGGCAAAGTAGTTGATGTAATAAATGTAAATTCTCTAGTTCTTGATAGAGATTGTGATATCTGGTTTGTTTGGGGATTTGGGAGGCAGTATTTGTTTGTACTCCTTACCTTAAAATTTTTCTATTTAGTTACTTAAAGGTTGAACTCCAACCTTAGCGGTCCCTACAACCCCTGCACCGGAGATTTGTAGAGGATATAAATCGCAAGATGTACCTCAGTGGAGTAGGGTTGAAAGCTTCTTGTTTAAATACGCTTGCAAGGAGCCTCATTCATAACTTTGATAGAATTCAAACCTCCAACCGGCAGCTGCCAGCTGAGATTTCTCACTCCCACCTTTCAACCAACTGAGCAATGCCGGGGCTTCTATTTAGTTACTTTATGATATGAAAGTTAAACGAAATTTTACTTTGTAATTCATCAGAATGTCACCCGTGGGAGAACATCATAATTACTTGAAACACTGGATGACATGAGCCTTAGGCTTGCATACGGATTAGTTTGGAAGATTAGTTTCATGCTCTTTTTTTGCACTCTATTTCAATAGTTGTATCTTCTGAGTGAACCTCCAGTCACTGCACCAGCTTATGACTTTTTAAGGGAAAAAAAAAAAAAAAAACACACGCGCATAAGGAACTATAGACCTATGCTTTCTCGTTGGAAGGCACTTTTATAAAGTTCGTCATGGCTTAAAACTTACTTTAGGCTGCTACTATCATCCTTCTTATACGTGAATTTTTTTTAGTTGATTATTGATTTGTTAGTTGTACTTCACTTGTGCTACTCTTATTTGTAATTTTCTTGAGCTTATTGGCATTGCCGAATTAAATATTTGGACGGATGTTATTTGTATTAGTTTGAAAGAAAAGATAAAATTCTAAAGATATATAAATTGCAAGGTTATTATTTTGTTACTATACCAAGACGTGATTGGTGGTTTTGGACTTTATGACCATGGGAAAAGGTAATTATGGAATGGTGTTTGAGCACCTACTTCCAAATTTTAGTGTCCTCCCATAGGTCGCTTTATGTGATGTTTTGTTCTCAATCATTATCCTTTGAACTTTATAATTACCCCCATCCGTCCTAAAGAAAATAAAACGTTCCTCTCTACTTTGGGGGGTGTTGTCGATCCTGGTAGTCAGCAACAGTGGTTCAGTGTAAACTGAAAGCTAAGTGGGAAGGTTACTTCACTTCAGACAATCAGGCAAAAGCAGCGGTGTCAGGTTCCTGAGCTTGTTAATTTAGTTGCATGTTGTTATAAGGAAAAAAAGGTGAAAAATGTTAGGTGAAATTGAAGATTAGGAAACTCGGTAGAATAGAACCTCACTAACATAATGATGTGTCTTTGTTTCTTATCGGTTTACTGGTTTCTCATTAAACTCATTTGTCAATTTTTGTTTTAGTGCTGAAAATACTGCTGACGATGGTGAAGCTGAAGATCCTCAGTTGTGAAGCAAAATTTGATTGGAAGGGAAAAGTGAAAATTTTTATATTCGTTTGAGCTTTTGTGTTATTTTTTAGTGCAAGAAAGAGGCAATTTTTGGTACACACACAGGTAGAATATTTTTAAGGGTTATTGGGACCGTGTATTAATTTCATTCATTGTTGGTGAAACTCTGTTCTTAGATCAAAAGGAATTAAATCATAGAACTCTTCAAGATAGATGTATTGCTAATTATTATTATTGTTATTATTATTATTATTATTATTAGTGTTTCACTCATAGATATACAACATTATGTCGAAACATATTATTGCGACTTCAATATTCTCTAATTTAGTTTTATTTTATTTTATTTTATTTTTTTAATATTATACGTCAAACATGTGTAATGAAATAAATAGAAAAATAATAAAATAATTTGGACAAAAAAAAGGAAAATTTAAACAATAATCAATTAATGCATAGTAATTAAATGAAAAATAATTACTTGCGTAATTAAAGATCATTTAAAATTTTATTTACGTCATTCATTGTATAAAAAAATATAAATTATAAAAATATTATTATTATCTAATATTTGAATAGTAAAAAGAATGATAAATAAAATACCAGAAAAATAGCCATAAGTGCGATCTACTCAATTTCATGATAATATTTTGTTAAAGCATTAAAATTTTTATATTTATTAGATAATTTAAATCAAATTGCTCGAGTTTGAACTTTAGACACAATTGAAATGAGGCTCGTTTATCATACAAATATTTTATTGAAGCGTTAAATTTTTTATATGGTTAATTAGATGATTTAAATCAAATTGCTCGAGTTTGAAATTTAGACACAGTTGAAATGAGGCTTCGTTTGGTAAACGGTTCAATTTCGTACTTTTTAAATACAAACACATTTTCTCTTTTCATTTTTTAATCACATATTTTACCTCAAAATCATAAATAATTCAGTTTATAAACCACTACAATGTTACCTAACGAAGGTTGAATTATATTTATAATTACAATGTGTTCGGATGTTATTTTTTAGTGCTATAATATTTTCTTGATTATTTAGTTTCTTGTTTTACGTGAATAATAGTCTTACATTCAAGGTGTACAACTAAAAAAATGATTATTTGTATTTTCTTTTATTATTATTTCGGCCAGCGTGAAAATAATTTAAAATTATCTTGTAGAAATAAATATTTTATCAAAAATATTATTTCTTTATTTAATCCAGTTGAAATTTCAAGGAATAGATGTAACTAAATTAATTAATTATTCTAATAATAAGAAGATTTTAATCATTAAAATAAGGAATCCAAAAAGCTCCACGTAATTGATCACAATTCATTGAAAACTTAATTATTTAGACATTAAAATAATGAAAAAATAAATAAAAATTATCAAACAAACTACTATAACGAGGAAATTGAGAATGATTTGAATTTTTTTTTTTTTTTTTTTTTTGTATTTATTAAGAAAATGGTAAAATAAATTTAAATATATACATCCAGAAAACTGTCGACTATTTAATTTCAAAAATTAATAAATATAAACTCAGACAAATATAGTAGGGGATCAAATGTACAGTATAAATAACATGTAATATAATTCAAATGTAAAGTCGTACATGACTTCATAATTCGTTAAAAACTAAAATATCTAGGTAAAAAGGATACGTACAAAAAATGGTCAAATAGAATATTTAAGTAAAAACATTTTAAATTAAAATAAGATAAACATTTAATTAATTACATAATAAGTTTGGAAATATCTTTTATTTTTATTTATAAAGGAAGGGAAAATAAATTTAAGAATATATACCCAAAAAAACTGTTGCAATAAAAATTCAATTAACTATTTAATTGAAAAATAAATAATTAAAAATTAAAAATGTAAAAAATTAATAAACATCGTTATATTTAATATTTGTTCGAATATAATCCAAATGCAAACATAAACTGTCAAATATGCATTAACCAAATTGTTAATCATATTGTGTTCACAATAAACTACTACTTTACTTTTATATATATAATATAAAGACTATTATTATTATTATTATTATTATTATTATTATTATTATTATTATTATTATTATTATTATTATTATTATTATTAGTCTAGCTCGTGCGATGCACGAGTAGTGTTTGTAATTGTGTTATTAAACGTGTACAATAAAAATATCATTTTGTCAATTTATGTTTCCTCAACTTTATATAATTTTGAATATGAATTTATATATTTTGCGAGCTCATTGAGTAATATATTAAAAATTCAATTTTATTTAAAGTATGCATAATTTTAAAAATTCAATGAAAGCTAACCCAAAAAAGGACAATAAAAATAGATTTTTAATGATCGGTAATCACAAAGATTTTGAAAAAAAAAAAAGTGAGCAATCATTTTTGAATGTGCGTTTATCTTATTTTAGTAATCATTATATAATTTTGAAAAGAAAATTTCGTAGTTTTTATGAGCCTTTCAAATTTGTATATTAGAAACTTATTTTCTTCCAAAGTGCATAAGTTGAAAATGAGATGAAAGTTAACTCGTAAAAAAAGAAAAAAAAACATTATTAATGACCATTTTAAACGGCAATAACTTTTATGACGATTGAAGTTTTTGTAATTTGAAAATAATGTGGTAATTATTATGAAAGAACTTTACATTCATATCAAGATATTTCTTTTACGACTTCATTTGAGCCCTCCAATTTGACCAAATAAAGAAAGTGAAAAAACACTAAAACAAAAAATAAAGGATGATCACAAATGAGAAATAGATTTTAAAAAAGGCAAGTTCGAGTTTTTTTATGAGTTCTTCTAAGGGATACATTAAAAACTTAGTTTTATGTATAGTGCATATGTCGAGAATGAAACAAAAGTAATTCATGATTTAAAAAAAAAAAAAAACATTGTTAAGGGATTATTTTCAATGACTATAACTCTAACGATGACCATTTTGTAATTCAAAAATAAGATGATAAAATATTGTGTGAAAACTTAACATTAACATCAAGATCTTACTATTATGACTTCATTTTAGCCCACAATCTTGATCAAACGACGAACAATAAAAAAAGGCAAAAAATGACATAATAGGGAGCTACCATTGTTTGTCATATTGTAATTCATCTCAAATTTATATAAAGTATACATGATTTTGAAAATTAAATGAAAGTTAACCGTAAAAAGAAAATTGGAAAATGAATTTTTAAGGACAGAAAACCACAATGTTTTAAGAAGTTAGTGATCATTTTTGGATGTGAGTTTATCTTATTTTGACAGTCGTTATATTTTGAAAATGCAATTTTGTAATTTTTTATGAGCTTTTCGAAGTAGTATGTTAAAAACTTAGTTTTGTCTATAGAGTACATATGTCGAATTTTCAACCACTACTTTTTAATTCAAAATTATAATAAATCAGTTTATAAATCAAATAGTGTTATCAAACAAATGCTTAGAGTCATTAAGCTCTTTTTTTCCATCTAAATTAAGGATTGGACAATTCAGGGAAAAAAATTATGGTTTCTTTTTTCTTTAAAGAATTGTTGTAGATAATAAGTGTTTGAAGTGTCAATGTGATAAGCTTAAAGAAGAAGAAGAAGAAGAAAAGAGTAGACAAGGATTAGGGAGGGAAATGGGTTGGGTTCGAGGTCACCCTATCGCATGTCCCTCCTCGGGAAAAAAATAAATAAACCCAAATCCACTCGGTGACCCTGCAAATTTTCGGGTCGGATCGGGTTGGAGGGGGGGGGGGGGTTCAGCACTTTCACCCCATTTATCAATTCGTTTCATATTTTTTTTTCTTTATTTTCTTATTTTTTTTTCTTATAATATTTTGTCAAAATAATTATTTGGAGCGGGTCGGCGAAAACCTGTCCCTCCCTACGAACCACTCAGATTTTTTCATCCCGTCCCATACCCGCCTTGCGGGGCTGACAGGACCAATTTTTTCGCCCCATTAAGATTGAGGACTTGTTGGGTTCGGAACGGATCAGATTTTTTTTTGCCATCTCTAACAAGGATTCTAATGAGCACAAGTTATATTCTAAGCTGCAAATTGTTTTGAATCGTTTGTGAGAAAACAATTAAAATGTGATTGTAGGTGTGGATTATTTTTTCCTATTAGTGTGTATACATAATCAACACATATAAATGCATAAAAAAAGGATTCTCTATTATAATAATTATTAGGATTTTAAAAAATTAAATAAGTAATTCAAATTATTAAAAAAAAATTAATAGTAAACATCAATTTATATATTTAAATAAAAAATTATTATTGATTTCAATAATTTTAATGAATTATTAATAACTTAATTGAAAATGTAAATTTAATAGTTTTTTAATGGTATATCACATTTGATGTAATATTATGTGCACGAATATTGATACATATGAAATGTATTAGCATATTTCTCATAACCTTTACATTTGTCTCTTATATTTAACGTACTTTTCAATTTTCATTCAAAAACATCAATCACAATAATTAAAAAAGAAATAATCAAAATATTTGAATTTAACTAATAAAACTTTAATTTTGAAAATATCGTGATTATAATGATACGACAACCAAGTAAAGTTGGAGATTATAAAATTATACCAAAAATTATACCCTGTAATCTTTAAAAATTATTAAAATTAAGAATGATTAAAAATATTACTAATTCTATTAATATTATTTACTAAAAATATCAAAGCATTAACTCTTCAATATTAACCTTCGTTAAATAACTTTTTCTATATATTATTTATAAACAGCACATTTTTTTCAACCCACTTTTTAACCACGTATTTTTTCAAAACTATTTTTCAACCACACATTTTACCTCGAAACAAAAATATAGTTGCTGAACAAATGGTTAATTTATTAAAATATTTAATAATAATATATAATATATATTTTAGAAAAATTAATTTGTAATATTAAAGATAACAAATGATTTGACCATTAATAATTAAAATATAATTTAATTATTAACGGCTACACATAAGATTTATAATATTAAAAATAACAAATAAATTAAAAATCAATGAGTAAATAATAATTTTAATACTGATAATTAAAAATATTGATTGAACTCATTCAACATTAATGTAAATAATAAAAAAATAATAATTATAACCAAAATATACAAATAACAATAACATCATATTAATTATTTACTATAATACTAAAACCTAAAGAATTTAAGGATTAAATTTTGCCAAACTATCCTACTTTTATATATAATATAGATTTTTCCACCATCGCGATGAAACTGAAATTGCTATTTGCAATATAGATAAGTATTCATAAAATTTAATAATTGTACATAATCAACACAAATACAAAAAATACAAAAAGAATTTTTTATCATAAAAATTATTAAAATTTAAAAACAGTATAAATAATCCAAATTATTGAAAACTTTATTGAATGGTAAATGCAAATTCTATAATTTTTTAATTGTGCATCATGTTGGATGTAATATTATGAGTACAAATATTGATACTTGTTCAAGATATAAATATATTTATTATAATTTCTCCATTTTCCTTACATATTTAACTTTTTCTCAATTTTCGTTCAGAAATCACAATAAATTATAAATGTGTTTAATATTAACTCATCAAATAAACGACAATTGAACAATATTGAAGATCGAGAAATTATTATATCATATAATCTTTGTACAATTATTAAAATTTAAATTTATTAAAAAAAATATTATCCATTTTTTGATATTTATCATAAAATAATATTAGTACTTATATATATAAGTTTTAAAATGGATTATTGCTAAAAGAGTAAATTTAATCTAGACATTTGAAATTTTAGATTATTATATTTGTAACTTTGAATATATTATATTTATTATTTTATATATTATTAAGATATTTATTTATATAAATATGAAGTTGGCCCGGATCTCCAAAATTCTAGGACCAACCCGTGGACCTAAAAATGTATAAATTAATAAGGGTAATTAATTATATTCACACCACATCTATATCTATCTATCTATACTATTATTTTACTTTACTATATATAAAAGAAGAATAGTGAATTAGTGTGAATGCAAAATTTGGATAAATATGAATGCATTTATTGCCTCATATATATATTTGGTTAATAAATGTTTGACTCCAATATGATTAATTGTCCGTTTAATATTTATTGGTTCAGTATGAACACATGGTGTTAATACAATGTCGTTAAGTACTACTAGTGTTACACCCATGCGATGCACGGTCATTTGTTACTTACATATATCAAATTTATATTTTAACAAATGAAATTAATATTTAATTAAAAATGAGAAATGAATAAAGATAATTAATTACAAAGGTACATTATACATACCTTCATTTTTTTCAATTTTTTTTTTCAGTTCATATGTTTTTCGTTTCAGAAATTTCTTTAGATATTTTAATTTGAATTGATTTAATACTTAAAATGGAAAAGAAAAATTACATTTAAATAGAATTTATAATAATTAGAATGAATAGATATAACTATGATATATGTTCAAAATTTTATTAAAATGAAAAGGAAAATGAAAAGAAGAAGAAAAATAAATTGATGAATGTTCTTATTTCATCCTCTTTCATTTTCTATTTTTAAATAAAAATATTTATGTAATATCGACAAATTTTATTTTATTTTATTTTTTATTTTTTTACAAATTTAAAAAAAAAATTATAATTAATTTTCAAGAGGGAAGACGGATCAAGAAATTTCGAGACTTGAAAATGCAACTATTTAAAATTCTACATTCAATTGGATTATTTTAAATTTGAATTTTATTCAAAATGAATAATATATAGTGAATTAATACTATTAATTACCATTTTAGGAAATGAGTTTAATGATTTTGTAGAGAATGTATACTTAAGCACCTGATTGAGACTCACTATTTCAAATAATGTAGTTCGTAACAGTAAATTTTGGTACAATGAGCTATTAAAAAGTATTTTTTTTTTTAATTTATATGTAGATTATTTTATTAATAGAATGTTAGTTGAAAAAGATTTTTTAAAAAAGGAGGATTTTTGAATAAAGTGTACTGAATAGAGGCCAATTTTTTTTTTTTTTTTTTTTTATTATTATTATTATTATTATTATTATTTATTTATTTATTTATTTTTACTAAGTTTCCATAATTGTAATAGTTAGGAACTTAAATAACTTACTACTTAAAAAAAAATACTTCAATGACCATTTGCATAACTCATTAGCATAACTATTCAATTTTAATGATTATTAATGTAATTAATCTTTTCAAAACATAATTTCTAGATTATCACAAATAATATATCACTATCCGATAGTATTACTAGAATTGATACTAACTATTTTATTACAATATTTGATATTTAAATTTATTAAACAAATATTTCATTTCATATTTACTTCAACATTACAAATTAAATACATATGGTCATATATTTAAATGAATGTAGCAAATTAAGTAACATAAAATATTAGTTTTGATTAAATTTTAATGAATGTATATCACAAATAAATTTAACTTTATATATTAAGAAATCATCTATACATCTCGATTTATAAAAGCGGAGCGGTTGTTTTACTTACAAGATTTAGTATTTTATCCATATGGAATATATTTTTCAAGAATCAGTTTTTTTTGAACATTCAATCTCAATCACACATTTTTAAAAAAAAATTATTTTTTACAATTTTTCATATTACTTTTTAACTATACATTATAAAAAATCACTTTTTCACAAAAACAATTCTTAAAAAATAAAGTCAAATAGCCAAAAATCGCGTAAAGCTGGAGATTACGAAATTATACGAAAAATATTATACCCTATAATCATTAAAAATTTATTAAAATTAAGAATGACTAAAAAATATTAATCATTCTATTGATATTATTAACTAAAAAGAAATCAAAGCATTAATTATTCAATATTAGTCTTCGTTCAATAACTTTTTCTATAAATTATTTATAAGCAGCGCATTTTTCTTAACCACACATATATTTTAGAAAATAAGATTTTTAATATTAAAGATGATAAATGATTTGACCATTAAAATAATTAAAACACAATTTTTATATTAATGGCTACAAATAGAATTTATAATATTAAGAATAATAAAAAAATAAAAATAAAAAATAAAAAAATAATAACTAAATGATAACTTTAATATTGATAAGTAAAAATATTAATTGAACTCATTCAGTATTAGTGTTAATAATAAAATTAAAATTGATTTTATATATATATATATATATATATATATATATAGACACACTATATAATTAAGGCAATAAATGCGTTCACATTTATCCAGATTTTGCATTCACATCTGGAATACATCCATTTTGCATTCACACTGATCCACTTTGCATTCACATTGCTTAATTTTATGGGAACTTACTATATATGGAAACTGAAAATGGGCGGGAAAATGGTTTAAGAAACTATCCAACTATTATATATAGTACTAGTTAATCACCCGTGCGATGCACGGAAAGAAACGTTTTGATAAAAATAATTCAATATGAAATTAGATAAATCATTTTCATAAAATAAATAAATTTCGCAAATAAGAGATAATATCATCATTTATTAATTTCATATGACTACAAATTCTGGAATACTTCTTTGTACACAACGTTGTTTGTTGATTTTGTTGTTCTTCCTTTCTTATCACAAATCAATATCTTTAATCTGGAACGATTTGTCACCCTAGAAATCGCAACATAAAGTTATCCATGTGTAAGCACCAGCCGTTTAAGAAGAAATTCCACATGCAAGAATGATTGTCCCTGACTCTTATTGATAGTCATGACATATGACACCATCAATAGAAATTGTCTTCTTTGAAATCTAATAAGTATCCTAGAATCAGAAGGGTTCAACGATAACATTGGAATAAAGAACTTGTGTCTTGCATTGATGAAAGAAAAAATTTGACCTTCTAGAACATGGTCGTCAAGTTTTGTAACTACCAACCTTGTTCTATTACTAAATCCCTGTGTATGATCAATATTTCTTAGAAAGAACTTGTGTCCTCACTTATCTGTTGCAAAGTTCCACCACGTGGCGCAATAGTGATACCCATGTGTCTAGGTAATGTTTCAAAATCCACCGACAATCAATTCGGAAATTTCATTGAAAATAGAAAAATCATATTGGCCTTCATTGGTCGCCCACCAACCAATAAGTATAAGTCTTAAATTTGAAGTGTTTCATTAATCATCTTTTCTCAAACCGACCTAAATTGCCTTAACAATTTGTTGTATTTGTCTAGCATATCCTTTGAATCAGAAACTATTAAATCATGCAACATAGAATCGCATGATTCACTCCTACCCGGGAACATTAAAAGACGTAAATTAAATTTTAGAATATCACAACAAAATTATCCGTAAACAATATAAATAAAAGCAATAAATACATAATACGTACCTCACGACCCTTTTTCTGCTTTCAACCTCATTCACATTGTCAACAATGTAAAGCGAGCAAATTGCAGAGCTGAACCGTCATCAGGCAATAGACTCTCAATCTTATGGCAATTTTGATCGTGTAATCTGAAAAGGGGAGGTCCTCTACCATCATTTAGCTCTTTATCTATTCTCCCATAGAAGTGAATGAAAACATCATATTATATGTCCGAATGTTCTCAATGGAATTTTTAATCCTGTCTCCATGTCATATAACAAATCTTTCAAAATTAGAGGATGATCTTCCATAAGAGAAATAATCATTTTCTCTTGTATACAACAAATTAGGGGTGAACAAATAAACCGCAAAATCGAATTAAACTGCAACAAATGGTTTGATTTGTAAAAATTCCAAACCACCTTAAATAATTTGGTTTAGGTTTCAATTGTCAAAATCGCGATTTCAAACAGCCAACCTGCCAAATTTTAAAAAATAAAAATAAAGACAAATGTTCAATTTAAAAAAAAAAAAAAAGCAATATACTTTTTATTGTCAACGAATCAAAATTGAGGAGACAAAGATTAATTTGTTCAAATCCACAATCATTTGGAAATAATTTTTCCTCCTACAATCTATTATCATCATCCAAGATATTTTCTTAAAATAAAATTTTTAATATAAGAGCTAACGATTGTTTACTTCTATATAATTAGTTTGTTTGTCAACATAGATTGATTCACAACAAAGCACTCAATTAGAAACTTAATACTTTTTTTGAGCTAGTTTCAACTCGAAATTTTAGATGAATATGTGTCTTTGAGCTGTCTTTGAAATATACTAATTTATTCATCGGCAATCCGTGGTTTCAACCGTACCAAATCACAAAAAATAGTTTGATTTTATTTTGTTTAAAAAATGAAATGGTTTAGTTTGGCTTGAAAAAATTCCAAATCGTTTTAAATGGTTAGATTTAAAATATTATTAAAAATCGTGTTCACCCCACAACAAAATGAGAATTTCGAATTACGACATGTTTTATAATTCTTATTCACTCTCTCCTCGCACCAAAAATTTGCTTTTCAAAATAAATATTTAAATGTACGATTTCCAATGTCCATGTACTATGAACAATCAAACAATAGATGAAAAAGTTAATAATATAGATCATGCTATAAAAGATAAGATTTATTGTTTTGACCATTGACAATGAAAAACAACACGTATAAGAAACGAATTCGATAAACATAAAAAAAGAAAAAAAACTAAAATTGTGATTGACAAAGATGCATCAAATTCATAGTATTATAAGTTTTTGCAATTTTTATACAACGTAATTATTTTTTGATGAAAATTATAGTATAATATTGATCATCTCAATTATCAGTTAAGTAAATTGGGAGACAATTTACTTATTATTGTAAAAAATTAAGAATCATAAATATTGAATTAAAAGTATGATTATTTAAAACAAAATTTAATACAAATTGATTAAATATTCGATATAAATATAAATGAAAATTCGATATTAGATTTGTATGACAGAACGAAATTATTCATCCATAAGATTGATACCAGTAAAATATCACAATTATTAAAAAAAATTATTTACGTATTAAATGTAACTTTCTATAAAAACACTAATTAAGTTAATAGAACGCAATGCAAAGGAGCTCAAATTTTTAGATGTACTAAATAACTAAAAAAATAAGATTATTTATAAAAAGTTTTATACAATAAGATTTATTTAGTATTAGATGCGTGATACAACTTCGATATAATTTTAAACTGAAAATTTTGCATTGAATTTGTATGACTGCACACAAATACTTATTTGCAAAATTCAAAATATTAAAAAATAAAAAAAAAATATGAAAAGAGATGTTTAAACACAAATAATCAAATATAAATAAGTAAAAAAAAATCTCCATAAAAAATTTAAGTGGAAGTAGCAGTGTGAAGAAAATAAAAGCTGAGTTTTGGTCTTTGGAGTATGAAAGCAACAAAAGTTGAGTGTGAAAATAAATGAAATATATAATATATAATATTGTATAAAAAAAATCACAAAAAGTCGTGTCAAATTGGCGGGAGGAGTCGATATTAGATTTGTATGACAGAACGAAATTATTCATCCATAAGATTGATACCAATAAACTATCACAATTATTGAAAAAAATTATTTACGTATTAAATGTAACTTTCTATAAAAATACTAATTAAGTTAATAGAACGCAATACAAAGGAACTCAAATTTTTAGATGTACTAAATAACTAAAAAAATATGATTATTTATAAAAAAAAGTTTTATACAATAAGATTTATTTAGTATTAGATGCGTGATACAACTTCGATGTAATTTTGAATTGAAAATTTTGCATTGAATTTGTATGACTGCACACAAATACTTATTTGCAAAATTCAAAATATTAAAAGATAAAAAAAAATTATGAAAAGAGAGGTTTAAACACAAATAATCAAATATAAATAAGTAAAAAAAAAAAAAAATCTCCATAAAAATATTTAAGTGGAAGTAGCAGTGTGAACACAATAAAAGTTGAGTTTTGGTATTTGAATTGTGAAAGCAATAAAAGTTGAGTGTGAAAATAAATGAAATATATAATATATAATATTGTATTAAAAAAAATCACAAAAAATTGTATCAAATTGGAGGGAAATTCTCCTCCTTTAATATTAAGTAAGATGATTTGATTAATATTTATTTTTTAATTAATAAATATTTGATTACAATATGGTTAATTATTTGATTAATGCATGTTTAACTATTTAAGTTTACATTTGGATTATATTCTAACCACTACTATAGTTACCCAGGTTTATTATATTTTTTACGTTTTAAAATATTTTTTATTATTTATTTTTTAAATTAAATAGTTAAAGTAATTTTTGTAGCAACAATTGAATGTA
The DNA here is from genome assembly GCA_963555705.1 of Ligustrum vulgare. Lineage (NCBI taxonomy): Eukaryota > Viridiplantae > Streptophyta > Magnoliopsida > Lamiales > Oleaceae > Ligustrum > Ligustrum vulgare. Next base: position 17,535,394 of record OY743189.1, on the reverse strand, counting down.
TATTTTTAAATATTTTTTTTTTGTAAGTAAAAACAAAAATTATTTTCAAACTTATTAAGTAATGATTAAATCTTTATGTTATTTTATATATTTTTTTAATAATTTTGCAAAGATTATATTATATAATAATTTTTAATTTTAATAATTTGGTTAATAAATGCTTGACTAAAATATGATTAATTGTTTGATTAATATTTAGTAGTTCAGTATGAACACATGGTGTTAATACAATATTATTAACTACTTGATTAATAATTATTTCGTTAATTAATAAATATTTGATTAAAATATGGTTAACTATTTGGTTAATGCATATTTGACTATTTAAGTTTAAATTTGAATTATATTCGAACAACTACTATATTTACTCAGGTTTATTAAATTTTTTATGTTTTTAAATAATTTTTATTATTTATTTTTTAAATTAAATAGTTAAAGTAATTTCTTTAGCAACAATTGAATGTATATTTTTAAAATTATTTTCCTTTTTTTTTTGTAAGTACAGACAAAAATTATTTTCAAACTTATTATGTAATAATTAAATCTTTATACTATTTAATTTACAACTTTTTCACTTAACTTTTTTATATTATATTTGACCATTTTTGTATTTTGTATCATTTTGTAATTATAAAATTTAATTTTGAACGAATTATAAATTCATGTAAGGCTATTACATTTGTATATTACATGTTGTTTATACTCTACATTCGACCCCCTACTATATTTGCCTAAATTTATTGAATTTTTTATATTTTATATTTTCTTCTTATTGTTTTTTTAAATTAAATAGTTCATATAATTTTTGTTGCAAAAATTTTCTACCTTTTTTTTTTTTTTGCGAGTACAAGATTAATTATTACAAAACTTGAAAATCACGTTGTTGAAGCAAAATTTCTCGGTAGCAATCTTGCAAGTACGAATTCTTTATTTTGAGGATGCACAACACATTTAGGCTGTGTTTAATTCACTGTTATTTGCCTGAGAAATGTCAAATCATGGAAAATATATTTCACATTTTGTATTTGTACCAATTAGAGCACACTTAACTCATTTGTCTTAAAAATATTTTCTCACATATGCTATGAATATCAACAAGAGTCAAGGAAAATCACTTTTCAAGGTTGGTTTTAATTTAAAAAGTCAGTTTTCAGCCATGGACAGTTATACTTTGCAATCTCTAGAGGACGAATCTCAGTGGTTTAAAGATAATCATTTGCGACAAAGATGGAAATATAACAAACTCAATTACAAGTGTAGTTTATATAGAAGTTTCTCAAAATTTGTAGTGAAAACATTGCGACTCTATTAATTACAGTATCATTTTATTATTTTCATATCTATTTTCATTATATAAATGTTTGACATATAATTGAAAAAAATTAGAAAATATTGAAGTCGTAATTATATATTTCGACATGATGTCGTGCATTGCGCGGGTGAAACACAAGTACTTATAAAAGAAGAATAGCGGATTAGTGTGAATGCAAAGTGGATTAGTTTGAATGTAAAACTTGGATAAATATGAATACATTTATTGCCTTATATATATATATATTGTAAATACCAAACAATCGTTAATATTATTTAAATAATTTTTAATTTTAATAATTGTGCTATGATTATATTAAATAATAATTTCTTGATCTTCAATGTTGTTCAATTGTCGTATATTTGATGAGTTAAGATTAAACACATATTTATAGTTTATTATGATTTTTGAATGAAAATTGAGAAAAAAGTTAAATATGAAAGGTAAATGCAGAAATTATAATAAATATATTTATATCTTGAACAAGCATCAATATTTGTACTCATAATGTTACATCTAACATGATATACGATTAAAAAACTACAGAATTTGTATTTATCATTCAATAAAGTTTTCGATAATTTGGATTGTTTATGTTATTTTTAAATTTTAATAATTGTTGTAGTAAAAAAATTATTTTTGTATTTGTATTGATTATGTATAATCACTAAATTTTATGAATGCTTATCTATATTGCGGATAGCAATTTCAATTCATCTCACTGGTGGAAATCTATACTATATATAAAAGTATGTTAGTTTGACAAAATTTAATTCTTAAATTCTTTATATTTTAGTATTATAGTAAATAATTAATATGATGTTATTGTTATTTGTATATTTTGGTTATAAGTATTATTTTTATTATTAACATTAATATTGAATAAGTTCAATCAATATTTTTAATTATCAGTATTAAAATTATTATTTAATCATTGATTTTTTATTTATTTGTTGTTTTTAGTATTATAAATCCTATGTGTAGTCATTAATAATTAAATTATATTTTAATTATTAATGGGAAAATCATTTGTTATCTTTAACATCACAAATCATATTTTCTAAAATATATGTTATATATTATTATTAAATATTTTATTAAATTAAGCCTTTGTTCAGCAACTATATTTTTGTTTCGAGGTAAAATTTGTAGTTGAAAAATAGTTTTGAAAAAATATGTGGTTATAAAGTGAGTTGAAAAAATGTATTGCTTATAAATAATTTATAAAAAAAGTTATTGAACGAATGTTAATATTGCAGAGTTAATGTTTTGATTTTTTTTAGTTAATAATATTAATAGAATGGTTAATGTTTTTTAATCATTTTTAATTTTAATAATTTTTAAAAATTATATGGTATAATTTTCGGTATAATTTCGTAATATCCAACTTGACTCAGTTGTCTTATCATAATAATCATGAGATTTTCAAAATTATTATTTTGACTACTTATTTTTGCAATAAAGGTTTATTGGTTAAATTTAAATATTTTGACCATTTCTTTTTTAATTATTGTGATTGATATTTTTGAATGAAAATTAAAAAGTATGTTAAATATAAGAGGCAAATGTAGAAGTTATGAGAAATATGCTAATACCTTTCACATGCATCAATATTCGTGCACATAATATTACATTAAATGTGATACCCCATTAAAAACTACTAAATTTACATTTTCAAAGAAGTTATTAATAATTCATAAAAATTATTGAAATCAATAATAATTTATTATTTAAATATATAAATTGACGTTTACTATTCAATTTTTTTTTAATAATTTGAATTATTTATGTTATTTTTAAATTCTAATAATTATTGTAATAGAGAATTCTTTTTTATGCATTTATATGTGTTAATTATGTATAAGCACTAAAATTTTATGAATACTTATTGAAATCGATATTGCGGATAATAATTTTCGTGCATCGCACTGGTGAAATATTAGTTTTTTTTTATTAATGACACCACATTTTAGTTCAATGAATGTCCTTATTTTTTGCGTATTTGGCAATTTATCTCCCCAACTGTTTTTAGTTACATACTTAGAGCCTCTTTGGTAATGTGAAAAGTTTTAATTTTTTTGATTTTTGTGATTTTTTTTATGGACGTGTTATTTGAAAAAAATTGAAAATTAAAAAATGGTGGGCTTGACTAAGAATGGATGGTTGAGATTGAGTTTGAAATGTTGAAGTAAAAATTTTACCATTAACAAACATGCTCTTATACTAATTTTTAATCTTCAGTTAATTAAGCCTCTGTTTGGTAAATATTTTTTTATTTATAAATAAAGAATATTATATTTTTGAGATAAAATATGAGGTTGAAAAATCATTTTGGAAAATGTGTCTGACTGAAAAGTAATTTGAAAAAATGTGTTGTTTATAAACTCGTTTATAAACGGGTTACTAAACGGAGGCTAAAAGCATTTTCAATAGATTCTTTATATTTAAAGTCTATATTCTATATAACTGAGTGCATCTTTAAATTTAAAGAGCAAAACTTTTTACAACTCCAAGAAACTCTTTATTTTTTATATTACTTTTTCATAAAAATATTTATTTACTTCTTTATTTTTAGTTAATATTTATTTTTTTTAAAAGTGAATGACCAATAATATCAAATATGTAATAAAGAAAGTTAAAGTAGGAATATTGAAAAATGGAACTTTTTAAATGCATTTAACATGGAGAGTCAAACTCACTCTATAAATTAAAATGTTAAAGTAGAGAGTTTTTTTTAGTGAAGTTTTAAGGATTGATTCTCCAAAATAAAGAGCATCCCAAATTTAGAGAGCTTATTGAAGATGCTCTAATATATCTTGTATCTACTTAGGGACGGATCCAGCAGCCTGCGAGCTCCCGCGGCCGCGCTAGCTGGATTCGCCGAAAATTTGGTTTTTGATTTTTTTTTTTTTTTTAAACTAAGATTTTGGCATTTGACTTTCAACTCAAACTTCTATTCTCAAATATTTTTCTGCAGTGGAACTGTCGGAGTCTTTTGGAGTTCCATCCATTTCAGCTGCTCATTTCAGAAGTTGTAGTCTGCGGCAAGGCTACAAAGGTTGAACAGGTGAAGAAGGTGGTTCGTTTCTTTCTTCCTTACTTTTTTCAATTAATAAATAAAGCCCAAATGCCCAATAACTAAAGCCCAAATAAAGTCCAAATGCACCCAGTAAAGAAAATCTTATAATGCCCTCAAAAAAGTGATTTTGGATTCATAGAATTGCACATATTAATCAATAATCCGTTCTTGAATAAAATTTTAGTAGGGATAAGGCCAAAAATGAGTTTTAGAGAAGAGGTTGAAGATGGAAGGGGGATCTGAAGAAATCATTTTTGTGTACTGGAAGTTGGTATATGATGGGTTCAAGCCTCAAGGCAATCTAGTTTGATGGGTTCTACTCAAGCAATAATAAGGTTGAGTAATTAGTGTTAATTGTTGATTATATGAGTTGCTTGGTTTCATAAATTGATATGACATAATTTCCTTTTGCTGGAATGTTATTTTTGGTACATTGAATCGGTAGGTTGAAAAATGTTGCATATTTGGAAGAAATTAAAATTAAATATTAAAAGTAATAATTAATCAAAGAAAAATGGTGAAAAGTGATTGTAGTAATTTATTTCACTTATCTTACTTGTCTATAGTAATATGTCACTTGACTAATTGCTAATGGGATTGTATAGTTGGATTGTGATTTGAATATTGGATTTGTGAATTGTGATTATTGAGATTTGGTGAATATTGATTTGTGAGTTGTGATTATTGATGTAAAGAGTATCCGAGTATGAAGTTTTTTTTACAACTTTTAAATGTATTTTTATATTGATTGATTTTCAATATTATTTAATTAAATAATAATAAAAACTTTCGCTATCATGGTCGTCGTCGGTCAACGATCCACGACGGTCGCTCTAGCTGAACTTGGACCCTGGATTCGTCCTTGTCTCGACTCTCTAGTAACAATTTCTATACAAATATTCTATTAGCGTAGGGATTCTTTGTTTTAAATTTTTGTAATTAATCTTGCTTATTAAAAATGCGATGGAATAATAAGTATTTTTACTCCATATCTTTTGCCTCATTATTAGGGATAAAATGTGCTAATAGATAGAAATTGAATATAAAAATAACACAATAAGCTTTAGAGGCACAAGTGTAACAATGAATAAAAATTAAGGACCACCATTATAATTAAAATGTGGTACATTTAAAAAAATATGTGATGTAAATAAAACTACCTTGTATTAATGATGTTCGTAATTGGTAACTTGACCCAAATTAGCCTCTTCATGGCAATCTCAATAACCAATGAGCTAAAAACAAATCGGGGTAACTTTTTTGTGAACGTTTTTTTAAAAGGATCAATCATCGTCTCTAGTTAACTTGAAGAATGAGCCAACCTATCCGAGGTTCGCAGATATGATTAGCTCACCTTCGTTCCCTAGTTTGATAGCAATGACATATTATTACGTACGAAGATGAATTGATTTTTGATCTTTCTCTTCCGTTTATAGCATAGGAGACGCGTGAAATCAAAGTTGCACATAATAAGATTACAAGCTAGCTAAAAGTTGTTGGTCAGAATTGGAAATAGCATTTACTACAATTTAAGCTGGCTCCAAAAATTTGAATCTGTCTTAAATACATCTCCGTATTCTATTTATTTCAGAATCACTTTTTGCCATTCCATTCAATTCAGGCAGTTGAGAGTTGCAGTACAGAACTGCTAATAAGACTCACATTCTTACAGCCCAAAAACTCATTCTTTCCCCCTGATTTTTCTGTTCCTTGGCTTCTCAGAATTCATGGAATGGTCCCAAGAGATTTTATTTACAGCTATTCTGATTGCCGCAGCAGCAATTCATGGAGTTCATGGATATGGATTGGTTACAGGCACCGTTTTCTGTGACCAATGCAAAGATGGGCAAATCTCCCTTTTTGATTATCCTTTAGAAGGTAAAATCTATAATCCCATTGCATTTTCATATTCTTTTATTTATGAACTTTGGTTGACTATACAAGAGCGACACAATCTCTGTAGAATAAGTCGTGTTCGGGATGGGCAGTGTAACATTGCCCTTCCCATGAATCTCCGTGTAAATGTGGCTTGGATAGGAACATGCTCCTTCTTCTAAACTGTTCCAAGCCTTTTTATTTTATTTATTTATTTATTTATATGTTTTTTTTTTAAATTTAAAATTTTTATCGTATTTAAATAAATAAACAAAAAAGAAACAATTAAACATGGTGGTCAATGGGAATTTATTAATGTGCCTTGCTCTACTTATGCTCCATTCCTGTCCAGTTGCTATCCACAGATCTAGAACATGTCTGGCAGAGCATTAAAAAATTCACTTATAGTGAATAAGTTCGTTCAAAATAAGTAATTATATCGTGGGCGTTGGAAATAAGAAACTTACTTATTTATCTTCTATTTGGTAAATTTGTTTATAAATTTTTATTCATACAACATCATCTTATTGAATAATTTTTAAATAGTCAACAATTTCGACTTGTCAATTACTTTCACTCATCATTTTTGACGTTTAAAAAAAAAAAAAAGACTAATGAACAATTGTCACATCAGTATAACATTTATAAATTGATTTATTTATATTTTTAAAGTAAAATGTGTGGTTAAAAAGTTGAGTAAAAATGTGAATTGTTAATTAGTGGTTTGAAAAATTGTGTTATTTATAAATTGATTTATAAATTATAATTATTGTATTAAAGAATAGAAACTTATAAACAATATTTATAAATGAACGTTATAACAGGTTTAGTCCCTGTTAGTAAAAGTTTTTTGTTTATAAATAAAGAATGTGATATTTTTAAATTAAAATATGTGGCTAAAAAATGATTTTGAGAAATGTGTGTAGTTAAAAAACGATTTTAAAAAATGTGTCATTTATAAACTTGTTCATAAATAGTTTACCAAATCTAACCTTACTATACAAAGATTGTAGAAGTTAGTAAATAACCAAAAATAACCATACTATTTACATGCAAGAAAATGGAGTGCCCATGGCACATCACAACCAACAAAGGTTAGAAATCTACAAATGCTGACAACGTAGAGGTCGTAAATTTTAATCTTCACATGTTCGAATTTGCAAGACACTTTGTTAGTTCAGTGGGTGGTACTGAGACTCTGACCAGCTTGGACATAACCTGCGATTTACATTATTCACCAATTCCAGGACAAGGGGTGGAGGTGCCTAAGGTTGGCGGAACCTTTTTCAAAAAAATGTAGTGATGAACAAAATTTACATAGCAACTCCACGTTTATTCATCAAAAGGCTTAGTTTGTTATGGCCGTGCACTTTGGAAATGGAAAACGAATCGATTTCTGCTATTCCAACCCCAGGAGTCTCTGGATACTGGCAGGCACAGAGCCAGTATTGGCTCAGTGGGGGCCAAGGCCCCCACTGGAATTTTTTTTGAGTCCAGAAAAAAATAAAAAAAAATTGGCAACTTGAATTTATTTCATTTGATCTTAATTCTCTCTCTGCAATCATTATGTTTATGCAAGAAGTAGATACAATGCTCATTACTAATATCACCCACCTTGAAAGTTTACATTTACTTTTTAGTTATAGGTATTTTCTTTTGTAAATTACTACTTTATAGTGGTTAGTTGTTACTTATTAGTTAACTTACTTTAATTTTTGATTTATTACTTCGTTGTTTCAATTATTTTGATTCAAAAAAATTTCGGGAGCTCCACCCCCGAACCCCGGGGAGGGCACCTCCGCCTCCCACCATTTGAAAATTTTGGCTCTCACTCATTCGAAATCTCCGTCCCTGGATACTGGGAGTAGGAGCTAATCTTTTAGTAGAGGGAAAGAAGGAAACTGACAGAAAACTATATACATGCAGGAATAAAAGTGGGAATTGCATGTCCAGGGAGTGATGGGCAATTCACAATGTGGACAGAAGAAACAACGAATTGGCTTGGAAATTATGCTATGAAGTTTGATGGCACCCCAGATTTGAGTGGCTGTTATGCCCAAGTTTCAGGCAATGCTCAAGGATCATCAGGGTGTGGAGCAGCAGCTGGTCCAGCCTCGTATCCAAGATTAATGTTTAGGATGTTTGATATGGAAATGTACACAGTAGATCCTTTGCTTTCCCAACCGGCACAGCCTATGCCCTTCTGCTCGAGCTCCTCTAGGCCAGTGGTTGCCCCGGCTCCACCGGTAAGGCTTCTTCCTCCAGTGCCTCGGCTACCACCTTTGCCACCCTTACCCCAGTTGCCTCCAATGCCTCCGGTGCCATACTTGGAAGCTTCAGCTTGCCCGCACCAGTAAGTTGATGGTCTAATGTTTTCCTTAAACTCGTTTAACGGTTTAAGTATGTGATTGTCCTTAGACTGCGTGGAATCTTATCATACTGTAAAGTTATTCCATTGACTACCGATCGACCTAATATTTTTTATAGGTTATATACTAGGTAATCTCAACATGTACAAGTTTGTTGTATATTATTTCTATATAAAGAACTATCTAGTCTAGGATAATGACGGATTAAAGAATTCAAGTGAGCATGATCAGATCCTATATTACAAGGTGAAAAAACTTGACCATCTAATTATGAGGACAATTTTTTTTTTTTTTTTTTTTTCATAAGTGGTGAAATATTTTGCCACTAACTGGATCCGTCAGTAAATTCTAAGGGGTATTTTTGTATGTTAGATGTCTTCTCTATTACAAATAACAATATAAAAACTCCACTATTAAGTGAACGTAACTCTCAAATTGAGAAAGAACAAATCTATGTGTGCGATTTTTTTTTGTTTTTGATTTCGCGACCCTGATTGGTGGAGATTAAAATCAAATTTTTAGTTAATTTTGATAAAATTTAATGAGATGTATAGTTAAAAAGTTGTTGGCCCATGAAATTTGTGATTATAATTAATCGTTGACTTGAACTTTAATAAAAATCTAATTTTAATCAGAACCAAACAGACCAGTATGATTATATTACTTGCGTAAATAGAGATTGTAGCTCAATTCATAACACTTGTTGACACTAATTCTGCAGGAAGTGGATGATGCCAGAATACCAATGCTACTGGAAGGTGATTTATCCAGACACGAAAGTAGCCGTTATTTTTGGGCCGATCGCCAGCCGCAGATACGGAACAGACATGACTCTTTGGGAAGGCATGAATGGGAAAGGTGATCCATATAGGACTCTGTTGAGGGAAGGGACAACAGCTCTTCTTAATTCCTACAGTAGTATACAGTTCCCATACCACCCTTTAGCTGTAATCCAACGTATGAATTGGGCATTAATGGGGTCTACTAGGGAAGTTCTTCACACTGCCCTTAATTTCTTGAGAGCAAATTCCGGCACCGGAGCCACCACTGCCACCACCACCTGCAGATTTACTCCTTGCAAGTGAGGCAGCATTTGGTTTGTTTCAATAGCAATTGCTTCTTCTTGTCATACTTATAGTAGTCTTATTGTGCGTATTTACTATTTATGAGTACATTGGAGTTATTATTTGAGCACAATATTTTCAGTTGACTTTAAAATCTATTGATAATAAGTCATATTATTACTTACATACTAGTCCTATTTATTCTTGTGATATAAGAAAATTATCATATAATCTACCCAATCGTTCCAAGAAAAGGAAGCTTTGAGCATACATTATTTACATCATCTGATTATTGAAGTTTAGCGATGATTTTTTCATTTTAAGTAAATACAGTTGATTTACATACTAGAGGTGTGTACGTGTGTTACATTATACCCCTATTTGATACCTATTATTTAAAAAAATGTAATTTGTAATAGTAAATTTTTGAAAAATATGTGGTTAAAAAATAAGGAATCATTTTGAGTTAATTGTAAATTATTTTATTGATAAAATGCATTTTTAAAAATGAATTTTGAAAACAAAATGAAATTTGGAATAAGGGGGGTAACAAAAAGGTGCTCTCTCTCCCCAATTAAAGGGTCAACTCAACATCACAATTTCAACCAAGACAAAATGCTCTACGCCCAAGTATCACTTTTCCAAATGTGGTGTACCTCAACCTAAATGTCCATGCATTGTAGGAAACGGTCAAGTGGCTGTCAATTATAGGCTTGTATTTTGTGTGGGATGTTAGTTTAATAAATCAAAAAATTGGTTAATTATTGAAAATCGACTTTGTGCCAATTTCGATCAAAATATTGAAACTCGGCCCAATCCGTTTAAGCAAAATATTTTTTGTCACTTCGCCACTTCAGATTGCAGAAACATAATTGATCTACCTGATCAGGTCGTGGGGGTCAAGGAGGCAGCGCCCCTCGTGGAGGGTTGCTCCCAAAAGAGAATTTAGATTTCTCTACATATATTAAAATGTATTTTTTAGTATTTCGAAATCAGTATCGGAAGAATGAGAAATTATGACCATGCGATCACACGTGAAAATATTATTTTCTATTTTCACGTAAAGTCGTACGGTCGCACGACTTATAGCCGTGCGATCGCACTGTATTAAAAAAAGTTGTGTCTTTTCGAAGTGATGCATGATTTGGCTCCACACCATTCATCCACAACCCTTCATCATCTATAAATAGGACCCTTGGGATGCCATATTCCTCACACAAATGATATGCTATCACAATATCATTCTCTCCTCTTCCTTAAATAAAAATTCTTGCATTTTGTTGTATAACTTTTTATTTTCTTTCATTTTCATTTTTGGAGTACAAAAATCATAATTTTGGTTCGTTATGCTTGTGTTTTTGAGTGCTACAAACACAAGTAGGAATCGTTCTATCTTGGGAGTCGATTGCTATAAATCGTAGGCACCGTTGCTGAGCAAATTCGATTTAAAGACAAAGTGTTCAACACTTGCCTCGACTTTGTCTCTTTTCTTTTCTTCCTTTTGTTTCCTTGTCATTACCCTGTCCATTTGTCGACACGAATTTTATATAAATTATTCTATTTAATTTGGCGTCACTATATACAAAATATTCCAACACTCTACATCTTTCCTAACTGGCCTATCCGAGGCCTTTTAAGTAGTTGAATCAATGCATTACGATGAAACTCCATGTAGAGGCCGAACCCACCATGTACGAGGCAAGGCCATATGACTCAAAATAACAACAATCTAAATAGGCACCCCTCCTAGATCTTTCATATAAGACTTCTATGATTGATTGATGTGACCTCTTTACGGTGGTTACGCTATCAAATCAATGTGTCAATCTACTCTTCATTTGCTAGGTCTAGGTCGTAGGGTGTAGAAGCCTTGCTAAGGCATCGTTTGGCAGCCATAATTTAATACACAAAAAGACAAAAACAACAAAAAATTTAATTTACACAATTTTTCATACCACTTTTTAACCATTTATATTTTCTCTCTCCAATTTTTAACCACACATCTTACCTAGAAAACACAAGTAAATTAACAAAATAATTTAAATTCCTTCTCTCTCCTAATTAAAACCTAGTCGAACGGTGCCTAAATAAATGCCTTAAAAACAACTAATTTGTTATAAATATATATAACATTTAGGTATAGTTAGGTATAAGTTAGAAAAAATCGGTGAATGAAAATTACTCTTATGCCTCTGTAAAATTTATATATTACGATTATGCCATTGTCCAATATTATGATTATGCCATTGTCCCCTCCTATAAATAGAGGCCTATATTCATTATGAAATATTAAGAATAAGAAATTCTCTCTGATTCTCTCTATATTCTCTATTATTTTACAATACGTTATCAGCACGAGTCTCTAGCCAATTGAGTAATAACGGGAGTATGCTCTACAGTTGCATCTAAATGATGAACCTCTGTATCAGAAACCTGATTATTACTAATCAATGTTTCATTTTCTCTCGAACTGAAAAGAATGATTCCGGTCAATCCAGATATCCGATCGACGATCAGCCACCGCCATCAGAACGAATTTGTCAAGGAGAAGCCTCGCCTGAAATTTGGAGATAATCCGACGGCTGAAACAAAAGATATCGACAGGAGAAGAAAAGTTGAAAAAACCGAAACTTTCAACGCAAATTCACGCCAAACCATAAATCCAAATGACGATCGGACAACAGATCCATGACGACGGCGACGAGACGATCCTCCGTCACCGGCGCGTGTCGACGGCTCCGGCACCGGCGCGGCGGCGCGTGAGGCCCACGCGCAAACGTCGACTCGGAGCGTGAGGGCGCGTGACAGCGATTCCGACGATGACGTCAACAGGAAGTTTGTTCATTTCGACGTTCTTGATTTTTCTATGGTCTTACTTTTCTGTTTGGTGCAGTTTTGGATATTTTCCGGCGGTCGAACGTGGCGGCGTCGTAAAAACTATTTTTACGGAAATTCGGGCGAAATTTTGAACTTCGGACCAAAAGTAAGTTTGTTCTAAATTAAATTTCAAACCTATTGACGGTTTTGATTTATCCATATGATCAATATATTAAAATATGGACGATTTTGCCCTTAATGATACGATAAAATATATTAATCGTGATTTAACGAAATTGATTAATCATTATTAATGATATGATGATAAGTGTTAATAAAATATATATTCTAAATTATTTAACACTACTATGTAATCAATACGATAAATTAAAAGATTTAAAAGTAACATAATAGTTGCCATACCGTGATGGATTTAGTTTTATGGACTGGATTTATACCTTAACTGGAGATGACTCATTATCGTAACGGATTGGACTATTATGAATACCTTGACTGGATTTGAAGATACGACTCGCTCACTCATGAAAGGTAATTATTTCATTATGTTGTTGCCACCTACATGGTTGGTTCTACCACCTACATGGTTGGCTTTATCAGTTTAATTATTTCATTATGTCGATTCCGCCTATATGGCCGGTTTAGCAATTGAATATATAGAATACTTTACATATATTCATATTTTATATTATTTCAGAAACACCTCAATTGTTGGTTAATTCTAACATATTAGAGGATGTTGTCAACATATATACATGGTGATATTATTGTTATTTGATACTTCATCAAATGATACCAGAAGTTATCATTACCAAAAAGTTGGTAAATGTTGATAAAAATATTTCATCCAATGGTACCAGAAGTTACCAATATCTGAATTTGAATGGGTGGATGAAAATTATTCAACAAGAGAATGTTGATGTATGATAAGATAATATCACATGATAGCTCGGATATGGCTAATGTGAAAATAATCTCATCAGTATTATGAGATGAATATTAGATGATAAAGTGTCTGGAAATGTTCTTGTACGAGCACTTATGTATTCCAGAAGAAGTACATATTTACTCCAGAAGAAGTAAAAATTATCATCTAAACATACTGAAATGATATTATTATTATTGCTCCTGAAGAAGCATAAACTAGTCATACATGTATAATACAAAAGGAGGAAACATTGATGATCCTCAAAATGAAAGGTGTGTTTCAAGAGTAAGAATACTCTGTACTCTACCACCTATCTTTGAGATACACAAGATTAAACATTGATAAAATCCTAGAAATTTAAGGTGTGTCTCGCGAGTGATAATACTCCGTACTCTACCACCACCTATTCTAGGGTTCACAAAGATAAATTTACATTAACCGGACTCCATTTTCGCTTGATTCCCCTTCCTTACGACCAATCTATCTTAACTCCTGCTGGATCTTGTATTGGAATATATGATTGCAACTTATCTAGCAGTTCCTCGATAGTAGGAGCAGAAATAAGGATTCTCCTAGAAAATGGAGAGATGAATCCCTGTTCCACAGCATAATCAAGAAATGTTAGCAAACCATCAAAGAAATTGTTTACATTTAAAAGCCCAATAGGCTTAGTATGGAGATCTAGTTGAGCCCATGAGGTAATATTAAAGATTTCTTCTAAAGTACCAAAACCTCCAGGCAGAGCTATGAAGGCATCAGAACCATATAGCATGCAAGTTATGCGTTCATGGATAGATAAGGTTTGTACTTCATGCCCTCGTGTTTTGCCTGCGATATCAGCTAAAGGAGTAGGTATAACACCTATCACTCTTACTTTCTCTGCTAGAGCGGATTGTGAAACACAACCCATCAATCCACTGCTACCTCCTCCATACACGAGAGTGATACCTTTCTCTCCCAATTTCTTTCCTAAATCCATGGCTGCTTCTAGATACCCAAAACCTTTTCCTACTTTTGATCCACAAAATACACAGATAGTTTTGATTTGTCGAAGTTTTGATCCTTCCATCTTTGAAAGAATAAGGAAGGAAAAACTTACAAGAAAATGTTATTTTGGGATGCATAAACTGTGAAAATCATTGGCTTTTAAACTTGAAAAACTTCACTATTTACTACTCGTATTTCGAAAAAGTAAAGATTTACTTTTGACAAAATCACCATACTCACATTTCGGTGATTTAATATTTAACCAGCCTTTATCAAAACTCGTGAAAGAAAACAGAAAAATATTTTATATATATATATATATATATATATATATATATATATATATATATCAAATGATTTACCTTGTATTAATGCTGCATAGCCAAAACATCATTGTTTATAACAGCCTGGCAAACAGGATCTTTTGCTATTATATTTTTGAGACTATAAAGCTCTTTATCGCTGATGAATTTAGCCCATAAAGATAGTAGCTCACGCTGCACATACCCACTAGGGTGCGTCTCAAGAGTCAATCGGATATCATCCAATGACTCCTTACTCAGCCCACCCTTAATGAAATCTATCTTATCATCTCGATTTATAGATGAATACCCTATTGACTTACAACGGGTATCACATGTCCATCGAGCACATTTGTAGCAACTATTTAATCTTTTTGCTCTTCGCTTCTTTGCAAAAGTACTCTTACCTAAGCCAGGCTTGTGCTTAGGAAATGAATCTGGTAATTCACCAGCTAATCGAACTTTCGCTTCGATCAACCAGCGAACATCTTCTGGGATGCCATGATCCATCAGCAACCTCATTCTTTCGAGCCTAATTCGATAAATTTTTCTCAAATCATTTACTGGAAGATTGGAATAATATTTGCGAATATTTGAAAGTATGATATCCATTTTTGATGCATCTAGCCCTCTTCCCAAATCATCTATTTAAATACATTATTCAATGCGTGAAAGAGCGATGGCTCCGCGTGTCAGTGATATCGATTCCATTAAGAGATAATGGAATAAATTATTGAAATGGTGAGAACAATGAGATAATGCGTCATTACCTTTTTCGATATAAGGGAAGATTTGGCGACAAGATTGAGATATTTTCCTTGGATATTGTACCTGATTTTTTCGGTATAAAAGTAATAAAGGTATGCTGATTTGAACTGTACAGAAATACGTACTGATGAAATGAATACTGTATTGAACCAGAAGTTCATACATATGTACAAGTGAAATATCTTGTTGAACCAGAAGTTCTATAATGATTGCTTAGATTCCAATTCAATAATGAGATTTATTGAGAATGAATAATGACATTCATTAAAGAACCAGAAGATTGTTATCATTGCTGCTTGTTCTCAAAAGCAAATTAATTATCTCACTAAATGAATGACTGATTTTTTGCTCAAGTAATGATATTACGAGCAAAGTGATAAATGCTAGCATGAATATATCTTAAAGTCATTAATGATTTTACGAATTAGTTGAGATAATAGAATATTATATTACTAATGGTTTAGCAGATTAAAAGCCTCAAGTTATTTGCTATGAGAACAATTTGATTATGCAGCAATATTCTACATATAAACATGTCAATACGATGAAATAATGATTTGCTTGTGAAACTTTATGATTTCTAAGAAGTGCGATATCTATATACACTCCAACAATACGCACTTGATATATGATTGTATGACATGTGTTGCGGCATTTTAGCCGATTGATATAATATAAGATTTGTGAATATTATGGGGAAAACACGCTTAAAGCGTAATTATGCCTGAAGCATAATGAGAATCGATTCCAAAAATAAATATCTCTTGAATGATTGAAACGATCCCTTTGAGGCTAAATACTCATGGTGATTAAAAGGGACATAATTAAATGATGAGATATTCAGGTACCTGATGATAGAACATATACAGAGATCTCTCTATATTGAGTTGAAGTGGAATCGATAAATAAGTCGACTACATACAACCCTCTTATGAAAATGAGGTTGATGAAATTATAATACTTTGGACAAGTATATAACCCCAATGTAGGGATTATTATTCAAGGACCAGAAGTCCAAATGCTTAAATGTGTAAAACCAGTAATTATATGTACAAATGAAAAATATTTCACAGTCGTAGATGACGACTCGTTGCGCGCAAGATTTTTCATTGAACTGACATGACATATGGTGGATGTGACTATAATCTAAATCACTAGTTTGAGCTCTTTGATATACCAATGAGTGAGATCAAAAAGTATGATTCTCATCTCGGTATTTTGAGGGTATTCTTTGATGTACCAGTTGATCGCGGTACGTTGGGATTTCAAGTAAAATGATTGTAGATTATATGTCAAAATTGATATCTATTTCAATGATTGATTATGCTCCTGCAAATTAGAAATTGCAGTTTATAAAGTGCAAGAACATACATGTATAAATCATTGAAAGATTCAATATGCCCAGATTAGTATCACTATAGGATGATACAAATGACCCCATAATATAATATGTTGAAATTGAAATTGGAGTGTACTATTATTATATTTGAATATTTGGGCATGCAATTGATTTTCAATATGCAAAATTATATTATCCACCGGAAATTAATTATTCACCAGAAGTGAATATGAAAATGAATATTTAATTATTCATCAGATGTGAATTCTAAATTTTGATAGAAGTGAATCAATTCTAGATTTGAGTAATGCAATCAGTCAACTAAATAAACATTGCTTGGTATAGCATGTTCAGTACATCATAAATAAACTATGACATCATAAATGAGCTATGAACGATTTATATAAAGCTCATCATGAATGATATGTTTTGATGAAAAGATATGAGATTGCATCAATATATTTGTGATATTCCATGAAAAGGAATAAATACGCGTTGTACTCTTTTTCCCTTAGCTGAGGTTTTTCCCACAGGGTTTTCCTAGCGAGGTTTTTAATGAGACAACAGTTGAGGCGTATTGATGAAAACTAATGAGAATAATGTACTTTTTTTCCCTTCGCTGAGGTTTTGTCCCACAGGGTTTTCCTAGCAAAGGTTTTTGAGGCATCATCATAGCTATCAACAAGCTATAATTAACAACACATTGTTATACTGGAATGATATCAACAAATGAAGAAAATCATACACATCTTATGAAGAATGTTATGATATCGGCTACACACAAGAAGATTTTCATATATATTCCAGACGAAAGATGATATCAATGTTCGAGAAGTTCATGAATTCTCAATTGCACACTTCAGGGGGAGAATCATGCTGTACTCTTTTTCCTTTGTCCAGGTTTTGTCCTACTAGGTTTTCCTGACAAGGTTTTAACGAGGCAGCGGCTGTACTCTTTTTCCTTGGTTCAGATTTTATCCCACTGGGTTTTACTTACAAGGTTTTAATGAGGCAGCACTTCAGAACTTCAAGATTCAGTACATGATTTGTTGGAATGTCAGACTCAATGATTCACTATGGCCAACATCAGGGGGAGCAACTGTACTCTTTTTCCTTCGCTCAGTTTTTATCCCACTGGATTTTCTTAACAAGGTTTTAACGAGGCAGACCATTGAGCAAGCAAGTAATATTTCATTCAAGGGGGAGTGTTATAAATATATATAACATTTAGGTATAGTTAGGTATAAGTTAGAAAAAATCGGTGAATGAAAATTACTCTTATGCCCCTGTAAAATTTATATATTACGATTATGCCATTGTCCAATATTACGATTATGCCATTGTCCCCTCCTATAAATATGGGCCTATATTCATTATGAAATATTAAGAATAAGAAATTCTCTCTGATTCTCTCTATATTCTCTATTGTTTTACAACATAATTAATTTTTTAAAGTACCTTTTTTTTCTTATTTATGATTAAATAAGTCCTACAAAGGAATTGTTCTAGAAATTAATGCTTAAAAGCATGAGTGAGAAGAAAATACCTTATAATTTGACCTATGTCTCTTTTCTAGACAAAATTTTGTTTCCCCTTGCAATAAAAAGAAAAACATAAGATTCAAACCAAGTGAATAAAATAAAATATAAACTAATGAATTTGCTCCTGTACCCGTGATGGGTAGGGAGCAAATACCTGACTCTCACATGCCACCCACGGGTGGGTAGCAGTGGACCTCACTCCACCCCACCCACATCTCACACAGGTAGAAAAGCTCCCCTATCTAGCAGATTTGTATAAATTCATACCCACAAATTAAACTTTTGTATGATGGTAATCACTTGTGACTTTTTTAAAAGAGATACCAAAAAGCAAGTGGAAAGAGGACGGAAGAGCTTCAATAGTAAATTTCGGAGTATAACTTATGAGCCTTAGAATTTTCGACGTACATATTTTTGTACAGTGTTCACCAAAATTATTTTTACTACAGTATCTAAAAATTAGTACTATAATTTGTTGGACAATATGATTTGTTTTTGTGTACTTGCAGCAACTTATAAATGATTGGCTTCAATGAATCTAAAGGGAGACAAATTAAAGCAGCTAAGGTAACTTCACAACTGGACAGATTGGTTCCGCTAAAAGAATAAAGATTCTAACCAATTCTATCATAGCTTAAAATTTAATATCTTAAAAGGGAAAATTATAGCAGTCATCCCTGACATTTGGGTCTTTTGCACTTCTATCTCTTAATCTTTTTTTCTTGGCACGTATATCTTCATCCTTACATTTATTGGCGGCGTTGTCCCTATAGATAGAATCCATACAAAAACGCAGTGAAGTTGATAGGAGACTTCTTTACTTTTTTTATTCGAACAAGCTAACAAGTAAATATATACAGGAAAAAAAATTAATATTACTTTACATCTCAATTTCTTCAACCAAACAATTCCTTGAAAATGGACAATATTATAGGTACTGCGAAAGTGTATCGTGAGTGTACCGCGCACTCACATATGGGGGAGGGTGAAATGATCATTACACTACCCATGTGCCTGTGTGGTACAACTCATGGTATACTTTCGCGATAATTTTAGTATTTTTCCTTGAAAATTCACAGCAATCAACGATACTCACCCTCAAAATCCACCACCCAGAAATATGTCGCAATTTCGCAAACCCACCAACCTCTTGAAGTCGCCAATGAAATCTACCAACAAACCATCACAATTACTATTCTTCATTCATCACACATTTTTTTTTTAATATATATGAAATTATTTATAAATTCTTTCCGAGGAACCCATGTTATTTATCCTCAAGTTGTGTTGACTTGAATTTGTTATTAAATGTCACATATTATTTTGCCATTATATATATTCATGTTAAGATTTTGTTGGTATGAGTTTGTATTTTTGTTTAACTGAAACAATATTAATGATAAATTTACTGATATAGAGAACTGACTGATTTATTGACATTAAAATTACAGTTTTGTTATAGTCACAATTAGGGTTACAATTTGCCTACGTGGCACAATCCTCTCTTTTCACACATCACATCATCTTTTTAATCAACAACAATAACACCTCCACATCATCAAATTGTCATCTACATTGTCACTATAATCGTACACTTAGATTAATTCTTAAAATTAATGTAATTCAAGAAATCAACCATTTTTTACATATAAAATATTACAAAATAAATATATCAGAAAATTACAGTAAACGAATTTTTCAGTTTTCTATTTTTGAAAACAGTTTTCCAAAATCACAAAGAGAACATGTTTTCAACAATTCCAAAACAAACAACCAAAATCCAAAATCCAAAACTCAAAATTCAAAATCGAAACACAAAGAGAACAATCCTTATATATTATAGTTTTTTGTTCTATAAAAATGTTAAATTAAGAGTTGAATTTCTGCTTGGTCATCAAACTTATATGGCATGATCCCCATTTCTTTTTTCAACATTTTTTAGTTTCAATTTGGTCTCCTAATTTCATGTTCTACTTCAAATTTATCTTTCCAACTATCTATGTATTTCTATATCGAATCAATATCACCAATTATTAAAGTAGTTTATGTTGACGTAAACAAAGACACGGACACGTGTCATTCTCTTAGTCAACTTAAAGGAGAAATATAGAAAGTAAAAACGAGGAAACTCGAACGCACGGTACGGCTGGACCGCAATCCAACTCTATTTTATATATGGAGAGAAAATTTGAGAGAAAATGATGATTTTTGTCAACTTTATGTGCTTTTATCAGCTGCAAGTGACTTTTTGAGATCTCCCTGAGTTGGATGTAACCCTATTGCAATTTGTTCATAGCTGTGAGGCAAGTATAATGTATCTAATTGATGATATTTGAGAGTTGTGAAAGATATAAGATATTTAATCAAGTGGATCCACTTGATACTTGGTTGCAATGGATCTTCAATCGCTTGAGGTAGGTGGAGAGCTGGCGCTAGTGTTGGAGCGTGCTTTGAGTTCAATTTTTTTCCAATGTGATGGGCTGATTTCGGATATCCCAGCACCTAAGATAAGATTTTCCTAAGACCTTAGTTCTGAATTCTAAAGTCTCCCAGGCCTTTCCAGGTCTTTCTAGCTCCTAGATCCTCCTAGGTCCGAGTTCTTCCAGGGTCGAGTTCTTTCGAGGTCCTTCTAGCTCCCAGCTTCGAGGTCTTTCCAAGCACTCCCAATTTCGACCTCTTTCCAAGTCTTGAGGTCGGATATCTGAGGTCCTAACTTCATTGTGTTCCTCGGGGATGACCTATGGTTCTAAAAATCGGTTTCTCAAATACTTTGGACTAAATTTAGAACTTCAAATTGAGTGCCTCCTATTAGGTGACAACAATTGCTCCCAAGTCTTTCAGCCATTGCCCCCAAGTACTTGGCTGGTACTTGGTATTTTTTAGGTCCTCAAAAGCTCAGGAGTTTTGTCCTACTCCATTTTTTAAATGGTCTAATACCATGCTCTCAGTCCTCAGCTAAACAACCAACTTCTTCTAAAATTGAGCTGATGGTGAAGATGAGCTCCTCCTGGGTGTCACCATAGATAAAGAGCTAAAGTTTATGCCACCAAAATCATAGAGGAGCTAATTTATAAGGAAGAGTGAAGGAAGATGGGCTTTGCCCCCACCCTTGGACTCATAGAAAGTACTAGGATTTAGAGTAGCGATTTTTTCTTCCTTCTAGGAGATCTTGAAATGTACTTCTCTTTTTTGTTCATAATTAAATTTAGCCTTTTCTCAAGTGTTGAGCTATTACATTCTTCTTTTTCTCCAGTATATAATAGATTATTGGATAAACAAACATAATTTGAATGACTTGTGCATTCGAAATGATTTAATAAGAAAATGATTAATAAGCATACTCCAACACTTAATATAATTTAAATACTTTGAACGTATTAATTAGAACTTGGCTTAATTAGAATAGCTTGTACTTTGAGCTTTATTGATCAAACTAAAGCGTAAGCCTTTCCAATTTTGTAATTTGAGCTCGTTAGTTCGAGTACTTCATTTGAAGACTAGTTAGACACTGTATTGATTCTTTTATTCTTTTTAGAACATTTTTAGCCTTTCAAAACCTTTTGATACTCTCATGTAATCAAGCTTGTTCTTTGGGTTTGTCTTGGGCATAGGTCTTGTAGGACCTACTGATCTTTTTGAGCCTTCTTTATTCGGGCACTAAAGTCAGCAGTTCTTGTCCTGTTTATTGGGACTTTTTCATGGCTTGTAGAGCTCACTTCAAATGTGTAGCACTTTACACCTCTTGAGAGTCTTTATCCTCTTGTGGGACTTTTTGGACTATTTATCTAGATCTATGGTCGGTTTTTCTCCAATTTTTCGAGTTTCTAGGTCTTTTAGCAAATCTTTCTCCGCATTATGATCGAGCTCAAGATTTCTTCGATTCTTTGAAATGTCGAAATCTTTTTCCACTCATGCTGGGGACTTTATGAGCTATTTATTCAGAAGGTCGTATAGATTTTGGTCTTTATTGAGATTCTACTTTTAGGCATTTTATGGCCTACAGAGTACTTTGCCATTTGGGCTTCTTGGAAGATCTTCTCTTCTTCAGGACCTCCAATATGTTGATCTTTGAGAAATCCATTGTGTGCCTAGGTCTTTTAAGTATCCTTTTATGAACTTTGGTCTTTTGGGCTCCTAAATATATTATCTTTTTGGGGACCTCGGATCTTTCAGTACTTAATTTTTCTCTCATAGAATCGATTCTTTTGCTATATGAGTTCAAGAATGGCTGCTACTCTTATCTAAATTTCAAGGAACTCATCTCAAACATTTTTATGGAAGCTGATTGAGTACATTTGTTTATCAGTAGTACTTCTTAAGGCGCTCTATGTTCGAAATTTCGAATGGTAAGGAGTAAAAGTCAATTCATTTATTGAGTTCATCCAATCATCCGAACTTCAGTCCTAGACTATTTTCGGTTCCCCTTTGTTGATATGGTGGGGGTAGAATATTGATATGGTTCTGACCTCTGAGCTCATATATATTGAGTTCAGAACTCTCATATCCTGACTTCATATTTTCTAAGACTTGAGGTTGGATTCTCAGGACCTAAGTTAGGATTTTCTAGAGCATAAGGTTGTATTTCTGAAGTCATGAGTTCAGATTTCTCAAAACCTGGCTCACTTCTTGGTAGTAAGCAGCATCATCCACATTGATATATTTCTCGGCTCTAATGAGGAATTCACGATAAAATGTAAGTCCATATTCGTGTACCGATCACCAAAATCTTGTTTTTGCTGCCATTAAAGCAACGTCATCAATCGAATTTGATTTTTAATAAACATATTGAGTCTTTTTCAATAGTAAAAGTGTGGATTCACTTTACAAATCCGAACTTATCAAGATTAATCGTCTTGTGGCATTCATTTTGAATGTATCAAATATTAACCATCTTTGTGGCATTCAAAATTGAACTTATCAAGGATTTAGACAACCCTTGTGGCGTTAACAAATATTGGTTCTTGCTTCCGCATGGTCAGTTTCTGCGTCTTGAAGTTCGGGTCAAGATCCTATCTCTACAATCAACCTGAATTTGGAACTTTTCGGCATTTCTTTCACGTTTTTGTTGCGTTCCCCGAACGAAATCACATCATTTGATATCAGAATTGAACTCAGAATTTAGGTTTTTTTCTTCTATCCTAGTTTGATTTTATGTATTTATTATAGAGTCCACATAGAATCATTCATATCATATTCTTTTGTTGGTTGAGTCTTTATTTCGTGTTCTTCATCATTTGTTAAATCTTTAATCCAGAAAATCATCAAAAAATTTCAAAAGTCGTTATTGTGTTCTTTTCGTGTCTAAATTAAATTTTGTTTTCGTGTCTAAATTAAATTTTGTTTGTTTTACCGTTCTCATGGTCGAATTTCCAGAATATTAAAAGGGGTTAGTGATAAAGATCGCGTGTGGAGGTTTTTTTCAAAAGAATGTGGATGTTGTTATGATGATGTTGGATAAACTAGATGAAAAATGGCTAAATTGAAAAATGAGTGATCTCAAACAAGACTTCATGATGTGAGGCAATATAGGCGTGAACATAAACCTAGGGTTGGAATTGGGGTTGAGAGGGAAGTAGAGAGTGATGAGATGTTGATTTTGAAGATTCAAACAAAATTTTATGAAGAGAGGATGATGAATGAAAAGAAGGTCAGAAAAGAAGCTAAGTTGAGAAAGAGGGAGAATGAAAAGAAAATTTTAGTTGAATTACAAGAAGAGTCTAAGGATATGAATGGTTGGAAAAAGGAGGAGGAGTTGAAATTATAAATAGTTTATCAAACTCCAAAACTTGAGGTAGAAGGTGAGGAATTGGGTAGTAAATAGGCGAATGAACATGAAGATAAAATTACTGATGAGGTGCATGAGAAGAAAAATGATAATATGGGAGAGGTGGTTGAGTGTGAAAAGTTATAAGAGGTTGTTGAGAGAGAGAGAGAGAGAGAGAGAGAGTGATTGAGAGTGAGTGAGAGTGAAAAGTTATAAGAGGTTCTTGATGAGATGCATGAGAAGAAAAATGATAATATGGGAGGTGGTTGAGTGTGAAAAGTTATAAGAGGTTGTTGAGAGAGAGAGAGAGAGAGAGAGAGAGAGAGAGAGAGAGAGAGAGAGAAGTTGAAAAGAATGGGGGGATGAAGAGAAGCCCCTCGTTGTTAGGAAAAATGAATTGGAGATAATGCATTATGAGTACAAGGACCCATATCTTATACCTTATGAAACTAACATTTCTCACCCCATTTTATTTAAATCTTTCTTGTAGGTTGAATATAATTGGAAGATTGAGCCATATATGGCCAAAGAAGACCCCATTTCGATCCATCCAAATAATCCAAGTAATGGGGTACTACCGATTCATTCTATGCCATGGAGGGAAGAATTTTCTATTTGATCCGGGGGTGCATTGGCACATCATGAACAAAGCTGTGATTCGAGATGAATCATCCTGAAGAAGGATGGAATGATGAGAATTATGGTAGGCTTGATAGGAAGATGGGTAATTCAAACCACACAAGAGTTCATGTACATTTTCGGAAGATGCAAATATCAAGTATGGATTGTTGAAGAAGATTCAAGACTAAAACAAGTAAACAAGCCAAAAATCAAGTTGGAATAAAAAAAACACGAAGGTTGAAAATTCAACAATGCAGCCGTGCAGAAGGAATGGCTTGCAGTTGCGTATGCGTTCTATTGTTAAATGGATGGAATGTTAACTTCAATTGAAAATTACCCCATGCGGCCGCACAAGTTTAAATCGCAAGGCCGCGCACCTTTCTAAATTAGGATTTCTCAAATTTTTATGTTATTTTCTGTTTTTGAATATTTATTTATGGTTTTCCGCCTCTATAGCGACTACCCTAGTTGTTAGGTCGATTTTATACTTATTTATATGTTATTTCTTCATTGTAACAGTAGAATTTGATTTTTAATAAACATATTGAGTGTTTTGCAATAGTAAATGTGTGAATTCACTTTACAAATTCGAACTTATCAAGATTAATCGTCTTGTGGCGTTCAACCCGAACTTATCAAATATTAACCATCTTTGTGATGTTCAAAATCGAACTTATAAAGGATCTGGACAACCCTTATGGCGTTCACGAATCTTGATTCTTGCTTTCGTATCATCATTTCCTGCATTGTGAAGCTCGAGTCAAGATCCTATCGTCTACAACCAACCTGAATTTGAAACTTTCCTATGTTTTTTCCGCTTTTTCGTCGTGTTCCCCGAATGGGATCACATCAGCTCCTTTTGTTCCTTGCCTTGGAATTCATGAAACCAGTTAAGAAAGTTGTAGATAAGTCCTTCCAACTTGTAGCAAATTGTTGGGGGAGCATCCTAACTATATTTTCTCATAATCTCCAAAAGTAAAGGGGATGGCCTTGCACGTAACAACATCACTGGCACTGCGTTGCTCCATCCAAGAGTTGTAGTTATCTAATTGACCCATTGGGTCACTTCTTCCTCCATATTTGGTTAACTGGAGAATCTTGCGCATACCAGGTAGAGGTTTTGACAAGATATCATCTGAGAATGGTGAGCAGTTTCTTGTGGTGTATTCATCCGCCAAGCCCTTCTTTTTAGATTCGAGTTCAGCAGTTCTCCCTTCCAATTGATCTAATTCATATGGTTAGAGGATTTGGATCTCCTAAGTGGCCAAAGATACACTCTTAATGCATATGGTTAGATTTTCCTTTTGGTAGACCTGGCCTATTTTGCTTAGCACTGCTCCTTGCGAAGTTATTCACCGTAAAATATATACTCCTTGCAGGGTGACAAATATTCCTCCTAAGATCTAGTAACAACCTCAACATCTATCGAATTACGATTGATAACATTTGAATCGTCTTGTGGCGGTCAACCCGAACTTATCAAGGATCTAGACAACCCTTGTGGCGTTCACGAATCTTGATTCTTGCTTCCGTATCGTCATTTCCTGCATTGTAAAGCTCGAGTCAAGATCCTATCGTCTACAACCAACCTAAATTTGAAACTTTCTAACGTTTTTTCCGCTTTTTCGTCATGTTCCCCGAATAGGATCACATCATCTCCTTTGGTTCCTTGCCTTGGAATTCATGAACCCAGTTAAGAAAGTTGTAAATCAGTCCTTCAACCTTGCAGCAAATTGTTGGGGGAGCATCCTAACTATATTTTCTCATAATCTCCAAAAGTAAAGGGGATGGCCTTGCACGTAACAACATCACTGGCACCGCATTGCTCCATCCAAGAGTTGCATTTATCTAATTGACCCATGGGGTCACTTCTTCCTCCATATTTGGTTAACTGGAGAATCTTGAGCATACCAGGTAGAGGTTCTGACAAGATATCGTTCTGACAAGATATCATCTGAGAATGGTGAGAACTTTCTTATAGTGTATTCATCCGCCAAGCCCTTCTTTTTGGATTCGAGTTCAGCAGTTCTCCCTTCCAATTGATCTAATTCATTTTGGTCATGTTGAGGGGCTCGAGGATTTGGATCTCCTAAGTGGCCAAAGATACACTCTAAATGCATATGGTTAGATTTTCCTTTTGGTAGACCTCGCCTATTTTGCTTATCACTGCTCCTTGCGAAGTTATTCACCGTAAAATATATACTCCTTGCAGGGCGACGAATCTTCCTCCTAAGATCTAGTGACAACCTCAACATCTATCGAATAGAGATTGATAACATTTTCATTTTGCTCCATGTGTGCAACGTCATTGGCCATATATTCAACATTTTGACTCATTGTTCTATCATGCTTTTGTGGCCCAGAACTGGAGTTTTGGCTCATTTTTGTATGTGTAAGTATTTGAAGAGTTTTTCCATGAGGATTTTGTACAAATTTTGTGTTGGGTAATAGAGAACCTCATTTTAGGGGAGGCCATCCTTCTACAGTCAAAATGTTGATTGTTTGTCAATTTAATGTATTTTTTGCTGCTACAAGTGACTTTGGTGGGATATCCATGAGTTGGATGTGATCCGATAGAAATTTTTTCATAACTGTGAGGTAAATACAAGGTACCTAATTGACAATCTTTGACAGCTGTGAAATAAATTAGATATTTAATCAAGTGGATCTAATTGAGGTAGGTAGAGAGCTAGCGCTAGTATTGGAGCACGTTCTGAGTTTAGATTTATCCAATGTGATTATCTCAATTTAGAATTCCCGGGTCCTCCCAAGCCTTTCCAAGTCTTTCTAGCTCCAAGGTCCTCTCAGTTTCAAGGTCTTCCAGAGTCGAGCTCTTCCAAGGCCGAGTTCTTTCGAGGTCCTCTTAGCTCTCAAGTCCGATCTTCCCATGTCTGAAGTCTTCCTAGATAGAGGCAGAGCTAGATGGGAGTGGGGGCAATCGCTCCCCCAACATTTTCCAATGTTCCAGTCACTCTCAGTCATTTTGTAGAGTATTTTTTATTTTTACCCCCACAACATTTTTTGATGTCCCTAAAGGTCTCGCCTCTAAAAGATTTTCAATTTTTTTAACTTCAACTTTCTCCTTCTACTATCCTAATTTTGGCCTCTGCAAAACTGCAACTTATATACACATATACACAATAAGTTGGGTAATTGGGTTTGGGGTTTAAAAATTTTTATTTTATGGGAGAAATTGTAGCCCAAAAAATCTAGAATTTCAAATTTTTAGTGGTCCAACTACATAAGCAACTAAGTGCATTTCAAGTTATGTTTAACTTATATAATAACACGAAAACACATCCTGCAAGTTTCTAGGGAGCTAATCCAAGGGATTTGAAAATCGGATATTCGTTAGTGGTTTTATGTTAGTTAATACTTCTAAATTTTGTACTTTTTTTTTTAATGATGAGTTTGCATATTGTCTAGTACATTTTTCTTGTTTGAATTTGAATTTTATTGTTATTTTCGGTCTTTTCCTTAAAAAAAAGTTTTTGGGCATCTCCCTAACCCCCATAAGGTCTGTCGCGAACAAGATGTAATATTTTGTTCCCGCAATATTACATTCCAAGCTTCACCGTTGCTCCGAGGTCCAAGCTCTTCCTAGATCTTGTGGTCGGATATTTGAGGTCCTAAATTGTCCGTGTTCCCTGGGATAACCAATGGTTATTCTCTTGTTGATTTGAAACTTAAAGTAGGTTTCTCAAATACTTTAAACTAAACTACTATCACACCCGTACGTTGCATGGAAGATCAACATAAAATGATTTTACTGTAAATATCATTACAAAATAGGAAAAAAATTGAACACATAATTTGCTTTGATTAATGATACAGACTGTCAACGAATGCTCAAAATAGAAATAAATTACAATTCTCATCAATTTTGGAAAACCTCTTTAAATAATACATTGTTTGTACAGTTTGTAGTTATTCACACCCGCGTGATGCACGAAAGTTGCTATAGACAAAACATATTTGATCAATTGCTCCAATTTAAATTAAATAATGCAAATTTTCAAATATATGTTGTATAAAATAAATGAAAAATTTCTCAAATATTTTTGACTAACGTGAATAGAAATAATATCTCTCAAAATATTATAATTTACATAAAATAAAGTAATTGTAACAAATTAAATATATATGGTCATATATATAAATAAATGTAACAGATTAAGCAATATTGATGATGCATGAAAGTGAAAATCAACCTCAAGACTTGTGGTGCACGAACGTGGAATTTAACTCAAGAGATCCTTTACATGATTAATAATTTTGAATTTTTAAATGTGATGCATTTAATTGAACATAATTAAATGCATATTTAATTATATGTCAATAAAAAATTTATTAGTGAAAATATAAATAAAATATATATAGTGAGTCTTTTGCCTATATATGTTAATAAAATTAAGAAATATAAAGCTTCACCATTTTTTATGGCAAATAATTATTTTTTAAATATTTTAATAAATTTGAAAATCGTTGAATTGTTTTATTATCTTTACAGGAAAACATACCATGAATTAAGTGTTTTAGAGATTGTACCATGAAAATATCAGCTCCATTTCAGGAATTCACGTTCAATAAATGAAATTTTATTTTTTAAAAAAACTTTTAAACTACAAAATTATGCTTATAAAATACATGTGCAAAAATCAACTTACATATTCTCCTTAAAGATCGACACTTTTCTTTTCATATATTATTTTTCATCATATTCTTCCCAAAAAGAGGTGTAGGATAGACTTTTTTGGTATAATTTGATTTTTTTAGCATTAATTATTAACTTCAAGTGTTTTTCTAAAAAAATAATCATTAATTTTAATAAATATTGTTACATTAATTGATTATTATTTCTTCATACTAACAATTTCTTTATTCATATTGTTCCATTATTATTTTAATAAAAATTACTGATCAATCAATTGTTTAATATAAATTATATGAACTAATTGTTAAAATTTGTAATATATTTTTGCATATTTTAATTATTTAAATTTATAAGGAAAAATAGAAAAAAAAAACAAAATCAGTAAATAAAAAAAATAATGTGAAAATGATGAATGAATTGGAGAAATCTTAACCCAACTTACGGACAATATATTTATAATTTGCTCTCACTTGTTAGCTTGAATTAAACTTCTCGCTGTGATCTTTAATTTGACACCCATATAACATATTTTTTTGATTTCAAAATAAAACAATAATGATTAAAAGAATTATAATAATAATAAAATAGAAAAAATAACATTTTGATGTTATTAATAATATAGCACGGATGTCAACGCAATTAATGACACGTGTAAAATAATAATTGTTAAAATATTTAATTTACTATTTTTTAGTAAAAAAAATCCAAATTTAGAAAGTTTTTTTTGCGGGAAACTATGTGTGTATTTTTTGTGATCGTTATTCTATTTTTATATATGCTAGTTGTCTACCCGTGCGATGCATGAAATATATAATTTTTAAATAATAATTTTGAAAATATCTTGATTATACAATCATATCAAATAAAAAACATAATTTAAATAAAATTTCAATAAAAAATGTTGTTAAATTCGAAACTTTAAAAAACACAAAACTAATCAAAATAAAAAATGCTACATGTACACTAAGTATACCGCGCCACTCAAAATTTGGCACTTAATTAAATTTTTTTATATAAATTTTTTTTTGACTTTTAATTACGTTTTTCTCTGAAAATTTGCTCACATCATCACTTATTTTTCTTTTAATATGTTATAATTTTTTATTAATTATATTTTTTAATATGTTGCTTACATATATTTTATTTGAAATCTAATATTAATTAATATATTTTAATTTTTCTTGTTTTTTAAACATGCCATTTTTGTCAAAATGATGAAATGATTAAGCCTTCATTTGGTAATACCGTTTGATTTATAAACTTGTTTATTTATGATTTTGAAATAAAAAATAATGGCTGAAAATTTGAGAGAGAAAATATGTGTAGTTAAAAAGTTGATAGAAAATAATTAATTATTTTTATAACATGCGTATTGAAGAGTGATATGATCCAGAGCCGAATACAAGTCTTCAAGTAACAATGAATGAAAACACATTCTTAGCGACTAAATAGGCAAGTTTCATGTTGGGCTCAAATATGGAAATCAAGTTGAAAATCAAAGAAGAACACAAAAAGGGCAAATATTATAATTCAGATTTCCAATCTTATGTTGAGACTCAAATTTCATATTGAAAACATTCGAATATGGAAATTATTATTTATGGAATAATTGTAGCCCTTTGAGTTAGATTTCTAATGAACTTTTAATCAATGCAATCGGATATTGGGAGAGAAAGTTATGACAAAAATACCAAGTGAAGGCGTCACTGATTTTCTGCGAGATTTGTTGCGAATTTTAAATTTTATTACGTTTTAGTTCAATTAGAAGTCTAGTTTTTTAATTTCCACCCTTATTGTTATAAAAAGGGATTAACTTTATTAGATTCCTAATTAGATTAGGAATTGCCTTTTCAATTAGATTAGGTTATTTATTCAGTTTCCTAATTAGATTAGGATTTTATTTCTTTGCCTATATATTGGCTTGTTCTTTGTATTATTTTACACAACTTTGAGATTAATATAATTCGAAAGTCAAATTTGCTTTCAAACATTGTTCTTCGTTGAACTAATTTCGAACTTTGCAAGCTTAATTCTTGCGATGTTCAAACTTGGGTGAGAATTAATATTATTTGTGATCAAGAGGTCAATATATCAATTTGCTCGATTCAATTGATTTTAATTGGATCCATAAATCGTGATTTTTTTGGCGTTCTTGGGTTGAGTCAATCTTTTGTAGGTTGCGTAGCTACATTTGCTACGTGGTTTGCATCAATTGGTATCAGAGCTTGAATCAATTTCAGATTCTTGCGTTTCTTGATTTTTCTTGATTCTTGTGTTCTTCGTGTCAGTAAATTTTTTTCAGCTTTTGATCCATAAAAAAATCCTACAAAAAATTCAAAAGTGTTTTTCGAGTTCGTTTTTCGTTCAAATTCAATTCCGTTTTTTCTGCCTTTCTCGTAGTCAAATTCTCTAGTAGTTCAGAAAAAAATCCCAAACTCCGAGAATTTCTCAATTTTTGCTACTCTTTCGTGTCTTCCATTAATTCCTTGATTAGTTCTTGGGTGAAAATTGAATGGATAGAAGAGTGAAACACGAGCGAAATACACATGAGGAGAAATTTATTTTTGATATTAAAAATGTCTTATAGAGAGGGTTCCACATCTTCATCTTTTGTTGGAGACAGAAAACAGCCCAGGGGTGTGAATAGAAATGATGAACAGGGTAATGATGATATTGCAGTAATGAGGGCACAATTTGAGAGGTTTATGGCTCAGATGGAGAATCGAGGTGCAGAACGTGAACAAAGACCTCGGGATCAATCTCATGATGGTTCTCGGGTTAGGGGAGGTAATAGGCGTGAGGTTGGTATGGATGATACGATTCGAGATGCGCGGAATTAAACGCCGGAAAGTTCCGAACCCAGGTTGTGGATGGACGGTGAATCTTGACCCGACAATCACGACGCGAGATCGACGATGCGGATTGAAAAACCAAGACTTTCGAAATGCCACAAGGATCTGTCTAATTTCCTTGATAAATTTCTGGTTTTGAACGCACAAATATTCTCGAGAATATTTGATAAGTTCGGGATGAACGCCAAAAGATGATAATCTTGATAAGTTCTATGAAATATAAGAATCCACCTCTATGTTTTATTGAATCCTCCATAAACTGTTTAATAATACAAAAAAAACTGTTTGTTACAATGAATGAAAATCATATAAATAATGAAAAACAACCTAACAAAAACCTTAGTCGCTAATTGACTCAAAATAGAATCCTAATTAAACTAAAATAACTAAAATTGGAAAAAGGAAATAAAATAATCAAGATCCTGCGAAATTTGATCTGCACCTCGGTTACAGTCGTGATTGGAACTCTTATGGCCGTAAGATTAATTCACCTTGAATGTTACGACCGTGACTTAAAGGTTTACGGCAGTAAATAAAAAAAAAGTGACTGGAATTCAATTTGATCCGCGAGTAGGTTACGGCCGTGTCCATCTTTACTTACGGCCGTGAATATGCAAAGTTCGACAGAGTTTGATCTTCAAAGCTCGTCGAACCTGTTGAATTCTTGCTTTGGCTTGAATATTTAAATTTTCCCGTCTACCCTGCTATGATTCGTATTATCATGATTCTGGATCACATCAAAGAACCTACTCATTTATTGACATATCAGGAAGTAAAATTTCAATAATTTTATTTATTTATTTTCAAAATATATTAATTCAATTTTTTCAATTATAACTTAAAAAATTTATATAACATATATTTATTTATTTTAAATATATTAATCCAAAATTTTCATTTTCAATATAACACATTTACATAGATATGATATGACATTTATTTATGTTCAAATATATTAATCCAATTTTTTCATTTCCTATATAACACATGTTATTGAGTTTGAAACTTTTTTTAAAAAAACCTAATCAAAATAAAAAATTCTGTATGTACACCAAGTGTACTGTGCCACTAAAAGTTTGACACTTAATTAAATTTTTTATATTAAATTTATTTTGACTTTTATTTACGTTTTTCTCTAAAAATTTGTCCACCTTATCACCTATTTTCCTTTTAATATGTTATAATTTTTAATTAACTTTATTTTTTAATATATTGTTTACATATATTTTATTCGAAATTCAATATATAAATTAATATTTTATTTTTCCTTATTTTTTAAATATACCATTTTTGTCAAAATGACGAAATGATTAAATTTTCTACCAATTTATCATTGGTGGTAAATAGTTGATAGCAAATAATTAATTATTTTTGTAATATGTTTATTGAGGAACCTACTCATTTATTAACATATTAGAAAGTAAAACTTCAATGATTTTATTTATTTATTTTCTAAATATATTGATTCAAAATCTTCATTTCTAATTTAACATATTTATATAGCATGAATTTTTTATTTTCAAATATATTAATCCAAAATTCTCATTTTCAATTTAACACATTTACATAGATATGACATTTATTTATGTTCAAATATATTAATACACTTTTTTCATTTCATGCATAATACGTTTACATAGATATCACATTTATTTATGTTTAAATATATTAATCAAAGTTTTTCATTTCCTACATAACACATTTACATAAATATCACATTATTTATGTTCAAATATATTATTCTAATTTTTTCATTTTCATTGTAATACACTTACACATAGTATATTTATTACAAATCTTACTAAATAAGTAATAAATAATAATTTTTCCTACAAAAAAATTTATCTTTTATTTATTTATTTATTTATATATAAAAGTAGAAATGAGGAGAGAGGGTCTCCTCTCTCCTCATTTCTACTTTTATATATATAAAGATAAAGATTTAGAACGTCAAATTGAGTGTCTCAAATTAAGTGACAACTAACACACTTTCTCTTAATAAATTTTGCGGAAACGTTGATCGCAATCGAAATAATTAACAACTTCGAATTAAAGTAATAATATTATTGTATCATCAGTTTAGATTAATTAAATCTTATCTCATAGAATCCTAGTCGTTACTCAACTACCATGAATTTGTAACAAACCATCTTTTTTTATTCTACTTATAGAAATAGATAATGACTCATCACCTAGAAGTTTCATTATGCATCAGCACCAGATTTGGTTGCATTTATGGACCATTTCATTGTGATGATATAAATAAAAAGGAAAAAAAAAATTAAAAGAAAAACAATTGTTCCCAACATGTTTGGTTAAGCTTAAAAGAATTGAAAGTTGCTTTAATAAAGTTATTATTGAACATCAAAATTTTTACCATGAAAAATATGCATCTATCTAGATAGGGATGGAAAAAAGATTTGCTCTCGAACCTGACAAGTGTATCTGCCCTTAATGGGACGAATTTTGACCACTTCGCGGGTTGGTGGTACGTGTATGGGTGGACCTTGTCAAAAATTTTACCATGAAAAATATGCATCTAGATAGGGATGGAAAAAAGATTCGCTCTCGAACTCGACAAGTATCTGCCCTTAATGGGACGAATTTTGACCGTTCCGCTAGTTGGTGGTGTGTGTATGGGTCGACCTTGTCGCATTGAGTCGGGACTTAGGATGGGGCAAGTATGGAGTGACTCGCCCTGGACCCGACCCGCTTATTAATTAAAAAAATGAAAATTTGATGGATGAGGATATCGATGAAGAGGTAATTTTTTATTTCATTCAATGGTAAATATATAGTTAAAAAATAGTATAAATATTATGATAATATCAAGTGCTATATTTAATTCATGTTATAGGAACCTTCAACATTTTCTATGACTCTAACATGAATGATCAAGAAGATTAAAGTGAAAAGTGGAGGAAGTACTGGACTCGATGTATGAGATTGGGAGCAAGATTGTAACAATTTGCATTAATTGTTTGTTTTTGGGATGTAATTAAAATTGTTATAAGATTTATCCTTATCTTTGTTTACCTGAATGGTGTAACTAAGAAAATTCTGTTCTGTTAATTGTTTTTTATTTTGGGTGTTAAACTATATATTTTATGGTTTTGTTAAACAAAAATTGATTGATTAATGATTGTTTTGTTTTAAAAAAATTGTTTAATTAGGATGAGTGTAATAATGTAGTAATAAAATAAGTCTAAGTTCAGTAACCTTCGATTGTAATTAACACAATTTCTAACACCACTTTTTAATCACACATCTTTCTCTTTTCAATTTTTAACCATACATCTTACTTAGAAATACAAATACCACCAATCATGAGGTGTTATAACAGTTGCTGAACACACACTAAGAGTCTGTTTGGTAATGTGAAATTTTTTTGATTTTTGTAGTTTTTTTTTTTTTTTTGATGGATGTGTGATTTAAAAATATTTGAAAAGTAAAAAATGATGGACTTGACTAAGAATTGATGGTTGAGATTGAGTTTGAAAAGTTGTGGTAAAAAATTTTCCTTTACCAAACAAGCTCTAAGTGAGAAAAATTGTTTAAATATGTTCTTTAAATTAAATAGACAAAATATGCAAACGAAGCATTAACATGATAGGTATGAAATGCTCCGTCCCGAACTGGCCGAAGTAACGGAGTGGGTCATGGAGATTAGATGTTCTTCTTGTGAGGTGGACTCGGACAAGAGCCAAGGGTACTCATCCCGAGCCCGTCTTATTGTTATCATTATTTATAGAAATCAAACTTTTAGTTAAAAGAATATCTTTTGAATTTAGCGAAACATCCATAATTGTCATTTGATATCAAGTTTGAGCATCATTATTTCTAATTATTTTTACAAATTTTTTCTAAAGTAATTAATTTTAACCATTCAAAAAAATCAAATTCACAATCTTTTATTTTTCAAATCACTTTTTAAATATTAAATTTTCAAAACTTAAATTATAAATTAAAATAATGGGGCTCAAACAAGGGTCAAATTTGTTTTCTTTCCTAATAATAGATAGTGGATAATAATAATAAAATCTTAATATAAACTAGAGTAAATAATAATTGGCAGTTGGCACTATCTTTGTTTCTCTATCATCGTTTTGATAAGCCTGAACTCGAGTTAGATAGTCAACACAAACATATCACCACCAACCGCCTCCACCCACCGCCAACACCAATGGACAGCAGTGAAGACCCAAACAAGCTCTCCTCCACTCTCCATGACCGTACAACCACCCAACCCCTCCTCTCCCACCCCTACCCTACACTTGACCCACCCCCCATAGCCTCCACCTCTGAACCAGACGACGACCAAACACAGTACCTCCAGATCTCCTACAATTATGGTCCTCGGTCAATAAAGGACATCCCTTTTCTCATCCTCTTTTTACTTCTTGTTTTTTGCACTTTTGGTTTTGGAATTTTCGCGTCTGTTCATAGAAACCCCTACCACAACCAAGTATTTGCTTTTGTTTACGATCCTACCTCCTCTCTTTGCACTCTTCTTCGAGATTTTCGCATTCCCATTTCTTCAATTCCCTCAAAATCGAATCTTTTTAGTATTTTGAGTGAAAATTTTACTTCTTCAGATAATCCCACTTCTTTAAATTACTCAAATTTGAGTCTTCCGAGGAGAATGATTTGGAATTCCTCGTTTTCTTCAACTTCGTCGAAAGCCGTTGTTTTTAATGGTTTTATGGAAGATTTGTTTTTTCTAAACAATCCAACATCTTTGAACTTTTCAAAATCCAATCTTTTAGAGAGCTTAATATGGGTTCTTGTAATAACTCTGGTTCTTAGTGTGCCCTTTGTTTTTGCTGTGCTTTTGTTGCTTAAACACTACACAAAACAGATAGTGTATGCTTCACTTCCTTTCTTTGTAGTTGTACCCGTTTTTATCAATGTGTACTGGTTTGTTGCTTGTACGCTAAGCTCCAGCTGCAGTGATGCGTTTCCCTTGGCCTATCGAATTTTAGTTCTCATTTTTGTGTTCTTGATTATTGGGGTGATTGTATGGATTTTCATAGTGAATCGGCATAGAATTGAGCTGACCGTGAGTATAATTGAGGTAGCTTCTAATGCACTGTCGAAAAACTTAGGGTTGTTTGGGACTCTTCCGGCATTAACTTTGGGTTTGTTTGTGTATTATGC
Organism: Ligustrum vulgare; assembly: GCA_963555705.1. Lineage (NCBI taxonomy): Eukaryota > Viridiplantae > Streptophyta > Magnoliopsida > Lamiales > Oleaceae > Ligustrum > Ligustrum vulgare. Next base: position 17,497,947 of record OY743189.1, on the reverse strand, counting down.
ACCCATTGTTGTGTTTCTAATACTTGCAAGGTTAAATGGGAAAGTTGTGCCAAAAGAAAAGCATGGGGAATACTACTGTGTTTGGAAACAAGATAGTTGGGTGCCCGCATACTATACATTAGCAATTTTGACTATGCTGTGGTCCGCCACAGCTATGGTGGAAGCTCAGGTTTATGTGATAAGTGGGACAATTGCGCAATGGTACTTCTCTAAGGATGCCGTCGGCCCCAAGCGGGGAATAAGAAGTTCCTTGAGGTGATTTTTCGACATTTATTCTCATTAATTAATTTTGAAGAACTTATACTTTCTTGTTAAGTTTGTGTTAGAGCAAGATGATATTCCTTCACTGCTTTCTTTCAATAGCCAATACTTTTTATTTTATTTTATTTTAAGCACACATTTTGTGATTTTACTTTATTAGATTGTCAGAGGAAATTTGATATAGTGTTGTTGGTTGTGTTTAATTAAAACTAGTGGTGGCCATGTGATGCACGGAATGCTTTAATAATTGTTTATATAATAGCGTCGAAGGGTAAGAAAATTGCAAAGATGAAGAAAAAGACAAAAAGAGAGGGTTATGCAAACAAGAAAATATATTACACTTTAACTAAAAAAGATCCACTATTAAAAATCACATTATTTGAAATAATGAGTCTCAAACACACCCAAGATATGTATCTATGTTAAAAGAGTTAGATTATATATGTTAAAGAGTTAGATTAGAAGATATAGGTAGATTGACAATTCAATAATTCGGGAATAATGTGGTAAAGTATTGTGTGAGAGATTCACACTGATATCAAAATCTTGCTATTACGATTTTATTTGAGGTCGCAAAATTAACCAATAAAAGGGAATTTAAAAAACAAAAAATGACAAAATAGGGAGAGACAAAAATTGAACATATTATAATCTAAATTTTTTGTCTTAGAAGATATAAGTAGATTGACAATTGAATAATTCAGAAATAATGTGGTAAAGTGTTGTGTGAGAGATATACACTGATATTAAGATCTTGCAATTACGATTTTATTTGAGGCCGCAAAATTAACCAATAAAAGGGAATTTAAGAAACAAAAAATGACAAAATAGGGAGAGGCGAAAATTTAACATATTATAAACTAAATTTTTTGTCTAAAGCATACATGATTTTGAAAATGGGGCGAAAGTTAACTCGTAAAAGGAATTGAAAAATAGATTTTTAAGGACCAATAATTATAAGAATTTTAAAAAGATGAGTGGTTATTTTTAGATTTGCGGTCTTCGTATTTTGAAAGTCGTTATATGATCTTGAAAATATAATTTTGTAGTTTTTTATAAGCTTTTCGAAATGGTGCATTAAAGATCTAGTTTTGTTTAGAGTACATATGTCAAAATTGAGACAAAAGTAGAAGCGTGAAAAAAATTCAAAAATATATTATAAAGGGAGCATTTTAAATGCCTATAATTTTTGCCACAATTGACGATTCCGTAATTCAAAAATAATGTGCTAAAGTATTACGTGAGAACTTCATATTGATATATAGATCTTGTTATTGCGACTTCATTTGAGCCCACAAAGTCAATCAAACGAAAGAAAAAATTATTGAAAGATGAAATACGTTGTTAAGGGATCATTCAAAATGGTTATAATTTTTGCTACGATTTAGTAATTCGGAAATAATATAGTAAGTAATGTGCGAAATCTTCACATCGATATTAAGATCTTGCTATTACAAATTTTTTTTAGCTTTCAGAAATAACTAAACGAAAGAAATAAAGCAAAAGAAAAAAGGACAAACTGAGGGTCAATAAAAATGAATAGCACTCACTCTTATATATATTAAAGTAATAATTGCATAAAATTCATGAGTTTAGGGAGATAAAATTGACAATTGAAAAGTTTGATGACTAAATGATATTGACAATTGGAAAGTTTGATGACTAAATGGCAAATATTAGGAACTTATGAAAGATAAAGATATCTTGAATTTGAAAGAATAAGGATCAAAGTGTACCTTACAATAGTAGAAAAATAATAGACAAATTAAATAGGAAATGTGGAAAAAAGAAAAACTCAATTGATGTTATTATGATGTCATTGATGGTGCCTTATGAATAGTAGTATATGAATAATATTTTCTCTTAGCCTCTTTTAATATAGTTAGGGAAGATTAGGATAGGACAAAAGTGTACTTTACAATAGTAGAAAAATAATAGACAAATTAAATAGGAAATGTGGAAAAGGAAAAACTCAATTGATGTCATTGATGATGCCTTATGAATAGTATAGTATATGAATAATATTTTTTCTTAGCCTCTTTTAATATAGTTAGGAAGTGAACTGGAGAACATGTTCGAATTGTTTCCTCGGGCATGTTATCTATAAACTTTTAGAAGATGGTCATGCATTTGATTTGTCAACAAGAAGAAAAAAGACGGGAGGCGTTATAATGGACGATATATATCGAGGCAATTATGTATGAAGTGATTTATTCGCTTTGAAATATTTTTTGAGCTAATAATAATTATATTTGGCCTAGTGGCAAGGGCGAACACTCAAATGTGGGAATAGACACACGATCTTAGGTTTGATTTTCCCTAGCATCAAATACTTGGGGACAATGGAGTAGTCTCCCGGATATCCACGTTTATCAAAGTTAAAGGTTCAAATGTAATAGTGTCCAGAAGTTAGATTAGTTGAACTTTTGAATCTGAGATGTACCGATATGTGTCTTCCATACCCACCCACCCCTCTCTTTCCCCTTACATGTATTGGAATGGGGATATTTCATCAAGGTGCAAAATAGTACTGAAAGAACATTAAACCTCTTGAATCAAATTATTGGAAAAATGACTAGAAAGAGATTGTAATGTATAGAATCAGAATAGTTTCACGAAATTGAGAAGTACTGCAAGCTTCTTTATGATTATCAAGTTGAAAGCGGGTTCTGCAGATATTTGTTAAACCAATTATATTAAAGGATTTTTGATAACATGAACATAGCAGAAAAGATTAATATAGTATATCAATGAACATAGCAGAAAAGATTAATATAATAACATAAATTTGTAGCTAAATTAGATTATATGATGGAAAGATTGAGGGCATACATCAACAAGGAAGGTGCCACCAATTGAGGATAAAATTAAGGTATGAGTACTTAAATAATTAAGGCATGTCTTCATAGACTTAAAGAAGCTCCACTTATTCGGACGGCCCCCGATAAAAAAAAAAAGTAGAAAAAGGAGTCGACTAAAATTAACATGACTTCGTTTGAAAGGTTTAATGTGGTGGTGATGGAAAAATCAAATTGAGGTAAAGTGAAACAGTATAGAACTAGCACTATGTCATCTGATAAGCTTGATCTCTGTGGACAGTCTTAAAGCAGCAATAAAAAATTAGGAGGGATCTCTGTTTTATGAAAAGGGATCTCTATTCTATGAAAGCTATAGATTGAAAGAGCCAAGCCAACTTGCTTTGCCAATCAAATCTATCATTAAACTTAAGCCAATTCTGTGACTTCTCTTGATGGATTATGTATGGGGATATGTGTAAAGAGTCTAAAGATGCATGCACTTATCCTAAACATGAGGTGTCAATTTTACGGGTGTCATTGGTGTCAATTTTACGGGTGTCGTGATGATGGCTTATGCACTGTACTTGTGAAACTGTTAGAAGAGAAGACAAAAAAGAGAAAAAGAAAGAAATTAGAACAGAGGGAAATTTGGTGTTGATCATAAGATCGTAACCTGTGTGATGTCTCAAGTCATAGTAGTAGATGGTTTCTGAAGATATTGAACAAATTTCATGTTTCCCAATTCCTGAATACTAGGATTGTGCATGTTCTTACATTTCAAGGATCATAAGTAATGCTTGGGCACTAACCAGATTCCAAATCCAATCCAGACGTGAAAAGTTGGCTATTTTATGTAGCATGTATAGAAATCTTATTTGGTATTAAGTTATCACTCTGTGTGCATCTCAGGTAGATAGTGTTGTACTTGAGTGCTATTATTCTGGCATGCCTCTGCATTTGCTGACCTTTCTGAGAACATTTGCAGAAATGCATTTGGCCCCTCCTCTGGCACGATATGCTTATCTGGATTACTTATGTGTACTGTACGTATTGTGCGCTCTATGGTTGACAATGCAAGACAAGAAAATGCACCTGGAATTGTCAACCTTGTTCTTCGCTGCTGCGCCAATACCCTATTGTCAGCGGTCGACTTTCTGAACAAGTTCACTATAAACTTTGCAGCTATAACTGGTGAAGCATACTTCACTTCTGCAAGAATGACTTATGAACTGCTAAAACGAAATCTTCTCTCAGCTGTATTTGTGGAGACTGTTTCTACTCGAATACTTGCTGGGATCGTTTTTGTTCTATCAGCAATATATGCAATACTGGTAATTCCCCCTCCTCAGCTTTACGTTTTACTTTCTTTTCCTGGATTGGCTGAATTTTTGTGACCAAGTCTTTGTTTGGTAAACTGTTTATAAACAACGCATTTTCTCTAACCACTTTTTAACCTCACATTTCCTCAAATCACTTTTCAGGCACATATTTTATCTCGAAAACATCACATTCTTTGTTTATAAACAAAAAACTTTTACCAAACAGAGGCTAAAGCATACGATGATGAGAATTTCTGTGGCTTGGCCTCTCCTATTAGAAATACAAAAACGGAATTGATATATTGATATTCTTGTTCTTGTTGTTGTAAATAACTCAATACAATCAATTCTATTTATAGGAGAAAAGACCTAAATCTAGAAGAAAAGGAAATAAGAATCCTAATACTAATAGTAAAAGGAAACTGAAGGAAATAAGGAAATACAATATTGGATTCCTAATTAGACTAAAATAACATAAGGAAATTGATTTTAATAGAAAATAATCTTAACCATATATTCCAACACTCCCCCTCGAGTTGGAGCGTAGATGTCAAGAATGCCCAATTTGTGAATAAGTGTGCAGAAGCCTTGTAGACTTAGACACACAAATTGTTCTCCTTGTCTTTCAGTTTTCATGGTCTTCTTGGATTGATGTTGTAATGAAGGATTAATTTGATATATAAATCAGAGACCGACAACTAGCAGAATCCTTAACACCAAAATATATAGCCAGCAAGGAGAGATGTAAACTTAGTAGATATGAGAATCGCCTGATTATCATGGTTGATTTGATAGGAAAACTGGATTTACGAATAGAAGACTGAAAAATACTTCAAGAAATAATGACAACGGGAGATTTAATGGCTAAAATATGTGGTCAAATTAGGGGCTCGATATATAGGTGGTATCGAGAGATTTTTTTTTTTTTTTTGGGCGCTACTCACGAGTTTATTCAAGAAAAAATATACACAATCATAGGTTCATATTTTGTGAAGAGAGAGAAAACTAGGAAGAGCAAATGGGAGCTTCGACTGAATTTCTAGAGTTAGAAGAAGACGGGCTGTAAATGAAATTTAGGATGGAATGGTTCCTTCCTTGGCGGTGCCTCCTTTGGCAACCTATTGCTGAAGAAATTGAAAAGAAACTCATGAATAGGGCCACTGGGAAAGAAAAGAGAAATTATTGATTGGCAGGAAGAATAAAAATATGGTCGAACGAGCGGCAAAAGCCACTTGTTGGAAGCAGAATCATTTGTGGGTTTAAGCCCACTCTGATATCATGTTAGTTAAAAATATAAAAGTGGAATTGATATATTGATATTCTTGTTCTTGTTGTTGTAAATAACTTAATACATTCAACCTTATTTATATAAGGAAAAGACCCAACTCTAGAAGGAAAGGAAATAAGAATCCTAATAGTAAACGTAACTAAATGAATTCAGGAAATATAATATTGGATTCTTAATCAGACTAAAATAACATAAGGAATTTGATTTTAATAGATTATAATCATAATCATATATTCCAGCACCTCCTTGACAAGATGTCAAATTATACCATGAATTATAAATAAGATTGTTTATTTAGGCTTTGTTTGGTCAACGAGAAGTTCAACAACTTTTTTCTCATATTCATTTACAACCACACATTTATTATATGGGACTCGACATTTTACAAACTTTCGACAACTTTTCATCTACACATTCAAAAAAATTTCCAATTTCTCCTACACCAAATAGACTATTAATCATATCCTTTTTTGCCTATGCGTGCCATTTTCTCGTAGAACCTCTTGTAAGATGGATTGGATTGTACTTGATAGCGTTGGCTGTGCTTAAAGAGTTACTTTTCTAAAATGTTAGGTAACTCTTACTTTCTCAAGTCAATCAAGTCAAAGAAAGTGCAACAGTGAAAATGTTTGACAAAATAAGTAACTTAAAAGTTTTAAGTGGGCAAACATGCAAAGAAAAGAAGTGAACTTTTTACTGTGAAATCTTGTCTAGTACGGCTTACCAAACACACCCCGGTTATGGAGTCTGAATCCTCTAAACATTGTTACGTCATGATTACCTGACAACACAGTTCTGAAAATCATTAGTTTCACTGTTTAAAATTTTCTTGTCATTATTTGAGAATGGAGGGCTCAATTATGAAGAGTTTGAATCTATTTCTTCACTTTCTCGTAAACATTAGATATTACTTAAATGTCTGCTTAATGAATGTCTGCAAAATGGTTCATATTGTGGATACTTACTATTTGCCACATAGCTTTGTCAGTTCTATTCCGTTTCAGGTTCTTACGAATTTAATCATTGTTTCAAAGGTTTTGTGCTTTCTCCAAATGGCTTCAAAACATTTGCTAACTTGTTTGATGGAAATTGAGTTTCTTATGCAAAATTAACTCTCTTTGGCATTCATATGTAGTAATGTAGATGTTATCGTTTCATTTTAAGACGAGCTTCTTTTTGCACGGATTTGTTAGAGAATCATTCCCTTCACTTATTTTGCAGTAGCTGTTAGTTAGAACTAAAAATTCTTGTTCCCTGATATGCAGGTCTGTGTCGTGTTAAAAGCCGCTATTCATCTCGAGGTTGAAGCGTACTTGGTCGCTCTTTTGGCATGGGTACTGCTGATGGTGATTCTTGGTTTCTTCGTTCATGTGCTGGATAACGTCATCGAGACCGTGTATGTATGCTACGCTATAGACAGGGACAGAGGTGAGGTCTGCAAACAAGAGGTTCATGAGGTTTATGTTCATCTCCCAATTAGTAGAAGTCACAGAGCAGGTTTTGTTAACAGGACTCCACTTGTATGATAATTGTTTTAACATAGGATTCATGTGCTAGATGTTATGAGCTTTGTTTGTCTGAGATTTTAGTCTATGCTTTTCGGCTTTGATTAATAAAAATGTTTATTCCTTTTTGTCAGCATTGGACCATTGGTTGTGAATCGGTTGGTCTATCTACCCTCAGAATAATTTAACTTTTGAATTTGACTTCGATTAAAATCTGTATTCAAATTCCTACCAAACAGGGACTCAAAATTTTTATGTAAAGGACAATTTTACCCTTGTATACTACCTGCATTTTTCGCTGCTTACTAACGGGCTGAAATAAGAATCGAGTAGAAGCTTAAATTGAAGAAATAACACCTCTTCATTGTACGATTCTTTCCTGTGATTACATTATTCATTCCATGTGGAAAACCGTCTACAATGAATAGGGATCCTTATCAATATAAAAAGAATATATAATTAGAGTTTTATCCCTCTCACTCTATCTGGTCGAAGGATAAGAAGGTAGCTGCATCCAACCCGACGACTTATTCTTGCCTCACCATCGATGTATTCGACGAAGATGATGGCCCACTCCACTCCTTGGAGGAGCCCCTGTATGTAAATAAGATAAGAAGGTAGCTGCATCCTACATCGACGAAGATGATGGCCCACTCCACTCCTTGGAGGAGCCCCTCTATGTAAATAAGATAAGAAGGTAGCTGCATCCAACCCGACGACTTATTCTTGCCTCACCATCGATGTATTCGACGAAGATGATGGCCCACTCCACTCCTCGGAGGAGCCCCTTTATGTAAATAAGATAACTCTTAAGGTTCGAGCAAACAAGCTATAAGTCCTTGGGTAAGGAGTCCAGCGATCAGAAGCGAAAGAAGATTGGACTTTTTAATATTAAGATTTGGGATAATTGCACCCTATACTATCTTTTTAGGATCAATTGCACAAACCACTGTATTATGGAAAAAACTGAAAAATATGTAACTTTCTTCCAATTGTTTCAACTGGTGTTGCTCTTCTTCTTCTTCCCCATCGAGCCACCACCACAACACCACACCACCACCGAACCTGCACCATCCTCTTCCCCATCAAAACAATTGGGTACGAAGGACTCATCAGACGATGCCGTCGCCGCTCTTCTTCCCCGACTTCGAAACAGCAAGAATTTTGGCAGCCTCCAAAATACCGTCTTCTCTGACTTCACTAATCTTCTTCCATGACCCGACTTCATTGATCTTCTTCCCCCGCCCCTCTTCTTCTCCGACTTCGAAGCAGCAAGAATTTTGGAACCAAAAAGTGCGCAGATGGAGTCAGCTTGAGTCAGATGATTTGGAACAGGGGTCTATACTTTATCCATGCATTCTTCGAGTTTGCAAACGAGCTCTGCAGAAATCAATGAAAATAAACGAGGCTTGGGTGCTGAAAATCTGGGGAAAACGTAGAGAATAGTGCACGAAAGTGTTATGCTTGTGTAGTTGTGCTTGACAATGATGGATTGATGAGGGTGGTTGTAGAGTACCTAAAATATAAAAAATATAGAGAATAGCACATGTAAAGTGTTTGATTTAATATTTGAGATAAAGTATAATAAAAAAATTTGTAAAGTATCAAAGTATGATACTAAAATTTTGCTGTATCATAAAAATTTGAAAAAATTTCACTTTATAATACCAAAAATTTAAAAATATCATAACTATCATTTTGTTATTATACTTTAAAAGTATCATAAGATACTTTTAAAGTTTCATAATATGATATTTGTACGTATTTTTCAATAAAAAATAAAAATTGAAATATTTTCTTTGATTATTTAAAATGAACTAAGTTTTAACTATAATACAAAAAGTAAAGCATTTGTGCGAACGCCCTTTAAGATTTTAACAAAACAAATAAAATGAAACCCAAATATATAAAAACACAAGAAAAGATATTTCTGCCCCAACCCATGAAAACAAGAAATCTGTTTTCGAGCGTCGACCAACTCATACATTGACGGTATTCAAGTATACAAACTATTAGTAATAAAGATGAAAACCAAGGATGAGAGTAGTTGATTTATGAAGAACGGCGGGGACTTGAATCTGAAATCACTTCTTTTGCTTAGCCTTTAATTTGGCAGAATTCGCCTGCGCAGCAGCCTTTGCAAGAGTAGTTGGTTTGATGACGCCTTTCGGGTTCAGAGCCTTTCTTATCTTAAACACAGCCCAAGCCGTCCCAATAGCATGCCCCGCGGCACCAAAACTGTCGTGCGTCACTTCTGCTGCTTGTTCTCCATATCTGTCACAACATATACCAAAGTTTGGTGACTAACATAAAATGCTGCAATATGTTGAGTAAACAATGGTGTTCATGTATATACCCTTTAAAAGTATATTATGAACAAAAGTAGCCCCAGTAGGGTTTCACAACTTGTGCAAATACTAATTCAAATTACCTCTGAGAAACGAGCCCCGTTGTCACAACTGAAGTAGTCGACATAACATTCCTTCCAGCAACTTCAACGGCATCGCAGACCTTGTCTTTTTGAACAGGTCAGAGAGAAAAACTAGTGAGTGAAAAGGTAAGAGTGGCAATAATTTCTGCAACATTGGCAAAATGAAAAATGCCACAAAGAAAACTGTAGAAAATGTAGCCTCTTAGATTTTGTACTTCCCAAAAAATCGTGTTGGAGCTAAGATAACTTTTTATATCTTAGAAATATCCCGTCTTGAGGGGACCGGATTAACCTATTTGTACATCCGAGGTCGACACCCTGGATGACATCCCCTCACCCCCTCACATGAGGGATGTGAGGCTGGGGCCCTGCTGGAGGGCGGTACCACATCCCCCATGTCCAAGGTGTCAACCCTGGATATACAAAGAGCATCCTCTGTATGTTTCTGTTTAGTTTTGTTCATTGTTGCTATCAGATTAGATTAAGACTTAACCCATAACAGACTCCCAAGGCATCTCCAAACTCTATTTGGTGCTAACACAATAATTACATGACAAACTGTCCTATGGTCATTTACAATGTTGGATAGCTAAGCAATCAACATTAATACTGAAACATAAATGAATTGTGGAGCTAAGAAAGGGTTAATTAAACGAAAGAAAATACATACTGAATCCATCCAAGGAAGCAAGAATGATTTCTCCTGGAAGAAGGCTGAAAAATTTCTGTCCTACTTTAGAGTTTGCGACTGAACTTGTGAAGAACCCAGAGACTTTCACGACCCCAGACAGTAACCCGGTCGCCACGGATTCCGACATCCCCGTCAATTTCTTAACCCTGCAGGTTTTCAATAATTTAGATAGAAACATCTGAAATTATACCTCACAATAAATAACATAAATGAAGATCAAGGAAAAAATACCAATTATCAGATCATAATGCAACATAAATTCCAAATGAGCATGGTTGAAAACCTGACAAATTGTGATGCATTGATTTAAAAGGTGATGTGACGTATAATTGTCAAATGTGACAAATTGTGATTTGTTGATATAAAAGATAATGTGAAGTCCAAGTTAATATGATCATGTCACGAGTTATTATTGTTATCAATAATAGTTGTTGACTATATTTGTACTAGTATAATTGCTAGAAAGAACTACCTTTTCATTCTTCTCCGTGCCTCAGGACTAATCTCCGAAGTCGATCCCTTCCCCATTCTCTTCTTCAAGAACTGATCCCCCCATTTAAGTCTATCTACGGTAACATCCCCACACCACAGTATCCCCTTCACCACATGTCCCGACCCAGCCGCGATCATTCTCGCTAAACTTCCACTATAGTCCTCAACATTTGGAGCTAACGTCGTCCAATAAGCAGCCGCGCTCTTTTCCACCTCATCCTTCTTTTTCTTCTCTTCCATCTCTGCCGGAGAAACATTCTTCGCAGCCACCCACCACCCTTGCTCCATCCCTTCCGTGGCCTTCTCCACCTTAAATGCACTGTACTTCTCCAAAACCTCATCTAATTCCCTCAGCACTCTTTCCTGACCCTTAGCCGCAAATGTCACCCCGTAATTTAACATATCATCACTGATTTCATTACTTTCACTTGGGACTCTCAGAGTAAAAAAATAATGGGACTCATCAAGCTTCACCGCCGCCTCATCCCTCGCCAACGGCCACTGAATTTCCTCCCCAACTCGAGCCAAAACTGCCACAACATTACCCCCTTGTTTCAACTGAACTAATGTAAAATCCCCATTTGCAAGCTCAACGCTCTGTTTTTTATCAATCAAATGAACAATACAACCTGGGATTCTGACAATCAGTTCCTCGGAAGACTCAAAAGAAGCAGAATCGCCCTGTGAGACGGCGTCGTTATGGATTTCTTGTTCTTCCGATTCCGGGAAGAGATTTTCTGCTAAGCTTTCCATTTCAATAGTAGGGTACATAGATGAAGAGGGATTTTTACGATTTGAAAGATGTGGAGAATTGGATTCTGGGTTGGTCTGGATTACTTCCGGGTACAGAGAATTGGGTTTTCTTGGTTTTTCAGAAGCCATGCTTTCTCGATGATGTTGAATTTGCTCTACTTTTCCTGTACTCAAAATTTTTATTATTTTTCAGGTTTGTGATTACGCTTATTATGGTATTCCTTTCATATGCTTGTATAGGATATAGGATAAACATAAACTTAAGATTTAAGGAAAGATGAATCTTGGAACGTGTATGTCGGGCGACTAGCTGGACGCCACGCGGCCTGAGATGGACAAGCCGCGTATTTACCGTGTAGGCATTAAGTGATGGTTAGCGGACCATTAAATGGGTGGTTTAAAGTTTAAACCAATTTTTTTTTTTTTTTTTTTTTTGAATGTTAAAATCAAAATTTAAAATATACAATTTTTAAAAAGGGAAAATTACTCTCATTTTCAACTTATCAATTCAAAAATCAAGTTTTAACTTTATTTGTTAAAAAATCAGGTTAACTTCTAACAAAAGTGATCAAGTGAGCGTGACGCTGAGTCTCTAAAAAGCAAACCAAAATATGTGTGAAGCAAACCAAACCAAATCAAAATCAAAACCAATAAGCTTCTATCTTTCCCTCTTCGTTCTTCCATTTAACGTACATCCTCACTCCCTCGCGCGAGAACCATTTTCGACGATGGTAAAAGTGAGGAAGTCGATACCTGACAGCTGTTGGCCACCACGGTTGCAGGGGTTAAAAAATGTTGCTGAAGCTTGAACACTCCACTCCCCCGGCCACAACTTCTTCTGGCGACAACGATAGGCATAAAAGTCGGAACCCGAGATCTGGTTGAACATTGATAAAAAGACACACAAATCTGGTTTTAACCGTTGGCCCGATGACGGGAGCTGGACCACGAAAACATAATAGTGCAATTTTCGGCAACTAAGAAGATAAATTAAGCGAGCATTCATCTTCCTTTTGAACTCTATCAAATGGTGATTTACTAATATGGCTATTGTCAGTTTATACAACTCTTCAGATTTTCTTATGGTTGATGACCTTGGAAATTTGAATGCACGTATTAAACTTAACTAGGTAGAGATAAGAATATTAACATGTTTTATTAAGCTAATTCAACTACTGATGTATAAATCCAAATTTGTTCGTAGGTATGTCAACAATGTATTCTGATAAGTGTATTTTATACACTTATTTATATGTCTAAATTAAAATAATTATTTATCATTTTAGAATATATGCTATTTAATTTGTGTCTATTTGTTACTTTGTAGATAATATTCCAAAAAGGCGAAGAGTGAAGCAAACATTGGGAAAAATGAACATTTGGTAAAATGAGCAAGTGATAAGTTTGTGACATCAATCGGGAAGTGTACATGGTGCCAAAGTGAGCAAATCAGAATTTGGAGGACCAAATTGAAGGAATTGAAAGCTGAAACGAGCAAATTGAGAAGATTCCAAAGTTTGAGGACTAAATCATACAATTAGAAGCTGAGGACCGAATGTGCAATTAAAAGTCAGGGACTAACTTAAACAACCAGGAAAAGATGGAAATTGCACATCACGCGATCGCCGGATTACTATTGAGCGATCGCGTAGTGCCTTGAATTCTTCACCCGAGAGTTTTATTGCCTGCCACGCGATCGCTAGGTTTTAAACCACGCAATCGCGCGGTTGTCCGCTGGGCCGCGACTTGGGCTTTTCCTGCGAATTTTACCTGATTTTCTTCTATTTTGACCTAGGTATCTCCAATACTTATATATAGAACATAAGAGGCACGAAATCAGGACTTTTGTCTCACCAAATAACATTATACAATCGAGCTTTTCACGTCAAATTCCTGGGAGATCGAAGCATTGCAAAGGGGCGAGACTTAGAGATACTTGAAGAATTGATACTTGGTGCAAGCTTTCCATTCTTCTTTGTTATTTTCAATTAACGTCATTATATATTGTTTTTGTAGTTTAATTATGACGTGCAACTAAATTTAACGTTGGGATGAACGATGTAGCCTAGTCGATTATTTTAAGTCTATATTCCTTTGTTTTAACGATTCATTGCATGTGTTGATTTATTAATGTGTTTAATGCATGAGTTAACTGGCCACTAATTCATGATTCAATGTATTATTTCCATAATCTGAGATGTGAGTTAATAATATAGCTCTAGGTAATAAATTTGGTAATTGAACAAGAGATAGAGACATACTTTTGTTATTAATGTGGTCGTTTGTGAATTCTTGTGTGTTATGCATCTAGATAAGGAATATTCGAACCCCCTGTAGAGATACATGGTTGACTTATTTAGGTATAATTGATTTAAACTCGAGAGAGGAATTTCAATTTAAAGCAGTGAATTCGACCGAATGCATATTTAGAAAATAAAACTGGAATTGGAATTAATATAATTGGTTAGGTGAAATTGGGATTCCCAACTATTTTACAATCAATTTTAAAACAAAAGCATTCTAGCAATTTATTTCTTTAAATTAATTCTCTAGCGTTAGTTTAAATTCTCAACCAAATTTGCATGTTCAAATAAGGACAAGAACTAACACATTTCGATACTTAATAATAGCAGTCCTTGTGGGAACAATAATCCGAGGACTGTTTTTATATTAATATCGATACACATTAGTTCTTACTTTCCTTTGAACTTTATTTTGCTTATTTTTATTTTTATTTTTTGTTTTTATTTTTAATTTTTGTTCAATTAAATTTATGTTAAAAAGGACTAAGTCATTTGATTTGCTTTATTTTGATATAGAAATTGAATGCACCTTTCGACAGAGGCGTAGACAGCAGTTGGAAGCAAATCAACAAACAGACTTAGCCATGGTAGATGACAGAAATCAAAATAATCATAATGATCTGCCAGCAGCTATTATTGGATAGCAACAAAATCATGGGAGGTGCGTTTTGAGAGACTACATGGTTCCTCCTGTGGGGAACATTGTGCATAGTATCGCCTGCAATCCAAGCAAATAATTTTGAGATCGAGACTTCCTTGATATCCTTGATCCAAAACTCATGCGTTTTTCATGGACTGCCATCTGAAGATCCACATGCATATCTTCAGACTTTTTTGGAATTATGTGATATGCAAAGCATGAATGGAGTTTCAGATGATGTCGTAAAATTAAAGCTATTCTCATTCTCTTTGGAAGACAAAGCAAAAACATGGTTCTTCTCTTTGCCTCTGCACACAATAACTACATTTGAAGCTATGAGCCAAAAATTTGTAGAAATATTTTTCCCACCTGGCCGCATGTCAAAGCTTAGGCGTGAAATCTTGTCATTCAGTCAACAGTCAGAGGAGTCCATTTTTAAAGCTTGGGAAAGATTTAACGAACTCATTAGACAGTGTCCTACCCATGAAATCGCTAATTGGATCTTAATTCAGACATTCTACAACGGGTTAACAAATGAAAACAAGAAGCACGCTGACTTAGCAGCTGGAGGATCAGTAATGGATATGACATATGAAGAAGTATCTGAGATCTTTGAGAAAATGGTTGCCAACAGTTACCAATGGTATTCAAATAGATCTACACCAAAGTCTGGGGCATTGTTGCAGTTAGTGAGATTACAGCTTTGAGTGCTAAGTTGGATGCTTTGACAAAGAAAATAGACAAAATGGGTGCGCAGTCAGTGAATTCAATACAAACGGCTTTGTGTGATTTTTGTTTTGAGAATCACGCTGTAAATCTCTGCCCATTACAGCAAAATCAATCAAATCCAGAACAAGTCAACTTTGTGGAAAATAGGCAGCAGGGTGGTCCTTATTCACAAACTTACAATTCAAAATGGAAGAATCACCCCAATTTTTCATGGTCTAACAATCAGACTCTTCAGCGCCCACCTGGATTTCAGCAACAACAACAATCTCAGAAAAACATGGCCGAGAACATGGAAATGTTAATCCAGCTGGTCAAGAGTCAGAATGGAGAAATAATGAATCAAGCTGCTGAAATAAAAAAAATTGAAGAAACGGATGGGGGAATTGGCAGCTAGCAGTGCAACAAGGCAGCCGGACAGTTACCTAGTAATAATGAAACGAACCCTCGGGAACATGCGAATGCAATAACAACTAGGAGTGGGGTTCAATTACCTGAAGTGACCGTTGAAGAACAGAAAAGTGAGAAAGACCAGGGGTTAACTCCTGAAGTTCAAGAAAAAGTTGAAGAAGAAGTTCGAGTTAGACCTCCAGTCAAAGCATATGTGCCTCCAGTTCCATATCCACAAAGACAGAGAAAGCATCAGTTGGAACAGCAGTTTGGTAAATTTTTGGAAATATTCAAGAATATGCACATAAACATTCCATTTGCAGAAGTCTTAGCTCAAATGCCCCTATATTTGAAATTCATGTAAGAGATGCTATCAAATAAAAGAAAGCTGATAGATTTTGAGACAGTAGCACTGAGTAAGGAGTGCAGCGCCATACTTCAAAAGAAATTTCCACAAAAATTGACTGATCTAGGGAGTTTCTCTATCCCTTGCACTATTGGTAATTTCAGCTTTGATAATATTTTATGTGACTTAGGGGCCAGTGTTAATTTAATGCCTCTTTTTGTGTACATGAAACTTGGATTATGGTAGCCTAAACCAACGAATATTACTTTAAAGCTGGCAAACAGATCAATCCAATACCCATATGGGATAGTGGAGAATGTTATTGTGAAATTAGACAAATTCTTCTTCCTAGTTGACTTTGTGATCTTGGACATGGAAGAGGACACTCAAATGCCCCTCATTTTTGGAAGGCCGTTCCTAGCTACTGGTAGAGCCATAATTGACATTGAAAAAGGAGAAATAGTTTTTAGGGTCGAGAAGGAACAAGTCACTTTTAGTATCAAGCTAAGGCAAGATCTTAAAGTTCTAAAAGAAAGTTGCTTCTAGGTGGAGGGAGTGGTCCAGAAACCAGAAGAAAAGACGAAGCATGGTATTAAGATTGAGGAGGCTCTAATCATTAAACATGAGTTCGTAAAGGGAAAAAATGGATGGAGGGACAAAAAGGAAGAAAAGCCTAACATCCCTCAACAAATAACTAAAAACGAGGCTTTGAAATTGAAGAACCTGAGAAATCGGATTGAAAAATGCAAGGCGTGGAATTGTAAAGTGTGCAAGGCATCAAAGTCAATATTTCAAGCCTCCGTGATTTGGAAGTACAAAAAGTCGGGCTTTAGACTTAAATCGTAGCACTTATTGGGAGGCAACCCAACCTTTCTTTCCTTTTATTTATTATGCTTTCATTATTTATTTTATTGTTGAAATTTTAGATAAATGCATGATAGGTAACTTGTTTTGAGTGTTTTGCATGTTACATGTTAAGGGACTTTGCATGTTAGTCTATTGTGCATATTTAAGTATGTTTTAGATTTTGCATATTTTGTTTAGTTAGGATTTACATCGTCATCCCATGCTCATACACACACATTAGTTTAGTTCATGAAGTTTAGTATTGGAAGACCATAATATAGATCATGAAGTGATTAGAGGGGTAAAAACGATGTTGAAACTTAAAAAGAGAAAAATCTTCACTTCTGCAAAGACTATTGAGCGATCGCTCAGCAGTACTTTGTAGCGATTGCGTGAATTTAGTTTATTAAAATTTTTATTACAGATTTAGACCACGCGATCGCTGGAGTTCTACCCACTCGATCGCATGGATTGGGACCAGAATCGGCAGTTAAATGTTACAGTCCATTATTTTACTTTTAAAACGTCACAAACTTGTTTTCTATCCCCAAATCACTCCAAATATGATCTCTCATCATTTTTGCATATCATCATCATTTGTGGCATTAAATTCATTGCTCACTTAACTTCAAAATCAAACCAAAGTTGTGAATTGTGCTAAATAAGATGAAAATCTTGGGTGAATCAAAGTTTTCAATTCCATGCATATTCTTGAATTTTCCACAGTACACATTAAGTGCTTGATGGAATGCCACAATGAGAAGTCTGTTCTTATTTTAGAAAATCTTCCAAGCATTTACTTTCATGACATGTTCATCATTGATTGTGGGTGTTTAGTTCATGATTTAGTTCGTTACATTGTATGAAAAACATAAAAACACATTTAGCATCTTGGCAGCCCCATTGCAAGGCCACTGCATGCCATTGCACCTGAAAACTGACCCACGTCACCCACTTTTCCACATTATTTCATGACTCTATTGATCTTCAAATGAGCTGAATTTTTAGTATATTTTCGACCATGCTATGAACTTTAACATATCAAAAGATGGTTAGGTAAAACTTGTGTTTTTCTAGGAGATGTCGGGGCATGAACATGTGTAGTCGACCATCTTTGAAAATTCAAAATTTTGCCTTAACTTTAGTTTGGCGGTGTGGTATTGAATTTTCTTTGATTTATAATTGGTGTTTATGACTTCTGTTGAATCCGGGCCCAAAGAAAGGTACAGTGATCCACCAGCGGAGGCCCAATAGTGGCCCAATTGACCTTGACCCACAGCTAAGGCCTAGAATATCACCTTGGGATGAATGCCGAGGTGGTATGTCAAGCAAACCTTTTTAGCCGACCTGGTTAACGCCCAGCCGATGTGCTTTATACTCAGCCGGGGCGCTGTATGGTGTTGACCAGAAGAGAGATGGAGTCAGTGATGGGACACTGCCTTTATCCAGATGTGACAGGCGCCCATCCCCTACAAAATGTAGCAATGATTACGGTTGAAAAGCAAGATTGTCACATCCATAAGCTAGGGTGATTACAAGTGTAAAGCATGCCACGTGTCGCAATCCGAGACAAGAAGTTTCACTATAAATGAAGCACAATTGTCTCCAAGTAAGAGGTTAGTTGGCAATTTCTCACTCTTAACTCTATACTTCTCTCACTCCCTTTTCTCTCTTCTACACATTTATATTTCCCGCACCCAATATACATTTGCCCAAAATGAGTACTGACTTAGGCATCGGAGTGCAAATGGGAGCCACCTCGGCCCCCTTTGCAAACTGATTGTTTGTCACAGTGCGTAGGAGATCCACGTGTTCAAGAGGGAGGAGCTGAGACGTGTTGGTCCAAGGTCCATCCGGATTTTGTGGTCAACATTCTGGCGCCGTCTGTGGGAAACCATACTGCTAACCACGAAAACACATGGTAAAAAGCCACACATAGAAAGGTAGTCCTTGAAAAAGGTAGGAGCTTTGAAAGATAAGCTGGTTGGCCTTGAAAAAGGTAGGAGCTTTGAAAGATAAGCTGGTTGGCCTTGAAAAAGGTAGGAGCTTTGAAAGATAAGCTGGTTGGCCTTGAAAAAGGTTGGAGCTTTGAGAGATAAGCTGGTTGACCTTGAAAAAGGTAGGAGCTTTGAGAGATAAGCTGGATCACCTTGAAAAAGGTAAAGAACTTTGAAACATAAGTCTAAACATCCTTGGAAAAGGTAAAGAACTTTGAAACATAAGTCTAAACACCCTTGAAAAAGGTAAAGAACTTTGAAACATAAGTTTAACAACCTTGAAAAAGGCTTGAAACAGCGAGATAAAGGTCTATCTATCCTTGAAAAGTAATCTAAGACCAGAAACTCTTCTGAAACATGAATGAAAGTGACGGTGATGTTAACCCCCGTAGGGGAAGAAGTGGCCGACACAGCGAGGACGAAGTTCCTCAAGAAATCCATGAAAACGCCAACGAGGAAGTGGCACAACCTAATCCACCTCGCCGGCACCGAAATCGCCGCATGATGCGAGACATGACACGTATGGCGACCCAAATGCTGGAGATGCAGAGGCAGCAAATAGAACAGACTGCTGCAATGAATGCCTTTATGGCCAGAGGGTATGCTGTGAACGAACCCGTGATGCCTCAGCAATACTCACAGCCACATTATTCACCATCCGAGGCGGTCACTGTATCTTATTATTATCAGGACCCGCAGGCATACGCCGAAGTGGAATCCGAGCCCTTCTATGAGAGAGACCCAGAACATGAAACGCATGGGGAACAAAACCCACTCCCAGCTAGACGCAGGGAGGCTTCTCCCGCAAAATCCGGCAGTGTTTTAAGCCGAATGGGAGGGTTATTCAAGGGACAACGACGGGGACAAACGGACCCAGGTCGGCATATTGCAGCAGAGCCTAGAAATAGGCGCGAGCGACGCGCTGAAGAAGCCTTGTCGCAGGATCAAATGTACAGGGACCAACAAGGTATGGGGGGAGAAAGGATGGCATCAGTACATGAGCCTAGGAATAGGCAAGAAAGAAGAGCCGAAGCAGTTCGGACTAATCCTCGTAATGAATTACAGAGCCATGAAAGGCCAAACTACGGCCGCGTTCCACCACCACAAAGGCAGGAGCACGCTCCGCCGCCCTATGGCCAATACCGTGACCCGGAGTATTCCGGTCACGACGAGAACAACGGGCTACCGTCATACGAGTTGGATGACGAAGAGGAAGTAAGTCCCTTCACAGAGGGCCTCCGTAGATGCCCCGTTCCCCATGACTTTGAGATGCTAGAAATAGCAAAATACTCTGGCCGAGGTGACCCTGATGATCACCTGTTAAATTACCGCGCCAGCATGGAAATAGCCGGGGCGACCCCGGCACTGAAATGTAAAGCTTTCGCTTTAACCCTTGAGGGGAGTGCCATACGATGGTATAAAAAACTCCCTCCGGGCAGCATCCACAGTTGGAGGGATATGAAAACTGCTTTTAAGAATGGTTTTGTTTCTTCGAGGCCTGGCCAACTCCCCCTCCAACGCCTTCAGGATCTGAGACAAGGAAGGGACGAATCTCTGAAAAGTTACCTAGCTAGATTTACTGAAGAAATGCATATCTGCGAAAATATCACAGAAGCGGAGATGTTTTCCGCCTTAAAAGGAGGGCTAGATATGACCAGCATGTTTTGGAGGGATGTCCGGAGCAGGAAACCAAGGGATTACAATACCCTGGTAGACCTGATGAAGGAAGAGATTGTATCAGAGGAAATGGCTAGGGCCAGAGATAATCACCCCCAAGGGAGGTACAATCTTGGGTACTCCAATGAAACGGACCTCAAAAAGGGTGGAAACAAGGATAGGGTCGGCAGTAACCGAGGTGGTGCGCCTCGTCCATTCCCGGGGACAGGATCTAGCTTTGCAGCAGAAATCACGGAAGCCATCCCTCACTTGCACTCTAACACCCCTTCTCAAAATCCTCCCACGGCACAAGGGAGAGTGGAAAGCAGCCGAAGCGGGAAACAACCCATGATTGGGGCTTACTGCGCCTACCACAGATATTACGGTCACGCAACAGAGGATTGTAGGGAAATCCATATGTTAGCTGAACAAAAGGCGCATTGGAGAAGGGGAGGTGACTTCCCCCCCGACACAGGGAGAACTCAAAAATCTGGTGGCCAGAAGTTCAACCGAGCTGATAGGAGAGCCTAGTGGAAGAATTCAACCAAAGAAAGGATTGACAATCATCAAAGAGACAGGAATAAGGGTCAAGATACTGCCTCGGCACAAGCTAAAGATACACGGGAACCACCTATGCCTGTGGCCGACCTCCCCATTCGTGAAATCGACACAATACTGGGAGGCCCTCACCCACGTGGGAGCACAAACAACTCCCAAAAGAGGTATATAAGAGAGGCCAAGCAGCCCGCCAACGTGAACTATCATATCCATTCCCATCCTGTTGGGATTCCTCGGACGGAACTTATCACATTCACACAAGACGATGCCGTTGGAGTGCACTTCCCACACAACGACGCATTGGTTATCAGAGTGGTGGTGGCTCGGAATGGGCTATCACGAATGATGGTGGATGATGGTGCCTCGGTAAATGTGATATACGGGGTAACTTTTGATAAGATGGGGATCAGCACCCCACTCATTCCAGTCCCTGATCCAATATACGGTTTCACGGGGGACAGCATAACCCCCAGAGGATCCATAACACTTATGACTGAAGTAGGGCAATCACCGACCCTCTCCAGAATTCCTATGGAATTTTTGGTAGTTGACAAAATCTCCTCCTACCATGGTTCAATTGGAAGGCCTGGCCTTATTGACTTGGGGGCTGTAACGCATACCAAATACATTTGCATGAAGTTCCCCACGAAGCATGGCGTTGCAACCGTAAGGGGAAGCCAAACAGAATCCCGGGCTTGTTACACAAATGCGATCCGGAAGTTTCAGGATCGAAGCCTGAACATGATCAGTGATGTAGCTATGGCCGAGGCTGCCCCAAACCTTGAAAGATTGGGTGAAGGGCCATCTGAAGATAAGGATGTCACGATGACCCTAGAAGAGGATTTAGCTGATCTAGACCCCAGGATGGCAGGTGGCAATTGCCCCACCCCGGCCGAAAAGTTGGAATGCTTCGGCGTAGACCCACTTGATCAAATCAAAGAATTACAGATCGGACTGGACTCGCCAACAAAATACAAGAGTCAATTGAAAGACTTCCTACTTCAAAACCTCGATGTATTCGCATGGAAACATGGAGACATGATTGGGATTGATCCTAAGGAGGCCTGTCACAGGCTCCAGCTGGATCCCCGAAGTCCTGGGCACAGGCAAAAGAGAAGGCCCATGAGTTCGGACAAGTATGAGGCCTTGAAAGACGAGGTCGCAAATCTATTGAAAAATGGCTTCATAAGAGAGTCCCGATATCCGAAGTGGATATCAAATCCTGTTTTAGTACCAAAACACAATGGGAAATTGAGGGTATGCATTGATTTTTCCAACTTGAACCAGGCATGTCCCAAAGACAGCTTTCCATTGCCCCGGATCGATCAGCTGGTTGATTCCACAGCAGGACACGAGTTGCTAAGCTTCATGGATGCATATTCCGGGTACAATCAAATCCCCATGTTCGAATCGGATGAAGAGCATACTTCATTTATCACAGATAGGGGACTCTATTGCTACCGAGCTATGCCATTTGGCTTGAAGAATGCGGGAG
This sequence comes from Ligustrum vulgare, assembly GCA_963555705.1. Taxonomy (NCBI): domain Eukaryota; kingdom Viridiplantae; phylum Streptophyta; class Magnoliopsida; order Lamiales; family Oleaceae; genus Ligustrum; species Ligustrum vulgare. The sequence continues at coordinate 17,475,452 of OY743189.1, read as the reverse complement.
CTACCTATCAGAGGCTGGTAAACCGCATGTTCTCGAAACAATTGGGGAACACTATGGAGGTATACGTTGATGACATGCTAGTTAAAAGCATGGTCGCTGCGGATCATATCCACCATTTGTCAGAAGCATTTGATGTTTTGAGAAAATATAGGATGAAACTCAACCCAGCGAAGTGCGCTTTCGGGGTAGCATCTGGGAAATTCCTTGGATTCATGGTGAATAAGAGGGGAATCGAAGCCAATCCGGAAAAAATTAATGCTTTGCTAAACATGCAGTCGCCTCGAAACCCAAAAGAAGTGCAAAGCTTAACGGGGAGAATTGCGGCCTTGAACCGGTTCGTATCAAAATCCACGGACAAATGCTTGCCATTTTTCAAGGTCCTGAAGGGAGGAAAGCGATTTCAATGGACACCAGAATGCGAGCAGGCGTTTGTCGACCTGAAAGCTTCTTTAGGACATCCCCCATTGCTATCAAAACCAAAATCTGGCGAGCCTCTCTACCTATATTTGGCTGTATCCAAAGAGGCTGTTAGCTCAGTGTTAATCCGAGAGGAGGATGGGAACCAGTTTTCAGTATATTATGTAAGCAAAGCCATGCTGGATGCCGAGACGCGCTACCCAGATATGGAAAAACTTGCTCTCTCGTTGATCACAGCCTCTTGTAAGCTTCGTCCCTACTTTCAGTCACACTCCATACAAGTGCTCACCAATTTTCCCATGAGGCAAGTGTTGCAAAAACCAGACGTTTCTGGGAGGTTACTGAAATGGGCGATAGAAATCATCCAGTTTGACCTGCATTATGCGCCTCGGACCGCCGTAAAGGGTCAGGCGTTGGCAGACTTCGTAGTTGAATTCACCCATCCACCTGAGGTCGAAATGGTAGATAGCACCGAGGACAGCGAACATGATGGACAGGAGTGGAAATTGTTCGTTGACGGGTCCTCGGCTGATGGACGATCCGGTGCAGGAATATTTCTAGTAAGCCCAGAAGGATTTAAATTACACAGTGCAATCCGCTTTGGATTCAAAGCCTCCAACAATGTTGCTGAATACGAGGCGTTATTAGCTGGGCTAAGACTTGCAAAAGCGTTGAAGATTAAGTCCGTGGTGGCGAACAGCGATTCGCAGCTTGTTGTAAGCCAATTCAATGGGCAATTTTCTACCAAAGAACCTTCTATGGTCGCTTACTTGAAGAAGGTAAAAGATTTAGCTATGCACTTCAGAAAAATGGTGTTACAGCACATCCCCAGAACAGAAAATTCCAACGCTGATGCTCTGGCCAAACTAGCAAGCAGCAGCGATTCGGAGCTCCACAATCTGATCCCTGTAGAGCACATGATGACCTCTTCCATTGAGCCGGGACCGGAGATCCTGGCGATTGAAGAAGAGGGATCCTGGATGAACCCCCTAATCGCCTATTTAAAGCATCAGACAGCTCCGAACGAGCCCGAAGCAGCTCGGAAATTGCAGAAATACTCTGCGAACTTCGTGCTCTTGGACGACTTACTTTATAAGCGGAGTTATACCTCTCCTTTGCTGAGATATGTGGGGCTAGAGGAAGGGCAGTATGTGATGAGAGAAATCCATGAGGGCATCTGCGGCAACCATGCCGGGGCTTTATCGCTAGCTCGGAAAGCCCTCAAACAGGGATATTTTTGGCCTACAATGCGAAAAGATTCCCATGACTTTGTGCGGAAATGTGATAAATTCCAAAGACACGCGGCCATACCACATCAGCCGCATCACGAGTTAACTGTGGTGACTAGCCCTTGACCCTTTGCAAAGTGGGGGGTTAACATTATTGGTCCTATGCCCAGAGGAGCTGGTAACAATTGCTTTGCGATAGTAGCAATTGACTACTTCACCAAGTGGGTCGAAGCGGAACCTTTGATGAGTTGTGTGACGATTTGGGAATCAGGAAGCTATTCTCATCTCCACATCACCCACAGGCCAACGTGCAGGTCGAAGCGGTGAACAAGACCATAAAAAATACCCTGAAAAGGAAGTTGGAATTCAGAAAGGGCGCGTGGATAGACGAGCTACCACAAGTGTTATGGGTGCTTCGAACCACCTCGCACACCGCTACTGGTGAAACACCCTTCTCGATGGCTTACGGAGCCGAGGCGGAATGCCCCGTCGAAATCGGAATCCCTACGCTTCGTCAAATTCATTATGACGAAGTTAGGAACGAGGAAGCGCAAAGGGCCGGTTTAGACTTCCTCATGGAAAAGCGGAATGATTCCCAAGAGGTAATGGCCAAATACCAGAAAAAGATGGCTCGATACTACAACAAAAGGGTGAAGAGCCGACGCTTTAATATTGGGGACTTGGTCCTCAAAAAGGTTCTTCCTTCAACACAGGAGCCAGGATTAGGGACTCTGGGTCCTAACTGGGAAGGCCCTTACAAGGTCGTTGCCGAGGTGGTACCCGGAACATACATAATTGAGGACTTGTCTGGAGTACCTCTATGTAATCCTTGGAACACGGACCACCTTCGCCGTTATTTTCAATAAAACTAAATTCCTCTATGATTGCAACATTATCATATTATTTCAAAAAATCGTGGGCAAGCTGCGTTAAAAATTACGCCAATCTCTATTAGACAACCATAATGGATAAACGCACATTCTAAAATTATTTTGGTCATGACGCCATACGTCCACACTATGCATAAAAATTGTTAAGGACAAGGGACTCTCATAAGGCTAAACTACGATCACCACGTAAGGATTGGGAGTTTTAATACGATAAATGCTTCGAACCACTCAAATCTAAGGTGCTGCACTCGTTCACCGTCATTCACCGCGCAATATGTTTGGAATCATTCAAATATAATCAAATGTTGTCACATAAACCAAAATCCTTGGTGCGTTAAGTTAGTTCATACATCTGGACAAAGCGTTTGCAAGATATATATATATATATATATATATATATATATATATATATATATATATATATATATATATATATATATATACTAAGTGCTGTGTGCATAAGCGTAAAAGACAAACGTAAAAAATTCTTATGTTATTTTGGCCGCAAATACCACACGCCTCCGCCAGGCAGGATCTTTGTTAAAAACAAGGGACTCCGGTGAATTTACACTGCGACATTAACAGAGGTTCATACAAAGTTGTAAATGTAGATGTCACATAGTTTTAAGATGAAATCGCTCAAAGGTTGGTCAAGATCAGATCTAATTAGCAAACGTAAGTACATCAACTGTGTCGGATCTGGGGGTATAGCGAATGATTAAACTTGAATAGAATTATTGCTGCGAAGTGATGACAAATTCGATCCGCTCATGAATGACCACATCGGATTTGAGGGACTAGCACGCCCAAAATATGGCCATATGGCCATCCATGACCAAAGTTTAGATATCGCCTTGGACTAATGGTCGAGGAGGAAAGGCACAGAAGCCCCTTCAGCCCCTTCAGCCGAACTAAGTTATGCCTATCCGAGGTGCTCTAAATCATGTGTATTTTACAAATCAAGACATTTACAGACAGACATTCACAATGCCCCACATATCATCATACAATTAGGAAACACTCGCACTTGGAAATATTCATGCTTAAACAGTTAGAAATGTTGCTACGCCGAAATATAAGTAGACCATTCCATTCATGAAAATGAGGCATTTACAAATCAAATAAAGGCTACACTCACAATATTAGGTGCCGGGGCACTCAAAAAAAAAAAGGGGAAGAAGAAGAAAACAGAAACGAACATACTAACTAACAAAAAGGTAAAAGATGGAAGAGGATCATTGTGGAGGAACGCCTTCTGGAGAACCCTTGCTGGATGCGTCTAAAGGATCTGCAGGAGCATCTTGAGACTCGGGGTAAAATGCTTCAATGGAGGACAGGTCCAAGGTTGGAAAAGCTTCCTTCACGTCCCCCAAGGCCATCCTAGCTCCTAAGTTCCCAAAAACCCGCTGCATAGCCTCATACTCAGGGGTCTCTTCAAAGGTGTCCTTGAAGTCCTGGACAGCTTCCGACACTCTAGTTTTTAAAGCATTCTCCACCCATGTTGCGACGGTCTGTTCCAAGACTTCAGTGATCCTCGCTTGCATGTGTTTTTCCAGCGAGGCAAGGTCTTCCTCTGCTTTCGCCCTAGCCTCCAGCTCCCTCCCCAGTTTTTCGTTACCGCTGCCACCTCAGCTTCTAGCTTCAACTTGGCTGCATTAGCGGCGGCCAGGGCCTCAGAGGCAATAGACTGTGCACGATTGGAATCATCCAATTTTTTGCATAAGGCCGCCACATCTGATTCAGAGGTATGGAGGTCATGCTTCAATTTGTCATTGTCCTCTTGGAGGCGCTTCGCATTAGCCCTCTCTTCTGAAGAAGATTTGCGGGCTATAGACAGCTGGGCCTTAAGGTCATTAATCTCCTTGAGCATATTGTCAGCGTGGCGTAGAGCAGTCTCAGCATCCCTCTTATCCCGTTGAGCTACCTCCACGGAGGACTCTACCTCGTCAATGAGAGCCAGAGTTCTGGCGTTCATAGCCTTGGCAGCGAGCAGCTTCCGAGACGGAGTAGCACTGGAGGAAAAGGCGGCCCAATCCTCTGTCCAAAACTGTTCGGTAATTAAGGCCGCCCTGGCTGGAGGCGAACTGGGTGAGTCGAACAATGAAGGGTTGAAAGTGACTTCTCTGGGGAGGATGCTGGTTTTAATACGCTTAAGCTCTTCCGCCCCTTCCGGTGTCACTTCATAAGCCAAGCCCGGCATAGGCACGGATGGCTCGTCCTCCAGTTCCTCGATCATTGATGGCGGAGGTGCGAAAGTGGACTCCTTGCCTTTTCCCCTTCTGAGCCTTTTTAAGGGAGCAGGCTCCTCCTCAAGTGCTTGCTCAGAAATGTCCTCGGACAAGGAAGGTGGCACTGGGGCATCCTTAGTCTCCCTGCCCCTCTTGGGTCCGCCTCTATCCGACCTCTTCCCTTTCCCTTTGGCGACGCCTTTTTCAGGATCGGCCTCTCCAGCAATGTTTGATTGTTGGGGACCCACTGGCAGCAAAGTGGGCGGTGGCAGTAGAGCTGGGAGAGGGCCCTGAAGCTGGGCAGTAGACTTCTCAGACACTTCTCTTGCCACCCCAATTTGCAGGTCGGCCAAGACCGCTTTCTGCTTTCTTTCAACCTCGCTCCCATGGCGCAGGGCCGGAGGAACCTTCGTAGCCATGAGGCCCTTTAAAGAAATCTTTGGGAATTCTTTGGAACCTAGCAAGGAAAGGAGGACAATGGGGGTTATATATATAAAAAAAAACGAACAAACACAAGATGTAACAGCAATAAGGAGGCGAACTTACTCATAGCTCGCATAAGACCGTGTTTAACGAATAATTTGTTCTGTTGTATGACCCCTTGGAAAATGCCCTTGTAGGCAAATAGACGCCTCACTGCCGCTAGATCCGCGTCAGGGAGGAGATGGGCAAAAGTGTCCCCTGCCATAAGCCAATAATATGTTAAGAAGCAGTCAAGAAAAGTGAGTATGGATGAAAGAGCAAAGGACGCATGACACTTAAAGACTCTAAAGCAAATATAAGACTCACTAGGTAGGGAAAGAGTTCGGGGAACTGTAATTTCTGGACTAGGGTCCACAGGGGAACTCTACCACTCCCCAGTAACCCAGAACCACTGGTTCCTCCAGTTCTTTATTGAGGTAGGGTGACCGGTAATAACGGGAGTATAAGAACCTCTGGGGGACAAATAATACCAATCCTTAACATCCGATCTCACGTCTCTCTCCCTCCTAACTGATTTCTTCAAAGTATAGAGTGTGAATGATGTGCAGTGAGATGGGATGATCCGAGTTGACCTCTTGCCACGCCAACCAAGTCCCCACAGCCTGAGTCCAGAAATTGGGGGCCAGCTGGTAGGGGCACAAGTTATAGCTCCTAAGCAGTGCCCTGAAAAAGGGATGCAGGGGGAGGGAGCACCAGATGGACCCCTTCTGGAAACCTGAATTTTGTCGAAGTCGAGGCCAAACCGATCCTTCGAATTTCAGTAGCAACCTCACTGCTTTCCCATGACTCTGGGTTTGGATCGGGGTCGACATGGTAGCCCGAAACTTTGTTGACCTGGTCAACCCAATCTTCTACCTGAGCGATCTCCTCAGCAGTCAAACCCAACTCTTCCCTATGCGCCCTAAACGGTGCCCTAACGATCAAGCCGAGGTCCTGGTGACCTGAAGAGGAGCCCGCCGCCATTTCTCCTCCCAAGTCCCTGTCTCGTTTGCTTCGGAGTTCCCTAAGCGCGGATTCCTCCTCGGATGACAGATGAGCCATGTAGTTCTGGTGTTTTTCTTCTTCGCTGTCAGAATCACTCAAATAAATTATGCCACTGGTTTTCCTATTTCTCCTCTTAACCTGCTCCCTAAAGAAACGGGAACTAAAAACCGATAAAGAGATGGGGCAGAAACCTCTGATGGGAACCGCCATCGCTAACATTTCCTGTGAACCCGTTCCCCCAACTCTTTCCATTTTTTCTTTTTGTTTTAAAGGAGAGTCAGACTCAACAAAAGAAAAACAAAGTGCAAAAACAGAATTCTCAAACCCACAATGAGAAACTAAAAATCAGAAAGTCTTGCATATACAGGGATCAAGAGATTTACCTTCAAAAGACGAATGCTTGACACTGTGCACTTGAAATGAAGAACTCGCCAAGGAAAACTGTGGAACGTTAATGGTGGATGCTGGGTAGAAAACCCTTGAAGAAAAGGCACGAAACTCGCAAGGAAGAGAGAGACAGCGCAAGTTTTCGCGAAAGTATGGCTGCAAAGATTCTAAGAAAATGGTAAAAGGTGAAATGGTAAAATGAAGAAGGATTTATAGGCATCCTAACGGTCTAGATTCCTTGAGTTTCGTGAGCCGTATGATTAATGTGGGTAACCCATGCTTCTTGGAAAATGAGCTAATCAAAGCGCCAGCCGTCAAAGGGAGGGACAAAAACCGTTCAGCTACCACAGTGCATGCCACGCGCTACGAAATGCTGCCCTCCTCCCATTTTATATATATATTTCTTGGAAATAAATACCGATAGCTCCTCCGAATTGAATGCGCCGCCTAGAAAATGCGCTGATATGATCCTGGCCAGTAGGGAGAGAAAATCCGAGGCAGAAGGTCGGCTATGATATGGATCCGAGCCTTACCTAAGGAATTTCATTATCGACTCCCTAAAAAGTTAATGCTGTGAAATCATGGCAAATCCTACACGACCATGAATGATCTCTTCGGATTTGAGGGACTAGTGTTGAATCCGGGCCCAAAGAAAGGTACAGTGATCCACCAGCGGAGGCCCAATAGTGGCCCAATGGACCTTGACCCACAGCTAAGGCCTAGAATATCACCTTGGGATGAATGCCGGGGTGGTATGTCAAGCAAACCTTTTTAGCCGACCTGGTTAACGCCCAGCCGATATGCTTTATACTCAGCCGGGGCGCTGTATGGCGTTGACCAGAAGAGAGAGATGGAGTCAGTGATGGGACACTGCCTTTATCCAGATGTGACAGGCGCCCATCCCCTACAAAATGTAGCAATGATTACGGTTGAAAAGCAAGATTGTCACATCCATAAGCTAGGGTGATTACAGGTGTAAAGTATGTCACGTGTCGCAATCCGAGACAAGAAGTTTCACTATAAATGAAGCACAATTGTCTCCAAGTAAGAGGTTAGTTGGCAATTTCTCACTCTTAACTCTATACTTCTCTCACTCCCTTTTTCTCTCTTCTACACATTTATATTTCCCGCACCCAATATACATTTGCCCAAAATGAGTACTGACTTAGGCATCGGAGTGCAAACGGGAGCCACCTCGGCCCCCTTTGCAAACTGATTGTTTGTCACAGTGCGCAGGAGATCCACGTGTTCAAGAGGGAGGAGCTGAGACGTGTTGGTCCAAGGTCCATCCGGATTTTGTGGTCAACAACTTCTAATGTTAATAATCTCATATTAACTAGGAATACACTAATCAAAACACATCCAATCAAAAATCAAGAATATGGTCAAATTCATCCAGAAGCATTTCAAATGAAAGCATCAAGGCAACAAAGCATCTTCATTGCACCTGGGAAGTTCTCGTTCTCTCTCATTTGTCTTGTTTTACATTTTAAAATCTTTTTGAAAAACATTGAGGACAATGTGTCTTTCTTGTTTTGGGGTGAGAAATATCATTCATGCAAATTGCTTCCATATTCATTCTATTTCTCATTCTATTTCTATTGGGATAAAAAAATAAAAAAAAATTGAAAATTTGAGAACTTTGTTGACTTGTTTATTGCCTAAGATGTATTATGAATCTAATCTTGTTTTAGTTTGGATTGTGGACAATATGAAAACTTGAAATTCTTTTGAACTAGTTATCAATTGCTAGGTTTCATTTCATTCGAGCACATAGCCATTATTGGATATATACTTGTGTAGAGATTTGTTTAACACATGTGGGGCTAGTTTTATGCGCTTTGAACATAGGAATGACTATTAATCCCTAAACTTAGATCTAGAGACATTCTAACCTTTAAAACTTAGAATCTAAACTTGCTCAAGAACAGTTTGGGGGTGGGAAGAAGTGGTGAAGGTAGGCTTGAACTTTTAATGGTCTGTAGTTCCTGAAATATGTCATTTGTTGAAGAGGTCTTGGTCAACAGGTATAAACCATTGCCAGCATAAAAATAGAAAAATGCTAAAGGTCTTATTCAACTCTTCAAATGCCTTTTTGACTCAAGTAATTAAGTCCAATGGGTCTTTCAAACCTGGTGCCCTAAATTCGTCTGGCTTGAGAGCCACCGACCTAAAGCTCACTACAGGGGTCATATAGAAAGCAAGTATGAAAAGTTCTGTACAAAGATGGTAAAAAACATGGATATAAAAAGAAAAAGTCGTCCATTAAATATATATATATATATATATATATATATATATATATATATATATATATATATATATATTAATTAATTATATGGTATAAGCTTGTTGATTGAGGGAACCGCTTACCATTGATTGTTTTCTGACCACCTGGTGTGGAAAAATGCAAATTTTTGATATTTAGAAACCACATGAATAAAAGGAACCCTGGGATTAGAGAAAAAAACACTAAGTTGTGATCCTCTATGAGCGATGCAAGGAAAATCATTAGATTCATTAGGGTGACCACATGAGATTCGGGCTTGATTGTGCATAACAAGCTACACAGTGTTAGATATATCCTTTGCATGAGTAAGAGTTTGATATTGGCTATTCAAGCACACACTTGAAAATTTGGCATGAGATAACTAGAAATTATTTTACAATATTGTTCATAACTCTTGTTCAAAACTTGAACTGGTTTGGACTATTGAGACGGTTGGTATACATGCTGACAACACAAAAAATAATTGTTTTTTTTTAAAGTTTAGTTTACATTGTTCGAGGGCGAACAATAGTTTTAGTTTGGGGGTATTTGATAAGTGTATGTTATACACTTATTTTTATGTCTAAATTAGAATAATTTTTTGTCGTTTTAGAATATATGCTATTTAATTTGTGTCTATTTGTTAATTTGTAGATAATATCCCAAAAAGGCTAAAAGTGAAGCAAACAATGGGAAAAATGCACATTTGGATGCGAATTGAAGCTAAAATGAGCAAGTGATAAGTTTGTGACATCAATCGGGAAGTGTACATGGTGCCAAAGTGAGCAAATCAGAAGTTGAAGGACCTAATTGAAGGAATTGAAAGCTGAAGCGGGAAAATTGAGAAGATTCCAAAGTATAAGGACTAAATCACAACAATTAGAAGCTGAGGTCCGAAGGTGGAATTAAAAGTCAGGGACTAACTTAAACAATCAGGAAAAGATGGAAATTGTACATCACGCAATCGCCGAATTACTATTGAGCGATCGCGCAGTGCCTCGAATTCTTCACCCGAGAGTTTTATTACCTGCCACGCGATCGCTAGGTTTTAAGCCACGCGATCGCGCGGCTATCCGCTGGGCCCCGACTTGGGCTTTTCCTGTGAATTTTACATGATTTTCTTCTCTTTTGACCTAGGTCTCTCCAATACCTATAAATAGAACATAAGAGGCACGAAATCAGGACCTTTTCCTCACCAAAGAACACTATACAATCGAGTTTTTCAAGTCAAATTCTTGGGAGATCGAAGCATTGCAAAGGGGCGAGACTTGGAGATACTTGAAGAATTGATACTTGGTGCAAGCTTTCCATTCTTCTTTGTTATTTTCAATTAACATCATTATATATTGTTTTTGTAATTTAAATATGATGTGTAGCTAAATTTAACATTGGGATGAACGAAATAGCCTAGTCGATTATTTTAAGTCCATATTCCTTTGTTTTAACGATTCATTGCATGTGTTGATTTATTATTGTGTTTAATGCATGAGTTAACTGGCCACTAATTCATGATTCAATGTGTTATTTCCATAATCCGAGAGGTGAGTTAATAATATAGATCTAGGTAATAAATTCGATAATTGAACAAGAGATAGAGACATACTTTTGTTATTAATGTGGTCGTGTGTGAATTCTTGTGTGTTATGCATCTAGATAAGGAATATCCGGACCCTCTGTAGAGATACATGGCTGACTTATTTAGGTAGAATTGATTTAAACTCGATAGAGGAATTTCAATTTAAATTAGTGAATTCGACCGAATGCATATTTAGAAAATAAAACTGGAATTGGAGTTAATATAATTGGCTATGTGAAATTTGGATTCCCAACTATTTTACAATCAATTTTAAAACAAAGCATTCTAGCAATTTATTTCTTTAAATTAATTCTCTAGTGTTAGTTTAAATTCTCAACCAAATTTGTCCGTTCAAATAAGGATAGGAACTAACACATTTCGATACTTAATAGAAGTCCTTGTGGGAACGATAATCCGGACTCTTAGGTCCACTTATTACTCTTCACGACCCGTACACTTGTGAGGATATCTTGCATAGCAAGATATCAGTGAACATATTCGGACGATGAGACTTTGAATTTAAATTCCTTAGAAGTTGATGATGATGCACTTGAAAATATTAATGTAATAGTGGAAGCTTGTGACGAGGAGCAAGAAAATGTGTCATTGGCCGATATAGAAGAGTTTCTCCCGAAAGTTGGGATGAAGTTTAGTGATGAGAATGGAGTTTTTGAGTTCTACAAAAGACATGCTCATCGCGTGGGCTTTCCTATGAGGAAAAAAAGTTCGAGTAAAGGTGAAGATGGATTAGTAAGATATGTGTTGTATACATGTGCTTGAGAAGGACGAAGAACTAGTATGACAAGTGGTTCTTTGAAGCCACAACCAACAATTCAATCTGGTGTCACACTAGGTTTTCTGCTATGACCAAAATATCTGGAATGTGGGTAGTGACGAAAGTCACTCTGGAGCATAATCATCGAACTGGTCCTTCAAAACTCAGGTTGTATCGTTGTAATTGGCAAATCAGTGAACAGGTAAAGCGACATGATAAGTGCTTTATTAGCATATATTTAATTCACTTATTATCTTATTTTGTTATTAGTTTGATCCTATTGAAGTATCGTTTAATGCATTTTCATTTATTGTGTTATATAGGATCGCAAAGAACAAAAAGGAAGGAAACAGGACCAAAGAAATACCAAAAATCAAGAAGTAAACTTCAAGGATATAATCAAAGGGCTCCAAATCAATAATCGCATGTGAGAAGAAGATTGGATGCAAAAATTATGGTCAAATAAGGTTTGGGGTGAAGTTGGAAATCAAAAAACCCAAAAAGATTGTGATCTAGAATTTAGGTCAGAGATTTAAGCTCAATTTTGTCATATAAGAATTTCGAATTTGGGAAGATCTATTTCACAAATAATTGTAGATATTTGAGTTTTCTTTCCAACGCAACTTGAATCACCACAATCGGAATTCGAGAGAGAAAGTTATGACCAAAACATCGAACACAGGCGCTTCCCGGCAGAAATGCACTTACGGCCGTAAATTCCAAATTTCGAAAATTTTCAATAGCTTACTTACGGCCGTGATAAGGAAAGTTACGGCCGTAACGTTCTCGCGAAGAAATTTCCTTATCTGATTCAAGGTCTATCTTTGGGGTAAAGTTAGAGCACGATTTTAGAAGTATTAAAGGAGCAAAATCACCACAAAAAGGAGGCTGGACATTGAGGAAAATTGAGAGCAAAATATAAAGCATTGTTGGGAGATTTTCAAGTTCAAGAATATCAACAACAATGGAATTCATGAAGCAACTTGAAAAATCTATCACAACCATGCTATCTAAATTCTACATCTTGTTCAAAGGGGAAGTTGTGTTAACTTGATTACATTATTTTCTTTTCCTACAAATTAGTAGCGTGAATTTATTCCTTTATTTCAATTGTTGGATTATTATATTTTGAATGTTCAATTGAGTTTATTTGATTAATAGTTTAATTTGACCAATTGGATTATTGATCTTTGGATTCATGAATATGCTATGTTTAGATTCTTGATCCGTAATTGTCATTGAATCTTTATTTTAGTAGCAAATAAATCTCGTGCATGTTTAGTAATAATTCAACTTGGATTGATTAATTCGAGCTTGTGAACTTAACGATCCAATTCAATCTATTCTTCTAGATTTTCATACTAGTCGTGCATTAAATCCTAAGAGCTTGTTTAGGATTGTCCGTGGCTAGAATTGGTTCGAAGAACATGTTTTGAATCAATACACATAAGTAAGAATTTAGATAATCAGAGCTTGTTGATTATTTATGATTGATAATTGAATTAGGGATAGAAACACGTTATAAGGAAAAGTATAACATTAATTAAGGGCACAACCGAACCCGAGAACAAGATTTCTTCTCATATTATTTACCTAGTCATATTTAATTATTTATTTTATGCATAGTTTTCATTCAAGCAATTCAAACAACAAACCCCCCCATTCCATTCTAATTGATCGAATAACTAAAATTAGTTTTCGTTCCTCGTGGGATCGACCCTTACTCTCACTACTACATTATTAATTAATATTTGGCAAGTAAGGAATTATTTATTGTTTTGGTGCATTGCGACACGCATCACGACGGCTAGAAATTAATAACATTGCGGGTATTCCAATGCATAAAAGTTATAACGCAACTATGGTTGAGGCTAGAGGGTATGAAGAAATGACGTTCATAGAGAAGGATTGCAAAAATTACATTGATAAAGTAAGGAGTTTACGGCATGGGAAGGCGATGTTGTCACTATACAGGCATACTTTTCGAAAATGCAAGCTAAATGTCCTGGATTTTATTTCAGTGTGGATTTGGACAAAGAATGTAGGTTGAGAAATGTATTTTGGTGTGACAATAGGCATAGGGAGGCATATAAGAAATTTTGAGATGTAGTCACGTTCGATACCACATACTTGACAAATAAGTACGATATGACGTTTGTTCCTTTTGTAGGAGTTAATCATCATGGACAAACGATGTTACTTGGATGCGGTTTATTGTCTGATGAGAGTGTAGAAACATTTGTGTTGATTTTTAGGAGATGGCTTGAATGTATGGAGGGTCACGCTCCGATAGGAATCATCACTGATCAAGACAGAGCCATGCAAAACGCAATAGAGACAGTATTTCCTAATACGAGGCATAGGTGGTGTTTGTGGCATATACTAAAAAAATTACCAGAAAAGTTTGGGTTCCATAGTGAAAAAGCCTCCATACTATCATCTATGCATAATGTAGTATATGATTCATAGGATCCAGATCAATTCAACGAAGGTTGGACATCGATTCATAACTGTAGCCTCTAGAAAAATGTTTGGCTAGCCGGACTTTACAAGGAACGATATTGTTTGGTTCCCTATTTCTTGAAGACTAGCTTCTGGGCGAGGATGTCGACAACACAGCGTAGTGAAAGTATGAATGCATTCTTCAACAGGTATGTACATTCCAAGACATCTTTGAAGCAATTTGTGAAGCAGTACGAGCTTTTGTTGAGTTGCGAAGTTGAAAAAGAATTTCAGGCAGATTTCAAGTCTTATCACATATGGTTCCTTGTGTAACCTAGTTCAAAATGGAGAAACAATTTCAATTAGCATATATTATTGCTAAGTTCAAAGAATTTTAGGCAAAATTCACTGGGGTGCTATATTGCGAGTTACTCGTTCGAATAATGATTTTGTGGGAGCTAGATACGTAGTTGAGAAACACATATTCTATCATAGAGGTCAAAAGAAATAATGTTTTATTGTTAGTCTTGAGCAAAACACAATGGACAATTTTATATGCAGTTGCTTTGAGTTCAGAGGAAATCAAATGGCACTCGATTAAACAGGTTCAATTTTAACATCAAATTTCTGTTTTGGGCTATGAAGAAATCAAAGGCTTTGAAGGTCAATCCTAGAACTAAGAATCCTTTGCACATTAAATAATCATTGTTAGGAAAAACCTTGGAGAACAAATAAATACCCAGAATTCCAAACCACATTAATCTCGAAACAAAAAATAAAAATAAACAAACCAAAATCACGAAACTGTTTGGTGGACTTCTTAAGCAGACCCAAGATCTAAAACTGTAAACAAGAACAAAATATCATTATTCAAACAATTTTTTTTTTTGAAAGTGTATAATCTGTGAGTAAAGTTGAAAGCATTTCCCATCCAACCAAAGTATTCAAACCTCAGGCGTTTTCTTCTTTCTTTCCTTGGCTTGCTGGCGTTTTCTTCAGTTACAGCACAGGCGATTTTTCTTTGATTTTCCCTTTCTTCCTCGGCTACCCAGAGATTGTGTTGAATTGAAACCTAAAAAATTAAAAAAAAATAATAACTACTGGGGGGAAATGGGTCGGGTTCAACCGGTTACAAAAGTAAGGGCATTTTTGAGTTTTTGACTCTTTTTGTACACTAGTTTGTACAAGTCTATGTACAAGTAGCAAAATTGTTCATTAAAATAAAAATGGAACCATTTTATTTCTCACACACTCTCTCTCTATAATATCACTTTTGGTCTCTCCCTCTACAATAATTTTTTTTCGCCCACTTCTGGATCTCCAGTTCGTAGCAACGCAAATCAAACATATTTCCTCCATGGCAAATAAATAATGCCAGGTCTAAAGGTAAGTTATGTTGGGAATTACACGTCGATTCCTTCTTTACTTAACCCCATATGCTCTTTTAATCTTCAAAGTAAAAATAAACAAACAAGAAAATAAATGGGAACACAAAGATTTACGTGGTTTGGCAACTTGCCTACGTCCACAGACCTTCGCCAAAACTTTTCACTATATGTTAAATTGTTAAAAACATATAGATTTTCACTCACCAACTCAATCTCATATACCACAGAGAAAATACTAATAAAGAGTTATTATTTAACCACAAGTTTCTATCATTTGAATTATCCCACAAGAAGTTACAAGAAACTAAAAAGACAAAGCTCACAATTTTCTCTCTATTTGGTCACAATATGGCACTCTCCAATGTGCTTGTGGTGGTAATATTTTTCCTTTGATTTCTCCTCAATTTATAGAGGATCCAAGGAAACAATTGGCCGCCAATTTCTGCTAATACTATTCATGAATAGTTAAGGAAATATCTTTTCAATTTCCTTGTCCGACAACTTCATCAAAACAAAAGGTAATGACACTATTATTCATCCTTTTACTTTTGTCTCCACCAATCTTTGGCGGAACCAGGCATGGGCGGAACCAGGCATGGGCATTAGTCCGCCCAAGCCCACTAGGAAGTCACAGAATTTTTGAAGTTTAGTTGGGCGCCATCTTCATTTCGTTAAATTTCCAAGCAAAGCCCACTAGACCTAAGTCTACTCCATAAGCCCACTAATCAATTCATCCAAAACGCAGACCCGCTCATCGATCTTCACTTTCTCCAATTCTCTTCTTTTTCTGCTGACCGACGACTGCTGACTGGCGAGGCTCAACTTCCCCTCCTTCAACAGCTCAACTCCTCTGGCCTTTAGTTCCACTTCATTCGATTGTTGCTGCTTTTACGTTTTCGATTTCTCCTTCTGCCGTGGCTCTGACTTCTGGTTCTGAACTCTGGAGGTAATTGGACTTCACTGTTAAGAGTCTTAATTATTTGCTTAATGCTTATTAGTTGTTTTGAGTATTGATTAATTAATTTAAATTATTTAGGTCTTATTTAGGTTTTTCTTTTGGTAGTTAATTTTTTATTATCGTGTGTGGAGTAAGAGGGTGTGTCACAAGTCAAGGACGGATCCTGCCCTCGGTGAGGGCGTTCGGCCGCTCGGGCTGGATCCGCAAAAAAAATATTTTATCTTATAATTTTGGCGGCGAATTTTTTTTCCTCTTACCTTGTAGTGTCCGCTCGTGCTGGATTGATTTTCTGGATTATCACTGTCACAAGTAACACCTCAAGATATTTTGTATTACACATTTGTGATACTTTTTTAGCTCTTAGTATTATAATTTAAGGAAAACTATTTTATTATATTTATAAATTTGAAGTATGAATTATTCTTATTTTTAGATTTAAAAAAAAAAATTGGGGGCGAGGGGTGGCCTCCCCCCTCCACTCCCCATATTTTCTCTAGCCTACTACGTGTAAATTTTTGGTTTCGCCCCTGTCAACTAGGTACTCATTATGTCTTCATTGGGCACTCAATTAATTTGGATCAAATAACCAACAAGTTATGCTTCGATTTTTTAAAGTGTAATACAAAATTGTATTTGTGAAATCAAAATTTAACAGAAATTAGGCCTCTTTTTGGCAAACTTGTTTAAAAACAAGTTTTTTTACAACATAGTTCCCTAAATCATTTTTTAACCACAAATTTTTTCTCTCCATTTTCGAACCACGTATTTTACCTCAAAAAAAAAAATGTTTTTAAACACAAAACTTTTAACAAACTACCACTACTGATTTCTATTTAAAATGGTAAGTTATCAGCTTGGATGTATTAATATTTATATGCAATTTTCCAAAATAGAAGTATACATATTAGTGTTAGGGTTGAATGTGTTAATTAACAATCAGATTAATGCAAATGGTATTAATAGGTCACATTTAGGTAATGCAAATTGTATTAATTTATTTGTCCATTTTACATCATCTTAGATAATTAACATGTACTTTACAATATTAGTTCTTTCCAAATTATTATAACTGTCATGTTTCTGCTGGTCCTAAAATTGGACAACAATTTAAAACACTAGATGATGCGTTCAAGTTTTACAATGACAATACGAAATTAGGGGATTTTAGTGCTCGGATGGCCAACATTAGGAAGAATAAGGATATAGATGAGGTAGTTTGGAAATTGTATGTTTGCTCAAAGCAAGGTACAATAGATGAACATGGCAGATGAAGCTAAAAAATGTTGTGCCGCGAACAGGGAAAAGAAAGGGCAGACATTTACGATGTGGGTGTGGTGCCAGACTGACCATTGTGAAACACCGAATAGAAAAAGTTTTGGGTTGTTAGTAATTTTGTGAAGGAGCATAATCACGCACTATCTACACCTAGCAAGATGCATTTGTTACGATCACATCGAACTGTGTCAGCAACAAAAAAAGCACTAGCAGAGCAATTTTCACAAGTTAATATACCCACATGTGAACAAATTCGCATTATGAAAATTGATTCAGGTGGACCATGATCAACTGGTTTTCTTGAACGAGATATCGAGAATCATCAAAGGGATCTTCGACAAAAGTTTATGTTGTGGAGTGATTTGAAACTGAAAGAGATTATGACAGGCAGCGTAAGGTGACACATTTTACTACATCTAAATTCTTGTCATGTACTTGGCAACTATTTGACTTTTATGGTTATCCATGTCGTCATGTACTTTCATTGATAAAAAATTAAACAAGTGATGATGTTACCGGATATCTATGTTCTCCGCCATTGGATGAAGAATTCCAAATCCAACCCCATCTACGAAGGAGATAGCAATGTCTCAATCAAAGCGAGCTTGTAGGCAGTGCGAGCATGTTGGGCATGACAAGAAAACATGTCCGACTAGGCAACTAGAGTAAGTTTAGTGGAACATTTTCGTTACTTCATTATTATTTTTATCATAATGTATTTAACATATATTTATGTTTTTCTGAAATTAGATCAATCTTATGGATGAGCCATACCAACCAAAATGAGCAGAAGATGGTTTGCAGGATGATATGTACACAAATGTCGCTAGCAGTAACTACGGTGCATTTCATGGTCTTCAAGATGCAAACTTCTATTAGGCGACCTTATGCGGAACTCCAATCATTAGAACTAAGTTTTTCCATTAATATTTCATGTACTTTGATATCCAAATATGTTAAACACTGGTGGATAACATTTATGTTACTGTGTAAGATTAAATTTGACTGTGCTTTGTTAGTTTGGAAATGTTCCAGGAATTTTTATAATCAAATAGAATTAGATAAGTAATATTAGTTGCTCATGTGAATTCTAAAGAACAAAAATATGCACGAAAATGTAGACATATGCGGGCCTCCATTTGGTAACACTGTTTGATTTATAAATTGGTTTATTTATAATTTTGAGTTAAATAATAGTGATTAAAAATTAGAGAGAGAAAATGTGTATGATTAAAAAGTGGTTTCAAAAATTGTGTAATTTATAAACTAGTTTATAAACATTTTTTTTTCATTTTTACCGAACAGATGTGTAGGCAGATACGGGCAGAGCAAATTTGGAAATGGTAGATGCTAATGAGAGGTGAGAAAGTGTTCTTCAATAGAGGGAGGGAGAGAGAGAGACAGAGAGACTTTAGCTGCATTCTGTTTGTATTTTGTTTCTATTTTCATTTTTGAAAATGTTTTGATATTTTGTTTTCATTTTCCATTTTAAAATTTGTTGAAAATGCATTCCGTTTGCCATTTCTAAAAATCACTTATGAAAATAGAAAATTGGAAAACACATTCTGTTTAAAATTTTGTAGAATAATATTTTGACTATTTGTAATTAATTTTCCTGTGGATTAAATTATTAAAAATTTTGTGTTTTGGAGTTTTACTCTATATTATAATAAATTAGTTTATCTAATTTTTTTTGGACTAATTTAATAATGACTATTTACAAAAATAGATAAAGCAAATTTGAAGCAAAATCCACATTTTGCACAGATTCTTTATGCAAATTTGAACATATTTCAAGTTTCTATGAAAAAAAGATGGGCAAATTTGAACATATTCTAGTGTCTATCCACCATTCTCTCGGATTTGAACCCACCAGGTTCACTTCAGAAATGATAGCTGCAAGGTTGATGTCAGATACATCTTCAACCACATTTGCTTCCTTTTTCTTCTTCGGCAGGCGGCACTCCGTAGATTTGTGATCAATCTGGTCACAGTTGAAGCATTTTTCTTGAAACTTCTTCTTGGATATTCCACCTTTTGGCCCCAACTTGGGCCCTTTGCCACTATATGGCCCAGACCTGTTCTTGTTGGTTTTGGAGCTTTGGCCATGCTCCACAACATTTGCTTTGGCCACAACCGGATTGAACCCTCTTTCAGAAATTTTGTTGTCTTCTTCAATTCGAAGTCTAACAATTAGTTCCTCAACGTTCATTTTCTTTCGGCCTCCTCACAAAACGAACTGCCAAAGGAAATAAAAGCAGATAAACGAATTTATTATGAGAAGATCGTTGGGTTTACTATTCATAAATCATATTAATAGCATTTAAAGTATTTTTATAGAGTGCAATCACAATTATAGTTTTTTTTCCTCTCCCACTCTCTTTACTAATCAAGGGAAATGCAACCTATGCATAAGCGTTCATCATAAATTCGACAATCTGAGCATAGCGAGAACCTCAAGTTGCTCTAATGTACATGTTAGTATATGTTATTTTTGTAAGTAAACTTGTTAAATAGTTTACTAAGTAAAACAAAAATTTTACATTAAGCAGTAAATGAAACAACGTTGGACAGTAAGCAGTAAAGAAAACGAAACAATATTGGAGCCGGGGCCCGTGTTCAACACAGTGTCCTTAAAGCAATATTCACCCTCTCACTAAAGTAACTCGAGCGTTTGCTTCCCAGGATACAGGGGCTGGAACTGCAGCTGTGCAGTCGAACAGAAATGTACCTGAACAGGATCACCAAGTGACTGGAAGAATGCAGGAAGCTGGACAGGAATGCAAAGAGATTTCGTGATTGTTGTGGTGTGTCTGAATTGAGGAAATTGTTCAATATACACAGGTAAGGAGGAACCTTTACCTCTTAATGCAGCCATAACTTCTGCATTTACACTCCATTTGAATTCAGACGTTTTGGAACGTTTTGGAGTTACACAATGCTGCCTTTACACTCCATTTGAATTCAGACGTTTTGGAGTTACATGATAAGTTTTCAAGTTATGTTTTAAATGGAAAACGTAAAAGAAAAATTTCAAAACGTGGCTTGCACTTTGTGGCCAATTTTTAACTTGTTCAGTCTGACATTCATACTTAGGTCATACCCGCACACAAGTTCAAGGCTCGAAGGCCAAGTCGGTCCAAGATTTGCACCCTCCCCTGCGGGCGCGTAGGCCACGGAGGAGTTTCTATGCAACAAATGGTTGCACCTTACAAATTGTTAACCATATATAAATTGGTCCACAAACTCATTTCTATCCTATGTGGGATAACTATTTAAGCATTCCCAATATTTTCACATTTTTTCCATTTTCCAATATGGGATGGAACTATTATTTATAGCCTCCACTTATTCCTACTTTTCCATTTCTAACCAATGTGGGATTGTAATCCCTTTTAAGGCTCTTCTTCAAATCCCAATGTTCATCGATATCTCGTGAGATATCCCTGCAAGTATACGGGTCGTGAGAAGTAATAAAATGGACCTAGGAGTTCGGATTATCGTCCCACGGAGACTGGTATTCATTACCGAAATATTTTAGTTCTAAACTTTATTTAAACAGACGAATTTTGTATGAGAACTTAAACTAAAACTAGAGAATTAAATTAAAGAATTAAATTTGCGAATTTTGCTTTTGTTTTAAAAACGATTGTAAGGTAGTTGGGATTCACGAATTCACCTAACCAATTAAATCAATTCCAATTCCAGGTTCTATTTTCTAAATATGTGTTTGATCGAATTCATTAATTCAAATTGAGATTCCTCTCTCGAGTTTAAATCGATCCTACCTAAATAAGTCAACCTTGTATCTCTACAGCGGGTCCGAATATTCCTTAACTAGATGCATTACACACAAGAATTCACACACGGCCGCAATAATAAAAAGAGTATATCTCTATCTCTCGTTCAATTACCGTATTTATTACCTAGATCTATGTTATTAACTCACCTCTAGGATTATGAAAATAACACATAAAATCATGAAAGAGTGGCCAATTCATTCACGCATTAAACGCAATAATAAATCAACACATGCATTGAATCGTTAAAACAAGGAATATGGAATTAAAATAATTAACTAGGCTACATTGTTCATCCCAACATAGAATTTAGTTACACATCATGATTAAAGAACAAAAAAAATAAAATATAACGTTCATTGAAAACAAGAAGAAAGGAAAGCATGCATCAAGTCTCAATTCTTCTATTATCTTCAATTCACGCCCCTCTGCAATGCTTGATTCTCCAAAGATTTGATGTTGAAATCTCAATTGTAGCTAGTTCTATGGAGATGCAAAGGTCTTGATCTCGTGCCTCATGTGTTGTATATATAGGTTTCAAGAAAGAGAGAATTCTGTTGAAAATCGCGAGAAAAAACCCACAGTTGGCCCAGCCGGATAAGCGCGCGATCGCGTGGTTTACACCATAACGATCGCGTGGAAGACCCTAAAACTCTCGGGTTATAAATTGACACCATCTCGCGACTGCATAGTATGTATCCAGGGATCGCGACTTCCATCTTTTTTCGACTGTGTAAGTTGGTCCCTGACTTTTAATTGCACTTTCAATCCTCAACTTTCAATTGTTGCAATTTAGTCCCCAAACTTTATCTTCTTCTCGATTTGCCCGTTTAAGCTCTCAAATCCTTCAATTCGTTCCTCCAACCTTTGATTTCTTCTCTTTGGCACCATGTAGGTTTCCTGGTTGATGTTATCACTCCCCATCTGCTCAATTTAGCTCCAATTAACATCCAATTGTGTCATTTTTCCATTAATTGCTTCATTCTTCGCCTTTTGGGATATTTTCTACAAAGTAAACAAATAAACATAAATTAAATAGCATATATCCTAAAAAGATAATAATTTCTTCTAATTTAGACATATAGATAAGCGTATAAAATACTCTTATCACCCAACTTTTAATCAATGTGGGATTAATTTCACATTCACAAGTGAAAATCAATTGCCACCAATATAATTTCCTACAATCTCCCACTTGAATGGAAATTAATAGAGACACGGAATAATTGGTGATAAAGTTCCACAGTTGAATCCTGTATAGATAGGTAGGTGTTACCTTTGAGCTTTCTCTTGTGAAAATACATTTACTTTACTAGCTGATTAGTAGACGCGATGTCTTTGAACTGTTCTGCTTTTTGTGTAAACTATGATGTACTTCACACAGGATTCTTCCTAATACATTTTAGTTCTCATGGGTATGTTCGTTTGTAGCCATGAACATATGCCTGGTTCAGTGAGAGTTGTTAAGTATTAGCCTCATAATTCCCTTCAAAGCGGCCCCACTTCTCTCTCACATAGGTGATTTCTTAATCAAGAGTAACCCACATTACTCCGCTCGAATTTTCGACGCATAAAAATCATTGAAAACATATTGCTTATACTCTTCCCACGGGCATCACTGTTATTACAAGAATGGACAGGAGATAACCCCCACAGTTATCCTATTAAGTATGGTTTTCTCATTGAACCTAGATCTTGGGATCTCCAGTTAGCTAGGTTGAGTTTCAATTGTAATAGCTTATTCTTTCAGAAGCTTAAGTCTCATTCTTCTCGATGACTTTGTAACTAACTCTCTATTTAACCCTTTGGTTAGGGGATCCGCAATGTTATCTTTAGACTTTACATAATCTATAGAGATAACTCCTGTTGAGAGTAACTGTCTTATGGTATTATGTCTATGACGTATGTGTCTAGACTTACCATTGTACATGTGGCTTTGTGCCCTTCCAATCGCAGGTTGACTATCACAATATATGCAAATTGCTGGCACAAGTTTTGACCATCTTGGAATATCCTCTACGAAATTGCGTAGCCATTCAACCTCTTCACCACATTTATCTAGAGCTATAAACTCAGATTCCATGGTAGATCTCGCAATAACTGTTTGTTTAGAGGATTTCCATAATATAGTTGCACCTCTTAGTGTGAATACAAATCCACATGTAGACTTTGAGTCTTTAATATCAGATATCCAATTAGCATTAGTATATCTTTCAATAACTGCAGGATATCTAGTATAGTGCAGTCCATAATCACGAGTATATCTCAAGTATCTTAGTACTCTTACTATTCCTTTCCAGTGGTCAGACCCTGGATTACTAGTATATCTACTCAGCTTACTAACTGCGTAAGCTATATCTAGTCTTGTACAACTCATTAGGTACATAAGACTTCCGATTATTCTAGAGTACTCTACTTGAGAAATACCATCGCCTCTATTTTTCGATAGATGTTGACTTGTATCTATTGGTGTTCTAGCCACGCCAGTATCATCATTATTGAATTTTTCCAAAATCTTGTCCACATAATGTGACTGGCTTAGAACGAGTCCATTTGATGTTCTTGAAATTTTAACTCCAAGAATCACATCAGCTAAACCCATATCCTTTACGTCGAATCTTGAATTCAACATATTTTTAGTAGATTTAATCATTTTATCGTTGCTACCAACGATGAGCATGTCGTCAACATAAAGACATAACCATTTTTTGTGTCTTTGATGTAAACACATTTGTCACATTCATTGATTTTAAATCCACTTTCCATCATGGCATTGTCAAATTTTTCATTCCACTATTTCGGTGCTTATTTTAAGCCATATAATGACTTCACCAATTTACAAACCTTGTTTTCTTGTCCTGGTGCAGAAAACCCTCCAGGTTGTTCCATGTAAATTTCTTCTTCTAAATCTCCATTTAGAAAAGCATTTTTGACATCTATTTGATGTACTTCGAGATTGTACAAAGATACAATCGCTAATATCATTTGAATGGAAGTCATTCTCGTTACCGGAGAATAAATGTCAAAGTAGTCGAGGCCTTCTCGTTGCCTATAACCTTTAATTACAAGTCTGGCCTTGTACTTATCAATAGTTCCACCTGCTTTCATTTTCTTTTTGAAAATCCATTTGTAGCCTAGTGGTTTGCTTCTCGGGGGAACATCAACCAGTTCCCATGTATGGTTTTGCAGAATGGAATCAATTTCACTTTTAATGGCCTCTTTCCATTGAGGTCCTTCTGAAGAGTTTACAACTTCTTTGAAGCTTTAAGGTTCAGTTTCTAGCATATAGGTCAGAAAATCAGGACCGTAAGATTTTTCTGTCCTTTCACGTTTGCTACGTCTTAGTTCAACCTCAACTTCCTCTTGATCTTGACTATTTTCAATCATAGTCTCATGTGTTCGTTTAGAAGAACTTGGTTCTTCTTTGGACTTGTATGGAAATACGTGTTCAAAGAACGAAGCATTTCTCGATTTCATTATCGTGTTTTTGTGTATATCAGAAATTTTAGAATCAAACACAAGAAACCAATAAGCACTACTATTATGTGCATATCCGATAAATATGCAATCAACAGTTTTTGGTCATATTTTCACCTTCTTTGGTGTAGGTACAGCCACTTTGGCAAGATACCCCCACACTTGTAAGTATTTGTAGGAAGGCTTCCTTCCTTTCAATAACTCGTAAGGGCTCTTTTTTTGTTTCTTTCGGGGCACCTTATTTAAAAGGTAATTAGCAGATAACACAGCTTCCCCCCACATGTTCTGAGATAACCCAGAACTTAATAACATTGCATTCATCATTTCTTTCAATGTCCTATTTTTCCGTTCAGCGACACCATTTTGTTGAGGTGAATAAGGTGCAGTTGTTTCGTGTTTAATTCCGTGTTGTGCACAGAATTCAGCAAATGGTGATTCATATTCACCACCTCTATCACTTCTCAACACTTTGATCTTTTTGTTGAGTTGATTTTCAATTTCATTCTTATAGAGAACAAATTTCTCTATAGCTTTGTCTTTACTTTTAAGCAAATACACAAAATAATATTTTGTACTATTGTCAATAAAAGTGATAAAATATTTGTTGCCTCCCCTTGTTTGCACATATTTTAAATCACATATATCGGTGTGAATTAAATCAAGCGGTTCAGTTTTTCTTTCAACAGATTGAAATGATGACCTTGTTAATTTTTCCTCAACAGAAGTTTCACACTTATGTTAATTATTAATTTGGAATGTAGGTATGCAATTCAAGTTAATTAGTCAACGCAAAGTGTTGTAATTAACATGTCCTAATCTACCATGCCATAAATTGGAAGGCCAAGCAAGTAGACGGAAGAGTTTTTCATTTTTGGCTTAATAGCCATTACATTGAGCTTAAAAAGCCCATCACTAACATAACCTTTTCCTACAAACATTTCAGACTTAGACAAAATTACTTTGTCTGACTCAAACACCATATAGAAGCCATGCTTGTTCAATAGCGACTCGGATACCAAATTCTTGGGAATCTCCGGCACATAAAGTACGTTGTTTAGAGTCAGCTCTTTCCCAAGACGTCGTCTTTAGAACCACCTTTCCATGGCCCTTGATTTCAGAAGTAGCTGAATTTCCCATATACAGCTTCTCCCCATCCGCTGCTTCAAACCCGCTAAACATCTCCTTGTCGGAGAAAACATATCGGGCGGCACTAGTGTCTATCCACCATTCTCTCGGATCTGAACCCACCAGGTTCACTTCAGAAATGACAGCTGCAAGGTTGATGTCAGATACATCTTCAACCACATTTGCTTCCTTTTTCTTCTTCGGCAGGTGGCACTCCGTAGATTTGTGACCAATCTGGACACAGTTGAAGCATTTTCCTTGAAACTTCTTCTTGGATATTCCACCTTTTGGCCACAACTTGGGCCCTTTGCCACTATATGGCCCAGACTTTTTCTTGTTGGTTTTGGAGCTTTGGCCATGCTCCACAACATTTGCTTTGGCCACAACCGAATTGAACCATCTTTCAAAACTTTTGCTGTATTCTTTAATTCGAAGTCTAACAATTAGTTCCTCAACGTTCATTTCCTTTCGGCCTCCTCACAAAACGAACTGCCAAAGGAAATAAAAGCAGATAAACGAATTTATTATGAGAAGATCATTGGGTTTACTATTCATAAATTATATTAATAGCATTTAAAGTACTTTTATAGAGTGCAATCACAATTATAGTTTTTTTTCCTTCTCCATCTCTCTTTACTAATCAAGGGAAATGCAACCTATACATAAGCGCTCATCATAAATTCGACAATCTGAGCATAGCGAGAACCTCAAGTTGCTCTAATGTACTTGTTAGTATATGTTATTTTTGTAAGTAAACTTGTTAAACAGTTTACTAAGTAAAACAAAAATTTAACAAAAATTTTACAATAAGCAGTAAATGAAAGAATGTTGGACAGTAAGCAGTAAAGAAAACGAAACAATGTTGGAGCCGGGGCATGTGTTCAACGCAGTGTCCTTAAAGCAATATTCGCCCTCTCACCGAAGTAACTCGAGCGCTTGCTTCCCAGGATACAGTGGTTGGAACTGCAGTTGTGCAGTCGAACAGAAATGTGCCTGAACATAATCACCAAGTGACTGGAAGAAGGCAGGAAGCTAGACAGGAATGCAAAGAGATTACGTGATTGTTGTGGTGTGTCTGGATTGAGGAAATTGTTCAATATATATAGGCAAGGAGGAGCCTTTGCCCTTTAATGCAGCCATAACTTCTGCCTTTACACTCCATTTGAATTCAGACGTTTTGGAATGTTTTGGAGTTACACATGCTGCCTTTACACTCCATTTGAATTCAGACATTTTGGAGTTACAGAATAAGTTTTCAGGTTATGTTTTAAATGGAAAAAGTAAAAGAAAAATTCCAAAACGTGGCTTGCACTTTATGGCCAATTTTTAATTCTTTCGGTCCGACATTCGTGTACGCAGGTCGCGCCCGCATACAAGTTCAAGGCTCGAAGGCCAAGTCAGTCCAAGATTTACACCCTCCCCTGCGGGCGCTTTGGCCATGGAGGAGTCTCTATGCAACAAATGGTTGCACTTTACAAATTGTTAACCATATACAAATTGGTCCAAAAACTCATTTCTATCCTATGTGGGATAACTATTTAAGCATTCCCAATATTTCCACTTTTTTTTCATTTTCCAACGTGAGATGGAACTATTATTTATAGCCTTCACTTACTCCCACTTTTCCATTTCTAACCAATGTGGAATTGTAATCCCTTTTAAGGCTCCTCTTCAAATCCTAGCTTTTAATTAATGTGAGATTAATTTCACATTCACAAGTGAAAATCAATTGCCACCAATATATTTTCTAACAATTTTATGTTCTCAAAATGTTATATCTTGCTCATACCATGGGAAATCTTCTCAAAGATATCTTAAGTCAGCATTTGTGCGTTACCATATCATTCTAAATTCAAAGTTTTTTGGTCATAATTGTGTAGGATGAATTCTGAAAGAAAGAAGCATTTGGATAATTGAAAGACCAGAAATTCCATTGCTAAAAATACAGGGGAAGTAAAAATACATCAGAATTTGAATAACTGGATCGTTTCTAAAACCCCAAAATAGCACACAAATCATTCAATCAGTTAACTAATTGATCCAGATGAAACTAACATACTTCAGGAAATATGTAACAGACTTACATAGAAATCTCACCCATTTGCACGCTTCAGAACAATGAAGCAAGATTAATGGCATATATGGCTTTCTTAGGCCCAGTTGTCGACCCATCCATGGATTGGCTATGCCGATGTCTTACTCTTGGCTTCTCACCTAAAGCTGCAGCCACACTTTCAGCAGAAAGGTTGGCTGCCGAGTGGAGCCACGGTCACCTGGGATCAAGTGGGAGCATATGCCCTTACTGGATTTTGGTCTGGGGTATTTCACCCATGTAGAAATCACTGCTACACCAGATGAACTGGTGTCAAGGGGTCACGAATATGTACCCTTTTTTCTTCTCCTCCATATTTTAGCGTAATTCCGACTTCCGGGGAAAAACCCTTAGATGGAGAATTATGAGCTGTGACCAGTGAGAGAAGTTTTTGAGAAAGATTTCCCACATGACTTGCTGCAAAAGTCGTGGATTTAACTGTCAAACCAACTGAGAGCATCTTTAATAGGTGTGTGTAAGGTCAAGGTTCATTGAATGAGAGAGAAAGAGAGAGATATATTATTTTAAGATTAAATTGTGTAGAGGATGTGGGTGTTAAAAGTAGAAAAAAGAGAGGGAAAAATAAAAAATGAAGAGAGAGATTGACACAAATTCAAATAAATTAATAAAAAAATAGTGAAACGAGTTAAGTACAAGGTCCAATTTTGGACCTTGTGAAGGACTTTTGTAGAGAAAAAAGAGAGAAAGTGAAAGAGAGAGAAGAAAAAAGAGATATTAGAGTGGGACTCACGAATTTTTGTGTCTTTCTCTCTCACCTAATTGACAGCCACCATTAAAGATGCTCTGAAGAGGAGATTGGGAAATATACTAGATGAAGGAAAGGGGAGAAAGGGAAAGGAAGTTCAATTAGCCTCTGACAAAAAATGGGAATATAAGGAAAAAAAGGAAAAATATATTAAAATGTTAAATGACCTTTTTACCTATGGTGAAAAAACTAAAAAATGTCTTTCCATTTGAGGGTACAAAAAGTTGAACCTTGCATCTTCCAACTAAAAGTTTGAGAATCGAGTCACTTCAACCAACAACATTATGTTGATTAAGTTATATCTAACAAATATATATTGTAATTAAAAAAAAAAAGTATTTCATTCTCCATGAACATAAGGTTGCAAGGAATTGAACCTTGCACCTTTAACTAAGAATTCAAAGAGCCCAACCACTTGAATCAATAACATTTTATAAAATAAGTTATATGTAATAAATATATATTGTATTCTAAGAATATTTAAATTTAATGATGCAAGGAATTGAATCTTTAACCTCTAGCTAAAAATAACGACAACTAAACCACTTGAACAAACGACACTTTGTAAAAAAAGTCATATCTAATATACATATAATACTTTTTAAAAATATTTGAAATTAAGGAAGTAATAAATTGAACATTTAGCAAAAAAATATTAGAATCAAATTACATGAACCAACAACGCTTTTTGTAATAAGATATATCTAATAAATATATAATGCTTTCTAAAAATATTTTTAAAAAAATAAAAAATCAACATTTTACTTCATTTTATAATACCAAATAATTAGTTTATGACTTATTATATGAAAAATTATTTTGTTTAACATAAATTGAATATTTAATGCACATATATTATTGGCTGATTACGAATAATGGTTTGTATTTAACAAAATATAAGGTTATGTTTGTTAAAATTTTGGTGTTTAAAAACATACTTTTTTATGTTTACGAGGTAAGATGTGTAGTTAAAAATTGATTTGGGGAATTGTGTTGTTTAAAAACATGTTTTTTTTAGTTTGCCAAACAGAGGCTAAATAATATATTTTTTAAATATATTATATAAAATGATAATATGAAAACAGAAATATTATCACTAGTTTAATTATATAAAAATAATTACTAACTTTAAAATGGATGTTGTGAATGTTATTTGTTATAAGTGGATGTTATTGTTATAGATGAGTTTTTGTCGCTATAGGTACCTTTAACAGAACTCATAATGACAACAGGAGAACTGTTTCGAGGTTGAAGACACTACTTTGCACATATAATGAGTTCAATATTGTTATGATTGAAAAAAAGTAGTGACGAGATTGGAGTTGTTACTGTGTAAACATAATAAGTTCAATGTTGTTCCAATTTAAAAGATCATATTGCTTCAGATCAGTTCATAACGATTTTAATGTCGTTCCTGTTTAAAAGGGTAGTAACGAGGTATAAATCGTTACTTTGTAAACATAGCGTGTTCAACATCGCTCCCTTTGAAAATACCTTATTGCTCCAGATCTATTCATAATGAGGTTGAAGTCGTTACTGTATATACGTAACGAGTTCAATGTCATAATTGTTCATGCTTCATATCTATTCATAACGAGGTAGAAGTCATTACTTTGTACACATAACGAGTTTGATGTCGTTATGACATATTTACAATAATGACATCGTCATCTATAAATTCGAACAGTCAACAAACTTGCATAAATTTTGTCGTAACGATGTTTAAGTCATTGTAACAACTACAAAGTTGTGATCATTTTGTAAATCGTACCAAAGTAATAATAACGATTGTGAGATCATTAGAGTTGAAAATAAAACTAAAACGATATGGATGTTGTTTTATTTTACATATAAAGAGTTAAATATCGTTTTGTTTTAGCCTCTAAAAATAGCATAACGACATTCATGCCGTTTCTGCAAAAAATTAACGATTTCAATGTCGTAACGACATATTTACAATTATGCCCCTGGCTTCCATAAATTCCAACTGCAAAAAAACTGACACTAACTTCTCCATAACGATATCTAAGATGTTATAACGACTTACAACACGTTAGCGTTTTGATAATCATTCCAGTGATAAAATAACGATTCCGAGATTGTTGGAGTAGAAAATACAACCAAAACGATTTGAAAATCGTTTCTTTAAATATATAGTGAGTTCGAGTTTGTTTTGCTTCCGAACTAAAAAATAACGTAACGACATTCACATCATTCCTTTATATTAAAAAAAAATCGAGATCGTTTCAATTCAAATGTGACCTACAATGATATTTACATTATTCCTTCCCTTTCATAATGACTTGAAAATCATTCTGTCAAGAATCGACTACACATCATAACGTGTTCCATATCGTTTTATTGTAAATATTACGAAATCAATATCGTTCCTATGTAAATTATGCGTATAACGACTTAAACATCATGTCTTCATAGGAATACCAGAAGTATTTCGTTATGGCTAAAATTGATGATTCGATCATTCTTTGCCATCCGACATGACTCCTACATGCATACATTGACAAAAAATGTCATATAAGGTGATTCAAATACATTAAGGTAAATTGATGAGAGTGGAATCACATGATTGATCATTTCCCCCCATTGTAACTCTTTTCATGATATTTTTTTGTCAATGTATGTATGAGGACTCATGTCGGATGGCAACGAACGATCGAATAATTGATTTTAACCATTAGAAAATACTTCTCACGTTCCTTATGAAAACATGATGTTTAACTCGTTATACGCATAATTTACAATGGAAATATATGGATTTTGTAATATTTACAATAAAACGATATGGAACATGTTATGATGTGTAGTTGATTCTTAACATAACGATTTTCAAGTAGTTATGAAAGGGATGAACGATTTTTTAGATGGGAACAACATTTAACTCGTTAATTACAAAATGAACAACCTATGCCTCATTATGCGTAGATTAAAACCTGTAGTATTCTCAAAAGAAAGATATTGAAATCATTATGTACACAAAATAATGACTTAAATCTCAATACTTCATTTTTTAGACTAGAACGAATTTTAAGACGTTACGGGTACAAAGTTACAATTTAGAACTCGTTATGATCAGAAAATAGTCAGTATGGTATATTCTAAACAGAGAATGATAGGCCCTATAAAACAAACGACTTAACATCCAACTATAAAATCATACTTCATAATATAAACCATCCATCCTCATTCTAACACAAATTAACTTCAACATCGATCTAATGCCACAAATGTAATAGAAAAATACATTGGTGCTACTGGAGCCTGAGGCATATTTGGGTCAATACATGCCATCTCCATTTCATAAAGACTTGAATCAATGTTCAGCTCCTCTTTCACTTTGTCATATAATTCCACATATGAAATTGTCCTCGAAACAAGAATATGACTAGCCCTTCCTTTTGCATTCCCCACATATTTTCATATCCATACACCTTCATCATTATGTTCAAACTCAACTGGGTAACACATTGATATCCGTACGGAATCCACATTGTCCATAACTGCAATTCAACATAACATTTTTAAAAAATAATAAAATGTCTAAACCCTGCTAACGAAACACAAATGTAAATGAACATGCTCCCAAATATTACTTCACTTTAGATATCATGAGATGCTTGCATTTACTAACATATATATTATTTCAACAAACACGAATATGGATGACAAGAACAGATTCATAATAATGACATCAATATGACCAAAACGACTTCAAACTCGTTATGCGTAGAATAACAGTAGAGAAACAACTTTGAACTCGTTATGCCTAGAATAACAGTAAAAAAAGTCAACATTACATCAACAAGAATTTATTCAGATATTGCTTTAAAAAATAGTTAAGAATTCTTCAAATTTAACCTTACCTTCACTTCTTCTCCAAATGGCCAATACCAATGTTGAAAAATGAATTTCCCAACTTCAAGTTTCAAGAAAATTAGTGCCCAAAGAATGAAGGAAGAGTAAGAGCTTTTTTGGAGAAAAAAAAAGTGGTGAGGACAATAGTTAATGTGAAGATGAGAGACCTTGGAGAAGACGAAGTGAAACGACAATGGCCGGAGCACCTTCCTGGGAGATGAAGAACATGACAGATTCAATTGGGCATGAATTAGGTTTTGCTTGACAGATGAAATCAAAATAAGGGCAACACAGTCTTTTAGAACTCTAGGACATTTTAGTAATTAATATATCATTTTCTCTATTATTAGAAAGAATAGACTATTAAACTAAGATACATTCATGTGGGCCTTTCTAAACAAATGTTTTGTTTGACTGTCTTTTAACTAAATCAGCCGAAAGGAAATGGGAGGAGAGGTGAGGAGAGGAGAGGGGGAAAAAATGAAATTCAATGATTTTGGATCGAACAGCAAACCTCATACCACATTCGTGTTGCTTCCAGTTGAGCTACATCAATTTTTAATCCAAAATGCGTTTTTTGTCCTTTTGATCTTTTTAGCTGAAATCCATTGAAAATGTCCAAAATGATGTTTTTGGTATTTTGAGTTTTGTGTGTAAATTTCTATTTTGTTTTAGAAAATGAGTTTTGAAAAATGGGAAAGAGAACGCATTTTCAATATTTTCAAAAATAAAAACTGAAAACGGCCTGAAACAAGTAAAGAGAACAAGACCTTTGTATCTTTTATATTAAAATTTGGTTTTCCATTCCTTCGGTCAAAGATGTACCAAACAGGGCCCAACAGTTTTTTAATAAAAATCAATGCATTCACATTAGCAATTGAGCAAGGCGCTCAGTAACTTCTAAATATTAAACATTATTATTAACTAATTAACATATCATGGTAATATTATTCAAAAATCAAAACCCTACATCATTTTTCACATCCATTTTTTCTATACCATCTCCAAATCACTGCCTCTGATCATAACCTCCAATCACTGGCCGATTTCTCTACCATCTCCCCAAGATCTCTGCCTTCGGTCACCATCGTGTGCGAATGTGATTTTGAATTTGTTGTGGTGGTGGTTTGAGTTGAGCTAATATTTGAATTTGTTCTGGTGATTGAGGCAGTGCCGCAGTCATGGGTCTGTTTATGTGGTGCTTTATGGAGAAGATAAAGTGCTTTCGAAGTTCGCCCTGACTTCGATCTATTTCATGTGTTTGCAGTGGCTTCAATCTAGGTGTGCAGTGCAATTTCCTGTTTTGTGGTGGTGGTGGTGCATTTTGTAGGCGATGCAGTGGTGTGGTGTGGTGTGGTGTGGTGTGGTGTGGTGTGGTGCAGTCATGTTGTGCATTGGTGGTTGTTTTGCATTCGAAGGTGATGATTTGATATTCTTCTTCGGAGGAATGGTGGTTGTGGAGATTGTGGCATGCATGTGGTGGTGCGATAGGTGGTGAAGCAGGTGTGGAGTAGTGGCGGTGACGGCGGTGGTGATTCAAGTGGTTGGTGGTCATGGTCGTGAAGTTGTAGGCGGCGACGACTTGGGTAGGAATAGGTTTGAGTTTTTGTTTGGTTTGTGTAGGGTAGGGTAGTGGTAGGGGTAGGGTGGGTTGATTTGGGTTGGGTGGGTAACTTGTTTGTGACCAATTTACTTGAAATTTGTGATCGAGATAAAATTGTGACCTACAAAATTCAAGATTTGTGACCTATAAATAAGTTGTAACTTAAGAAATTTGTAAATTATGAATGAAAAATAAGTTGTGACCATAAATTGTAAAAATTTTGACTCATAAAATCGAGATTTGTGATCGAGAAAAAGTTGTGACTTACGAGATTTATAAATTGTGACCGAAAAATAAGTTATGACCTAACTTTTCAAAAATTGTGACCTATAAAGATTTAGTGATCTATAAAATTTCTGACTTGCGACCGATAAGAGAGTCGTGACGATTAATTTGATAATTTGTGACCTATAAAATTTGAAAGATGTGTGAGCAAGAAATAAATCTGACTAATTAATTTGATATTTGTGACTTATGTGACTTGTGACCATAAATTGTATAGTTGTAACCTTAATTATTTAATTACCAATTTAATTATATATTTTTAACAAAAACCTGATTTTTGAACTAAAATAACAAGTTTCTTAAATATGAAATCTTATGAAGGGATGGCAACTAGGTGGGGATGTCAATCCCCATCCTCGCCCCGTCGGAGATTTACCATCACCATTCCTGCTCCATCTCCACTTAGACGGGGCAGGACCGGACGGGGCTGGGCGGGGATGTCATAATCTCCATTTACATATCTGTTTATTATTATATATATTTTTGTTTATTAATGTCTTTTTATAAAGATTATCTAATGAAATTTCTCTTAGCACTTTATTCCTTGACTAGATCAAACGTTTGCAGGCGCACCATAAAAGTATAAACAAGCATATTAGGAAAGATATTTATGGTCATCAAATGATGATAATGCATAAGAAAGCAACTAATTTTCCCATTTGGCATCTGTTCACGATTAAAGAAAAAGATATAAAAGTTGAAAAGATCCAAAAACTTGGCGTCTTTTATTATCCATTATGACGTAATAAAAAGTGTTTTATAATTTATATAATTATTCAGGAATGAAAAGAATGACAAACATGTTTTAACGAAAGAGAAACGAAAAAATTAAATAAAGAAAAGTTATGTCAAAAACGTATTTAAGTGTCCCTTTTCTCGAGACTCTTTCAAGCACTCCTGTCCTCATTTGATTACATGTCATATATGTACGGAAAATTTCTTCGAGTGAACTTCAAGAATATGAAAACGGTTTGTCATTTTGACTAATAGATATCCCTTGGTGAATTTCAAAAGTTGGGACGGTAAAAAACGGTTAACTTGAAAACTGTTTTGAATAGCCTACTTTGTGAGGCTATAACATTCTCCCCGATTATCCATATCTTGCATCGTAAATTGTGCGTGAAAGTGCACCATAAGTACTTCAAGACGATACTAAGAAACCAAGATTTTGAATCTTAGCCCCAATATGGCTCCTCGAAATTATTTTTTAAAGAAATGAAGCATGAGGTGTCAAACCTATGGGACACAGCTGCAATTATAGGTTGCCTTAGTCACCCAATGTAGACCTTACACCTCCTCCTTTTGCATGAAAATGATATTCCACCTCCTACTTAATGAGTTAGCTGGGTCATTTGCTTTATATTCTAAAATAAGAATTGCAATCCTCCATGAACATGATTTTGTTCTTCTTGTGCAGCCATTCATCTCTATATATAGCCACAACCATGCATGAAGATCTCACACAGAAATATTAGCCAAGAAACCGTAAGTTAGAGAGAATGATTCCATTCCTTCCTTCAAAATCTTAGAAAGCAAAAGTTATAATGTGGGTTTAATCTTTTGTTAGGATCAAGACATGCTAATATAATAACATGATCTTGGTACCTTAACTAGTATTCTGGAGATCCAAAACCAGTGACAAAGCATTGAAGAAAACTCAGAAAATAAGTTCAGAAACACTGAAATTCCTGCAAGTATCGATACATATACTTCTACCACATGTATCGATACCTCTACAGTCTTTATTGATATATGCACATTAAAAATCAGGACAAACAACATGTATCAATACATGTAAGAGTATCAATACTTCTACAAAGTAAAGAACTTCTTTTCCACCATTCTGAATCGAAGTGAGTGGAATATGTCTAATTGTTTACTTGATTACGCGATCTCATTATAACTCCATATTGTAAATATTATCGTGATATTGTCATAATTTCATTATAAGTCCAATATTTTTATCATCATCATATTGTCGTGATCTTGTTATAAGTATTTCTGTAATCTTGTTATAAAAATTCATCATTTAATATGTGAGTATCATATTAACGTTATCATGACATCCATATGTTTAACATAAAGAAGATGATTTACTAGTTTATTATCACGATCTTGATATCAATATCATACTTATAAAGATTAACATCATATGTCGATACATTGAATATATCAAACAATTTATGTCCTCATTTTATGTATCGATACATACTAATATGTATCGATACATAATATACTGATCAGTACTATTTTAGTATTTAAATGAATCCTTATTTTTGTGTAAGTGATCCTAGACTGGTTAACATAATGAAGATGATAATTTGGTCTTGACAAATAATAATACGTCATCTACTTGTTAAAAGATACAATACATGATTATATGAATTTGACATAACTTAGATATTACCTTGATCTTGAATATATAATAATTAACTTACTTGTTTGTATGTAACTCTTGAACATATGAACTTGTCTTGACTTAACTTGGCTTAGCTGTACTTGTACTTGATTACGTGATCTTAAATGCTATTTCGTGATATGTGTCCATTATGCATAGCATTAAAAGGGATTTTTATGTTTTTCCTTATACATTGCATAGAAAGGAACTTCTTGCATTACAGTTATACTTTATCTCGCTTGTTAATAAGCATATGGCGCTTGTCTTGATATATGTGCTACAGAGTCCAACAATTGGTTCACGATGTGGTTACGCTTGCTAATAAATTTCAGGGATCTCAACTCCCTGTTTGGAACCCTGGGTATAGAATCCATGCTTGTAAAAGAATTCGTGGAATAAACTCCACGCTTGAACTCGGGATTACATTCCTTGCTTGTGCTCGCTTGGGATAGTAGTTGATTTGTAATATGGGCCCTATTAAAAGTTACACTCTCTTAAAAATACATACATTTGCCTAAGTCTTGAATATATGAGTTTGACTTGATTTGAATATATGAAATTAACTTGACTGGACTGGATATAATTTAAAATACATATAATCTAAAATAACTTGACTTGGTTCTGATCTCGAATATAAGTCTTGTCCTGAATATATGACGTGCCTATGAGATATGAATATATACTTAATTGATTTAGTAAATAAAACTTAAATAAATCTTGAATATGTGAGGTTAACTCGTCGACATGCAATAGCATATGTGCACTATACTCAATTCATTGGGCAAAGTGTATGCTCATTCAACAACATATCTAATATTTCAAGTAAAAACAGAAATGAAAGAGGAATTGGTTTGGATCTTCAGACAACGAGATGATAGTACTGTGCTAGGTGACGACCTGTGAGTTGGGGACTCACCGACTAAGGTCTTGTGTTTGAATTGCCAAACTCGCTATTTTATTATTGTTACTATATATCTAAAAGATTTTAAAGTCAAGGTCTTATATTAAATATTTTATCTTTAGTTTTTAAATGAATGTGTTTTGTTGTAAAGTAAAGTGATTCTGAAATCTCAGTCCAATTACGTCGCTTACGTCATTGATTTATGAAAAGACAGATAAAAGTATTTTCGCAAATTATCGTACTACGTGTTGGCGTCAAAATTTGAAAATAAATAAAAAATTCGACTATGTGCCACAAAAGTAATTATTTCATTTTATGTGAACATTGATTTTTTGGAGCAATATTTAGTTATACAAATTCTTTTCTTAAAGTATGATTATTTTACAAAATTCTCATTTAACAGCTCTACTGAATGATTAATATTAATAAAAAACTCATAATAACTTTTATAGAACATTAAAGTTTAATTATGTTAAGAAGTATGTTTGGAAAGAATGAGATGAGACTTGAGAGTGAGAGATGAAGAGTAGTATATAGTTAAAATGTAAGGCTTGATTATGAAATTATATATTTAGGAGTTGGGTGGTTTAAGACACTTTTAATTTATTTGAATTTTTTAAAATTAACTTATTAATCGGGGATGGTTTCGGGCGCGGGGACGAGGATTTGACAGCAATCCTCATCCCCACTTCATCCCCGATTAGGGATACTTTTTCATCTTGTCCCCATCCTATCCTCGTCATTGTCGGGGATTTTCCTCTCGTTCGAGGTGGGTCCCCGTCGGGTTCGAGGATTTCCACCCCATTGCCATCCCTTTTTATCTTAAAAATTCCTTTAACTTGCATATTTTGCCCTTTCTCAAATCACTTTTTAACCACACACATTTTCTCTCTCCAATTTTTAACCATGCATTTTATCTTGAACATCAAAATAAATCTTCTCTTTCCAAATTAATTGGTAACCGAAAGGATCCTTAGTTTCTATTTGGCAAACTGTTTAAAAATGCGTTTTCAGACAACACAATTTCATAAATTACTTTTTAACTAAAACATTTTTTCTCTTCATTTTTAATAATATGTTTTATTTCAAAAACATAAAAAAAATATTTTAAATACAAAACTTTTTAATAAACATAGCTTTGTAACTGAAACTCAGAGGAGGATGTCAGTTTTCAAAGCTGTTTTCACAAAAATGAGCTGATTTTCTCCTTCAAAAGACATCAATTTTTTTAGTACAAAGGGGTCACTGGAGGAGAAGGAGTACAAGGGGGTTAGGATTTGAAGTCGAGACCGAATAGAGAAAATTAAAGTAATTTGATCATTGCGACACACTTCTAAATTTTTAAAGACATCAATCTTTGAACCAATTAAACTCTATCCATTTGGCGGCGGGAATAAATAAAATTTAATTTATAATGTGTATAATTTTGGTTTTTTGGGTAAGATGAGTAGTTAAAAATTGAATAGAGAAAATGTGTGAGATTAAAAAATGATTTGAGAAATTGTGCTCATTATATTATAATGGTTACCAAACAGAGCCATAGTAATATTGAAATTAAAAAAATATTATTTTAGAAAGAGGATTAATTTTCAATAAATTATTTGACTATTTTATCGACATATTGACTGAATTCATTTCTAGCCCTTGTTTGGCCCCATTTTTTATAAATCAAATTATTCAATACTCAATTTCAACCATCTATTTTAGTCAAACCTACCATTTTTTACTTTTCAAACATTTTTTTACCACACATCCTCCCAAAAATACTATTCCAAACCATAATTTTTTTCCTAATAATGGGTCCCAAACAAGGGCATAATGAACAACACAAATTATTAATTTTTTAAAATTTAAAAATATTTTCAGTATATGGCGCAAGTGGATATGAAGATCGGTCCTCCAATTCTTATAAGAAAATTCTTGCGCGTGTTTGATAAAAGATGGAAAAGGAAAAGAAAATATTTTTATTTTCCACCTCAATCCATGTGAAAATATTTTTTAAGAATTGGCCGAAACAAGCTTTAAATAGTTGCACCTAAAAATGACTTTTCATGACAAAATTTTCAATCAAACATCAAAGTTGTAAAATATTTTCCTTAGAGGTTGTTTGGTCCTATCTAATTTTTTCAATTTTTCTCTTAAGTTTATTTTCAACCACACATTTTTATGAGACTCTTCACTTTTAACACTTTTCAATCACACATTCTTCCATAAACCTATTTTCTCAAATTTCTCCAAAAATACATACACCAAACAGGCTTTAATTTGACATTTTCACGATAAATGTTCACACAAACACATACCTCAAGTCCGTGTCTGATTTTCCATCTTTTACTTAAAAAATATCAAATCATGAAAAATATTTTTCACCATTTTTATTTGTTTGGTGATTGAATGGAAAATTTGTCATGGAAAATATTTTCTTAGGTACAACTAATTAAAACACACTTAGCTCATTTGTTTTGAAAATATTTTTTTACCTATTTGGCAAGAAAACATTTGTCATTTTAGGTGAAAAGTCTTTTGTGCCACATTTGATAATTTTTGTTATTGTTAATTGACTTAATTTTTTTTATTTATAAATTAACATTACTATTATCAAGTATAATGAGTGAAAAGTAATTTTTTTTTTATTAAAATAGCTAAATTTTGTTTTATTTGCAATGAAAAATAATGTCAATCAAACAATAAAATAAAGAAACATTTTCACTTTTTTACCTGAGAAATTAATTCAATCAAACACTTCCAAGAAAATAATTTCAAAACAAATCAATTACAAGAAAATATTTTCTTATTATCCGTTTTTCATCTTTTCAATCGAACATAGTCAAAGTGAATTTTATTTTAAGTAAAAATTTTCAAATGCCATATGAATTCTATTTCTAAATAAAAATTTTCAAAAAATCATATAATTACCTCGATTGGAGTAACTCTGTATATAGTGTTCGCCCAAATTATAATCTATACAATTTTTTAAGTTATTTCTTAATCATACACATTTTTACTCTTCAATTATAACACGTACAAAAGCCGTCGAACAGGGTGTAAAGAACCAAAAAATTATTTTGCTCGTGATTAAAAATTATTCGCGTAGCCAAAAATGCTCCTTGTCTTGTCGCCCAAGTACTCTTTTTCTTCCCTTCTTTAATTCCTCACTCGACCCTCGCACTAGCATTAATCGATCAAATTCTTCCGAGAAAAAGGCAAGAGGGTGATAGATCAGAAAATATTTGCACGTATTCACAACAACCCATTACGATCTTTCGATACATACACACATACAAAAAGGGTAATAGATGGCGCGATACGACAGAGCAATTACTGTGTTCTCGCCAGATGGCCATCTATTTCAGGTGGAGTATGCCCTCGAGGCCGTCCGAAAGGGAAACGCCGCTGTCGGTGTTCGCGGAACTGATACCATCGTCCTTGCTGTCGAGAAGAAGTCTGCTCCCAAACTCCAAGACTCCAGGTCAGTATCGTGTATCTGATGTTCTTTATACTTCGAAATGCGCGTGTATTTTTGTAGATCGTTGGATTGCAAGTCATTAATGATTTTGGGGTATTCGGTGATTTATTCGGGTTGATGGTAATCGAAAGGGTTATCTAGGGTTTTGGGTTTTTAATTTCGTAATTGGATTATTTTAACACAGCGGTGAAAAGACAAGTTAATTAATTTGTGGTTGGAAAATGTCCGAACGGAGTTAATTAAATAATTGCTCACTTACTTTACTCGGCTTACCACTTGCTCACTGGAACAAAAAATTAACTTTACACCAAGGTTGTGTTAGATAAGCTTATATTTGTCATGGAAAATGCAAATCACAATTTTCCTCCTTTTGCCTTGTTTGATTTGATAGCATTTATTTTGCCAAGAATTTTTTTCTTCTTCTTTTGAGTCGTGACTGATTTGCCGTGGAAATGAGAAATTCATTTGCCTAGCATTGAGGTGGTTTTTGGTTATGGCAAATGATTTTTATCACGTTTGATCTTTTTGTTATTATTAATTGACTTATTATTATTATTTTTTTTTTTGTAGAAATTAGTATTATTATCAAGTACAAATGTGTTAAAAAAACATAAAAAAAAGATTTTTTTTTTTTTTAAATAACTAAATTTTGATTTATTTGTCAAGAAAAATAATGTCAGTCAAATAACAAAAATTGAAAAATTCCTCACTTTTTTACCTAGAAAATTAATCCAATCAAACACTTCTAATTGATAATTTTCATGAAAATAATTTTAGGCAATTCAATTCCCTGAAAATTATTTTCTTTCTACTCATTTTCCATATTTTCAACGAATCCTAAGTTATTACTTACTCATTGAACTTAAAAATATTACTCTTTGCTCGCTCATCTTTTTAATTTTGTACTCATCCATCACCATTTCAAATCTGTTATTCATAATTGACGAAAAAATTCATGTGCACGACAAAAAATTCATGTGACAGCTTGCTGACATTAATTGTCCACGTGTATTGGTTGAAACAATAAAAAAACAAGTGATTTGTTCGTGATATGCAAAATCAAAAGCAGATTACCTTAACTAAATTAAAGGAATGCAAAAGTTATGAATCTCGAAATCAATAAACAAATTTGGATTGAGGCTCTATTCATGTGTATGAAAAAACATTTCTTTTCATACAATGAATTATTGAATTTTTTTGGGGTAATCATAGGAGAATTTGATTCAGGAGATTTCGTGTATTTAATTTGAAGAATTTTAATTTTAAAGTTGAGAAGAAGTGTTTTTCACAAATTAAATAAAAATTGTCATTTTGGTTGGATTTATTTTTAATCCAAGTGAAGAAATTAACTTGGTCAAGTTGTTTATATCATTTTTTTGTGGAACACATGGAGTTTTTCTTCAATTTCGATTAACAAATTTAAAAGAAGTGATAAATGGGTGACTTAGAGCCTCTTTGGTGTAGGAGAAATTTTTAAATGTGTGGTTGAAAAGTGTGTAAACTAGTGAGTCATATATAAATGTGGTTGAAAATGAATTTGAGGAAAAAGTTAAAAAAATTCATGGACCAAACAGGCCTTGAGTGAGTAAACAATAACCTAGGTAAAGTTCAATGAGCAGTGAGTAACATTTTTTAGTTCAGTGAGCTAGGAGTAACCTAGCTAAAGTTGAGTGAGCATTCATTTTCATTCATTTAATTAACTCAGTGCAATGGTAAGTTACTTTATTTCTTTAATATCCTATTAATTGTGTGATTTAGTTCTTTTTTTGTTTGCAAAATTAGAACAAGCTGTTATTTTTAAATTTCCCGATTATATAATTAGTGATTGGTAAGTTTAAGGATAGGTTACTTGGAACAATTAGTGGACCTCAAGTCTAGTGAAGGAGAATTGAAGATAGGAGTATTTTTGTGCGTTACTGACCAACTACTGCTTGCGTGTACGAGTTTTTAAGGATGTGTATTTGTATACTAGAATCATTTGTCAATTTCCTAGAAATATTAGGCATGGCTTCAGGAGCTAAGGCTCAGTCTTTATGTACTCCAAACTGAATTTTATTCTACGTTACAATTGGTGGTTAGGATCTTATTTTGCATTTTCTTAGCTTTCAACAAGCATGCAATGTGTCCTGATATCTTTTACCGGCCTCCGATTTGAGGTCTTTGTTCTTATCGTCACTTTTTATGTTCTTGCTTTCAGATCGGTGAGAAAGATTGTCAATTTAGATAATCACATTGCATTGGCTTGTGCTGGACTGAAAGCAGATGCGCGTGTTCTAATAAATAGAGCGCGTATTGAGTGCCAAAGTCATAAGCTTACAGTTGAGGACCCTGTGACTGTTGAATACATAACTCGCTACATTGCTGGACTTCAGCAGAAGTACACACAAAGTGGCGGTGTGAGGCCTTTTGGGCTTTCAACCTTGATCATCGGTTTTGACCCCTACACAGGTGTCCCATCTCTTTACCAGACAGATCCCTCGGGAACTTTTTCAGCATGGAAAGCAAATGCAACTGGGAGAAACTCAAACTCGATCCGGGAGTTTTTGGAGAAGAATTACAAAGAAACATCTGGCCAGGAGACTGTCAAACTAGCCATGCGGGCTTTACTTGAAGTAAGTCATCTATGTGGGCATAACTCATAGCTTTAACTTCTACTTGGTTTATTGCATTTTTATTTAGTTTTAGTCTCGTGCATTTGAAATGTTCTTCTGTTCTTGCTTAATTATCCCGAATTTGGCTATTTATTTTGGTTATCATTAACCATTTGATCTAATATGTTAGCCTAATATTATCAAAATGCAGTCTACTTATTTATGTTGTTTAATTTGTGCATCCTTTTAGATGAAGAACACCAAAAGCTTCAAGTAGTTAAAATTTTAAAATAAATTACTTTATTCAATAATTAATTATGTTTCTGAAAACTTTTCTGTTGCTGTTGAAAATTGCTTGGAGTGCATTATTCACATATCCACACTACTTGTGTTAATGTGCATCTTAATGATGAGACCATATTAGACAAACAGTCACAAACTTCACATTAATCTAAGAATATTTGCACAAAGTGGACTTGTACTAGCATCTTAAATCAGATAATGTCATTATGTAGTAGTCACATACAACATGGACCAAGTCATGAAATTGATGTTTTTAATTGTCTCCCGCATCCATATTCCTTCTTTTAGCATCTGGTAGGCTATATTCTGTAGTCAAACAGAAGTAGGAAGATATCTTATGTTCATTTAAATTTGTTGATTTTCATGCTGTATGATGGAGTTTCTCTGTTAAATGCTGCAAATAAACTAGAAGTCCAGGTACCTCAATGGTGTTCTCAATATGTGTGTATTACCATATCTTCAACTTTTACTCTGAAAGATTATGGAA
Source organism: Ligustrum vulgare (assembly GCA_963555705.1). Taxonomy (NCBI): domain Eukaryota; kingdom Viridiplantae; phylum Streptophyta; class Magnoliopsida; order Lamiales; family Oleaceae; genus Ligustrum; species Ligustrum vulgare. The sequence goes on along the minus strand of OY743189.1, from coordinate 17,430,984 downwards.
CTCTCAATATTTGTATATTTACCTCTGCTTATGTGCACTCAACAATTCGATGGTGGAATCTGGCCAATAGTTTCCCTCATGTAGTTAATTATAAATGAAAATTAGATGAATGATCTTCCTGTAGAATAATTGGTATAGGAATTTTGTGATTGTAATTACTAGCTACATATAACAGCTGGTGCCTGGTTGTGTATTTAACGCTCACATCCATGACAGTGTGTGCAATCACAGATGTTTGTGAGTTTTGGACAATATTTTGGATTTCAGTCCAATTGAAGCAAGATTTGGAAGTTGAAGTAAGTGGATTTGTTCAAAAATTCCGCATTGCATTTTCTGTTTCTCTAGTTGCTATGCCTTTCATCTTGTGAAGGGCAATAACTTAACTGCTGATAGGGAGATGGAGGTACCATAAGAACACTGTGTCTTGTTGCCTGCAGTGCTTGACCTCGGTACAGAAAATCCAAGGATTTGAGATTTACATTGCTATTTTGTTATGTTGACATCACATGGTGCCGCTGCCCTGGATGTTGGTTCTCGGAGGTCTAGGAGAGACTACAGTTTCAAGTTGGACTTAGACTAATAATGTATGTCACAATTCACTTAAAAAGAGTTCATAGAATGCACAACTTGCTAGTGATTTCCATTTTGAGCTCATCCTGTAAAGTAGTTTAGGTGCAAGAGTCGTGCAAGACTTCCTCATTGATGGAGCTAACTGTTAAATATAAGAAAAAAATCTGGAGTTGTGGAGCTGGAATTATGATTGCTAGTTGCTAACAGGAAGCATCCTGGTGTTTGCATTTTATCTGTTGTGATCTGAAATGTGAGATGAATTAGCTTTTGAGGGTCGTGAGATGTAGATGGTGGAAAATCTTGGGTATGAGTGCTAAGTTTCTTGGAACAGTCCCTTTTCTACGTCATTTTGTGGCCTCTCTCGTGCTAATGTTTATTTATTTCTGGAAAGAATTGGGAAACCCACATCTTTTTTCGGGGTAACTCAATATCCTCGCACAAAAATTTGAATATCTGATTGGAGAATGTTTTAATAAATGACTGGGCGTGACTGTCTTAATACATACTCTCCTCACCTTTAATTACTGGGTTTCCTATATTGAATTTTTTAAAACACGGTTTCTCATTATTGAAGGAACCATTTATCAAACCAATGCCATCTAATCTATTTTTGTGCATGCAGGTAGTTGAGAGTGGTGGAAAGAATCTAGAAGTTGCTGTAATGACCAAAGATCATGGATTGCACCAGCTTGAAGAAGCTGAAATTGATGCCATTGTTGCTGATATTGAAGCAGAGAAAGCAGCTGCAGAGGCTGCCAAGAAGGCCCCTCCCAAGGAAACTTAGGACTATGGCTTATGTTTTGCTCAACATGTCTTCTTTCGTGATCTTTAATTCCGACTGTAATATGTTGCTTTTGACAGTTGATATCTGTTACTTTCTTCCCTCTATTATACCTCTAGACAATTTATTTATTACAAGATGCTGAATTTTTAGTTAATTGATTTGCTCCATAGTAACCTCTCTGTCTTAAGATTTGTACACGCCTCTTGTTCATTCGGGTTTGGTGTGGGCATCAGTATTTATTATTTACTTGTGCTGGAAGTTGAGAACTTTCACTTAGCTGAGACTCTGTTTGCGTGATTTGAACTGTTCCAAGGTTGCGCGTTTCGATTTATTTTGATGAATGCTATTTATTTGACTTTAGCCCCTCTTTCTTTGTTTTGTCAGACGGACTCCTTAAGTAACGTGATGAACTTAAACTTATCCGTTCTATCGTTTTAAGTTAAACGGCACGTTTTAAACAAATATTATTCTCGTTGGGGAAAACTGGTGTGGACAAGGATTGACTGGTGAATAGTGGTACACCGCATATAATTGTCCATATATAGAGATAATGGAAGAAGGGGGGGTGGGGGTTGGGTGTTAGGAGTCTAGAACCGACTATCCTTTTAACCAATGTTTTGAAACTCGGCTTGACCGGTTTGCTCGCCAAACCTGTGACCCAGTTAAAAAATTGGGTTGAAAAATCTAAAAAATCCGTAACGCAAAAACCTGGCCAAAACCCGGTTGATCCGGCTGGATTTCTGTCAACCCACCGACTCGGTATCGGGTTTGGCATGTCGAAAGTTCCTCTTTTCTATTTTTTTCTTTGCCCCTTAAAATCGAAATTAGGGTTACTCTCTTCATTATTCTTCACTTTATTTCCCTCAAGTCTCATGGCAGTAAGCAGCAACGAAATCCCATCTTCTTCATCCTCAACTTCTTCTTTAGAATGTGTTTGGTATTGTTTAAAAAGAGTTTTTTTGAAATGAATAATGATTTTGAGAAAAATGGATGATTAAAATTTGGTTGAAAAATTAAATATTGTGGGCTTGACTTTTAATGAATGATTGTGATTGAGTACTGTATAAAAAAGAGAAAAGTTTAATGAAATTCAAACAAGGGCTTAATGTCAAAGTTCTTGGCTTATTTCTGACTGGTCCACTGGTCCAGAATCTCGATTTAGCTTCTGAAACACTACCAAACAAGCGAGAAGCTCAGGTATGGAAACATGAGGCGACATTTTTTCTTAGTTGCCTAATTTTTGATATCTATTTATTTAGTTTTATATGCTGAATTTGATGTGGGAGCCTATTGCTCGGAACAAACAGGAAGTTTTTTTCGATGTAAATCAGTAATATTGGGCTATGTTTGATTGCATGAAATTTTTCGAGGAAAATCAAAAAAATTTCCCACTTTCCAAGTTTAGGTTTTTTGATTGCCATATTTTTCCAAGCAAAACATTTTTCATGCTAATGGTTCACGCGCCTCTTTACCTCAATTTGCTGGAAATTGTTTTCTTCAACTTTTGAGAATAAAATATTTTTCATGTTAGATGAAAAATAACATGAAAAATGATTTTGCGCCAAATTTAATCAGTATTGTTGTTAATTATTTTTTTCCCAAAAAATAACATTATTATTTTCAAGTACAAATATGCTAAAAAAGTTAAAAAATATTTTTTTTTTGATTAAAATAGCTAAAATTTACTTTATTTTCTATGTAAAATAATGTTAATCAAATAACGAAAGTTGTAAAATTTTCCACTTTTTCTACTTAGAAAATTAAACCAATCAAATATTTTCAATTAATTTTCCACTAAAATATTTTTCAAGCAAATTAATTCTTTGAAAAATATTTTCTTTTCACCAATTTTTTTTACCTTTGCAATCAAACACATCCTTAGTAAGTTTGTGTTTGAAATTAGAATTAATAATGGTGTCTCAAAGATGCACCCTTCCTGCAACAATGCCATTTAGTGTTTTCAATATGAGAATTGAGCTTTTCAATTTATATAGCATTTGAGAGGAATGAATACTTTTTGTCTGGGATTTAATATACTCTCGAAGATGCTGAATTTTGCTTATTTTGTGCCTTATCTATTGCATTTCTTTTTCACAGAAAAAATTAACGGAGAAAATTGAAGAAATACCATTGAAAAAATGGAATGGAGTTATGGAGACGAAAATGTCGCAGCACCTACCGTTGAGAACTAAAAGCACAATTCCCGTTAAACATATGTTGCTAGCATGTAAAAAACAACTGTAATTATAGGGAGACATTATTTATAGACATTTTAGGGACATTATGATGTGGTACAAATTCATTGGTTGGTGAAAAAATAAGTATTGAGATAGTTATTTGTTCACTTGATATCTCGCGATGCGAGATATCCCCGCAAGTGCACGGGTCACGAGAAGTAATAAAGTGGACCTAAGAGTCCGGATTATCGTCCCACGATGACTGCAATTAATTATCGAAATATGTTAGTTCTACACTTTATTTGAACGGACAAAATAATTTGATGTTTTAAATTAAGACTAAAGAATTAAACTAAAGAAATAAAATTGCGAAATTGCTTTTGTTTTTAAATACGATTGTAAAGTAGTTGGGAATCCCGATTTCACCTAGCCAATTATATTAATTACAATTCAAGTTTTATTTCCTAATTATGCATTCGGTCGAATTCTTTAATTTAAATTGAAATTCCTCTTTCGAGTTTAAATCAATTCTACCTAAATAAGTCAACCATGTATCTCTACAGAGGGTCCAAATATTTCTTATCTAGATGCATAACACACAAGAATTCACACACGACCGCAATAATAACACGAGTATATCTCTATCTCTTGTTCAATTACTGGATTTATTACCACGTTCTAAATTATTAACTCACCTCTCGGATTATGGAAATAACTCAATAAATCATGAATTGGTGATCAAGCAATTCAGGCATTAAGAACAATAATAAACAAATACATGCAACAAAACGTTAAAACAACTGAATTTGGAATTAAAATAATATGACTATGCTACATCGTTCATCCCAACATAAAATTTAGCTACACATCATCAATAAATAACAAAAACAATATAAATTAACGCTCATTAAAGATAATATAAAAAATGGAAATCTTGTACCAAGTTTTGATTCTTCAATTATCTTCAATTCACGCCCCTCTGCGATACTTGAATCTCCAAGAATTTGAATTAAAATATCTGTTGTGGCTCGTTCTATGGAGAGGCAAAGGTCTCCTTTTCATGCATCTTATGTTGTTTATATATCTTTTTGAAGAAAACCTAGGTCAAGAAGAGAGAAGTCTGATGAAAATCGCGAGAAAAAGCCCACAGTTGGCCCAGCCGGATACGCACGCGATCGCGTGGTATCAACCCTAGCGATCGCGTGGACTTCATTAAAACTCTCGGGTTACAATTTTGCGTCTTCTCGCGATCGCTTGGTGTGTGACCAGCGATCGCGACTTTATCATTCTTCCGGCTGTGCAAGTTAGTCCCTGACTTTTAATTGTACCTTCAGTCCTCAACTTTCAATTGTTGCAATTTAGTCCCCAAACTTTACCTTCTTCTCGGTTTGACCATTCAAGCTCTTAATTCATTCAATTAGGTCCTCCAACCTCTGATTTAGTCACTTTGGCACTAAGCATGTTTCCGGTTGACGTCACAAACTCCTCACTTGTCCAATTTAGCTCCAATTAACATCCAATCGTGTCATTTTCCCATTAATTGCTTCATTCTTCTTCAATTGGGACATTTTCTGAAAAGTAAACAAATAAACATAAGTTAAATAGCAAATATTCTCAAACGAAAATAATTAATCCTAATTTAGACATACAAATAAGTGTATAAAATACACTTATCATTATTTTCATCAATTAATGAATGCATACCACATTATAATATTCCCTAAAAATGTCCATAAATAATGTCTCTATACAATTACTGAAAAAAAAATGGTAAATTAAGAATGCTCCACTTGGTAGCAAAATAAAATAAAATGGTAACATTTTGATTTAATTATGTATTATTATAATTGGAAAAAAAATTTAATTGTATCATTTAATTATGTGTTTACCGTCATGTTGAAAGAATCAATTTTCTTTCTTTTGGCTCCGTTCGGCAACTATCAAGTCAAGGAATTTGAATTATAATGTGATTTATTTGGGTGTTTTAAATAAGATGTGTGATTAAAATTGAAGAGAGAAAATATGTGTATTCAAAAAATTGTATGAAAAATTATGTCTATTATAATTTGGATTTTAAATTGTTACTGAACAGGGCCATAATTGTATAGACTTCTAAAACAATGACTTACTCCGTTTGGTGAACTTGAACATATTTCTTCATCACCTTTTGATATTATACATTTTTTCTCAAATTACTTTTTAATCACATTATACCTTGAAAACATCAAATGCTTTGTTTATAAACGAAAATCTTTTACCAAACAGAGGTTTATTTTGGTTCGTCATTCAATGATTACTACTTCGACTATTAAAATTAGATCTTGATCTCAGTATTAGTCAAAATGATAGAAATGCGATCTCGATATCTTTCGTGGAAAATGCTTGGTGTACATTTTGACTTACACAAGACACATGAATATATTCAATGACTATTTTGACCTCATCAAATATATCTTGGGTAACTCAAGATGTACACTTGTGCCTCAACTTTATGTGGTGATTTTCTATGGGGAAAAAAAGGAGGGCTAAAAATGTAAAAAAATAAATAAAAAGGAAGAGCTGACATTATTAAGTGGGCCATGGAGTTAATTTGGTTTGAAAGTTGTGGGTCCACTTCTGAACCTAGCTCATGAGGTTATTTGGGTCTGGCCCCCTGGCCCACTACCGCCCAAAAGGAAAAGGATTGGTTGGTAGAGTGTGTGATGCACCCATACAATAATTGGAAAAACTAGCATTTGTTTTCAACCTATTGACTATTGTCCATTGCAATTTGGTCCTTCATCTTCTAGAAACAAGTTATTCCTCATCTACAACGAGAGAAACGATACAAATCTTCATCAAATTGTCACGTGATCCTCCAAAAAATATTTCACTTCAAATTTCTAAAAATCAAGATAAGTAGAAAAAGAAATCTATGTTCATAAAATTAGGTATGATGATTATGTGACAGTTTAACAAAAAATTGAACTATTTCTATTTTTGAGGACTCGTCTCACAATTGTAATGAAATTTCGAACTTTATAATAACAAATTTCAATGAAAATTTGATTGCTTCCAATTTTTGGGTGTCAAAATGTTAATAATCTTCTATCATGTTACCATTATTGTTGTTTGATGCATTTTAGATCGTTAAATTAAATGTAGAACCACTTGATTGAGGGTCAACTAGAGGTCGGCTCAATATTGGATTAGAGATGTTGAATAAACATTTTTGAAAGGCAAGGGAATTATATATCTAAGACGCTATTGATTGTGATGAAGTTATGACTTCTCAAACTTCGGGTATCAAAATAAATTTACCGGATTCTCTCCAAGAAGTGCTTGAAATGATAAGGATTCGGAGTGTCGACGAATTATCACGAGTATGACTATCCATGTTTGCGATAAGTTATTCGAGGCCACACTGAGTTCCTTTTAAATCTTATAATTTGTTTAGGATAATTATATTGACACCACTAATTTTATTAATCACACTACATTACATATACACATTTATTAAAACATAAATTTTATAATTACACAACGTCTTTTTTTTTATTTTTAACACAAATATAACATTCTCAAAATAAAAATAAAACATGTACACCACAATCAATCTAGACTTCTTCAGTTCTTCCTTCTTTCATTGATGACCTCTTCAAGCGCTATGGGATGTTATTAATTCCTTGAAAATGGTCTAAAGCTACACCATTAATTAATTGGCATAATAATAAGCAATCACTCATCAATGGTTGGCGTGTGCTATTTATCAAACTTGTGCAAATTCTCGTTTTTCGACAGTGCATATAGATGTACTGTTGATTAATCCATTGTAGTTTGGTTGCTAATGAATGATGATCCAAGAAAATATTTCTCCAAACTGGACAATCAAATTATCGTTGAAGGATTACTGGTCTTTGATATGAGTAGATGTTCGTGTTCCATAGGCCACTGAAAAGAGCGGCGCCACCACTCGTTGTGGTCATTTTTTTTTTTTTTTTTGCGTTGGGATAAATTCTTATTTCTGGCTTTGTTAGCATGAACATCTGGATTTCAACTTTAAAGTAAAAATAAAAAGAAATCTGATTTGTAAGTTTTTCGACGATGGAGGAGGGTGTCAGTATTAAAGATTTGTGAAATAGCAACAATGTCCAGCAAGAACTTCAGGTTTTTTCCAAAGTAATACATATAATTTAGGGGTTTTTAGATTTGTGGTGTACACAAGAATAAAGAAGAAAAAAATTAATATAATGAGATGGTTATTTAAATCAATTTATTTGTGACTAATTTAGTAAGTATAAAAATGTGGTGTGATCAACAAAATTGGCGATGTCAATATAATTACCCTTTATTTATTTCATTATTATTAAATATATCACCTAGAGTTGTTAATTTTTATTTTCTATTTCTTATTTTTTAAAAATGCTATGGTAATTAATTAATTTAGTGGATGGCATTTAAAGAATTATTTAATTTCTTCAGGTATTTTATATAATTTTTTAAAAACTTTTTGTCTTCTCTTCAACTTCTTTTCTTCTCATCCTCTCGCAGCTTATCCTTCGCCTACTCATTCATGTGCCAACCCCGATCTTTTTCCAAAAAAGACAAATCCCAAATTATTAGAAGAAAAATGGCCTTAGCGAGGTCTTAAAACTCTGCATGTCACATGATTCAGCACATGCATATATCAAAGATACCCATGATTCCACGACTGAGTGGATAAAATAATTTCGAGATGCAGGGGTTGTTGGGTTGCGGCCCACCTTGTCTAGAAAAATATCCTTTCTGATTTTATTTTTTTAATTTTTATTTAAAGAAGGTCGATCCTCTATTTTCAACTCTTGGTTCCGCCCTCGGAGAACATCGAGTATGTTGGTCTAAGAGCTTGTTTGATGTAGGATATTTTGAAAGAAACTTGATTTTTTAGGAGAATGTGTGAATGAAAGGAGGTTGAAATGTGTGAAATTAAGTCGTTAGTCCAAAAAAAATGTATGATTGAAAATGAGTTTGGTGAAAAAATTGTTCAAAATTTATTGAAACAAACATTTGTTTAATTCTATTATGGATAAGAATTAAATCTTGATATGTATGTGGAATTTTTATCCCTTCCCAATATATATAATATTATAAGCTCTATTTGGTGAGAAAGAGGCACGTTAATATGACGTGGAAAATTATCTATATGATCCTCCTCTTTTTGACTTTTACTTATAAAGAAACTGAGAAGTCAAGATTAATTAATGAAAATTCAGAATGTTTAATTAAGAAAACAGATGAATTTTGTCAACTACTTTTGGGTTAGGAAAGAGAGTGCATTTTTTGAATTTAATACATCTCTTTTCAATTTTGTTATCAAATTCTACCCCTTTCCTTATTTTACGAATTCACATCATCTAGACGTCATAGAATGCTAGCCCCTCTTCTTTTTTGCACAAATTTTGAACTATCTAGACATTTTTGCTGAATTGGAAAAGTTGACGAGAGTTACTAATCCATTTAGTCTAGTCTTTCTTTGTAAGTTTTTTGTGCAATAGTAAAAACACAACTATTTTGCACTTTTTGGTAGAGATAAAAATCAGAGAAAAATCGAAGATCTTAAAAAATGCGTGGTTAAAATTAAATATTGACTTTAATTTAGATTCAAATTTAAATTAAATTTTTTTGACTAATTAGAAAAGTTTTGCACGTAGTTATTATTATACAATTAAAAGAGTATCATGAGGATTATGTAATTGATGAAAAATGTATGGAATGCAAATTTGAGATATAATTGTGTTACGGATCATAATCTCTACTTGTGCACCTTTGTTTTACTTAAATGTTTACAAGTCTACTTGTGGTCGGGGTGGCTTCTCAAAGATATATCACAAAAGTTCATTTATAGCCCTCGGAGCATAGCTCAATTAGTTGAAAAGTGAGAGTAAGAAATTTCGGCTGAGCTGACAGATGTAGGGTGAAAGTTCAAATTCTACCAATGTATGAATGAGGCTCTTTTCAATCGCAATTAAACAACAAGCTCTCAACCCTACTCTACCGAAACACATCTAGCGATTTACATCATCTACAAATTTCTAGAACAAAAACAATAAGAAATTCTAAGGTTAGAGTTCAACTTTACAAGTTTATCTAGAGAGATGAGGTAGGTCTTGTGACTGAAAATCAGTTACACACAATCTATAATGGTTTGGTCTCACCGCGCAAGTCTTTCGTACGTACCAAAAACTGGCCTTCTAATCCATTATGTAGTAGAGTTACTAGGAAACCTTTTTATATTTTGAACTCAAGAATAAGCCCCGTTTGGTGTAGAACAAATCGGATTTTGATAAAAGTTCATAAAATGTGTGAAAAATTAATAAAAGTTGTAGGTAATCTGTGGTTAAAGTAAGCCTCTGTTTGATAGAAGTTTCTTGTTTATAAATAAAGAATGTAACATTTTCAAGGTAAAACGTGGGGTAGAAAAATAGTTTACCAAACTGATATCAAAATTTTGAACTACACCAAATAGTACTATAGACTCCAACAAATCAGATCTTCAAGATGTGTTTGATGTACTGATGTGTACACTACAACAAAGTTAGCATTTTACGGCGTGCATTGCATGCCGTAAAATCATTTTTACGGCGTGCAGCCGCACGCCGTAAAAAGTCACGCCGTAAACATTTACGGCGTGCAAATCCACACGCCGTAAATTAAATTTACACGACGTGCATTTTGAACGCCGTTAAATATTTTACGGCGTGCATTTTTGCATTCAGTATATGCATTAAAAAATGGCGTGACTTGCACAAAACAAGAAGAATATAGTAGAAAGATTTCTTACAACTCTCTTTCATGATTCTTCTCACATTCATCTATTTACGTTTTTTCTTCTTCTTCTTTTTAAATATTACATAACTGAATCCCAAATCAAATTCATTTCATCTCCAAGCTTCTATAGTCCGAAACACCAGCCTTTAACCCTAAAAACTCATATCCACCATTACTGCTGCTGCTGCTGCCATTAATAACACAACTGCACTGATTGTCACTGCAGGCGAAACATAAAGTGCCAATTCTTCCTCCTGTCTTCAATGGCTCAGTCTGTTGTTGTTGACAAGGAGGGCTGATTCTAAGCTCGAGATTCAAATCCGGGATATTTTCTTCTTTAATGGAAATCCCAGCAGTGATTTTGGGTTCTTCTTCTTCTTTAGCAGTTTTGGCGGCGACAAAAGAAATTGTCGTAGTTTCTTGTGTTAGTTCACTGATTGACCTGTGATTTGTGGGATCAATACCTCTGCTCAAAAGTTTCCTTCTTATATGAGTATTCCAATAATTCTTTATCTCGTTGTCTGTTCTTCCTGGTAATCTACCTGCTATAAGGGACCATCTGTAGAATAGGTACCAAAAAATCCCATTAAAAAATGATCACGATTAGTAGATTCTCACAAGAAATCATTCTTCATAGGACATTTTGGCTTAGGGCATGTCAAGGATGGTTTTTGAAAAATCAAAAGCCACCTTTTATTCGCAAATTGTTTTAAAAATGTTTTCACCAATTAGAAGAACTTTTGTAGAAAGTTGATCCACGAGTGTCTTTCTCCAAAGCACCTCCGGAGTAAGAAGTAATAGTTTTTAAACAAACATTTATTTCTTCTAGGAAGTTCTTCTCCAAGAAGTAAAAGTCACGTCAGACGAACTCCTCGTAAGCAAGCGTGAAATCAATATTGTAGTCTTCTTTTTAGTGAAATCTTACAATAGCGAGTAGACATAAAATGTGTGCGCCGTTAATAGAAATGAAAACAAGTAAAGCACGCGATCGTTATTACGACGACGATGACTTTCCGCGTCTCTTATATTTATTGAAATCCTATATATATATATCAGCTAATTAACGAGATGACAAGTGAATAATATGATTTGACTCGATAATTAATTAAAGTTGAATATATATGAATATAAATGTACTTACTTGTTACCAAGAAGGCTATGGAATTTGATAATAAGTTCATCTTCTTCCTCAGAGAAGTTTCCACGTTTGAGGTCAGGCCTCAAGTAATTGATCCACCGGAGACGACAACTTTTGCCACAACGAAGAAGGCCGGCAGCCTTGGGCAGCGACCGCCAGCAGCCTTCGCCGTGAGCCCGAATATATGCAATAAGACGATCATCTTCTTCCTTAGTCCATGCTCCTTTGTTTGTATGAGCTTTCTCACAGCAAGGAGACCTTCCCATTCTTGAGTAGAAAATAAGTGGAAACCTTCTTCCTCAACAGAGCTAGCAAGCTAGGTGTGTAATAAAAAAACTTTTGCTTAATATTCTTACCCTTTTTGCTTATTTTAAAATGGGTTGGGGTGTAAGTACTATTGACTCTGGATATATGAAAATCTCCAGCCTTTACTTAATGGTGAATTCTTAAACAATATGAGGCCGGCCCCTTAAAATTATTTATATATTTTTATATATGAAGAGAGAGAGCTTCTAGAAGTGAGTTGGTAAGACAAGTTAGAGAGAGTTGGTGGTAGCATCTCTCTTTATGATACTATGCATCATCACCAAATGTCATAGAATAACTACTATTAATAAAGTAAGATGAATAATAAGATATAATAGAACGTTTGGTAGAATGTGTAGAAAAAAGTATAAATCCAGTAAGTTATTTTTGGTATATTGTATTATCTAATATTAAAGACTAAATCCATGTATTGTCAAGATTTTAACTCAAGTCAAAATTTACATTAATTTTAATTAAACATTTCAGCAACTTCTATCAAAACTTACTAAAAACATGAATATAATCCCGATGCTAAATAACGTTCTTAAAGACAGCAATACTAACCCTTGTTTTGTTTGGTTAAAAATAATATAGTAGAAAAAAAATTATAAAAGTTGATTAATTGTGTGTTTGGTATTGTTTAAATTTTTTTTTTTAATGAATAGTAATTTTTAGGAGAATGAATAGTCAGATTTGGTTAAAAATTTAAATATTGTAAACTTGACTTTTAATTGATGGTTGAGATTATGCCCTTGTTTGATTTTGTTTAAACTTTTCTCTTTTTTTCTACAGTATTCAATTTCAACCATTCATTAAAATCAAGCCCACAATATTTGACTTTTCAACTAAATCTTAACCATCTATTCTCCAAAAAAATCACCATTCATTTCAAAAAACTCTTTTTAAACAATACTAAATACACACTAAGTACAGTAGAGAAAAAAAAAAAAAAGAGGGAATTTTAAAGGATACCGAACAAGGGCTAAATGTCCAATTGAAACGTTGATAAAAATTGTGAATACAATAAAATATATGAATGAAAAATGAATTTTAGGGCAGAAAGGTAATATAAATGTGATATCCTCCCTTCTTTTTCCTAGTCTTTTTCCAACACAATGGGCCACTATGCACCAGAATACTTTTGGCACTAATATAATAACATCATCTTGTTGTAACTAACACCCTTAATGATTTATGATAAGTTCGATACGGCAAACTAAGTTTTAAACCAAATAAATTAAGAATCGATCACAAAATTCTTTTATCATTAATTAAAACAATACACACATCGTCGTGTTAATGATCTTGGTTTAACTTTTCCTCTTCTAGTATGCACACAATGTTTACACTGAACTTATTTTTGTTTTCTTCAATCCTCTAAAAACCATTTTCAATATTTTATTTCGTAAATTTATGCCGTGGCCTAAATTTATATTTTATTTTTCTGCCTGAATAATAAAAGCATATTGAATTTCATTTGATAACATTGTTTGATTTAGGCTATGTTCGGCGGTGACAATATATTTTGTTAGAAGGCAAAAAAAATTTTAAATTTAATTTACACAATTTTCCATATCACTTTTTAACCATCCACATTTTCTTTCTTCAATTTTTAACACACATCTTATTTAGAAAACACAAATAAATCAATTAAATAATTTACATTCTCATTTAAATGTAGCCGAACAGAGGCTTATAAACTTGTTTATTTATAATTTTGAGATAAAAAATAATGGTTAAAAAATAGAAAAAGAAAATGTGTGTGGTAAAAATGTAATTTAAAAAATTGTATTATTTATAAATAAGAAAGATTCTTTTACAAACGGATGTTAAGTTTATTCCCCTTAGTCTTGGACATATATGATTGATTGATAGATGGTAGGTGGTGATATATATTATATTCTAAATTCAGTAGGAAGAAAGAGAGCTAATTGCTATTAATGATAAAAATTTTAGGGCTTCTAGAAGAGTTGGGAGTTGAGGAAATTAAGGAAAAATGAGTGTGGTTGTAGTTGTATGTGGGCTTTGGTTCACCTTCCACCCCCAACCTTGTGGTGGAAGTTTGTTTAGGCAACAAAAAGTAGGGTAAGGGATGAATTGGATATATTCATCTTTTTGTTCTTATATCATGCCATCTCATCATTTTTTTACCCACCACCAAATATATAACCCACCCATCGACGCGTACTCCAGTACGTAACGTATTGGAAATGGACAAATTATTTATTTACGTATCTGTAAACACATTCTCTCGCATATAAGTATATAACACTAGATTTGAGTCGACAGCTTCATATATTTGATGAGTTATTTATTAATAATCGTAAATATTCAATAAAGAGTATTAAAAAAGATTTGAAATAAGCATATAATAATTACTTAATCCCTAGCATGTTTTGGAAGCATTCATAAATGATTTAAATTATACGTAGAAATTTGTGATCGATAAGTTAGTACTACATATATATGATCCTTTAAGGTGTTTGAATAAAAAGTGATTTGAATGTTTATAAACAACTTATAAATATAAACCAAACATTGACGAATTAATCGAGTTTACATGATTGATAATTGAAGAAATTCCACTTTTATTTACGAGGGAACCCGCAGTCGCTCGTCATGCTCTTTGTTAGCACAAGTCGTGTGAAATATTGATATTGACATTGTTAGTAGTGTTTTATTTATTAAAAAGACAATGGATTTATTATGTAGTTGTCTTCAATGTATATGCTCCCATCCTTTAACTCTGCCCATCCATTAGGTTTTGATAATTTGTGGATGAGACTCGGAGAGATTTCCACCAACTTGTGTAATTTCATGGGTGTATTTTTACCTACATCTTCACCTTTTGTTGATATAAAAGCAAAGTATCAAAATCTATCCATATCCTATCCAATGACTTTTAGCATTTATTTCTTGTGGCATTTAATTCTCAATATGGATTGGCATTTGTCCCAACCATGGCCGGATCCAGCTAGCGGCCAGCCCGTTCGTGCTGGATTCGATCGAATGTTCAGATTTAATTTTTTTAATTTTTTAATTTTTTTTAATTTTTGTGAAAACTTGATTTTACTTTAATTTCTACTAGTTACTTGTGAGCCCTAATATTTTTCTTTTATATTTGTGAGTATTTGGTGTAGTACAAATGTTCTAATTGTTTACAGATAGATTTTTTTGTTTATTTCCAATTTTCAGATTGTGTATTTTGGGGATTTTCAATTATTTAGCTTAGAATTTGCAAATTTGTGAATTATATATCATTAATTGTGATTGGTTAAATGACAGTTTGGTAATTTACATGGAGCGCAAATTTTTAAACAAGTTGAAAATGAGGCAATTTTGCAGCGCTTTCAAAGTATGAGGCCTCGGAAAATGTAGTTGTCCGAGCTTACTACAACAAAGTAGGATTATATTATGTATTTTTCTTACTATTTTTGTTAATTTTGATCTATATTTTTGTATTAAATAACAATTACGTTTTATAATATTTATATGTTGTTCGAAAAAAAATTTAAAGCTGCGTTTGATACACTCCAAATTTCATGGAAAATGTGATTTCCACCCATTTTTTCCCTCTTGTCAGGTTTGATTGCACAATTTTTCCTGGCAATTCGTTTTCCATTTTTTCTTTTCACGCGCCTATTTTCCACCAAATCAAGGAATTGGTTTTCCCAACTAGGCAGTATAATTTATTTTTTAGGGAAAAATTTTAACCATTTTAGTCACGTTTGATCATTTTTTTTTTGTTGTTAACTGATTTATTTTTTTTCAAAAAATTAATATTATTATTGTCAAGTACAAATGTATGAAAAAGTAATTTTTTTTTAATAATATAGCTAAATTTTTCTTTATTTTTATGAAAAATAATACTAATCAAACAACAAAAGTTGAAAAATTTATCACTTTTTCCACCTAGAAAATTAAACTAATCAAACACATTAAATTTCTAATTCTTAAGAATTTAATTTCCTGAAATTCATTTTCTTTCCACCCAAATTACATCATCGCTATCAAACGCAGCCTAATATTTTTTTAGTGGGACTGTTCTCCGTTCATGATCGTTGGTTGGTCAATGGTCAAAGATCAAAGTTCACTCTAGCTGAACTAATATCTTGGATTCGTCCCTGGTCCCAACAATCAGTTAGGTTGAAATTTATCTAACCAAACTAGGGTTCCTCACCGACCATGCGCGATCGTATAAAATATGCCTTACACGTTACAGTTTGACTTGTACTCAAAAGGTTTACGTCTATTCTAATATTACGTTGAATTGTCTATACAATTCAAAGTATTAAAGAGTAACGTAATAGAATAGAGTCGACAATGTAATCTATATCATTCACATGACAGCCAATTGAGTGGATATCATGTGCTTAGGTGTAGAAATAAGATTTATGGTACTGTCATAGAAAACCTTTACCTACCTCTTTTGTTTGTTCTTCTCTCTTCCACGTGAGTCACTTGAAACTTAGCCAAAATTGGGTCTCCGTCAACTGCCCCACATTTGGTGGATAAAGTTCCACTTAATTACATCCTAAAAAGCAATTTTATTTGTGTCCTCTCATAGTAGAGAATTGCTTCCAAGTAATGTAGAAGATTTCCCTTTTTCCGTAGGCCTCGATAGAGAATTTTGTAGTAAGGTTACAAGTAGAGGTGTAAAGGTAGATCGAGTTATATATATCCTACCGTTCTTGATTTGTTCTTGCTCATGTTAAAAAGATTTGCACCAAAGCAACCAATTTGGATTTTTGAATGAATCTGCAAATAAGGATAACTCCATTGAACTTGATGACAGGTCAAACAAGAAAAGAGCAGGTCTTATTATCTTTCTTGGGCTGCACATAAATGATAAGAATGTTGGGCTTTTGACTCCCAATACTACTTCTACAGAGACTGTGCCAGAAGTTTCCTTGGAGGTAACACTAATGATTCCTACAGTTATTGAGTCGCCTGCAATGCCTACCAGCGAAGTTCCCCCCCACCCCTATCACTGCTCCTTTTTTCGTGGAATCTATAGAGGGTACCCAATCTACAAAGGGAACAGGTTGTTGGATATATATGTGTGTGTGTGTGTGTGTGTGTGTGTGTGTGTGTGTGTGTTCAAAATGATTAATGATAAATAAAGGAATGTGATGTGATCCGGACCAGGCATCGAAGGGCGAAGTCGAGCCATCGACAATATGATAGTGATCTACGTGCAAAACGGAGCAAGTTCCGTGTTGGAGTCGAGCCGAGAAGGCGAAAGGATCAAGCCGAGGCAAATAATCAAGAAATTGTGCAGAAAGTGGTTCACGGCCGTAAAGATGTTCCTTACGGCCGTAAAAATGGAATTGAAATTGATCACGGCCGTAACCTCCATTCTTACGGCCGTAACACCAAACTGAAATTTGAGACAGAATATTAGTTACGGCCGTAAACTAGATATTCACGGCCGTAACTCAAGATTTCCAGATTTTCCGGATTTCTCAATAATTTATTTCTTTTTATTATTTTAGGTTATTTTCCTATTTTAGAATTTTAGCATAATTAGAATTCTATTTTGAGTAATTAGATGCTAGGTTTTCTTGCTTATTTATACGCTTTTTTCATCATTGTAAACATCATACAAGTTTGATTTGAGATTAATAAAGTTGAGAGAGTTTCTCCAATTGAAAGGTTGAGGAGTCCCTTTTGTGTTCTTCAAGAACAAATCCGGCTTATCAAATATTGTGAAAATATTTGTGGCGTTGTACTTATCAAATATTCGCGAGAATATTTGTGGCGTGTCCGATTAGAATCTTATCAAGGAAATTGACAAGTCCTTGTGGTGTTTCGAAAACCTTGGATCTCGATTCCGAATCGTCAATTAATTGCGTCGTGAATCTTGGGTCAAGGTCCTATCGTCAATCTATCTTTTAATTCCTGTTCATTATTTCGTGTTCTTGTTATTTTCAAGTCAGATCTGATTTAGATCTTTCCTAGGGTTTTAGATTTTTCGTTATTCCGCGTTTTCGACGAGATTCCCCGACCGGGATCGCGTCAGAATGATTTTGAAAAGAAACGGAAATGAAAAATCAAAGGTGGCATCATTTATAACCGCGCGGCCGCACGGTACAAAAACCGTGCGACCACACGTTGTTTTTGACGTGGAGTTTTTGGGTAGAACCGTGCGACCGCAAGATGGTTCAACCATGCAGTCGCACGGTATAAAATTTTTAATTATTTGAATTTGACACCTTTTGGAGAAACATTCCACTTTTTCATGAAAAGATGGCACCAATTCGTGATTGGTGTTTTGATATCTATAAATAAGTGATTCTTCTTCATACCAAATCACTTTTTTAATAATTTTGAATCAAGATTGATATCCAAATTATTCCATTTCATCATTCCAATTTTAGTGTTCTTGTTTTTGTTTCAAGTTCTTATTTTGCTTTATTTGAACTTGAAGGAAAGACTTGATTAATCCTTCAAACCTATTTGCAATAATCCCAAAAGCAAACTTGATCCAGGTGGGAGCAAATATAGTTTGAGGACAACGTGTTTCACGTGTTTGAGCCTTACATTTCCTTCATCAATTCTTGGTGTTTTTATCATTTTATTCATTCTCCTACATCATATTTCCAACAATCTCAAACTATACTTTTTGCCATGGAGGATGAAACAATTCTTGCAACTATCAAATTGATGAACCAAGATCTTGTGAGGCTCGATAGATTTGATGGAATAAACTTCACGTGTTGGCAAGACAAGTTAAAATTCCTACTCACCGCATTGAAGATCTTCTACATTTTGGATCCGGATTTGGAACCTTTAGCGGAACCAGCGGAGACGGACACGGAGGCAATAAGTGCCGAGAGGAAGAAAAGACAAGAGGATGAACTAATATGTCGTGGACAAATTTTGAACGCTTTGTCGAACTGGTTATATGATCTCTACATCAACACTTATTCGGCAAGAGATATTTGGAACGAATTGTAAAACAAATACAAGGCGGAAGAAGAAGGTACCAAGAAATTTTTAATCACAAAATATTTTGATTTTAAATTTTTGGACAATATTCCTATTCTCCCTCAAGTACATGAATTACAAGTACTTGTCAACAAATTGAAAGCGGTCAAAATTGGACTCCCGGAATCCTTTCAAGTGGGGGTAATTATTGCCAAACTTCCAAGTGCTTGGAAAGGATACCGGAAGAAGATTCTTCATAACTCCGAAGACTTTACTTTGGAACGATTACAAAAGCATCTACGCATTGAAGAAGAATCGAGAATGAGGGACAAGAATGAGAATTCTTATGAAGCCAAATCAAAAGCAAACGCTATTGAAAGGGCCGAACACTCCAACAAGGAAAAGTTTAATCCTCTTGGTCCCAAAAAGGACAAAGGGAAGTTTAAACCAAAACCAAAGGGGCCATGTTATTTTTGTGGAAAACCCGATCATTGGGCCAAGGTGTGCAAGCATAAGAAGAAATCCAATGGTGAACATAAAATAAACTCTATTGAAGATGACAATATCATGGCTACAATATGTGAAGTCAACACTATAAAAGGAAAGGTTCAAGGATGGTGGTATGACACTTGTGCCACCATACATGTGTGTTATGATAAGTCTTTATTTAAAATTTATCATGACTTGGAAGATGGACATGAAATACAAATGGGTAATGAAGGCCGCTCCAAAGTGGTTGGAAAAGGAAGTGTAGATATCATCTTCACATCCGGAAAAACCGTTACTCTCACTAATGTATTCCATGTTCCGGACATGAATAGGGACCTAGTTAGTGGTGATCTTTTGGGAAAACCCGGAATCAAAAGTGTTTATGAATCCGGTAAACTTGTATTATCCCGTAATGGGATCTTTGTTGGAAAGGGCTATTCTAGTGATGGAATGGTCAAACTATGTATCGTTGACAATAAAAATATGAATAAAGTGAATTCTGCTTATATGCTTGACTCCTTTACTTTGTGGCATGGTAGATTAGAGCATATAGGCAATAATTCTATGAAAAGAATGAAAATGTGTGACTTAATATCTTATGATGAAAACAAAGTTTATAAATGCAAGACTTGTGTAGAATCTAAGATGATTAAGAAACCTTTTCATAGTGTAACTAGAACAAATCAATTATTAGATCTTGTGCATACCGACATATGTGAATTAAATGGTATGTTAACAAGGGGTGGAAATAGATATTTCATAACATTTATTGATGATTGTTCTAGATTTACTTATGTTTATTTATTAAAACATAAGGATGAGGCTTTTGAAACTTTCAAAGCATATAAAAATGATGTTGAAAATCACTTGAATAAGAAAATAAAAATTCTTAGGAGTGATAGAGGAGGTGAATACTTCTCTAGTGATTTTAACTTATTTTGTGAACAACATGGCATAATTCATCAATGTAGTGCACCTAGAACACCTGAACAAAATGGTTTGGCGGAAAGAAAAAATAGGACACTTGTTGAAATGATTAATGCAATGTTGTTATATTCTAAATTGCCATTTAATCTTTGGGGTGAAGCATTACTTAGTGCATGTCATATATTAAATAAAGTTCCTTCAAAAATTTACAAAAGTAGCTTCATATGAATTATGGAAAGGAAGAAAACCAAATATTGGTTACTTCAAAGTGTGGGGGTGTCTTGCTTATTGCAAAAACGTCGATCCTAAACGAACAAAACTTGGTCCAAGAGGGATCAAATGTGTATTTGTTGGATATGCTTCAAATAGTAAAGCATATCGATTATTGAATTTGGAGGCCAATGTGATAATTGAATCACGGGAAGTAGAGTTCTTTGAGAATTCTTTATCTTCGGATAAAAATATTAAGGAATCAAATAAAGAGATTCCAAACTCTACAAGATCATTTGGAGAAACATCCTCTAAAGGTGTTAATGATCCTAATGAACTTCGTAGAAGCAAAAGAGCTCGAAAAGAAAAAGTATTAGGACTGGATGAAATAGACTCTCAACGTATTTCTCTTTATCTTGTTGAAGGAAATATAAAGAGTGTCATTAGAACAACACCATATGTTCTACAAACCGAAACGGATCCTAAAACTTATAAAGAGGCTATGTCATCAAGAGATAGTATTTTTTGGAAAGATGCTATAAAAGATGAAATGAATTCAATAATGTCTAACAATATTTGGGAACTTGTTGATTTACCAAATGGCTCTAAACCTATAGGATGTAAATGGGTATTTAGAAAGAAGTACGACGCGGATGGTACTCTCAATACCTTTAAAGCCCGACTAGTAGCTAAAGGATATCGACAAAAGGAAGGAATAGATTATTTTGACACATATGCACCCGTGGCACGCATTACATCTATAAGAATAATGTTTGTCTTAGCTTCCATTTATGATTTGCATATACATCAAATGGATGTTAAAACAGATTTCTTGAATGAGGACCTTGATGAGGAGGTTTATATGGAACAACCTGAAGGTTTTGTTCTCCCCGGAAATGAAAAGAAAGTATGCAAATTAGTTAAATCATTATATGGCTTAAAGCAAGCACTGAAAAAATGGCATGAGAAGTTTGATTTGAAAATTATGTCATTTGGATTCAAACACAATAGTGTTGATAAGTGCTTATATTCGAAGGAACATGAAAGACATGTTGTGATTATATGCCTTTATGTGGATGATATGTTGATCATAAGTAATCACATGGAAGGCATAAATGAAACAAAAAGGTTTCTATCTTCCACATTAAAAATGAAAGATCTTGGGCAAGTAGATACCATATTAGGTATCAAGGTCACAAGAAGAAATGAGGGTTTTACGCTTAATCAAATACATTATATTGAGAATGTGATTGATAAGTTCAAACATTTGAACATTAAAGAAGCAAACACCCCATTTGATGTAAGTATTAAACTTGTAAAAAATTATGGAAGAGCAATAGCACAACTTGAATATGCAAGTGCTATCGGATCTCTAATGTATGCGGTCCAATGCACTAGACCGGATATAGCATTTGCGGTTAGTAAACTCAGTAGGTTTACTAGTAACCCAAGTAAGGAACATTGGAAGGCAATTGGACGAGTTCTTGGTTATTTAAAGAAAATCAAAGATATAGGTCTCCAATATTCCCGATTTCCGGCAATCTTAGCAGGATTTACCGATGCAAGTTGGATATCTAGTACAGGTGAGAATAAATCCACTTCAGGTTGGGTGTTTACTCTTGGAGGAGCAGCAGTCTCATGGAGATCCAAGAAACAAACATGTATAACACACTCAACAATGGAATCCGAATTTGTAGCATTGGCAGAAGTCGGAAAAGAAGCTAAGTGGCTAAGGGATCTCTTGTATGAAATTCCAATAGGAGATAAGAATTTAAACTCTATTCCTATACTATGTGATAGTCAAGCCACTTTATCAAGAGCTTACAATGAAGTATACAATGGAAAGTCTAGACATATTAGTCTAAGACATGACTATGTAAGGAAATTGATCAAAGATGGAACAATTTCAATCACTTATGTAAAATCAAGTGATAATTTAGCGGATCCACTAATAAAACCACTCACTAAGGAATTAGTGAGGACCACATCAAGTAGGATGGGGTTAAAACTTCTTAATTAAATATCCACCAATGATGGCAACTCTACCTAAACTTACTAAAAGGTACATTTTAGGTTGAAAGGGTAAAAACAAGTCATTCGATAAGTGGATAGTGTTCAACATTTACAAAATAAGTGTTGGTTGTCATAGAAAATAGGAGATAAGTTTTTAGACTTTTAATAAAGTTCGGATCAATAGGATCAAGTATCTGTAAATATGACAAAGATACTGGAAGAACTTTACCTACATGAATTTAGAGATGGCGCCGTCTCGATAGAGAGTTCGAAGTTTCTCTCTTAAAAATTCATGAATAGGATGAGCACAAGGCCATAAAAGTGCTAAGCGTGTTATGAAAAACATAAGAATACAATGATACTTGTGTGTGTAATCTCACCGGTTTCATTACAAAGGAATAATAGGTTCAAAGCTTTTATGCCACCTAGGATTTCAATGATACCTTGTGATTGATTACACTATGGATAGATTCAAATCGAAAGATATTTATTCCTTATGCATAAGTATTGAAAATTTATCAAAAATGCATTTTGAACAGTGGGGGATTGTTGGATATATATATATATATATGTGTGTGTGTGTGTTCAAAATGATTAATGATAAATAAAGGAATGATTTTGAAAAGAAACAGAAATGAAAAATCAAAGGTGGCATCATTTATAACCGCGCGGCCGCACGGTACAAAAACCGTGCGACCACACGTCGTTTTTGACGTGCAATTTTTGGGTAGAACCGTGCGACCGCACGATGGTTCAATCATGCGGTCGCACGGTATAAAATTTTGACCGTTAATTATTTGAATTTGACACCTTTTGGAGAAACATTCCACTTTTTCATGAAAAGATGGCACCAATTCGTGATTGGTGTTTTGATATCTATAAATAAGTGATTCTTCTTCATACCAAATCACTTTTTTAACAATTTTGAATCAAGATTGATATCCAAATTATTCCATTTCATCATTCCAATTTTAGTGTTCTTGTTTTTGTTTCAAGTTCTTATTTTGCTTTATTTGAACTTGAAGGAAAGACTTGATTAATCCTTCAAACCTATTTGCAATAATCCCAAAAGCAAACTTGATCCAGGTGGGAGCAAATATAGTTTGAGGACAACGTGTTTCACGTGTTTGAGCCTTACATTTCCTTCATCAATTCTTGTTATTTTTATCATTTTATTCATTCTCCTACATCATATTTCCAACACAGGTTACACTGTACATAGCAATTCAAGGACAGTACCACAAGCCCTCGCTTAAGGAATGTTTGCTGAGCTTGGTTTAACAGAGTGTGCAATCAAGTTTATGTTCATAGATCATTTCAAGAAACGACATGGCATGAAAGTTGGATCTACAAAGAAATTTGCTATTGAAGACTTGGTCTTCAAACTTTTTGGTGGGGTTCTAACTCTAAGTGCACTGAGATTCAGTCTTCTCCACCTGCACCTATCCCTATTCCCAATATGGATAGGGTGCAGGAACATATTCGGGATGGCATGGATGATATGCGTTCCGAAGATTGCATAAAAATTGTTGAGACTTCATACCTTCCATTAGAGAGCCAAACTCATATTTAAGACGAGCGTCAGATGCAGTAGCCACGCATCCCTTAAGATATGGGCACTTGTTTTTCACCGGTCCGGTAGTGGTCCTTCACCAGGATAGTCTCTTTTCATCAAACGAGATCATTCATCGCTAAGTGACCCCGACTATCATTCACCACTGAGCGACCCTGACCAGGACCCCGATTATTTTGAGTTCTATGATAGTTTTCAACCGAGAATGTCACGACGTAGAACTCGCTCTATGTATCATTCTGAGCAAAACTTGAGAATCATGCCCCATGAATATGATTAAATATATATAAGCATCTATATAAATTAGATCATCTATATAGTTTTTTTTTTTTTTTAACTCCTCCTCTCTCTCGTGTAGAAATTAGATCATCTATATAAGCATCGCACTTTTCATATCCAAACCCATATTATTCAAGTCATTTTCATTAATCACATTCGTAGAATTATTCGATATTTTTATATTCTTATTTATCCTTCTAGTCAATATACATAAATTTACAGTCACTTCTGTGAAATATTATCTCAATAAATTTACAAGTTGTTAAAGTTTATTTTTTTCAAATCAGTCACTAAACTTTCCTAACAGTTTCAATTTGGTCACCTAAAAAGTTGGATTAATATGAAATCCTGTGTGTACTCGATTAAAGCCATTTGTGCACTAACGCAATGTTCATTCCATTTCCAACAAGCCTTAACATGGTAAAAATGAAATGACAAAAGCCTAAAGCTCGTTTCTTTTTCTCCAAATTAAATTCAAATTTCAACAAACACAAAACTAATAAGATGAGAATTAATGGACTTTCGTCATCAACTTTCAAAATGATTTTGTTTGACAAAATGTTGTTTATAAATTTTGCTTATTGGTCTATTTTTTTGAAATAAAAAATGGTGCACGAGAATATTTGACTAATCGAAATTATTAACTTTTTTAAAAATTAAAAAAGGTCCAATAAATTGTTGTCATGTGACTATTTATAAACAAAATTTATAAACAATACTTTACCAAACATAGACTTATAAACGGTTGTTTATATATATTGTTTATAAATAGCAACGTGGCAATATTTTCTTAATCCATTTTTTCGAAAAGTAAAAAATGGTTAGAGAATTTTTTACTAGTTGAATTTTAACAAAAAAATTGTTCAATGAGTTGTTGAGACATGACTGTTTATAAACAAATTTTACCATGGAATAAATACACATACAGCGCTTTTGAAAGAAAGACTTTCAAATCAAAGGAACTTGGTGTTTTGTTTCAAAAATCAGTTTTAAGTAAATAATAAATAATTAAATATATTTTATTAATTAAATATGTAATTGAATATGTTAAGGTCACAATTATATAAATTTATAGTCACAATCACAAAATTTATAGGCCAAAAATTACTTATTTATAGGTCACAAACGTCGAAATTTATAGGCCACAACTAATTTATGGTCACAAATCTCAATTTAATTGGTCAAAGTTTTTTTATACATAGTTTGCACAGTTCTTCGATCACAATTTATTTCTAGGTTACAAATCTCAAATTTTATAGATCACAAATTATTTTATAGTCACAAATTTTAACTTATTGATCACAACTTAAAAATTTATTAGTCACAATTACAAATTTAATCACAACCATAAATATTTTTAAATCACATTAGTTTCATACATGTGCGATACAAAAACATATTACATTGACAAAATATAATCTAATGACAAAGAAAAAAGGGAAAAAATCAACAAAAAGTAATAAAAGCGAGACTAATTTAAATAATAATAATAATTATTATTATTATATTATTAAAAGTATTACAAATTTTCGAAAATTTCCTTGTACATAACATCAGTTGTAACATTTGTTGGGTTCCCGTAGAAAGATATATTATTATGCCTGGTTTCAGAAAGCTATACATGTGAAACCCACTTCTACAAAAAGGATGAGAAGTTATGAGGTCAGTTATAGCTTTAATGCTCAAAAAGTAAACTTGTAAAAACAAAGCAAAAATCCAGAATTGATGTCACTGAGATCTGATTCAATTCCGAGCCAAGTGACTAACAATAGATACGTAAAACACTCTAACAAACAATTAATCAAACACATAATGCACAATCTAATTTAGCATGTTATTGCAAAAATACTTCCTGGCCCAAAAAACGTAAGATTTGAATCCTCAAATAGAGTGTTTACAAATGCTGCACTTTTTATGCAACGTGAATCCATTTGCTATAACAATAAACTCGAATATAAATCGAAGCAAAACAAAAAGAAGTAAAAAATTGTGAAACACTCCAAAAATCAGAATGTTTATCATTTCACAATCTAACTTCAAGCATTATTACAATCAGTATCATAAATTAACCTGCAAATGATTTCATTGACCATAACAATCAGGTGAATCTTCCGATTACAACCGGCTTCGATGTCAAAGCCTCCAAGAAAATACTTACACAATATTCATTGTCAATACCAATGTTTTCAGACCCAGACTGGACATCGACCTGATTGAGAGACTGGGTCAAGGGTTGGAGGGTCAACTCGGAGTCGACTCGGGCATTAATTAATATTAAAAAAATATCTTAAAAAAAAAAAAAAAAAAAAAATATATATATATATATATATATATATATATATATATATATATATATATATATATATAAAACCCGGGTCCGGGTCGGCCGGGTTTTCCGGGTCAACCCGGGTCGTTGACCGGGTTTGACCCCCCCGAATTTTTAATGTGACTCGACCCGATTTTTGGACCAGGTCGCGGGTTTCCGAGTCGACCCGACCAGGCCGGACAGAGTTTGACAACGTTGGTCAATACCTTCAATGGCAACCTGCCGAACAAAACTAATGCATAATTCAAACTACTCAAGTTTCACACAAATATCCCTATATGCAAAAAATTACTCGTTCGTCAATACGATTATCACCCTTAATAAAGCAATTATACACAATGAATTTGAACCCTCGTTGCCATTTCTTTGCAGGGAAGATCATTTTCAACTAAATACTTAAATGTAAATTATCACAAGTATTCAAGTACACTAATGTTAAAGTGGTACAAAACTGTAACCTCAGTACCTTATTTCATCAAAATATACTTCTAGTCTTGAAAAAAAAATATTTTTAACCACCGTACTCTCAAGTTTCTTACATCAAGAATGCATGACTAAAACTTAACAAACCACTTGGCAATAATAGTATTTGATACTTCCTCAGCTGTTAGTTATCCCAACATATTAGATAAAAAAATTATAGAAATTCCAACATAATCCAACACATATGTTTTTAGTCACAGTGCATACGTCGAGTATGTTGTTTCTTAAAGATACACCTGTCAGCTTTTACTATCAGATAAAATTCAACAAATTACGAGCAAAACGTATTAATAAATTTGTCCAAATTTGAATTAGAGAACGCGAATCTACCTGAAAAGCCTAAGACACGAGTTAAATGCAGTGCAAGGACATTACGGGGAATAAAGATAAACACATCATTGACATTACATGGAATAAAGAAAAACCAAAGTTCTAAAATGCATAATGAGGTTCCAATGCGTCAAGGTCGAGAATCAAGAATCATAAGTTTAGGCGTACCAATGAGAAGAATAATCGATATAATACGTTTCATACTTTTAATAATATTTTAATTAATTTTAAGACATTAGATAATTTTTTATATAAAAAAAAGATTTTATTACATAAAAACTAAATACACAAATAATATAAAATATATAAATAATTTTATTTAATTTTAGAATTGCTAACGCAAAAAAATATAGATTTATGGTTGATAAATTTATTTATATTATACTATTTGTTTCAAAAAGTCAAGATATTTTAATACTTATAAAATAAGAAAAATAATATTTAAATAATAGTTTGGAGAGAAAAGTCAAACAAATAATGGTAAGTAAAAACAATTAAAAAAAAAAAAAAGAAGCAAAATAATTTAAAAAGAAAACAAGAAAGAAAAAGCCTATCAGTTCCCATCCCACATGATGTGGGATGGGAACACTTATTAGTATTACCCTTATAAAGGGATTGTTCGGTGGTAAGCTGAATTAAATTTGCAAGGGGATTGCGTATGTTTACATGCAGCCCCTGAGTATAGTTTTTTATTATTATTTAAATAGCACTGGTTCAACTGATTTCTAACTGATTGGATTGGAATAGTAACGATTTATTATTGGTTCTTGACCATTAATCATCGATTTTTACGATTTATGTTCAGTAAAATGCATTATTCCGCGCATATGGGTAATGCGATGCATTTTCCTCACGAATTGTGCTAATATGCGTCTAGGCGGCGTTTATTCCCACATTTTAGAACACTGAAAAAAACACAATACCCTTTGTATTAAAATCGCATTACCCTCACGAATTGTGCTAATACGCGTCTAGGCGGCGTTTATTTCCACATTTTAGAACACTGAGAAAAACACAATACCCTTTGTATTAAAAGAAAAAGAAAGATAGACCAACACACTATTGCATACAAAGTACAAACAAATAATTACCATATCCAAGCAGAATTAGCTTCACCATCCGAGGATTTTGAAAGTACAACTTAGTAATTGTTGATTTCATCATTCTATTATAAATTCAACTAAATCAAAATTATCCAAAATACTCCGTTCTTTAGCATTTACATCGTAATATTAGTTTGTCTAGGGGGTGTCCCCAACATGGAATTTAGTGAAATTTTTTAGACTCTTGAATTCTCATAGATTTTATAGAATTTAAATGATTTTATAGAATCTCTCAGATTCTAATGAAATTTTATTACACTGATTTTAATAGATTTCAATAGATTTTAGTAGAATTTTTTAAACATGTCACCAATATAGAAGTTGATGAATTTTTAGAATTTCATCCAATTTTATATCTTATCGGGTAATTTCTTTCTTTATTTATTATTTTTTGTTGTGCAAATTGAACGTGAACTTGAGACAAGTAAAAAAAAAAAAACATAATTTCTTATTTGATCATCAAAAAAAGAAGCAAGTATATTCGAACCGTTAAAAAATAAAATATATAACCTTATCTAGTTTTAATTAAAAAATATTCAAGCCTTCATTTAAAACATGAAGTATTTTCTTATACAAATAATCAATTAAAACAATCAATTGCATTTAAATAATTAAACTCAAATTTCAATTATATAAAAACGTTTATAGATTATCACAAAAAAATTGACAAAATCTTATTAATCAAAAGTGGAAGAATAAAACATTATTTTTTTCTTCAGTACATACAAATGTCACCTTCTAGAGTTGTGGGGTTATGACCGTCAAATTATAATAAGGATCACATACCCAGTACCTTCATTTATTATAAAAAAATGAAAAAAATAATAATGAGGATCGTGTGGTGTTTTATTTTGTTTTTTATTTTTATTTTTATTTGAAAAAAGGGCAGAATTGAAAATTCGAGGGGTCATAGTCGGATTTGTTGAGAAATCTTGCCTTCATATTTTTGGTTTAAAATTCATCAAAATTCTTACAATTTCATTCATATTGAAATTCATAGAATTTTTAGGACACTAGAATCTTGTGGAATTAATAGAAATCCATATTGAGGACCTTGAATTTTGACAAATTCAATAAAATTTCAAATTGAGAATATATGCAATGTTATGTAATTCTAAAATCCTTCAAATTTCATATTGAGGACACCCCTCTATGTATTCCTATAGCTGACCACCAACTAATAATGAACATATGATATAGGACTGCGTGCCTCTAACCCCAATCTCTTCATAAGGACACATATGATCCAATTTAACCCAAAAACAATATACAATCTTCAATAAATCTATTTGCACAATGTCATTCACAATGTAAATGACAATCCCCTCACATTGGGGTGGGGACCACAAAATTTGAATTTTGTGGTCCCCACCCTAATGCGAAGGGATTGAATTTTGTGGTTCCAGCTCCAATGCGAAGGGATTGTCATTTACATTGTGAATGTAGCATCATTGTACAATCTTTGTTCTAGGAATATAAGTCAATTGTCATAGGTATAGCACTACTAAAAACATAGCACTAGCACTAGCATTTCTAGTTAACTTATCAGCACAAAGGCAAATGAAATATTGTTCATTTCTAGTTAACTCAGCAGTATAAAGGCAAATGAGGAATTTGTCAAACCCTATTCAATAACTAATTAATTTAATAGAACGCAATATAAAGGAGCTCGAATTTTTAGATGTACTAAATGACTAAAAAATAAGATATTCATAAAAAGTTTTATACGATAAAGTTTATTTAGTATTAGATGAGTAATACAACTTCGATATAATTTTGAACTGAAAATTTTACATTGAATTTGTATGACTGCACACAAATATTATTTGTAAGATTCAAAACATTTAAAATTCAAAATAATTTTATGAAAAGAAAAATTTAAACACAAATAACCAAATAAGAATAAGTAAAAAAAAATTCTCCATAAAAATACTTAAGTGGAAGTAGCAATGTGAACACAATAAAAACTGAGTTTTCCGGTCAAAATTCAGCTGCTTTTATATATTATATAGATATAGATAGATAATATAGATGGGAATCAAACAAGAGGATAAAATTAAAAATAAACAAACATATTTACTATTATCTCATTCATTACTAATTTTAAATTTTAATAAATATTATTGTGTGGTGAAAGCCAAATTTGGGTTTATAAACATATTTATAAACTACACAATTTCTCAAATTATTTTTTAACCACAAATATTTCTCTCTCCAATTTCAACTACTACTTTAATTTGGACTTTAGTGATCAGATTTAATTTAGAACCTGTTCGGATCTGATTATAATCAATTTTTAGGCTTTTTTTCGCAGAGTTCGATGTAGATATAGGGTTGAAAATTAGAGAAAGAAAAAATATGTTTTTAAAAAATTATATTGAAAATTGGAACGATTAAAAAAAAAAAAAAAAAACTCACATTACGAGGCTTATACAAAACAATGTCACAAAAATCATTTGGTTCAAAAAGAGACATAAAACGGGCATAAGCAGCTAAGGAAATGACTGGAAATTATACCTGTACGAACCTGTATAGGCCAGGAATTGACATGAGATCAGCCCCAACATTTGATCAGCCTCCGTACGGATCTGAAAAAAAAATTGGTTTATAAACCAAATTTTAAATTACACAATTTTCAATACAACTTTTTAACTACAAATTTTTTTTCTCTCCAATTTTTAACCCTCCACCCACCTCGAGATATGTGCAAAACAGTAAAAAAAAACTTGTTTAAAAATAGGATGAAAGCCGCCGAAGAGAGCATAAAACTTGTGGGCATCCATACTCGATAAGCTTTTCAATGATACTGCGACATACGTCTTCCTTGTAAGGGCATCTCCAACCGTGCTGCAAAATAGAGTGAAACTTCAAAATGGTGCCACTTTCTTGCTCCAACCGTGACTTCAACTTGGACTGTAAAATGGAGTGTGCTACAGTGACACGCCATATACTGTTGCCCCAATTTTGTCCTAAACTTAATTTTTGTTCAATTTTATCCCAAATATTGATTTGAATTTCAGTTTTGACCTTTTCTTTTTCTTTTTTTTTTCCTTATTTTGAACACATAGTTATTTGATGAATATAATTCAATTTTGGTCCCAAAAAAATTATTTAGAAATTGCAATTTAATTTATTTTGTTGTAGTAAAAACAATGGTTATTTCATCTATATTGAAATTTATTTTAATTTTTGTTTCTTATTTGTCCATTATTTTTACCACATAATTAAGTTATTATAAATCAAAACATTAAAATTAAATGATAACAAAATAGATTACTCAACAATATTTAAGAACTTGGAACCATAATTAGTACGGTGACATAGACATTGAAAATTAAAATACGATGGAAGCTACGTAAAAGATAACAATCTAATAATCAGGTAGATCGGATCCAGATCCTCCAAGATCGTAAAAAAAACAACAATATGGAGTTGCTGGACTTTCTTCACTTCTTTTCAGCATGATTCTTTTTTGTTCATTTCGAAAAAACTCCCTTAGCTCCGGATCTACAATGGAGTTCAAGTCTTTGGCTAGAATGGTATTATCAGAACAATATTCAGTCGATTGCATTCGAGCCCTTTGAATTTCGTAGTTTTTCAGTCTGTCATCATTCCCCTTGCGGATGACTTCCGCAAGCTCCCGTTGCTCCTCCATGATACTTGCAATGATTTTTGAGGAATCTTCTTCTTTTTTCCTTTTCCCCTTAACTTTTTTTATCCCAATGGGTCATTGGCTTGGACTGTCACTGGCATTGTCTTCATTAATATCTAGAGAAAATGAAGACAATCCTTGATATCCTGATGTTAGGGAATCAGAAATTTGGGAATCCACGTGTGCCGATCTAGAGTATGTTTTCTGGCTATGAAAGTCAGGTAACTCCACTTGAACATCTTTTCCAAATTTTTCACTATCCTTAAGGATAGGGCACACGTGATCGAATTTAAATCCTTTCTTGAATTTTTCGTCTTGGCATAATAATATTTTAGCTCGATCTATCTGCAAATTGATATGATAAATTTATTACGTTAAAGTTAATTGTAACATACAAATTGAACTTTTTGTAATAAATGTGTTGACCTATGGTCAATTTGACCTTATTGTTTTGATCATAACAAACAAGAATTTATTGTGTTGCTAACAAGTGTGCTTCAAGTGTTTCA
Organism: Ligustrum vulgare; assembly: GCA_963555705.1. NCBI lineage: Eukaryota > Viridiplantae > Streptophyta > Magnoliopsida > Lamiales > Oleaceae > Ligustrum > Ligustrum vulgare. The sequence goes on along the minus strand of OY743189.1, from coordinate 17,398,399 downwards.
TGTAATGATAAATATTCAAAGCACTCAATGTTCAAATCGTCTCTTAAAGATATAAATCAAAATTATGTGATCGAGCACATGAGACGCAAAGAAGATCATTAAATCATTGAAGATATTCAAAGATCAAAATTGAGGTTGAAAAGCATGACATGAAGATCAAGATTTCAAGCTTACAAGATTAGAGTTGATTTAACGTATGTAAAGGTATAACACTCTCAATCTTTAGCGATGAAATTCAACGAGCTCGAAAATGATTTTTATGCATCAAGAAACTTACTTGGAAATTCATCACTTGCATAAAATATTTTTATATAAGTCAAGATTGTCTTTCAAATGTTATTTGATCTTAAATCATGATTATATTATGTTAAACCACTTTGAAAAACAAGTTAGAAACCTAAAAATCGAAAATTTTCATATTTTTCAAAAGTCAACCAAAAGTCAACGGTCAACAGTTGACTTTCGGTCGACCGAAAGTTTGGTCAACCGAAAGTTTCGGTCGACCGAAAGTTGGTCAACCGAAAATTCAACGGTTGAATTTATAACGGCTATATGGAAGATTCGGTCGACCGAAACTTCAAATTGGTCAACCGAAAGTTGCTGAATTTGAATATTTTGATCTATAAATAGCCATCTCATTCACATTCAATAACAACAACTTAGATAAGATTTTATACAAACTTTCTTGTGAAAATTCATTGAGAGAAATTTCAATTAAGGAACTTTGATTATTTGTGCTACATTTTTCATCATCATTTGATTCATCAAAGTTCCATTGCCTAAACACTTTGAGCTTAACTTATTGTTAATTATTCAAGTGCATCTCTTGGTACTTAATTCGATTCAATATTTTTAACAAGAGATTATTTGAAAAACTTTGTTTGATTGCATCAACTTTTCATTATCATTTGCATCAAAGTTTTTCTCTAACACTCGAGCTTAATTCATTGCTATCTATTGAAGTGTTAGCCTAACTCTCTTGGTACTTAATTTGAGTATATCATTTGTCAAGAGAGTTATTTCAATTGTAAATTCAATTCATTATATCTTGTGGTTTCGAGAGCCTTGTGAAAACTCGATTGTTGGTTTTCGAGAGCCTTGTCAAAACTCGATTGTTGGTTTTCGAGAGCCTTATCAAAACTCGATTGTTGGTTTCGAGATCCGTGTGAAAACTCGATTGTAAAAGGATAGGCGCTCCTTGTTGTAAGTCGCCTAAGGATTTGGTACTCCTTGTTGTAAGTTACCAAAATAGTGGATTTGGCCTTGCTCGTGACGGAGAGCTCGGTAACGGGGGACGTAGATCACGTTGGTTGATTGAACCTCCATAAATCGCGTTTGCACTCTCTCATCCCTTTTATTTACTTACATCGCACTTACTCTATTCTATCAATTTATATTGTGCAACGCTTTATCTTAGTGCTATACTTGCCTTATCAATTAAGTTTACACATATATAGCACACTACATTGATAGTTTAGTTACTTGTAACACTAAGTGCTAATACTTGTACCTATTGGTTTTAAGTTTGAGATTATTTATCGAAAAAGTTTTATAAACCAATTCACCCCCCTCTTGGTTAGTTTACTCTTGGGCTAACAAAATGCACTTACAATGTCTTGTTCGGATGCTCCGCTTGGGTTTAAATTTTCCACTTGACGTATGCACCCACGTAGTTTACTAATTGATGCATTGATCAATGTGAAACGAGATTGCAGTGATCTTAAAGGTCGGGACTGAGTAATATGTGTTGGTAATGAACTATTATACTCCAACTCGACGCGGCTCCAGAAACGATCTTTTGACTGATTAATACCAACAATCGGGTTTTGAGCAATATCTAAATATACACGACACAAATGAATGTCTTCTTCAACATTGTATGAGGCACTCCGCTTGCTGATACTCATTTTTTTTTTTTTTTTTGTAATTGCTAAATGATGATATTGTTATGGAAATATGAATTGGAGACTTGTTTATTTATAATGCAATTGATGTCTTGGATTGATTTGAAACACGATCTCATCTAATGACTCAGATCTCTTGCAATCAGATTTATGGCTGGGATTAAATTGTGATCTTCGATGTTATCCTGACATGGTAAATTATTTCATCTAATTTAACGGCTCAGATCTTGTACTTTCTGATCGATGGCTGGGATTGAAGTACGTAAATCAAAGTAAGGCTGACATGACAGAGATATTTAAATTAATTTAACGGCTCAGATATCTTGTAATCTGATCAATGGCTGGGATTAAAGTACGTAAAGCAAAGTAAGGCTGACATGACAGAGATATTTGATTTAATTTAACGGCTCAGATATCTTGTAATCTGATCAATGGCTGGGATTAAAGTACGTAAAGCCAAGTAAGGCTGACATGACAGAGATATTTGATTAAATCTAACGGTTCAGATCTCTTTTGATCTTATCAATGGCTGGGAGCAAATTACAAAAATTGAAGTTATTCTGGCATGATATAGATAAGAAATCCATTCTAACGGTTCATATTTCATACATTATGGTCAACGACTAGGATTGAAGTACGCAAAACGAAGTTATCTTGAATGAATCAGATGAAAATATTCTCATCTAACGGCTTATATCTCCCGTAATCTGATCTACCATTGAGATTGGTTCACACAAATTAACCTTATCAATGAAAATGCAATTATAAAAGGTGAGTACCTAATATACAATTCATCATTCATATCTAACACTTCAAAATTCATATATCAATTTTACATCTCGCAAAAATGAATTTCATTCAATGTTGGCGGATCTTCCAATGTAAACGACAGTGTTCATGACGAAGACGGACAGATCATGAACGACCTTGAGGCACTTGAGGCCCGTCATGATGCTGTGGTTCGCATGTATTTGAATAACAACATCCTTCTAACTGAAATGGTCGAACAGCAACAAACTCCACCAACACATGGCGGCTCGATTCCTGGACACGTTGTCATAAATCGCGATAGAAAGTCTGCCCATGAACGATTGTTCAACGACTACTTCGCACCGAACCCATAGTACGACGAAAAGTTGTTTCGACGACGTTATCGCATGTCAAGAAATTTATTCTTACGCATAGTGCAGTCTATGGAGGCGCATGATAGTTACTTTGTTCAGAAAAGGGATGGAATGGGTAGGCTAGGGTTGTCCTCTCTCCAAAAGATTACTGCCGTATTTCAGATGCTGGCATATGGCATTGCGGCGGATGCAACTGATGAGTATTGCAAGATTGGTGAGTCAACAACTATTGAAAGTTTGAAAAGGTTTTGTCGTGCAGTCGTGGAGGTATTTGGAAGCCGTTATTTGCGTTCACCCAACACTAATGACATTGCACGGCTTCTTCACGTTGGTCAACAACGTGGTTTTCCCGGAATGTTGGGTAGTCTCGACTGTATGCATTGGAAGTGGAAAAATTGTCCAACTGCATGGGCAGGCCAATACGCAGGACGGAGTGGATCACCAACCATATTCTTAGAGGCCGTAGCCGATTATGATCTTTGGATATGGTACGCATACTTTGGTATGCTAGGTTCAAACAACGACATCAATGTTTTAGAGGCCTCCCATCTATTTGCCAACCTCGCTAAAGGTATTGCTCCCCCCGCTAATTACGTCATACAGGGACGTGAATACAATATGGGTTACTATTTAGCTGATGGTATATATCCGAAGTGGGCCACTCTCGTACAAACAATTCACGAGCCACGTGGACCAAAGAAAAAATATTTCGCAATGAAACAAAAAAGCTGTAGAAAAGACGTTGAACGGGCATTTGGGATTTTACAATCTAGGTTCGAAATTATTGCAGGACCGTCACGATTTTGGAAGAAAAGCATCTTACACGATATCTTGACTGCATGCATCATTATGCACAATATGATCATAGAGGATGAACGTGATGTTGAAGCACCTATTCAAGATTGGGTAGAAGCACCGAGCCCACGAGTTGAGATGGTTGTAGATGAAAATGTTCATTTCCAGGAGTTTCTCGCTCGTCATCGTCAAATTAAGGATAAAGAGGCTCACATTGCACTCCGAAATGCTTTAATTGAACATTTGTGGGAACAACATTCAAATTCCGAGAATTAAATTAGTGAAATAAATATATTTGGTGTATTTCTCGTTTTATTTTAATGATCAAATAAATATTTCAAGTATAATAATAATAAAAAGTATGTTAAAAAAGAAAAATAAAATATTATGTTTATTTGGTGTGAAATTTGAAGTTTTGGATTTGATATGAGTTATATTATATTTATTTGGTGTGAAATTTGAAGTTCTGGGTTGGAGATGCGTTATGAAGATAGAGTGAGAGAAAATGTATTTTAGTGAGAGAAACTGCATCTTAAAATTCCTGATTGGAGATGACCTGAACCTTTGTTTCCACTATCTTTACATTCAAAGAGATTCCTTTTCAAACAATAATGCATACAGTTCAAAGATCATATTCACTTTTATAGTAATAAATAGTCTTTTTGAAACACAGAGTTCACCGTGATTGTTCATTTGTTTGTCAACTTAAAAAATATGTATTTGGCTAAGATGGTGGTGGTACAGATATTATGGCTTATCTAATGAAGAAATAGTGCTTGTTTGGTAAAGAAAAAAATTTATCACAATTTTTTAAATTCATTCTCAGCCATTCATTTTTAATCAAACTCACAATATTTGACTTTTCAAACATTTTTAAACCATACATCTATCAAAAACCCATTAAAAACCACAAAAATGAAAATTTTTCACATTACCAAACAAATGTAAAACTAAGATGCCTCGTAAAGGATGTTGTTGGGAATTACACAAATTCTCTCTCTAATTAACCTCACAGGAATTTTGATGTTCAATAAATATTTGAGCAAATCAGAAAATAAGTACGAACATAAAAATTTACGTGGTTCGACAACTTGCCTACGTCACGGACCCTCGCCAAAGCTTTTCACTATATAATAAATTGTTATATTTATATAAAATTTGTACTCGCCAAACCCCCAAGTATTGTAGGAAAAATAACCAAGCTTTACCACATCTACCAATTTCTACTTCTTTGTACAATCCACAAAGAACCCAAGAGAAACTAAGATGCTAGACTACATTTTTCCTCACAATACTCTCTAGTCAATGCACAATTAATTGACTCCTCAACACACATTTATAGGTAAACATAACCCAAAAACGTATATTACTTGTGTTCCAAGATATTTTCATTCTTAATAACACAACTTTGATATATTAATTGAGAGGCAAATTGCTTTCACAACCTTTATTCTTTATTGAATAAAATCCGAACAGATCAAACATCCCAACAGATGTCAATTGCTCTCGGGAAAAGGAAGGAGAGTAGAAGATACAGGTACAATATCCCCTGAACTGTTCTAATAAAATCTTCACCAGTGAAAACTACTCATAGTTAAAAGCATTCTTGTTCTAAATATCATTTTTATCAATCTTGCATTAATTTATTTAGCTTATGTAAGCATACTATATCTCAATCTAACGCAATTAGACCACTCGTGTTCGTTTTAGCTTAAACAAAAATTTCGCTTCCATTGAGCTTCATGCCAAATTCCTGATGCAAACCACGTAGCAATTGTAGCTACGCAACCCACAAATTATTGGAATCGATCCAAGAACGCCAAAGAATCACGATTTCGAGATTGATTCAAATTAATTGAACCAAGCAACCAACACAATCAATAGATATGGTGACCTCTTGATCACAATGAAAATAAATCTCACCCAAGATTTGAACAAACAAGATTAACTCGCAAGTTCGGATTTTATTCAATAAAGAATAAAGGTTGTGAAAGCAATTTGCCTCTCAATTAATATATCAAAGTTGTGTTATGAATAATGAAAATTACATCCCTATAAATAGGGTCAAAAACTAGGTCAAGAGTTCTAATTAGACAAGGAAATAACTACTTAAAATAAGGAAATAAATAAACCCTAAAATTCACGCGTATAGGATTTTACGGCCGTAACCTTGTTTCTGATTCACTCTTACGGCCGTGACAATATGGCTTACGGCCGTAAGTCCAAAAGTCCAATATTCCAGTTTTATGCAGTGACTCCATTACGGCCGTGATATTAACCTTTACGGTCGTAAGTCCAATTTCTTCGAAAATTCAGTTTTAAGCAGTAGGTTGATTACGGCCGTGAGAATTTTGAATTACGGCCGTAATTCTTGAATTTTGGCAATCTTCTTCGACGGCTTGAATGAGGTTGATCCACTCGTCATTTTGGCTTGGTCCCAACATGGAACTTGCTTCTTTAGATGACACGAACATTGTTTTGGCCATTGTTTCTTGCACGAGCTTGTCCATTGCTTCGTTGGCCCTCTTTGTTTGCAGTCGAGTCATCGGCCCTCCTTTGATCTTCAACGGATCTTTGTTCGGGCTCTTATCCGTGGTCTGGATCACATCATCCCCTCCCTCTTCGAAGGGATTCGACCTCGAATCTGTACCTGCATCAAACGGAAATAGATCAGAAACATTAAATGAAGCCGAAACATTATACTCACCAGGAAGGTCTAATTTATAGGCATTGTTGTTGATCCTTTCAATCACTTGGAATGGACCATCCCCTCGCGGTTGTAACTTTGACTTGCGTTGTTCTGGAAACCGCTCCTTTCTCAAATGTACCCAAACCCAATCACCGGGTTCAAAAATGATGCCCTTTCTTCCTTTGTTAGCCTGTGAAGCATAATGTTCATTTGTCTTTTCAATCGCCAACCTCACCTTGTCGTGGAGTGCTTTAACCATCTCAGCCTTTTCTTGACATCTAAACTACTACGTTCATTCACAGGTAAATGAATTAAATCCAATGGTGTTATCGGATTAAAACCATAAACAATTTCAAATGGTGAACAAGCAGTAGTAGAATGTATAGCTCTATTATATGCAAACTCAATAAATGGTAAACACTCTTCCCAATTTTTCAGATTTTTATTGGTTATCGTGCGCAACAATTGAATCATTGTCCTATTTACTACCTCGGTCTGTCCATCGGTCTGTGGGTAACAAGTTGTAGAGAAAAGTAGTTTTGTTCCTAATTTGTTCCACAAGACTCTCCAAAAATGACTAAGGAATTTAACATCCCTATCCGAGACAATACTTTTAGGAACCCCATGTAAGCGCACGACTTCCCGAAAGAAAATTTCAGCTATGTTAGTAGCATCATCAGTTTTGTGGCATGGTATGAAATGTGCCATTTTACTAAAGCGATCTACTACCACAAAAATTGAATCTCTTCCCTTCTTAGTCCTAGGTAATCTCAAAACAAAATCCATAGAGATATCGACCCAAGGTTCACTAGGGACGGGTAAAGGCATATATAACCCATGTGGTTTAATCCTAGATTTAGCCTTCTTACAAGTAATGCATCTATTACAAACCTGAACCACATCAATCTTCATCTTAGGCCAATAGAAATGTTCGTTTAGGATTTCAATGGTCTTTTTAACCCCAAAATGACCCATTAAGCCTCCACTATGGGCCTCTCTCACAAGTAACTCCCTCATTGAACACCTAGGGACACACAACTTATTTTCCCGAAATAAATAATCATCATGTTTAAAGAACCGATCCACAGCCCCTTTACCACATGATTCATAAATATTAGAAAAATCCAGGTCATTAGCATACATGTCCTTAATGTATTCAAATCCAAGCAATTTAGAATTTAAAGAATTTAAAAGAATATACCTTCGAGACAATGCATCTGCCACCACATTTTCCTTACCTTGTTTGTACCGGATGACATAGGGAAATGTTTCGATGAACTCTACCCACCTTGCATGTCTCTTACTCAGTTTAGCTTGACCCCTCAAATGCTTCAAGGATTCATGATCAGTGTGTATCACGAACTCCCGTGACCACAAGTAATGTTGCCATGTCTCCAAAGCGCGCACAAGTGAGTATAACTCATTGTCATATGTGGGGTAATTAAGTGCAGCCCCTTTTAGTTTTTCGCTAAAATAAGCTATTGGCTTTCGATCCTGCATTAAAACAGCTCCAATACCTAGCCCTGAGGCATCACATTTAATCTCAAAAGCCTTGTCAAAGTTAGGAAGTGATAAAACCGGTGCTTTACATAACTTATTTTTGATAGTATCAAATGCATGCTCCTATTCTACACCCCATTTAAACCCTACACTTTTTTTGACAATTTCTATGAGTGGTGCGGCAATCGTGCTAAAATTTTTAACAAAGCGCCTATAAAAACTAGTCAAGCCATGAAAACTCCTAACCTCAGTTATGCTTTTAAGTGTTGGCCATTCTTTAATAGCTTTGACTTTTTCTTTAATCTACTTCTATTCCTTTAGCACTAACCACATAGCCAAGAAACACAACTTTTTCCATGCAAAAATCACACTTTTTAAAATTAGCAAAAAGTTGCTCTTGTCTTAAAACCACAAGCACACACCTAACATGCTCCACATGCTCATTCAAAGTTTACTATATATCAAGATATCATCGAAATAAACTACAACGAATTTACCTATAAATGCACGTAAAACATGATTCATTAAACGCATAAATGTGCTAGGCGCATTAGTAAGTCCAAAAGGCATTACTAACCATTCATACAGGCCATACTTAGTTTTAAAAGCAGTTTTCCACTCATCTCCTTCTTTCATTCGAATTTGATGGTAACCACTCTTAAGGTCAATTTTACTAAATATGCTAGAGCCATGCAATTCATCCAACATATCATCTAACCTAGGAATAGGATGACGATACTTTACCGTTATGTTGTTGATGGCTCTACAATCAACACACATTCTCCACGTCCTGTCCTTCTTTGGCACAAGTAACACGGGTACGGTACATGGACTCATGCTTTCCCTTATGTACCCCTTACTCATTAATTCCTTCACTTGCTTTTGAAGCTCCTTCGTCTCCTCGGGATTACTCCTATAAGCTGGACGGTTTGGAATGATTGCTCCAGGTATAAAATCAATTTGATGTTCAATACCTCAAATGGGTGGTAACCCACTAGGTATGTCATCTGGAAACACATCCTCGAATTCCTGCAATAAAGAAATAGCCAAACTAGGGAGGGATTTGTTAGTTTCATCAAATGTAAGGAATGGTTCCTTGTACAGCAGAAGGACCATCGGTCGTTCTTCCATGAATGCCCTTTTGATTTCACTCCTTTTTGCGTAGAAACTCATCTTTTTTTCTTTTCTGGAATTCTTCGCTCCCTCTCCTTTTTATGAGGTATGTACCCCGACATTCTTTTTTTCTCTCGCCTCTCCTTTTTCTGGAGTCGTGGCTCCAACTCTCTTTTCCTCTCCTTTTTCTGAGGTCGTGGCCTCAACTCTCTTTCTCTCATTTTCCCTCACTCTTTTTTCTTCATCATTTTTCAATTTTATTTGATCTTCATACACCTGTGACGGTGTCAATGGTGCAAGTGTAATGGTTTTCCCCCATTTGGTAAAGCTATACCTATTTTTATACCCATCATGCGTTACCTTCCTATCATATTGCCAAGGTCTACCCAACAAAAGGTGTTCGGCATGCATAGGCACCACATCACACATAACATCATCCACACAGCTACCAATAGAAAAACTCACCAACACCCTCCTATTCACCTTAATTTCTCCACTATCATTTAACCATTGAAGCCTATAAGGTTTAGGATGTTTTAACAAATGTAATCCTAATTTCTCAACAAGTATAGTACTAGCGACGTTAGTGCAACTACCGCCATCAATAATCACATCGTGTATGGAATATGTTCTCCCGTTGTTGTTCCAAATCATCCGTGTTGATTTGAGCACTAAGAGCTCGCCTTGCCACTAATAACTCGCCATGCTCCCCGGATAACACATTATCATCATCACATATTTCCTCCAACGCTGGCATATCGCTATAATCCTCTTCCTCACTATCACTCTCCATAGTTCCATCCTTTCGCAAAAGGACCACCCGCCTATTAGGACATTGAGATGCCACATGTCCTCTCCCCAAACATTTGAAGCATTGAATGTCTCTACTCCTAGATGGTTGAGGTTCCCCTTTAGGTGCGAGTTTACTAGCTTGTTCCTCCTTCCCCTTTGGTGCCTCAAACTTCCCTTTTGATGCTTCAAATTTCCCCTTAGAAACAGCCCCATCTCCTTTACCTTCCCACTTCGGCTTCCAAGAAGAGTTAGAACCCGATTGATACCTTGTTGTTCCCTTTTTCTTCAACTGCTTCTCCACCTTTATAGCCATGTGCAACATATCCTCCATCTCCAAATAATGCTGTAGTTCAACCACATTAGCTATATCCCTATTCAACCCATTCAAAAACCGAGCTATCGTAGCCTCCCTATCCTCTTCTACATTAGCTCTAATCATCAACATCTCCATCTCCTTATGATAATCCTCCACAGTCTTTGATCCTTGGTATAGACTTTGTAATTTTTTATAAAGCTCCCAATGGTAATGACTAGGAACGAACCTCTTTCTCATGATAGCTTTTAATTCATCCCAAGTACTAATGGGTCTCTCGCGATTCCTTCTCCTAGAAGTCACCAATTGATCCCACCAAGTAATAGCGTAATCGGAAAATTCAAGTACGACTACCTTAACCTTTTTCTCTTCCGAATAAGTGTAACAATTGAAAATTAATTCCATCTTCTTTTCTCATTCTAGGTATGCTTCAGGATCACTCCTACCCTTGAATGATGGAAATGACATTTTGATGTTGCTCATACTACCATCCATTCTATCGCCACCAAGATCTCTATCCCTTCTTCCATGCCTAACTACTCTATCCACAATTGCCCCATCGTCAAAATCACTACCTTCTTCATTCTCATCAACCCCCTCTACTCTACGACCTCGCCCACTTTGCCTACGGGCATTAGGCACTTCTCGAGGTTTCTCAAGCCTTTCTAACCTACCTAACACATCCCCGAACAACCGCTCAAACCGTTGTACCATCTCTTCCGTCATGTTGGCTCGATCGTTGTTTTTTGTAGTAGAAGATTGTTCAGACATCCTAAAACTAAATGTTATATGCCTCACGTGTATTTTGCTCGTGTATCACTCAAATTTGGCTTTTACCCTCTATTGATCTCACCTCTCTGCCTTTTTCCACTCAATGGCTTTCACCCCAATTGCTTCAAAGAACGAATCTGAACTCAAACAAGTTTAAACCCGATTGATTCAAATCGAATATGAGTGAAAATTAATGAATTTGTTGGAAAACTCAAAGAAGACCTTTAGAGAATTGACTTTGACTCTATAAGGGACTTGACACTTTTATGGAACACTAAGATTGTTTCAAGAAAAATAATTCTTGAAATCAAATATCAACTATTTTAATTGAACTGAGAATTTTCGTTTTTTTTTAATTTCTCTAAAATTCAACTACGAGACAGGCGAAACAAACGGAATTTAATTTGGATAACAAACGAAGGAAATAACGACTATTGAATTTTTTGTGACACTTTTTCGGATTGAAGACTCAAGAACTTGAAGAACACGAAGAACAAAATTAAAGAAGACTCATGAAACAAAACAAAGATATAACCTTGATTTTTGGAGCCTAAGCTCTGATACCAGATTATGCAAACCACGTAGCAATTGTAGCTACGCAACCCACAAATTATTGGAATCGACCCAAGAACGCCAAAGAATCACGATTTCGAGATTGATTCAAATTAATTGAACCAAGCAACCAACACAATCAATAGATATGCTGACCTCTTGATCACAATGAAAATAAATCTCACCCAAGATTTGAACAAACAAGATTAACTCTTAAGTTCGGATTTTATTCAATAAAGAATAAAGGTTGTGAAAGCAATTTGCCTCTCAATTAATATATCAAAGTTGTGTTATGAATAATGAAAATTACATCCCTATAAATAAGGTAAAAAATCAGGTCAAGAGTTCTAATTAGACAAGGAAACAACTACTTAAAATAAGGAAATAAATAAACCCTAAAATTCACGCGTATAGGATTTTACGGCCGTGACTACTTTCCTTACGGCCGTAACCTTGTTTCTGATTCACTCTTTCGGCCGTGACAATATGGCTTACGGCCGTAAGTCCAAAAGTCCAATATTCCAGTTTTATGCAGTGACTCCATTACGGTCGTGATACTAACATTTACGGCCGTAAGTCTAATTTCTTCGAAAATTCAGTTTTAAGCAGTAGGTTGATTACGGCCGTAATTCTTGAATTTTGGCAATCTTCTTCGACGGCTTGAATGAGGTTGATCCACTCGTCATTTTGGCTCGGTCCCAACATGGAACTTGCTTCTTTAGATGACACGAACATTGTTTTGGCCATTGTTTCTTGCACGAGCTTGTCCATTGCTTCGTTGGCCCTCTTTGTTTGCAGTCGAGTCATCGGCCCTCCTTTGATCTTCAACGGATCTTTGTTCGGGCTCGTATCCGTGGTCTGGATCACATCAATCCCACTTTATGTTTATGATAATAGGAACAGAAAACTTAGTCCCACTAATTGCCAGCTTTGAAACTAACCTTGAAAAGTTGATGGCAATGAATGATCATAGTCGGGGACGAATTCAGAAAATCAATCCAGCACGAGCTGATTTGTTTCAGTACGAGCGGACACTACTAGATAAAAGGAAAAAAAATTTCGACACCAAAATTATAAGGTAAAAAAATTTTTTTTTGCGGATTCAGCCCGAGTGGCCAAACGCCGTAGCCACACACTACATTTGTCCCTGATCCCAGAGTTAGTACTTCAAATTCCACGGATTCAATTTTATATCTAGGAATTTGCTCAGCAATAATGGGGGTCACGATATTTTTTTGCCGTCTTGCATATTGCCTGTGAGTGAATGAGTAAAACATTAACATTTAATGCGAGAAGAGTTGAATTATAGAGTCACCAACGAGGTAAAAATACTAATACACAAAACAAAACAAAACAAAACAAAATGAAAATAAAACAATACCTTGTCCAAGTAAGGCCACATGAGTTGAAGGAACTTGTTGAGCAAGTCAATCTTCAAAAAAAAAGGTGAAGCCCTCCCCTTGGGGGCTCCATCTGCTATGGGTCTTGGTAGATAATGTAAATCGCGGGATATGCCTCAACTGGCCAGGATTGGAAGTGTGGCCACTGATCAAATTCACAAAGAAGTTAAGTCCAAAGCATTGTTGCTAGTACTCAAACTCCCCACTCTGTTGATTGCCAACGAAATTGATATTATGTCCCCTTAGTCTTTGGCTAGTTGAGCTGTGCCCTAGAGGTGTCAGTCAATCTTCATTTCAATAGAAAGTGTGATAAAAAATAAACAATATGATTCAATATGTGTGTGTATAATTGAAGCGGAGTTATTCAAAAGTGATTACATTAACCATACATGTACATGGTAAAAATCTGGATTTTTTTATCCAAAAGTGGATTTCGTGAAGTGATCGCTGCAAACTTTCATTCTCTTGCTCAGCCAACAGACGGATAATTGGATCCTAATCTAGTTAACAGCAAAAAATCTTTTACAATTGTTTACATAATATGTGATGTGATGCATTTTCATTTTATTGTATACTCATTCCTTTCATGTTATGCATCCTTATGAGTTGAAGAGGAAGATGCAAAACGAAAAGGCTACGAAGCAGAAGAATTTTTATTTATTAAGTTAAGCAAAACAGTGAATCCTTTGCTAAAAAATATCAACTGCGGGAGTGATCTCATTATTCAACCGATTTATTGCTTTATGTAATGTAAGGCTGGTTGGTTATATCTCTTGAAATTCTTACCGTTGAACCTATTCATGTACTAACTCGTGTTGGTTATGTATACAGCATGTTTGATTGAGCTTAAAAATCTTTACTTAAAGTTTTAAAATAAATCATTCATGGTTAGAATTGAAAATAAATGACTGAAAAGCTTAGGCTGCGTTCTCTTTGACGTTTTTCAGTCGTTTTCCATTTTTCATTTTCGAAAACGCGGAAAACGCGTTCTCTTGCACCGTTTTCGAAAAAAAAATTCGAAAACGTTTTCAAAATTTGTAAAGGAGATAGAAAACGTGAAAATCATGCTTTCCGTGTTTTCCGAAATTTATACCTATTAAGTGGAAAACGCGCATTTTCCACTTTAAAAAAAATTAAAATAATCAAAAAAATTTGAAATTTGTCATTTTTAATTACATTATTGGTCCCTAACTTTCAAAACTTGTTATTTTAATCCTCAAATTTTGAAATTTCTTTCGAAAATACCCTAATTTATTTGCAACTTAGGTGCCTCAACTTCAGATTTTGTTGCACATTAGTTCACAAATTTTACTTTTCTTTTAATTTAGTCCTTCTCGTATTTGCTTTATAGGTTATTGTCTTCAAACATGTATAACTTTTGATGTACAACTCCGAATTACACTCTGTTTTTTGCGTCGAACTCCAAATTCAACCATCTTTCTGATGATGTATCATGTGCTTAATTATTAAACATTTCTTTTTTATTTTGTATTGTAGATACTTATTTTGTTAGTGCATCATTAATTAACGTAAATTAATTTTTCAAATTTTATTGAAATCTAAATTTTAAACGTTATGAGTGCTTACTAGAATGATGTATCTATATAAAGTATTAAATGGAACGATTACTTTAGAAGGGAAAATTACTACCCAAATGTGGAACCATTATTTTAGAAGGGCAATATGAATTTTTGAACTTTTTTTGTATAATCAAATTGTGTGATAGAGGTTATTGCATTTATTTTTGTTGTGCAGCTCAAATATGATATCTTTATTTCATTTATATTCACAAACAATATAATTACAAGTATACAGAAATAATTTTCTTCAAAATTTTAAACAGAACGCATTTTCCAGCTTTTCATTTTCGAAGACAGTTTTCAGAAATAACAAACCAAACGCGTTTTCAGCAATTTCGAAAAAAGTCACAGAAATTGAAAAACAGAAAATATTTTCGAAAATGAAAACAGGAAACTGAAATATAAAGAGAACGCAGCCTTAACATTTACTCTCAAAAAAGGCAACTTATCCGAACACATTTGAAACATTTTTTTTTTTAAAATAGTTTTAAGCATAACCAAACTTGCTATTGACTGCAGCGTCCCATATTGAAAATCACATTCATTTGACAAGTATAGATGTATATGATAACATAATAGTGCGAAATTCCAACTCCGAATGAAGTTGACCGAACCGAGTCCTAATACCCAATTTTGCTATCTCAGCATTTCATTCGTTAAGTTTAACGAGAACCGCAGATACAAACCAAAGATTAATAATCCAAATACCAAACACCCAATAAGTTGTCTTTAGTGTCTTTTTGTGTGTAACAATTCACGAACGAGAGAGAGAGAGAGAGAGAGAGAGAGAAAGAGAGAGAGAGAGAGAGAGAGAGTTAAAAATTAGAGAAAAAAAATATGTTTAATTAAAAGTTGTAATGGAAATCAGAGCTATTATAAATCCAAAAAAACTCTTTGATCCGAACATAGAGGCTATGCCCCTGTTTGAGCCCAATTATTTGAAAAATAATGTGGTTTTGAATAATATTTTTGGATGAATATGTGGTTAAAATTTGTTTAAAAAGACAAAAATGATGAACTTGACTAAAATGGATGGTTGAGATTTAATGTTCCAAATTTTAGTTTTCAAATAATGAGGCTCAAACATATCAACTAGTTTCACACTTGTGCATAAAGATTAATGGCAGAAAAAGTGCAATTGAAAAAAATAAGCAAAAACTACGAAAAATTAGTGTCAATTTATATAATAATAGACATTCTGTTATCACAAATTTTGAAAAATCTCCTTATACATAATATTTTCCGTCACATTTGTTGGTTCATCGTTATCGCATATCAGTATCTTCAGACTAGAATGATCTGTAACTCTTGACATTGCTACAGACAGTTGTCCATGATTGAAGAATGATTTTTATAAGAATAGTTTACATACGAAAGTAATTGACCTTGACTCTTATTGATGATTATAAAGTACGACATGGTGTGGAACTGTTCATTAAAACTAAAGTTAATAAAAATTTAGTACAATAAACAAAGACTACTTTTAGGTTGCATTTGATAGGGTGGAATTGGGTGGAAAAGAATTCATTTTCCTTCAAAATTTTCCTACTTAGGTGTTTGATAGCAATTTTTTCATGGAATTAATTTTATAGCTTTTTTTGATTTCTATGCTTTTCTAACTTTTTAATGAATTGGTTTTCCCACCAAAATGACAGGAAATGGTTTCCATCTTATGTGGAAAATCTTTTTCTCCTTTGGTCATTTTTTTTGTTGTTAATTAACTAATTTATTTTTAGAAATTAACATTATTATTAAGTATAAATGTGTGAAAAAATAAAAAACATAATAATAATTTTGGTTAAAATAGAAAAGTTTTGCTTATTTTCTACGAAAAATAATGTCAATTAGCAACAAAATTTGGAAAATTCTTTAAATTTTCCACTTAGAAAAGTAAATCAATCAAACACATTAAACTTCTAATTTTTAATAATTTAATTCCCTGAAATTCAATTACTTGAAATTAATTTTCTTTCCACTCAAATTCCACAGTCACTATCAAACGCAATCTAAGTAACCATAGGAAGGAATAACCCGTAAGCATCAAAACAAAAGGCACAAAGAACAAAAATCTACTCCTAAGCTGAAAATTTGAGTTATCGTCCTCAAGCCTTCGTATTTCACTATCTCCAAATTAGTCCACATCAAACAATATTATGCTATCGTCTAAGTTTGTCTAGCAACCTTTGTGCTATACCTAAGACGTCGACCATCCAACAAACAAAACTCTCCGAGATATTGGCCAGCCACTCCAAAATTAATCAATAATACAAAAATAGACTTAACAAAAAATATACATTTTCGAAACACCTTCCATGGAAAAAGTTACATTATCTGTTGAGAAGTAACATAAATAAATCCTTAACAAAAAAATTCCTTCCTTTCTTTCATGTCTACATAACTCCAATCAATACAAAACATGGGCAATAAAACTTTGGAATCGTGTCCACATCCCAACCCTATAAAGCCATTCTCAAACATTTAAATCAAATAAACTTGGAGAAATGAGCCAATATGTCCATAATGCCTCCCCTGAACACAATCTAAGGTTCAATGCATGTACTCGTCTTCAAATTTCTCTACTTCTTATCACATTTATATCCAGTTCTTATCAACACATTCCACTGAATGATACTTTCCTAACCCTCCCAAAATGGGTCCCTCTGAAGCCTCTCCAATCTCTTGGTAACAAAGACAAGAATATTATATTGGGAGCCTGATAGCTTACTCTTGAGTGAACTTGCAAGTGTTCCTTTTGAATCAAGGATAGGATATTTGTAGTTTAAGATTACTTCGGGTTATATAGATTTAACATAAATTCAATATGAAGCTTGTAGATTAAAATTAGTTTGACTTTTTTCTTAACAAAATTTTTGTAATAATTAAATACTTCATAATTTTATTTCTAAAAATTTACAAAATTGGGGTTTGTCATGTTGTTGATATGTCAAGTCAAAAATTAAAAATAATACAAAAACTACAGAACGTTCTGACACCGACATTTCCCACCTTAGGAGTATACATGATTAATAGATCAATACAAGGACTGAACAGCTAATTAAGAATCACATGCTTAACCATTTCTATAAGCTTGTTAAATTCTTATATGCCTATCAATAATAAGAGGGATGTCAAGATATCCCCTAGTACAATGCTCTTGGAATTTCAAAAAGTAGCATGTGTTCATTCACCAAATATGGAGAATCTGACAGTAAATAAGCAGAGATTGATAGACTCACTTCACTTAGCCCCAAAACACCCATACACTCCCTATTCCTAACATGCATTAACAAACTTCAATCAACATGGTCGCAACTCAAACTTCTAAGAATCAAGTTTATAAAAAACTACCTGTACTGCTCTTTACATCGGTAATAAAAAAGTTCGACAATAGTAACATTACATCCAAAATCCGCCTGTCTCTCAAGAAGACATCCTAGGAAAAGTAATTATGCAACCAATATTTGTTTTCATTCAAGATCTAGAACCTTATGCAATAGCTTCATGCACTATTAGTCCAGATAATTGCTACAATTTCTGACTTCACATCCCTGTTTTCTTAGGCAACAAAGCCACAAAGGTATAATTTAAACTCTTTTTGAAATAACCTTTCACATTTGATACTTTATTCAATTACCCACTACTTCCCAGCAATGATACAAAGGCTAATGTGAAGCCATCAAGTCCAGGAGATATATCGCGAGCACATGATTTCAAAGCAAAGGAAATTAGGTCAGGCCAATGTGATTACAAACTAAATCATTTCCTTTGTTGGACAAATCAAGTTGAGCATTTCAACTTTAAGCAACATTCTGCATTCCCCCTATTTTTGAAACAAACCAAGTTGTAGTTAATTTTGGCTTGATCCCTTAATTTTTCTCAATGATGGTCAATGGTGGCAGACGGAGGTGCTGATTTGAGGTTACGCTAATGCGTTGTGTCTCATGGACAAGCAAATGCATATCAGAAGTTTAAAATTGAGGATTTTGTAACCTCCCACCAAGTGAATTACCCCCATTTTGTATATCCACTCATTTAATAACTTGCAGAAATTACTTTGTAACAAATAGGAAAAAAATACGAATGTAAAATTAGATTATGTTGAAAATTGAGATTCAGCCAAAATTGGACAAAATGATAATCACGCAAGGCTTGTGTGTATGAACAGAATATACAAACGTATATACATGGTAATTCATAAAACGAAAAGAGCGTACATACAAGTTACGTTGGAGTTCAGATCAATGGGCTGGTCCGCATTGGCAAGACAGAGCTTTGCATATTGTGCACACTTCTGAGGTCCATCCTTATCCGACAAACTGGAGTCCACTTGCCGTGATACCAGTGAACTAGCAAGCATTGAGATCAAATCAAAATCCAACTCCTTCAGGGGATCATCTGAATCATCATCCATCACATAATTATAGTTCAAGCAACAGTTCCTCTCTTGAGTCCTCGTCAATATGTTCTCGTGCACCTACATCAACGTCTTCACGTCAAACATACTCCAAAAGTAAAGCAAATTTAGCAAATCAAAATTTTCAGAAACTCCATCCGACTCCCAAATTAAAGCAAATTTCTGAGAATTGCATTACAAATCAAGCCAACATGGTAGTAATGGATCACTGCCCTTCTCACAGGCGATTGATAACAGCTTCAACCTCGGATGGGGTGTATATGATATCTATGGGCCACACTCGCAATATCAATGTTATTGGGGGTAACCTGACATTCCATTAACATTGGGCACGAGTATCAATAGAGCACTCAAAAATTAATAATACTTGAACCAACTCGAGCCTACCAACCAGCAGAATTTCCCAAACCCCAAAATGAAAAAAATGCTTATAGATAAAGAATGCCTCTGACTCTACCTCAACAAGAAATCCAAGGCCTCCAGACATGACCACTCTGTCAAGGGCCTCTATCAGCCACCGCCTTCCAAGCCCTTTTAAACAGTCCATATCCCAACATTTTCTCTTTCTTCAAACGTTCAAAGAAAGGGCTTGGGTTTAAGCTTGTCGCACACACCCAAACCACATATTCCATCTCCAAACCCACCGCCTAATCTAGTACCAGCCCCACATCCAGCTCCTCCACCAGTTCCTCGCCTTAGTCAACTGCAAGAAAAATCCATCCACTATATCTGCTTCTAACTTCCCTCCACAAAATCGTCGTCTGCAAGTGCTTCTACAAACCCCTCTCTTCACCGTCGTTCCACCAACTATTAGCCCAATACATCTCCCTCCACCAAACTCTGGAAGTACGAAGGGCCAGCGAAGAAAACCTCTAGAGGAGGTACTAAAGACGCCTATTGCGCCACTAGACTCCGGCCACCTATGAAGGGTCGGAGAAGAGACCTCCCAAGGAGGTACGGGAGAAGCCCTCTCTCTCAATTTGATAAAGTTTCTCATATTCCTCCTCCATCATGAAGATTATGAATAATTTTGAGTTTTAACTGCTTTGATTGCAGTTATGAGGCACAACTAATACAACCTCATCAATCTCGAAACCACCCACTATTTTGGTAACCCACTAATTCAATTGACGTGAGATTAAAAAAAACTATAAAAAATTCTATTGATTAATATTCTGTTCAGATTGTGATTCAGTTCAAAATTGAGAATTTAGTTAAAATTGATAGAATTTCAGTTTGCTTTAATCTATACTACTTTTAAAAGTTCCTTAAAGGGAGAAATTTTTTTTTGGAATATTTTACCCTCAAATCTTTTTTATAATTTCATATTCACCCTTAGTTTGAATTAATGTATATTTTTTAATTTTTATTTTATTTTATTTTCGTATTGTCAATAAAAATAATTTTCATACATTTACAATTTAAACTCTTCACCTTTTCACTAAAAATATTTTAAATAAAATCAATAACTTTCATATAATTTATAGTTTCTAATACGTCCTTCAATTAATATGAGAACCAAAAAATGTGTACTTCTTCAATTAATTTTTTTACATGCATATAATAATTTTAAAAAAAAATACTTCTAAAAGGCCTTAAAGGGAGAAACTTCTTTTATTATTTTATACTCAAACCTTTTAATAATAACATATTTACCATTAATTTTAATTAATGTACAATATTTTTTCATTTTATTTTATTTTCGTATTGTCGATAAAAAATATTTTTCATATATTTACAATCTAAACTCTTCACTTTCCCGCTAAAAATCTTTTAAATAAAATTAATAACCCTTAGATAATTCAGAGTTCATAAACATCCTTCAACTAATATTAGAAAAAGAAGAAAATGTGTACTCCTTGAATTAAATCTTTTTACTTGTACAAAATAAATAAATAAATAAATAATTAGAAAATCATTTTCACCTTCTACATTAAATATTTTATTCTTTATTAGTCGTATTCCGATTTTAAGTTTATTTGTCAAATATTAATTTGACGCTATTTATATTTTCACTACACCCATAAAAATAGAGTGCTATGAAGATTCATTTCTCTGTTCAAAACACCAATTTTTGAATTATGATGCGTGTAAACTTGTTTCTCTAAAATATTAACTGTATGAAAAATTAATTAAGTTTTGTTTTTCAATCAATTTAAATTCTTAATGTATTAACTTTTTAAGTTAAAATTCCGAAGTACAAATTTTTGAGAAGATCATTTGTTTATATTTTAAGTTGGTTTATATGCATATATTTTTGTATTCGAATTTTAAAGTGAAATTTTAGTTTTACAATTTATAAAAGTCTTAAAATGCCACGAGGTATGCAACCATAAGTTACTATTTTATAAATATGTATTGTATTTTGTTCACTTCGACAACTTTTACTATGTTTCTGAACCTATTTTATTATCATGTGTTTACTATGCCAAACAATGAAAAGAAATCACGAGGACACGTTGTTATTGTTTTTGTTCCATCAAATCGATGAACATGTCTCATTAGGTTGTAAAAAAAATTGGAATGATGGTTTGTGGTGGTTCTATCAATTTAAAGAAATGTGCGTGCTACTCTGGGATTCACAGCACTACGAATCAATTTGTTGAGCCAAAATTTTGAAAGCATCGATTTCAAAACAATTTTCCTGATCAAACATTACTCTAATTAAACATGATATCTTCTATTTCTCGAATAATCATACCTTGGTAGGGAATCTAGATTGGATACATCTCAGTTTCTCTCAGACATATATGATCAAATGTTGTTCTGAGTTCTAACTTCACATGCATGATTAGCATTCTTTTACGCAGATTACAATTTATTTTTTTCATCTTGATTATAAAATTTGGATAAATTGTCAAATGATGTTTATCATTGTTTTTCCACTGCAATAATGGATTGAGTATGAAATATATACGTACATAGAAGGAGAAGTCCTCCCAACCCCAATTTCTACGAAAAAGGTAGCATAAGTATTATTTCAGGAGATACAAAATTTAAAGAAATCGGTAATCAATAATTAGAAGAAAAATGATGGTATTATTGATAAGGTATTGCGTACTCAGAATTTTGAATAATGTTTAGGGTAAATTGAGTTCGATTTTGAAATTGTTTAAATCAAAACTTTGAATATATTTTTAAGTAAAATATATAGGGAAATTTGGACCATTTATAAAAATATGATAATATTGTTACAATATCACGTGCATCACATGCGTTATATACTAGTAATATATAGATATAGATTATCAACAACTCAATCATAAAAACCCATTTTTTATAAACTGACAATTACCATTAATCCGGGAGCAATAAAATGTTTGGACATGGATACTTGTATTCTCCCTATCCTTGTGATCATTGTGAATGTGATGCTTTCTCCTTAGAATGTGGTGTGTTAAATGTAATTGACTTGGGTCTTCAGGGGTACGTGGGACATATACTATCATTTTTGCGGAAAAAAATTCGGTACACCACGTACCGAGTGAGACATATAAATTAAAACAAATAAGAATTTCATTTTCATCAATCTTTTCCATTTGTGAATTGTCACTTATCCTGTTGATTTGAGAATTAATTCTTCAATATGTTAATGGACCACTGCCCACCAATCTTTTTACAATTTCTTCATTTTTCAATTTCATATGCGTCACTGCTAATTTTATTTCTCATTTTTGTTCCACATGAACCAACTTTTCATGATTTCTCATCTTTTTATTTTTTATTTTTTTGGTCATTGTTTTGTTATACAAATAAAATTCATTGTATATAAAGTTTCAGAATGTCATCATTCGCGTTGAGAAGAAACTAATTGAATTTAGATAACCAAATATGCACTAAACATCACCACTAAGTTGAGTGAGCCAAATTGGCACTTGGTGTCACCAATTAATCACTCCAAGACTCCAACAGACTGCAAATTTAGCGAGTGATCTAAAAATCAAGGGTAAATACTATTTAAATGTTAATACTAAAACTCAAAATGAATAAACCTTGGAACTAATGAATAAACCAAAATAAATAAACCTTAGAAGATGAAATCAATAGGAAATGAGAGTAATTGTGAAGAATTTTAAACATGAACAAAGAATTGTGAAAAGAAGAAAGTAATGCTTAAAGCATCACCATTCTTAATGACCTCAATTCATCTAAAATGTAGTACATGTAGGAACCTTTATACAAGAGAGCAGCGGTAAGTTGCATACAACAAAGAAAAACATAAGAATATTAAAGGAAACAACCAGCTAAACGAACACAATTACCAAACTCAATAACAAGGGATTGATATGATAAAAATGAAACTAAAGAAGTTATATTCATGAAACTCTCATAAAAAATTACACAGCATGAAAAAAATAATATACTGCGAGTCTTTTTGAGAATTACATGTAGATACGTTATGTATCAAAATGAGAAAAAAAATTAGCAACGACGCGCGTGGAATTGAAAAATTAAGGAATGGTAAAAATATTGGCGGGCAGTGGACCATTAACTTATTGAAGAATTAATTCTCAAGTTAGTGGGGGTAAACGATAGTTCACAAACGAAAAAGATGGATGAAAATGAAATTCTTATTTGTTTTAATTTATATGTCCCACTCTCCACATGTCGAAAATTGTATGGATGTCGTACTGAGTGCTCAGTACACATGGTTTACTAGAAATTCTTTCCATTTTTGTCGAAAATTGAACCACTAGTCCTTCATTGATTATCGCAAGGGGGTACGTTAAATTGTTTTGAGGTTCTGTTCAGTGTAACTGAATTAAATATTTTGCTTTTCAGAGATATTTAAAATGAGATCTATTGTTAGTAGATTGAGAAGCACTCGTAGCAGGCAATAGCGCCCTCCCCAACAAGAGTCCCCACTAGGGATCGTAAATGGAAGTGGGCTCTAAGAAGACCTTCATTGGCCAAAGAATAATTCATATGTCTCCCATATCAATGGAGGTGTCGAGTCAAATATCAAAATTGGCAAAAATCAAACGACTTTTTCTGATAATAAAAGGAAATTTATAATTAACTGAGTTTGGAATAGTGATCATTTTTATTGCCAATAATGGAACTATACTTTTTAAGGGAAGATTGAAGATGAAGATACGATGAGGGCTCGATCTTATTTATAGAAATCAGGAAATGAAGATATAGAATACAAACAGCCATGTATTTACGAAGTAATGAAAATCAAAAGGTCAGATTTTGAAAGAGGAAACACCTGAATGAGACACACATTCGAGCTGAAAGATCAGAAGGGGTACCATAAGTTTCATACCTTCCAAAATTCTGTGATTCCAAAGATGTGCAGATACTTTGAATATGGCAAAGAGAATGTTTATATATCATTTCAACCATATTGGAGTAATTGTTGACACATAAAAATACCACAATTTTAAGGCCCAAAATGAAAGTCTAAAATATGAGAGCCCATTGCAAATGATAGGGCGACGTGGAGGAGTCTGGGCGATTGGATGATAAAGCAAGATACAAGCAAAGAGACATTTTTCACAGTTCATCCCACGATCTAAGGAAGTTTATTAGAGTCATTGCAAGCAGTTACTACAATGTGAACAATTAGTAAAGATTATGGGAAGTTACTAAAAACAATGAAGTGGATGACAGTTATGCAATGAAGTGGACGACAGTTAGGGTGCGTTTGATTCGCGTAATTTTTCATAGAAAATATGAATTTTCATGTGAATTTCTAACTTTGCGCTATTTGGTTGCCTAAATTTTTCATGGAATTTATTTTTCCACTTGCCTCGAAATTCGATATTTTCTTTGTTTTGAATGAATTCATTTTCCAAGGGGGGAGAAGGTTTTATTTTTCATGGAAAATCTTATATTATTTTCGTTACGTTTGATCATTTTTGTTATTGTTAATTGATTTATTTATTTTTTCTAAAAATTAACATTATTATTATCAAGTACAAATGTATGAAAAAATTAAAAAAAATAATTTTTTATTAAAATAGATTAATTTTACTTTATTTTACATGAAAAATAATGTCAATCAAATAACAAAAATTGGAAAATTTCCTACTTTTTTCACCTAGAAAATTAAACCAATCAAACACATTAAACTTCTAATTCTCAGGAATTCAATTCCCTGAAATTCATTTTCTTTCCACTCAAATTTCACCTTCGCTATCAAACGCACCCTTACTATAAAATAGTTACCAAACAAAGGTAGGAGATTGGAAGTTCAAAGTAGTAGGTAGTTAGCAATAACTTGTATATATAGTAGAAAGTTAGACATTTAAAAGGACCAATAAATCAAAACTCTCAAAACAGAGATATAATTTCTTATCTTAGATCTTAAAACTATCATAATTTAAATTGTATGATTGCGTCCCTTGGAGGCGTCTTGTAACTCAAACTTTTCTTATAGCACACTCCTATTTTTGGGACTTTATCTCAAGAGGTCTATCCCTCACACTTTCGTCTGATCTCTTTTGATTATTAACACGATCGAAACAATACTCGCGTGAGCCAATATGGCCGATTGAGGAGCCGGAGACTTAAGTGGCTCCATCATAGCTGTGCTGGTCAAAAAAGACAGAGGTCAAGTGGTCCAGCCCAACCTTTACACTTGGACTTCCACAACACTATTCCATTGGAATTATTGGAGAAATTAAACGTCACAACAAACAAATAAAATGCACAAGACACAAATACCTTTACTTTTTTATTCTTTAAAAAAAAAAAATCCATCTTTCGCATAAGTAAATGTTGGTAGATACCCTAACAAAAGTCCTTTTGATAATCTCCTCAATTCAGCTCCGTCGTAATGAATACTAACCTAATGCTCAGCTAAATTTAGCACATGTTCCTGTTCCTAACCCACGTTTATAAAATAAAATACAAATATTACTATTAAATTCTACATTATCATCATTAGTTCCAATCATTCTCCACCCTACATCAGATGGTCATGTCGGATTTTGACACAACCAATTATGTGTGTTGAAATTTATTGTTGGATGCTTCGATACCTCCCGAGCTCAATAAGCACTCCCATATGGGAAGAATAAGAATAATAATGGAGGACTATCAAACTAGAATTCCAAGAACGGCTGCACCAGTTTTCCCTGTCTCTGGTATTTCAAAAATGAACGTTACCAGACAATGAAAAATGGGTAGGTTATATTAGGTTGGGCTAAGGTACCATTAAAATGGGCCAATCAACCAAGATCCAAGTCCAATACATATAACCACGTACAATGGCCCAACAAGCAACAAGTTCAAATATTATGCCCATAACCACCACAATTGGGTCGTCCAAGTGGACCACGAGCAACTACAAATTAAGTTACTTCAAGTGGCCCTAAGTCGTTATCGAGCCGAACTATCCATAAAGATGTTGATATTATTCCCACATCTGTTTTACATGATCGCCCGAATTTATTGGGTATAAGAAAATCCAACAAATCTCCACTTTGATACCCAATCAATCTGCATGAAAAATAACACAATGTTTATACATGCTCATTCAAGGTTATCCAATACAAATTGAAATCCCAGACCTTACCTCGTGCCTAGCATTCGAGTCACACAACATACCTGCTCTATTTACTCGCTAGGACTAAGATCAAGGATATCCAAGCAGAAGATAGATAATCACAATAATCAATCAAGAACATATAACACATGCAATGAAGATACAACCAGGATAACAGAAATATTTTCAAACATGCTCACAAAGAACATAATACTGACAAAAATTAATCAAACACAACGGCCAACACATATACACCACAATGCATAAATGATCCCATGAAAAGATCTCACAAAATTATCCTATCACATTCCGTGTATCTCCCATCTCAAGAACACATATCACACACATCGTCATTTATGCTCACTAGATTAATCACCACACATGTCTAATTGGTAAAAAAGAATAGATCCTAAGTCTATGGGATGCTCCTTTATTAATATCCCACTTCGCTCAACCTAAGGGGATAATGAGTCTCCACTAAATAGAAGTAATCTAAGTGTCTTTAACACTCCACATGGCTAGGATTTTCAGATAGGAGATTTACAGTACATTTAATCACATGTCAACTCGTAATTCAAATGTCACACTCACCCCCTGTACATCTCATCAATGCACTATTAGGCATCTACTCTATATATTACCAAAAGACATACTCACTCTTATTGCTAATGCATCACAAACCCACTATGCATACCAACACATTACATTAAGTAGAACTTATTACACACAAATTCATGCGAAGTAACATATATCAAACAAGTTGAAATGCAACATATCATAAAAAAATGCATCGAATTATGTAATCACACACATACAGAAAGGATCACACTGATGCACACGCAGCCACATTGAGCACTTATCCTCAATAAGCCTCAAACGAATCTTTCCTAGATCCAATAGTACTGTCTGCCTCATCTATCTCCTAACACTATCCACTCTTACATCACCTTACCTACTGCCCTAACTAGACCCAAAACCTTTTCATCACACACTCTAGAAAATTAAATCACCATGCCATCAAGGAAAAGTGTTGCTATCTTACACAAAAAATGTACAAACACGACATGCAACAAATGCAACGACCACAAGTGAAGTTAAGTATTGTCATAAACTAAGAAATGAATAGTATCACGAAGGGAGAATATGACAAAAAAGAACAACAATGAAGACTACCAAGAAAGACTTTAAGACGGTTGCTCTATATGTTTCCTCTCTACAGTTCAAAACTATGGTTAATCATACTTCCTATGATCACATGCAGTTCTAAATGGCAACAGAACATCTAAAGCGCAATATATCAAAATCATATAGAAATTAATATATCAAATTCACAAATAATACATGGCACGAATTAAACAAATAATTCTCAGGTCTAGTAATGGACAATGGTTTCCAAGCAATGGCAACCCTCAATCCTAATGATAACCCCACACGATGGTCCACTATTGCAAGAATTTAAAGAAGTTTCAACCAATTTAACAGAGCGGACTTTTTTGTGTCCGTAAAATCGAGAGATGTGGGTTTTTATCGAATTTATGACCACCAACTTTTGTCCCAAATGTCACAACACAACAATCAAGAATTTATTTTCAAATCACCAGGGGAAAAATCGTCCTAATCAAAATCCAAAAACCTAAAAAGAAAAACTAATGACAACAAAACATCAGAAATATCGAAAATAACAAACTGCCTCATCGAAAAACACCACACGCGTCACAGCCGGAAACTCCACGCCCCGTTGTTGAAAAATGAGCCTCATAGGTAGATACACCCCGACATGCAGATTCCAGCAGTGGTGTCAGTTTCTCCAACGAACTTCTAGTTTAGCCGAAATTTCAGTTTTTTAGTCCGATTTTCACACTTTTCTCCTGCCAGATTCAGCCACCTCCTCTACTCAAAATGACGAATCTCCACCAGCCCAAGCTTCTCCTCCTCTGGGCGGTTTCCAATGGTGGTATGGGTTTCCTCAAATGGCCAGTGGTTTGGCCGGAATCTTCAAGAAATGGTGATGAGAATCGTAGGAGGCTCGACAAAGAAAAATCAATCACGTGATCCAAACAAATTTTGAGTATATTTTGAAGGACTCTCGATGCATAAAAGAATAGTATTCAAGGCTAAAACAAGAGATCAATCCAAGAAAAGAAGCCAAGAATCAAGGTCGGGATTCAATTAAAGTTTTTACAAAGATAAAGTCCGAATTTGATTTCTTAAATAATTATAGATCTTTTCTTCTAGTTTCCAAATCATTTTGAATCATCTCAATCGGACATCAGGATCAAAAGTTATGACTCAAATACTGAAGAAGACGCTTGCAGTCAATTTCCGTTGACAATTTTCAGTCGACCGATATGGAGTTCGGTCGACCAACGAAAGTTACTGAAACATTTAGAAACACACGTTTCTACTATTTTTCATATTTTTCATATTCTCTTTCATTTTGTACTATTAATACTCATTTGCTCTCAAACCCTAGATAGTTTTTGATGTATGAATGGTGAAGTCTCCACGGGAACAAACTTGGAGGTAAAATCCTCCTTATCTCTTGTTAACTCTTTAGGAAGTTAATCAACTACACTTTGAGTATATTATTCTTGTGTTGTTATTTATTTCCGCCACCTTGAAATTTGTTTAGTTGATACCCATTGTGCTTGGTTCTTTAATCAATGAATTTTGAGTTGGATTTAAACTTGGGTTAAGGTGTTTTATAGCATTATTTACTATCTTAGCTTTCTTGGTAAGATTTCAAATAGTTGTGGGAATTCTTGGTTAATATACCAAGGGGGCTCGCATCATTTGGTATCAGAACTTGGTTCTAATTTGGTAAACCTATCTTTTACATTATTGTTCTTGTTGTTCTTCATTCCGAAAAAAAAAATTACAAAAAAATTGGAACATTTATATGCCCATTTGTATTTCTTGATTCCTACATATTGGGTATTGTAATTGCTATCATTGTTGAGATTGTTAGGGAATTTTCATAACCAAAACACTTGCATTTCCATGACTTCCAAAGAGTGCCTACCAAGTGTTTGATAAATTGCCCCAAAGAAAACTTTCACGTTAGAAACTTCTTTTCTCTATACCAAACACTTCCTTGGTAATTCCTTGTTCTTTGTCAAGCCTTTTTGACCTTGTGTTATTGAAAATTTGTCCTACAAATTCATAGTCATCTTCTTGTGTTTTAGCAAGTAAAGAAAATTCCACTTGCTCTTGTGTCTATCCATTCCTGCATCTCTTGCTTGTATGTGGTTTCAAGCTTTACAAGATTTAATTTTCTCGGTGTAATTGATTGCTTTCCTTGGAGAATTGAGTGAAACACGAGTGAAATAAATTATTTGTGAGGACACTTCCACAGTTGCACAACATGACTCAAGACTAGTATGAGATGTTGCAAAATATTTCCACCACTTTTACTAGGCAAGTGGAGGAGAGGGAAGGAAGATTGGGAAGAATGTTGGATAGAGTGAATGCTAGAATAGGAGGAGAATGGGTTATAGAAGTGGAGATGGAGTTAATGAAAATGTTGATATTGAGAAAATGAAAATTCCATCTTTCCATGGAAGTATTGAAAGTGAAGGAGTAGTGATGGAGATGATTACTAGGCCCCTAACATCCTTGGCCCTTGCTAATGAGAAGGAAAGACATGGAAGATATAATTTCTACACTAGGTGCCTAGTGAGTGATAAACCATGTAATCTCATTATAGATGGGGAGAGTGATACAAATTTGGTGAGTGCTAGTAGTTGGAAAAAAATAAAGAGGGTTTAATTGAACTGAACGAGTAGGAATGGAGTTGAGAAGAAGATGAACAGTAACAAAAATTTTTTTGTTTTGTTTGTTTTTATTTTATTCTTTCTTTTACATCATTTTAAATTAAATAATAGGAAATGACTTGTTTGGCCTTCATTAAAATAATCAATAAGATTATCAAAAAAAAAAATAGTCAATAGGTGATTTTTGAGTCAATTAATGAATTCTTAGATAAAATTAGACGGTAAGGACGTTTTTAGCAATAAAATGTGAAGGTAAGGGTGAATTTGTCAAAAAAAAAAACGTTAGGACGAATTCCACAAGAAGTGTGAAAGGTAGGGATCAATTGCGCCAATTACCCAATACAAAATGACATTTTTGTCAAAAATTAAAGTGGTCAATATGTAATTTTCGAGTCAACTAACGGTTCTTTAGATGGAATCAAACGATAGGGACCTTTTCGGAAAAAAAGTGTGAAGGTGAGGGTGAAAATGTAAAAAAATCAAACCTTAAGATGAATTGTACAAGAATGTCCAAAGGTAGGGACCTTTTGCGCCAATTACCCTTTTAGAAATTAACATTATTATTAAGTACAAATGTGTGAAAAATTAAAATAACAACAATAATAATTTTGATTAAAATAGAAAAAATTTACTTTATTTTCCATGGAAAATAATGTCAATCAAATAACAAAATTTGAAAAAATTCTCTAATTTTTCCACAAAGAAAATTAAATCAATCAATCAAACACATTAAACTTCCAATGTGGAGCGGCTAATTGCTCGAATGTGGACAATGCGACTTTCCTAGTGGAGGGCGGTGATGATGTACTTTGAGTCAAACTGTGACATCCTCATGGTATGATGCCGTTGCCATGATAGAGGATGTATTCTTACTGGTCGATGCTTGTGGTTGCACACATGCATTGATTTGACTTGAATGCGAAGTGTGTGATTGAATTGTTGTCGATGGCTGATGAGCTCCCACAAAAATCAAACAATGAGAGTATCACCATAATTTTTTCAACAATTTTGTTTCGACATGAGTCGGTGAAATTTTGGGGTTCGTTAATTATTCTGAGTGATTATACTTATATAGTGAAGTATGAGATCATCAAAGTGTTAAAAGCTTGCTTATTTACCCAATGATTTAATTTATTTTTTTGACTTAGAATAATTTTGTGTCAAAATAGAGATGGTTAGGTTTGAAACAAAATTAATTATGTGGGCCTTTTTCTTGATATTCTAGGAAAGTAAAATTTAGTTGGCCCATTAGGCAATTGTAAAGAAAGTTCTGTGAGTTGATTAGTTGTGCAAAATTATTATGAGTAAGTCTGGGCAAAAGAACCAGAATTACCAGTTCGGTTCCGGTTCGATCCCAGTTTGGTTCGATTCTATAAAAATTTTAAACGGTTTTGATTCTAAAAATCAAGAACCATCAGTTCCGATTCTTGGTTCAGAACCAGAATCAGAATCAAGAACCAGAACAAAACATGATTTTTTTAATTTTTTAAAATATAAATTAAAAAAAAATCATCAATTCTTAATCTTAATACATGTTATCCTGTCCACTAGTCAATATCAATTACTCAACAATTATTAACTCATTCAACATTGCAATAACTATAAACAAAACAAGTAATAAACAAAAAATCATAGATCAAAAATCATTTTTCTTTCACTGGTTATGTTGTTCAGCTTCAAGAATCAAGCCGTCAGTTCTTCAAGAATCAACAAACAATAAATCTTTACTTTTCATATCACAATTAATTGTTATCTTGTTTTCAAGGATTTGCTGGACTTATGTGACTGTTTCCTGAAAATGTGAAAAATTACGAGCAGAAATTGAAGAATTTTTAGAAGAAGCACATACACGTGAATGAGGAGATATGTTACTGTTTGGAACCGAGTGAATATTTTTATGGCAAGGATTTTAAATGTTGTATTCGCATTTTAATCAAGGATAAGGACATTACCGTCTTACGACTTTTACTAGCTGGAATTTACCATGACTTCATCGCTTAAGTTCGACAATTTTAATTTAGGAAATCGGAACTAGAACCAAAAGAACAGAACAGTTCGGTTTCGGTTCAATTCTTCTTTTGCAAAAAAGAACCAACGGTTCTTTTTTCAAAAGAACCATCGGTTCTTGGTTCGATTCGGTTCCCTAGAAACCAGATCCATATGGAACCACGCCCTCACCTAATTATGAGGAAACAAAACTAGTCAAATCAAAGAAAAAGGAAAAAGGCAGCCTTTGTCCTTGACACGTTAAAAAAAAAGGAAAAACTTGGGGTAAGTTCTAAACGTATTTTGGAAACTTTTTGGCGTGAATTTCTTTCTTTATTTTGTTTATTTTACTTCTATAAGGAATTTTTTTGACATGAATTTTACACGTTTTCGAGTTGTATTCACATATAAATACTAGTAATCACCCAAACCAGTGGAGGATCCCCCGATGTCGCCAAACAATTGAGAAAATGAACCGGTTGTATTCTGCGATCCGGAACTTTGATTTATAGCTCTTTATTGGGCTGTTCTTAACTGTTCATTTTCTAAAAATGCACGTACATGTGGGTTTGCCACAGTGGATAAATCCATGAATAAAATTTTATTCTCCTCTTGAAGTTCTGTCATGGCCAGTTTTTTTATTTTGAGATCATATATATGTTGCCTCTTGTCGCTGCCCTTTTGTAGATGTGCACCAAGTTTTCGAATTTCTTCCTTGATAACCTCAATAATCTTAGAAGTATCCTCATCATTTTTTCTCTTTAGTTTGGATTTTTTTATTCCCATGGGACGTGTCGACGGACTTCCAAAATTTTCATCATTCAAATTCATAGTAAACAAAGGCATTCCTCCACATGATGGAGATAGCATGTGGTCCTCCGATCCTGGAGACTCTTGAGTTGGTGAACCAAAGTTCTCATCTTGCCGTTGAAAAGCAGTTACTAGTGGGTTCATATTACTGGAAAACTTCTCAATATCTTTAACTAGAGGCCAAACATTATTAAACTCGAAACCCTTCTTATACTTGTTATCTTGTGCAAACAAGAGTTTTACTCGTTGCATCTGAAACAATAAGTATAACAACTATTAAAATTTTGTCATGCCAAAGTATAAGTAACAAAATAATAACATTAAGAATGGCACTCACATAGTCGCTTTCGTTCGCACCACTGGGATTTAGATTCTCAACTTGAGTTAGACATCCAACTAATTTGTTTACTGCTGCCAACATAATTTGCATTCACTTCGACAAAGATTTCTTGTTGCGAGGTTGCATTGCAGGATCATCGGTTGGAAGTTTTTCATTGTATTGTTGTTCGATTTGAGACCAGAACATGTCCCTCGATTCTGTTGAGCTGTTGTAGAGATTTTTGGAGAGCAGTATCTAAGATCACCAAACGCTAATGATGTTGTAAGGCTATTGAAGGTTGGTGAAGCTCGTGGATTTCCTGGCATGCTGGATAGCCTAAATTGTATACACCGAAGGTGGAAAGCTTGTCCAACTGGTTGGGCAGGTTAGTATGTAGGTCTTAGTGGATCTCTAACAATTATCCTTAAGGTTGTTGCTTACTATGATATTTGGATCTGGCATGCATATTTTGGGTTGCCTGGGAAAAACTATGATATTAACGTGTTAGAAAGGTCTCATCTTTTTGCTAATCTTGCATCAGATGTAGCTCCTCCGGCTCATTATATTATACAAGGAAAGGAATATGTGACGGGTTATTATCTAGCTGACAGCATATACCCGAAATGATCCACCCTTGTGCAAACAATCAATGATCCTCATGGGCCAAAAAATAAATTATTCGCAATAAAACAAGAGAGTTGTAGAAAGTACGTGGAACGTGCATTTGGAGTGCTACAATCAAGGTTTGCAATTGTAGCGGGACCAGCTCGTTTTTGGGATAAACATTTGTTAAAAGACATAATGACAGCGTGCATTATTATGCACAACATAGTTATTGAAGATGAACGTGATCTTGAGGCACCCATTCAAGATTATATTAAATCATCAGCTCCAAAAGTTGAGATAGTAGGCAATGAAGACTCTCGTTTTCAAGAATTTCTTGCTCGATACAGACAAATCAGAAATAGCGATGCTCATTATGAACTTCATAATGCCTTAATTGAGCATTTGTGGGAGGAATATATTAATTCTGAAAATTAAGTTTCATCCATGATCGGTCACATCGTTTAATTTAGGAAATTTGTGGCCACTAGGCCTTTTTTGCTGTTCAACTTTGAGTTTTTTTTTTCCCGAAAAAAATGATTATTTTTAATTTGATCCATTCTACGCATTATTTATTAATTTAAATTAAAGTTATTAATTAAAAAATTTATTATCAATGTATAGTTATTAAAAAATTACAAGAAAAATGGGTACTATTTATTTGATTCCAAATTTGGGATCAAATTGTTATAGAAGAATTTGAGTCCACCCCAAATTTAGGATAAAGAAATTTGAGGTAAAGGGTTGGAGATGGTCTAATGAGATCCCAAATTTAAAGGCTACAAATTGATATCAATTGAAAAAAGTATTTTGTCAAAGAATATTGCTACACTCTCCTCCCTTCAACTCACTCTTTCAGATTCTGCCACATCCAAGTCCGGCCAGCTACACATTTTCATTTCATTTGCTCCTCCTTCCAGATTGCAAAGGAGAAAATTGAAAAATGTTTGCCCAGCTTTGAGCAAGAACGAAGCTGAAGATTCGTTCTAGATTTGAGCTACAGGTACACACTTTCAGGCCCTTTGCTTCTCCGTCCAGATTGGTAAGAAAAATTTGAAAAATTTGTGCATATTTAACTCCCTTCAATGCAGCACAATCTGGCCAAATTTGAGCAAGAAGAAGGCTGAATTTTTTGGAGCAAGAGCAAGGATGCATTGGATTGCAGAACCTGAAGCTCAAATTTTTTGGGCATTTGAAATCCATTACCTTCTACGTCGACCATGGAGCCAGGCCGGTTTTGGGTGAGCCAATTATTTGAAGTTTATATTTCTGTCCACATTTGTTGAAGTTCCAGCGTAGTTCGACCTGTGTTAATGTGCATTAATTATGAAATTGAAAAATAAAATAATGTCAAATTTGTAGTTTTGTTTATTAAGAATGGATGTTGTTGGAAAAATAATTCTTCTTTCAATAATCTGTGATTGAAATTGTGTTTTTATTTTTACATAAGGTTGCTGAAGAATGTATTCTGATGAAGAGGACATTAACGTGAATTCTGTAAATGCGGATGATGAGATATTGGAAAATATTGAGCTTGGAGGAGATGGGTACATTGGCGCTACTGAAGGGGAAACAAGAGAAGAAAACAATGAAATTGTGCCAATAGTTGGGATGAAGTTTAATGATGAGAATGAAGTGTTCGAGTTTTACAAACGTCATGCTTTTAGTGTGGGCTTTCCTGTGAGGAAAAGAAGTTCTAGGAAGGGTGGAGACGGTGTCAAAAGATATGCTACTTTCACATGTGCTAGAGAAGGCCGCAGAAATAGTTCATCAACCAGTTCTTTGAAACCGCAACCATCAATGCACACCGGTTGTCTAGCTAGGTTGACAGCTATGTGTGAAATATCGGGAATGTGGGTTTTGACAAAAGTCATTTTGGAACATAATCATGCAACTAGTCCTTCAAAATCCAGATTGTATCGGTGTAATCGAGAAATGAGAGACCAGGAGAAGAGGCGGCTCGAACTGAACGATATAGCTGGAATTCCCATGCATAAAAGTTACAACTCAACTGTGATTGAACCTGGAGGTTATGACGAAATTACATATATCGAAAAGGATTGCAGAAACTACATCAACAAGGTTAGACGCTTAAGGTTCGGTGAAGGGGATGCGGCTGCTATTCAGACCTATTTTTGTAAAATACAAGCAAATTGTCCTGGCTTTTATTTCAGTGTGGATTTAGATGATGAGTGTAGGCTGCAGAATGTGTTCTGGTGCGATAATAGGTTTCGAGAGGCATATAAAGAGTTCGGAGATGTAGTAACGTTCGATACTACATATTTGACTAATAAGTACGACATGCCATTCACCCCGTTTGTTGGAGTAAACCATCATGGTCAATCAATGTTACTTGGATGTGGTTTACTGTCAAATGAGGATACAACGACATTCGTGTGGATTTTTCGTACATGGCTTCAGTGTATGGAGAATAACGCACCAATAGGGATTATTATAGATCAGGATAGAGCAATGCAAAACGTAATAGAAATTGTATTCCCGAAGTCGAGACACAGATGGTGCTTGTGGCATATATTGAAGAAACTACAAGAGAAATTTGGCTACCACAGTGAGAAGGCCGCTATACTAAGGGCTGTACATAATGTGGTTTATGATTCTCAAACTCCAGAACAGTTCAATGGAGATTGGACCTCCATGATCGATAATTATGATTTACATGGGAATGATTGACTGGCAGGTCTGTACAGAGAGCGGGCTCGATGGGTTCCCTGCTACTTGAAGAGTAGTTTCTGGGCTGGAATGTCGACAACGCAGTGCAGCGAGAGTATGAATGCCTTTTTCGATGGGTATGTCCATTCAAAAACATCGCTTAAACAATTTGTGGAGCAATACGAGCTAGCCTTGCGATCCAAGGTCGAGAAGGAATTTCAAGCCGATTTCAAGTCCTGCTCCCAGATGGTCCCATGTGTAATCAAGTTCCACATGGAGAAGCAATTTCAATCAGTATATACAATCACGAAGTTTAAGGAATTCCAGGCAGAGCTTACTGGCATTATGTACTATCGAGTTATTGCATCTCAGATCGATTATATGGGAGCAGGATTTAGTGTGGAAGAAGAGGTTTTTTTTTTTATCTAGGAGAGAAAAGGGTCGTCTTCCTTGTGAGCTTCGATCAGCAAAACAATGAAATTGAATGCAGTTGTAACTTGTTTGAGTTTCGTGGAATACTATGCAGGCATGCAATCACTGTTCTACGACAAAACGGGGTAACATCACTCCCTGAAAAATACATAATGAGAAGACGGAGAAGAGATGTACGTAGACATTACATGAAAGTGAAAATCAATTGCAACGGCTGGATAAGTACCTCCTAGCAGGTTCGATATGACCAGTTGTGTCGTACGTTTGGAAATGTAGCAGACATTGCATCAGAAAATGAAGATCGAACCCGGGAGCTTCTGGAGTGGTTGGAGATCCAAATGAGCGATATGAATATATCCAATGCGCTACCATCTCAAGATATTAGTTCGGTTGCTCCACTATGCGGTGGGTCTGAGAAGGAGTCTGGCAGTAAAATAGTGGATCCCAAATGTTCGAAGAGGAAGGGAGCCCCTAGGAGACTTCGTAAGAAAACTCCACTTGAAAGTTTATCTTCAATGTCAAAGGTAAGATTTTATAAGTTCATTACTTTGTCTAAGATGCATTCACAAATATGATTGAATATTGCTACAATGCACAGGCAAGTTCGAGAAAAAGGAAGGAGAAGACTTTTGGAGAAGGTGCAATACATGGTGTTCAGCAATTTCCAGCTCTGATGTCACAATCATCCTCACGTTATCTTCCTGTGGCATGCGAAGGGTTTAGTGGACCGATGATGCTATCTACTGAACCTTATCTCTTGACATCGGCCTCTCATTATCCAACGAACCAGCAATTGACGTTAATGTATTCACAACAAAAGGCTGGAGATGAAAATGAAGTGACAAGATCAAAGTGTGACTAAAATGTGTAATTTGTTGCGTTCAATGTCCTTATGTTATGTCAAGTCCTAGTTTCCTTCAATGAATGACATGTACTCTTTAAAAATTGTGGATTTTAATTTAATGTTGTAGTATTCAGTGATTTGTATTCATGCCTGCTTTAGTTCGG
Organism: Ligustrum vulgare; assembly: GCA_963555705.1. Taxonomy (NCBI): domain Eukaryota; kingdom Viridiplantae; phylum Streptophyta; class Magnoliopsida; order Lamiales; family Oleaceae; genus Ligustrum; species Ligustrum vulgare. The sequence goes on along the minus strand of OY743189.1, from coordinate 17,360,356 downwards.
TTGGAAAGTTCTAAGTGAACAACATTCTGAAGGCAATAATCACGACATGACTATATTTGAATGCCCTGCCTACTTGCTAAAAGAAATAAAATAAACAATACTCAATACAATGCACACTTAGGAAATGTCATTACGTAATTAAAAATAACAGTGTTCTAAGAAGCTAAAAATATTACGACGCCTTCAACAAAATAATGACGACTCCACAACTGTACATAGTTCAATCATTTACAGGACACGAGGCAATTACATCATTTTCCCCTTTCCCTTGCCTTCATCGTCTTCGTCATACGAGCTCCTCTTCCCCTTGCTAAGAGTTATCTCAACTATTATCTTCACATCATTTTCTTCGGTTATGTTCGCAAGCATCTTCAAAATACGAGACAAGTCCATGGTTTCGTCTAATGCCCCAGTTTTAGTACTTGATGACTCGCTGCTTTCACCTTCCTCGTACTGAACCTTCGTGGCGTCCTCATCAAACTCGAAATGACCACATGCACTACAAGTGTGGAATAGCTTCCCCGCATTGTGTGTCTTATAGACCTCAAACCATTTCAAAAATCCCTTCCCGCATTTTGGACATCGACGCTTGTTAGGGCAATCGTTGAACCAATGCCCCGGTTTCCTACAGCTGTGACACACATTACAATTCCTACTCATGGGTACGACAACCTATAAATCATTCAAAGAACCATGTCAATCTCTGAAACGCAATTTCCCATGTAAATAATTCTATTTATAAACTTCATTATCTCTTGCGTAGATAATAGATAACCAAACCACAAACAGAGAGTTACAAGCACTTTGAAAAAAGCTCAACAATAATCATTCAATATTACATTCACTGTAAACCACATTCAAAATCGTGTGAAAAAACTTATCCACGGTAAGCATAAACCACAAGTCTGAGTGCTCCAACAAAATCATAGCACAACTCACAGTCAAACATTCTAACATTCAAAATCACAATATCTAGAACCACATTCATAATCAAACTCAAATTGTAAGCATAAACCACAACTCTGAGTGCTCCAACAAAATCATAGCTCAACTCACAGTAAAAAATCCTAACATTCATAATCACAGTCTCTAGAACCACATTCATAATCAAACTAAAATTGCTACACATTTAAAATAGCATAGCACACAAAAAAAACGTCTTCATCACAAATGTCATAGATTTATTCACTTTCAAGAATCAAGATTACCAATATATCATGACTGACTCGCGTGGTTTAAATAACATTCATAATCAAAATCACATTTTTTTGACATTACCATGACTGACTCGCGTGGTTTAAATCTTTAATCTAAGGTTAATTTCATTCTTGTTTCTTTAATCTAAGGTTAATTTCAGATCAGGATAATGTATTTGCAACGGAAATTTTTGGTGAACTCAGTTTGAATTTAATTTGGGATTTCAAGCTATGCCTAAATGAAAGAACCAGCCAGCTACAGATCGCATTGGGCAAAAATTTAAATTTACTATAATTGCTATCACATATCAAAGCTCGGATTCATGGGACTGACCTGATTTCTCTGCGAAGATGAGCTCCCACTCCACACGGTCTGGGAACTGGTTCGACTGCTTTAGGAACTCGGTGTTGAAGGAAGAGTTGCGACATGGTCGTCTAAAAACTGGTTCGACTACACCGTGGAACTCAGCCTTCAAGGAATTTACAGAAGAAATGGAGGCAAAAATCGCAAGTGGAGCTCAGCCTTGAAGGAAATCAGAGAAGAAATCGAGGAAAAAATTGCAAATGGAAAAATGTGTGCGTGCAGTGTGACCCAGCAAAGAGATGCGTGGAGGGGGAAATAGCTGGATTTAAGGGCAAATAAGGAAATTCGTACTTTGTTAGTAAAGGAGTTAGTAAGAAACGTTAGTACGTTTAGCAAAACCGTTTGTCAAACGGGCTCATCTCATGATTTGTGTGATAATAACAGCTTTCTTCAATTCAATATCGAAACTTGCGCCTGCACAAGTTTACTCAACATCAATTGCATCAGTACACAGTAAAATAAATTGGGGAAAAAAAACGAAATAAAAAAAACGAATTTTTTTTTTTTTGTTTATAAATATGTTTATAAATAATATAATTTTTTAAATTATTTTTTAACTATACACTTTTTTCTCTTTAATTTTTAATTATTATTTTTTACCTTAAAATTATAAATAAACAAATTTATAAATCAAAAACTGATATCAAACGGAGGCACAGCCAAGACAGCCGTGTTTGTATTCAGAAGAAAATTTATGCATATTGTTTAGGTTTGGCAGCGACGGCTTTTAATATCAACCAAACTCTTTGCCACTTGGTTGGTCCTCAATTCCCCACTGACCATTCCATTTCTATTATTCTTGACTTTTCTAACGTCAAATTCGGGCAAAAGTCTCGTCGTCAACCGTGACACGTCTACCACCTGAGACTTGACAATTAATTTTTTTTTTTTTTTTTTTGAAGCAGACAATTAATTATTTATATTAACATTTAATCAAGCATTTCATCGTCTCGTTTTATATTGCACTAAACTAATAAATAGATTTATTTAACAGAGAATCGTTAATCATTATACTGAATTAAGTCGAAAATTAATGTAATCATACCTTACAAAGTCAAACAAGTTTTGTATAATTATGATTTCTCATTCTTATTCACGTGTTCTAAAAAAATCAGTCTTTACATATTTTTTTTTCATAATTTTCCCTTAGTTTTTTTTTTTTTTTTTTTAAAAAAAGGACTTCATGAACTATCTTATTTTTCTAATATGATTTCAAATATGGGTAATTATACGGACACCACACAATTTTTTAACCACACCACACTTTTAATATTTACTAAATTGACTATAATTAAATTGACTAAAATATCCATTACATTATATTAATTTATATTATTTGTCACTTATGTACATCATAAATATATTAAAAACCTGAATTTTATACGATATTGTGCTAATTTCAATTGCAATTTCTCTCTCTTCATCTTTTTCAAAACTGATTGAAAACAAGATGCTTGAAGACAGATAGGAACATAATAGACAACAAGAAAGCTCCCTCTACAGAACTTCCTTCAGTTCATCATGACTGTTGGGCGGCCATAAAAGAAGAAGCTAGGTTCTAGGAAAAGAAAGATCTCACCATCGATTTCAATCCTCTACTTGGATCTTTGTCTCATCTTTCAGCCCTTTCTTTTCAACCTTCTCTTCTTCTTCCACTATAAAATGCATTAAAATGGAAATTAACAACCCAATTCTCTAAAGCCAAAATCATACATTGCCCACGGACATCTTGGGTTTTCTTTCCTAGCCATGACAATGGGTCGGGTTCGGGGCGGGTTGGGGCCGCCCCACCCCCGAACCCGAAAAGTCATAACCCAGCCCCGCAACTGTTCGTGGGTCGGGGCGGGGCGACCTCCCACCCCGCTAATGACCCGAAAATATTATTATTATTATTATTATTATTATTATTTTTAAAAAATTTGGTAATGAAATTTTATGTGAAAAATTTAGGCGTCGAACTAATTAGAGTTTTTAAGTTTGAATTTTAAAGATAATATGTATATATTTGAAGGAAAAAAATCAATAAATAATATAATGGTTTAGTGGTTGTATATTCTCATATCCCTAAATTCCACCAAAATTTAATTCTTCTGAATTTCATCAAATTTATTTTAGTTTCTCATTTTAATATTTAAAAAAAATTACCGGGTCACGGGGCGGGTCCGTCCCGAACCCGCCCCGAAACCCGCCGTGCCCGTGGGGCGGAAAACCCGTCCCGCGGACCCGACGGGGCGGGTAATTTTCGGAACAGGTCATTTCGAGTCCTTCGAGTTTCGAATCCTACGAGTTTTTTTGTCATTCCTAATCTTTCCACAAAATTTACAATTTACTAATTTACTAACCGGATATGGCAGAATTACAACAAGAATAAATTCAAGACATTCGAATTAAATAATAGCAAAACAGAAGCAACTATGTCACAAAAAGAGACAATTAATGGAAACCTATGATCTAGACCTACAAAAAGCAAAGAAAACGTCCAAGAAGCTATAACGGATTTCGGATTTGGGCTTATTTCAATTGTAATTTCTCTACCACCATCACCACCACAAACATCGCCTTATAAACGCATGGGGTGTATTTATAAAATTAATATTTTAATAAATATGTATATATAATATGGTGTGAATAACAAATTCTGTGGTGTCCATCTAATTACCCTTCAAATATTTAGACTACATGATCAAATATCATATTATTCTAATCTAATTTCAAATAATTAGACTACATTTATGTAAATTTATTAGTAAATCTTTGTTAGGTAACTTGTTTATAACAACATATTTTCTCAAATCATTTTTAAATTACATATATTTTTTAAAACTAGTATTTCTCTAGCGCAATGCACGAAAGTTATTCAAAAATATCAATTTCGATAAGTATTTTTAAAAATTTAATGTTTATACATAATTAAAACAAATTTAAAATGCGTGAAAATAATATTATATCACAATAATTATTAAATTTTAATAAATAATATAACTAATTCAAATTATAACAACTTCTTTAAATAGTAAGTTAATTTATATATTTAAATAATACATGACTGTAAATTTCAATAATTTTCATGAGCTATTATTAATTTCAAAGAAAATACAAATTTAGTAATTTATTTAATGGTATATATCATGTTTGATGTAATATTATGGTACAATATTAATTTTGTGGAAGACATCAATATATTTTTCACGATTTCTGTATTCCCCTCTCATATTTATATTTAAATCTAAATAATGTACTTAAATCGGAATATTATTGTATTCAAAAAAATATTGATAACATAATAGAAAATTATAAATTTCAAGAACAATAATTTACAATTATAAAAATAATAAATTTATATAGAAAGTTTAACCGAACAATTCTTCGCTTTCCATAGTATAAAAAAGTAGAGAATTTTTTTTAGTTTATGTGTAAATTATTTTATTGGTGTAAAATGAACAGAAAAAGATTTTTTTTTAAATATCAATATATTTTTCACTATATCTGTATTATCCTCTCGTATTTATATTTAAATCTAAATAATATACTTAAATCAGAATATTATTGTATTCAAAAAAATATTGATAACATAATAGAAAATTATAAATTTCAAGAAAACAATAATTTACAAATATAAAAATAATAAATTTATATAGAAAGTTTAACCGAACGATTCTCACTTTCATTAGTATAAAAATCATATAATTTCTCAAAAAAAAAAAAAAAAAGTAGAGAAATCTTTTTAGTTTATGTGTAGATTATTTTATTGGTGTAAAATGAGTAGAAAATGAATTTTTTTTGTTAAAAAGATATTTTGAATAATAGATATCAAGATGAAACAGACATTGGATAAATTAAATAAATGTAAGCTTCTATTTTTTATACAATAATTACAATTTATAAATCAATTTGTAAATAACATAATTTCTCAAACTACTTTTTAACCGCCACATTGTCTCTCTACTTTTAACCACACTTTCTCCACTTATTTAAAACATCATTTTTTTGAAACTCATTTTCTGCCACATTTTACCAATAAAATAATTTACAAATAAAGTAAAAAAATTCTTTACTTTTAACCTTACATTTTGAAAAAAATTACTATTTCAGACCTCATTATTTGAAATAATATGTCGTTTATTATTACCACCATGTTTGAGTCCGTCATTTCAAAAAATGAGGTTTGTAAATTTTTTGTAGAACGTGTGAGCGAAATTTAATACTTGTGCGTGTATTAAAAATTATTATGACAAAAATATTGAAAACTCATTTTTTGCTACATTTTACTAATAAAACAATTTACAAATAATTTTACAAAAAAATCTCTACTTTTAACCTTACATTCTGAAAAAATTTACTATTTTAAACCTCATTATTTGAAATAATGTGTTGTGTTATTATTAGCCCCATGTTTGATATCCGTCATTTCAAATAATGTGGTTTATAAAACTTTTATAGAATACGTGATAAATGATATTTTGAATAATGAATATCAAAATGAAATAGACATTGTATAAATTAAATAAATATAAGCTTTGTTTTTTAATGCAATCATTACAATTTATAAATCAATTTATGAATAAAATAATTTCTCAAACTATTTTTTAACCACACACATTTTCTCTACACTTATTCAAAACATTATTTGCTTTCAAAACTCATTTTCTGCCAAATTTTACCAATAAAATAATATTTACACAAACTAAAAAATATTATTTAGTTTTAACCTTACATCATGAAAAAATTACTATTTCAAATAATGTGATTTGTAAATTTTTCGTAGAATCGAAATTTAATACTTGTATGTGTATTAAAAATTATTAAGACAAAACAAAATATAAGAATGACACATTACAAAAATATAGTAAGACAAAAAAAGTTAGCATATTTGTTAAACTATTTTTTTACTACACGCATTTTCTCTCCACTTAAATAAAATGTCATTTTTTTTCAAAAAAACTCATTTTCTGTAGGGATGGCAATTTCGAACCGTCGAACCGAAAACCGCGGTGAACCGAACCGAATGGTGCGAAAAAACCTGAACCGATGGGGGCAACGGGGCGGTTATGGTTTACAAATTTAGTGACCCGATTTTTGGTGGAGCGGGTATGGTATTTGTGCAGGTGAACCGAACCGAATACCCGATTTAAAAATTGATTTTGGGTTATATTTATAAAAATTAAAAGCTCAAAATTAGCATCCATTTAAAACTTAATTAGCCCATTGTCCCAGTCCACTACCCACATAACATGACCGACCAAGGTCCAATAAGAATTCATTAACTTAGGGATATTGAATTCATCATTTCATTTCATCTGAGATACTATGAATACATTACCAGGTGAGACTATCGTGAGAGGCGATCAGGCAAATAACGAACTTGACTCGCGACTCTCATTCGCTAGTCCTCTGTGCTGTACCCTACTCGAAGGGGCTGAAGTTCGAATTTGGATATTGTTTGCATTTCACATTTGAATTTGGATATTGATTGCATTTCACATTTGAATTTGAGAATTTGGATATTGTTTGTATTTCGCATTTGAATTTGAGAAATTGTTTGCGAATTTTGCTTAGTATTGTTATGTTGCTTTTTTTAATAAAATTATTATTTTTTAGTTAGACTTGCTAATTTGTATTTAAATGGTTATTAACCGAACCGAACCGACACGTGAACCGAAATCGCACCGACCCGATTTAGGCGGTTATGGTATGAACAGAAAATTGGTGGTTCAGTTATGGTTTTGGACGAACCGAAACCGAACCGAACCGAACCGTTGCCATCACTAATTTTCTATCACATGTTACCAATAAAATCATCTACAAATAGGCTAAAAATTCTCTACATTTAACCTTACATATTGAAAAATTTTACTATTTCAAACATCATTATTTAAAATAATGTGTCATTTTATTATTAGCCTTATGTTTGAGATCCGTTATTTCAAATAATGTGCTTTGTTTTAAAATACATCATACAATAATAATATTAATTATAATAACTATAAAATCAAAATCAGATAGAGACATAATAGATTAAACTACTTTAAAATATCATTTTTATTTTCTTTAAAGGAAAAAAAATGTAATTAAAAAGAAGGAAAGACAAAGCAATCCCAAAAAACATTAAAATATGAATATCTAAGCCTCCGTTCGGATCTTTCCCCAAGTTTAGAAGTTTGTTTTTTCATTGTTCGAGGTAAGATGTATGGTTAAAAAATGAAGAGAAAAAAGATGTGTGATTATAAAATGGTTTGAAAAATTGTATAGATTATTATTTGGTTTAAAAAAAACGTAATTGTCGAACAATAAGTATAATATTAAAAAAAAAATTAAATGATGCGGTTGTCAAATGGACAGCCGCATTTCCCAAGACAAAAAAGGGGATGTCAGTTGACATCCCCAATTTGAAATGGTTAATTAATTTTTTTTCTTTTAAAAAAAGAGCCAAAATGAACAGTAATTGGCGGTAACTTGTGGAGGAAGACTTTTTCATTTTTAGCCTGTGTTCGGGAAGTTTTATTTATAATAAACACAATTTTCAATATTAATTTTTAACCACACATTTTTTCTTTCTTCAAATTTTTAACCACACATCTTACCTAGAAAACACAAATAACACCAATCATTATTATTTATAACAGTTGTCGAACAAGCCCTAAATATAGTATAGATGTGTTTTAAGAAGTCAATTGAAGTGTGTAATATTGTGATTAAATAGAAAGAAAATTGTCAGCTTTGTCTAGATAGTTTCTTTTACTCTTTGTGAAATTAAATTAAAGGGTAGAAACTTGAGTTTGACATACTTTACCCGATGGTTGAATTTTATTTTATTTTTACTTGAAAGAATTTTATGTCAAAATGGATACTGTTTGGTCTATAAATTAGTTTTTTTATGATTTTAAGGTGAAACATAGTAATTGAAAATTGGAAAGTGAAAATATGTGTGATTAAAAAGTAATTTGAAAAATTGTATAGTTTATAAACTATTTATAAATTAGTTTATTTGACAAAAATTCTACTTCAACAATTTATTTAAACAAACATTTGAATAACCTTGTGATGGGATCACAACCAAACGGAGACTATGTTATGTGGACTTTTTCTTGATGTGTTAGGGAAGTAGTTGGTCCATTAGGCAATTGCAAAGAAAGTGCCACGAATTGATTAGCTGTGCAAAATTATTATAAGGACGTGTTTTGGATATTTTGGGCGTGAATTTTTTCTCTACGTCAATAAGAAAATATTTTGAGACACGAATTTTACACATTTTTAAATTGTCTTTACTTATAAAGTTATAAATAATTAAATATTTGTGTTTAGAAGTCAATTAAACTGTGTAATATTGTGATTGAATAAAGAGAAAATTGTAAACTTTGTCTTGATAGTTTCTTGCGACTCTTTATGGGATAAATCAAACGGTAGGAACTTGAGTTTGATATGCGTCGCTTTTAAATATTTTTTTTGTAGTATGTAAGATTGGGTTGGTGAGTGAAGTTCTATATATTTATAACAATTTAATATTTAGTGAAAAAAGTTTTGACGATCCAAATTTACGCCTTTGTTATTTATTTTCTCGTTCGCTTAATTACTACTTGAACATCGAAAGTGCCTTGTGGGTTAACTAAAGATGAAATTTAACTCCCACGGATCCAGAATTCGGTCTTCCTTGGTGCTCCTGTTTTGCATCCTTTCTCTCATTTTCTTTCCAACAATGCTATATTCACAATTTGATCTACAATGTGGATGACAATCCACTCACATTGGGGGTGGGGGCAACAAATTTTCAATTTTGTTATGGGGGCAACAAAATTTGAATTTTGTGGCCCCCACCCCTAATATGAATGAATTGTCATCCACATTGTGGATCAAATTGTAAAAATAGAATTATTCTTTTCTTTGACATATACTTTTCCTCATTGTTTGTTGAACACAATAGTGTTGGGAAATTGGACAACAAAAATAGAGTTGCCAACACATGTAGCAACGCTAAAAATATTTCTCCCAAACTCCGTGTGATTAAAATAGGAAATCAACAATTCAAATAAGTCAATCCAAAAGCAATAGAATATCGAACTATAAATATCAATGCGATAACACTAATAATTATTTAACGTCGTAAAACCCTCCAATGAGAAGGAAAAATCGACGGGGCAAACCAACAATTTCACTATTACCAAATAATATGAATACAATATTTTCTTCCCTAAATTTTTGCCCTAAATCTAGAGGTAACCAATACACACTTTCAAGAATTAATCTTGCCACCAAAAATATACATTGTTTAATACAATAGATGGAACCCCAACAATAACAACAATAATGAAGATAAATAGACACCTAAATCATTCTAAGATAATACTTAGAGAAACCCAACATTGCAGGAGAATAATACATCAATAATCAACACTTTTTTTTTCCAAAATAAATATAAAAATAACATCTTTTATTTCATTGTTGTTGTGTAAATATGTGTAGAGAAAATGATCAAAGAATTTGAATTTTAATCCCAACCGCTGCGTGTCTCCAGACCCAGCTTCTGTCCGCGTTTCTTATGCAGAAAAAAGGCAGTAGACTTCCTTCACTCAATTATGTTATTGGATAGTTAATTGAATATTGCAGCTAACGTCCTTCAGGTATCATCACACAATTAAAATGGGCTGAAACTATTTTAAACCAAACAATCTCCCCCTCCAGCCCCTGAGGGAGGTAATCAAAGACTCCACTCACTTGGAATCCATCCCAGTCTGCTCGGCACAAAACTCGAGCTTCTATTTGGTAACAACCTTGGTCAACATGTCAGCAATATTCTTATCAGTGTGAATCTTTTCCAACTGCATTAACTTCTCGTCAACTGCTTCACGTACCCAATAATACCTCACATCAATGTATTTAGTACGAGAATGGAAAGTAGAATTCTTACTTAGCTCAAGAGCACTCTGACTATCACAGTAAATGATGTACTCACCTTGTTTCACGTTGAACTCCTCAAGAAACTTTCTCATCCATATAATCTCTTTACCTCCTTCGGTAATTACAATATACTCAACCTCAGTTGTAGACTAAGTCACACATTTTTGCAATCTTGACTGTCAAGAAACAGCCCCTGCAAAAGTAAACAAGTACCCAGATGTAGACTTCATGTTGTCAAGATCTCCTACCATATCTGCATCTGTATACGCTGTCAAAATTGGCTGAGCTCCCACGAAGCCTAAACACAAAGTAGAAGTTTCCCCGAGATACCGCATAATCCATTTTACTGCTTCCCAATGATCTTTGCCTGGATTAGACATAAATCTGCTCACCATGCCAACTGCATGTGTAATAGCTGGACGAGTACATACCATGTCATACATCAAACTACCAACTGCTGAAGAATAGGGTACTTCTTCCATCTTCTTCTTCTCTTCACTTGTTGAAGGATAATAGAATTTGAGATCTACTCTTCTTTGAGTGGATGGGTTTAATATCTATACCAATTATGTGCTACTCCTTTTAATTGATACTCTGATGCTACTTCCTCTGAAATAAAAACCGTTCTACTTTGGCAGACAATTAGCCTTGAAGTCATTGGGCTTAACAAAAGTGTAAGTTTGGTTTTATTTGGTTTGAGTACTAGTTTACAAATTTCGATATTGAACTAATTTTTAAAATTTTTAATTTCGTTAATTGCACTATCTATTTCGTTTAGTAAAACTCACGAAAATTTCCTTTGCGAATTTTAACACTTAGCAATTATTTAAAAGTAATGTCTGTTCTTGGAATTTGGGCAATTATTAAATAGGTATGCAAATTAGAAACAATGTATTATCGAAAATTCAAAAGAAAGACTAGAAACTTGAAAAGGAAATTATTCCGACCAAGACTTGAAAGACTTTAAATTGTAGTCTAATTGAAATTTTTAATGACGGGGAATATGGTCCCGTTTCTTATTCAATTATCGTTGGTATCTACTGATATATGTGCATTTAAACTCAAATCACAATTCCATATTTATATTATTGGCTTTTACATTGTTCATATCCAAATGGAGAATGCTATAATCCTAACCATATCAATCATCCTTTTGATATCATATTATTTTGTGTCCCTTGTTTCATCTATTAACACCCTTATATATGTTAGCAGGGGCGGAGCCAGGGGGTGGGCCAACTGGGCCCTGGCCCAAAAAATTCTTTAAGAAAAAAAAAAAAAAAAAAAAAAATTCTTAGGCAAAGCCCATCCCCAAATGAAATCTGGCCCAGCCCAAACAAATTGGCTGGCTTTGCCCCTGTATGTTAGGGATGTAAACGAGTCGAGCTAGCTCACAGCTAGTGCACTGCCTGAGTCGAGCCAAAACTCGGCCAAAAAATAAGGCTCGAGCTTCACCAAGTCGAGCCAGCTCGGGTTTTTTTTTTTTTTTTTTTTTTTTGTTTTTTAAATTCATATAAGTTTTAAAAAAAAAATTAACAATGTAAAAACTTGCACTTTTTATACATTTTGACCAGTAATACAGGCAAAAAGAATATAGAGGAAATTACATGAGGACATTTTTTTCAATTCTCAAATTCGAACTTATTATCAAGTCATTAAGAGTTTTACCCCCACCCCTAGCAATAGCAAGGCAGTAACTTGCCCACCCCTCAATTCTACCCAAATTCTTCAAGACTTCAAAACTGACGAAACACTCACAGCAACGTCAACGCAGCAGAAATGGAGCTTCGTCGTAGCGACACGTCTCCAATACAAGTGCACAACAATAGCGGTTGCAACAATGATGAAGCAAATACCGCAGATCTCATCTCCGCCTGCATCTGGCCAAACAATGGCAAGTTTTGTTGATGTGTGTTGCAGGTGATTGTGGGTCAGTTAGTTGCAGGTGTTGGTGTCAAGTGGTGAAAATCGTGGTGCATGTGGTGATTGTGTGGTTGTGGAAATCATGGTGTAGGAGTTGGTGTGTGGTGGTGGGAATTGTGATGGTTGTGGTTATGTGGTGGTGCTACTACTGGTGTTTGTAGGTGGTGGCGCTGTTTTTGGGTGGAAATCGTGGTGCATGTGGTGATTGTGTGGTTGTGGAAATCGTGCTGCCGATGTTGGTGGAAATCATGTGTAGGTGTTGGTGTGTGGTGGTAGGAATTGTGATGCTAGTGGTTATGTGGTGCTGTTGCTACTGGTGTTTGTAGGTGGTGGTGTCGTTTTTAGGTGAGTTTGGGTACGTGCAGTTGGTGAGGTGTGGAGATGGTGGTGTTGGTGAAGTGGATGGAACTGTGGTTAGGTGCATTTGGATTCTATGGTTTGGTAGTTGTGCAATCAGTAAGGTGTGTGGTGGTGGTGGCGGCGGAGGCGACAACAGCAGCGATAGTGAGGCAGGTGGTGATTGTAGTGGTGCCTATGTCGACTACAGTGGTGGTGGAGTGGGAATAGGGTTGAGTGTAGTTTGGGAAGGTGGTAGGGTAGGGTAAGATTAGGGTAGGGTGGGTGGGTAACTTGTTTGGAGTTAATTATGCCAATCATCCCTGAACTTTCCATATAGTTACTACTTACTGATCAATCTTTAGTGTGCTTCCCAATGGTCACTGAACTTCCAAACGTTTTTCCCATCCTTCATTCATCTCCAAATCGTATGTGTCAATTGATGGAATGCGCCAGATGTCTAATGGAGATCATACATGGTTGTGACATGGAGAAACGGTTCTCCACGTGTAAAAAAATTAAACCCAAACACACCTTTCCCATTTGAGAAACACGGTTTCTTCTTTCAAATTCTCTTTTTTACCTATGGACATCACACTTTACTCTCCTTATTCTGCCAAATGTAACCTGTATAGAGTTCTTGTCGAAGTTTCCCTCCAAACCCCCCCCCCACCCCAAATTTTTGGAACAGTCTTCTTCTGTAATAGGTCGACACATGTGTTTATGAAAATGGAGGCTACAACGAACAATGGGTTTCTAGAAGAGGAGGGACCACACTTTGGTAATGCGAAATTTTTTCTCTCAAAGATGCAGTTGTTTTTTCTATTATAATGGCCGAGTGGTTATTTTTTCTTCTTTGGATCATTATGTCTCTTGCATTTTATCAATTTCTATTATACTTTTGCAACGGTAGAAACCCACATGCTTAAATTTTAAATTTTTAGAATGTAGTAATGAGGACCAAGAACCAGAACTTGAGTATTATGATTTCAACAATTCTGGAAATGAGATTGATTATGACAATTTTGTTGTTGATAAGAGTGCACTTAAATGCATTGATGTGGGACTTGGTACTATGGCTAGTGTGAAGCAATTGAAGCCCAAAGAAAATGATCCAGTTAAAGAGCCCAAAAAGGATTGCTGGTCCATTGCTTACCAATTTTACTCAGCCCGATTTACGTTAGGCCCAAGTCTGGAACCCATATGCTCAGTCGGACCTTATCACTTGAACCAGACCATTTTTATTATCCGGAGCGACCAGTTTTCAGCCTTTGGATCATACTGGATTGATCTCATCCGTCCACCTGGGGATAAAGCTTACAGTTGACGCTTTGGTTTCTTCATTCTATCCAGATTCATCCTTATCTCTCTCTCTCTCTCTCTCTCTCTCTCTCTCTCTCTCTCTCTCTCTCTCTCTCTCTCTCTGTGTGTGTGTGTGTGTGTGTGTGTGTGTGTGTGTGAAAGGCGATTTCTTGCCTCCTTCGTCTTCTTCGTGATTTCTTCCAGAAAATTGTAATATCGCCATATTGTTCTTAGTGATTTCTTTTAGATACTGATACTTTGTGTAAATCAGTATACATTTGTTGAGTTTGGCAGAGTATTTCTGTAACTCTTGTTCTTCGTGGTTTTAGGTTGTACGATTTTTTATTTTCTGTGAAATCTGTGTAATCTTGAGTTTTTATACTCTGTTTCTGTATCTTTACGTTTATTCAATAAAGTGTTTGGTTTTTTTGTGTTTAAACGTTTGAGTTTTGATCTTTATGGTGCGATCTTGAGCTTTCTAATCCCAACAGTGGTATCAAAGCCTTAGGGTTCTTCGAATACGCTGTGGTTTAGACTCAGATCCTTTGGATCCAGATATATTCTTGTTGGATTTAGGGTTTTCTGGAAGTTGATGAGATTTTTTGCAAAACGTTCTTTAGGGTTTCTGGTTCTTGTATTAAACTTTGAAGAAAATACTTTTCTTGAGTTGTTTAAACCCTTTCTGTAAATCATTTTGTGTTTTCTGAAAATATTTGAGAGAAATTTTTAGAAAATATTTGAGAGAAAATTTCAGATTTGAATTTTTTTTTAAAGATTTTTTGTATAAATCTTTTGATACTCTGACTTCGTGGATATTTTTCTTTGAAACTTATTTTCAAAATTAGGGTTTCTGTGATTTTATTGAGTATCTGGATCTCTGAATCTGAGTCTACATTTTTTGAGGATTCTGAAATTCGGTATATTTTTATAAATATACTGATTTTTGGGGAAAGAATCCTACATTGTTCCTTATTGGTTGTTCTTTGTGGTGATTATAATTTGGTGTTGATTGTTGGAGGCCCCTGAACTTTTGGGCAATTGATTCTTTGTGGAAGCTTCTGTAGCTTATTATAATTGCAATCAGGTGATATCTTTTAATTACTGCAATCTTCTATACTGTAAATTTGTTTTCAAATTTTTATGTTC
This sequence comes from Ligustrum vulgare, assembly GCA_963555705.1. NCBI lineage: Eukaryota > Viridiplantae > Streptophyta > Magnoliopsida > Lamiales > Oleaceae > Ligustrum > Ligustrum vulgare. The sequence goes on along the minus strand of OY743189.1, from coordinate 17,345,197 downwards.
TCTCCAAAATCTCTCCGTTGAAGCCTATATCTTGGACCCAATTTCTTTCCTTTGTCCAGGATTTCATTGAGAATCCGGGAATCTGAGGGAGTTTGGGAATATCCAGTATAGGTTGAGGGATATACTGGAAGAACAGTTTTCTCAGTATACTGTTCTGTGTGATTTCTTGATTGAGTGATTAATTCTGTTGATTGGTGATCACCTTGATTACTCTGTTATTTGATTACTGTGTTCTGAATTTGTGTGATCATTCTGAATCATTCTGCTTAGTGACTGTGACCTGCACTGTTGTTTCTCTGCCTAATTGATTGTTTCTTGAATTATTAAAGCTCCATTACTTAAAATTTTTCAATCTTGGTCATTATTTCAATGGCTATTGTTAAAGTAGATGTTGAAATATGGAATGGCAAAGGGGATTTCAACCCCTGGAGCCAGAAAATGCGAGCTTTACTACTTCAAATGAAATGTGCTAAGGATATAGATAATTTCTGGCCCCCTTAATACCCCTCAGGAACGACAACTTGAAATGGATGAGACTGCATGGATCACTTTGTTTTTGCACTTATCTGATAATGTTATTAGACAAGTAGGCAAGACCAAAACTACTATGGAATTGTGGGATAAATTGGATGAAATCTATGATACTGTGTCTCTACCTGATAAGTGCTTCTTGTGGAAACAATATTTTTCTTTTAAGTTTGATCCATCTAAGAATGTGAATGATAATATGAGTAGGTTTACTAAGATCACACAGAGTCTTTTAAATTGTGATAAAAAACTTACTGATGAACAAAAGGTTGTGTGTGTACTGAATGCTATGGGGGATAAATTTAAGGATCTTAGGAATGCATTAGAGTATGGGGGCAGAAACTGAGCACTGAAATTGTCCATACTTTCCTTAAGAATAAAGAGTTAGAATTTAAAAGTAATCCTAAGGAAGCCTATAATGTTGTAGGAACCTCTAGGAATAAGAACTCTTTTAGGCAGAATAAGTCTGGGAATAATTTCAATAGAAATTGGAATACTTCTAGCAACAATAGGGATTGGAATAACTCTGGGAATAACAAACTTGCAAAGGGTAATTTTCAGAATAAGGGCAATTTCAATAAGTCTAAGGATAATAACTTTATAGGTCAGTCTGGTTTCAGAAATCAAGATAATAATTTTAGAAACCAGAACAACTATAGAGCACATGATAATAATGCTGGGACTTCAGATGTAGATAAACCTCCTAGACTTTGATTTTATTGTGGCCAACCTGGACATCATATTAAATATTGTTTTAAAAGGAAAAATGGTCAGGGCACTAGTAACCAAACTGAGGCTGCAGTACAAGATAATAATAATGGGGTGGTTTATGTTACTACTGAATCTGATAATAAGAATGAATGAATTCTTGATTATGGCTGCACTTTTCATATGTGTCATGAAAAAGATATGTTTGTTAATTTCAGTGATAATTGCTTTGGTTCTGTGAAACTTGGATATAATATTACTTGTGATGTGAAAGGTACTGGAAAAGTTTTGTTACAACTTGAAAATAACAAAACTCTTATTTTAAATCAAACCAGATATGTTCCTGATTTGAAAAGGAACTTGATTTCTCTTGGTGTCTTAGATTCTGAATCTTTTGAGATTAGAATGCATAATGGTTATTTGAGTATTTTAAAAAATAACTGTTTGATTTCTAGTACTCCCAAAATTAATGAGATATATATGTTGAATACCTCACGTCCTTTAATACTGTGTCTGATTTGAATAAGACTGTGTTATGGCATAATAGATTAGGACACATAGGTCAAAAAGGACTTAAATTACTTGAAACCAAAGGTGTATTTGGTAATGATGTATTGCATAAACTTGATTTCTGTGAAAAATGTGTGTTAGGTAAACAGAAAAGAAATTCATTTGGTAAAGGTATTCATAAATCTAATGATGTTCTTGAGTACTTGCATGCTGATTTATGGGGTCCTGCCCCTGTGAGTTCTGTTTCAGGTTTTAGGCATTTCCTTCTTATAGTTGATAACTTTTCTAGGAAAACCTGGGCGCATTTGTTAAAAACTAAGGATGCTACTGTGTCTGTTTTCAAAAATTGGATCACCTTAGTTCAAAATTTGAAAGAAAAGAGAGTCAAAACTATTAGGACTGATAATGGTCTAGAATTTTGTAACCAAGAGTTTGATTCTTTCTGTAGCACCTTAGGTATTCTTAGGCACAGGACTGTAGCCTACAGTCCACAGCAAAATGGGGTTGCTGAAAGGATAAATAGGACACTCCTAGAAAGAACTAGGTGTCTTTTACTTTATTCCAACTTGCCAAAAATTTTTTTGGGTGAAGCAGTCAAAACTGCTTCTTATTTGATAAATCTTTCTCCCTCCAGTGCCATTGATCTCAAAATTCCTGATCAGATTTGGAACAATTATCTTCCTGACTTTTCGAAGTTAAAATTTTTTGGGTGTGCTGCCTACTCACACCAGTCTGAAACTAAACATGACCCCAGATCATTAAAATGTGTTTTTCTTGGGTATGGAGAGGGAGTCAAGGGTTATAGACTTTGAGTCAGGGAACAGGGAGGTTACAGGGTCATTCTCAGTAGGTCTGTGATTTTTAATGAAAATGTTTTTCCATGTAAAGATGAAAAACTGCTTGATCCTGTTAATGATAGAGATTTCCTTACCTCTGAGCTGAGTGCATACCATTTAGGTGATGAAAATGATCTTCCCAATACTTAGTTTCAGGTGAAGCAACCCCCACAGTCTCCAAATGTCAATTTTGAACCTGAACCTGAATTAGCTGACACTGTGCCATTTCCTGATAACATCCCTGAAGCTGAAACTGATTTAGAAAATTATCAATCAGTTAGGGATAGAACTAGAAGAGAGATTAGACCTCCTCATAGGTTTGAGGATCCTGATTTTGTGTCTGCATTTACCTATTCTGATCCTTTAGTATTTGAACCTGAATCTTTTGAAGAAGCTGTTTCTTCAAAAGAATCCAAACTCTGGCTTGCAGCTATGCAAGAGATGGACTCACTTCTGAAAAATGGTACTTGAATTTTAGTCAATAGACCTGTAAATAAAAGGATAATTGACTGTAAATGAATTTTTAAAATAAAAAAAGTGAGTCCAAAGATATTAAACTAAGTACAAGGCTAGACTTGTAGCCAAAGGTTTTTCTCAAAAAGAAGGGATTGATTATAATGAAATTTTTTTTCCTATGGTTAAGTATACTTATATCAGAATTTTATTCGCTTTAGTTGCACAATTTGATTTAGAACTTGAGCAAATGGATGTGAAAACTGCTTTCCTTTATGGTTCTTTAGATGAAACAATTTATATGCATCAACCTAAAGGTTTTGAAAAGGGCAGAAATTCTGATTTGGTTTGTTTGTTGAAAAAATCTTTGTATGGCTTGAAACAAGCTCCTAGGTAGTGGTATAAGAGATTTGATTCTTATATCCAAAGCCTAAATTTTCAGAAAAGCCAATATGATTCCTGTTTTTACTTTAAACTTGGTGAAACTGATTTTATTTACTTGCTTTTATATGTTGATGACATGCTTATTGCTGACCCTAATATGCATGACATAAATGTTCTTAAAACCAAACTGCATTCTGAGTTTGAGATGAAAGACATAAGAAATGCTAAAAGAATACTTGGCATGGATATTTTTAGAGATAGACAATCTGGAAAATTGTTTTTGAATAAAAAACATGACATTGAGAAGGTTTTAAATAGATTTGGTTTATCTGAGTCCAAATCTGTGTCTTTGCCTTTGTCTGCACATTTTAAACTATCTGTTGAACACTATCCTAAATATGATGATGAAGTGTTTAGTATGAAAAATGTGCCTTATTCTAATGCAGTTGGATCTGTTATGTATTTGATGGTCTGTACCAGACCTGATATTGCTTTGCTGTGAGTGTTTTGAGTAGATTTATGAGCAATCCTGGTGAATTGCATTAGGAAGCCATGAAATGTCTTCTGAAATATTTGAAAGGGTCTGCTAGACTTAGTCTAGTATTTTCTAAAACCAAAAATGATTTCAAACTTAAAGCTTTTGTAGACTCTGATTTTGCAGGAAATATTGATAACAGGAAATCAACATCTTCTTACTTTTTTACCTTAAATTCTTCCTGTATTAGCTGGAAATCCTAGTTGCAAAAACTGGTTGCCTTATCATCCACTGAGGCAGAATATATTGCTGCCACAGATGCTGTTAATGAGTGCATGTGGTTAAAGGGTTTACTATTTGAATTTTGTTGTATTGATGATACTGAAGTTGAATTATGTACTGATAGTTTAAGTGCTTTACATTTGTGTAAAAATCCTGTTTTTCACAATAGATTTAAACATATAGATGTGAAATTTCATTTCATTAGGGACATTACTGAAAAGGAATTGTTAAGTTGGTTAAGATTCCTACTCATATTAATCGTGCAGATGCAGGAACTAAAATCATTCCCATTAAAAAGTTTAAAGATGCTTTGAGATTTTTAAACTTGGTTGAATTTTGATACTGCTTTATTTTATTTTTGCAGGTTCTAGAGCTCCAATTGAGGTGGAGATTGTGAAGCAATTGAATCCTAAAGAAAATGATCCAGTTAAAGAGCCCAAAAAGGATTGCTGGTCCATTGCTTACCAATTTTATTCAACCCAATTTACGTTAGGCCCAAGTCCGGAACCCATATGCTCAGCCGGACCTTATCACTTGAACCGGACCATTTTTATTATCCGGGGCGACCAGTTTTCAGCCTTTGGATCATACTAGATTGATCTCAGCAGTCCACCTGGGGATAAAGCTTACGGTTGACGCTTTGGTTTCTTCATTCTATCCAGATTCATCTCTCTCTCTCTCTCTGTGTGTGTGTGTGTGTGTGTGTGTGTGTGTGTGTGTGTGTGAAAGGAGATTTCTCGCCTCCTTCGTCTTCTTCGTGATTTCTTCCAGAAAATTGTAAAATCGCCATATTGTTCTTAGTGATTTCTTTTAGATACTGATATTTTGTGTAAATCAGTATACATTTGTTGAGTTTGGTAGAGTATTTCTGTAACTCTTGTTCTTCGTGGTTTTAGGTTGTACGATTTTTTATTTTCTGTGAAATCTGTGTAATCTTGAGTTTTTATACTCTGTTTCTGTATCTTTACGTTTATTCAATAAAGTGTTTGGTTTTTTTTTTTTTTTTTTTGTTTAAACGTTTGAGTTTTGATCTTTGTGGTGCGATCTTGAGCCTTCTAATCCCAACAACTAGTGAGTTGAATGAAGTTGAAGCTGATGTAGAGGATGATAAACTATATAATCCATCTTCTAGAGATTGATTACCCTTCTGATGAATAGAGAAACCATAGATTTCCTGAATTTGATCCTAAAACTGAAATGAGAAACCCTACATTCGTGGTTGGGAAGCGATTTATGAATATTGGGGAGTTCAAAACTGCTATCAGGAATTATAGTGTCAAGAATCGATGTAATTTGAGATTCAAGCTTAATGACAAAGAAAGGGTGGTGCGTGTCGCAATGCACCAAAATAATAAATAATTCCTTACTCGCTAAATATTAATTAATAATGTAGTAGTGAGAGTAAGGGTCGATCCCACGAGGAACGGAAACTAATTTTAGTTGTTCGATCAATTAAAATAGAATGGGGGGGGGTTTGTAGTTTGAAATTGCTTGAATAAAAAATATGCATAAAAATAAACAATTAAATATGACTATAGAAATAATATAAAAAGAAATCTTGTTCTCGGGTTCGGTTGTGCCCTTAATTAATGTTATACTTTTCCTTGTAACGTGTTTATATCCCTATTCGATCATCAATCATAAATAATCAAAAAGCTCTGATTATCTATATTCTTCCTTATGTATATTGATTCAAAACAAGCTCTTCGAACCAATTCTAGCCACAGACAATCCTAAACAAGCTCTTAGGATTTAATGCACGACTAGTATGAAAATTTAGAATAATAGATTGAATTGGATCGTTAATTACACAAGCTCGAATTAATCAATCCAAGTTGAATTATTACTAAACCTGGACGAGATTTATTTGCTACTAAAGTAAAGATTTAATGACAATTACGGATCAAGAATCTAAACATGGCATATTCATGAATCCAAAGATTAATAATCCAATTGGCCAAATTAAACTATTAATCAAATAAACTCAATTGAACATTCAAAACATAATAATCCAACAATTGAAATAAAGGAATAAATTCACGCTACTAATTTGTAGGAAAAGAAAATAACATAATCAAGTTAACACAACTTTCCCTTTGAACAAGATATGGAATTTAGCCTAACATGGTTGTGGTAGATTCTTCAAGTTGTTTCATGAATTCCATCGTTATTGATATTCTTGCGCTTGAAAATCTCCCAAGAATACTCTATATTTTTCTCTCAATTTTCCTCAATGTCCAGCCTCCTTTTTGTGATAATTTTGCTCCTTTAATACTCCCAAAACCGTGCCCTAACTTTATCCCAAAGATATACCAAAGGCAGACCTTGAATCAGATAAGAAATTTTCTTCGGGAGAAAGTTACGGCCGTAAGTACATTTCTGCCGAGAAGCGCATGTGCTCGATGTTTTGGTCATAACTTTCTCTCCCGAAGTCCGATTGTGGTTATTTAAGTTGAGTTGGAAAGAAAACTCAAATATCTACAATTCCTTGTGAAATAGATCTTCTCAAATTCGAAAGTATTATATGACAAAATTGAGCTTCAATCTATTACTAAAATTTACGATCACAATCCTTGCGGGTTTTTAATTTCCAACTTCATCCAAAACCTTCTTTGACCATAATTTTTGCATCTAATCTTATTCCCACATGTCATTATTGATTTGGAGCTCTTTGAATATGCCCTTGAACTTACTTCTTGATTTCTGGTATTTCTTTGGTCATGTTTCATTTCTTTTTATTCTTTGTGTACTTGTATAACACAATAAATGAAAATACATTAAACGATACTTCAATATGATCAAACTAATAACAAAATAAGATAATAAGTGAATTAAATATATGCTAATAAAGCACTTATCAAAGGGCTCAAGTAGTTCGTAAAGAGGGTTGTAAGTGGAGGATATGGGCTTCGTGGAACAAAAAAGAGGGTTGTGTACAAATCAAATCATACTCTTCCAGTCACACTTGTAGTAGAGACATAACAAACAAGTATTTCACATATAAGTATGTTGCTGAACTGTATATGGAGAGATTTTACGTTGATCCCAAATTAGAAAACAAAATTTTTTAGGAAGATTGAGAAAGATGATTTGAAACTTAATATTAACCGGGTAATTGCATGGAGAACTAGGAGGTATGTTAGGTTGCTAATCGAATGATCTGATGAGCATCAATTTGGCTTGATTAAATCTTACGTCGTAGAAGTGTTGAGAACTAATCCTGGATCGATAGTCACAGTTGCATCAAAAGATTATAAGTTCAAAGGAATTTATGTGTGCTTTGATGGATGTAAAAAAGGCTTATTAGACATTTGTTAGGGTTTGATGGTTGCTTCTTGAAGGGCTTCTTCGGGGGTCAATTTCTATCAGTCATGGGCATCGATGCAAATGACTGTATATACCCAATTGTATATGCTATTGTGGTGAGAGATAAGCTGGGCTTGGTTTCTTATGCATGTTAGGAGAAGATTTAAGCATTCACAATGGTCATGATTGGACTTTCATGACTGATAGGCAGAAGGGGCTTCAAAATGTGATATCTGATTATTTTCCGGATGTTGGGCGTCATTTCTGTGTTAGGCATGTGTACACGAACTTCTTCAATGTGGGCTTCAAAGGGAAAATACTTTTAGTGCAGGTAAAAGGACTTTGTCAAAAGTAAGAAGCTGAATCAAAGAAGATATTTTGAAAGCGTTAATGTCCGTAAAAGATTGAAATGATTCTTATTTTCGCATACAAATTAGTATGCTGAAATTGCATGTAGCCAGGTAAATGATATTTAATTTTAAACTTTTAATTTCGTTACTTTAGTCTTTACATAAATAATATTTTATTTCGAAATAAAAATTGTACACGTAACAAGTTGTTCGTGTACAATTTTAACTCCGCATAGACTCTTTATATTTAAAGAGCATATTCTACATAATAGAGAGCATCTTTAAATTGCATATTTAAATTCAAAGAGTAAAATCTTTTACAAGCTCCAACAAACTCTTTATTTTTGGCTCTTTATTTTACTTTTTTATGAAAATATTTATTGTTTTTTTTATTTTTAGTTAATATTTATTTTTTAAAAGTGAATAACCAATGACATCAAATATGTAATAAAGAAAGTTAATGTAGGAACCTTGAAAATTGGAAAATTTTTAATGCATTTAATAAAAGAAAGTGAGTTTGGCTCTTCTCTAAATTAAAATGTTAAAGTAGAGAACCTATTGAAATTGTTGTAAAACTACCAAAGTATTAGATAGAACAAGACTATCAAAATATTAGAGAGAATATAGAGATAGAGAGAGAATTTATGTATTCCAATTGTGTGTTAAATGGAGGAGTGAAGCACCCTATTTATAGGGGTAGATAATGGTACAATTGTAATAATATAAACTTTACAAGGGCATAATGGGTCATTCACACCCAAGATATTTATAACACTCCCCCTTGAATGACCTAATATTCAATGTCTGCCTCGTTAAAAACCTTGCTAAGAAAACCCAGTGGAATAAAACTTAAGCTAAGGAAAAGAGTACAGTCATTGTGGAGTATAAAAATAAATGCTGCCTCATTAAAACCTTGCTAGGAAAACCCAGTGGGATAAAACCTAGACGAAGGAAAAAGAGTACAGCTACTCCCCCTGATATTAGTCATCGTAAATCGCTGAGCCGACGCATTCCTATCTTATGTATCAATTTCTTGAGTGTAGATGTAGGTAATGCTTTAGTGAATAAGTCTGCCACATTATCACTTGATCGAATTTGTTGAACATCGATATCACCTGCTTTCTGAAGCTCATGTGTATAGAAGAATTTTGGAGAAATGTGCTTTGTTCTATCTCCTTTGATATAGCCTCCTTTAAGTTGTGCAATACAAGCTGCATTATCTTCATACAATATCATTGGACTATCTTTTGTCGAAGCTAATCCACATGATGATTGGATATGATGAGTCATGTTTCTCAACCATATACATTCTCGACTTGTTTCATGGATTGCAATAATTTCTGAATGATTTGAAGATGTTGCTGTCAAAGTTTGCTTCACGGATCTCCACGATATAGCCGTCCCACCACGTGTAAACACATATCCTGTTTGTGATTTTGCTTGATGTGGATCAGAGAGATAACCTGCATCTGCATATCCCACTAAAGAAGATCCCAAATTGTGAGAATAAAATAATCCCATATCAACAGTACCTTTTAGGTAACGAAGAATGTGTTTAACACCATTCCAATGCCTTTGAGTTGGTGCAGAACTATATCTTGCGAGTAGATTTACAGAAAAAGCTATATCAGGTCTAGTGCAATTTGCAAGATATGATAATGCTCCAATTGCACTTAGATATGGTACTTCTGGACCAAGAACATTTTCTCCATCTTCAAGTGGGCGAAATGGATCATTTTTTGGATCAAGTGATCGAACGACCATTGGTGATGTCAATGGATGTGCTATATCCATATAAAATCGCTTCAAAACCTTTTCTGTATATGAAGATTGATGAACAAATAGTCCTTCTGAAAAATGTTCAATTTGCAACCCAAGGCAAAATTTTGTTTTTCCCAAATCTTTCATCTCAAATTCATTTTTCAAGTAATCAGCAGTTTTGTTGAGCTCTTCTGGAGTTCCAATAAGATTTAAATCATCAACATAAACTGCCACTATTGCAAATCCAATATTTGTTTTCTTTATGAAAACACATGGGCATATATCATCATTTTTGTAACCCTCATTCAAAAAACATACGTCCAGATTGTTTCAATCCATATAATGATCTTTGCAATTTGATTGAAAACATACTCTTCGGGTATGTATCATTTATTTCTGGCACTTTAAGTCCTTCAGGGACTTTCATATATATGTCACTATCAAGTGAGCCATATAAATATGCAGTTACTACATCCATAAGGCGCATATCGAGCCTTTCTGACACAGCCAAACTAATTAAAAATCTGAATGTGATGGCGTCCATGACGGGAGAATATGTTTCCTCATAATCAATTCCAGGTCTTTGTGAGAAACCTTGAGCTACAAGCCGGGCTTTGTACCTTGTAACTTCATTATTTTCATTTCTTTTCCTTACAAAGACCCATTTGTATCCTACAGGGATTATATTTTCAGGTGTTCGAACTACTGGTCCGAACACCTTTCGTTTTTCTAAGGAATTCAACTCCGTCTGCATGGCTTCCTTCCATTTTGGCCAATCCTCTCTCTGTTGGCATTCTTTAACAGACAGTGGCTCAGGATCATTATTCTGAATTATTTCAAGAGCCATTTGGAAGGCAAAAATATCATCTATAACAACATTCTCCCTTTCCCATAATTTATGAGATAACAAATAATTTATTGAAATCTCATTATTCTCGGACATCTGTGATTCTGCAGGAATCACGTCATCACTATTAGATTGTTTCATTGAAATCTGTGGTTCTGCGGGAACCATGTCACCACTATTAGATTGATCAATCTTTTCTATTATTACTCGTCCAGGAGTCTTTGGTTGGTTTAATTTCCTCTTACGAGGTATGATGTCTTTTGAACCAACTGGTCGACCACGCTTCTGGCGTTTTTGAGGTTCACTTGCTATAGCAGTTTGTCCTACAGGGACATCAATCTTTGCCGGAGTGTTTTCTGCTGGTATATATGACTTTGTCACTTTTCGTGTGTCAACAAATTCATCAGGTAATTGGTTTGCAATTCTTTGCAAATGAATAATTTTCTCAACCTCTTGCTCACATTGATTACTTCGGGGATCAAAGTGAGATAGAGTTGTTTCATTCCAAGAAATTTTATCTTGATTTTCAGGATGCAACTTTACTCCTCCTAAAGTTGGAAAGTTCATTTCATCGAAATGACAATCTGCAAAACGTGCAGTAAACAAATCACCCGTTAAGGGTTCAAGGTACCTAATGATGGAAGGTGAATCAAAACCAACATAAATCCCAAGTCTACGTTGGGGACCCATTTTGGTACGTTGTGGGGGAGAGATTGGTACATGGACAGTACAACCAAAAACCCTTAGGTGAGAAATATTAGGTTCATGACCAGATGCAAGTTGCAGAGGTGAGTATTGATAATAAGCAGTTGGTCTTATGCGAATCAATGATGCAGCATGTAATATGGCATGACCCCAAACAGAAGCTGGGAGTTTTGTTTTCATGAGTAGTGGTCTAGCAATTAATTGTAGACGTTTAATAAATGACTCCGCTAACCCATTTTGTGTATGGACATGAGAAACTGAATGTTCTATTGCAATCCCAATGGACATGCAATACTCATTGAATCTCTGTGATCTAAACTCACCAGCGTTATCAAGACGAATTGTCTTGATTGAGTAATCAGGAAATTGAGCTCGTAATTTTATTATTTGAGCAAGTAGCCTAGAAAATGCTACATTTCTTGTGGACAGTAAACAGACATGCGACCATCTAGTAGAAGAATCAACTAGTACCATAAAATAACGAAATGGTCCACATGGTGGGTGTATCGGCCCACATATATCTCCATGAATCCTTTCTAAGAAAGTTGGAGATTCAACATTTACCTTTGTAGTGGAAGGTCTAATGACCAATTTCCCTTGCGAGCAAGCAACACATGAATAATCATTAGGTGAAAGAATCTTCTGGTTCTTTAAAGGATGTCCATGTGAGTTGCTAATTATTCGACGCATCATTATAGCTCCTGGATGTCCAAGTCGATCATGCCAAAGTCTAAAACTTTTTAAGTCTACGAACTTCGGGTTCGTGACGTTGTTTGATTCGACTTCTTTTATGGATGTATAATACATTCCAGAAGGAAGTGCCGGAAGTTTTTCTTTTATCTGCTTCTGGCCAGATACAAAAGAAGTAATGCAAAGATATTCAATATTGTTTTCTTGCATTGTTTCAATGTGATATCCATTGCAGCGGATATCCTTAAAACTGAGCAAATTTCTTCTGGATTTGCTTGAGTATAGTGCATCGTTAATACATAGTTGTGTATTATTTGATAAAATAATATAGGCTTTACCGGAGCCTTCAACGATCTTCGATGTGCCGCATATTGTATTAACATTATTTTCCGCTAATGTTAAGTTCAGAAAATACTTTTTCTTCCGGAGAATAGTATGTGTTGTTGCACTATCAACAAGACATGTATCTTGGCAATTCATCTAAAATATAATCAAATAGATATTTTAGAAAAGTGAATTTATGATAAAAAGAAGTTAAACATAATTTAACATCAAACGGACAATACATATTAAGATTTCAAAATAACATCGTGACTTTCTGATAAAGCAAACTAATCTATATTTTCCATATCACCAGTATAAAAATCAGAGACATCTAAGTGTGTCCTATTAACTGGACAATCAGCTAAATTTGTCTCTATTTTTTCTTTTCCTTTGATAGACTGTTGGTAAAGGTCCACAAGATGTTTTGCCGTACGACAGGTACGTGACCAATGCCCTTTCATGCCACATCGGAAGCAACTTTCTTCGTGTTGCCGTTTGATTATGTTATTCTCATTTGCCTTGTGCCTTTTAACCATGTGGCCATGTTGTTGATGATTTTGTCCAGAATTCCTTCCACGTCCACGTCCTTGTTCATGTCCGTGTCCACGCCTACGTTCGTGTCCACGGCCACGGCCACGTTTGTATCCGTGTCTATTTCTTGATATAGCATTTGCTTCAGGAAATGCAGTACCACTTGCTTCAGGAAATGGTACAGAACCGGTTGGACGTAATCCGTGATTTTTCATCAACAACTCATTATTTTGTTCGGCTACCAAAAGGCAAGATATGAGTTCCGAGTACCTTTTAAAACCACGCTCACGATATTGCTGCTGCAGGAGCACATTTGAGGCGTGAAAGGTGGAGAATGTTTTTTCTAGCATATCTGCTTCAGTGATTTTTTCTCCACATAAATTCAATTTTGAACATATTCTAAATAGTTCAGAATTGTACTCACTCACAGTTTTAAAATCTTGTAAACGAAGATGCATCCATTCATAACGGGCTTTTGGGAGGACTACAGTCCTCTGATGGTCAAATCTGTCTTTTAAGTTTTTCCAGAGTTCTTGTGGATCCTTCACAGTAAGATATTCTATTTTCAATCCATCATGAAGATGGTGACGAAGGAAAATAAGTGCTTTTGCACGATCCTGCAGGGATTCGTTGTTTCCTTCTTTGATTGTTTCTCCAAGCCCTTTTGAAATAAGATGGATCTCGGCATCTAGGATCCATGATAGATAATTTTTCCCGGATAAATCTAGTGCAATGAACTCGAGTTTTGTGATATTTGCCATTAGGATAACTATTCAATCAAACATGAAAAATAATTAATTCCTTGAAAAATCTCAGTAAAGAATTAATGACATGATTTCTATATCGAGTTTTTATTCTTCTGGAATATTAATTATAATTCTAAGTTGTTGTAGCAATGAAACAAAATTTCGAAATTGCTATGTAAATCTAAGTTGTGGTATCAATTAATCCAGATAATAATTATCAAGAGTAAATTGATTAATACGTATAATGATAGTGACATTAGCAAAAGATTTTTCAGAAATTGCATTTCAAGAATTATGTGGTATGTATGTAACCATGTTTCATGAAGTGATGTTTAATCATTACATCTTTTGAAATTGTGATTTTAATTTTCAAAAAGAAAAATAACTTTTACTTTTGTAAGTACACTTTATTGGAATGATGAATTGATTATATTATAAATTTATCCTTTTTGAAAATACATAAAATGTGATTTCATTTAAATCATATATTTAAAGAAACCCAGTAGAACCAACGATAATAAAAATGGTAGAATCAATTATATAGGTGGTAGTATGATATACTAAAAAAATTGTAAAACCAACCATGTAGGTGATAGCATGATATAATTAAAACTGGTAAAACCAACCATGTAGGTGGTAGCATAATATAATTAAAACTGGTAAAACCAACCATGTAGGTGGTAGCATAATATAATTAAAATCGGTAAAACCAACCATGTAGGTGGTAGCATGATATAATTATAACTGATAAAACCAACCATGTAGGTGGTAGCATGATATAATTAAAACTGATAAAACCAACCATGTAGGTGGTAAAACCAACCATGTAGGTGGTAGCATGATATAATTAAAACTGATAAAACCAACCATGTAGGTGGTAAAACCAACCATGTAGGTGGTAGCATAATATATAAAATATATTTAAAATTATTACCTTCTTAACTCAGTTGGCTAGAATCTCGTGCTGATAACGTGTTGTAAAACTACCAAAGTATTAGATAGAACAAGACTATCAAAATATTAGAGAGAATATAGAGATAGAGAGAGAATTTATGTATTCCAATTGTGTGTTAAATGGAGGAGTGAAGCACCCTATTTATAGGGGTAGATAATGGTACAATTGTAATAATATAAACTTTACAAGGGCATAATGGGTCATTCACACCCAAGATATTTATAACAGAAATGAAATTTTAAAAGTTGACTCTCCAAAATGAAGAGCATCAAGTTTAGAGAGTTTATTTGAGATGCTCTTATTCATTAATTACTTAGTTTTATTACATTAGTTTTTACACAAATAATTATATATTCAAAAAAAAAAAAAAATCGAGGCTCGTGGGCCCATCTCAGCTCGGCCCGGCCCACAAGCCAAAGTCTCGACAAACAGGCCAAGCATAGGCTTGGTTAGTTTGTCACGAGCTCCTGGCTCGGCTCGTTTGTTTGACGAGTTGAGCACACTGAGCCTAGGTCGACTTGGCTCATTACAACCCCTACGAAGTGAGGTGAGGGCCAATAGACTCTTAGGCCCCATTGAAACGTTAGAGTTTTTTTCATATATGTATGCCTTCTTATGTAATATTAATATATTACTAGTGTTTCACTCGTGCGATACACAACATCATATCCAAAAATAAAATGATTTTTTGAATAATAAAGTCAAATTTTCTATTTATTTAAATAATAAATGATTATTAATTTTTCCACAATAAAATGAAGTTATTCGTGTAAAAAAAATTGATTTTTATCGAAAATGGCAAATATTTGCACATGGTTTGGAGTTGCTTCATTTTTAAAAAATAATTGATATTAAACGATTATTAATTAAAAACAATAAATGTAAACACTTTTTTTAATAGATATTTTGGAGGCAAAACATGTCATTCATAATATTATTTTTTTAAATTACTTAATTATTATTACTTTTAATTATTTTATTATTATTTTTTGAACTTATATACAAAAAGATCCAAATCTCATCTCAACCCACCTATAGACTCAAACCCCCAAGTGTTCTATTTGGTAAGGGGTGTTTCAGGCTAACTTACATTGGCCTTACTTCCAATCATTAACTATCATTCATTTTTTTCACGAAATTAAAAATTTAATTAAACAGATAATTGTTAAATATTAAAAGTAATCATCCTTAATAATTTCAATTTTATTTCTCATTGCAATAAATGCGTCATCAAATACAGTCAATACATCATCCATAACAGTAATGTAATTAACTATTTTGTATGAGATTTACAAAATATATTACGTTATTTTCTTAAAATCTTACAACATGCATTTTAATTTAATAAGTTAAGAACACATTAGAAAATGTAGGAAAAAAACATTATTTGACTTTTTCAACGTTATAAAGACGGATATAAATTCCTATTTATTATATGCTAATAAATATATTTTTTCAATAAAAAAATAAATCATATAAAATAAATAAATATTAGTTAATAGATTTATAGCTAAAATCTTTGTTTATTTTAAGTTGAGATCCAAATTGTAACTTAAAAAATTATCAAGAATGTACACATAATTTCTTCCGAAGTGTTTATATATATATAGAGAGAGAGAGAGAGGGAGAGAGAGAGTTTGCATTCACATTCACACTTGCAAACCAACGTCATATATTTTGCATTCACACTTATGAACTATCCTTCGTTTATATATGGTTAGTATAGATAAAGATTATGTTAGGAAATATTAGTGACTGATTTGGAACAAAATAAACAGTAAGGATCAAATGTGTAATTAACCTGTTTTATACACTGGGAAAAAAAATATTTGAACACGAATTTTTAAAAACAGTTCTAGTTTTACGATCAAAGGTAAAAGTAGCTCCCATTCAATAATTCTATTTTTGCAATCAACGTGAAAAATAGCCCCGTACCCATTCAAACATACATTTTACCCTTATTAAAAATGGTTTATTTACTTTTTGAATAAACTTGCCTTTTCGGTAAAATATTACACTACTCTCCCAATTTATATTTGATCACGGTTATCAAATATCAAAGTGATTCTTAATGATCACTCATCTTTGATCGTTGCACAATTTAAATCCTACATGGTATGCAACGAACGTTAAAAATTTGTTGATATTCAAATGAAAAACTTGCGTAGTATGCTATGATCGTTAAAAATTTGACCGTTGAAGTTATCTTGGTCTTTCAATACCTCTCGGGCTCAATTTCACATCCAAACGAACAACAAATATACAAAGCTCGACTCTGAAACCGACAGTACTTGGTTGCACCACTATAGTCTAACCTACTCTAGGATTAGGGGGGATGAAGAGGACAATATCACAAAGAGAGAAAGGAAAAAGGAAGACAACAATGGAAGAACCAAGTATCGACCAAGACGGAACTTCTCAAATTTCCCTCCTTTCTGCCAATTCAAGCGTCCCAAGTGCAAAGAAGGCAAGACATGGATTATATGGGATGAGTTAGGTCATTTGTTTTTGGGCCACAAAACCCCAATTGCACTCCCAACCAGCAAAATAGGACACACAACTAGGTCCAACACCAAGACACAAGACTACATAAATGGCCCAACGCTAGTGAACCATCCAAGTAGGTCATGAACAAGAGCCGAGCTTATTATTTAGATGTCAACACTTTTATCCCACAATCATTTTAACATCATCACCCGAATTTATTGAGTAACAAAAAACTCAACAGTGACAATTTAGCAAAAAATCATGTTATTATAATGTTTCATTAATGATTGCAATTTACTCATAAACCTTCAATCTGCTTCCCAATGTTAACTCATGTTTGAGACGATCCATCATCTGCCAGATTCAAGGTTCTATAGGATCACACATTTTTCTTGGTACACAACGTTTTTGATCGTATCAACCTATTTATAATAAGCTTCCACCCGGATGTGGTGGCAGGTGTTGCACAAGTAAAAAAAAAAAAAAATGGGATATGTTGGAAATGAATGAAGTTTAGACTCACCAAAAAACTGAATGTATACCAATTCGTCACAAAGAAATAAATGATTTTCAACTTTATTTTTTTATTAACAAATATACATTCTAGAAAAGTAACTTTTAAAGTAAGCCAAAATATCAAAGATATGATATATAACATTATTTAAGTCAGATTTCCACAAGTCACAATCAACCATCTTTCTTTTAAACGAAGAAAATAAAGCATAATGTCGTTGTAAAGATGACGAGCTTTATAGTTTATCATGTACATAAATATACAAATGGCTTAACTCAACTTGAAAAGAGATTATTGAGCCCAAGAAGGTATTTGCCATTGCAGCTCGATTTGAATTTGCCCATTCTTTGAATCTATGAGATAGTACTTCTCGTTGATCCTTTTGTTGCTAACAACATCTGCAAGACTGATATCGATGTATCCCAACTTTTCCTAAATGTTTGAAATAGCAAAACAACAGTATATTTAGTCATCTTCATCAAAATAGTCGAAAATAATAGCATAATGTGACCCAAAAAAAAAAAGGGAAAAGAAAAACGGATATAACACATGCTATTCTAGAGTGGGAAAATGTACTTTGTTTCAGCAAAACTTTGGACATCCCTTGAAACAAAAGGAAAACCTTTCCCAGAGAGAAACTAGCTCAATGATTGATAATAAGTTTTTCTTCTAATCTTTTATAATATAATTATAAAATAATCAAAAAGGATTATTTTATAATTCATTCGTGCAGAAACTTCAGTTTTTATGTCTGTACAAAGGTGTTACAGGGCCTGGAAGGCACGCCTAAATTTATCTGGCCCCATATTTTGTGCTTTTTTTTTTTTTTTATTACCATTTCAGTTTGGTCAACGATAATCGATCATTTGGAAATTTCAGTTGTCAGAAGTGAAGCAATCACAATGAAAAAAAATTTAACCCCAAAAATGTGGACATAAAAAAAAATTTCATGATTGCTCACCAATTCTTTATGTTCTCATTTCATTCAAGAATCTACCTGTTCCTATATTTAACGTGAGAGAATATTCCTAATGTACCTTGGGATGCAGCAGACCAATTCTTGTTGAGGTGCTGAGTACCTCCACGTGTAGCTTATCATTTGAAGGAGTTTCATCCAACATGAAAGTGAACACCTCTTCCCATCTTGGATCTCTGTTCTTCTTTACTTGCTGTGGTAACAAATAGATTTATATTTAGTTAGAGATGAAATAACCAACTCTTCCTTTGGGACAGACGTCTAACGAGATTTAAAAAAGTAACACCTTTGTTTTCCTCTCCTCCCCTTTGAAATGGATCCGTGCGTATGGATTGTTGTGGTGCTTTCCTTCAACATCTTGAGCTTCATGAATTATAACAACTAGTACCCCTCCACCAGGAGGTGTGCCTTCAGGAGCCTTTTGTACTGCACCAGAATTGTCATCATCTTTTGGCAAATCGTCCCCTTTGAAAGGTCTGTATGTCAACTCTACCACAATCTGTCCATTCAACTTATCATTTTGAACATCATTTGGATTCATATTCTTGAGAACATCCAATGTCATAAGTTTTGGTTCATTTGGGGTAAGAACCTTCACAGGAACTACATTCATTCCCATTTTATTGTGTCTTCCGACCTGAGAGAAATATAAATAGCTTGAGGCACTAATTCAAAAAGATTTAAAAGCCACATTTATGTAACATTTTTTTTTCTCAACATATTTGTGAATGTTACTTATTTTTTTGTTTTTACACTATAAAAAGGAATACCTGCTCCCAGTCATAAACATAAAGCTCTAAAGCTTGCGTTTCTGGATCTTTGATAACCATACTAAATTCCTCGTTCCACTCGGGATTTAAATTCTTGTGCCTCACAGTAGTCTTCTTTGATGGAGCCTTCGATTCAGTCAGTTTAAGTTTGACATATGGATCTGATGCACCCAACAAATCTTTCTTTCTCAGCTTCATTGCCTTCAGAACATTCACATGAAGAATCCCAACAGGCTTCTTCATAGCTCTAAAAGTTCCAAGTGAATTTATCAATAGGTTTGTACCAAGAAAACCCTACTCAAGGCAAGATTTTACAATTTCTAACATCATGTCTAGTGCCACTCACAAACATGCCACTAAGTGTAAGACAGACGTACATAGTTGGCTCCAGAATTTGTACTTCAAGGGTTTTAGGCCACAAATATATATTAGCAACTTGATCTTTTATAATCTCCTGCAGAGTACAGATTCAAACAATTGTGAGTATCTTTGTCCAATGATTATTAAGGATAAATAAGTCGAATAAAAATCAGTTTCCAACAGATTACTATCATCTTTTCTTTTCTTTCGGGTAAGTCCTTGCAAAGAAATCTTCAGGAAGAAAAAGTGATTTCCGCAAATTTCAGTGACAGTGTTAAAATGGTGTATTACTAGTTAAAACCTGAGGTCGTAAATCAGAAACTAGAAATAGTATAGAGATCAATAGCTTTCACCTTCATCAGCTATGATAGATATGCATATGCTTTAGTAGTACCGACGAAAATCGAAATAAAACCCGATTTCCATATCTGAGTGTCTCACAACTTTAATCTGAACTTTAGCGTTCAGAATTAATTTATACAAAAAAATGTCACAAAAATCATTTGGTTCAAGAAATGACATAAAACAAGCATAAGCAAAGGAAATGATTAGAATTAATACCTGTACAAACCTGTACAAGCCAGGAATTGACATGAGATCAGCCCCAACAAGCTTAAGCCCAAAGTCTACATGTGGCTGCAAAGTTGAAGGCTGAGAGTTGAGAGCTCTAAGCAACATATATATTTACTACTTGACAAACAAGTCAAAATCAAGTGAGTAATACTGAAGCGATTCCAAAAGTCTGAAATGGAAAAAACATTCCCTATTATTTGTTAAGTGTCAAAAAGCTAAAATATAAGCAAAATCAAATGCTTTGAACATTAGAGTAAGCTATTCAATACAAAAACAGTTAGATTTCACCAGGATCTGAACATTTTATGTGAATTGTCTTTTGAATTTTAAAATATCATCACAAACCTTCTGCATGAGAGAAACGATGATTTTGGCAAAACATGGAAAGCTTGGAACAAGCGGCTTCAGTGTGATACGTGGCTGCCCAAAGACTTGCAAATCCACAATCTGGGACGGAGTAAGTGATGAATGTTGTCAAGTAGATCAAAAATCTCAGGTCTTGAGAAAAGAGGGAAATAAACTATCATTAATCCTCTAAATAAGTACAAAACCTGAACAGTTGCTTTCAGTCCGAATGCTTTGACAGCAATGGTGACATTAGGATTTCCTGCCCATTTCAGGAATGGCTCCATAATCAACTCTTTTTCTTCAGTAACATAGACCTTCATACCTGCCGTGAAAAGTTAAAGGAACGTTGCCGCAAGGCAAATATGTCAAGTATAGTTTATTATTCAGATTCCATACCCATATACATAAAACACTCCTCTCTATCCAAAGTAACAGTGTGTATCCATATCCAAAATTGATGAAACTAACATTTACATATAAATAGAAAAGAAATAGTCCGTAAATAATAAAGATAGTGGAAACAAAGGATGTCAACTGCTCTCAGGAAAAGGAAGGAGAGTGGAAGGGACAGGTACAACATCGCCCAAACTGCTCTAATAAAATTTTCACCACTGAAAGGTAATATTTCATACTCTTTTTATGTTTGCTCTTCATTTTTCCCACCATGCTCTTGCAATTCCTATCATGAAACTTCAGCTTATAATTGAAATATTTTCTATTTTTCAAATCCCGTTTTCCTTTAGAGAAAAAATCATCAAATAATTAAGAAAACTATTGTTTCCGATTCATGAATTTTTGGCCAGTTCCATTTCACACCTTTCTCCCATGTTCATTTTTTTTTCCTTTTCATTTATATAAACAGAAGCAACTTTATGCTTCAAACTCTGCTCCTAATAACATACATGACTTTTTCTTCAAAGATTGGTTAGTGTCCAAGGGTACAACTGTTTTTAGTTTCCATTTCTTTCACTATGGTAAAAAAAATAGTCAACAGCCACATAAGAAAATTGTGAGTCGAAACATCCGTTTTGCTGTGAATCTAAGCATGTTGCAGAGAAGACAGATACAACAGTACTCATAGTCAAAAGCATTCTAGTTCCAAATATCAGTTTTATCAATCTTGTATTAATTCATTTTGCTTATGTAAGCATACTGTATCTCAATCTAATGCAATTACACCACTCGTGTTCATTTTAGCTTAAAAACTAATGCACCCTTTCGCGTCCATTGCGTCCCATCCCCCCTTTCTATGTACCCAATCAGTCTACGAACCTGGCCTAATCTAATAGGCCTGGGAGTTGGATCACTTAGCCATGCTTCATAATTGGAAAAACAAGCACCGTGGAAATACGAGCTTCATGCCAAATCCCACTTAATGTTTATGATATTAATAAGAAAAGAAAACTTAGTCTCACTAATTGCCAGCTTCGAAACTAACCTTGAAAAGTTGGTGGCAATGATCCCAGAGTTAGTACTTCAAATTCCACGGATTCAATTTTATATTTAGGAATTTGCTCAGAAATAATGGGGGTCACTATGTTTTTAGACGTCTTGCATATTGCCTGTGTGATAATGAATAAAACATTAACATTTAATGTGAGAAGAGTTCAACTATGAAGTCACCAACAAGGTAAAAATACTAATACACCACAAAACAAAACAACAAAACAAAACAAAACAGTACCTTGTCCAAGTAAGGCCACATGAGTTGAAGGAACTTGTTGAGCCAGTCAATCTTCATTTCAATAGAAAGTGTAATAAAAAATAAACGCTATGATTCAGTAAATATGTATATAAAAAAAATAAAATAAAAATTTGAGCCTAATTATTCGACAGTAATTACATTAACCAAACACGTACACGGTCAAAATCTGGATTCTTTATCCAAAAGGGGATTTCGTGAAGTAATCGCTGCAAACTTTCATTCTCTTGCTCAACCAATGGACGGATAATGGGATCCTAATCAAGTTGACAGCAAAAAATCATTTACAATTTTACATAATATGTGATGCATTTTCTTTATTGTTGTATACGAATTCCATTCGCATTCGATTCATGCAATACATAACAAAAAGGCTGTGAAGCAGAAAGATTATTATTTATTAAGTGAAACAAAACAGTGAATCATGTTTGATTGAGCTTAAAAAAGTTTAATTAAAGTTTCCAAATAAACTATTTTTAGTTAGAATTGAAAATAAGTTACTGAAAAGCTTAAAACCTAAGAGTTACTCTAAAAAAAGGCAACTTATCAGAACACAATTGAAACAATTTTTTTACTTAAAATAAATTTAATTGCTTTTTAAGCGTAGCCAAACTTGCTATTGACTGCAGCATTCCACGCTGAAAATCACATACACATTCATTTTTGACAAGTATAGATGTACATGATAGTGCGAAATTCCATCTCCGAATGAAGTTGACCGAACCGAGTTTTAATACCCAATTCCGCTATCTCAGCATTTCGTTCGTTAAGTTTAATGAGAACCGCAGATACAAATTCAAAGATTAATAATCCAAATATTAAAAACACACAGTTTGTTGCGCTGAGTGTCTTATGTGTATTACAATTTACACAGAGAGAGAGAGAGAGAGAGAGAGCGCGCACCTTGACATCACTGGATTGAAAGTAGATGAAGAAGTAGTACCCAAGAGTGATCCCAGTTAAAATGCCAACTCCAAATCCACCCAAACCCAGAATTGTACTCACAAAACCCATCTTCAAATAACAATTCCCATAAACCAAAATCACACACTGTATATCAATTATCAACAATTCAATCATCCATTTTCTATAAACTAGCAATTACCATTAATCGCGGGACCAATAAAATATTTGGACATGGTTACGTGTATGCTCTCTATCCTTAGGATCATCGTGAATGGGATGTTTTCGTCTTAGAATGCGGTTTGTTAAATGTAATTTGACTTCGATCTTCAGGGTACGTGGGACATATATGATCATTTTTGCCGGAAATTGAACTGCTAGTCCTTCACTGAGTATACCCAGGTAGTCTATGTTAAATTGTCTTAGTTCTGTTCAGTACAACGGAATTAAGCCCCTGTTTAAATTTTAATTGTAAATTAAAATCAAACATTCGATGTCCATCTGAAGGGCAGCATATCATCTATAAAGAAAAGTATGGACTAACCTGTTCTTTCATAAAAGTTGAGGACCAACGTACTGTTTGATTAGTAAATTGAGGACCAACAGTGCAATTTGCCCCAAGTAAAAAAAAATTGTCATTTTCCCTTCGGATACACGTTGTAGTTATAGCTTGGATTGGGCCACCGTTATTGTGCCATCTAATCTAGTGCTGAATCTGCTGATAGCGAAGTTTGGAAACAGTTGGAACTTGGAGGGTTAATAATTGAGAACAATACATAGATAACGGGTTTGAAATGTAAATTTCAAAAATCAGGTTATAATTTTTTTTATTTTTTTATTTTTTGGGAGAATCCAAAATCGGGTTATAATTAAAATTAATTAATGAAATCAAATAATTAAAAATAACTTATTAATTATATATATTAATATCACTACACAATATAATTTCATATCATAAAAACACAAATTTTTTAGGTCACAAATTAATTTTTAAGGTTTCAAAATTATCAAATTAATTGATCAAACTTATTTCTAAGTCACAATTAGAAAAATTTTAAGTCACAATTGATTTCAATATCACAGATTATCGAATTAATTTATCACAAAATGCCAAGTTAGTCGATCTTGACTTATTTCTAGGTCATGGATTTTTTAAGTCTCAATTATCAAAAAAGTTATGGGGTTTTTAGCTAAATGGGTTTGGCAAATAATAACTTTAGGTTGTATTTGATTGAAAAGATGGAAAATAAATGGTAAGAAAATATTTTTTAAGAATTGATTTGCCTGAAAATTATTTTCCTGAAAAATGTCAATTGGAAGTGTTTGATTAGATTAATTTTTCAGGTGAAAAAATGGGAGATTTTCCTAGTTTTGTTGTTTGATTGACATTATTCTCCGTGACAAATAAATCAAAATTTAACTATTTTAATAAATTTTTTTTTTAATTTTTCATTTATTTGTACTTGATAATAATAATGTTAATTTCTGAAGAAAAAAAAATAAGCCAATTAACAACAACAAAAATGATCAAACGTGACGCAAAAGAATTTTCCACTGGTGAAAAATATTTTCTCAGCAAATAGGTAAGAAAATATTTTCAGGGCAAATTAGGTAGTTGTTCTTTAAATGATTGTACGTAAGAAAACTTTTTCCACGGAAAATTTTGTCAATCAAACACCAACCAAATGCAGAAGGTGAAAAATATTTTTCATGATTTAACATTTTCCAGACAAATCAAGCTGTATCAAACACAGCCTTAAATAGACTTTTTTGTTGAAATGTCAAAATTACCCTTAATGAAAAGGATTGTTTATTTTGCAAGATATATCCCCAAACTTAGTTAGGTTGATTCAATTCAGGGCTTCTGATTATATTTATATTTTTTAATCTTTTAAGTTCTTCTAAAAATGTTCTATTTTGTGATAATTTTTCGAAAGATTTAAGATGATCTTTTTTAATTATATATCTTAACGTTATTCATTCTGAAACTTCTTCTTCTATATCTTTGTATTCTTCTATAATTTTATGTATTAATGTATTTATATTTTTTTACTGTTTCAAATTCTATTCTATTTAGGCAAGCATAATCAATATCTTCGTATATCTCCTTTAATTTAGATTGTCCAACAGAATGTATATTTTTAAATTTTTCAATAATAGCTAATAAAAATGAAATTTCTTTGTTTTCTAAATATAGTTTATGATCACAGTATTAGAAGTTGATGTTTGTGAAGTATCCATAAATTATCAGGTTGATAAATTATTATATAAATTCTTTTGGTATAAGTCCATTCTTTGATAAAGTAAAATACAATAACCTGCAATATATTATTCGTATTTTTCTAAAAGTCTATTATGTTTTTCAGAAGATATGTTTTCATATTCCATGTGATGTTTAATATCTTCCATTTTATCTTTCAATTTTTCTAAAAGGTTATCTAGTCATTTGATTGTTTTCATATTCCATGTGATGTTTAATATCTTCCATTTTATCTTTCAATTTTTCTAAAAGGTTATCTAGTCATTTGATTGTATATCCTGGCATTAGGTTTGGACTTTATTTGTCATAATTTTATTTTCTAAATTTATTTTAAATTGTAATATATCAAAATAATCTATAATATATTGATCATGGTTTTCTGAAAGTATATAATATTGTTCAGATAATTCATCCATACCTATTAATTGTAATATAATGTTATCTATTTTTTCCATTATTTTTTCTAACAAATTGTCCAATCCTTCAATAGTATATCCAGACATATTATAAACACAGAGGTAAATAGTTTATAAAGTTTCAAGTAACTTTTCGAATTCTATCAGTGTTTGAGAATTTATAATATCTATATCAGCCATGATATTCAAGATAGTTTCAAATGGTATATTATATTTTGAAATGTTCTTTTTTCTTTTTTCTAGTTTATCGATTATATCTTGGATATCTTGTATTATTATAGATCTTACAGTACCTCTAGCAAAATTTTCTATCAAATTTTCTTTAAATTTTTTTAATATTTCTTGTGATGCATAAAGTTGCTCTTGGTATCCTATTTTATCAATTTCATTTTCATATTCAATTCCTTTCTTATTTTTAACCTTATATGGACCTCTCTTATATCTGAGTTTTCTTATAATGTAATTTTCTTCATTCATGATATCAAAATTTTCAAAAACTGGTAAAGAAATATTCGTCTCTTTCCTCACTGTCATAATCTATTATATGATCATAATCATTATCTTTACTAAACATATATCCTAAATATAATTCATTATTTATTTCAGTATTATCACGATGAAGCCAAAAGTAAATTATTGATTTTGTAATTTTTATTCCTAATAATTCTTTTAATTTAGGAAAAATAGCTAACAAACATGGTATATAGACATGATATAACTTTTTTTATTTCATTATTGGGTCTAGTAAATTGTTTATTCATGAATAAATGTTCAATTATGCTAGTATTATCACGATGAAGCCAAAAGTAAATTATTGATTTTGTAATTTTTATTCCTAATAATTCTTTTAATTTAGGAAAAATAGCTAACAAACATGGTATATAGACATGATATAACTTTTTTTATTTCATTATTGGGTCTAGTAAATTGTTTATTCATGAATAAATGTTCAATTATGCTATGATATTCATCCCTATAATGACTGTTTTGATAATTAAATTTAACAATTCTAAATTCTCCCATAATAACTTATTTTAACAGTTTTTCCTCCTCCTAATTCCATAAAGACAGATTTATTAAGAATACTAATCTCTTTTCCTGTTCTTTGTACCTTTGAATTTTTCTTCTGATATTAGTGACCTTCGGGCTCACAGGTTTCTGTTATCATTCCCTTCAACGGCCTCCTGCCTTTATGGATAATTAGCCTTACCTGAATCCATGCATTCACTGTATAATATCTTGCTGGAAAATATTTTGGACAAAGTGTAGGGAGTTTTCTTAATAACATACCTTCTTTAGGAAATATGATTTAGAAGACAGAAACTTAGAAACTCATATCTTTTTTATAAAATGATTGGAGTTTCATTGATTTAAAGAGGATTGGTACAAGACTTTGGTATGAGAATTTTTTTAAAGACAGAGGATTTCTTAGGCTTTCTCACAAGTTGAGTGCTCCAATGATCTTTACATTTTCCTAGCCAGAAGGCTTCTATTTATAATGTTACACACAATTACATCACTGCTTACGTCATATATTTAATAATTTTACATCTTTTCATAATACTATAAGAACACATAAGGACACACATGTCCCTCTATTATTTATTTCCTCAAATGGCCCTTACGTGGGGCAGTCTATTTTTTGTCATACTTCATCCTTCTTTAATAAAGTAGATACTAGCTGTCCATCAATTTTGTTGGCATGCGGGGTAATTTCTGATAATACACGCCTCTTGTAAGATAGCAAAACTTCTATGAATTTGATGAGTGTAAAACTTGTTGGTGTATTCTTTCAAGATTGTTGACTTTTCTTTTCCTCCATTAGTGGGGAGGGTCCATCCATTATATTGGCATATGCATTTGAATTTTTTATCATACAAATTTTTGGTAATGTTGTAGAGAACCTTAATTCCCAACATCCTTCGAGATCTAAACCATGATCTTGTAATATTTGATACATGTTTGGTATTTTTTCCAACTTTTATCGAGAAATTTCGAGCAACATATCCAATTATGATAATATGCTCAGCAGGATAATACATCCTTCCATCAATTTCAGGACTGATTGAATAAAATTTTAAATATATAGGTCTTCCTTGGGAAAACTTTGAAATTTCTTCTTTTAATAAATCATCAAAATTTTCAATTTCTTTTAGATCTTTTCCTAGATAGATAAGATAAAAAAATCCATAATCAGCTGCCATTTTTGTCATAACAGGATCTCCTCCCTGAGTAACGAACAATTGTGGGTATACATGATCTCCAGAAGAAATGTAATAAAAATCACATTCTTGGAGTTCATATATAATTCTGGCAGTATTTTTATATTCGTCTTCTCTTGGTAAAAAAAGGGAATCATCTTCTTCCTCAACACGAATTTTGATTATTCTTGTATGTTCATCTTTGGCATTGATTATCACTTTTCAAGGACTAACTTCATTTATGACAACTTTCTTGGGACTTTGTTCATCTCTTGTAATCGTTGGTCCACCACTGCTTCCAGAAGATGTACCTGTTTGTATTTTTGATATAACATGTTTGGTATCAGCCTATTTGGTAATTAACGATTCAAACTGAGATTCAATCTCAATTATGTTATCGCTCAATTTTTTTAGTATAATTGTAATGAAATTTTGAGATATCCATCAATTGCTTGAAACTTTCTTGGAGAGTCTCTGCTAGTTGCTCAATTTCAATTTTTATATCTTCAGCTTCTTCTGTGAGGAAGTTTATTCGCTGTTTGGCGTCTATCAAGGATTTTTTGATATTATCCATCTGTAAATTCAATATTCCTGCTTAAAAAATATGCAAGATAATTATTGACACCTTTAATATGAATTATATCAAAATTATAAAATATCAAATAGGCTTGCCATCTATGGAGCCTCCTATATTGAAGTTCTGGTGATAACTTATTTTTTACTAAGCCTGCAACTAGAGAATTATCAATTTCAACGATGAATTTTTTGGATAATAAAAATAATGGAAACCTTTTTATTCCTCTGATAATTGTTAACAATTCTTTCTCATGGGTAATATAATTTATTTCTGCTTGGTTAAATGTTCCACTGGAATATCTGCAAATTTCATTAAGATCAGTTTTTAATATTGCTGCCCAATATTTATCTAACGCATCAGTATTAACTATTAGATTATCTTTTTCATCTGATAATCTTAATTTGGTAAATTTGTACATTCTTCCTTGAGTGATTTGACAATTTCTGTGTGCTCATTACTCCATCATTTGGTATTTATTTTTCTGAGTAATATCTGAATTTTATGTCTCTTTTTCAAAAAGTTTTCAATAAATACTTCTGCATAATTTAAACATCCTAAGAATTTTTATATTTGTTCTTTTGATTCTAATTTATCTGAAAAAATTTCTATCTTTTTAGATAAATGAGTTTGTAGGTTTATTCCCTTTTTATCTATTGATAATCCAAGAAAATCAATTTCTTGTTTTTCTATTATAGATTTTTTTTTTGAAAGAACAATTCTTTCTTTTTTGCATTCATTTATAAATTTTATTAAATGGTTTCTATGTTCTTCTTTATTATTAGAACGTATTAATATATCATCAATATAGACAATTAAGAATTCATTAAATTTTCTAAATATGTTATCCATTTTCCTTTGATATAATTGTGGTGCATTTTTTAAATCAAATGACATAACCATCCATTCATACTTACCTTGGAGTGTACTAAATATTGTATATTGAATACTATTTTCTTCCATCTTTACTTGCCAAAATCCTGATTTACAATCAAATTTAGAATAGTATTGTGTTTCCTTTTGCAAGGTTTATTAATACTTCTTTATTTGGTGGAAAGTATCCATCAAATTTGGTATATTTGATTAATTATTTATAATTTATCACCATTCTAGATTTTTCTCTTTTTTATTCAGAATGTCTCATTACCATGAAAGTTGAACTACTATAGGGTCCATTACTGGGTCTGATTAATTTTTGGTTAAGCAATTCTTTTATTTGAGTTTTAAATTCTTGTGTGTATCTTGTATAGTATACATCATTGTCCTAACTCTTATAATAACATTTTCTATTAGTTCTATTTTAGCTTTTGGATGATGTGGTTTTCAAAATAATAATGGATTTTCTTCATAATTTTTTTTAATTGGTCAATGATTTTTTTCATACTTATTGTTATATTTGTTTTCAAAACTTTTTTATACATTATTATTTTATTTTTTATTTCATTTTGTGTAATTAATTTTTTCTCCCATTTATCACCACACTGTGTTGTCTGAACTCTGTAAGGTCTAAATTCTCTTGGTATTTTTAATAAATGTCCGCAAGGTGTTTGTAATATTATTATGTAATTATTTTGTTTATAATACTGAAATTGTCGTATAAAGTCATTTCTTATTAATATGTCACATTCTAATTTGTTATAACTATATATCTTGTTCACAACTATATGTTTATTTCCTAGTATTATATCTGTTTTATCAGCACTGTTAATTATTTGAGTATTTTCTCTTGTAACTCCTGTTATTTTTATTTTCATTTTCCCATTAGTATTCCATGATTTTTTAAAGAAACTTTTAAATATTGTTATATCACTTCCTGTGTCAATTAATGCACAAGTTGTTATATTTGTTTCAACAATGGTAAATTGTATATAAACAGCTAATGAAAAACTTATTCGGTTATTCATTTATTCAACTTTTCTACACAATATAGTTTGATCATTATGAGTTATATATAATCCTTCACGTTTTATACTATAATCTTCTAGTCCATTTAGCAAGCTCATTCCTAATAACATATGAGGATTTACCAGACTATTATCTACATGACATGGTACTAAGAGATTTATTCATCCTATTTTTATTGGTACTTTAACTTCAAGTTCAGTCATATGTATTTGTCCATCAAAATTTATATATCTATACGGATCAGTACCCTTTATTCCTGTTTGAAGCTATATGACATTCACTAGCTCTTGTGTCAATTAATATATTTGATGATCATTTTATATGTTCTTTTCCATTGAAATATTCACCTTCTATTTTCATATTTCTGGTATTTCTATGAAATTTTATTTCTCCTGTATTACTAGTTTCTCCTAATTGTTTAGGTAAAATTGTTGATCTTCTAATTAATCTTCCATCTTCGAATGTTATTTTATTATTAGGGTATTCTTCTTCTCTTAATTCTATTATTTCTAGTTTATTTTTTTGTTATAATGAGTTCATAATTTTTTGGAACTAAATTTATTTGTTTATCTAGTTCTATAATTTTACCAAAATCTTTACATTCTTTATGAACTTCAATATATGATTTTTTGGAATAAATATTTTCATAATTAGAATTAGTAAATGTGTATAACGCTCTAAATTCTATAGTCATGATTCAATCACCTGGTTCCATTATATCATCTCTATGTAACTTGAAATGTAGTGATGAGAACCGAGAAAATCTAACCTCGATGCGCGATCCTGTGGGACCCATGGAAAGATCCGATGCCGAAGAGGTTTAAGATTCGAGGCTAAACAAGTAATTAAAGTTAAGAAAAATAAGCCAAGAATCAAGTTGGAAGCAAAGATTGAAGAAATGGAGTTTCAGCCAAGATCGGTCGACCGAAAGTCACTTCGGTTGACCGAAAGTCTGCAGAATTTTGAAGGCAGCCTCGGTCGCGTTCGGCTGAGGGTTGGTCGACCGAAAGTCCCATTTCGGTAGACCGAAACACCCCGTTTAAGAAAAACGGAGTTTTTCTTGCAATTTTCGAATTTACATTTTTTACCCATTTTGTACATTATATACACATTTTTCATTTCAAACCTAAGAACTTGGATGTTCATGATGAAGCTCTAGAGAGAGTCCCCCATGGGTGAGGTAAACCCTATGTTCTTGATCTTGTATCTCTTAGGAAATTAATCAACTTTATCTTGAGTATTATTATTCTTGTGTTGTTGTTTATTTCCGTCACCTTGAAATTTGTTTGGTTGATACACATGGGGCTAGAGTTAGTTTAATCCTTGAATTTTAGGTTAGATTTAAACTTGAGTTAAGGTGTTTATCATTTATTTTACTACTTTAGCTTTCTTGGGTTTTATATTAAATTGTTGGGGGATTTTCGGTTAATATAACGAAGGGGTTCGCATCATGTAGTCTTAAAACTTCATTAAAGTTTCTATCTTTTAATGAGACACAATATTTTGGATAACACGTAAATATTAGTTTCTTATATGCTAGATTTCCTTATATTGTCTCTAAATGACTGTCTTTTAAATTTATTATTCTTCCATCATGTAAACTCACAATTAAGCCCTTGTTTGAGCCCCATTATTTCCATTTATAAATTGAGTTTTGAAAAATTAATGGTTAAAAAGTGGTTTGAAAAGTAAAAAGTTGTGGGCTTGACTTTTTTGGATGGTTGAGATTGATTACTGTAGAAAAAAGTGGTAAATTTTGATGAGAAATAATGGGACTCAAACAAGGGCTAAATGTGAATTTACTCCTTCCCAAAATAAGGATTTAAACATTATTTGTATACCTGCTAAATAAACATATTGAATCTTTTCACTTTGTTTTTTTATTGATCTTTGTTAATACTTCTGTAAACGTATTTTTTGTTAAAATGTTTAATTTATGTGTTCCTTGAGTAGTTCTAACATCTATTACTTTTTCAATTTTATGATATTCATTTATTGCTAATCTTTCTCTTCTCCATATTCTATCTAATATTTCCCATTTTCCTATTTTCAAATCTAAAGATAATTTTTGTATTTTCTTGAACGTATTATTATCAAAAGTTACTTTTAATCCATAACCCTCTATTCCTTCATATTCTTGTACATCTATGTTATTTTTTTCTATTTTTTCTATTTCTCTATTATGATTATGATTCATTACATTCTGAATCTGTTTCACTTATATAGACTTCTTGATCATAGTATTTTTCAATGTCAGATATTTCACTTAATTCACTTTCTATTTCTAGATATTCTTTTTGTAATATTTTAACTTTCTTTTTGTTACAATCAGGGTTTATATGTCTCATTTCTCTACAATTCCAACATTTACATTGACTTTTGTCTTTCTTATAAGTTTTATTTTTGTATTTTTTATTGGATTATATCTTCTTTTGTAATATCTTCTTTTAGATTTTATATATCTTTTCCTAAAGTTTCTGAATTTTTTTGAACATTCTATTTTTATGTTTTCTTTTATTATATTTTCTTCTTTCAGGGTTACATCCCCATTTGGTAGGTTTTTCGATATCTTCACAACATATTCTAGTTAATTTTTCTGATTTCTTTAATAATTGTCTTTGTTGACATATATATGCTAATATTTCAAATAGGGATTTTATCCTTGATTCTAATGTTCTAGGTATTCCAGGGTCATCTCTGATAAATTTTTCAAACTCTATTTTAAAGTATATTCCCTATGAACCTGGTAATTTATTGTAATACATATCTCTGTATACTTCTTAATTTTTATTACTATTGAATTGGACATAAAAGTATTCTTTAAATTCACAAGTGTTATTCTTTGATTTTACGCATATCACATATTGTTAAATTTATTAATCTCATTCTTGCATTATCTTTTTCTCTAATTGATTCTGTTTTAGCATTACTTATCCAATTCTCTCCTTAAAATTCATCTGCAATATAATCTACTAACTTTTATATACCTTCTCTATCTGATTTTATTAGTTCCGTTTGTACATTTCTCCTTATTAATGCTTTCGTATCACTACTTATTCCTTCCCACCAATTCTTAACATGTACTTCAAAAGATGCTGTTAAAAATTCTATTATTCTTTCAGTATTTTCCCATGTATCATCTTTATTGTATAAAAAGAATAATATTATTGAATCCGCCCAAGTTAATAAGGCTTTTTAGTATCTATTTTGCAATCAAAATCTAATTTTGTTCCTCCATGATTAATAGGTTTATCATAATTATTATTTGGTTCAAATAGATCTCTGTATTTATTTCCTTCAGGTGGTTGTCTATTTATCATTCTATCATAATATTGTCAGTGTGATTTACTATATAAATGTGCATAACTTTCATCTGAATCTGGTAATTCTTGTTCGGAAGTTTCTATTAGAGTTGTGCTAGGTGCTCTTCCAATATTCATTAAAACTTTGTATTCATTAAAATTTTCTTGACTTAATTGGTCAAAATTTTCTATAAGCAAGCTAATTCTTCATTCATTTTTATCCTATTCTTCTTCAAATTTTTCTTCAGTTTTTAGTTTCCATAATGTTTTTTCTATGGATTTTTGTAATTCTAATTCTTCTTCTAATATTTTTGGTAATATGTTTTTTTTTTCTAAATTCATCATCCATACTTCCTGCTTTTATTATAATTTTTTCTTACTCGAGTGTTTCTTTCTTATTCTAAGCATTTTTTCTATGAGTTTTTTGTCTATTTTCTTATCTTTGTTTTTATTATTTTCTTTGAATTCTCAAATCTCTAGTTTTAGTATATTTATATAATTTCTTACTTCTTTTAATTCATTTTTTATTTCTTGAACATCACTTATTAATGATTTTATTAATATTTTTAGATCTTCAATATATTCACTTATTGACATTTTATACTCTTGGTTTAATAGTCTGAGTATTTTGTACCTTAATAGTCTGTCATACGTATCATCTATTTTTATTTCTAATTTTTTGATTCTTTCTTCAATTGATATGATTCTTTCATTATCATTTTTCTTTATTCTCATTTAACTTATCTATTTTTTCTATAATTATTTCAATTTTATTTTGATTAATTAATTCTCCTGATTTTCTTTGGAATTCTTTTAAAATTTCTTCATCTATATTTTTAACTTCTCCTATCATATATTTTAATTCTTTAAATTTTGTTTGTTTATTTTGAATATTTTGTAACTTTTTTTTAATATTCATATTCTGTATATTTAATTGTTGTAATTCTTCAATAGCTAATTTATCTTGTAAATTTATGTTTTTATATGTTTGCCATAAAATAGCACTTATCCAATTTAATTGCATATTAAGAAATCCATTGGATTCTCCCACGAGCTTAAGGGTTGAAACATAGTTGTATATTTTATTTGATAAGATCCAACTGGAAGTCTTATATTTTCTATTATTTGTTTTTCAAATTTTAATTCTGAAAATTCTGTCATTAATTTCTTCCTTTGATATGTTCAATTTCTAGAATAAGTTCTGTTTCATATTTTGCTTCTTTATAATTCATTATTTGATATTCACAAAATTCTTCTATTGATCTAAGCATTAATTTTCTATGATATATTCTATAATATTTTAGATAGTCTTCCAATGTTCTTGTTTCATCATTTTTTTATTTTTTTTTAGTTTTCTTTTTGTCTTTTAAAATAATTTGTATTCTAGGTAATTGCTTTAAATTCTATTATAATATTCTCTCTTTTTCTCTAATAATTTTAATCTTAGCTTTTCTTGTTGTTTGATATTTCTTTCTTCTCTTATTTGATCCATTAAATTTCTTATTTGTTCTATTATTAAATCTAATTTTTCATTTATTTTCATGTCTAGATATCTAGCTAATTGGGGATCTGTTCTTTGATAATCCATACTCTTCTATGATATTATTTTGTATTAATTCTTCGATAATGTCATTCTCTAATATTCCATTTATTATAAAATCTTCTTTTATTATATTGAAATTTGTTAGATCATAAATATCTCTTCTTATATCTTCATTTAAATATTTTTAGGCTCTTAAGATTTCTATTTTTTCATTATCAGTTAATATTAATGTTTGAATGAATATAAATTTTGGTGTATGTATAATATTTTTATTTTTACTTTTGTCAAATAATATTTATTTTTAGATCTGTCATATGACTCAGATATCAATTGAGGGGTGCTACTATGAGCTAACAAAAATCATATAAACAAAAATCAATTAAAATTATATAAACAAAATTATCTAAGGACTTAAATGAATTTTTTCTATTCTTTAGTGGCTTATATTATAAATCATATGTATGAGGGTATTTTAGGAGGTTTGAATGGTCAAAGACTATTTACCAAATGTTATGATTTCAAAGTTATTTCTCAAAAAAAAATTTGTTTATGGGTCTATTTATGGGTATTTCACAAAAATTATCTTTCATCTCCCGAATCCCGACCACCCCCTACGTACACCCAAAATGCAATCACCTAGTATCCACCAACACCATAGATCTACTATCGCATCACCACCACCAAGACACAAGATATCAGTGATTAATAGGTGATACACTTCAAATCCAAGCACAATCGTCCAAAAAAAAAAAAAGTTTTCAATGGCGGATGCCTATGTCTCTCTCTTCTCTCTAATCCTCCTCCCCCTCTCTATCCTCATCTTCCTATACTTCATCGTCCGACCTAGGCTAGTTCATGTTCCAATTAAGAATCGACATGTCTTTATCACCGGTGGGTTGAGCAGAATCAGCCTCGCACTGATGTTACCCAACGCCTAGCAGCACCGCTATCGCCTCGCGATTAAACCCCCCCAACCACGATTGAGATTCGTCGCCCCGGTGGTTGTGATTTGTGAGGTGTTAATGAGGGTGTGGAAAGGGAAGAGACAGGGATAGTGTTTGGAACCAAAGTTCCGAGAATTAGGGTTTAGTTGAATTAGTTGAAGGTGGGTGGGATGAATAAAATAATTTAATTTAATAATTAGTAACCACACTCTTGCGATGCACGGAAGATATAATTGACAATTATTTATTGAATAAGTTGTAAAATACAATGACCAACATAAATTGTCCATTCATATATAATGAAAAATACTCAGAAAAGTAAAACATAAATTTACGATTTACATATTTCTTTTAACAACTAATTATTTATTCTTTAGTTTTCTTAGTCTATTTAAGTAAAGTAAAGTAAGAAATGAAAATGTAACTTATTCTATACTTTATAATTTTGATTTGATGACTGAAGTCGAGCTTACGATTATTTAATTTATAAAAATTGAAATGTTTACAATTTTCAAATCGTAAAATGATATCAAGAGGCTAAGCGTCTGTTTGAATCTAATTTTAATGAGTTTTTTTTGTCTAATCTAGTTTTTCAAATCTTTGGGTCCCATGGATGGAAAATTCTATAAAACATTACAACTGATCGACACATTATTTTGCAGTCTGTTTATTTTGTGAACTTTCCCAAATTGCCCTCATCAACTTGTATACAAATTTGGCCACTTGCATACTTTGGATGGAGGGTAACATGGTCAGCTCTTCTTTCAATAGCTTATGTACACTACTCATGATTGACACAAATGTCAACACGTGAGACAATATTTTAATACTATAACACTGTACAAAAATGCAAATTCTCATTAAAATGGGAACCAAACGGACGCGAATAGACATTTACAGGATTAATTTATCGACTCCCCGAATAGCATTATAAGAATTTGTACTAATTATCTTAATACAGTAATTGATATTTAAATATATAAAACAAATATGTCTTTACATGTAAAAATAAATAAATACATTACGACAAAAATTTACCAAACATTTTAAAAAATAAGAAATTGCTCAAACTTAAATTAAATGCTGTAATTTGTTAAACTTAAACTGACTAACTTATATGTAATTCTATATTTAACAAAAAAAATACATTTAAAATTAAATAAAAAAGTGATAGCTAAATGACTTAAATGTCCTAACATCATTAACAACATATTTTCTCTTTTCATTCTCATCTTCAAGATATTCATGTTCATTCTTCTCCTTTCATCTTCAACGGCTTTTCAACTTTAATTTCTCTATTTCTCTTCATCTATATCTTTTTTGAATGATGAATCTTTGGAGATGAAAATCTTGCAACATTAGAATCATTATGCACAAGAACCCAAAATCTCACATTCAATGACGATTTTTCCCACTTCATATTAACGAGGTAATTTATAAATTCTATTTTTTGTTCAATATTGATTATTGGGAGAAAATTTTCTTCATTTTTTGATGTAGCTGAAGATGAGCTATGTATAGTTTGAATGTTGAAATTTAGGTTAAGAATATAGATAATTTATTGAAAATCCATACATACATGTAAAGTGTGATGAAATGAGTAATGTTCTTATGGTGTTTGATGAAATGACTCAAAGGGATGAGTTTGCTGAAAATAATTATGTTACTGAACACATAAAGGCACCATGCCATTTCAGTTATACCATAACGGTATTTTTACAGTTATGAGTCTAAGAGCTTTCAATTCCATTATTGATCGATTGCACGCACTTAGAATGTTAGATACACAATATTTAGCTATTTTGAGACTTGAAATATTCAAAAAAAATATATAAAATTTTGTAACGGCATGCATGCCGTTATATGTTTTTTTATGTTATTATAGTTAAATTATTGATAAGTGCTAAATTAGAATAAATTATTGTCGTTTTTTAATATATTCTATTTAATTTGTGTCTATTTGCTACTTTGCAGAAAATATCCCAAAAGATGAAGAATGAATCAATTAATGGAAAAAAGGCACAATTGGATGCTAAGTGAAGCTAAATTGAGCAATTGAGAAATTTGTGAAGTCAATTGAGAAACAGGTATGGTGCCAAAGTGAATAAAACAGTAGTTGGAGGACCCAGTTGAAGAAGTTGAAAGCTGAAATGAGCAAATTGAGGAGATTCCAAAGTTTAGGGACTTAATCGCAACAATTGGAAGTTGAGGATGGAATGTGCAATTAAAATGCAGGGACTTACACAACTGAGAAAAGATGGAAAATTGCACCGAAACCCTTCC
The DNA here is from genome assembly GCA_963555705.1 of Ligustrum vulgare. Classification (NCBI taxonomy): domain Eukaryota; kingdom Viridiplantae; phylum Streptophyta; class Magnoliopsida; order Lamiales; family Oleaceae; genus Ligustrum; species Ligustrum vulgare. The sequence goes on along the minus strand of OY743189.1, from coordinate 17,306,745 downwards.
ACGCGATCACCGGATCTCAAACCGAGCGATCACGCATGGCCTCGTAATTCAGAACATAATGTTTTATCCTCAACCGCGCGATCGCACGGTTTTACACCACGCGGTCCCATGACTTTCCGACTGGGCCGTGACTGGGCTTTTCGCTCGGAATTCATCAGGCTTTCTCATCTTTTCACCTAGATTTTTCCAACAACCATATATAGAACATAAGAGGCACGAAATTAGGACCTTTACCTCACCAATAACAAGCAAAAACTCAGATTTTATCATTCAAATATTGGGAGATTCAAGCATAGTAAAAGGGTGTGAGTTGAAGATCACGTGGAGAATCGATACTTGGTGCAAGTTTCCCATTCTTTTATGTTATTTTAAATAAACGCTATATTTTATTGTTTTTGTTGTTTAATTATGATGTGTAGCTAATTCAATGTTGGGACGAACGATGTACCCTAGTTGATTATTTTAATTCCATATTTCTTTATTTTAATGATTCATTGCATGTGTTGATTTATTATTGTGTTTAATGCATGAGTTAACTAGCCACTAATTCATGATTCAATGTGTTATTTTCATAATCCGAGAGGTGAGTTAATAACATAGATCTAGGTAATAAATCCGATAATTGAACGAGAGATAGAGATATACTCTTGTTATTATTGCGGTCATGTGTGAATTCTTGTGTGTTATGCATCTAGCTAAGGAATATTTGGACCATCTGTAGGGATACATGGTTGACTTATTTAGGTAGGATTGATTTAAACTCGAGAGAGGAATTTCAATTTAAATTAGTGAATTCGACCGAACACACATTTATAAAATAAAACATGGAATTGGAGTTAATTTAATTGGTTAGGTGAAATCATGAATCCCAACTACCTTACAATCATATTTAAAAACAAAAGCAATTTTGAAATCTTGTTTCTGCAAATTTATTATTATTTAGTTTAATTCTTCAATTTTAGTTTAAACAACCAATCATATTCATTTGTTCAAATAGGGATAAGAATTTACATATTTCGGTACTTAGTAAGTAGTCTCTGAGGGACGACAATCCGGACTTCTAGGTCCACTTTACTACTCTTCACGACCAGTACACTTGCGGGGATATATTGCATAGCGAGATATCAGTGAACAAGTTTTTTGGCGCCATTGTCGAGGACTTTTTTTTTTTATTAATATCGATATTCATTAGTTTTTACTTTACTTTGAACTTTAATTTTCTTTAATTTTTATTTTATTTTAATTTTTGTTCAATTTAATTTATGTTAAGAATGACTAAGTCATTTGATTTGCTTCCTTTTAATACAGAAATTGAACGCACCTTTCGACAGAGGTGTAGATAACCGTTGGAAGCAAATCAACAAACAGACTTAGCCATGACAGATATCAGAATAATTAGAATGATCTGCCAGCAGCTGTTATTAGACAGCAACAAAATCATGGGAGGCACTTTTTGAGAGACTACATTGTTCCTCATGTGGGGAACATTGGAACGTGCATAGTACTGCCTGCAATCCAAGCAAATAATTTTGAGATCAAGACTTCCTTGATAGCCTTGATCCAAAACTCGTGTGTTTTTCATGGATTGCCATCTGAAGATCTACATGCGCATCTTCGGACCTTTTTGGAATTATGTGATATGCAACGTATGAATGGAGTCTCAAATGATGCCGTGAAATTAAAGTTATTCTCATTTTCTTTGGTGGACAAAGCAAAAGTCTGGTTCTAATCTTTGCCCCTATACACAATCACTACATTTGAAGTTATGAGCCAGAAATTTGTAGATAAATTTTTCCCACTTGGCTGCATGTTAAAGCTAAGGCGTGAAATTTTATCATTCAGTCAGCAGTCAGGGGAATCAATTTTTGAGGCATGGGAAAGGTTTAACGAGCTCATCAGACAGTGTCCTACACATGGAATCGCTGATTGGATATTAGTTCAAACATTCTACAATGGTTTGACAAACGAAAAAAAAAGTATGCAGACTCAGCAACTGGGGGATCAGTAATGGATATAACTTATGAAGAAGCTTCTGAGAGTTTTGAGAAAATTGCTGCCAATAGTTATCAGTGGTATTCTAATAGATCTACACCAAAGTCTAGGGGCATTGTTGCAATTAGTGAGATTACAGCTTTGAGTGCTAAGCTGGATGCTTTGACAAAGAAAATCGACAGTATGGGTGTGCAGCCGGTGAATTCAGTACAAACAGCTTTGTGTGATTTTTGTTTTGAAAATCACGCTGTAAATTTCTGCCCATTACAGTAAAATTAATCAAATCCAGAACAAGTCAACTTTGTGGGAAACAGGCAGCAGTGTGGTCCTTATTCACAAACTTACAACTCAGAATGGAAGAATCACCCCAATTTTTCATGGTCTAACAATCAAACTGTTCAGCGCCCACCTCGATTTTAGCAACAACAAAAATCTTAGAAAAAAATAGCCGAGAACTTGGAAATGTTAATCCAGCTGGTCAAGTGTCAAAATGGAGAAATAATGAATCTAGCTGCTGAAATAAAAAATTTAAAGAAACAGATGGGGGAGTTGGCAGCTAGCAGTGCAACAAGGCATCCAGGACAGTTACCTAATAACACTGAAATGAATCCACGTGAACATGTGAATGCTATAACAACAAGGAGTGGGGTACAATTAACTGAAGTAACTGTGGAAGATTATGAAAAGAAGAAGAATCAAAGAAAAAATGGGATGGAAGAACAGGAAAGCGAGAAAGAACAAGGGTCGACTCCTGAAGTTCAAGAAAAAGTTGAAGAAGAAGTTCGAGTTAGACCTCTAGTCAAAGCATATGTGCCTCCAATTCCATATCCACAAAGATAGAGAAAGCATCAGTTGGAACAGCAGTTTGGTAAATTTTTGGAAATATTCAAGAAACTGCACATAAACATCCCATTTGCAAAAGCCTTAGCTCAAATGCCCCTATATTAGAAGTTCATGAAGGAGATGCTATCAAACAAGAAAGTTGGTTGATTTTGAGACAGTAGCACTAAGTGAGGAGTGCAACACCATACTTCAAAAGAAATTACCACAAAAATTGGCTGATCCAGGGAATTTCTCTATCCCTTACACTATTGGTAATTTCAGCTTTGATAATGTTTTATGTGACTTAGGGGCCAGTGTTAATTTAGTGCCTCTTTCCGTGTACAGAAAACTTGGATTGGGGAAGCCTAAACCAACTAATATCACTTTGAAGCTGGCGAACAGATCAATCCAATACCCATATGAAATAGTGGAGAATGTTATTGTGAAAGTAGACAAATTCTTCTTCCCAGTCGACTTTGTGATTTTGGAAATGGAGGAGGACTCTCAAATGCCCCTCATTTTTGGAAGTCCTTTCCTAGCTACTGGAAGAGCCCTAATTGACATTGAAAAAGGAGAAATCATTTTTAGGGTCGAGAAGGAACAAGTTACTTTTAATATCAAGTTAAGGCAAGATCTTGAAGTTCTAAAAGAAAGTTGATTCAAGGTGGAGGGAGTGGTCCAGAAACCAAAAGAGAAGACGAAGCATGGTATTAAGATTGAGGAGGCTCTAATCACAAAACATGAGTTCGTGAAGGGAAAAGATGGATGGAGGGACAAAAAGAAAGAAAAGCCTAACATCCCTCAACAAATAGCTAAAAACGTGGCTTTGAAATTGAAGAAAGTGAGAAAACGGATTGAAAAATGCAAGGCATGGAATTGCAAAGTGTGCAAGGCATCAAAATCATATTTCAAGCCTCCATAATTTTGAAGTGCAAAAAGTCAAGCTTTAGACTTAAAACGAAGTGTTTGTTAGGAGGCAACCCAACATTTCTTCCCTTTTATTTATTATGCTTTAAGTATTTGTTTATTTACTTGTTTTGAGATAATTGCATGATAGGTAGCATGTTTAAGTGTTTGGCATGTTTGTGTGTCAAAACATTTAGGCTTGAAGCTCTATTCTTGCAATTCTAGGGTGTGTTAGGATTTTGCATGTTTTGTTTAATTAGGCTTTACATCGTCATCCCATGCTCACACACACACATTAGTTTAGTTCATGAAGTTTAGTATTGGAAGACTATAACATAGATCATGAAGTGATTAGGGGGTAAAAACGATGTTGAAACTAAAAAAGAGAAAAAAATTATGTCGGGACTACTGAGCGATCACTCAACAGTTTTTTGTGGCGATTGCATGAATTTAGTTTATTAAAAATTTTTGTTACAGATTTTGACCACGCGATCGCTGGAGTTCTACCCACGCGCTCCAGCGATCGCGTGGGTCTACTGGGACCAGAATCGGCAGTTAAATGTTACAGTCCATTATTTTACTTTTAAAACGTCACAAAATCGTTTTCTATCCCCAAATCACTCCAAATATGATCTCTTATCATTTGTGCATATCATCATCATGTGTTGCATTAAATTCATTGCTTTCTTAACTTCAAAATCAAACCAAAGGTATGAATTCCTTTTCTCTTTAAAAAAGTGTTCCAAATTTGTGAACCTTTCTATAATCTTGTGATTTTTGAATTAAAGAGAATTGAAGAATGGGCTTAGGGTAGTCATTGGAGTTGTGAATTATGCTAAATAAGATGAAAATTTTGGGTAAATCAAAGTTTCCAATTCCATGCATATTCTTGAATTTCCACAATACACACTAAGTGCTTGATGGAATGCCACAATGAGACGTTCATCATTGATTGTGTGTGTTTAGTTCATGATTTAGTTCATTACATTGCATGAAAAACATAAAAACAAATTTAGCACCATGGCAGCCCCATTTTAAGGCCATTGCACTTGAAAACTAACTCACCTCACCTACTTCTCCATAGTTTTCATGACCCTATTATTCTTCAAATGGGCTGAATTTTTAATATGTTATTAACCATGCTGTGAACTTTAACATATCAAAAGATGGCTCAGGAAAACTTGTGTTTTTCTGGGCGATGTCGGGGCATGAACATATGGGGACGATCATCTTTGAAAAATTCAAGATTTTGCATTATCTTTAGTTTGGGGGTGTTGGTTTGAGCTAGAGATGTCAAACGGGCCGACCCGGGCAGGCTCGGCCCGTTTGACCGAAGTCCAAGTTCGGTCCACGAGCCGGAAATGGGCCGGCTCATGGGCAGGCCCGTCAGCCCGTATATAAATTTTTTTTTAAAAAAGAAATAATTGAATTGAAAATTTTTAGATGAAAATGAAATATGAAATTTGTGACAATGTAGAATATTGTATGAAAATATGAAATATTTAGAGCACTAGAAGTTGAAGATTGCAATTGAGAGTTGATCAGTTGAACAGTTGAACTTGAGAATTGATAGAATATAGACTAGAGAGTAGTGTAATTTATTGTAGATACAATTGAGAGAATTTTGTAAAATTTGTATGAAGAATGAGGTATTTATAGAGTTGAATTGAAAAAAAAAATTAAAATAGCAGACACGAAAACGAGCCGGCCCATTTCGCAGTCCGTTGGACTAGTCCACGAATTGGTCCACAAACTTCACGAGCCAAACCCGAACTGTCCAACACCCAAATTTTTGGTCCGATCCAAGCCCAAGTCCTTTTTTTAACAAGCCGAGCCGAGCCGAACTCGCAAACTCCCGAACTGTCCAGCCCGTTTGCCATCCCTAGTTTGAGCTTACATTATTTCTAATTGGTGTTTATTACTTCTAATGATATTTATCATTTGTTTGCTAGGACTACACTAATAAAAACACACCCAGCTAAGTTGGGCAAAGCAAGAATAGGGTCAAGTTCATCTAGAATCATTTCAAATGGAAGCTTCAAGGAAACAAAACATCCCTATTGCACCTGGGAAGTTCTCATTCTATCTCCTTGTCTTGTTTTACATTGTTGAATCTTTTTGACAAACATTGAAGGCAATGTTTCTTTCTAGTTTGGGGGTGGATTATCTTATTACTTCCATATTTATGCCTTTCATTCTACCCTTTCTATGTTTTCATTCAATTTCTTTTGGGGTAAGGTTAAAAAAAAATTGTTAACATGTTTATTGCCGGAATATAGTATGAATCAATCCTTACTTTAGCTTGAATTTTGGACGACATAAAATCTTAAATTTCTTTTGAACTAGGTATCACTTGCTAGATTTCATCTCATTTGCGCACATAGCCATTATTGGATAAATACTTGTGTAGGGGTTTGTTTAACACATGTGTGGCAAGTTTTATGCACCTTGAACATAGGAATAACTATTAATCCCTAAACTTAGATCTAGAGACATCCCAACCTTTAAAACTTAGAATCTAAACTTGCTCAAGAGCAGTTTGGGGGTGGGAAAAAGTGGTGAAGATAGGCTTGAACTTTTAATGGTCTGTAGTTCCTGAAATGTGTCATTTGTTGAAGAGGTCTTGGTCAACGGGTATAAACCATTGCTAGCACAAAAACAGAAAAATGCTGAATATCTTATTCTGCTCTTCAAATGCCTTTTTGACTCGAGTGATTAAGTTTGAGGGTTCTTTCAAACCTGGTGCCCTAAATTCATCTGGCTTGGGAGTCATCTATCTAAAGCTCACTACAGGGGTCAATTAGAAAGCAAGTACGAAGAATGGACTTACACATAAGACAATAAAATATCTTTAAATTTTCTGTTTAAGCCTTTATAACTCGAGTGATTAAGTCGAGGGGTCTTTCAAACCTGGTGCCCTAAAGTCTTCTGGATTGGGAGTCACCAACCAAAAGCTCGCTACAGAGGTCATATAGAAAGCAAGTATGAAAAGTTCTGTAAAAAGATGGTAAAAGACACGAATATAAAAGAAAAAGTCGTCCATAAAAAAAATTACATGGTATAAGCTTGTTGATTGAGACTTTGATACAAAAGGAATGGATTAGGGAACCGCTTACCATTGATTGTTTGGGCAGATTTAACTAATTCTGACCACCTGGTGGGAAAAAATGCAAATTTTGATGTGTAGAAACCACATAAATAGAAGGAACATTGGGATTTGAGAGAAAAGCATTAAGTTGTGATCATCCATGAGCGATACAAGGAAAATCATTAGATTCTTTAGGGTGACCATATGGGATTCGAGCTTGATTGTGCATAAGAAGCTACGCAGTGTTAGATATATCATTTGCATGAGTAAGAGTTTGATATTGGCTATTCACACACACACTTGAAAATTTGGTATGAGATAACTAGAAATTATTTTACTATGTTGTTCATAACTCTTGCTGAAGTTTGAATTGATTTGGATTATTGATGCATTTGGTATACATGTTGACAAAACAAAAATATTTGCTTTTATATTTTGATTTCTAAGTTTTATTTTACATTGTTCGAGGACGAACAATAGTTTTAGTTTGGGAGTATTTGATAAGTGTATTTTATACACTTATCTATATGTCTAAATGAGAATAAATTATTGTTATTTTTGAATATATGCTATTTAATTTGTGTCTATTTGTTACTTTGCAGAAAATATCCCAAAAGATGAAGAATGAATCAATTAATGGGAAAAAGGCACAATTGGATGTTAAGTGGAGCTAAATTGAGCAATTGAGAAGTTTGTGATGTCAATTGAGAAACAACTATGGTGCCAAAGTGAATAAAACAGTAGTTGGAGGACCCAATTGAAGAAGTTGAAAGCTGAAACGAGCAAATTGAGGAGATTCCAAAGTTTAGGGACTTAATCGCAACAATTGGAAGTTGAGGATGGAAGGTGCAATTAAAAGGTAGGGACTTACTTTCACAACTGAGAAAAGATGGGAAATTGCACTGAAACCCTTCCACGTGATCGTCGGATCTCAAACCGAGCGATCACGCGTGGCCTTGTAAATCAGAATAGAATGTTTTATCCTCAACCGCGCGATCGCGCGGCTTTCTGACTGGGCCGTGATTGGGCTTTTCGTGCGGAATTCATTAGATTTTCTCCTCTTTTCACCTAGGTTTCTCCAACACTTATATATAGAACATAAGAGGCACAAAATCAAGACCTTTGCCTCACCTAAGAACAAGCAAAAACTCATATTTTATCATTCAAATCTTGGGAGATTCAAGCATAGCAACGAGGCGTAAGTTGAAGATCACGTGGAGAATCGATACTTGGTGCAAGCTTTTCATTCTCTTATGTTATTTTCAATAAACGCTATATTTTATTGTTTTTGTTGTTTAATTATGATGTGTAGCTAAATTAAATGTTGAGATGAATGATGTACCCTAGTTGATTATGGACATTTTATATGGACAGGTCTTGTGGGCATTTTTTGATCGAAATAGCACGTAAGTTCTTATAGTCATCTCATAACGCCACCAATGTTGTTATGAGTCAAAAGCATTCCGAATGGTTCTAAAATGTCACATTAACTATTTAGCATTAATTAAATTTAATTAAGACATAATGTAAATCGTTATAGTTATACCTTAACGTCACCTATAATAATTGGGAATATTTTTTGTATTCTTGCTTGTGGACGCGTTTTATGTTTATATACTAACAAATATTTTATTATCATTGTTGATACCTTTCAATTGCTTAGCAGTTTCGAATGTGGACTTGCATATTGTTCAACATAAGCATATGCTAATATGGAGATAGAAAGTGGCGGCTAAGACTTTTAGAGGAGAATTTGACTGAATTTCATTTGATTATTAAGATGTATAATCGGAATTTGACATGTAAATTTGTTGTGTACACACTATTATTCGATAGGTAATGTGAATGGTTAGTGTTTTAATTTTATGATTTATTGTTGTTTAGGTTTTTTGTTATGTTAAGGTATTTACTATAACAGCATGCTGTTATGACTTTACTTTTATTAGATTTTGAGATGCAAAGTTGATTAATGTGAATGGTTAATGTGTTTAGTTTTAAGAAAAATATTTTTGTTCAGCAGGTAATGTGTTCAGTTTATAAATTTGGTATTGTATAGGTTTCTTCCTCAAGTATATAGTTATACAACATCGAGAAGCCTGCCGTTATGCCTATGAATGTTACCAGACATGTTCTAAGTCATGAAATTATGAAACTTGTGAATTTTTGGATGTGGAGATGTGGTTTGGGCATGAAGGAATAGATGAATGCTTAAGAATAATCTATAACTGCATTCTTGCCGTTATAGCGATCCAAAAGCGGAAAGCTTACTGATATGCCTACGAATTGCAGTCGGACAAGTTCTAAGATATGAAATTTTATTTATCACTGAATTTTCATTTGATTCTTATGTATTGGATTTTAATATGTAAAGTTTTGTGTATGCATTATTATTCAGTAAGTAATGTGAAAGGTTAATATGTTAAGTTTATGATTGGTTATTGTTCAGATTTTTGTTATGTTAATATGTTTACTATAACAGCTACATGTCGTTCGGAATAGATGAATGCTTAAGTGGATTGGATAACGACATACTTGTTGTTAAGGCATATATGCTGTTATGCCTTTAAATGCGACCGACAAGTTTAGAGTCATGTAATTACAATAGTTACGTACTTTCAGACATATGGATATGGTTTTCAAGTGTTAGATTAGAAGAATGCTTTAGTAGAAAGGATAGCGGCACGCTTTCCGTTCTAGTTATACCATAAAGGCAGACATGTCGTTAAACCTTTACATGCAACCAGACAGGTTTAGAGTTATGTAATTATGATATTTACGTACTTTTGGACATATGGATGTGGTTTTCGGATGTCAGATTAGATGAATTCTCAAGTACAAAGGATAACGACACACTTGTCATTCTAGTTATGCCGTAAAGGCAGGCATGTCGTTATGCCTTTAAATTAACCGGATGGATTTTAAGTTATGTAATTACAATATTTACGTATTTAGGACATATGGATGTGGTTTTCGGATGTTGGATTAGAAGAATGCTTAAGTAGAAAGGATAGAGACACACTTGTCGTTCTAGTTATACTGAAAGGCAGACATGTCTTTATGCCTTTAAATTCAACCAGACAGGTTTAGGGTTATGTAATTACGATATTTACGTACTTTTGGACATATGGACGTGATTTTTGAATGTCAGATTAGATGAATTCCCAAGTACAAAGGATAACTGCATGCTTGTCGTTCTAGTTATGCCGTAAAGGCAGGCATGCCGTTATGCCTTTAAATACAATCGGACGGATTTTAAGTTATGTAATTACAATATTTACATACTTTAGGACATATGGATGTGGTTTTCGGACGTCAGATTAAAAGAATGCTTAAGTAGAAAGGATAGCGGCACGCTTGACGTTCTAGTTATGTCGTAAAGGCAAACATGCTGTTACGCCTTTAAATGCAATGGGACAGGTTTAGAGTTATGTAATTATGATATTTACGTACTTTTGGACATATGGATGTGGTTTTTGGATGTTGGATTAGAAGAATTCTCGAGTACAAAGGATAACGGCATGCTTGCCGTTCTAGTTATGTTATAAAGACAGGTATGCCGTTATACTTTTAAATGCAATTGGACAGATTTTAAGTTAAGTAATTACAATATTTACATACTTTGGACATATGGATGTGGTTTTTGGATGTCGGATTAGAAGAATGCTTAAGTAGAAAGGATAGAGGCACGCTTGCCGTTCTAGTTACGCTGTAAAGGCAGACATGCCGTTATGCCTTTAAATGCAACTGGACGGGTTTTAAGTTATGTAATTACGATATTTATGTATTTTTGGGCATATAGACGTGGTTTTCAGATGTCGGATTAGAAGAATGCTTGAATTGAACTTATAATCAGTCAATCACGTCTAATCCATCATGAACACAACATGCATCCATTTAAGATATTTGAGTAATTTTATTATGAAATCAACAAAACTACGCATCATTAAAGTTATTGTAACAACTAAGAATCTAATTTTGTTTGTTTTCAAATATTAACATCTTTGGCGATCGAATAAAGCATTAAATTAGTAAGGTAGAACCATAATGACACGTACACCGCTTTATTGTTCCCATAACAGTATTTTTCCCGTTATGGGTCTAAACTATTCGGAATGACATGGAAATGGATACACGGGCTTGGTAGAGTATATTATCAAAAATAAGACGTTCAGTGCTGATGCAAACGAATGTAAAGCCCGGTTATGACCATAACCGCAAGTATGCCGCTTCAGTGCACCCGTAACGGCAATGGTGCCATTATGAGTCTAAACTGTTCAGAATGACATAGAAATGGAAATGCAGATGCAAACGAATGACATCTGAGACGTTCAATGCTGATGCAAATGAATGACAAGCCCGATTATGACCATAGAGGCAAGTATGCCGCTTTAGTGTACCCATAACGACATCTGTGCCGTTATGCTGATAGATTATAACAATAACACAAAGAAAAGATCTTTCTTTTTTACTTCCTATTACACATTGAATCTACTACACATAAAAAAACTCTTATCTCCCTGTAACATGTAGAGATGTGGTGTGCTGATGCAAATGAGTGACAAGTTTATAATTATGACCATAACGGCAGTATGCTGCCTTAGTGTACCTGTAACGGCGTTGGTGCTGTTATTGGCCTACACTCTTTGGAACGACATGGAAATGGATACACAAACTTGTTAGAGTGATTTTATCAAAAATAAGACATGTTGTACTGATGCAAATGACTGCAAACCCGTTTTTTACCATAACAGTAAGTTTTCCGTTTTAATGATTGCATAACGGCATCTGTGCCGTTATGCTGACAGATTATAATAACAATATAAAGAAAAGATCTGTTAACTCCCTGTTACGATATTTATCCACTACAACATGCATAACAGTTAAATTCAATACCTTCAAGATATTAAATAAATATTCATCAAGCAAGAATACTAGTAATAGAAATAATAACAATTCACAGTTTCAACAATACTAAAATATATTAAAAATCTGAAATGCAAATTATAGATTTTGTCAAAAGAATGTTCAATTACTACATAAAGTGCATCCAGTTCTATGTAACCGACAAAGGATTTGTACAAGTACTCCGATTGTGGCCAGTCTTCAAACACCTACTACATTTACGAGGCCTGCGTACCTCTTCAATTGTTTTTTTTCACTGTTTCGGTGGGCGTTGAGCAGGTCTTTTTGTTAATGGACGCAAGATGGTTCTTGATCTAACTTCCTCAAGAATTTCCCACTCATTCTGAACTTGAACGTTAGACATGCCAAGGACAATGGTTGTCATCTCTATATTATATAACCTAGAATCAACCTCCAAAACCTCTTGTACTTTAACGCACAGCTCCGCATAGGTAGTGGTTTATGAAACAAGAACATGAGTTGTTGAATCCAAGCCCAAAGAGAGGTACAGTGATCCACTAGCAAGGGCCCAACTGAGGCCCAACGGACCTTGACCCATGGCTAAGGTCTAAAATATCACCTTGGGTCAGACCGGGTCAACCCGGCCGACCCGGTTCGGCCCTTATACTGAATTTCGCGAATCTAGTGCATTTTTTAGGGTTTGTGGTTGATTTTTGGAGGATATAAATAGCTAGAATCCTCATTTGGAGCCCCATGTAAGTTTTCTTGCATCTTTTCCATTTTTTTTGTATTTTCTCTCAAGCTTTTCTTGATTAATGCATCAAATCTTTTAAGTTTTTGTGTTTTTATTTGCTTTCCTTCAATTATAGCTTAATGTTGTTGAAATTTTCATCATTGTTGTTTTTTTTTTTTTTTTTAACTTTTCTCCTCAAACTTTCATGTTATTTATGGTTTAATTAAAGCTTTGTGTTGGGTTGTTCATGAAAATAGAACAAGTTATTTTTCTTTTGTTATCTTGTTTTAACACTTTGTTTAGCTTGTTGTTGAAATGATTATGTTAGTGGTTAAATGTTGTGATTTTATTATGAGTTAATTTTTATTATGGGCTAAATAGTATTTTGTTGGGATGATTGGTGTTACTTAACTTCACTTAGTTATTTAAAGTTTGTTTATGTATTTTGAGTTATTTACTTTCAAGCATTTGAATTTATAATTATTTTCTTTTAATATTGTATATTTTGATTTATGTTTATTGTCTTGTATTTCTCTATCTTAAGTAGTTAATTTTATTTACAAAATTGCAAATTAATTAAGTGTTGTTTAAGTGAAATCATGAATCCCAACTTTTTAATATTCCATTTTTTTTTGTTATTGTTGTTAGAATTTGAAGTTAGTTTGTGTTTGCTTTATTTTCACTAAAAGAAAAAAAAAATTCCAAAAACTTATTGTGTGACCTTGTTGTTAAAATTAAATTAACTAGAGTGTGTAATTGAGTATACATTCCTCGTGGGATCGACAAACCGAACTCAAAAAGTCCACTTTATTACTTGAACGCGACCCGTGCGCTTGCGGTACACGATTTTAGCGAACAAGTTTTTGACGCCGTTGTCAGGGAATGTGTTTACTTGATCGCCACTTTAGTTAAGCTTGTTTTAACAATTTTATTTTATGTTTTATTTTGCTACTTTTGGTTGACCACTATAATTTTAATCTTTCTTATTTTTGGTTTTCCTTTTATGTATGCATGATTCTAACATTGGTGAAGTAGGAAAGATTTTTGCAATGGACAATCTTTACATGGGTAATGAATACATGCTTGGAGAATATTTGAGTTGTGAAATTTGTTACAAGGTGCATGATAATGGGCAATGTTTGTATTCGGGCAATAATTTGTTTATGTCTAACCTTCTTGCGTTTAGACAATATTTGAATTGCCGAAAACAAGCAATTGACACATCCGATGCTAGTTACATGCTCTTGGGAGATTGTGTACCGGAAGATTGGGATGGGGACATTACTCTTATAGGAGATGGTCCTCCATTTTTGAATGAAAAGGTACTTGCGAAATATTACGATGAGCTTGCCAAGTTGGATGAAGATGATATGCCTATGGGAGATACCATATTTTGGGAAGGATATAAAATGTGGGGGTATGATCCACTCTTGGGGATAAATAGGAAAAACTTGCCATTGCCCATGAATTCGAATTTTGGATCGGTTATTCAATCCGAGGAGATATCAACTATTGAAGATGATCTTGAAAAGAATGACAAGTTAATCACAAAAGAATCACAAGGGGAAGTGGTAGTTAATGAGGAAGAGATTAAATCACATTTTCTCAACTTCATTGATTGCCCAACATTTTATTTTGTGATTAAGCCACTTGAGGAGGAGCAAGTCTACATAGTTGAATTTGAATTGGATGAAGTAGGCAAGTCATATGATATTGGAAGGGGCAAGGTGCAAGTTTGGAGAATCAATGAAGAGTGGAACAAAGCCAAAGGAAGAAAAATGGGCAAAACATCAAAAGCTTCATTTAAAGTGCCATGAAGTGCTTATGCGAAAAGTCGAGCTTATGACTTTAACCAAGCGCTTTTTGGGAGGCAACCCAAATTTCGTCTCTTTTAATTTACTTGTATTTATTTACTTTACTTCTTTACTTCCTTTTTAATTAATTGTCAAACTTTTGTAGGTAACAAATATTTTTGAAAATCCTAAGCGACATTATACTCAACAAGTTTGGGGGTGAACTACATGCGACGAAAGCTTAGGTCAATTTCAAACATCACAAACAAGCATCGAATCAGGGAAGTTCCACTACCTCTTTTCTTCTTTACATGTTGTTTCTATTTTCACATTGAGGACAATGTGTAATTCAAGTTTGGGGGTGTTGACTTCATTTTGCACTTTATCATGTTAGATAGCCTTGCCGGCTTAAGATGTTGTGATGTTTGATTTTGTTCATCTTGTTTTGGATATTGACACGCTAGATAGCCTTGTCGGCTCAAAATGATTTGACGTTTGAAATTGTTGATTAATTCGTGAATTATGATCGAATATGCTACTTGTGCCTATTTTTTATTTTTTTTAAATTGCTTATCTATGAGTGATCCTGAGTTCTCTTGAGCACAATAGTCACAACTAATTGTTGTTGAGATTTGGAATCTATTGAAGGTTGAAAAAATTTGTGAAGTAGAAAAATTAGGTTGTGAGCTTGTTTCTTTAATTTTTATCAACCTATCCAATTCCTTCTCCATGCTATTAATCTCTTAATCCTTTGTGAGACAAGTTTGGGGGTGGTCGAGCCGGTAAAGGAACGGTCTAGATGTGTAGTGATTCCATGCATGTTTGATCTAAATTTGTGTGGAGTGTTGTTGATGTTAGTATAAGCTAAGTGATGACCAAATGATAGAGATCTAAGCCCATTTTAATTATTGCACTGCCCTATCTCGTAGCCTTTTTGACTCGAGTAATTAAGCCCGTAGGAGTATCTTGAAACTTGGTGCCTTAAGTTTGAGACTTGGGAGTCATCGGCCTAAAGCTCGCTACATGGGTCAATTAGAAAGCTTAATGAGTAGGGTACACACACACACACTTAAAAAAATAAAATCACATCATCATCATTGCATTTGCTTAATAAGTCTACCTCACTTCGTAGCCTTTTTGACTCGAGTTAGTAAGTCCGTAGGGGTATTTTGAAACCTGGTACCCTTTGATCTTAAAACAATCGGGGAGTTGCCAACCTAAAGCTCGCTACATGGGTCAATTAGAAAGCTTAAGGGAGTGAGGAAGTCACGAGCAATCATCACATTAGTTTGTAGAAATCATGCATTTGTATTTGCATAAGGGCTTAGATTAATAGTGGGTTTGAATTGCTTGGTATAAACTTTAATGCTGAAACACTCATCTAGTGGAGAGTCACTGCATATCTAGATTGTTGAGATTGCTGGTAAATCATAACCAAACTTTAGTGGAAAAAGAAATGTGTGAATTGAGAGTCACCCCTAGGATTGCATTTTGGGAAAGAAAATAAATAATATGGGGGGGGATGAATGTCACGAGAGGGTAAGGAATGAAATTGACCACTAAGGGTGGATGGTATTATTTTGAAATTTATCCTTCCTACAATGTTTCTTTGAACCTTAGTGATAATTGGAAGTGACTATGCACACACACACCGATCAAACATGAGATAAGCTCAACTTCGTTTTGTAGTATTATTTTGAAAACACAATTGTGAATTAATCATGCAATTTTACACTCAAGTAAAGAATTTACAAGTCATCTAGCATTGTTAATCATTCATTTAGTTGCTTTTTGTGTTAGTAGATATTCTCGCTCGAAACGAGCAAGAGTTTAAGTTTGGGGGTATTTGTTAAGTGCATTTTTATACACTTTTTATACCTTTAAATTAGTATATTTTGGAATATCTTGAGCAAATATCTACTAATTTATGCATATTTTGTGTCTAAATAGGTTAATATCCAAGTTTGAGGCCAAAAACCACAAAAGGAGTGAAGATTCTGCTAAAAATCCAAGTTTGGGGACCATTTTGTCACCTCCGGGAAGTTTTGGACAAGCCACGCAATTAACCAAGGGACCAAACTGAAAGATTTCAAAAGTTGAAGGGCCAAAAGTGCAATTTTAGAAGGACATATTTGAAAGAAATCTGAAATTTTGGGGACTAAATTGCTCAAGATTAAAAGATGGAGGACTTAATGGCAATTACGGAAGGGACTTAGTTGCAAAAACACCCTCCAGCTGAGCCACGCGATCGCGTGGCTCGAACCAGGTCGCGAACGCGACTTGGACCGCAAAACGGACCCGAGACTAGGAAGCTGCCAGAAAAACCACCGCGCGCGATCGCGCGGTTGTAAAATTAAAAAAAAAAACTTCCGGGCTGGACCGAGTCAACCGACAGACCCGGTTCGGCCCTTATACTGAATTTCGCGGATGTAGTGCATTTTTTAGGGTTTGTGGTTGATTTTTGGAGGATATAAATAGCTTGAATCCTCATTTGGAGCCCCATGTAAGTTTTCTTGCCTCTTTTCCATTTTTTTGTATTTTCTCTCAAGCTTTTCTTGATTAATGCATCAAATCTTTTAAGTTTTTGTGTTTTTATTTGATTTCCTTCAATTATAGCTTAATGTTGTTGAAATTTTCATCATTGTTGTTTTTTTTTTTTAACTTTTCTCCTCAAACTTTCATGTTATTTATGGTTTAATTAAAGCTTTGTGTTGGGTTGTTCATGAAAATAGAACAAGTTATTTTTCTTTTGTTATCTTGTTTTAACACTTTGTTTAGCTTGTTGTTGAAATGATTATGTTAGTGGTTAAATGTTGTGATTTTATTATGAGTTAATTTTTATTATGGGCTAAATAGTATTTTGTTGGGATGATTAGTGTTACTTAACTTCACTTAGTTATTTAAAGTTTGTTTATGTATTTTGAGTTATTTACTTTCAAGCATTTGAATTTATAATTATTTTCTTTTAATATTGTGTATTTTGATTTATGTTTATTGTCTTGTATTTCTCTATCTTAAGTAGTTAATTTTATTTACAAAATTGCAAATTAATTAAGTGTTGTTTAAGTGAAATCATGAATCCCAACTTTTTAATATTCCATTTTTTTTTGTTATTGTTGTTAGAATTTGAAGTTAGTTTGTGTTTGCTTTATTTTCACTAAAAGAAAAAAAAATTCCAAAAACTTATTGTGTGACCTTGTTGTTAAAATTAAATTAACTAGAGTGTGTAATTGAGTATACATTCCTCGTGGGACCGACAACCCGGACTCAAAAAGTCCACTTTATTACTTGAACGCGACCCGTGCGCTTGCGGTACACGATTTTAGCGAACACATACTCTTAACTAAATATTTACTCTCACTCCCTTTTCTCTCTTTTACGCATTCATATTTCCCGCACTCAAATTATACTTGCTTGACATGACCGCTGACTTTGGCATCAGAGTGCAAACGGGAGCCATCTCGGCCCCCTTTGCAAACTGATCGTTTGTCACAGTGCGCAGGAGATCCACGTGTTCAAGTGGGAGGAGCTGAGACGTGTTGGTCCAAGGTCCAGTCGGATTTTGTGGTCAACATTTTGGCGCTGTCTGTGGGAAACCATACTGCTAACCACGAAAACACATGATGAAAAGCCACACATAGAAAGGAAGTCCTGAAAAAGGGTGAGTAACCTCTTGCAAAAGAGCGGAGAACTGCAAGGGCTTTGAAATATAAGTGTGGTAAGCTTGAAAAAGGTAAAGATCTTTGAAACATAAGTGTGGTAACCTTGAAAAAGGTAAAGAGCTTTGAAACATAAGTGTGGTAACCTTGAAAAAGGTAAAGAGCTCTGAAGCATAAGTTCGGTGACCTTGAAAAAGGCAAAAGAGCTTTGAAACATAAGTTTATTCACCTTGAAAAAGACTTAAAGCTTTGAAACATAAGTTTAACAACCTTGAAAAAAGGCTCGGAGCGTTGAGATAAGAATCTGTCTATCCTTAAAAGATAAATTAAAACTAAGAAATTTCTTTGAAACATGAACGAAAGCGACGGTGATGTTAACCCCCGTAGGGGAAGAAATGACCAGTACAGCGAGGAGGAGGTTCCTCAAGGACCTCATGAGAACGCCAATGAGGGAGTGGCACAACCTAACCCACCATGCCGGCACCGTAATCGCCGCATGTTGCGGGACATGACTCGCATGGCGGCCCAAATGCTGGAAATGCAGAAGCAGCAGATAGAACAGACTGCTGCGATGAATGCCTACATGGCTAGAGGGTACGTTGTGAACGAACCCATGATGCCTCCACAATACCCACAGCCACATTACTCACCCTCCGATGCGGCCACTGCCTCGTATTATTATCAAGATCCACAGGCTTACGCAGAGGTGGAATCCGAGCCCTTCTACGAGGAAGGCCTGGAACATGAAGCACGTGAAGAACAAGCCCCACTCCCAGCTAGACACAGGGAGGCTTCGCCGCAAAATCTGGCAGTGTCTTCAGCCGGATAGGAGGGTTATTCAGAGGCAGGTGAGGGGGTCGGAACAATGCAGCTGAGCCTAGAAATAAGCGGGAGCGACGCGCTGAAGAAGCCTTGTCGCAAAGTCGAATGCATGGGGACCAACAAGGTACGGGGGCAGAAAGGTTCACCCCCACGTGTGAGCCTAAGAATAGGCAGGAAAGGAGAGCCGAAGCGGTTCGGACCAAGTCTCGTAACGAGTTGCTGAGCCATGAAAGGCCAAACTATGGCCGCTTCCTGCTGCCACAAAGGCAGGAGTACGCTCCGCCACTCTATAACCAATACCATGATCCAGTGTATTCCGGTCACGACGAGAACAGTGAACTACCTTCATATGAACTGGATGACGAAGAGGAAATAAGCCCCTTCACAGAGGGCCTCCGTAGGTGCCCCGTCCCCCATGACTTCTAAATTCCAGAAATAGCAAAATATTATGGCCGAGGTGATCCTGACGATCACCTGTTAAATTACCGCGCCAGCATGGAAATAGCCGGAGCCACCCTGGCACTGAAATGTAAAGCCTTTACTTTAACCCTTGAGGGGAGTGCGATACGATGGTACAAAAAACTCCCCCCTAGCAGCATCCATAGTTGGAGAGATCTGAAAACGGCTTTTAAAAATGGCTTTGTTTCCTCTAGGCCTGGACAGCTCCAACGCCTTCAGGATCTGAGGCAAGGAAGGGACGAATCTCTGGAAAATTACCTAGCTCGGTTTACTGAGGAGATGCACATTTGTGAAAATATCACTGAGACAGAGATGTTTTCCACTTTGAAAGGGGGACTAGATATGACAAGCATGTTTTGGAGGGATGTCCGAAGCAGGAAACCAAGGGATTACAATGCCCTCGTAGACCTGATGAAGGAGGAGATTGTATCAGAAGAAATGGCTAGGGCCAGGGAAAACCACCCCCAAGGAAGATACAATCTCTGGCATTCTAATGAAGCAAACCTCAAGAAAGGAGGAAACAAGGATAGGATCGAAAGTATCCGAGGCGGAGCGCCGCGTCCATTTCCGGGGACAGGATCTAGCTTTGCAGTAGAAGTCACAGAAGCTATCCCCCACTTCCACTCCAACACCCTTCTCAAAATCCTCCCACGGCTCAAGGAAGGATGGAAAGTGGCCGAGGTGGAAACAGTCCATGATTGGGGCTTACTGCGCCTACCACAGGTACTACGGTCATGCAACAGAAGATTGCATGGAAATCCACACGGGGAGAACTCAAAAATTCGGTGGTCAGAAGTTCAACCGAGTTGATAGGAGAGCTCCGTGGAAGAACTCAACTAAAGAAAGGATTGACAATCGTCAAAGAGACAAGAACAAGGGCCAGGATACCGCCTCGGCGCATGCTAAAGATACAAGGGAACCACCTCTGCCTGTGGCCGACCTCCCTATTCGTGAAATCGACACAATATTGGGGGGCCCGCACCCAGGTGGGAGCACGAACAACGTCCAAAAAAGGTATGTCAGAGAGGCCAAGTAGCCCGCCAACGTGAATTACCAAATCCATTCGCACCCTGTTGGGGTGCCTCGGACAGAATCTATCACATTTACCCAAGACGATGCCATTGGGGTACAATTCCCCCACAATGATGCGTTGGTTATCAGGCTAGTGGTGGCCCGGAATGGGTTATCACGAATGATGGTGGATGATGGTGCCTTGATAAATGTAATTTACGGGGTAACTTTCGATAAAATGGGGATCAGCACTCCTCTCATCCCAGTCTCGGACCCAATATATGGATTCACCGGGGACAGCATAACCCCTAGGGGGTCTATAACCCTTATGACTGAAGTAGGGCAAGCACCAACTCTTTCCAGAATCCCCATGAAATTTTTGGTTGTGGACAAAATCTCCTCCTATCATGGCTCAATTGGGAGGCTCGGTCTCATTGACTTGGGGGCTGTGACGCATACGAAATACATTTGCATGAAGTTCCCCATGGAGTATGGTGTTGCAACTGTAAGGGGAATCCAAACTGAATCACGGGCCTGTTACACAAATGCAATTCGAAAATTTCAAGATCGAAGCTTGAACATGATCAGTGACGTAGCCATGGCCGAGGCTGCACCAGACCCTGAAAGATTGTGTGAAGGGCCTTCTGTAAATAAGGATGTTACGATGACACTGGAAGAGGATTTAGCCAATCTAGACCCAAGAATGGCAGGTGACAATTGCTCCACTCCGGCCGAAAGGTTAGAATGCTTCGGTGTAGACCCATTTGATCCAATCAAGGAGTTGCAGATCGGATTGGATTCACCAATTGAATACAAATATCAATTGAAGAGCTTCTTACTTGAAAATCTCGATGTATTCGCATGGAAGCATGGTGACATGGTTGGGATCGATCCGAAAGAGGCCTGCCACAAACTACAGCTGGATCCCCGAAGTCCTGGGCATAGGCAAAAGAGAAGGCCCATGAGTTCTGACAAGTATGAGGCCTTGAAAGACGAGGTCACAAAGCTATTGAAAAATGGCTTCATCAGAGAGTCCCGCTATCCGAAGTGGGTATCAAATCCTGTTTTGGTAGCAAAACACAATGGGAAACTGAGGGTTTGTATTGATTTTTCCAACTTGAACCAGGCATGTCCCAAAGACAGCTTTCCACTACCTCGGATAGATCAGTTGGTCGACTCCACGGTAGGACATGAGCTGCTAAGTTTCATGGATGCCTACTCCGGGTATAATCAAATCCCCATGTGCGAATCGGACGAGGAGCATACTTCATTTATTAAGGATAGAGGACTCTATTGTTACAGAGCTATGCCATTTGGCTTGAAAAATGCGGGAGCCACCTATCAGATGCTGGTAAACCGCATGTTTTCAGAAAAATTAGGAAACACCATGGAGGTATATGTTGATGACATGCTGGTCAAAAGCATAGTCGCTGCGGATCATATCCGCCATTTGTCAGAGGCCTTCGATGTTTTGAGGAAATATCGAATGAAGCTCAACCCAGCGAAGTGTGCTTTTGGAGTAGCATTTGGAAAATTTCTTGGATTCATGGTGAATAAGAGGGGAATCGAAGCTAATCCCGACAAAATCAATGCTTTGTTAAACATGCAATCGCCTCGAAATCCAAAAGAAGTGCAAAGCTTAACGGAGAGAATTACGGCCTTGAATCGATTCGTCTCAAAATCCACTGAAAAATGCTTGCCATTTTTCAAGGTCTTAAAGGGGGGAAAGTGATTCCATTAGACACCGGAATGTGAGCAGGCTTTTGCCGATCTGAAAGCATATTTGGGACGGCCCCCATTGCTATCGAAGCCAAAGGCTGGAGAGCCTCTCTACCTGTATTTGGTTGTATCCAAAGAGGATGTTAGCTCGGTGTTAGTCAGAGAGGAGGATGGGAATCAGTTCCCAGTATATTATGTGAGCAAAGCCATGTTAGATGCCGAGACACGCTACCTAGATATGGAGAAACTTGCTCTCTCGTTAATCACATCCTCTCTCAAACTTCGTCCCTACTTTCAGGCACACTCCATACGCGTGCTCACCAACTTTCCCATGAGACAAGTGTTGCAAAAACCAGACGTATCAGGGAGGTTACTGAAATGGGCGATAGAAATCAGCCAGTTCGACCTACATTATGCGCCTCGGACCGTTATAAAGGGTCAAGCGTTGGCGGACTTCGTAGTCGAATTCACACATCCACCGGAGGTCGAGATGGTTGATAACACAGATGACAGCTAGGAGTGGAAATTGTTCGTTGATGGCTCCTCGGCTGAGGGACGATCCGGTACGGGAATATTGTTAATAAGCCCAGAGGGGTTTAAACTACACAGTTCTATCCGCTTTGAATTCAAAGCCTCAAACAATGTTGCTGAGTACGAGGCGTTATTAGCTGGGCTAAGACTTGCAAAAGCTTTGAAGATTAAGTCTGTAGTGGCGAATAGCGATTCACAGCTCGTTGTTAGTCAATTCAATGGGCAATTTTCTGCTAAAGAACCTTCTATGGTCGCTTATTTGAAGAAAGTAAGAGATTTGGCTGTGCACTTCGGAAAAACGGAGTTACAGCACATCCCTAGAACAGAAAATTCCAACGCCGATGCTTTGTCCAAACTAGCAAGCAACAGTGATTCAGAGCTACATAATCTAATCCCAATTGAGCGCATGTTGACTTCTTCTATTGAGCCAGGACCGGAGATTTTGACAGTAGAAGAAGAGGGATCCTGGATGAATCCCCTGATCGCCTATTTGAAGCACCAGACGGTGCCAAACGAGCCAGAGGCAGCTCGGAAATTGCAAAAATACACTGCGAATTTCGTACTCTTGGATGACCTACTTTATAAACGGAGTTACACCTCCCCTTTACTGAGATGTGTGGGGGCAGAGGAAGGATGGTATGTAATGAGAGAAATCCATGAGGGCATATGTGGCAACCATGCCGGGGCGTTATCGCTAGCTCGGAAAGCCCTCAAACAGGGATATTTTTGGCCTACTATGCGAAAGGACTCCCATGACTTTGTGCGCAAGTGCGATAAATGCCAAAGACACGCAACCATACCACATCAGCCGCATCACAAACTAACTGTGGTGACTAGCCCTTGGCCTTTTACAAAGTGGGGGGTTGATATTATCGGTCCTATGCCTAGGAGTGCTGGTAACAATTGCTTTGCGATAGTGGCAATTGATTACTTCACCAAGTGGGTTGAAGCTGAACCTTTGATGAGAATCACCGAGGCCAACACCACCAAGTTCATTTGGAAGAATGTCATATGCCGGTTTGGAATACCGTGCTCACTGGTTAGTGATAATGCAAAACAGTTCAAGAACAGAAGCGTCGATGAGCTGTGCGACGATTTGGGAATTAAGAAACTGTTCTCATCTCCACACCACCCACAGGCTAACGGACAGGTCGAATCCGTGAACAAGACCATAAAAAATACCCTGAAAAGGAAGCTGGAGTCCAAAAAGGGTGCATGGGTAGATGAACTCCCACAGGTACTATGGGCACTTCAAACCACCTCGCACACCGCTACTGGTGAAACACCTTTCTCATTGGCATATGGAGCCGAGGCGGTATGTCCCGTTGAAATTGGGATCCCTTCGCTTTGTCAAATTCATTACGACGAAGTGAGAAACGAAGAAGCACAAAGGGCCAGTTTGGATTTCCTCATGGAAAAACGGGATGATTCCCAAGTGGTAATGACCAGATACCATGAGAAAATGGCTCGCTATTACAACAAAAGGGTGAGGAGCCAGAACTTTAATATTGGGGACTCGGTCCTCAAAAAGGTTCTTCCTTCAACACAGGAACTAGGAGTAGGGACTTTAGGTCCTAACTGGGAAGGCCCTTACAAAGTCTTTGCCGAGGTGGTACCCAGAACGTACATGATTGAGGACCTACCTGGAGTACCTCTATGTAATCCTTGGAACACGGACAACCTTCGTCGTTATTTTCAATAAACCAAATTCCTCATCTTTGATTGCAGCATTATCATATGATTTCATGAACTACGCTGAAGATTATACCAATTTTTGAGTAGATAAACATAATGGAGAAACCCAAGTTCCAAGATTATTTTGGTTATAACACCATACGTCTACACTATGCATAAAAATTGTTAAAAACAAGGGACTTGTATAAAGCCCACACGACGATCACTGCGTAAGAATTAAGTGTGTTGGCACCATAAAAAAGGGGTTCGTACAAATTCGCTTGCATAGGTCTTACAAAGTGTGGTTTAAGATATGTTCAAATGTTTTTCAAAATCAGATCTCACTGGTAAGTATGAATACTTTGAACCACTCAGATATGAGGGACTATCTACATATAACCATGCAATAAGTGCAAAACATTTAAAAGATGTCCGCGGATTGGAAGCATTCAAACTCAATCAAATATTGTTATATAAAAGAAGGACTCCTATGAACTTACACTACAACCACTGCATATAGATTGGAAATGTTCACGCCATCAACAGGAAGTTCGGACAAAATATGAATAAATTATTATACAATTCAAGACGTTTATAATTACAAGGCATCCATGTTTGGAAACATTCATACTTAAACAGTTTGAAATGTTGCTGCCAAAATACTGGGCAAAATATGAACAAGTCATTTCATTTATAAAATCAAGGCATTTACAATTTGAAATGTTACACTTATAGTATATAGCACCATTGGCGCCACAAAAAAAAAAAAAAACAAAACAAAACAAAAACCCAACAATAAGGTAAATACAGAAGGGGATTATTGCTGAGGGACATCTTCTAAAGAGCCCTTGCCAGATGCATCCAGTGGATCCGCAGGAGCATCTTGAGGCTCGGGGTACAAAGCTTCAATGGAGGACAGGTCCAAAGTCGGAAAAGCTTCCTTCACGTCCCCCAAAGCCATCCTGGCCCCTAAGTTCCCAAAGACCCTCTGTATAGCCTCGTACTCTGAGGTCTCTTCAAAAGTGTCTTTGAAGTTCTGGACAGCCTCAGACACTCTGGTACTTAAAGCATTCTCCACCCGTGTCGTGACAGTCTGCTCCAGAACCTCAGTGATTCTCATTTGCATATGCCTTTCCAAAGAGGCAAGGTCCTCCTCTGCCTTTGCCTTGGCCTCCAGCTCCCTCCCCAATTTGTCATTAGCTGCTGCCACCTCAGCTTCCAGCCTGGACTTGGCTGCGTTAGCGGCGGTCAAAGCCTCAGATGTGATGGACTGTGCACGGTTGGAATCATCTAATTTCTTGCACAGAGCTGCCAAGTCTGATTCAGAGGACCGGAGGTCATGCTTCAGTTTATCATTGTCCTCCTGGAGGCGCTTCGCATTAGCCCTCTCTTCTGAGGAAGACTTCCGGGCTATGGCCAGCTGGGTCTTTAAATCATTAATCTCCTTTAGCATGTTGTCCGCATGCCGGAGAGCAGTTTCAGCATTTTTCTTGTCCCGCTCCGCCTCGTCTACGGACGATTCCACCGCGTCAATAAGGGCCAGCGCCCTAGCATTCATGGCCTTGGCGACGAGCAGCTTCCGGGACGGACTGGCACTAGAAGAGAAGGCGGACCAGCCCTCCGTCCAAAATTTCTTAGTTATAAATGCGTCACGGGCTGGAGGAGAACTGGGGGAGTCAAACAGTGAAGGGCTGAAAGTGACATCTCTAGGGAGAATGCTGGTTTTATAATGCTTGAGCTCTTCTGTCCCCTCTGGTGTCACTTCATAGGCCAAGCCTGGAATGGGCACATACGGCTCGTCCTCCAAGTCCTCAATCATCGGCGGCGGAGGTGGACTCCTTGCCCTTACCCCTTTTTAGCCTCTTCAAGGGAGTGGGATCCTCCTTGGATACGTACTCAGGCAAGTCCTCGGATAGAGAGGATGGTGCAGAAACATCCTTAGCCTCCCTCCCTCTCTCTCTTAGAGCCCCCTCTCTCAGACCTCTTCCCTTTCCCCTTTGGAAGGACTCCTTTAGGATCAGCCTCCTTTTCTGTGCTAGGCTACTGGGGCCCCATAGGCAGCAGAGTGGGCGGTTGCAGTAGGGCTGGAAGATTGCCCTGAAGTTGGGCTGTAGATGCCTTGGACACTTCCTTTGCCACCCCAACTTGCAGGTTGGCCAGTACCGTTTTCTGCCTTCTTTCAATTTCACTGTCGTGGCGCAGGGCAGGAGGGATCTTCTTAGCCATGAGACCCTTTAAAGAAATTTTGAGAAATTCCTTGGAACCTAACAAGAAAAAGAGGAAATGGGGTTACGAGCAGAAAAAGCATAAGATGTAATAGCAATAGGGAAACGAACTCACTCATGGCTCGCATAAGACCGTGTTTAACAAATAACTTGTTCTGTTGGATGACCCCCTGGAAAGTGCCCTTGTACGCAAACAAGCACCTTACTGCCGCTAGATCTGTGTCGGGGAGGAGGCGGGCAAAAGTGTCCCCTGCCATAAACAACCGATGACATGTTAGTAAGCAGCCAAGGAAAATGAATGGAAATAAAAGAGCAAAAGACACGTGGCACTTAAAGACTCTAAAACAAGTATAAGACTCACTAGGTATGGAAAGAGTTCGGGGAACTGTAATTTCTGGACTAGGGTCCACAGGGGAACTCTGCCACTCCCCGGCAACTCAGAACCACTGGTTCCTCCAGTTCTTTATTGAGGTGGGGTGATCAGTGATAACAGGAGGATAAGAGCCCCTGGGAGACAAATAATACCAATACTTGACGTCCGGCCTCACGTCTCTCTCCCTTCTAACTGATTTCTTGAAAGTATAGAGAGTGTGAATGATGTGCAATGAGATGGGATGATCAGGGTTGACCTCTTGCCACACCAACCAAGTGCCCATAGCCTGTGTCCAGAAATTGGGGGCCAGCTGGTAGGGGCACAGGTTATAGCTCCTAAGTAACGCCCTGAAGAAGGGGTGCAGGGGGAGCCTCATCCCGCAAGAAAGGGCATCGTAGCATATGGCCGCCTGGCCTGGAGGAGGGCTACAAGGTCGGAAGGAAGGTGTAGGGTGCACCAATTGGACCCCTTCTGGCAGCCTGAATTTTGCTGAAGCCCCGGCCAAATCAACCCTTCGAATTTCAGTAGCAATCTCACTGCTCTCCCATGACTCTGGGTTTGGATCGGGATCAACGTGGTAGCCCGAAACTTTGTTAACCTGATCAACCCAATCCTCTACTTGGGTGATCTCCTCTGCAGTCAGACCCAACTTTTCCCTATGTGCCCTAAACGGGGCCCTAACGATTAAGCCAAGGTCCTGGTGACCTGAAGAAGAGCCTGCCGCCTCTTCTCTCCCCAGATCCGTGTCTCGTTTGCTCTGAAGCTCTGTCAAAGATGCCTCCTCCTCGGATGACAGATGAGATATGTAGTTCTGATGTTTTTCTTCTTCACTGTCAGAATCGCTCAAATAAATTATGCCACAGGTTTTCCTATTTCTCCTCTTAATCTACTCCCTAAAGAAGCCGGAACTAAAAACCGATAAAGAGATGGGGCAGAAACCTCTGACGGGAACCGTCATTGCTAACATTTCATGTGAACCCGTTCCCCCAACTCTTTCCATTTTTTTTCTTTTGTTTTAAAGATGGGCCAGACTCATCAAAAGAAAAACAACGTGAAAAAACAAAATTTTCAAACCCACAATGAGAAACTAAAAATAGAAAAGTCTCGTATATATAGAGGCCAAGAGATTTACCTTCAAAGAACAAACACTTGAGATTGTGCACTTGGAATGAAGAACTCGCCAGTAAAAACTGTGGAACGTTAAGCGCGGGTGCTGGGTAGAAAACCCTTGAAGAGAAGACTCGAAACTCGCAAGAAAGAGAAAAACGGTACAAGCTTTCGCGAGAGTGTTGCTGCAAAGATTCTGAGAAAATGGTAAAGTGCATCCAGTTCTATGTAACCGACAAAGGATTTGTACAAGTACTCCGATTGTGGCCAGTCTTCAAACACCTACTACATTTACGAGGCCTGCGTACCTCTCCAATTGATTTTTTTCACTGTTTCGGTGGGCGTCGAGCAAGTCTTTTTGTTAATGGACGCAAGATGGTTCTTGATCTAACTTCCTCAAGAATTTCCCACTCATTCCGAACTTGAACGTTAGACATGCCAAGGACAATGGTTGTCATCTCTATATTATATAACCTAGAATCAACCTCCAAAACCTCTTGTACTTTAACGCACAGCTCCGCATAGGTAGTGGTTTATGAAACAAGAACAGGAGTTGTTGAATCCAAGCCCAAAGAGAGTTACAGTGATCCACTAGCAAGGGCCCAACTGAGGCCCAACGGACCTTGATCCATGGCTAAGGTCTAAAATATCACCTTGGGTCAGATTCTGAGGTGGTGTGTCAAGCGAACCTTTTGAGCGCTTTACGGCAGTGATCAGAAGAGAGATGGAGTCAGAGATGTGACACTGCCTTTACCAAGATGTGACAGACGCCCATCCCCTACGAAATGTAGCAATGATTACAGTCAAAAAGCAAGGTTGTCATCTCCAAAAGCTAGGGTGAAGACAAGTGTAAAGTATGCCACGTGTCATGATCCAAGACAACGAGTTCCTCTATAAATGGAGCACACTTACCTCCAAGAAAAAGGTTAGCAATTACATACTCTTAACTAAATATTTACTCTCACTCCCTTTTCTCTCTTTTACGCATTCATATTTCCCGCACTCAAATTATACTTGCTTGACATGGCCGTTGACTTTGGCATCGGAGTGCAAACGGGAGCCACCTCGGCCCCCTTTGCAAACTGATCGTTTGTCACAGTGCGCAGGAGATCCACGTGTTCAAGAGGGAGGAGCTGAGACGTGTTGGTCCAAGGTCCAGTCGGATTTTATGGTCAACAGGAGTCACATTTGCTTGACCATTTTCTATATTTCTCCATGTCCACCCACCTCATTCTTTCTCCACAAACTCAATGAAATAACAAACTGATATTCACACCTTGTTTGACACATCCATGACTACAATTCAAAATAAAATAAATAGATTTCAGTTGATTATATCAAAAAGTGTTACATTATACAAGTCAAAATGCATAACAAAAAACTTTTCAATCAATACCTAATGAGTGCTAACAATAATATTTGTCTTTATTTAAATTCATAAGCAAATGGAAATATTAGCAATAATGTAGTAATCCCCCAAAGTTATATGCAGGCTGACAGTGGAAAACTAAGATAACGGCATGTTTGTTGTTATGCATCACAGATAACGGCATATGTGACGTTATGACAAATTCTTAAGAAAATATATAAATTCTTAAACAAATGTATATATGAGTAGCAATATTGTAAACCCCAAAAGTTATATACCAGCTGACAATAGAAAAATTAGATAACGGCATAGATGTCGTTATGCATCACAAATAACGTTGTATGTGACGTTATGACAAATTCTTAAGCAAATATATAAATTCTTAAGCAAGTGCATACATGAGCAACAATGTCTTGAACCCCAAAGTTATATACATGCTCACAATTGAAAAATAAGATAACGACATGGATGCCGTTATGCATCACAGATAACGGTATATATGATGTTATGAAAAATTCTTCAACAAATGTATGAACCAGCAAAATTACACTATACCAGAACAAAAAATCAGCAAAAAAATTGTAATAATTGATTTTTACCTTTTTTCTTCTTCAATTACAAATCATGAATGTGGATAGTTTTGCAAGTTTTCAAATATTCAAAGCATCAATGTGTCAAAATGGAGGACAAGCAAGAATTTTTGCTGGGTTTTATGTGGACAAAGAACAATGAAAGAGAGGGAGATGTCGAGGCACAACTGCTGGTATTAAAATAAGAGAATGAAGAAGGGCCGGTATTGATTGAAAAATTAGGGCATGTTTGGTTGGTGTTGAAGGTCATATAGTTGAAAGCATAGTTTGGACATTGTATAATATATTTTATCTTTTATTTAATGGTGAGAGTTATTTAACAAAACATTGTAGAAGTGAGCTTATTTTACTAAAGTTTTGCTTTGACAAGGTCTTTTAACTCAAATCTCCAAAAGTTTTCAATGGCGGATGCCTATTTCTCTCTCTTCTCTCTAATCCTCCTCCTCCCCCTTTCTATCCTCATTTTCCTATACTTCATTGTCCGACCTAGGTTAGTTCATGTTCCAATCAAGAATCGACACGTCTTTATCACCGATGGGTCGAGCGGAATCGGCCTCGCACTATGTTACCCAACGCCTAGCAGCACTGCTATCGCCTCGCGAGTGCACCCCGCAACCACGATTGAGCTTAGTCACCCGGTGGTGGTGATTTGTGAGGTGTTAATGAGGGTGTGGAAAGGGAAGAGAGAGAGAGTGATAGTGTTTGGAACCAACGTTTCAAGAATTAGGGTTTAGTTGAATTAGTTGAAGGTGGGTGGGATGAATTAAATAGTTTAATTTAATAACTAGTAATCGCGTTTCGTGCGATGCACGGAAGATATAATTGACAATTATTTATTGAATAAGTTGTAAAATACAATGGCCAACATAAATTCTGCATTCATATATAATGAAAAATACTCAGAAAACTAAAACATAAAATTGCGGCTTGCATATTTCTTTTAACAACTAATTATTTATTCTTTAGTTTTCTTAGTCTATTTAAGTGAAGTAAGATATGGAAATGTAACTTATTCTATACTTTATGATTTTGATTTGATGATTGAAGTCGAGCTTACTATTATTTGATTTATAAAAGTTGAAATGTTTACAATTTTCAAATCGTAAAATGAAATCAAGAGGCTAAGCGTCTATTTGAATCTAATTTTAATGAGTTTTTTTTGTCTAATCTAGTTTGCCAAATATTTGGGTACCATGGATGGAAAATTCCGTAAAACATTACAGCTGACCGACACATTATTTTGCAGTCTATTTATTTTGTGAACTTTCCCAAATTGCCCTCATCAACTTGTATACAAATTTGGCCACTTGCATACTTTGGATGGAGGCTAACATGGTCAACTCGTCTTTCAATAGCTTATGTACACTACTCATGACTGACACAAATGTCCACACGTCAGTCAATATTTTAATACAATAACATTGTACAAAAATGCAAATTCTCATTAAAATGAGGTTTAAATGAGAACCAAAGGGACGCAAATAGACATTTACAAGATTAATTTATCGACTCCCCGAATAGCATTATAAGAATTTGTACTAACTATCTTAATGCAATAATTGATATTTAAATACATTAAACAAATATTTCTTTACATGTAAAAAAGCAAATACATTACGATAAAAATTTACCAAACATTTTAAAAAATAAGAAATTGCTCAAACTTAAATTAAATACTGTAATTTGTTAAACTTAAACTTGACAAACTTATATGCAGTTCTATATTTAAATGAATGTAACAAATAAATAATATGAAATACAAATTTTAATTAAATTTTATTGAATGAATATTACAAATATAATTAACTTTATATACAAAAAAATCAGCTATACATCTCGATTTATAAATGGGGCTTAACCCACAAGATATAAAACTTTATCACTTTTTCTTATCGAATTGATTCTTCAAAAATAATTTTTTAATGTTCAATTTCAACCACACATTCTTTAAAACTCATTTTTCACAATTGCACATACTATTTTTGTGTATGTTAAATAAAAGTGTTGACCATGTTCTATTTTTAAATATAATGATTTTACTAACACCTTCTATTTTACAAATTAAACAAATTGGTTTATCGGAACCTAAAATTGTATAAAATTAAATGATTTAATTGAATTTATTTAGAAAGGTTGGATATCTATTATTTCTTTTAATTTGATAAAAAAAGATTCGAAATGAATCATTTAGGTCAAATTGAATTTAGGTAAGAAATGATAGGTATCATTTTAGGGCTTAAATGAGATAAATTAAAAAGATTGAATTTTGGAAAAATAAAAATAAAAATATAAGTAAATTTTTTACCTTTTAGTATTTAAGACGGTTTTATAAATCATATGTTTAGAGTTTGCTCTCATTTGTTAGCTTGTATTAAACTTCTCGTTGAGATCTTGGATTTGACACATATATTGCATATTTTACGATTTCAAAATAATGCAATAATTATAAAAACAATAAAAATAACTTCAATTTGACTTTTTATAGATATTTTGTTTCACAAATTCATAAATCATTTATTTCATGCATTAATTGAAATCACTTTATTCATGTATTAAAATAAATTGTTAAAATTAAGAAACTTCCCAAAATGACAGGTGAAAATAGGCGAAAAAATATGTGCGTAAAATGGTGACAGTTATCTTATTATTATATATGTATATGTATAGATTAATATATTTATTATTAATACTAAAATTTATAATATTTTTATTAATATTAAAATTTATAATAACCACCTGATTTTAGTATAAAGCCCTTAAAGATTTGCCTTTTGAAATTGGTAGTTATGATGTAGGGTATTTTATAATTTTCTCTTAATAATTTAAAGGGAAAATTACCCAAAACTATGTTTTTATATTCTCTAAGTTGAAAATCAATTTTTTTGAATAATATACACTACCCTACATCATAACTACCAAATAATGAGGTTGTAGATGAATTATTGCCAAATAATGCGCCGTAAATATGGTATAGTTCACCCAAGAATTCAGAGCGAGATCAATGTCACAGAAGAGGTGAACGAAAGAGGCAAAAAAGATATGTAGACTATGTATACATAATCAGGTTATGGGGATAAATTCAAGTTTGAGCATAGGAAGAAGGTTGAATAAGAAGATGAAACTGACAGTACAATCATCATTCTGTTTGGCACGTTTTCTCCAATCATGGCTACTAACTACTTGTTGGAAGGAGAGTTTGAAAAAATAAAGAAGATAGCAGAGGATGAAGAGGATGTTTCTGTTGAAGAGTGAACAGTCTTCGCCATTACTCACGCTAATGAAGAGGGGAGTTAATTGTTTCACTAGCTACCGAACTTTATATATTGTCACGATTTAGCCACTCAACCTCAATATGCTTCCAAATGGCCTCTGGAAAGCTTATTGAAGTTGGTGGCTAAACCGTGACAACATGTAAAGTTTGGTGGGCACTTGAAAGCATATTGAAGTTGGGTGGCTAAACCGTGACAACAAATTAAGTTCGGTGGCCACTGAAACAATTAACTCTGAAGAGGGAGACATTGTAGAAGATGACATGGTTGACATTAATGACACTCAAAATTGTCCAAATATAAAGATGAACCAAAAATTGACACCTGGACATCAGGAATAATCAGCATTGGACGAAATGACACCTGACATAGAAGGTGATTACGCCCAATCAGGACGGGTGAGGAAGGATTTTCCCAACCAGGGCGAGGGAAGCAAATAATCATATATCTTGGACGCTGTAATGTGTCCTAGGAAAGAAAGAGAATATAGAGTGATATTGACAATGTAATAGAGCAGTTGCTACCCTTAATTATCCATATTTCCCTCATAATCTGATAGTTATTGACAAATGAAGTTTTTTTTATTAGGTTGAGACGTTCACAGTTTATTCTCGTGCAGGCTAGAAGCTAACATTAAAATTAAATAGTACATGGAAGGAAGGGGACATAGACCTGACCTCAAAGATAAAGGAAATGTAGCAACTGATAAAAAACGAAGTGGAAGAAATAAAAGGGGAAAAACATGCCCTGTACACCAAAAGAATAAAAGATAAAAACTAGACTATAATCCTCTGAAGCTGGGAAGTCCATGTCTGTCAATCTGTAGAAGTGTCCTGATGTTGCGTGGTAGATCCAGTGGTCCATACTCTCGGTAAACTCTCGAGTCCCATCCCTCAGAAGCAAGTGAATCATCAGCCTGATTATAAATGTGAGAGATAGTGTCCCTGTCCAGATGAAGAATATCCCTGATCTGTCTAAGAATCCCCTGAATCTTCCAAGGCCCGCTCGTCCTGGTGATGCAATGAATGGCCACTGTAGAGTCCTACTCAATCTAAATAGAAGTGATACCCAATCTGTGAGCAAGAATTATCCCCTCAAGGATAGTGCGCAGCTCTGCCTCTAATATAAGGCAGTCTCTATAGAAAGCTGAGAATGCCCTGATAAACTATCCATCATGATCCCTGATAATACCCCCTCCACTAGCAGAGCCATCTTTAACGCAACCATAAGTGTTAAGCCTGTATGCTCCCACTGATGGAATGCCCCAAAGAACCAAAATGGGGGATGGAGGGGTGGAAATAGCAAGAGTAATACCAAATAGTGGGGCAGTAGCAGTATCCCCACACCAATGCTGCTGTCTTATGAGCCACCCAATGTGAAGGAATAAATCATCCGATACACCCTCCAAATAATCCTTCGAGGCTCTATCTGAATGTCCATGTATTTCGCGTCATTCCTCTCTGTCCACAGGAACTAAAGAATCAACAGAGGAATGATGGTGCGAATATGACCCAGAAGAACGTAGCATCTAGAGTATCTCCAACACTGGAATCTCTGCCTGATATCCTCACCCAGAGTCATGGAAACATGAAAAATATCCCCAAAGTGTCTCCAAACCCGATCTGAGATAGGACTGCCTGTAAAGATGTTTGTCAAAGTCTCAATTTGTGAGCAACACTGATAGCGTGATGCTAAATGACATCCAATCCGCCTCTATATAACTGTTTCAATAGGGATGAGCCCCTGCCATAGCCTCCAAACGAAGAATGAGATGGTAACGGGTAAAATAGAAGTCCAAATCAAGCGACAAGAGTCCTGTGACTAGCATCCTGTCCTCACCAACTGCCAAGCTAACTTGGTAGCAAATCTACCATCTGGTGTGTCTCTCCAAATAATCTGATCAGGGACCTTAGCACACAAAGGAATCGCCTCAATCTGCTCTCCCATAGTTGGTGGAAGGATCTGAAGGAGTCTGCCAAAATCCCATCTAGTGTCATCAAAGAAATCTTGCACCCTTTCCGATGTATGAAGCCTATCAGGAAAGCGTACAACCAATGTAGTATCCCCCATCCAACAATCATGCCAGAAGAATATCCCTCCAACTCCAAGATGCCATGCAATATGTGGCTCAGCCTGTGATCCCGCCTTCTTCAACCTCTTCCAAGCTGGAGAGGCTGAATGTGGGATAGCAGCAAGTGAAGGATGTGTCCCAATGCAGTATTTCCCAAGTAAAAATTGTGCCCATAGAGATCTCTGGGAACGAAAGAGCCACCAAAGCTTCGGTGAGAAAGTATCCAAAGTGTCCTGCAACCATCTGAATCCAAGTCCCCCCTCCTCAGTAGGAAGGCATAGATCCTTCCATCTTCTCCAATGTAATCGATGCGCATGATCCCTGGAGTCCCAGAGGAATCGTGCAAAGATGCTCTCGAGCTTCTTTAGAACGGCCTTAGGAGGCTGCATGATCTGAAGAAGGTATAATGGGATAGAACCGAGGACTGATCTAATCAAAGTAATGCGTCCTCTAGGGGAAAACAATCGTGATTCCCATCTAGAAGTCCTACTCCTGACCTTCTAAATAAGGTCATCATAAAGAAAGGACCCCTTGGCCCCTTATACAAAGGGACCCCAAGTAAGTGAACGGTTGTTGCTGGTGTCTGAAACTCGTCAAATGCTCAAGCCGTCTAATATGACTGGTAGAAGCTCGTCTAGGAATGATAAGTCCACTCTTATCCTGGTTCACCAACTGGCCAGAAACTCCCTCATAATGCTCCAAACACTCAAGAACCCTCCTGATAAACTGTTTCTGACCATTGGCAAAGATAATCATATCATCAGCAAATGACAGATACGATACAGTAATAGCACCCCCATGTCGAAAATCCATACTAGGGAACCTCTCAAACTGCACTGTGATTAGACGAGAGAAGTAATCAGCAGCAATAATGAAAAGAGATGGCGATATAGGATCTCCCTGCCTGAATCCCAGCGAGGAAGGGAAGAAGCCACATGGGCGCCCATTAAGGAGCACCGAGAACATACACCCGGAAACACATCTCCTGATTCTATCGATCCACAACTGATCAAAACCAAAGCTCTCCAGTACTAAGTAGAGAAAGCCTCAATCTATGCGATCATATGCTTTAGCCATATCAAGCTTCAGCATAGTATTCCCCCCTCTTACTTTATCATCCAAAGTGTAGAGGATCTCCTAAGTCAATAAAACATTATCTCCAATAAGCCTACCACAGATAAAACCTATCTGCTGAGTAAAGATAATACGAGGAAGCAACAAACTAAGTCTGGTGTTCAAAAACTTAGTGATGAGCTTATTGAACACCGTGCATAAACTGATAGGCCTAAATTCAGTCCACCTGTAGGCTCCAACCCTCTTAGGGACCAATAATAGAAGTGGCAGCAAAACCCCTAGGCAGATCTCCACCCTCAAAGAAATCCAAAACTGCACTGGCAACATCATCCTGAGTAATATCCCAACATTACTGAAAGAACAAGGATGAGAAGCCATCCGTTTCAGTGATACTGTCAAAATCAATGCTGAAAACTGCCTCCCGTATCTCATCAATCGAAGGTGGGCGGTTTAGTGCCATATTGTCTTCACGCATCACTAGCCTGGGAATAATATCAGCTCTGATGGGCTCCAAAGGCTGTGACCGAGAATATAGGAGATCCTGGAAGAAAGCAATAGCCAAACACTGAATCTCAGCAGCAGTAGATAGAACATCCCCTGAGTGGGTGGTGATAGACCTGATGCATGATTTAATCCGTCGTCCCTGAACCATCGTATGGAAGTAATGGGTGTTATGATCCCCCTCACACACCCATTGTGAACCAGCCTTTTGCTTCCAATAACCCTCCTCAATAGCCATGGTCCGGTTTAGATCAACCTGAGCCTGATGTAGGGAGTCACGGTGCTCTGGGGTGGGGTCCAAATCATACTCAATCTCCAACTCATCAACCCTACACTCAGCATCCCGTACTCTCTAAAAAATGTCCCCGAATACATTTTGGTTCCACCAACATAAACCCTATTTCAGCCTGAAGAACTTCTCCCAGAGAGCAGTCATCCCCGTAAGATGTGTCCCTATGACCACTTCTGAGAGACGAAGGCTAAGAAGTCATGGTGCTGGGTCCAAACGTTAAGGAATTGAAAAGTTCTAGGCCCCATATCATCCTCATCATCCCAGTGAAGCAGACGAAGTGCAGGATCAGATGAAGTCCGATTCAAGTGCCTGATAGTGAGTTGTCGACAGAAAGCAACAGCTACAGAATTAATCAAGATCCTCTCCAGTCTCTTCCAAACCCGACCATTGGTCCAGGTGTATCTGCTACCAATGAACCCAGCATCCTCCAAACCACAATTAAGCATCATGTCAGAGGAAGCTGATGTATCTCTATCCCTAGTGTTATGGCCCGTGCACTCACCATCATGAGAAATAACATT
This sequence comes from Ligustrum vulgare, assembly GCA_963555705.1. Lineage (NCBI taxonomy): Eukaryota > Viridiplantae > Streptophyta > Magnoliopsida > Lamiales > Oleaceae > Ligustrum > Ligustrum vulgare. Next base: position 17,269,281 of record OY743189.1, on the reverse strand, counting down.
AAAGTCTCCCCAAACTATCCACGAACCGTCCACATTGAGGGAGATGTGGTGAAGACCCACTCACAAATCCCTCCTACCAGATGTCGTACAAGCAACATATGCAGAAGTCAAGAAAATAGGCGATGACAGTCTGGGATCCTCAACTCTAATTTGCAGATACTGAGAATGATCAACCAATGTAGTAATAGTAGTCACAGAATTCCAGAAAGCCCAAATCTTCCCAGATGAGTTCTGCGTCCCAGTATCGAAATGAAGTAATCATCGAATGTAATAAAATCTCTCCTGAAGAACAAAGGGCTCCAAAGTAACAAAAAAATAAACCTGATGAAGCTGAATCAAAATAATAATCATCCAGTTAATGGAGGAAAACAAATGGCCAATCAAGTTAATGGAAGAAATGGTCAAAATGGGGAGTACCTACGATCAACCCTGGTCCAAACTATGGGAGGCTCCCACCTGTTAGACCACCTGTGATGCCTTATGTATCCCAGTCTATAGCCTATAATCCCAATGCCTTGTTTATAGAACATATAACCAAAATTATGCAGGAAGAAATTAGCCTAGAAACGAGACACATAACAAAACATACATTTAAGAACCTTACCTAGATTGGGTGGATTTGACTTACTCGTGGACAAAGGGTTATAGAATCCTAAAATTCCAACTGGCTTGCAGAAAGTGTCCACTATTGAATATATTTGGATGTTTACCCTTTAATGTGGGGAGGTTAGTGATTATCACAAATTAAGAATGTTTCTTAGTTCCTTATCAAGTGTAGATTTCTGTTGGTTCATTAGTTTTCCGGATAATTCGATTCAAAATTGGTACCAAATGGAACAATTGTTTCACCCCCAATTTTATAAGTCTGAATCAGAGGTAACCTTAGAATATTTGGCCAAACTTAGGTAGTTACCAAATGAATGGGTCAAAACCTTCCTCTAGAAGTTCAAAATGGCCAAGATCAAGTGATTTATACCTTTATCAGAAAAAGGACTTTGTGAAAATTGATCAAAGTTATCAAAACTTTGACTTAAAAAAAAAGTTTCAAGATGGATAATTCTCATTCCTGCATCAACTAAGTGCCAATGTCGTTCGTTATGAACGATTGTTGAGGGAAGAAGAGAAAATGAGAAACTCTAGCTAAGGAACCTACTATAGGGACCCCAATTATGAAATGCATGAAAATAAGATAGAGCAAGATGAATTCAAGATATGTTTGGAATAAATGGTTAAGGAGAAAACTTACACATGTAAAGCACTAGTTAAGTTACAACCAAAAGCAAAAAATTAAGGGTTGAATGAAGAAAATAAAAAGGTTAGAACTTTGTCGTTCGATGTGACCAAAGCTGAAGCAATATTCGATCAATTTTATAAAGATAAACAAATAAAGTTGAGCGATAAAATTGTCAAGTCTAAAATAGATTAAGGGCAAAAACTATCGTGATATTCTGCATGATGTTATTGAATCTAGATGAGTTACGTTCGATAACAAGAAGAAAAGGTAGTAGATGAAGCCGTTCTCGAGTCCTATGTGAATGAACATGGTTATCCCAAATATGACTAAATTAAATTTTCCAAAGTTTAATTTAGTGTTGGACGAAGAATATGAAGAACCAAGTCCTAGGCCTTAGAAAGATTGCAGTCCAAAGGTAAAATGATAACTGGCCTTGATAGAGGTCAAGAATGATTATGTGTATGCTGCCAGAAAAAAGCTCAACTGAGAAAAAATGATGGAAGGGTTTGAAGAGATTTGTAGAGAGGGAGCTTCTTTTGAAAAACCTCATAGAATTGGACATTCTAGGAAGTTCATGCCCAGTCCCTTCAGGGAACACCCTAATTTCACCCGTAAAGTGAAGAAATTTAAACCACTGGTGTGCAGGTCCAACACATGGCACTCCTACAAAAATTAAATTGGGAAATTTGCCTATGTCATTGATTGTGTTGATCCCGAAGGGGTGACCAAAAAAGGTGAAGAAGATATATGAACTATGGATACAAAATCAGGATGCTAGGATAAATCCAATTTTGAGCATAGGAAGAAGGATGAAGAAGGGGATGATAGTGACCATCCAAACATCATTCAGTTTGGTACGGTTCCTCTAATCATGGAAACTAACTACTTGTTGGAAGGAGAGTTTGAAATCAAGGAATAAGTAAGCGTAGAGGATGAAGAAGATGTATATGCTGAAGAGGGAGCAGACTTCACCATTACTCACACTGGTGAAGAGGAAGACAATATAGAAGATGACATGAGTGAAATAGAAGAAGAACTTAATTTGAGAGTCGGGGCCAAAAGAAGAAGAAGAAGAATCTCGCAAAATATGTTGTTGGCAAAATTATATGAAGCAGGTAAGCCAGCTGTTAGTTTGTTAGGCAAGCCATCAGGTGATAATTTGATTATTACTTGCTATATGAAAAGTCTTATGTGAAGAAAATAGAGCCAAGGTCAGTAAAATGTGGGCATCACCCACAATAGTGTCACCACCTATAGATTGGGAAGAACCGTCCAGGGCAATTCCACCACCTATGGGTTGGGGAAAATCCTTGATAAGTTTGTTTTATACACTTATTTACATGATAAAAGTAGGGTTTTATATTGTCGTTTTATAATAAATGCTATTCATTTAGTTGTTTTTTGTTTATATTTCAGAAATAATCTCAAAAGTGAAAGATTGAAGTGAATAATGAGCAAATTGGATGACAAATGAGCTAAAGAGTATACATGAGAAGTGCATGAATTCAATTGAGGACAAAAAAAAGAGCTAAATGGAAGAAATTAGAAGTTTGGGGACTAAATTGATCTAATCGGAAGATTGAGGATCTGGAATGCAATTAAAGAATGAGGACTAAATTGCAAAAGTTGAAAGATGGAAACGAGCAAATTGGATGACAAATGAGCTAAAAAGTATACATGAGAAGTACATGAATTCAATTGAGGACAATAAAGAGCTAAATGGAAGAAATTAGAAGTTTGGGGACTAAATTGATGTAATCAGAAGATGGAGGATCTGGAATACAATTAAAGAATGAGGACTAAGTTGTGGAAGTTGAAAGATGGAAATTGTTCTAAAACGTATAACCGTGCGGTCGCTCCATCTAAAGGTGTGTGGTCGCATGACTGTTCAAAAAATAAACGATTTCAAATTTACATAAATGCGCGATCGCGCAATTTTGTGCTGCGCGGTCCCTCGCTTCTCTGACTGGGCCGCATCTATGCTTTTGAACACGAACTTTTACCTAATCTTCTCCTAATAAACCTAGACTTTTCCTAAACCTATATATATCAAATTTCTTGCACGTTTTTGGGGTTCCCAATCAGTTCAAAATCATATATTATCATACCCAAATGCGACATCAAGGGGACCAATTGGCACATGTTCAAGATTGAAGATTCTTCTAAATCTTGATGAACAGGGTGATGAACTCCAATTAGTGATGTTTGTTATTTATCTTTTATCATGTATCTAGGCTAGGCGTTTTTATGCTAGAATTGTGATGAAGTTTTACTTTCCAGATTTCATGTGTTGATTTATCATTTAAATTGTATAATTCATGAGTTTGATCAATTAATTCGCACTTTTATTATTGTACAATTCTTTGGCCAATTATTGTATGATTGTTGTGGCGTTTTCTTAAGTTCGAAAGATTAGGATTGCGTTGTACATGTTTTAATTTTCATAGGGTTTGATAGGGGATAGAAATATACTGTTATGCTCTATGTTATCTTCAAAAGTGTTCACAAAAGTATTAATACTTTCTTGTATGTTCGCGCGTTCATCATAGAAATATAGTCAGATCACATAAGAAAATGTTTTACTTCGCCATTCAAAAGAGGGTTTAAACAAAATAGGAACATTGATATTCATAATCGCGTGAATTGTAGTTAGACTTCTATCAAAGAATGAATGATGGAAAATAATAGCGAATTCTTGAGTCTAGCATGTTTATCTCATAGATTTTAGTATTTCAACATGTTTACTTTTTGTTGTTAGTTTAGTTTTAATTACAAACTCAAATTGATTTTATAGTTCCGGTTATGGTCTTTAATCTAAAATAATAAGTTTACTCAATCCTCTTAGGAATGATACACGAACTCACAATTCACTTTATTACTTGTGCGATCCGTAAGTCAGCAACAATTTTTTGGATCCATTTCTGGGGATTGTAGTTTAATTTTTTTTTTTAGATTACTTATACTAATTCAGACTTTTATTGCTTTATTTTCTCACTTTTAGTTAACCACCACAATTCTGAGCCTTCCTATGTTTGGTTTTCTGTCTCGATATATTTAATTCTATCATTGGCTTGCAATGATCATTCTCAACATGGGTTATGAAGATACGCTTAGAGAATATTCAAGTTGTGAATTTTGTTATGAGATGCATTGTAATGGACAATGCTTGTATGCAGGCAATAGTTTGATTACGTCAAAGTTTATTATGTTTAGACAATACTTGAAATGCTAACAAAAAGTAATTTTGACATTAGATGCAAGTTACATGCTCTTTGCAGATTGTGTACTAAATGATTGGGATGAGGACATTACTCTTGTGGGAGATGGTCATCCACTATTGGATGATAATGTAATTGCAAAATACTATAATGAGCTTACCAATTAGGATGAATATTATTTTTGTGTGGAAGATGCCATGTATTGGGATGAATTTCAAAAGTTGGAGTATAATCCACTCGTGGAAATTAATAGGAAAGACTCTCCATTTCCTTTGGAATTTGATGAAGGACCAATCATTCAATCCAAAGATGAGTAAACTATTGAAGAAGAATTTGAAGAGAATGAAAAAGAATCACGATGGAGCTAAATGAAGATGTGACCATCAATGAGGAAAAAATCAAGTTACATTGTTTATTTCGTGATTAAACTCGATGAGGAGGTAGAAGTCTTCGTAGTTGAATTTGAGTTGGATGAAAAGACAAAGTCCTATAATATGGAGAGGGGCAATTTCGAGTTTCGGGGATTAAATTAGGATTGGAACAAAGTCAAACGAAGGAAAATGGGCATGGCATCCAAAGCTTTCTTTAGGTGCCCATGAATCAATTGCCAAAAATTTGGGATTTAGACTATAAACGGAGCGCTTGTTGGAAGGCAACTCAATTCTCAAACCCTTTTATTTATTTCACATTATTTAATGCTTTGATATTTGGTTTACATTGCATTGCATTGTAGGAGTGCGAGCATGTTTAGGTTGCATAAATTGATGTTAATTGTATTAGTTAGTTTTTACACTCCTATTTTGCATGTTTTAGCTTTGAGTTACATTTTCGTATTTTATAGCACATCATCATGATCACTAGCATGACACACTAGCCTAGGACATGAAAACATTGTGTAGAGATTGGATGCACGCATCACAAAATGTGTAGGGATCGAAAAGAGATTTTCAAAATTGCAAAGGGAAAATTTTGGGACTTCTGTCTGGACAACTATACGATAGTGCTATAGATCTATGGCGCGATCACACGACATGCACAAAAAACTGCAGAAGCTACAGGTTTTAACCACGTGATCGCGAGGTCTAAAACCACGGGGTCGCGTGTCATGTTTCTGGGCAGATAATCAAATTTAAGCCAGGAGTTAAACTTTTAACAATTAAACACATAACACAACTCCCCCAATCCCAATTTTCCCCAAATCTGATTGTCATCCACAAACCAACATTTTTACACCCCTTTGAAGTAGAGTCATAACTTGCATTACATTTAAATCCACTCAAAGGTATGGATTTTCGAACTTTAGGGGATTATGTTTGATTCTTGTGATTTTCTTAATATTCTTGCAAGTTTTCTAATTGATGAATATTTGAGTACGGGTTTAGGCTAGAATTTGGTGTATTGAAATTGGGTTTATAGGTGAAAATTTTGGATTAATTCAATGTCCTCAAGGCTATGATTTCCCCTTAGAATTCAAAATGCACAAAAGGTGTTTTATTTTAAGCTACAACGAGTTTTTCTTTAAATTTATGCAAATCATTTTGAATGAATCTCTTATACTCATGTTATACATCATATGTTCAGCATTTGTTCATGTTTTACAGTTGTTTAATGCATAGAACTCGAAGTTGCCATCATTCACTTCATTGCACCTCCTTGCAGGCACCACTGCACCAAAAATCTGCTCCATGTCACCTATTTCACCATGCCTTTTCTCGACCCAAACAAACTTCGATTATTCTGAATTTTTAACATGTTGTAGAGCATGTCAAATACTTTCATATAACCGGAGATGTCTTGGGAAAATTTCAATTTTTTGAAGCAATGTCAAGGGCTGAAAATTAGAGGTCAACCATATTTTAAAATTCATTATTTTGATATATCCTAGTTTGGGGGTGTTTTATTGTTATATTACACTTTCTATAGGGTGTTTTTGTTACTAATCTTGATTGTCTCTCATATGCGAGGAATACACCACATTAAAAACAGTACAACCCAAACGAGAAAGTAAGGAAAATGGCCAGATCATCCAAGCAACATCAAGTAGAAAAGGGAAAGTTTCAAGTGATGAGATCGCCTTGCTAAACATGGGAAGTACTTGAAACCCTATTCTATGTATTATGCTTATTTTTTTATATCTATTTGTTTTACATTGAAGTCAATGTAATCTTCTAAGTTTGTTGCCTATGATATTGTTCAGATTGAATATTGTGCTTTAGTTAGAATAATAAACAACATTTGAACTTGATTTTTCATTGACTGCTTATCCATGTTAGACTTTTCGAACTTGAGCACGTAGCCATTATTGAATTATTATTTTTGTGAGAATATACTTGGAATGTGTGGGGCTTTATTTATGCTATCATACCTAGAATTGACTTTGCAATCCATAACCTTAAATCTATATGAATTCTGACTTTTACATAGAAACCAAACTTGATCTAGAGTAGTTTGGGGGTGGAAATATTAGTTAGGGATGCATAAACGTTTGAGGGTTTGAAGTTCTTGAAATATGCCTTTGGTTGAAGGAGTTTTAGTCAACGTCGAGACATAAAAAAAATAGCCTTATTCTTCTCTTTGTAGCCTTTTTTACTGGATCAAGTAAGCTTTATGGGTGTTAAAATATGATACCCTAATTCATCTGAGTTGGAAGTTATCAGTCTAAAGCTCATTACATTGGTCAATTAAAAAGCTTAAGGGGGAGAGGACTTACACATAAGACATAAAAACATATTTTATTATTCTTTGTAGCCTTTATGATTTGAGTAATTAAGACTTTAAGGGTTCTCAGAACCTAGTATCCTAAAGTCGTCTGACTTGGGAATCACCGGCCTAAAGCTTGTTACAAAGGTCACTTAGAAAGCAAATAAGAAAAGTATTGTACAAAAGATGAGAAAAAATGAAAGAAGAGCAGAAAAATAAAAGTGCTTGGTATAAGCTTCAGGACTAGAACTTTAGATATTGGGGGTGATATTAGAGAACTGATTACTATCGATCTTTTATGTATACTTGTCTAATTCTAACTGCTTTGTGTGAAAAAAATGCAATGTAATGATATTTAGAAACCACATAAATAGAGGGAGCCATTGGAGAGAAAAGTATAAGATTGTGATCATACATGAAAGATTCGAGAAAAGTAAATAAAAAATCATTGTTTGACCACATGGGATTCGGATTTGGAATGCATCATAAGCCACACTATTTTGAGTACTTTTTATATGAGTATGCTTTTGATTTTGGCTATTCATACACACAAATGGAAAGTCGAGTATCAAATAAGTAGAAATAATTTTTAAACTGTTGTTCATCTTTCTTTTCTAAAGTGGATTTTTTATTTGAACTTGAGACATATAGCAAATGAATTGACAGCTAACAAAAATATTTGTTGTTTGAATTTTTTGTTTCTTATTTTAGTTCTACTTTGATCGAGGACGAATAATAATTATAGTTTGAGAGTGTTTGATAAGTGTATTTTATACACTTATTTACTTGCTAAAAGTAGGATTTTATATTGTTGTTTTAGAATAAATGTTATTCATTTAGTTGTATTTTGTTTATATTTTAGAAATAATCTCAAAAGATAAAGAATGAAGAGAATGAAGCAAATAACGAGCAAATTAGATAACAAATGAGATAAAAATTATACATGAGTAGTGCATGAAGCGAATTGAGGACAAAAAAGAGCTAACTTGAAGAAATAAGAAGTTTGGGGACTAAGTTGATCTAATCGAAAGATGGAGGATATGGAATGAAATTAAAGAATGAGGACTAAGTTGTAGAAGTTGAAAGATGGAAATTGCACAAAATTTTTTAACTGCGCGGTTGCACAATCTAAAGGCGTGCGTTCGTACGACTGTTCAAAAAATAAGCAATTTCAAATTTACATAACCGGGCAATCGCGCCATTTTATGCCGCGCGGTCGCTCGCTTCTCTGACTGGGATGTTGCTGGGCCTTTAAACACGGATCTGTACCCAATCTTCTCCTAATTGACCTAGAGTTCGCCTAAACCTATATATATCATATATCTTGCACGTTTTTGGGTTCCCAGTCAAATCAATATCACATATTATCATACCAAAATGCTGTCAAACATCAAGGGGGTCAATTGACACATGATCCAAGACTGAAGATTCTTCATGATGAACCAAGTGATGAACTCCAATTATTGATGTTGTGATTTATCTTTTATCATGTATCTAGGCTAGACGTTTTTATGCTAGAATTGTGATGAAGTTTTACTTTCCAGATTTCATGTATTGATTTATCATTTAAATTATATAATTCGTGGGTTTGAGCAATTAATTCGCACTTTTATTCTTGAACAATTATTTGGTCAATTATTCTATGATTGTTGTGGCGTTTTCTTAAGTTCGAAAGATTAAAATTAAGTTATACATGTTTTAATTACCATAGGGTCCAATAAAGGATAGAAATATACCCTTATGCTCTATGTTATCTTTAAAGTGTTCATAAAACTATTAATGCTTTCTTTTATGTTCGCATTCGTCATAGAAATATAGTGGGATCACATATAAGAAAAGGTTTTAATTCACCATTCTAAAGAGGGTTTTAATAAAATTAGGAATGTAGAATTGGGAAGAGCCTCTCACTATGAAATTACAGCCTGCAGTACTATCATTTACAAGGTGTTAGCCTGGATGGACACATGTAAAATCTGCAAAATGACCTACTTGGAGAATAACGTATGAAGATGGTAGCACCATCACTAAACTTGAAAGTAAAAAAAGTAAGTTTAGAACACGATGATATGATTGAAGTAGAAGAAGATGTTGACCAGAGGGGCAGAACCAAAGAGAATAAAGAAATCCTACAATAGGCTGTTGAATCAACTATATGAAGCAGGCAATCCAGTCATAGGTTGCTGGGCGAACCTTCAGGACATAACTTTGATTACTATGTGTTATATGGAATACCCAAGCTCAAAAGAGAGTGCCTCACACAGAAAAGAACAAGGAACCGTCCAACGTGAAGACACCACTACTGGAGAATAAGCTAAAGAGGTGATGGAAATGGGCATAACAAAAATAGAAGAGACTGAGGCTGAAAGTAAGCAAAAAGTGATAGATTCTGCCAAGAAGATGATATTTTGGAAGCCAGCTCAAAAGCTGACCAAGCACTTGAGACCATTATAAATTCGTGCACCCGTGGTGGAGGTTTTAATAGATAATAGAGCAACAATCAATGCAATTCCTTACAGAATGCCAAAGAAATTTGCCAAGTCAGAGAAAGACATCATACCTACTAAAGTCATTCTGGACAATTTCAATGGTGGGGCAACATCAAAAGAATGAGTGATTCCTTTGGATGTAATAATAGGCAGTGTGACTTAGTGACTAGAACTATGGTGATCTTTGTAATAGATGGATCACCAACTACAGCATCCTACTTGGACGTGATTGGATCCATGGAAGCAGTTGCATACCGTCATCTCTTCACCAATGTTTAGTATTCTGGAACCAGAGAGATGAAATTGAAATTTTCGAGGCTGATAGTCAGCATTTTTTTATCAGAAACCAATTCTATGGATTACTGTATTTATGAAGGAAACTATGAGCCAATTAAGGTGGCCTAAGATTGGGAAAATGATGATATTATCACAGAATGATGAGCTATATTTTGTGGAAGCTCTAACAGATTTATTTAGCTAAATGAAGCCAAACATAGTGGCCTTTGAAGAGCCAATCATTGGCAGAAAACCTAATAGAAATCCATTAGTAGCTTTAAGAAAAGAGAAGAATAGGCCACAGTTTCAGCCACAAAATCCAGAATTATGGCTTACATGGATGAATAGAATGTCAAAATAAGGTCACAATTTCGACATTAAGAGAAGCTAATCACACACAACATGGAACAACATATTAAACATAAAGTCAATGAAGTTGACTATCTCAGAAAAAGCAACCTGGTTGAAGATATAAAAAACTTGAGGTGGATTGGACGTGAACTAGAAACGGAGATTCACCAAGGTACAAGATCATTTGAAAGAAGTCAACATTGGATATGAAAGAGAAAATCATCAAACGTTTATGAGCCAACTTCTAAATAAGGAAGATGCCTGGGCTAGACAATGGGCTACTTTAACATGAGATATACTCCTTTATGCCCACATTAGACTCCTTAGTTGATTCAACTACAGACCATGAGATCTACTCCTTTATGGATGGATACTCCGGATATAATTATATTTACATCGATGATGATGATATTCATAAAACAACATTTAGATATCCAGGTGCTTTAAGGTGTTATTAATGTGTATTTATGCCTTTCGGTCTTAAAAATGTTGGAGCTACTTACCAGAGGACCATGAATCTAATATTCCACAACATGATCAACGATTTTGTTGAGATGTATTTGGACGACATAGTGGTAAAGAATAGAAACCATTGATCATTCTAACTAAAAAAAAGCGTCCAATTGAACGAATGAAACGGTACAAGTTGAAATTGGATATTCTAAATGGGTGAACTATGGAAGTTTTTTGGGATTTTTGGTGCATCAAAGAGAAATCTTGATTGAAAAAAACAAGTCTAGAACATTTTAGAAGCTAAGCCACCTAGTAATAAAAGGGAACTAAAAAAGTTCTTACTTCTTAGGGTCAAATCAATTTTCTAAGGAGGTTCATTTCCAATTGTTCAGGATGAACAAAAGTTTTTCATCACTCCTAAAGCTAAAGAATCAGGATGAATTTGTCTATAATATAGAACACCCAATGGCTTTCAATTATCAAAATGCCTATTTGTCAAGGTCACTAGTTATGGTTCCCCCTCTATCTGGATGACCAATGAAGTTGTATATATCGGCTGAAGAACAATCTATTACAAGCATGATCTCTCGAAAAGATTACATGGGTGAGGAAAGAGCTATTTAATATCTCAGTAGACAGTTGTTAAAATGCGAATGTAATTATTCTCCTATGGAGAAATTATGTCTAGCTTTGTATCTCACATGTAACAAATTAAGGGTTTATTTAGAGTATGTGACTATGTACTTAGCTTCAAAGTTAAATTTAATAAATTACATGTTTTCTCGTCCAATATTACATCAAAGAGTTGGTTTTGATCTCCATCTTTATCGGAATTTGATATTCAACACGTGCTTCAAAAGACTGTAAAGAATCAGACCTTGGCCAATTTTTTTAGCATATCATCCATGCATAGATATCCCTAAGGAAGTCGAACAAGAGGTAAACACTTATCAAATAATACCATGGACCATGTACTTTGATGAAATGAAAATAGCCAAAGGAGCAGGAATTGGTAGGAGTGGGAATTATTTTCGGAACCGATTAGAACCGGTCGGTCCGGATCGGGTTCGACCAAGGGGTAATTCGGTTCTTCAGTTAAACTAACCTTTTTTTTTGGTAAATTATTGACCTATCACGTGAAGGCTGAAGTTTTCCATTTATGTTATAATTGGTTTCCTTATTTCTTTCCACAAAAGATGAAAGTCATAATTGGACCTTCCTTATTTTGTTAATTCTTTGCACATAAATCCTCCATGGCTTCATCTTGTCAATTTCTTTTGATTATTTCCTATAAATGATATTGAAACTCATCTTGAAGCCAGTTGGCTATACCTAAAAATTGCATAAAGTGAAAATCTAAAAGCTATAAAAGTTTATTCCGAAGATGCAAAATTGCAACATTGTTAGATTCCGTATGCGAAGTAACATATATTATTTGGATATTATTTTTTAACTTGTATGAAAGATTTTTTTGTTTTTATTTTAATCTTTGTAAAGTACGTGCAATTCTTCTATATTTTTTCCAAAGTAGTGTCAAGGAAATTTTTAATCTTTAGTACTAATGAACATTTTATTTTAACATTTTCAATGTTAAGAATTGAACCGGACCGAACCAGAAACAATTGGTTCGGTTCTGGTTCGGTTCCATTGTCAAATATGGAACCAATGGTTCCATTACTAAGATTCTCATTGGTACTCGGTTCCTTTTGGAACCGAATCGGACCACGCCCATGCCTAGGAATTGGCGTGGTGTTAGTAAGTCCCTTAAGGCCGAAATTTCAATTCCATAATGGTCTAGAGCTATTAATAGACATGGGTCTACGGAATGTTATGATTAAGGGTGATTCTAAATAAGTAATTTATCAACTCACAAGATCATTCAAGTGCCAAAGCGATTCAGTAATGGCCTTATATGAAATCGCCCAGGAATTAATTGATGGATTTGATCAAGCATAGATCTAGCACGTCTATAAAATGTATGATCACATGGAAAATGACTTGGCTCAAACAACTTCAGGATTCACACTCCATTGGAATTTTTTATATGTAAAAATGGAATAATTAGTCCACCATACAACGAAGGAAAACAAAGCCAACCATTCTATGTATAAAGGATTAAGAAGTAGTAGATTGGAGGGAAGAAATAAGTAACTTTTTGAAAAAATCCAATAGCAATGTAGGAAGGAATTTAAAGTTTCACTCCGTGAATTTCATATTATTGGATGATGCATTATACAAAAAAGTCTGAACTGTATGAAATTAAAATGTGTTAGTTTGTTTGAAGCCAAATTCATTATGGTTGAAGACATGAAGGTATATATGCAGCTCATCATGCTAGAAATAAGATGAGGTGTGATGAGTTCCCGGTCGAGGAATCTCATCGACAAACGCGGAATAACGAAATTTAAAACCCTAGGAAAGATCTAAATCAGATCCGACATGAAAAATAACAAGAACACGAATAAATAGACGGAAATTAAAATAAGATTGACGGTAGGACCTGGACCCAACAATCACGATGCAATAAATTGACGATGCGGATTGAAGAACCGAGGTTTTCGAAACGCCACAAGGGATGCCAAATTCCTTGATAAGTTTCTGATTGGAACGCCACAAACATTCAGGAAAAATATTTGATAAGTTCTATAAATTGTTCTTCAAGAACAAGAAAAAGGAATCCTCCTTTTCGAGAGAGAAAATTCTCACATTCATTCAATAATATCAAAGTTGTTTTTTTACAATGACAAAGAAAAACTAATATAGTCCAAAAACGCGTCCAAAATAACCCTAGCCGCAATATACCAAAAATAAGACGCGGCGCATTTTTACGGCCGTGAAAATCTACCTTACGGTCGTAATTAACCCTCGGGTCCAAAACTGATTTTAACTCTTACGACCGTGACATTGGTTCTTACGGCCATAAGACACATTCTGAATAAAAACTGCCTAACTCCGTTACGGTCGTGAATTGGTTGTTACGGCCGTGCGATAGCAAAGTTACGGCCGTAAATGTAGCTGTTACGGCCGTGAACACTGGTTTTACGGTCGTGAATGTGCTCTTGGTCACCAAACCTTAACCATTTTGATTCGGCTCGATCCCTTTGTCTCCTCGGCTCGCTTCCAACATGAAACTTGTGCCATTTCTCGCGTAGATCACTGTCGCATTGCCGATAGGTCGACTTATCCTTTGGTCTCCTACTTCGGATCACATCATCCCCCCTTTCTTGGAAAATATTCGACCTCGAATCCATATATGGCCTCTCCTTTATGTGTCTCTCTTGCTTTTGTTGGCTCGAGAGACCTGTTCCTGTTTTGTTCTATGCATCATACTTTGAGGTTGTTCTGTCCGGCAATTAATTTTCCCTTTGGCCTTAGTTTTGTAATTTGATTGTAGTTAGGGGTGTCAAACGGGCCGAGCCGGACCGGCTCGGCCCGTTTGAACGTGGTCCAATATGGGTCCACGGACCGAAAACGGGCCGGCCCGTGGGGAGACGAGTCGGGCCGAGCCGGCTCGTCCCCCCACGGAGGCGGCCCAAGTCCGGTCCGTGGCCCGTCTGACCACGGGCCGGACGGGCCGGACCGTGGGCCGGCTCGTCGGCCAATTTTTTTTTTTTTTTTTATTATATATATTTTTTTTAAGGAATTCTTGTATCTATATCTTCGATCTCATTTTCAAATTCCACCAAATTGTTGGGAATTGGAATATCATTGAGAGGTGCAAATTCATCAACAAATTGGCTAGAAGAATAACAATGAGATTGTGAGTGTGAGTGTGCCATTAGAAATAATAGAATTGAAAAATTGGAGATGAAAATGAAATGTGGAATGGAATTTGAGACAATATTGTATATTTGTATGTGAAATATTATAGCACTAGCCACTAGAATTTGAGACTTGAGAGAATGAGACTTGAAAGTTGAGAGAGTTGAGTTGAGATTGTGAAAAAAATGAAATAAAAATCTAGTATTTATAGAAGAAAAAAAAAAAAAATTTACGGGCCGGCCCGTGAGCCGACCCTTTTCGGCCCGTGAGCACGGGCCTGACGGGCCGAACACGGGCCGGTCCGTGATCGGCCCATTTTCGGTCCATTTTGATAGTCCGCGAACTTCACGAGCCGAACCCGAACTGTCCAACACTCAAATTTTTAGTCCGGTCCAAGTCCAAGTCCGTATTTTTAACGGGCCGAGCCGAACTTTTAACGAATCGAGCCGAGCCGAACTCACGAACTCTCGAACTGTCCAGTCCGTTTGACACCCCTAATTGTAGTACCTGCAAAACAGAATTAGCCAAACTAGGGAGGGATGTGTTAGCAAATGCAAATAAGCTCATTTTTGTGGTGGACTCTCTTTTCTTTTTCTTTGTACTCTCAAGCTCACCTTTTTCTAAGGTCGTGGCCTCAACTCTCTTGTTTTCAATTTTCACACCCTCTCCTTTTTCTGAGGTCGTGGCCTCAACGCTCTTATTTTTTCCCTCAAACTCGCTCTTTATTTTCAATTGGTCCTCTTGGACCTCTTTAGGTGTTAGCGGAGCAAGAGTGATCCTTTTTCCACCCTTCACAAAAGAATATCTATTTTTGAACCCATCATGTACCACTCTCCTATCATGCTGTCATGGCCTTCCCAATAAAATATGCCCAACATTCATAGGGACCACATCGCACACCACCTCATCTCTATAACCCCCAATGGTGAATTTAATATTAACCTGCTTGTTCACCTTAAGTTCTCCCGACTCGGTTAACCACTATAATTTATAGGGGTTGGGGTGTTTCACCTTAGGCAAGCCCAACTTCTCCACCAATAATGTGCTAACCACATTAGTACAACTTCCCCCGTCAATTACCATCCCACAAACCTTTTTCCCCCACCAAACACCTCGTGTGGAAAAGATTATCCCGCTGTTATTCAATCTCAACCATCTTAGTTCGAGAATTTAGGACACGTCTATTCACAAGGGACCCTTTCACCGCATAAGTTAACCCCTCTTCATCGCTACTACTAGCCCAAATATCTACTAACTTAGGCATTCCCTTAAATTCGTCCTCAGAACTAATTTCACCATTATCACGCAAAAGCATTACTTTCTTATTTGGACACTGTGACGCTATATGGCCCATCCCCAAACACTTAAAGCACTTAATATTTCTATCCCTAGTAGGTTGAGAATCAGAAATATTTTTACCTTTAGTTGTAAGTTCCTCCTTTCCCTTCGGGACGTGCTCATCATTTTGATCCTTCCTCGGTTGTGATGTAGGATAAGTTCCCGGTGATTGTTTAGATGTCCCCTTTCGCCTCAATTGCCTTTCTACCTTCATTGCCATGTGCACCATGTCTTCCAGTTCCACATAATGTTGTAACTCAACCATGTTTGCAATATCTCTGTTCAGCTTACTCAAAAATCTAGCCATTGTAGCTTCCCGATCCTCCACCACGTTGGCCCTAATCATGGCTACCTCCATGTCTCTATGATATTCCTCTATACTCCTAGAACCCTGCGTGAGCCCCTGCAACCTTTGATAAATATCCCTATGATAGTGGCTTGGGACAAACCTCTTCCTCATGTTGGTTTTCATCTCACGCCATGTATCCACCGGCCCTTCACCATTCCTCCTCCGATCCTTCACCAACTGATCCCACCAATTAACCGCATAGTCAGTGAACTCAACAACCGCTAGTTTCACCTTCTTTCCTTCAGAATAATTGTGGCAATCAAACATCAATTCTACCTTCTTCTCCCAATCTAGGTAAGCCTCCGGATCACTCCTCCCATGAAAAGGTGGAATAGACATTTTTATTTTACCTAGATTATCATCTATCTCAT